>CM056193.1:114394917-115668489 GCA_029692085.1 Gymnothorax javanicus
TCCACAGAGTTTGAGGAAAGGGTGGCGCAGGAGCTCCTGGGCAGTGGCGCGCTGAGAGGGCTCCCTCACAAGCATCATGTCCAGGAAAGCACGTAATACTGGAGAAACCTGGAGAAATGATTAGTCCCAATTTGATGTAACTTGCTGCAACTCCTTAAGAAAATTTAAGTCAGTGCAGTTCATTCAACCTCCAGTTAGCAACCATGTTCATCCAAGAAGAATTTTTCTATTTCAAATGAGGAACCTAATCAGAATGAACCTGGATTTTTTAAAGCTTTGAGTGAATGAGTTTCTACCCTTTACTTAGCTTCAAAATCTCATAAAAGTGAAAAAAGACTAATCAGTTTCCTGGAAAAGAGCAGAAAAGGTGGATAATAATGAAAACAACAGTAACAAGAGGGCTCCAACCCCTTTAAGGGGAAACACTTAAGTTATATGCAGGTAATACTAGAATTGTCAAGGATGCTATTAAAAATTATAAAAGAAAAAACACTTATCAAAGTCATCAGATAAAAGGTGAAATTTACAGTTAACTGCCACCTAGCACTCAGTAATTTAGATTACAAATTGTCACCTTTTGGGAATCTTTGAACCGAGGGGGGAGGTTGTCTCGGATTCTCCTCATGGCCTGTAGGGGGGGCTCATTAAAATATGGGGGCTCCCCGTCCACCATCTCTATGATCATAACTCCTAAGGACCAGATGTCCACCTGGAAGCAGCAATAAGAGGAAAACATAGGCTCAGATATCACGGACATCTCCTCCTCACAAAAATTAATTCTGTGGAAATGACAAATGGTGGAACAGGCCCTTGGAGGATTTCTTTCTGCCTTGTGAATTTGTCACTTTTCCACTAGTTTCATATCCTGTTTCCTTTCACAATGTCGTCTGGCTCTCTCATTAACAGGGCAGTCAGCATGCATTAAGACAGTGACCTTATGAACATCTTTCTGAAAGAAGCTGTGTCACAATTACTGTGCATGCTCAGAACTTGCATCCAGAGAAACTAATCTGCTTGACTGCAATTCAGAATCTGATTCCATCCTTACCAATCCGTCTCCGTTTTCCATTGTATTTATATATTTTAGTTTCACAGGCTATATGCTTTTTATATTAAGGAGTTTTCAATGTAAATTCAAGGATTCAAAGTGCTCTTTTCTCACTTTAGCTGAAGTATACAAAGAATGTAAGCTGGTTTGCCATTGCCAATAATCATGGAAGAAAAAAAATGCTTTCTTCTGTGATTACTGGCAGTTGGCAAACCAGCTTACATATTTTGTGTCCTTAAGCTAAAGCAAGAAAATAGCGCTTTGAATCCTCAAATTTATAGTGGGCTCAAAAATTACTGGCTCTCCTGACTGGCAATGCACAAACAATACTTAAGAAAATTCTAAAAAATGCATTTATTGAGAAACTCAAAATAACAACATGTGAGAAATACTGTACTATATTAATATTCCAAGGGAACCAATCAAAATCATTTAATGATTTAATTAAAAATCAGTTTCATCCAAATCAACGTTTCACAATTAATGGCACTCTTAAAGATTATTGTTAATACTGTATAATATTAATGTTCTAATCAAACCAACCAGAAGCATTAACTGATTTCATTAAAAATGGATTTCCTCCAAATCAAGGTTTCTCAATTAATGGCACCCTTAAAGATTATTGTAAATAACATCCACCAAAATTAAACCAGGTATCAAATTTCACTTATTTAAGTTTTGTCTAAGTGTTAAGGAACTATATTGTGCCATTAAATCACTTTCTGTTTCAGTAGCATATAAAAAAATGAGGTAACACACATCCAATATCCATTTGTAATGCAACACCATAAACAAAACAACTGTCCGTTCAAAAGAGGCAGACGGTCATAGATCTTCTTCATAAATCTGGTAATGGCTACAAGAAGATTCACGAAATGAATGAATATTCAATTGAATGATTGAATATGCCACTGAGCACAATAAGGGAAATTATTGAATATGGCACTGAGCACAATAAGGGAAATTATTAAAAAATTTCAAAGATATGGAACTGTTGAAAACCTCTAGGGTAGAGGCTGCAACTGCATTTTGCCCCCCAGGATACTGAGGAGGATGGTGAGTGAAGCAAAAAAAGCCCCAAGAATCACTGTGATGGAATTGCAGGCCTTGATGCCATGTTGGGGTCACTAGGTTTCAAAAAAACCATCAGCCACCACCTCCACAACCACAGGCTCTTTGGAAGGGTTGCCAGAGGAAAGCCTTTTCTGACCGGAAGACAGAGAAGAAAGTACTTGGAGTTTGCCAAACGTTATTTAAATTATGACTGGAACACGGTGCTTTGGTCAGATGAGACTAAAATTGCACGGTCAGATACAACATCGGCATGTTTGCCGTTGAAACAGAGGTGCGTACCAGGAGGAGCACCTCATTCCCCTGGAGAAATATGATAGTGGGCCAGTCATGTTTTGGAGCTGTTTTAAATCTTGTGGTCCTGGGGCACTGGTTAAGATTAATGGCATAATAAATTCCTCCTAGTATCAAGATATTTTTGCAGACAATCTGGTTGTCTCCGCCAGTAGGCTGGGACTTGGCTGTGGATGGACTTTACAACAAGACAATGACTCAAAGCATTCCTCAAGATCCACACAGAAATGGTTCTGTGACAACAAAAGCAACATTCTACAATGGCCATCTCAGTCGCCCGACCTCAGTTTAATTGAAAACCTGTGTGCTGAGTTGAGGAGGGCAGTTGATAACCGCAAACCCAAGAATGTGAAGGATCTTGAAAGAATTTGCTTAGAGGAATGGTCCAAATCTCCCCAAATATGTGCCTTAACCTTGTCCAAAATTACAGAAAAAGACTTCATGCTTTTATCCTTGCCAGAAGTAGTTGCACTAGGGACTAAATGAAGGGTGCCAATTATTATGAAACTTTGATTTTGTTAAAATTTTATTTGTATTAAATGATTGTTATGGATTTTGGTTTTTTTCATCGAACATTCAGAAAGTAAAGTATTTCACATGGGTTGGTATATTCTGTTTCTCTATAATTATATTGCTAATATATTTTTTGTATTGTTTGCACATTGCCAGTCCCTGGTTCCAGTAATTTTGGAGCCCACTGTAAATAAAAAACTCCTTAATATAAAAAGCATAATGCCTGAATAACTAAGATACACAAATACAATGCAAAACGATGATGGATTTGCAAGGATGGACGTAGATTTTGACTTGCAATCTAGCAGATATACTTTGTTCAAAGGTGTGAGCATGCACAGTAATCGTGAAACAGCTGCTTTAACCAATTAAATGATTGCTTGTTTCAGTCTTTGCCCCCTGTGTGACTCTTCTCTCCTCCTTGCCCAGTTGCTGATTGGTATTATGTACATATAAGTTGGTCTGTCTGTTTTATTCGTCGGTGGTTTGTCTTGTCTCATCATTGTTGTTCTAGCCTATGCCTAGTTACAAGCTTTTCACACTTCTGTCTTAAGAAGGAATTATAACTACTGACTATTTATTTGAGACACCCTTGCCCTGCTCTCTAGCAGTCTCCAGAGCAGTGACAGAACCCAGCATTCTTCAGCCCTTGGGTCCCAGAGAGTGCACAGTCCAGCAGGCTTTGCCATTCAGATTGACATCCCGGTGCTGACCATGGACTGTCCTCTGACTACGGCTTGCCTATTGCCCTGGATCCTGTTCACATGTTGCCTGACTTGCACTGTTCCTGACCTGATTTTACCTGCGTCCCTTTTATGTTGTATCTATTTCAGTTTGTGCCAATTGTGGCTTGAAATAATTAAACTGCCAAGAAGGCTTTTTCTGGATCCGTGCCTGATTCTTCTTGTGTGGGCGTAACAATATTCTTAACTAGAGGCACTACGAGAGTGCAAACCTTGGCCAAGGCAGCACAGTTGAAATCTTGCTGAGTGAACATGGCTCATAAGAAATTTAAGGATAGGTTCTGTCCCTGATGCGAGACCAGTCAACCCACAAAATTTGAGTGATATCACTTATCGCATGTCATAGGATTTCAAGATGGGCTGATTCTATGCTAAGGGGATAGAACGAGTTCACTGCATTAAGGGGAAGATGGATGGGGCCATGTAGCTTGAAATCTTGGGTGACAACCTCCTTCCCTCCACCAGGACACTGAGAATGGGTCATGCATGGGTCTTCCAGCACAACAATGACCCAAAACATATGACCAAGGCAACAAAGGAGTGGCTCAATAAGAGGCACATTAAGGTTATGGAGTGGCCTAGCCAGTCTCCAAACAATAAACCCATAGAAAACCTGTGGAGGGAGCTGAAGCTTTGAATTTCCAAGCAACAGCCACAAAACATTGAGGATTTGGAAAGGATCTGCAAAGAATAGTGGACCAAAATCCCTCCTGAGATGTGCACAAACCTGGTGACCAACTACAAGAAGTGTCTGACCTCTGTGCTTGTCAGCAAGGGTTTCTCTATCAGGTGTTAAGTCAAGCTTTGCCAGGGGATCAAATACTTATTCCACTCAATCAAATGCAAATCAATTTATGAATTGATATAATGTGATTTTCTGGATATTTTTTTCTGTTGATATTCTGATTCTCACTGTTAAAATAAACCTAACATTAAAATTAGAGTCCGTTCATTTCTTTGTCAGTGGGCAAACTTACAAACTCGGCAAGGGGTCAAATAAGTATTTCCCTCACTGTATGTGCAGGGAGAATACATTCAGATAAAATCAAATTGCATTTAATGGTCAGTCGAAAGTACGCAGATACTGCTATAACAGGCATGACCTCTGACCTCAGGGCCATATGGAATTCTGGAGATGACCTCAGGTGCCATCCAGTACGGCGTGCCCACCAAAGATCGCCTTTTCTGGACCTCACCAGCCACACGAGCACAAAAACCAAAATCCGACAGTTTGATCTGCAAAAAAATGGAGCATTAAAAATGTTCTGCGATGAATGACAGACAGTGAGATATCCAGAATAAATAGAGGATAAAAACATAAAACACTTCATAAATGTCCTAATGCCTTCAAAAACATTTGTCAAAAAACTGCACTTCAACACCGATCATGTGAAGAGCACATGACTAGTTATAAAAATACAGTAGTCCCATACATAAAATCAGAGCCACAAAGTTAAATCTGTTATTTCAAAATGCCTGTTTCGTTTTTAAGCATGAAAATTGTAGTTTTCAATCTCAAAAGTCTGTGAGATACAAACAGTCTCAAATGACTCGATGCAACCATTTCAATACAATTATAAATGAAAATCAGGGGTGCACGAGATTATTGGCATAATATCTGTATTGGCCGACAAAAGCTTTAAAAGTTAAGTATTATTGGTATCAGCAGATATGAAAATTTCTGTGGATATGTGAGGCTGATAAGGTGATGCATGAATTATGCGCAAGTAACGACAGCTTATGACCCCAAAAACGGCTTTAACTATGGATTTTTAATTAGAACTGGATAAGGAATACAAAAATGGCCACTCATTCATTTCAATGGAAATTGCTCAATGGCACAGCATAGGGCCTTATTTCAGGAGCCACATGGACACTGTGCGACTTTTGGCTCGTGCATGCTATTTTTCTCCTGTATGAACACACTGCTGATCGCGGTAGCCTGCGCCTGCAGCTCTCCCATCTCCCTGCTTAAAAGACTTAAGGCCACTGTCAATTTATAAGATATTGAAGCAGTAAATGGCACCAGTAAGAATAGCACCCGAAAAGACTTAGAGGCCACCCTTCAACCCCATTTATAAGATAAACAATTGAATTGATTGGAACATATCAGGTTAATTTAATGGCATTCCAGTAAGATACAATGTCCAGCCACCCTCTACAGGTGGCTGGCTTAATATACAGTTTGGGGTTAATGCCAGTATTATGTTTGGAAAAAATTACAGTATTATGTTGCAAAAATTACGTCAGCAAAAAGGGTTCACGTGCTATTCTTTTACATTACAGTATTTCTGACACATGCTAACCTGTTATCAACCATTCACGTTTTCCACAGAAATAGATTAATAGACAATGTTAGCTCGCAACATTAAGTGGCCGTTACTTTGCGAATTTGACTGTCCATACCAGATTAAACATCCAACTTAACCTTGCAGAGCAGTGCCCATGGTTAATGAATTGCTATGTTTCAGCAAGTTTAAAGCATGTCTTATTCTTTATTTCAATACTCTTGCTTTTTCTTTGTGAGGACGGAGTTAAGGTGTATCATCAGATCGCTATCAGATCTCCGGTACATTAGCTTCTTCGAGATATGACACTACTCAGCGTCATTTGCATTTACCTTGCCTTTTCAAAAAAACAAGCTCATAAAGGTTTAACTGCAAATAGAATGTATTCGTTCAGTGCTGTCACTCATATAGCCAGTTATGTAGAAGAAAATCTACAAAACAACAATAATGTAAGTTTTTCCCCTAATGAATGAAATCATCATTTAAAAACTGTATTTTGTATTTACTTGGGTTATCTTTGTCTCATAGTAAAATTTTCTTGATGATCTGAAACATTTAAGAGTGACAAATATGCACAAAAAAAAAAGAAATCAGGATGGGGTCAAATACTTTTTCACAGCACTGTGTATATATATATATATATATATATATATATATATATATGTGTGTGTGGTCCGAGCAACATGAGGTGATCATCAGTTTTGAAGCAGTGAGGACACATATTGTATATATTTTTCAAACAATTTCCAGTTCATGGCACATAACTGCATAGCATACTTTGCTCTGCAAATTTCACGTTGATTAGTCACTGCCATGTCTTGGCAGCTGTTGCCTGATTGACATATAGCAGCCAGATATTTAACGATTTATTTTGCTCATTGGAAAGACTATTTGATCCTCATCCAGTGATGCAAAATGCAAAATTAGAACTATTGAGTCAAATGGTTGAAAACAAATATGCAATGTTACACTGTTTTTCTTACTACGGCGCCACATATTAGCTAATTGGAATCAAATCTGTTGTACCGCTCTATACCTCCACCATTTGGCCAATCAAAGTAATTTGCATTAAGACTACCCTTTCCCACATCCTTAGCAATAGTATAAAGTTTTGTGATTGATGAAAGTTAAAGTGAGTAAACGGGCTAATGAAATTTAATTGGTGATGTCAGCCATCGTGGTTGAACTAAGGATGCACAAATGGCCTACTTCAGTAATCTCATCGCCACTAATAAGCATAATCCCCAGTTTCTTTTTAAAACAACTGACCACCTATTAAATAACTCTACCTCTGGCGTATCCTCCTCTTCAGTGGTAGATTGTGAAAAATTTTTATCTGTTTTTGTGGACAAAATTAGCACTACAAGAGCATCTATTATTTCCCCCAGCTTTGCGACCCCTTATACTGAGCCGTCTGACTTCTCTCCTGTCCTACTTGATCAAGTTTCTCCCGTTATCCTTGGCGAATTGATTGATACCGTTTCCCACACTCACTCATCTAAGTGCCCCACTGACATTCTCCCCCGCAGCGTACTTAAAGAAGCCATTACTGTCATTGGACCCTCTCTGCTTCCTATTCTGAATCAGTCTCTTTCATCAGGCCATGTTCCCAAATCCTTCAAACTAGCTGCAGTTCAGCCCCTCCTAAAGAAACCGCACCTGGATCATAGTACACTATCAAATTACAGGCCCATCTCGAAGCTACCCTTCTTGTCTAAGATTTTAGAAAAATTGATCTGCAAGCAAATCCTACAACATCAGGTTTTCGGCAAAAGCACAGCACTGAGACAGCTCTACTAAGGGTCATTAATGATATTCTTATGCAACTTGACCATGGTGATGTTGCCATTTTAGTTCTTTTAGACTTGTCTGCGGCATTTGATATCATTGATCACAGCATTCTTATGGACCGGCTGCAAAAGTGGTTTGGGTTATCTGGCATAGCACTTAACTGGTTCTCCTCTTATCTCTCCAATCGTAAATTCTTTGTATCTGTTGGCGATAAAGCATCCACTTGTGCGCCGTTGACTTGTGGAGTTCCTCAGAGTTCAATTCTCGGTCCCATTTTATTTGCAATATACCTGTATATGCTCACCTTGGGGAACTTGATTTGTCAGTTTGGTACGGTGTCTTATCATTGCTATGCTGATGATACGCAAACATACTTTTCTTTTAAACGTGGTGACCTCTCGAACATAACTACCCTGCACAAGTGTCTGGCTGCAATTTCTGAATGGATGTCTCAAAATTTTCTTCAATTAAATCAAAGTAAAACAGAAGTTCTGGTCTTTGCCCCAGATTAAGTCTCTACCAACCTTTGCCAACACCTTGGCTCATTGGCCACTAATAGTAAAGTTTACGCCAAAAACTTAGGCATCACCTTTGATTATAGATTAAAATTTGATCTGCATGTAAAGACAGTTATTCAGTCCTGCTACTTCCACTTGAGGAATATTGCCAAAATTCGCCCACTGCTATCTTTTCAGCAATTGGAGTTGGTTATCCATGCATTTGTGTCATCACGCTTGGACTACTGCACTGCCCTTTACTCTTGCCTAAGCCAAGGCTCTATAGCCCGCTTACAGTTAGTTCAAAACTCTGCAGCTAGACTCCTTACTAAGACCCCATACCGCTCTCACATTACCCCTGTCTTGATGTCACTTCACTGGCTGCCAATCAAATTTAGGATACAATTCAAGATTCTCCTTCTGACATACAAGGCCCTGATTAGTCTTGCTCCAGAGTACATTATGGAACTGCTGAAGCCATATAGCCCCGCATGGCCCCTCAGGTCTGCTGAGCGAGGTCTGCTAGTTGTGCCTCACTCAAAACTGAAAACAAGGGGGGACTGTGCATTTGCTGTTGGTCTCAGGCTATGGTACAGTCTCCCCCAGGATGTCAGGTCAGGAAATTCTCTCGAGTGTTTTAAGTCTAGGCTGACAACCCATTTATTTTGAAATGCTTCTTTTCCTGGGCTCAGTGGCGTAGCAATAGGGGGTGCAGGGAGTCCAACGGCACTGGGGCCTAGGGGGGGACCCACTGACGGACACTTCCGGGCCCCAATAGGCGGAATAGTTAGTGTATTTTCTCTTGTTAAAAATCTCTTACCAACCTTATTCAGCAGACTGCGTTTAGCAATCATATCTTTGCTGTGCTACTGCATATTTATACCACTGCAACTGCATTCATTTCTCAGTCATGGGGCTGGCAAGTCGATGTCATCATGGTACGCTCATCATTTTAACTAAACAAAAGTCGTTGTAACATGAAATAATCTAGATTTCTTTTTGGAAAATGCTTAATAAAACAAGCAATGATAAGTTTATTCTGCTGTTGAAATCATGATTGAGACAGCAAGTGTTTCTGGGTAATGTACAACATTCCATAGACCACCCCACGTGACGATGTCACGGTCCGATCGCTTAATCCAAGGACAGTTCAGGTTTAATCTTGCATGCAAGATAGGCTACAAACGAAGTATTTATGCAGGAAGCGGCAAGAGCGTAAGGAGCAGGAGGAAAGGTTGGCCAAGGTGCCGAAATTAAGCACATTTGGTTTCATAGCTGAAAGAGGCTTAAAAGCCTCTCTCCCGTTTTCTGCATGAGCGTGAACACAGATCAACTGTTTTACGTTGTCCACTCGCCGCTGATTATTGTTCCCACAATTCCTTGCTGTTCACAAAATTTCAGATCATCCCAATGAAGTTATGCTAATGTGTTGTCCATTTACTCATTATGCCTTATTGTTTTTGATGATGACCATTATTAAGATAATTTTAAGATAATAATATTGAGAAATAAATAGGAAACTTTATGTTATAGCATGAAATAGTGTAACCCTTGGTGTGTGTTGTAGCCTACGTAGGCCCTATAAAAATTCGAGAAGCTTCTCCTTTCAAACCATGTAATATGATCACCCATGTGGAAAACACAAGAAAACTCAGTGATACAATAACGAAGGGGGGGCTAAGTCGTTAGGCTGCACTCGGGTTCGCGTGGGTCACGTTACGCCACAGGTAGATATTCTGATTCATAAGAAGCATGCAAAATTTCAAATTGATTGAACAAATGGGTCAGGAGTTAAGATCATTTGTTTGCTTTAGCGCCGCCCAAGGACACATTTACACCAGTCGAACAATTTATAATCTGTCCATCCGTAAATACCTCCCCACCAAATTTCACCAAGATCCCTTCTTTGGTTTGGAAGACGATCAAAGTTAACGAAGACACCGATGTGGACACCGAAGCTGATACCGATGATTTGATTGGCTGATGTTGACCATGTTGTTTCATTTATCAATTTGTTCTTAAAGATTTACATAACAACCCTGACTATCATGAAACATGCTAAATTTCAAGTTGATCGGACAAATAATTAAGGAGACATGATCATTTCTTTGCTTTCGCGCCACCGATCACAAATTCGATTCGTTTGAGTGACCTGGCCTGTGAATGACGGATCTCAAGTTTGGTGAGGATTGGTCATTGCATTAAGGATTTACAGCTCATTATATCCATAGAGGCCATGCCCTCAAAATTCATTGGCTCACTCAGGCCACATCCTTTCACTTAGCAAAATTCTTTATGCTGGGATTTTAGATGTTGTCTACCAAATTTTGTGCAAATTGATTGCACCATCTAGGAGGAGATAGAAATTGAAGTTCTTAAAAACAATTTAAAATGGCAGAAAATTTGCATATAAGCAAATGAGTGGGGCTAATATAGGTTGATTCATCTTGATCCTCAGAATCTAACAAAAAAAATAATTTTGTTTCTATGACTTACGGTTCAGGAGATTTAGCCTGAAACGCTTTATACATCTCTATAGCTACACCTATGGATGGATTTGCACCAATCAAAAAATTTATAATCTGTACATCCTCATGTACCTCCCCACCAAATTTCACATTGATCCCTTCAGTGGTTTGACAGAAGAAGATCAAAGTAAGTTAACGCAGATGCCCCAAAAACTGCGTGATCGCATAAGCTCCCTTTAGTCCCTTGGACCAGGTGAGCTAAAAAGATGTGTATATCGGTATCGGCCAAAATAAGTTTGAAAATATCGGATATCGGCAAGAATCCAATATCGTGCATCCCCATTGAAAATGTCTACTACATATGAACGGCATTTTTTTTTTTTAAAAAAACTGGAAACAGCCTAGTGATAAAAGGGTTTCACTGAATCTCAGAATGTTAGTGGTTCAAGCCCAGTGCAGCAAAATTAACTCATTGTAGTTGATATGACCTTAAGCAAAACATCACATCACTACAGTATTGGCTCCTGCTTTGTCAAATAAGCATACGTTGCGTCAGATAAAAGCATCAACTCCCTAAAGGTAGTGTACTGTAAATGTGAATATTTTACTTTTAATCTCAAGGTGTTCAATTCAATTCATTCATTCATTGAAGGGAGGGCCTCAAGCAGAAATAATTTGAATACCAAAAAAGATAAAAATGCACAAAACTTGATGTTTCTAAAGTGATGTTTCAGGTGTTTTAATGAATATGTGAGTCTAAGAATGAGTTGTCACACCCGTCCGTCACTGGTGAGAAGGATGGAGTCGCTCTTGATGTCCCGATGAATCACTCCCTGCGTGTGGAGGTAGGACAGCGCTCTCAGGACAGACAGACACACTGTAGCAATCTGCTCCTCATTCATCCTGGAGAAAGGGGAAAGGTAGAGAGGACTTATTGCCCTAATCTCTTAGCTTGGCTTCTGTTAGTACAGCGCATTATCACAGTGTACTCACACAGTCTTTAAATACGTTTAACATAGAGCATTATACAGTGCGCCTATGTAGATATGGACTGTGCCAGAATAAAGCATCAGAATATGTCATGTATGCATTTATATAATTGGCTGATGTTCCAGTCCCACCTGACTTGGAATGTAATGGACAGGACTAGCCATTTTGGTGCCCTAAGCAAGATACAGATTTGGCCCCCACCCCAATCTATCATCGCAATATATGCACAATGGGCTACATGCACGCTCCTCTTCCGCGTTCTTGTTTAGCCTGGGTCGCTCCTTCTGGTACGCAAAATTTAGCTCACAGCCATGGCATTTTTCACCAGGTCATTCTAAGATCTACCGAGACACATGGTCAACGATGTGTTACGCATCATTCAAGGGTCATGCCAGACGTCTGTATAGAGAAAAAGAAGATACCCGCACACTGAAGCTGTTGCTCCCGCAGTGATTTATTTACACGAGGTTTCGACCAGAGTGGTCTTCGTCAGGTGTTAACAGAAGACATAGGTAGGAGGGGATATATATAAATACAGAAAAAGGCATTCTTCTCTAGCAGCCAATCAACCAGTCCATGGCGTCATGTCCTTCAATCAATGATTATTATGGTCTAGTTTATTTTATGGTAAAGATAATATAAACTACATTTTTTCCTGCTTCCTGAATACATGAAACTGTCTAGAAAGGAAATCAAATTTACGACTAAGCTATGGATTAGTCTTGGTCTTAGAACGTCATTCAATTACAAGAATAGACTATATAAGAAATTTATCAGGACTCAAAATCAATGTTTATTTGTTAAATATAAATTGCATCAAAATAAATTAAATCATTTAGTTGCTATTAGTAAAAAGAGGTATAATGAAAAATATTTTACACAAAACATGTCCAATATAAAAAATATCTAGAAAGGTATCAAATAGATAATAACCCTAAAATCAAGGGCTATGTAACTCCTACCAGAATAATAACTTCTTCCAACAAAATTTTATCTAACAGTAATGAAATTGCAAACGAATTTAATAATTATTTTGCGAACATTGGGAAAACTTTAAGTAAGACCATTCCTGATGTTGAAAAGTCTTTTTCAGCTTTCTTACCTAGATCTCATCCTAGAAGCTTTCTTCTCAGTCCTACAACAGTATATGAAATACAAAATATTATCTCGAGTCTGAAATCTGGAAAAGCTTGTGGTCCTTTTAGCATTCCAGCCCCATTGCTGAAGATTTTAAAGTCTGTGGCTGCAAGGCCCCTTGAGATATTGTATAACTTTTCTATTTCCTCTGGTTGTGTACCAGACTTTTTCAAGATTGCTCGTGTCATACCTTTACATAAAGCTGGACTTTTTTCATCTGTTGTGAATTATCGACCTATATCTCTTTTGTCAATCTTTAATCAAATTCTCGAAAAATTGGTGTACAAGAGATTAATTGTTTATCTAGATAAGTACAACATAATACATCCTAGTCAGTTTGGTTTTCGTGCAAACCATTCAACAGAGGATGCCCTTTTATTGATTATTGACAAAATACAAAGAGCAGTTGAAGGTTGCCAGTTTGCTTGTGGTATCTTTCTGGACTTAAGTAAAGCATTTGATACCATAGATCATAAAATTCTTTTAGCAAAGCTTTACTCATACGGTATCCGTGGCATTGCCCATGAATAGTTTGTTTCATATTTATCCAATAGACAGCGATATGTATCAATTGATGATAGTTCTTGTGGATTTTTACCAATCTCATGTGCGTACCACAAGGCTCAGTGCTTGGCCCCTTCTGTTTCTCCTTTACGTCAATGATTTCAATAACTGCTCTAACATATTTGATTTTCATCTTTTTGCTGATGACTCAAATTTATTTTTAGCTGATTCAAGTCTAGAATCTCTTGAATCTAGAGTGAATATTGAGCTAAAAAATATCCATGCATGGCTTTTGTGCAAATAAATTGTCTTTGAATGTTGATAAAACAATTTTGTAATTTTTAATCCACCACAAAAGAAATTTAATTGCACAATTTCTATTACAGCTAACCAAAAACCAATCAAGCAGAAGGACCATATCAAGTATCTTGGAGTAATTACTGACTCTCATCTAAACTGGAAAGAGCATGTCCACCACTTTAGCAAGAAAATATCCAGGGGCATTGGAATCATTGCAAAGCTTCGTCACTATGTATCACCTCAAATATTAACTCAATTATATTACTCACTTACATACCCATTTTTGATTTATGGTGCGACTACATGGGGCAATACATATGACACAACTTTGGAACCGATAGTTGTTCTGCAGAAGAGGGCTGTAAGAATAATTTACTTTTTGCATTTCTTTGCCCATTCCTCTCCTATTTTTAAGAAGCTGAATATTATGAAATTTCTTGATGTCATTTATTTTTTAAATTGTATCTTTATGTTTAAATTTCATTCAAATATGTTGCCATCTGCCTTTAATAATTTTTTTAGAAGTCTATCAAGTAGGCACAATTATAATACCAGGCTGGCCTCTAGATCTTCTTTTTGTATTCCATCTGCTCGAACCAATTATGGTAAATTTAATATTCGTTTTAAGAGAGCTGTCATCTGGAACAGTGTTGATGAATCTTTAAAGAGTCTCACTTTATGCAATTTCAAGCAATCTTGAAAGAGATCCTTGATTTCACTATATTAAGTGTTTCTTTTTTTTCTCTCTTTCAAATTCCTAGCTAAGGTTTTTTTTCTGCTTAAATGCTTATCATTCATTTGTTCATATGTTTCTTTGTTTCCTTTCTATTTGCTTGTTTTGTCCTTGTACCTCCATCCACTTTGTGCACATTCCCATATTCTGCTACCTAGCTAGATTAGCTCCTTAGTTATTTCTAGGTAGCTTATGTCCTTCGCAAGTATTTTTAGATTTTCTTTGATTTTAACTCGGCTTGTATTTACGTGCGTGACATAAATAAACTTCTTCTTCTTCTTCATATGTGACCACAGGCTATATCTAATCACCAACTGTAGAAATACAAAAGAAACAGTTAAATATCATTAAAATCAATTATAAAAATGGCTTGAGATCAAACTCCTCATTAAGTCCATAGGGGGATATAGTATTGAGGGTATATATGTGATATGTTTCACGTTGTGAGAGAAGGCGTTCGTGGTTGCCACCCCTAGGTGGCCGCTCTACTTTCTCGATGCCCACATAACGCAGGGAGCTTATGCTGTGTCCAGCTTTTTTCAAATGTGCCGCTACTGGGTTTTTTTCATCTCCACATCTTATGTTACTGCGATGTCCACTGATGCGTGTGCGTAAAGCTCTACAGGTTTTATCAACATATGCAAGTCCACAGGGGCATTTGATTAAATAAACAACCAAAGTGGTGTTACAAGTAATGGCCCCACGGATCCTAATGTGTTTGCCACTATGTGGGTGTGTGTATGTCTTGCCAGACGTCTGCCTCAAAAAAAGAGAAGGGTTTCAAACTATATCTTTCGAGTGGAAAGAACTTTTTCCAGCTTTTTATTAGCCATAATGATTTTAAAAGGGGACGCCAATATATTTGGGGGTTTTATTAGTAAGAAAGGGGTTTAAAATTTAGTATTTAATTTTAATATCGCAAATGCACATCTGTGCACTCCTTAGCAACCTGGTGTGTCATCAGTAACATGGCTGCTGCCGTTACATGCCATTACCACATATAGCAGCACTAGAAATTAAACTCAGAATTTTCTTGACTGGATGTACACTTGACGTTTTTACTCACCCGAATGTTTCTCTGGATACCCAAACATCAAGGCAAGCCATAAAAGTACTGAATTCATACAATATTGGTGGAGGTTGAATACAGAATTCTTTCCTGTAAGTCATGTCAGTGTGTACAAGCATAAAAATAGTGAACATTCATGAGTCTACGTATCAGTTACTGTCACAATTTTCCGAACGTCTTTGTCACTCTCAGTTTCAAACAAAGACTCGGCAACAGGAGAGGTAACCATTAGAGTCGAGTGTTTCAAATCAATGAGGAAAAGCGAAAAACCTCATAGTTTCAGTGTAAGGCAGAGTTATCCAGCTGGTTCAGTGCAGGCTGGTTTCATGAGACAGGTTCATCAAATCAAGTTTCTGTGAATCAGTACACTAAATCTAATATTACTGAAAGCTAGTTTGAATTTGCATTTAGTATTTTTTGCCATATAGTGTGTAAGTTTTTACGGAGAAACATTTCGACTTAGCATAACTTCCAGCATAAACACAGTGCAGATGATTGAGCGGAAGTGGCGGTGCTGGCTGAGAATTTAGGGGAAGTATGTCAGCACCCCTGTGTGCATATCACCCATTACCATTAGACATATTGCAACACTTTATTTATTTCTCAAACAAACACACCAAATTAAACAATACAAAAAAAAAATCTAAACTCCAGCACAGGTTTAATGTAACTATTAACGTCCTAGTGAAGTCCTAGAGACGGCTTCTGCAACATGCATTGAAAAGGTGCTATATTTGAACAATACAAAGCAGTGCAAGATAGTACAAAAATCGAATAGAAAATAGAATACTAGAAAATTCCATAAGAAATTCTGCTGCGTTCACGAGATGCTGCGTGCATGTGAGTGAGCCTTGCAAGGTGGCCAGGCTTCATTGATAGCTCCATTACGATCTCATTCAATGGTATAGAGCTTCAGGCATTTTGGCAGGAAAAGCCTGAGCGATAATGAATGGCGCTAATGCCGATTTTAAGCCATCAGAGTTCACTGCACACTTTACACCCAAAGAAATTGAGCAATTCAATTCGAAACTTAATAGGTTAAACACTATTGACCCTCGTAATCCCCCAAGTGTGCTTTTTACAAGTATTGAATCAGCTGGATCGGACAATGTTCCAGACCTGCAGTATCTAGAGACATCTACAGTTACCTGATCAACTTTCCCTCGTGAAAACTCCAGGGAGTCTCACAAAGCTTACAAGAGCCTGGAGGGATACAAATGGACACAATCTGGCAAAGTGATGAATAGGGCCTGTGTCCACAGGAAGCATTTTTTGCGCTAGCAGCGTCAGTTTTTAATGCAAATACATTTAAGTTAAGCACTGACAGTGCTCAATGTTCTCGACGCAAAAAACACCCTCCTCACACAGAATTTTCCCTCTCTGCTCACGGCACTCTCGGCTGCAAATAGATCAACTTTTGGAACACTGCTGGGCTCATCCAGGGCTCATCAATGTCACTTCTCTCTCGGTGACAAATCAAAATAGAGAATTGGGAGGGACTTCACTAACATATTGGGAGGAATATTAACAGCAATGCCACAGGAGAAACTTCTGCTGCCACAGTCATGTTTCTAATCAATTAGCTAGCTACAGTTTAGGTTTATTTACTGTTCTCCATTTCGGGACACTGGGTCTGCTGAGAAGTTAGTTGTCAGTATTAATGTTTACTACAACTGTAGAGCCCAACAGCTGTAGCTAGGTACTCTGTAATTGCTAAGGTTCCCATTTATTTTAATCTGAGTAGCTATGTTTCCCAAAGCATGGTTGCGAGCTACATTAGCAGCTTGGCTACATAGTTCAAACTATTGGCTTTATTCGGTTCCAGTGTCGCTTTTTTGGAAATGAACATTCATTAGCTCAGTTGCCAGGAATATTTGCGAACGCAGGTCGAAATTGTCTCTTCAACACAGTTATGTTAGCATCAGCAACAGGGCAGAATAATGTAACTAGCTATTCGCTGTGCTTAACGTGTATGTTAACTAGCTTGTGTTACCACATTATCACAGTTTGAATGAATAAGTAAAGGCATCACCACATACATAAAATTATTCAGTTTTCATGAATACAGTCGACAAAGTCAGGCACTTGCTGTATGCCTGCCAGTGTTTTTAACTGCGCACTTTCCTGCCAGTGTGGTGGTTTTTGATTGCGTGACGTCAGCCACCAGAACTCTATAGAATTGGGAACTAATCTGAGCCGATGAGGACAAGGACAGAACACACCAGTTGGATCAAAGATGTTAGTGTGTGTCTGTGCTGTGGTGTCGCATTCCTCTTCCAATCAGAAACTGTTGCTAATCAGGCAGAGTAAACTGCGAGAGGATTCGGTAATTCCAAAACAAAACTCCTTCGCTTTGAAAAAATTCCCCCTGGTCAGAACCAATACAGTAATTCCTCCAAGTAAAAATTAAGCCCTTGGCTGCCATACGCGTCTGTCTTTCAGAAGAAGCAGACCACTGGCAGTGCAAACTAGGATAATTTAATTTTCCTGTTATATTGGAGTGAGGGCTCATATAGGCAAGAACACTTATTGTTCATTTAGATCAGCACAATAGCCAGTGGGTGCACTTACTTTGTTCCTGAAGGGCTTCGGTACAATCTACAGCTCTTCATCATGAGTGAAAAAGCTAACTATAGTGAAAATTACAAAGACGCGGGACAACGAACTCAATGTCAAAGTCGATTTAGAGGCGTTTGTCCAAGCTTGCTTGTTTTGCAGATTGAAAACTATGGTAGGTTTTCATCTCTGTAAGACTACCAAGACAAAAATTATCAATTTCAACATACTTTGACAAATCTGAAGAATGCCATACAAATTAACTCATGGGACTGCATAGTCAGACTGAGAGTTATGATTTTCGCTATCGTATTAATCGATGAGGGTAGTTTCAGGTTTACACTGTCAGAGACAAACAGAGGAAAAATGCTTCAGTATATGTAGATGACCAAGAACTCAAAATGAGTTTATTTTTTAACAGCCGATTTCATCAACATACAATCTAGTTTGTGGAGCATTTCAAAGATAAACAGTAGTGTGCAGTGATGATTATACACTTAAAAAAATGAAGATAAATCAGAAACCAATCACTGTAGGATTTATTTCATGTAATATTGGATCATATTGATAAAAATAAGCGGAGTGATAACAATACATGGTAAAAAACAAAACACCGGCAAGTAATCTTAAAGTGATGATAAAAAATATGAGAATTTCTTGTGAAGTTTGACATTCGAATCATTGAAGGTCAATGCCAAGGTCACTAAATAAAAGTTCACATACATTTATAAGACCTCCTGTAATATAATCCTTAACTCTTAATCAGTTTTGGTGATACAAGTCGTTGAAAATTCAATATGTCAACTGTGAACTTTAAAGGTCACAGAAGGTCAAGTCGAGGTCAACAAATGGACTTCATATACAACTTTCTAAATGTCTCTAAACGAACCTTGGCTCAATCTGTGACCATTTTGGTGACAGAAGTCATTGTAATTTCATTGTCGAGTTTGACCCTCAAAGGTCACTGACAGTCCAGTTGAATGTCACCAAATGAAAGTTCATATGTGACTTCCTAGATGTCAGTAACACAAACCTAGGCTCTATCTGTGACCATTTTAATGATACAATTAACTGAATCTTCCCAAGGTCACTTTTGACCTTCGAAGGTCAATATGAAGGTCACCAAATGAAAGCTTATATATGGCTTCCTATATGTCTCTAATACAAACCTAGGCTCCATCTGTGACCGTTTTGGCAATACAGGTCATTGTAATTATGTGAGGTTTGACCTTCAAAGGTCAACAATCAAGTTGAATGTCACCAAATGAAAGCTCATGTGATGCAATTTTAGGCTCTATCTGTGACCTTTTTATTAATGGAAGTCAAAGAATTTTCACTCTGTCAAGTTCGACCCTCAAAGGTCAATATGAAGGTTACCAAATGAAAGTTCATGTTTGACTTCCTATACGTCTCCAATACAAACCTACGCCCTATCTGTAACAATTTTGCTAATAATAGTAATTGAAATTTCACTGTAAAGTTTTTCCGTTAAAGGTCACTGAAGGTCAAGTTCAAGATCATCAAATGAAACTTCTTACATAACTTCCTATATAACCGCAATTCAAACCTAAGCTCTATCTATAATAGTTTTGGTGATAGAAGTCATTGAAATTTTGCTATGTGAAGTTTGACCTTCAAAGGGCACCCAAGGTCAAGTTCAAGGCCATAAAAGAAATTTCATATATGACTTCCTATAGTGTTTAATACACGTTCCCAATCTTCAATATTTTCAAGCCTGGAAGCCTTTGAAAATTGTAACAGTTTGTTTTGACCTCAAGTTTGACCTTTCAAGGTCATCTGAGGTCAACTTTAACACAACCAATATACAAGTCATATATGACTTCCTATATGTTGACAATACAACATGTAGTTTTTGAGAAATAGTTTTTTAAAATTTCTCAGTCCTATCTATAACATTGGGGCCAAAATTTAAAGTCCCATAAAACGGACTAAAATGATTCAATCAAAAATCCAAAAAAAAAAAAAAAAAACATCTGGAGATATGGTCTAGTAGTATATTACGGCAAATTTACAGGAAAATTCATCAGGCCAAAAAAAGATAAAAAACGGACGACGGACGCCACACCACGACAGTAGTTTATCGGCCCATAGGACCGGTAAGATAAAAATAATAATGTCTTTTTGAGAGAAAAAGTCAATATATAGTGTGGTCACCCTTTGCTTTGATTACAGCATTTCATCTTTCAGGCATAATTTCACATAATTTTTTATTTCCTTATTTGCTAAACCATTCCATATGGTTTGAAGTTCATTGGCCGTGTCCATTCCGGAAATTTTGCGACACAAGGCGATAGTGCAAATTGTTTGCAATGTTATCAAAACAGTTGGTCTAAAATGAATTACTGTAGTGACCTGTTGGTTTGGTGAGGGTTTGACTACATTAAACCCAATCGGGTCAGCCAATATCATTCCCTTTAAAGGGGTTGTATTATGGAAAAACTCACTTATTAAGTGCTTGTGCTCGTACATTTTTGTATCAGGAGTGCCTACCAACCCACAAAATATGAAATAAAACAACCCAGTTTTTTTGTGGGCTGCCTTTTTGACAAGACATGGCATTTGGCTAGTCATCCAGATTTGGCTTCCCTTCCTACGTCACATGCAGGCTAGTGATAATTGTTCTGCTCATCAAGTGAATATCTCCTCCCACAACTTATTTTTATGCCGGTGTCCCTGCCGCAATTGGGAAAAACCTGTACGTGTGTGCTATATACTTTTTGACTGACTGCTTTATACAAACTTTACTAACCTGGGCCATTACAATGCAGGACTGGCAACAAATTATGTATTAAACGGGACCAATTAAGCTTTTTGGAAGATTGGTGGCCTTTATTTATTATCACGAAGAAACAGTAGCAGGCTAGCAAACTAGAAAAATATTTCCAATTTCTGTTAATATTTAAACTGAATTCCGAGTGTTACTAGCTAACAACTAATTTGACTGTATTTGGGCACCGTCACCATTTTAGACGGGCAATGTAGGAGACACATCAATGGGAACAAACAGAATGAGCAAATGTCTTCAATGGAATTCAGTTAGTTTCTATTAGTAGTCCTGCTATTTAAAATAAGTGGAAAGTTAGCTAACGGTTGCTACTACACAGATGCTGACCATGGACTATGCTTCATGGACTGAATTCCAAGTGTAGTTCGATTTTTATGGTGACTGCATGTTGCATTCCTTTATGAGTGCAATGATCTCATTGACAAAATCGTCTGACGACATCAATGAACAATTACAAATATTTTTCATCTCTTATTTTCAAGTGTAATTTTGGTGTTTTTCGTCTGCTCGTTTTGTTATCTTTATGTTATTCTTGTTAGTGAATTTCATTGTCAAGGGGATAGCCAAAATAGCATTTGTACTGTGGCTGTTGTACGATTTACCTGGAGGTAATATTGTGCAACCAGAACCACAACTTCACGAATCACTTGCGGACACCTACCACTCAAATACTGCATGTGGTGAGGTCTGGTAACTGGTCTAGCTTAAGCACTAGGGAATAAACTGTTTTCTGAGTGAACTTGCAAAATTAGTTGCAACTTGAAATTGCAAATACAGTCTAAAACTGTACTAAAACCCTGTAAATGTTGTGCAACCATTAAAACTTGTTTAAACACACTCTTCCAACCTCAACTAAATGTATTCTGTACATTGTTAAAGATTTATTAAAAAAACATTTTTAAAAGGCTTATTTGTCTTTGACCCATATACAGACGTTTTAGTTAAGTTTTATTTTTGCTACACAGTTCTGAAAAATGCTACATAATGCTACAGACTTCTAGAGACTGCATAGTGTTTTCGCTACGCAGTTATTTTTGCTTAATGCCGGCCCTGAAACTGTATGTTGAAGAGCATGATTGTTTTAAAGTGCTGTAAGGTTCACTGAGTTCATTTTTCTTTTTTTAAATAAAGTCCATGCAGATAGACCTTTGTAATCCTTGCTTTCTTTAACTTACAGAATCACAACAGTCTATCTGTAAAACTGATAACCCAGTTTACCAAGTAGATGTGCAGACAGGATTGCGGAAAAGGTCCTTTTTTTAACAGTCTTTTATGTACAAAACATCTGTAAAATTATATGAAAATCAAAACAATATATCGGGGGTAACCGGATGAAGGATCTTTCAATCACGTTTTTCTCCAAACTGTAAAAAGTGCATGTGGACCTTGTTAATTCTCGGGTGAGGATATGCCACATTCAATGGACAAAATTGTACATAATGTTACGCCCAATTGTGTTTATGTTTGCAAAAGCACAAAGACAGAGCCCTATGTATACAGTTTGCTTAAATTACATATTTACAGTGTATTTACACTTACATTTACAGTGTGTACTGAACAATGCATGTTTAAACCATACACTATATTTATCCGGGGTGTATTTAGAGTATGTATTTACAGTATTTGTACAGCATGTTTAAACTATGCATATGCATGTTTGTTTGCACTTTCAATTTCTACAGTGTCTAAATTCTACTGTGAACTAGCAATGTGTAAATGTAAAGGTTATAGCTACTCGTGTATTTAGAGACTTTGCAGAATTAATGGAAACTTTACAGTGAATTTACTGTGTGCAGCGAAGCAAGATGCCAACATTCAATCAACTTTAGTCCATAACTTCAACAAATAAATAGAAATACATACAAATAAATGCATTTTATTTTTCTTCAAAACATAGTTCATCCACCTGATGCTGCTAATAAGCGAATGTTTGAAAGGAAGTTTGTGGAAGAACATGAAAATGTCTTGATTACATTCACATGCTGACAAGATAAACCAACGTGGATCTAGTGTACCTGGTATGAGTGACGATATCAGTCAAAGCTCCGCCCTCCAGGAACTCCATGACAACCCACAGCTCATCATTGACGAGGTAGCTGTCGTACAGGTCCACCACATTCTTGTGATGATACCCTTTCATTATAACCACCTTAATGGAATTAGAAAGTCACAAAAAAGACATTGATCAACTAAAACATGCATGAAAACACATTGTAAATTCCAACAGTATGGTCCAGGAACCAAAATCCCTCAAGTTTCTTAAATTGCCAAAAGTTTGAGTATTACATTACACTGCATATCAATTAGTTATAGGGAAAAAGTCTGTGTGTACCTCAAGGCTATAAATTTATGACGTCACCAGGAAGGGGGATAGGAAATTGGCCGCCATTTTATAATTAATATATAAATATCTAATAATCCATCCATCCATCCATCCTTACTTATCCAGTTAACGGTCTCGGTGGCAATTGGGCAAGCAGGGTAGCCCAAATGTTCCTAACCCCAGTAAGTTCTGGCAGCTCATCCCAGGGGATCCCAAGGTAATCCCTGGCCATTTGGAAGATGTAGATCCTCCAAAGTATCCAGGGCTTGCCCTTAGCTCTTTTTCCGAGTGGACAAGCCTGCAACACTGCCAGAGGGAGGCACTTGGGGGTGACCATACCAAAAGCCCAAACCCACAGAAGTAACTCCTCTCAATGAAGAGTGACTCAACTCCCGCTTGAATGAGTTCCTTACTCTATCAAAGAAAGTAAGTCCCGCTAACCTGTGAGGGAACTATATTCTTGGCTGCTTCTACTGTACATGGAAAGGACCTTGCTCAGTGAAATACCAAATGGAGGAAAATAAATTGGTAAACAATTCATTTAGTCAAACACCAAACAGACAATAAATAATTCTAGTACCAAATGCAGCATTAAGTTGATGGGCAGAGGTAGAGTTTGAACAGATGAGTCTTCAGACTACGCTTGAAAGTGGTCAGTGTCTCTGCTGTCCTGACCTCTGTGGGAAGCTCATTCCACCACGTTGGGGCTGGAACAGACTAGAGATGTGACCTGCCAGCAAGAGAACGGAGTGTGAGAACCGCCAGTCGACCAGCAGTGGCCGAACGGAGATGTCTGGTGAGTGCATAGGGTTTGATGATCTCCTGAAGATGGGCAGGAGCTGTCCCTTTAGTCGGCTGGAATGTTAGCATCAATATTTTAAACTTGATGCGAGCCATGACAGGCAACCAGTGGAGGGCAGTGAGAAGGGGAGTGACATTGGAGTGCTTGGGGAGTTGTAGATCAGGCGAGCTGCAGCGTTTTGCATCAGCTGCAGGGGCCTGATTGCTGAAACCGCAAGACCGGCTAAGAGCGAGTTGCAGTAGTCCAGGCAGGACAAGACCAATGCCTGAACCAGAAGCTGGATTGAATAGGTGGTTAGAAACAGATGGATTTCCCTGATGTTGTACAGTGGGTCCCAACATTTCCGGCTGACTGCTGAGACGTTCTCAGAGAGTGACAGCCTCTGATCCATCACTATTCCGAGGTTCCTATCAGAAGGAGAGGAGGACACTTTAGTGCCGCCTACAGAATTGGTGAACTCTTGGACTGGAGAGGATGCAGCAGGGAAGAAAATAACCTCTGTTTTACCTGCATTGAGCTTAGGATGGTGGTTATCCATCCAGTTCTGGATGTCTCTCAGGCAAGCGGAGACCCGAGCAAAAACTTGGGTGTCAGATGTTATGGATAATCCATGGCTGGCACAGAAATCCAATAACAAAACACTGCTCAGCTTGAGATCAGGGAGGCCATTCCTCCCAATCACTCCCCTCCAAGTGTCTCCGTCATTGCCCACGTGAGCGTTGAATTCTCCCAGCAGAACTATGGAATCCCCAGTTGAAGCCTTTTCCAGGACCCTGCCCAAGGACTCCAAGAAGGCTGGATACTCTGAAATACTGTTTGGTGCATAAGCACAAACAACAGTCAGAGCATTCCCCTCCGCAAACCGCAAGTGCACTGCAGTGACCCTCTCGTTCACCTGGGTGAACTCAAACACGGCAGCACTCAGCCGAGGGGACACAAGTATCCCCACACCTGTCTGCCGCCTCTCACCTTAGGCAACTCCAGAAAAGGAGAGAGTCCAACCCTTATCAAGGAGCTTTGCTCCAGAGCCAGAGATGTGTGTAGAGGTGAGTCTGACTATATAGCGCCAGTTCTGCTCAACCTCCTGCACAAGCTCTGGCTCCTTCCCCACCAGTGTGGAGACATTTCATGTCCCAAGAGTCAAATTCCATAACCAGGATCCAGAACACAAGGCCCTCCACCCCTGTCTGCCACCCGGTCTACAAAGCACTCGACCCCTACTCGTCCTCTCGTGGGTGGAGGGCCCACGCAGAGGCAGCTCCCCATAGCCTCTTAGGACTTAGCCCGGCTGGGTTCCGGGAGAAACCCGGCTACCAGGCACTCGCCTGAGAGCTCCCTTCCCAGGCTTGGCTCTGTGAGTGGGCCCCGGTGTCCCTAACTCCGGGCAAGGTTCTCATTCTCATTCATAGACAATTTAACTCACTCACACATTGAAGAAAAACCTTTCCTCAGTGAATCCCTCCTCCAGAGATACAAATCTACCTGGCAGAGGGAACCCACCAGTGCCGTTTCATTCTGAATAATTCCCATTGACCATGTCCATAACTTATTTAAATCCAGTAAATCTACCTGAGCACTTCAGGCTGGTTTTGGAAGTCTTTCTTTCATTGAAATCGCGTTATTTTCAGCTGCGCAACCATGCACAACATAAAGAGAACACAACCTCACTTGCTGTTACACAAAAGTTTACATACTTTTCTGATGGTCCAATCAATGTCTTTCAGTTACTGTGGAAAGTTTATACTCTTTGGAATTAGATAAGAAATGTGTCAATCAATAGATCATTACCGTGAAAGTTTCACATGGGCATGAACTATAACTATGCGTTATGTAGATGAGCCTAAGTAAGCAACTGAAGAACTGGCTAATCAATGAGATTACGTAGTAGGATGTAAAGGAGCACTGAATTCACAGAGGAATTTACGCGTAAATCCACGGAATTAGGGAATTACACATTTTTGATATGTGATGACTATAACTGATACTACAATGACACAGCATCAATACCATGTCGAGTTTTTGCTTCAGAAAACTGATTTTTTTTTTTTTTTCACTACTTATTTGGGATACCATTGGCTCACTATAGCTGAAGTGGTTGCTACAAAGGACAACAATTTTTTCTGTCGCAAGAGATCTTTTTTTGAACTGCTGGATAGATACTATGGGCAAGTATATTGAGCAGTTTGCACATCAGGCTTAGCTGAGGAGTGTAAATCATGCAACTCCTGGGAAACAGGGATGGGAGTGAACTCGTCCATAATCTAAACTGTGTTCGAACTCGGCCTGCTGGTGAATATTCAATAACTGATCCAGGTGTGCTATCTAGTGATAGAATAGTGGAACTGCATGCATAAATAGAGCAGCTCCATATTCGCTGGCGTTTACATCTGCGCAGAGGGGTTAAGCGTGAGTCATTTTGAATTGCTGCTGCAAAAGGGATGACATGTTTTTATTGCGTTTGTCATATCATGCTCTTGTGTTTCATCCCCTCGCAGTCTGTGCATCTTTGATTCAATCAAGCCACATTCCTGCTTGATAAGTAAGCATTCTAAACATCCTTTGGGGGAGATACAAGGCTGTGTTTTCAAAGGGGGCTTGCGACTTAATTTTTGGGGGACTTCTCGTGCTGCACCTCAGGCCAGAGCCTCCTCAATTGCAAAATCTCCCTATCGAGTCCAAGCGCCAAAGACTTTAAGGCTACTATCACAGCCATTAATCTGTCCATTCTGTAATCTTTAATAGGGCAATTCCATTTTGCAGAAGCTCAGAGGTCAAAAATTATTTTCCAGAAATTGGGGAAAGCAGCGCTTTGTAGGACAAAATTTGTTTTGGTTGGGATGATGTGGTGAAGGTAGATGTGGCGCATCGAGGAGGACATGCTTTTTCATGTTTTTCCACCATCAAAATATGCATGTATTAACCTCGCTAAATATCTAGTGTGGAAACTTGTTTCTTATCCAATACTTTAGTATTGTAATACCAGTGTCCACATTAAAGGTGACAATAACAGAAAATGGCTATTTCAAAACATTAGATTGTACCACAAAATACTTGTCTCTGACAAAGTTTCTTTAAAACTAAGGATTAATGTTGTTCTGGGTCAATGACGGCTAGAATATATATTTTTTTTTTATACTATGAAAATATGAATGCGGAAACAGGGGCAAAATGTACGTGGTATGCTACATTCATGCACTGCCGAAGCAAACCGCGAGACCAAATACTCGTGAAAGGTAATCACCCAGTTCCTACTTCTGATGAGGCAGGGACTGGTGGTCTGTGCCGGTTAAGTAGAATGGAGAATGGCGAACTCAGTTCGCGATTACTTTCTGCAACGAGCGGGGGTCGGGTGTTTGAGCTGTGTGAGGTCAATGACGGTTTGGATATATATTTTTTTTTTCTCACGACTAGAATGTGAATTCGGAAATAGGATGGTTGAATGAGCTGGGCCAGGTGGGGGAACAGGACGCATGTTCACGGGGAAAAAGTGCAGCCTGCGAACACAGGGACGAAAAAGGGGGACGAAAAGAGACTGAAGAGGTCATAAACGGAGGGAGCAGGCACGGGGGGGGGACTGGCAGATTTGCGGAAGGAGTGACTCCCGCCGAATCTGGAGCAAGAGGCCGTCGCCGACCATGATGACATGGCACTGGGGACGTTGATGGCGGAACCCGGTAGTGCTGTGTGGTCTGCATACATCTGGTCTTCCCGCGGGGAGGATCAGCTGCGTTGCTGCAGGAGTCGGTGAATAATTTTAGTTGTCTGGCCTTGTTGTCGGAGCAGTGGAAGGGGATTTCTTCTGCTTGAACGCCCGATGGAGTCTGGCAAGGGTTGAACGTGGAGCCTGGGATGAGCTTGAAGTGCGAGCCGTGGTAAGCCTTGTTGGGGAGCCGCGAGCTCTCGTTTCTGAGCGCCGCTGGTGACGAGATGTACAGCTACTGCGAGACAGCGGTCTGGAATTCCTACGGTGCGGAGCCTTCGGTCGTCTTCGCGGGGGGAGCGTGGTTCGGAATGTGAGCATCCCGGTTGGGGCAAGTGGGTGACGTTTCGTGGTGGAGGTACGAATATGGCAGAGCGCAGGCGGTGCATGGTGGAGAAGCAGGAGTTGCAGGACGGATTGAGAAGATTCCTCTGGAGCCTTGGAATTATTCTGCATAAGAGGGATTCTGCGGGATTTCGCCTTTCGTGCTTCATGCAAGCGAACTCTTGCTGTGTGCTGGCTGTCTGTTTTGCGAGTAAACAACGTAGAAATGAGACGAGCAGGGATTGTGGGAATGTAGGAGATATATAGGCGTAAGGACGAATAGGAAGGCGCATTGGGAGTGGCCCTGATCATTAACCTATGTTATCGGGAACTCCCTTTAAAGCAACTTGGTATTTATGCCCAAAGAATTTAGACTGATTTATGGGCCCTTAACAATGGAAAAAAAGATGCTGGAACCATTCAGTTGCACATTGCCGAGATATGACAGGGTGTACCATTAAACAAATTATCTCATTGGAAAGAGCATATTTTAATTGATATACATACCAAATATGAGGTTGGCATCAAATCACACAATGTTTTACCAAAACAAATATTGTGGTATAAGGGTGAACAATATATACCTCGGGGAAAATAAATATAGAACTCGTCAACATTTTTCTCAGTAAATATATTTCTAAGGGGTTATAGACATGAAATTTTCACCAAATGTCAGTAACAACCCAAGTAATCCACACATACAAAAAAATCAGTCCATTAACTAAGGTATGTGTAATAAAGTGGAATGATACAGGGAAAAATTATTGAACACGCTAACTGAAATGTGTTTAATACTTAATAGAAAAGCCTTTGCTGGTAATGACAGCCTCAAGACAGCTCTAGGACTCTTCGTCCCTGGACTTTTCGTCCCAGAGGAATTTGCTTTCTTTTTTTTTAAATAAAATTTGGCATCTCCAATCTCACCCGAATCTGGAATGCCCAATTGGGCAACTATATACAAAACTTGCTCATATGCGACCCCTTGTTGCCAATTCAGGAGATAAGACAGTTCGCGGCTCTCCTCCAAAGCATGCGCCTGTCAGCCACTGCTTCTTTACACTCATTGGTTGAATCCTCGCAAGTTCAGAACAAGAATGGAGGATACCCGAACATGAACAAGCTTAGAATGTTCCTGACGAGCGTCCGGCTGGCCAACAGGAGGCACTTAAGCAACGAACAAAGCAACCATTATTTATACAACCCGTCCCGGCAGACCCTTCCCAATTTGCATCCCTGTAGCGCAATGACCAATTGCGCGCTACTCTGAAAAAACGACCGGGGCTCGAACCTGCGCCATGATAGTCACTTCTGCTTGTCCCTGAGAAATTTTCATCCCCAGACTCTTTGTCCCTGGACATTTCGTCCCCATGAACTTATTGTCCCGAGACTCTTCGTCCCTGGATGGTACATCCCCAATAATGCTTTGCCCTCTTCCAGTATTATAACACTATCCCTAACCCTAACCCTAACCCCAACCTTAACCCTTATAATAGTCCTAAGGGATAAAAAGTCCAGGGACGAAGAGTCCTGTAACCCTTTAAGACTCCTCCTAGATGGAGAAACTAGTTGCATGCATTGCTCAGGTGTGATTTTGGTCCATTCTTCCTCACAAACTGTCTTCAAATCTTGAAGGTTCCGGGGCCTCTTCTGTGATCTCTGATCTTCAGTTCTTTCCATAGATTTTCAAATGGATTTAAGTCGGGTGATTGACTGGACCATTCTAGCAGCTTTATTTTCTTTCTCTGAAACCAATTGAGAGTTTCCTTGGCTGTGTGTTTGTGATCATTGTCTTGTTGAAATGTCCACCCTCATTTCATTTTCAGCATCCTGGTGGAGGGCAGCAGATTTTTATCAAGAATGTCTCTGTAAATCTCTCCATTCATCCTTCCTTCAATTATATTAAGTCTGCCAGTACCATATGCTGAAAAACAGCCCCACACCATGATGTTTCCACCTCCAAACTTCACTGTTGGTATAGTGTTTTGGGGGTGATGTGCAGTGCCATTTGTCCTCAAAACATGGTGAGTGCTATGACATCCAAAGAGTTCAATTTTGGTCTCATCTCACCCGACTATATTCTGCCAGTATTTCATAGGCTTGTACAAATGTGCAGCAAACTTTGAACGAGCTTCAACAAGCTTTTTCTTCAGCAATGGAGTCTTGCGCGGTGAGCGTGCATAGAGGCCATGGCGGTTGAGTGCATTACTCATTTTCTTTGAAACAACTGCACTTGCTAATTCCAGGTCTTTCTGAACCTCTCCGCGAGTGGTCCTTGGCTCTTGGACAACTCTTCTAATTATTCTTTTGACTCCTCTGTCAGAAATCTTGCAAGGAGCACCTGGTCATGGCCAATTTATGTTGAAATGCCATCAGTATGTTTTGTAACAATAAGGTAGCGAAGGTCTTGAAAGAGCTCTTTGCTCTTGCTTCTTGTGACACCTTTGTAATGAGAAACTTTTTTATAGGCCATCAATTAGGACTACACCAGCTGATATTAATTTGCACTGATAGGGTGCAGGATTGCTTTCTAAGTACTGACAGATTTCCGCTGGTTTCTTGGCTTTTCATGCCTTTTTGTACCTCCTTTTCTTCGTGTGCTCAATACTTATTTGCTGTGTCATTCCACTTTATTACATATGATTTAATTTATGGACTCATTTGCTTTGATTTTTTTGTCTGTGTGGATTATTTGGGTTGTTCCCGACATCTGGTGAAAATTTCATGTCAATAGCCCCATTAGAAATATGTTTACTGAGAAAAATGTTGACGCGTTCAATACTTATTTTGCTGCTGTAAACTAACTTCTAATAATCAATAAGAACTTATCATAGTATATAATGCATTTCTTTCGATAATTGTATCAAAGCATGTAAATTATGTTTTTCCACTTGCCAGACTGAATTAGTCACTGATCTCACCTGTTGCCATATCCATAATTGCAAGCCAAAATTGGTAGCTGATGTCATTTCCTGCTGTTTACATCTTTACTTGCGAGACAAACTGGTGGCTGATGTCAGCAATTCTTTAGTCTAATATAAGTAGTCACAGCCATGGTTTTATGATCCCATTTTTTAAAAAGTTTATCACTGTAGCAAATGCCTGACTGTGAATGTAAAATGGTTACATCTTTGGCACCCTGCTCTGTTGGAGAGCAGCTCAATTGTAGTGACGATTGTCAAAAACTGGATTATGTAAAGAAACTCAAAAGGTAAAAATACTGCAGATTATACTCTTGAACCCGTACCCCCCGGTAATGGGAGCAGAGGAGCATCTCACAACAAACACCATATAAGGGCATGGTAACTGTGTTGCAACATAGTCATATTATATAGGCATACCCTCTTAACTTAAGTTGTACAGGTGCATTTCAATAATAGTATATTCAGTGGACTCCAAAATTACTGGCACCCCGACTGGCAATGGACAAACAATACAAAGAAAAAATAAACAATATAATTATAGAAAAACAGAATATGCCAACATGTGTTCAATACTTTATTAAAGTATCGATTGAAACAGCCAAAATTAAAACAATCATTTAATACAAATAAATTTCAACAAAATCAAGGTTTCATAATGACTGGCACTCTTCATTTAGCACTTAGTGCAAGCACTTCTGGCAAGGATAAGAGCATGGAGTTATTTCCTTTAATTTTTGACAAGGTAAAGGCACACATTTGAGGGGATTTTGGACCATTCCTCTAAGCAGATCCTTTCAAGATCCTTCACATTCTTTGGTTTGCATTTAGCAACTGCCCTCTTGGACTGAGCCCACAGGTTTTCAATTGGATTTAGGTCTAATGACTCAGATGGCCATTGCAGAACATTGAATTTATTGTCACAGAACCATTTCTGTGTGGGTCTTGGGTCCTTGGCTTATTGGAAAGTCCACCTACAGCCAAGTCCCAGCCTTCTGGTGGAGGCAACCAGATTGCAGCCAAAATATCCTGGTACATGGTGGAATTCATTATGGCATTAATCTTAACCAGTGCCACCGGACCTCTTGAATTAAAACAGCCCAAAAAACATGACTGACCCACCATCATATTTCACCATGGGTATGAGGTGCTTCTCCTTGTATGCATCCCTGTTTTGACACCAAACATGCCAATGCTGTATCTCATCGAAAAGTGCACTTTTGGTCTTATCTGACCAAAGCACCTTTTCTGAGTTGTAATTTAAATGAGGTTTGGCAAACTCTAAGCGCTTGCTTTTGAGTCTGCTGGTCAGAAAAGGCTCTCTTCTGGCAGCCCTTGATAAGGGCCTGTGGTTGTGGACATAGCGCCTGATGGTTTCTTTTTTAAACCGGATGACCCCAAGATGCCACCAAGCCCTGCCATTCCTTCACAGTGATTCTTGATTTTGTTGCTCGTCTCACCATCCTCCTCAGTATCCTAAGGAACAAAATGCAGTTGCATCCTCTACCCTTGAGATTTTCAACAGTTCCATATCTTTGATATTTTAAAATAATTGTTCAGATAGCGCTCAGCAGCATGTTCAATCTTTTGAGAATCTTCTTGCAGCCATTACCAGATTTATGCAGGTCTATGACCATCTGCCTCTTTTGAACTGACAGTTGTTTTGTTTTCTTTTTGGTGTTGGATGACAAAGGGATATTGCATATGTGCTACCCCAATTTTATTCCCCATCGAAACAGGAAGTGATGCAATGGTTCAATATAGTTCCTTAACACTTAGATAAGAATTACATTAGTGGAATTTAATACCTGGTTTAATTTTGGTAGATGTCCTTTACAATAATCTATAAGGGTGCCATTAATTATGAAACCCTGATTTGGAGGAAATTATTTTTAATTAAATCGGAAAATGATTTTGGTTTGTTCCATTGGAACATTAATATCGTATAGTATTTTTCACATTGGTATTTAGAGTTTCTCTATAAATATATATATTTTAGAATTTTTAAAAGTATTGTTTGAGGATTGCCAGTCAGGGGTGCCAGTAATTTTTGAGCCCACAGTATAATGAGATGGGGCTCTGTATACAACAATTCCACTTGTTGTGAAATATAGTGTAATTGACATTATTAAAAATACAGTTTCTTTTTCTAGACACCAACTCGGTATTTGCTATATATGTCAATTAAAAGATGCTCTTTCCAGGGATGTAATTTGTTTTATGGTATACCGTCATACTTTTGCAATATGCAAAATAAATATGGTTCTGATGTCGTTTTTCTTTTTTTTGGGCCAATGAACCAGAAAGTGTCATTTGGATCTCTTTTTCCTGTGAGGGGTACACTTCTTTTACTCATTTTTTGCCTTACCGATTCGGTTTGGTCACTTGGTTATTGTATATGGAGCTAGAACAGTCTCAAAATAGACAAATACGCAGAAAAAATTCACAAATGCATTTGGGGATTTATATATACGTATGACTCAAAACACAAATACATTTTCAATGCACACACAAATATGTTTCATACACAAATACATTTTCAATGCACACACAAATATGTTTCATTCCATATATAAGTAAAAAAAGTCCACATATAAAAAATAAGATTCATAAGCATATTTTCGATGCACACACAAATAGAAAAAAAATTCACAAATATATGCATGTAAAAGTATTTGCAGTCTTCATCAAATACATACGTGGAGCTTGTTACATTCATTTATGAACTGGTGGATCCCCATTTACAAAGTGCTTTTGATTTGTGAACTTTGCTGCATTTCTGTGTGAGACTTTTGAGACTCCCCTGACGTGACTCCGATCCACAAATGCCTTTTTTCTCGAGGGATCGTCGGTAGCCAATCAGATGTCTCACTCCTTTACAGCCAATCACCTGAGTGCCTCCCCACGAGGGGTGTTTTATGACGTCATTAAAACGCGCGTAGGCGGCCAGAGGCTGGAGGTTTTCAGCCATGGATCCCAGAGCCACAGAGAAACAGAGTTGCGACAACTCCACTGACTTCAATGGGCCACTGCAATGGCGGATCATGGAGGCGTCCAAAAGTTCCAAACGAAGCTTCTTGGGAAACCGAATCGCTGTGGAGAAGTCGTGTGTCTCGCATCTTCTTAGTGATTATTTAAGGGTAAGAAGTAGCAGGTCAATGTATTATGATAACCATTTTATAAGCATATTTTAACCGAACTAACGGTGTGATTTAAAACATTATAGCTTGTCTCTTTTGAGCAGATTTTAAGATATAACGCAGTTAGCGAAGATTGACACGGCTTTGTCCGTCTTAGCTAACTGTGCTTAACGCCTGTAAACGAAACGTTTCACTGAGCTATAATTAAGTTTAATAGCTATCTCTGTGATGTGTGAATTGATGTTATATGGTTCACTTAAAGCTTTAAATAATGCTAAATAGTTAATATAACATTATAGGCCTAATAACTAAAATGTATACTGGACAAAGAAAGTTAGGGATCACTCTGATTTTTAATATTGAAATATGATATGGAACATAATTTGAACTATCAAATATTTCAAATTCGAAAATTGGGGTGATCCCTAATTTTCTTTGTCCAGTATAGATGTTAGCATGCTATGCTGACCATGCGAACCGTCAACGTTAGTTATCTTAGCATGAATGTTCGTGGTTATTCAAGTAATTTGAACTACAAATAATGATCGATCGTCATCAGTCTCTCTTGGCATGAACGACTTATCACGTTATTCTCTAAAGTTACTACGAGGTGTAATGTTACAAATGCTGTGTTCAAATCAGCTTGTGAAAACCATACTAGTGAAAATTATGGCACGTACATAATTTGGTTTTCCATCGATCTTGTTCTTTTTTTAGGTCCATTAATAGGATTCCCATGTTTCCTGGAACACCTTGAAGACCTGGAGATTTTATAGCCTGTTGGACCCATACTTTGTTTCATTGCCCCATTTCTTCCCTTTTATTGTTTTCCTGCCCTGTGCCTTAATTTGGTCTATTAATTTCTATTAAAAATATTTTTCCAATTCTCTGTCCTTAATATTTATTTTCTTCTGGAGAGCTGCCTTTTAATAATTTTGAAAAATTATTTCTCAAAAGATGCATATGGTCTCCTGGAGCGTCAAATATTGTGATCAAAGTGATATCGTAAGTTTGTTTCCAATAGTATCATTTGACTGTCCATCAATATAATATGCATATATTGTGTACATAAACGCGATATTGGCCACGTTATGCTAATTATTTCCACGGACGGCCGAGATGTGTATTTCAGAGCAGAAAAGCATTAATACCGTGTTTATGTACACTGTATATGCATCTTACATTGATGAATATTCAAATGATACCATTGGAAACAAATTTACAATATTTGATCACAATATTAGATGCTCCAGGAGACCATATGCATCTTTTTGGTCTCATGTAATTTCTTTATTTTTGTGAATGTATTTTGTTACTGAGTTACTGAATTAAATGCATATTTTAGTCATGATTGATTCAATGAAGCCTAAAGTATATTGTACTTGTTTTAAAAATGGCCTGTATGTGTTATGTTATCATTGAAAGGTTTTGAAAATTGTCAGAAAGTCAACATGGATGAACAAGATTTCCCTCCAACTACAGAAATCTTACTATGGACTGTCTATGCATATGCTCATTCATCCAGGTCATAGGCAGACTAGCCAGTCAAGCCTAATGAACAACATGAACTGATGAAGCCATTTGTAGAGGGGGCGAAACGTCTTCTAAGACATAACTAAGCTTAGTTGACCTGATTCAGTTTCCTTAGGATGCAGTGACTACCATCTGACTGTGATAATGAATTAATGCATTTGTTGTATTGTATTGGTAGTTATTACTAGTACTAGCAGTAGAAATCCACAATTCTTGATTTCCATTTCAAGACCACAGAGGAAACAATATCCCATCAACTTTATTATATTGGTTATCATGGCCAGGTAAGACAAGAGTTGCTCTTGCTCTTTGTATTTATTTATTTTTATGGTAGCTCTCAAAGGCAAATTTTCAGAAGTAAATAAGGCAAAGGTTGGAGAACCCCTGCAATAGATGGCTTTTTTTAGTATGCCTATTATGATCACACTGATTTTTATCCTTACAAAGAATAATTTTTGTTTTTCCTAATACTGAAAGTTGCAGTATCTTACAATCACTATTGTGTATGGTCAGTAGAGTGATCATTTCTGATATTGTATGCTAATCAAGACAGAGGTTATAGAATGGCTTTAAATTCACTTGGCTACAACAGTCATTGTGTGTGTGTGTGTGTGTTTGTATATATGAACGTGGTTTTTTTCTCAGGAAGATCCACGAAAACCTTTTCACTCCTCGTCTTGTTCTATTCTAAATCGTCTCTTCTGGAAGTCAAATGAAGTGTGATGAGATTACTCGTAAAAAGTCTAGAATTAAATATATTAGAGATGGTAAGCTATAAACAGGGAAAATTAGTACAGCGTAAAGCAGTGATTTGCTAATCAAGAGGCACTTTATTACACAGATTCCGCAACAGCTGCAATGATGACTCTACACCGCCTTTGTGTGCTTACACAGATACTAGCTATCTTTGTTAACAAGTTAACTGTTAGAAGCAAGCTAGCCACCGAGATACGTGGAACACTGGCTTCTAAATGAGAGCTACGGTTTTCCTGTAACGTTACTAGCAGCCAGCTAGCTTGCTACGAAGGTGACGTTAGTGCAGTGTCCTGCAACAGGTCCAGAAACACGAAGCAAACATCGTTTGCATAATTGTTAAAATCGAGACTTCATCGAGATTCGACTGGACCGCAAATAATTTTATTAGCGCGATAGCTAGCTTGGTAAGCAAAGTACAGAAATGCAAGTCCTGCTGCTGTTGGCAATGGTTGCTGCCACTGATAAATATTTTGCCCAGGTGTGATACAGCCTGCATGTTAAAGATGATATCACGGGTGCAGATTCCCTATATACCTCCGAATACCTCCAGCCTCTGGCCGCCTACGCGCGTATTAATGACGTCATAAAACACCCCTCGAGGGGAGGCACTCAGGTGATTGGCTGTAAAGGAGTGAGACATCTGATTGGCTACAGACGATCCTTCTTAGAAAAAATGCATTTGTGGATCGGAGTCACGTCAGGGGAGTCTCAAAAGTCTCACACACAAATGCAGCGAAGTTTACAAATTAAAAGCACTTTGTAAATGCAGATCCAACAGTTCATATATGAATGTATATGATATATACATATGTACATATATATCATATGTATTTGATGAAGACTGCAAATACTTTTACATGCATATATTTGTGAATTTTTTTTCTATTTGTGTGTGCATCGAAAATATGCTTATGAATCTAATTTTTTATATGTGGATTTTTTTTACTTATATATGGAATGAAACATTTGTGTGTGCATTGAAAATGTATTTGTCTTTTGAGTCATACATATATATTCATTCATTCATTCATTGTCTTTACCCGCTTATTCCTCACAAGGGTCGCGGGGGAACTGGAGCCTATCCCAGCTAACTGCAGGCGAAGGCAGGAACCCACCCTGAACAGCTACTTGAGGGCGCACACACCATTCACTCTCACACTCATACCTATGGGCAATTTAGTGTCTCCAATTAACCTAACATGCATGTCTTTGGACTGCGGGAGGAAACCGGAGTACCCGGAGAAAACCCACGCGAACACGGGGAGAACATGCAAACTCCACACAGAAAGGCCCCAGGCCAGAATCGAACCCACGACCTTCTTGCTGTGAGGCGACAGTGCTAACCACTAAGCCACCGTGCCACCTCATACATATATATAAATCCCCAAATACAGACTGTTCTAGCTCCATAATTGTATTCTTCCAGGTGTCTGCTTTACCAGAGCTGGTTAATTGATGATTCGCAGCACCTGCGTTCAGTTTATATAAATGCAGAAGTGGCACCCGCTCGCTGCTCAATTGTGTTCTATACATGAGAGCCGGTAACAGCTGCACGGTATTAGCTCTAGAGTGGTTTGCGAAGTCTTTGCGCTTATATTTAAGTAAAGATTTGGAGATATTTTGCAGTGCTGTATCTAGAGCTTTTGGCCATGGCGCTGCGCCGTGCCCGATTCTCTTGTGCCATAGCTGCCCCTTCTCTCATTAAATTCTGCCATAGCTGCCTTATTTCAGAGTAAAGCCCGCCACGGCAGTCCTTGTCTTCCCAAGGAAGGTGCGCCAAGCTGATTTTGAGACAGCAAAGGAAGGTCCTGCCTTCACCACGCCTCCTCCCCAACTCCGAGTAACTACGCCACGCCTGAATTCGTCACTTGCCGCACTTGACAATCCCTGTAGCTGATCTCTCTCTTCAACCTCACTCACAGAAAATAATAATGTACAGAAAACCAGTGCTGCGGATGTGTTGGGTATTCCCAGGTATTCAGATTGATTTCAGCTTGATTTGCCGGTCAGAAAGTCAACATGGATGAACAAGATTTCCTCCAACTACAGAAATCTTACTATGGACTGTCTATGCATATGCTCATTCATCCAGGTCATAGGCAGACTAGCCAGTCAAGCCTAATGAACAACATGAACTGATGAAGCCATTTGTAGAGGGGGCGAAACGTCTTCTAAGACATAACTAAGCTTAGTTGACCTGATTCAGTTTCCTTAGGATGCAGTGACTACCATCTGACTGTGATAATGAATTAATGCATTTGTTGTATTGTATTGGTAGTTATTACTAGTACTAGCAGTAGAAATCCACAATTCTTGATTTCCATTTCAAGACCACAGAGGAAACAATATCCCATCAACTTTATTATGTTGGTTATCATGGCCAGGTAAGACAAGAGTTGCTCTTGCTCTTTTGTATTTATTTATTTTTATGGTAGCTCTCAAAGGCAAATTTTCAGAAGTAAATAAGGCAAAGGTTGGAGAACCCCTGCAATAGATGGCTTTTTTTAGTATGCCTATTATGATCACACTGATTTTTATCCTTACAAAGAATAATTTTTGTTTTTCCTAATACTGAAAGTTGCAGTATCTTACAATCACTATTGTGTATGGTCAGTAGAGTGATCATTTCTGATATTGTATGCTAATCAAGACAGAGGTTATAGAATGGCTTTAAATTCACTTGGCTACAACAGTCATTGTGTGTGTGTGTGTGTGTTTTTGTATATATGAACGTGGTTTTTTTCTCAGGAAGATCCACTTAAAACCTTTTCACCTCCTCGCCTTGTTCTATTCTAAATCGTCTCTTCTGGAAGTCAAATGAAGTGTGATGAGATTACTCGTAAAAAGTCTAGAATTAAATATATTAGAGATGGTAAGCTATAAACAGGGAAAATTAGTACAGCGTAAAAGCAGTGATTTGCTAATCAAGAGGCACTTTATTACACAGATTCCAAGAACAGCTGCAATGATGACTCTACACCGCCTTTTGTGTGCTTACACAGATACTAGCTATCTTTGTTAACAAGTTAACTGTTAGAAGCAAGCTAGCCACCGAGATACCTGGAACACTGGCTTCTAAATGAGAGCTACGGTTTTCCTGTAACGTTAATAGCAGCCAGCTAGCTTGCTACGAAGGTGACGTTAGTGCAGTGTCCTGCAACAGGTCCAGAAACACGAAGCAAACATCGTTTGCATAATTGTTAAAATCGAGACTTCATCGAGATTCGACTGGACCGCAAATAATTTTATTAGCGCGATAGCTAGCTTGGTAAGCAAAGTACAGAAATGCAAGTCCTGCTGCTGTTGGCAATGGTTGCTGCCACTGATAAATATTTTGCCCAGGTGTGATACAGCCTGCATATCACGGGTGCAGATTCCCTATATACCTCCGAATACCTCCAGCCTCTGGCCACGCGCGTATTAATGACGTCATAAAACACCCCTCGAGGGGAGGCACTCAGGTGATTGGCTGTAAAGGAGTGAGACATCTGATTGGCTACAGACGATCCTTCTTAGAAAAAAATGCATTTGTGGATCGGAGTCACGTCAGGGAGTCTCAAAAGTCTCACACACAAAATGCAGCGAAGTTTACAAATTAAAAGCACTTTGTAAATGCAGATCCAACAGTTCATATATGAATGAATGATATATACATATGTACTCCACATATGTATTTGATGAAGACTGCAAATACTTTTACATGCATATATTTGTGAATTTTTTTTCTATTTGTGTGTGCATCGAAAATATGCTTATGAATCTAATTTTTTATATGTGGATTTTTTTTACTTATATATGGAATGAAACATTTGTGTGTGCATTGAAAATGTATTTGTCTTTTGAGTCATACATATATATTCATTCATTCATTCATTGTCTATACCCGCTTATTCCTCACAAGGGTCGCGGGGGAACTGGAGCCTATCCCAGCTAACTGCAGGCGAAGGCAGGAACCCACCCTGAACAGCTCGCAGGGCGCACACACCATTCACTCTCACACTCATACCTATGGGCAATTTAGTGTCTCCAATTAACCTAACATGCATGTCTTTGGACTGTGGGAGGAAACCGGAGTACCCGGAGAAAACCCACGCGAACACGGGGAGAACATGCAAACTCCACACAGAAAGGCCCCAGGCCAGAATCGAACCCACGACCTTCTTGCTGTGAGGCGACAGTGCTAACCACTAAGCCACCGTGCCACCTCATACATATATATAAATCCCCAAATACAGACTGTTCTAGCTCCATAATTGTATTCTTCCAGGTGTCTGCTTTACCAGAGCTGGTTAATTGATGATTCGCAGCACCCATGCTCAGTTTATATAAATGCAGAAGTGGCACCCGCCGCTGCTCAATTGTGTTCTATACATGAGAGCCGGTAACAGCTGCACGGTATTAGCTCTAGAGTGGTTTGCGAAAGTCTTTGCGCTTTATATTTAAGTAAAGATTTGGAGATATTTTGCAGTGCTGTATCTAGAGCTTTTGGCCATGGCGCTGCGCCGTGCCCGATTCTCTTGTGCCATAGCTGCCCCTTCTCTCATTAAATTCTGCCATAGCTGCCTTATTTCAGAGTAAAGCCCGCCACGGCAGTCCTTGTCTTCCCAAGGAAGGTGCGCCAAGCTGATTTTGAGACAGCAAAGGAAGGTCCTGCCTTCACCACGCCTCCTCCCCAACTCCGAGTAACTACGCCACGCCTGAATTCGTCACTTGCCGCACTTGACAATCCCTGTAGCTGATCTCTCTCTTCAACCTCACTCACAGAAAATAATAATGTACAGAAAACCAGTGCTGCGGATGTGTTGGGTATTCCCAGGTATTCAGATTGATTTCAGCTTGATTTGCCGCCGCACAAAGTGGCGCTTCTGTAGTTTCCTGGAATTCGGCTGTATTATTCATGTAACTCGCATAACAATCACCAGATTATCATGCCAACTTGAAAAAGAAGACTTGAGTAGGTGGCAAATCGGCGAAAAAAGGAACATCATTCCATCAGAGAATTTTTCCGGTAGGAACAATAAATGACCAAAAGTGTTGATCAACTTGAACGATAAGATTTTTATTACGCCAATTACGATTGTCTCGTGAGAAGTCTGTAGTGTAATTATGACACATGAATGAGCTGGGCACGGCTCCGTCATTTGCTATGAGTAGCCAATATTTTGTTTACGTCATGTTGTCGAAACTGCATGCAATCAAAATAAAGGGATTGAGTCCGATTTCGTGGTTACTCTGCCCTTGTATCATGCTTCATAGGCCTGTCCGCCAGTTAGGCTAGTCAGGGGGAGCTCTTTGCAGGAGAAATTTTTGGGTTATTTTCTTATTAGGGCCAGCGATAACCTGCATGTGATGGGATTGTCTGCAGTGATCAGATTAGGCGGTTTTGCATCGCAAAATGTTAACTTCTCCCATTGTTAAGTGATTTAGGGAATCGCAAGCTCGCCACCAGCCTCTCCTGATAATTCAAATATATGATGTTGTGATGTCAAAATGAGACTGAGTTGGAGAGTGCCTAGTATGACTGGATTTTAATGAAAATGGATCCTTTCATATCTCTGATTAGGTGTTAACATCATATGCTACAGTAAGGTGTAGATGAGACAGCTGTACTGCAGGTTACAAGTAGTTTACAGAATTTCATTGGGAAACAGAAGTGTTCTGTATTGAATTAAGATTGTTTTGGGTAAAATTGATGCCTTTTGGAAATAATTTGTTTTGCTTTCAGAGTGGAGTAGTATTTCTCTTGTAATTTGTCATTAGGAAAGAAAAAAAGCCTTTTTAGCATTTACATTCTGCAAAAGGCAGGTAGGGTTACATCCACAAAGCCACAAAGCAAGGAAAGTGACAGTTGTTAGGAATGAAGGCATCTAAGTTCCCAGTACAAGTGAACTGCCCTTTCTTGGCAGGCTGCTGCTAGCTCACCATGACCTCTGTGCCCTTTTTCAGGACAACCACTAGCTTGACGCGACTGCTGTGCCCTTTTTCATACCCAAGCACCATGCCCTAGGGAAATCCTAGAATTAACACTGTTTTGTATTAGTTATCTTCCTTAGTATCTCCCTGTTCTTGCACCCGATTTTGGTGACGATTGGGAGGGTTTCTCCCTTAGGAATATTATTTTTGTTTTTTTTATTCCTCTATCTCTATCAAGACCTTAGTGGCTGTTTTATTTCCTTCGAGCCATTTTTTGGATCAGAGACGTAGTGGCAATTCGTCTCCGCCAATTTCCCCACATCACTGAAGGTCCAAATTCCTTGGCACAAATATCAAGTTGTAATGAAAGCACTATAATATGACTAATACTGTAATTTCTGAGACTAAAAATATCTAGTGTTTCATTCTAGCAATTTTGAGGGCCCAACCTGGCCCCATGTGCAAAACAAAACTTGTGAGTCATTTTGGGGAGGCCACTAATTAACAAATATTCAATTTTTTGGTGCTGATTTTTAGTAATCTTTGGTAACCAATACTGCAGAATTCCTGTTACCATCATAGACAGTTCAAAAGTAATGACTTACTGAAGTTGGCATATTGTTACGATATCTATATTATTACCCCAGAGAACTTGTACAGTCATAAGCAATAATGATTACACACCACCACTTTTGTCTCACAGGGGTCCTAATATTTTACTTCTCTATAATTCTTTTGTGAATATGGGTTGAAAAATAATTTTGTCGGCAATGAGAACAAAAAAAAACATCCCAACAAAAATATTGAGGTATAAATATGGGCAATAAACAAAAACACTGAAAACAAATTTTTTTAACAACAATTGAAAGATCTCGCAAATTTTATTTTTTTGACTCTTGCACAGCCTGAATGCATGTTTGAAGGCTCATTCCATGATTATTGACGCTAAAAAATTTGTTTGAACTTGTTAGAGGCAACATTACTCTGCTAAATTACCTCTGATGGTTAGTTGTTCCGGTAAATAAGATGACATGAACTTTCAGCGTGTCGCAGTGTTAAATACGATGGCATGACAGGATCTCTTTGAGATTGTTCGTAACCGCACTGTGGCAATATATAATGCTGGAGACATTACATGCTGCCATGGCACTGAAAGAAACACCATCAAGCCTTTCAAGGAGACCAATTTGCTGAAAACTAGTGGCAATTGAGGTGCAAAACACAAGTTCAGTGCCTCTGATGCTCATTATCTGCGTATAACTAGTAAAACAAAATCGGCAGTTGACAGAACAACAACTCTATGATGATATTAACTGCACCAGGAGTGAAAAGATGAAAGCATCAAGATCTGCTATTTCCAGACACCTGTGTGAAAATAGTCTGATTGGTCATGTCGCTGCCAAGTGCTGGCAACATCAAAAAAGACTTGAGTTTGCGCACAAATGCAGAACTTGTGTGCCGTAGATTTGAAAAATGTTTCAAAAATGACTATTTAACCCCTTCAGAAAAACATGGAGGTGTTAATATTATGGTTTGGGGTTCAGTCTGCTCGAAAGGAACCAGTGATCTCAATAAAAATTTAGGGAATCATGGATCTAAACAATCTCAGTGTCCTTGAGAGGCAAGCATTGCCTTTTGGAAAGAGATGATTGGTCAGAGATTTTATTTTCAACAAGATTATGACCCTAAACACACTGCTCTGTTGCGCATGAATATCTCAGTCAGAAAGAAACATTTGGTGACATAAAAGTTATGACTTGGCCTGCTCAAAGTCCAGACCTTAATCCGATTGAGCAAATCTGCTGTAACATCGAAAGAATCTCTTTGGAATGAACTTCAAACCATGTGGAATGGTTTAGCGAGTGAGGAAATTTTAAAAAATGTGAAAACTATGCCTGAAAGATTAAATGCTGTGATGAAAGCAAAGGATGGCCACTCTCGATATCGACTTTTTCTCTCAAAAAGACATTTTCATCAATATGATCCAATATTACATGAAATAAATACTTGAATAGTACTTGGTTTCTGATGTATCTTCATTTTATCAAGTGTATTGTCAGGCCTCGCCTTCTGTGGTCCAGCACACCGGCCAATTAAGACCTGGATCGCAGCCCCACTCATCATTTAACCAGGATCATCTGTTTCTCATTACCGCTGAGTAGTAGCGGCGTGAATAAATTTGGTGCATAAGCCACACAACAGAGCTATTGCTGTACTAACCGTGTTTTGCGAAAATATAATCTAAACCACTGACACAGTGCTGTGAAGTTCCAGCACTTTTATATACAGTGTGTATATACATATATATATAGGGAACCTCGTTTCCTATTTGTTTTTTCTATTTTGTAATATAGCTATTGTTTCTTAGCCTTTGTTTGTATTACAGGTTGTTTATTTGGAACCTCGTTTCCTCTTTTGTATCTCATTTGTATCTTTTGTGTATATGCCTTCTGCATTCGCGGCAGCCATAATAAAACCCACAACCAAATCCACCTTTGCATTTAAGTCCAGTCCACGTTTTCCTGGCCTCCCTGCCATGGCTTACAGGCTGCTTTGCCCTCCAGATGGACTCAGCAGAGGTTCCACTGCCCACAGAGTCAGGGGAGTTCATTGCCCACTCTCCTGACCTCTACCAGCCAGTGGCAGAAGAGCAGAGGGGATTGGCCGTCTAGGTGCTATGCTGGACGAGCTTGTTTGCGGGGTCCGTATACTTGAAATCTCCCATGCGCCACCACCAGTGCCCTCTCCTGTCTCTCCTGCGGGACTGCAGCCTGCCCCCCCCCCCTCCGGGGTGATTCTCCAGTGCACCTTCCCCAAACGTTACGACAGCAACCCCACTGCGTGCAGAGGCTTCCTCCATCAGTGCAGGTTATACTTCACCTTCCATCCAAGCCTGAGTAATGCCGAGAAGATTGCCGCAGTAGCGACCTGCCTTTTGGGGAAGGCCCTAGACTGGGGGACAGCTATTTGGGGGGAGTCAGCTTTCTCCACCGATGCTGACTTCCTTATGCAGTTTTGCTCAGTCTTTTATCACCCCAGGAAAAAGTGCTGCGACCAGCTACTAGAGCTCTGTCAAGGGAACAAGACCGCTGTGGATTATGTCCTCCAGTTCCACACCTTGGCTACAGCCAGTGGCTGGAATGAACCAGCCTTTTTGTCCATCTTCAGGAGGGGGCTATGACCCGAGCTCCATGCAGAGATGGCCTGCAGGGGTTTAGAGATGTCCCTGCCTGCTTACGTTAGCGGTTCCAGATCCCTGTCGAGGTGTGCTTTAACAGTCTGACCCGTCGTGCAGAGGCCCTGATAGACTCCGTGCAGAGGGGTACTTCATCTCCAGCCAGCTGGCGTGACAACTTGGCATCCCACTCCACCAGCTCTGCTCCCCCCTGACGGTGGCATCCATCGACTGGAAACCCCAGGGCAATCGCAGCATGACACACCAGACAGGGCCAATCTCCCTCTTGATCCAGGAACGCCACCTGGAAATGATTCCGCTGTTACTACTACAGTATTCCAGTTACCAAATTATCCTCGGTCTTGGCTTCTTAACCACAACCCCACCATTGCATGGAACACACGAAGACTCCACTTCCGGTCACCAGCTTGCCGACGACACTGTGGCCCCCTCATAGTAGCCTCAACCACCGTAAAGAGCCCCGACCCACAGGACCAGCTTGACATCCCCCAGGAGGACAACGACCTACAGGCGGCTTTCAGTAAGGAGAAAGCTACGCAGTTGCCCCCATATCATCCGTGGGACTGTGCGATCAAGCTACTGTCTGGCACCGCTCCAACAAGGAACCGAGCCTACCCCTTGTCCGTGACTGAGACACAAGCAATGAAGCAGTACGTGCAGGAAGCCCTGCAACAAGGTTTAATTCGCCCCTCCACTTCACCAGCGTCTGCCAGTTTTTTTCTTTTTTCAGAAGAAGGACGGAGGTCTCCGCCCCTGCATAGATTACAGGGGCCTAAATGACATCACGGTGAAGTACCATTACCCACTCCCCCTGGTACTGAGCGCAGTGGAGCAGCTTCGTTGAGCGACAATATTCACGAAGCTAGATCTCCACAATGCTTACAACCTGATATGCATACGAGTGGAAGACGGCATTCAGTACCACTTCTGGCCGTTACGAGCACTGCGTCACGCCGTATGGATTGGTCAACGCCGTGTTCCCTCCGTGTTCCAATCATTCATCAACAACGTGCAACGAGACATGCTGGGCAGATACATCATAGCATATCTTGACAATATCCTGATCTACTCCTACACTCGTGAGGAGCACGTGAGACGTGAGGGCAGTACTTTAGCGTTTATTACATCATTGACTCTGCATCAAGGCCAAGAAATGCTCATTCCACCAATCCACCATCTCCTTCCTGGGCTATGTCATCAGACCAGAGGGAGTGGCAATGGAGAAGAAGGTGCAGGCAGTAGCTGATTGGCCAGTCTCACGGACCGTCGAAGAGCTCCGTAGATTCATGGGCTTTGCCAACTTCTACCGCTGCCTCATAAAGAATTTCAGTGCTGTGGCCCATCCCCTGGAACGCCTCTTTGAAGGAAAGCCGAAAACGCTGTAATGGGATTCGGAAGCACAGCACGCATTCAATGCACTCAAAAACCCATTCAGTACCGCTCCTGTTCTCAAATTACCTGACCCGGAGAAACCCTTCATTGTACAAGTAGACACCTCTAATAAGGGAGTGGGTGCAATTCTGTCACAGAGGCATGGCACCCCAGAGAAGCTGTTCCCGTACGCATACTTTTCACCCAAGCTCTCTCCTGTTGAAGCCAATTACAACATGGGAAACCGGGAGTTACCAGCGGTCAGACAAACAGGCAGACGGAGAGAGCCATCTGGGATTTGGGGAGGTTTTTCCGGACCTACTGCCACCAGCGCCAGAACAATAACAAGTCACAATACCTGCCCTGGGCTGATTATGCCCAGAATTCTCTGAAGAGCGCATCCACTGGACTCAGCCCCTTCCAGTGTGTGCTCAGATGGCAACCTCCCCTATGCCCGTGGGACCAGAGACAGACAGCGGTCCCGGCGGTGAACGCCTGGTTCTCTGAGGCGATAAAGGTCTGGGAGAATATCAGCGTCCAGATCGGGAGGGCTCTCCACCATCAGAAGATCCAGGCAGACAAACAACGCTGGGACTCCCCCCCAGTACCAGCCAGGGAATAAGGTCTGGCTCTCAAACAGGTACCTGCACCTCCCCATGGTTCATCGGCCCTTTCCATGTCCTCCGGAGGGTCAATGAGTCAGCAAACTTCATTCAATTGCTGTCAAACTACCACATAAATAGCACATTTCATGTCTCCCTCCTCAGGCCGGTGCGTGCTGGACCCCTGGCAGAGGCGAACCCCCCCGAAGACCCTCCGCCTGCCCTGGAGGTGAATGGAGACCCAGCCTACCGGGTGCGTAGCCTGCTCCAATCCAGACGGCAAGCAGGCAAACTCCAGTACCTGGTAGACTGGGAAGGCTATGGTCCGGCAAAAAGGAGCTGGGTCAACCGTGACAACATCCTGGATCCCCAGCACCTAGCCGAGTTCCACCGGGCCCGTCCGGACCAGCCTGCCCCGTGCCCCAGAGGGCTCCCTTTCAGACAAAGATCCAGCACGCTGGGAGTTGTGCCTCGGGGGGGGGTTTAAGATCTAATTAATAAAACCTACAACCAAATCCACCTTTGCACTTGAGTCCAGTCCACATTTTCCTGGCCTCCGTGCCAACACTAACAAGTATTATCATCACTGCACACTACTGCATGTCTAGCAAGATACAGGAACAGGACAAAGCAATCTGGGGATGCCTATGTAAAGGAAAAAATCCTCAACGTCGCTCTCTTTGCCATTGTGGCACCACATCAAAACTATGCAAAAATGAAAATTCGAACTGGCTAAGTCAGGGGTGTCCAATTTTATCCGTAAAGGGCTGGTGTGGGTGCAGGTTTTTGTCCTAGCCAGCAGTGCTACTGCACCTGATTCCACTAATTAACTAATCAGGGGTTTCAATCAGGACCTTGGTGGGTAGAATCAGGTGTGTTAGTGTTGGGCTCTAACAAAAACCAGTACCCACATCGGCCCTTTTTGGATAAGATTGGACACCCCTGGGCTAAGTCCTGTTTGAAAAAGCTCTCCGTACAATAAATGAACTGCCAAGAATGCAAATTTACAAACAGGGAATTTCAGGAACTCATTCGGACAACATTAAGAGCCCTAAAATACAAAATAATAATCAGTCCAAATTACAAAACAGCTGAAATATTCTAGAGTGCAAAGATTCCAACGATAATACTTAATACTCAAAGATCCTCAAAATTCCTTGCATCTCTTGAAAACATAAGATGAACAATTTGAAGATTGGAGCAAAGACTCACGCATACACATGTTGTGATATTGTGGTTGTAATTTGCAACCAAATGCACAAGGTGAGCAATGTTTATGCTTTCTGCCCCCACCATAGCCTCCACCTGCTCGGTTCTTCTCTTTCTGACATTAGGGGGATTCAGAGGTTCCGTTCCCTACCTAAATTTTGTTGTTGTTGAGTATGATACTGCTATGCCATGGTTGGGAGCACTTCCAGAGCAGAGCAAGTGCAAACTTTGCATGCCATGTCAATAAATTTCAATCCAAATACATGAGTTCACCTGATATAGTGCAAATTGAACACAGTCGCCGAAGTTTCAGGAACAAGCCATCCGTTAAGATTGTTAACAAATAGTTAATCCCACATAATGAGAGCACTGCCAATGAGGACAGTGACGTGAGCTATTGGATTTGCTTTTGCTCAGCTGATCATTGAAATTGTGAGGCCACTTATCAGGGTTCTGCCGATGCTGGTCAGCGGTGGTCGGCACCGACCAGCTCTCGGAATGCACCGACCAGTACTCAGAATGCACCGACCACCACTCAGATAGCTAGTGCTTTTCCTGACCGGCAATATTTTTTCAAAGGTCAGTTAAAATGAATGCATCCAGTGTCCAATAAAATTGCTAGAAACAAAACATAAATGACCCTAAATATGCTTCCCCTTCTTGTTATTGTCAGAATAGCGAACTTTCGTTTTCGACCCATGCCCCGTCTGCGCTGGTCTTCATTGATACTGAAAAACCTGCCCAACAGTGATGGAAAAACCGAGTGCCATCTGAGCCCGCGTGTGCTGAGTATTCATGGCGAATTGAATCTGAGGCTGAGGGGAAATGATCGGTGCGGTTGTCTCGATGTAATGAAAGACAGGCAATTATAATCGGGCAGGGTGATTGATTTCTGTAGCGCTGTACTTTGCATGTCGAGAGAAAAGTTCTCTTGTTATATAAACGACAGCAAAACTAAATAAATTTCTGTCGAGGATAGTAACATTCTTTACATGTTAATCAATCAGTGTTTAATAACAGTGGCGGTCGGTGGACGGAAAACTGAGGGGGCAGAAAACATACCTTGAAACGGATGACATTATTGACCCAATTTTTAATCATTGTTCTGGGTTAACACATTTTCCAACAATATGAAAAATCCATTTGCAGTTAAGTACACAGTTTCCCTTTTAATTAAATGGCAAGGCGAAAGAATAATAAATTTAATAAAATGTTTAATTCACGTGGCTTAATAGGTAACCCTTCACGAAAAAAACCTACTGTGGATTTTCCACGTTAACTTTTGCCACATCTTACAAAGCAAGAAATGCGCACTTTTTTGCCTTCAGTTGACGCATTTTATCTCTCATCTTAACGAAGACAATTAGCTACACCTGAGAACAGAGAGTTAAAGTACCTTTTATCAAAGAAAATTACTGAAACAGATCAAGACTAATAAGCAGTTTAAAGACGTTTATCGCCCTCTTTGTTCTCTGTCCAACGGGCGCCACTGAAGAAATGTTTGAAACATAAATGACAGTTGTTAAGTCGTATTCAGAAATTTAATAAAACGTATTTAGATACAAAATAGAAAAACAAGTTTATGAATATGGCATCTATCTATGAAAATTAGAGGCATCTCGCTAGCACCGAGGAGCACATCAAAGAAACACTAATAATCTGTTGACTCAGAGGCAATATCTGCTTTCGAATTGATGCAAAAATTTTCCAGCTCGCACGCTCGCATGCAAACAATTCTCCGACCAGCACTCCAAGCATCCTGGGGAGAACCCTGACTTACATTGCAGTTTGTGAAAAAAAATTGCAAAAAAAAATCTCATCCAGCCTCATGAATATGGTGCAAATTGGCCTCAGGATGTGGACATGTGGACAAACTGCATGGATTAGGAAGACCCATGTTTCTGCCCACTCAGTTCTATTATTAGGTACTTATGAGGATAATGCACAAAAATACCGTTTACAGCTACAGTGGGCTCCAAAATTACTGGCAGCCCTGACTGGCAATGCGCAAATAATACTTTAGAAAATTCTATGAAATATATTTATGGAGAAACTCTAAATAACAATATGAGAAATACTGCACAATATCAATGTCCTAATGGAACCAACCAAAATCATTTACTGAATTAATTAAAAATCAATTTCCTCCCGATCAAGGATTCTCAATTAATGACACCCTTGAAGATTATTGTAAATAATATCTACCAAAATTAAACCAGATATTAAATTCCACTTATTTAATTTACCTAAGTGTTAAGCAACTATACTGAGCCATTATATCACCTCTTGTTTCAATAGGGTATAAAAATGAAATAACTCACATACAATATCCCTTTGTCATCCAAAACCATTAAGAAAACAACAACTGTCAATTCAAAAGAGGCAGATGGTCATAGACCTTCATATATCCACTAATGGCTACAAGAAGATTCACTAATGATTGAATATGCCACTGAGCACCGTCAGTGCAATTATTGAAAAATTCCCAAGATATGGAACTACTGAAAATCTCAAGGGGAGAGGGCATAACTGCATTTTGCCCCCCAGGATACTAAAGCATTGTGAGAGAAGCAACAAAATCCCCAAGAATCACTGTGAAGGAATTGCAGGCCTTGGTGGCATCTTGGAGTCAGTCGGTTTCAAAAAGCACCATCAGGCGCCACCCCCACAACCACAAGCTCTTTGCAAGGACTTCCAGTAGAAAGCCTTATCTGACCAGAAGACACAGAAGCAAGTGCTTGGAGTTCGCCAAATGTCATTTAAATTATGGCTCGAACAATGTACTTTGGTCAGATGAGACCTAAATTGCATGTTTTGGTCAGATACAGCATTGGCGTGTTTGGCATCGAAACAGAGATGCATACAAAGAAAGGCACCTCATACCCATAGTGAAATATGATGGTGGGTCAGTCATGTTTTGGAGCTTTTTTAATTCAAGAGGTCCAGGGGCACTGGTTAAGATTGATGGCATAGTGAATTCCACCAAGTATCAGGATATTTTGGCTGAAAATCTGGTTGCCTCCACCAGAGGGCTGGTACTTGGCCGTAGGTGGACTTTCTAACAAGACAATGACCCAAACCATACCTCATGAAGCACACAGAAATGGTTCTGTTACAACAAGCTCAACGTTCTGCAATGGACTTCTCAGTCGCCAGACCTAAATCCGATTAAAATCTGTGGGCTGAGTCAAAAAGGGCAGTTGATAAATGCAAACCCAAGAATGTGAAGGATCTTGAAAGGATCTGCTTGGAGAAATGGTCCAAAATCCCCCTCAAATGTGTGTCTTACCCTTGTCAAAAATTACAGGAAGACTCTGTGCTATTATCCTCACCAGAGGTGGTTGCATTAAGTACTAAATGAAGGGTTCCAGTCATTATGAAACCTTGATTTTGTTGAAATAAATTTTGTATTAAATGCTTGTTATGATTTTGGTTGTTTCCACTGAAACATTAATAAAGTAAAGTATTTCACATATGCTGGAACATTGTTTCTCTATAATTATTATTGTTTATTTTTTTGTATTGTTTGTGCATTGCCAGTCAGGGGTGTCAGTAATTTTGGAGCCCACTTTACACTGTTTTGGGGAGTGGTTCAAACACGGCGTCTCATAGTGTTGTGAAAAATTCTATTCATCGATTTCCTGTGATTCTTTTTTTGTCGAAATGAATGCTTTCAGATCATAACAAAAAAAATATATATATATATAATATACAAAAATAATACTATTCCTTTTATATTTTTACTTAACTGAGTAAAATTAGAAATAAAGAAATATTGAACATCCATATCTAGCAAGTTAAAACCTTAATAACTAGCTTTAGAAACAATAACTGCTACCAATCGCTTCCTGTAATTAGAAATCAATCTTTCACATTGCTCTGGGAGAATGTTATCCGACTCTTGTTTGTCAAATTACTTTTCTTTAGACATACTGCCATAAATTTTGGCTCTGCCAGAGCTGATATATTGACCTCATTGAAGAGCAGCTCCCTCCTCTGCTGTTTCCGCAGGTCCATCTTCTTCACTGCCACCTTTTTCCCGGTGTGTGTTTCGGTGGCGATAAAAACCACGCCCGTCGAGCCCTCCCCAATCTTGACAAAGTCACGTAGGTAATCCCGTGGGTCGCCTGGGCTGACCACAAGCTGCAGAGCTGCCCGAAACTGTTCGTGGGACACCCGAGAAGGTTGGCGGTCTGAGCCCGAGACACAGCCAGGGGGCGGGTATGCCCCTCGAGGAGGGTAGGAGGAGGGGGACGGGAGTAAGCCCCGAGTGGGGTGTAGGATGGGCTAGGCTGTGACGGGGGATGCAGGTAGGGCGACGGTTTGTGGTGGAGCACGGCAGGGCGTAGTGCACTGGAGCTGCTGGAGTGGCCATGGCTCTGAGGTAGTCTGGATGACCCGCAGGGAGGATAGAACTCGATGCGGCCATCACGAAACAGCCCACTGTCCCGCCCCTGCACCCAAACACATGTAGAGGGAAAAATGTTAACACAAATACACAGACCCAGAGCTGGGGCTAATATCATGAAGCAGTATTTCCGAGTTATCAGGAAAACCTGACTGAGTGGAGTCCAGGAAAAACTCTTTATTCTTAAGCCCATGTTTCACATCTTTGGAGTGTTCCGGCCAATAGCCAGTTAATGCAGTTCAACCCCAATTCAGAAGAAGTTTGGACGGTATGGAAAATGCACATAAGAAGAGAAAGCAGTGATTTCAAAATTTATTTTTTATTGTATTTCATTGCAGACTGACATCATGAAGACAAGATATTTAATGTTCTGTTTGGTCAACTTCATTTTATTAGTAACTATATATATCCATCCAGCCATTTAGGCCTGCAGTGCATTCCAAAAACATGTTTGAATGGTTCAAATTGGGACTAGTAATGAGGTAAAAAAAAATGGTGCACAACATAATTAAAAGATTGAAGTAATCTGGAAAAATGTCTGAGCAAAAAGGGCAAGGGCACAAGCCTAAACTCAGTACCCATGACCTCCAATCAGACAGCACAGCATGAAGAACGGTCTCCTTCTACAAGTGATGTAACCACATGGGCACAGGATTACTTGAGCAAACCTTTGTCAAGTTCTGCAAATGAAGTTGCATCCAGAAATGTCAGTTAAAACTTTACTGTGCAAAAGGGAAGATTTTTTATTTACAGTGTCCGGACAGTGTCCCCTTTTCTGGGCTTGTATCCATCTGTGATGGAATTTCACACTAGGGAAATGTGTATTGTGGTCAGACAAATCAATATTTCAGGACAATTTTCAGAGGAAATGGATGTTGCACACTCAGAACCAAAGAATAAAAAGACTATCAAGACTGGTACCAGCAACAATCCCAAAATCCATACTTTCATGGTATGGAGTAGTGTCATGCCCTTGGCAAAAGTAACTTGCACTTTAATGAAGGCAGCTTTACTGCTGAAAAGCACACAGATTTTGGAGCTAAATATACTGTCTTCAAGGCAATATCCAGGGACACTCATGCATATTTTTACAAGATGATGCAAAACCACATTCCACATGCATTGTAAAGGAATGGCTGAGTAAGGAGATGCTGTGGATGCTGGACTGGCCTGCCTGCAGTCCCAACTTGTCAGCAGATGAGATTGTGTGAAAAGCAAAATGTGACAACAAAGACCCAATAATGCTGCAATGGTGTAATGGCAATATTGCAAAATGGTAAATATATTACTGTACCAACTTCTTTGAAATAAGTTTTAAAGTCAAAAATGAAATTGGTGTTTATTCTCAAAAATAATCAAAAATATATATAAGTTGAAACATGAAATGATGCGCTGTTGTGTTGTTTTCAAGGTAATAAAGGTCAAAGATAATGCATAAATCTCTGCTATCTGTCACAATCCTTATGAATTCCTTGCGTGCCTCTTGGCAATTCAGCAGCTTATGAGCCTATTAGGTGTATGTGTGTTGCGATTGGTTTACGTCTTGTGCGTCTCTTCCCCCTGGGCTGAATCTTGTTACAAGGTCCTTAGGAGGGAGTGACAAGTATTTAAGCCTTCCAGTTCATGTGCAAGTTACTGGATTGTAAAGTTGCACTCGCACTGAAATCGCAGTCATGTTTAGAAGTTAGGCTTATTTCTGTTCGTCTACTGCAACCAGTACCTTAGTGACAGCCTACTCTCTCAGTAACCTTTATTGTTAATTAGTTAATTCAAACAAAGCTCCCAACCCTAATCAGGGTCCAGGATTCGGACCAAGCTCAAGTTAACTCTACTCAAGCCTATTCATCAAATCCAGTTTTCAAGAACAGGCTTCAAATCCTAACAAGAGTCCAGGACTGGGACCGCATTCTTGTTAACAAAGAACGCAGATTTGGAAGGGTTAAGTTCATCAGAAACAAGCTTCCAACCCTGATCCGGGTCCAGGACTGAGACTGTGTTCCTCTCAAGCAACCTCCTCTTCATGGTGTGCAGCTTGGTGCTGGCGGAGACGACAGAACATCTAGCTAGTGACTGCAACCCACGAAGCTTATTTCAACTGTGCTGAACAGTCTCTCTCTATCCGAGGGTTCTGTCCCCACCTATTTTCTCTGGGGTTCAGTCCTCATCATCACCATACTGCTGTCAATAAACTACCAGTTGAATAGTACATCCGACTACGCACTTGATTCCTGATGATAAAACTCTCAGGGCATTAAAACTGAAAACCAGGCCCACGTAACAACAGAAAACAAGAGCAGATGTCCAGAAAAGAGCATAAAAAATGAGTTAAACGCCAACGTCCATATACACCAAGAGCTGGGAAAATAAAAGTATCCTGCTTGCTGGAAAGGAGGCCATTGGCTGACCTTATTGCTCTCTGTGCATCTTATAACAGGACCAAATATTCCTGGACAAGCAATTTGACAAGAGACTCGAGTTCATCTTGTACACTTGACCCATTCTGATTCCTACTTGTGTTATCGTCTAAATCCCCGTTGCATCACTGAAGGCTTTGAAATCACTGGACAACTTCACGATTATTGATCATCTGTGACCCTGGTATAATCAATTAGCTGCCATAATACATATGGCAGCCAGAAAAAATATGTTGCACAAATGTCACTCATAGAGAAAGTGGCCATGTGGAGTACCCCTCTGTGATTTTCAAAGATTGTTTAAGCAGTAAGTAGTACTCCAGGGCACACCTAGCAGGCAGGAAAGAGCATGCTTTTTTAATTAGTTCATCATAATTACTGCCACAAAAAAAAGACACTGACTCATCACTGTTGGAGTTCTGAGACATACTGCACAGAAGGCATGATCTTGCTTGTCTCACCAAGCCAACTCTGCATCAGAAAGATGCATTGTTTCCTATGGACAACCTTACACCCAGACCTGCCGAATAATTACGGATGCCAATGTTAAACATCAGACCATAATTAAATTTAATCTCAAAGATAAAGCTTCCGTTTTTATTGCATCTGATCTAACCTGTTTTAACAATCTATTAAGCCTACACTTAAGCAAGCCATTTCATCGCAATAATCAATCTTACTCAAAAATTAATTGAAACAGTTGAGCAATTTATATTAATGCCCTTCATAGATCGATTTCTCAATTGCAAAGAAAAATGTAACTGCCCACCTATTATTTCTGCCAGCGGACAGAAGTTCAATGGACTGAATGCTGCATGTGTCAGTCCAGGAACACTGCCGTCAATCACTGTCTGTGCTTAATTAGGGGCAGCTTTAGTGTATTTACGGTCTGAAGAATTTCAGTAATTGACTTCCCAAAAGGCTCTACGACTTGCTGAGGGATGACTTAACTCTGGCTGAGACCAATGCATGGATAAATTGGTATCCCCAATTCTAATTCGACACGCCACACTAAAGCATGATATACTATATACATATAGAATTTTCAGCTTAGATGTAAAAAAATGGTGAATAAACAAAAATTTTTTAGACTAGCAGACATCTTGGTGTTAAAATCATCACCATCAGCAATGTCATTCAGCATGGGTTCCCAAACCAAGGGTTGAAACAATCTGGTTACTGGTTTATGGAATAAAAACAACTTGACTCTCTATTACGATATATCCTTTCCAGAGCCACGACTCTTAACTACTGTTATTGAGAGTAAGGCTTGTAGTTACCATGAATATCCTGTAGGGGGTGGCGATGGTTTCAGAGAAGCTAGGATGTATGTGGGAGCTATATGCTTGTCCGTCCGGCATTGCTCTGCGCAGGCCCCTCTCAGAAGGCAGGTCCATCTCCTGAAACCCAGACCCAGACCGTGAGCGCTGGCGAGCAGTGGGTTGGGGACTGCCCTCCGTGAAGTAGGATGAGTTTGGCCGCTTTTTGAGGTGGTCCCCACCCCTCCAGTAGTCATAGTCATGAAAGCCGCCACTAGTTGAGGCGCGGTGTTGTCCCCTAGCCTCCGGCCCCAACATGGAGCTCAAGATGGTGCCATAGTCATGCTGTGTGCTGACCAGGCTGGGTTTTCCAGGCATGGCATCGGGGTAAAACGGGCTCCTCACCAACTGCCCGTTCTCCCTGATGGACAGGGAGTGTCTTCCAGCGACCAGCACTCCCCTTGCCCTGTTCCCTTCCCTGCTTTCAGTCCCTCCCGCTCCATGGCTTAGGGTGGAGGACTGCGAAGCCTGAACGCCATTCTCCTCCTTGAGGCTGGAGTCAGGGCAGAGGCTAGCCTGGTGTAGCGGAGAGGGGCTAACTGATACGCTGTCAAACTCCTCCATCAGCCCATTGAGCGCGGTGTCCCTCTCCAGTTTGCCACCCTGTCCAATCACCTGCAAAACAGTGGTGGGCAAAAGTCTCAGAATTTGAGCATAATGCCATCCATCCATCCTCTTATCCATTATCCAACTCATTTATTCTTGGTGAGGGTCATGTCAGGATGTGCTGGTTGCTGGAGCCAATCCAAATATCCAATGGGCAAAAGGCAGGAATACATCCAGGGCGGTTGGTTTGCCAATTCATCACATGGCGCACTCATTCACACACCATCTGCTCACACACTCATCAGAGTGTGCAATTTAAAGCCTCAAATTTGCCTTTTGTGTATACCTTTGGACTGTGCAAGGAAATCAGAGTACTCGAGAGAAAAGCACGCAAACACTGAGAGAACACACCAACTGACCTGTTTCAAAGCCATGATCAAGGCTACAGTGCAACCCACTGCACTATCACATGCTTACCATAAATAGCAGTTTAAATAGTGAATTACACAGTGAATGGGTAATTTACTGCGCAGAATTACTTAGTTAGCTGGATGAATGCACAGAGTAAAACCTGGAGCAGTTCTTTACTTTAGTCAATGTTTCTGCTTTAAAGTGATAGTTTGGATTTTTTGACATGAAGTTGTATGAAATACTCTGATTTTTTCATTAATATGTCCTGTGAGGAGATTTCTGGCCTCCTGATGTTCTGAAGTAAGTAGTTCTGACTAGTTTGCTGGGGTCACAAAAAAAAAAGTTTTGCTTCCCAAAACGACATGTTTTAAAAGGTAATACTGTATTTCTGTCACAAAACCATAGTCAGTGAATAACTCGCACTTCACAATCACTTGGCACTATTTTTCTCTCTCTCGGTATCACTGTGCGCAGGCTATCACCTATTGCAAAGGTAGCACGCTTGGATGTCGACTGCTGTGACCTGATAGAGCTACACACAGATAGGTAAGTTTATTGTCAGACAAGAAAATACAGAAAAAATGGTGGGGACTTGTGAGTTTCCTAGCTGTAGTAACAAAAACCTGTCTGATTTGATTTGAAAAATAGCGCCAAGTGATTGCAAACTGTGAGTTATTCACTTACCATGGTTTTGTGACAGAAATATATTACTCTTTAATGCAAATGTTGTTTTGGGATGCAAAACTTTTTATTTCTGTGACCAAAGCAAACTAGCTTACTTCAAAACTTCAGAGCTGCCGGGTTAGCTCACTCGGATAAGGTGCCACATTTGCGGAGCAGTAGTGTGTAATGGCTGGTAAAATAGAGAGGCCAGGTGAAAGAGCAGCACAGAAACAGTACAAACACAGAGAATCACACAGACCACCAGAAAGTACTCGTGCTTCCAAAGGACGTATAGTAGTCTAAAAAACAGAAGCAATGCGAAAAAGAGAAAAAGTAGAAAAGGGAAAATTCCTAAAGAGGAAGGAACTGCAAAAGTAACTGGAAGATATAAAGTCACACAAATACTGACTAGAGATATTTTTGGCTATAGTGCTAGTTACAAACAGACACTCTAGCAAGGATGCGTGGCGGACTTCCGACTTATATAGACTCCGGGGAAGCGCCGCCCCAGTTCAATCAGCCAGCTGGTTAAAGAATCTGATTGAAAAGGAATTCGATCTCGTCCAGGGACGAGAGCACCAGAGAGAAGTCCAAAACACACGCATGCCTCACAAACCATGACAGGACCCCCCCCTCTAAGGGATGGCTCCAAACGTTCCCAGAGAACCCTGAGCACGGAACTCTGAGATAAGGGTGGGGTCCAGGATATCCCGAGAAGGGACCCAGCACTGCTCCTCAGGACCATACCCCTCCCAATCAACTAAATACTGGGCCCCACGACCCAAACGCCTCTTGGCCAGAATACGACGCACAGTGTAAACCGGTCCCCCCTCAATCATCCGCGGCGGGGGTGTATCGACCGGTGCAAGGACGCTAGTGCTAACCGGTTTAAGCCTGGTGACATGAAAAGAGGGGTGGATATGCAAGGATCTAGGGAGCTTTAACCAGACAGTGACGGGGTTGATCCTCCGCACTATCTTAAAAGGACCAATGAAGCGGGCAGCTAACTTCCATGACTCCACTCTTAAGGGAAGGTCCCGAGTGGAAAGCAAAACTCTTTGGCTGACCCGATAAGATGGGGCCAAATGGCACGTTCTATCCGCGGCGGTCTTCTGTTTCCGCCCAGAGCGCAACAAAGAGGAATGGACCCTGGTCCAGACCGACCGACAACGCCGAAAAAAGTGATTGACCGAAGGAAATTCTGAATCCCTCTCAGTCTCAGGAAACAGCGGAGGCTGATAACCCAACTGAGCCTCAAACAGGGAAAGGCCTGTGAAGGAGTTACATAGTGAATTGTGGGAATATTCGGCCCATGCCAAAAAACGACACCACGAAGATGGGCTGTCAGCTGCTAAACACTGAAGAGTATTCTCCAGCGACTGGTTGGTTCGCTCTGTCTGCCCGTTAGTCTCAGGGTGGAAACCAGACAAAAGGCTCACGGTGGCCCCTAACTGGTTGCAAAAAGCACGCCAGAATTTAGCCGTAAATTGTGGGCCCCGGTCAGAAACCACATCTTGAGGGAGACCATGCAGCCGGAACACATGGTCCACAACAAGAAGGGCTGTCTCCCATGCCAAAGGCAACCTGGGCAGCACGATAAAGTAGGCGACCTTAGAAAAGCGGTCGACCACGACCAAGATGACAATGTTGCCTTCAGAAATAGGCAGCCCCGTAACAAAATCTAGAGCGATATGGCTCCACGGGCGCTTGGGGACAGGCAACGGCCGCAACAGACCAGAGGGGGGGAGATGGGAAACCTTGTTCCTAGCGCAGATACAGCACGCCGCTACAAACTCCTGGATGTCCTCTATCATGGGGGGCCACCAAAATTGTCGGGCCAAGAACTACTTAGTACGATGAACCCCCGGGTGACCTGCCAGGCAGCAAAAGTGCCCCCACTGGAGAACTTAGGACCATACCGCTATCGGAACAAACAAACAGCCAGGCGGCTTCCCACCCGGACCAGGATCGGACCTCAAGGCATCCCGCACAACAGACTCAATGTCCCATTAAATAGGAGCCACAATCTGAGCTGCCGGAATAACTGGCTCAGGAATCGGATCGCGACCAGAGCGGTCGTAAATCCATGACAAGGCATCAGGCTTGATGTTTTTGGAGCCAGTGCGGTAAGTTAACGTAAAGTTAAAGCGATTGAAAAACAACGACCACCACACCTGTCGGGAATTGCGTTGCTTAGTCTGTTGGATATATTGGAGATTTTTATGATTCGTCCAAACCACAAACAGATGTTCAGCCCCCTCCAACCAATGGCGCCACTCTTCTAACGCCAACTTGACAGCTAACAACTCCCGGTCACTAATGCTGTAATTCCGTTCAGCCGCCAACAACGACCGGGAGAAGTAGGCGCATGGGTGCAACTTATTGTCCCAAAGGGGGCGCTGGGACAAAATGGCACCCACCCCGACCTCAGACGCATCCACCTCCACAACAAATGGGCGGGAGGGGTCGGGCAAAACGAGAATGGGCTCCGAGCTAAATCGTTTCTTCAACTCCTGAAAAGCAGCCTCAGCTGCTGGAGACTAAGCAAACGACGAGGAGGTATTCTTCTTAGTGAGCGTGATAATGGGGGCAGCTATCGCGCTAAAATTACGGATAAACCTCCTATAAAAATTTGCAAAGCCCAAAACCGCTGAACCTCCTTGACGTTTTGAGGGGCAGGCCAATTCCTGACTGCTGCCACCTTGTCAGGATCCATGTGGGCCGACCCTTCAGACACAATGAAGCCAAGAATCGAGACTGTCTTGGCATGAAAAATGCATTTTTCAGCCTTGACAAAAAGCTTGGCTTTAAGGAGAGCCTCAAGCACTTGTCTGACGTGTTTTTTATGCTCCAAGAGAGTTGAAGAAAAAATCAGAATATCGTCAAGGTAGACAAAGACGAATTTCTCCATCATTTCTCCGAGGACGTCATTAACGAGTGCCTGGAACACAGAAGGGGCCTTAACCAATCCGAATGGCATGACCAAATATTCGTAATGCCCGTCATGCGTATTAAATGCCGTTTTCCACTCGTCCCCCTCCCGGATCCGAACCAAGTTATAAGCATTCTGGAGGTCTAGCTTGGTAAAAAAACGACGCCTCCTGCAGACGTTCAAACGCGGAGTTCATCAACGGAAGGGGGTATCTGTTTTTAATGGTGATATTATTCAAGCCCCTGTAATCAATACAGGGTCTCAGGCCGCCGTCTTTTTTGCCCACAAAAAAGAACCCTGCTCCGGCAGGAGACGTGGAAGGCCAAATAAATCCATTAGCCAGAGCTTGCTGAATATATTATCGCATGGCCCGTTGCTCAGGCCCTGACAACGAGTATAATGATCCCCTGGGGGGAGTGGTACCCGGGTAGAGATTGATCTCGCAATCGTACGTGCGATGAGAAGGTAAAGTCGAGGCCCGTTGCTTGCTAAAAACCTCTGCGAGATCAACATAATCGTTAGGAACATAAGGAGGCAGACAAAAGTTCAGAGCAGCCCCCAAATTCTCACCCTGCTCAGAACCTGACATCTCTGTGTCTGATTCCGAGTCAGAGAAATCCTCCGAATAGCAATCCTCCTCTGGCTGCCGCCAGTCAAATTGAGGATCCCACTCCAACCCCTTCTTCGGCCCTTTCTCTAGATTAGGAGGGTTGTGTGAGACAAACTCCTCAGCATGACTCCAGGCGTCAGTCTCCCCCATAGGTTGATGCCCAGGATGACATGCCAAACTCTCCCTGAAGTGGGACCTACAATCAGTGCCCCTCTGGATGACTGGGTTATTCTGACTCCCCCAAAGGATGTGAGGCCTAGGTTCCCATAGCCAAGGGTGTCCTAAAACGACAGAAAAACAGGGGAACTGATCATAAAAAACCGGACCTCCTCAGAATGACCACCAAAAGGGATGAACATAGTCAATGACTCAGAGACCTCGGTTATAAATCCAGTTCCCAGCAGGCGACTGTCCAAAGATCTTGCAGTGCGTGAACGTAAAAGAGGGCGGATGGGAATGGAATGTCTCCTATCCCACTCCGCATCCATAGAACAATCCATGGCACCGGAGTCCAAAAAAGCTTCAATAAATATCTCTGTCTCCCCACAGTCAATTCTACAGGAATTAAAGTTCGGAAGGGAAATTGGGTCTGTCCCTTTAGCGCCCCCCATACCGCCAGAGGCACTTCCCGATTCCCTGAAGCTCAGGGCAGCGTGTACGGATTTGTCCCGATTTGTTACAATTATAGCAGATTATACGTCTGCGAACAGGCTTACGAGCTCGGCTCTCATATGAGCCATCAACCTGCATAGGCTCGCCAGGAGTGGAAACCTCGGTGGGTGGAATGGGAGATGTGTGCACACTGTGAGGAACATTAACCCCGTTGTCAGCGAGAGCCAATGCAGTACGTTTCTCCCTGTTACATTCGCGGATACGATTATCAATTCGCACCGCAGTACGAACCAACGAATCCAGAGAAACACAAGGCTCCAATGTAGCCAGAGCGTCCTTAACCTCCTCAGCCAAAGCGTGAACAAAAACTGTCATAAGAGGCGCTTCTGGCCAGCCTGCCTCTGTTGCCAAGGAACGAAATGAGATTGAAAACTCTGCGACACTTTCAGAGCCCTGCCTCAGATGCATTAAACGCGTAACCGCGTCTTGACCACAAACATCCTGATCAAACACCGATACGATTTCTCTAACGAGATTCTCCACTGTATTCACGACCGGTGAATTAGATTGAATAAGTGGCCCGACCCAAGTGAGTGTTGTGTCGGTCAACAGGGATAAAATAAATGAAACCCGAGACTCACGAACCGTGAAGGCTGTGCTTTAAAAAATATTTCACATTGGGCAATGAAATCTTTACATCTTCCTGCCTCGCCTCCATATCTTGGGGGTAACTGGAGTTTTGGCTCTCGGGGAAGGTGTATGGATTGTGCTTGTGCAACAATCTGTGTGATCTGAGTGGACAAGGCTCTAATACTCTCAGTGAGACTTAACAGAAGGTTTTCCTGTTTCTGCATGGCATTCGCCTGAAGGCGGACTCTCTCCGCCAACTCTGCCTGCTAATTGTTCAGGCTAGCAAGACCCTTGCCATAACCAGAGAGAACTGCTTGTTGATTAGCCACAACTTTCTCTAACGCAGCTGTTGCTGACGACTCCATGCTTGGCTAGAGTGTTCTGTAATGGCTGGTAAAATAGAGAGGCCAGGTGCAGCGGCCAGGGAGAGAAAGAGCAGCACAGAAATAATACAAACACAGAGAATCACACAGACCACCAGAAAGTACTCGCGCTTCCAAAGGACGTATAATAGTCAGAAAAAACGGAAGCAATGCGAGAGAGAGAAAAATTAGAAAAGGGAAAATTCCTAAAGAGGAAGGAACTCCAAAAATAACTGGAAGATATAAAGTCACACAAATACTGACAAGAGATATCTTCGGCTATAGTAATAGCTACAAACAGACACTCTAGCAAAGGAGGCCTGGCGGACTTCCGGCTTACATAGAGTACAGGGAAAACACCGACCCAGTTCAATCAGCCAGCTGGTTAAAGAATCCGATTGAAAAGGAATTCGATCTCGTCCAGGGACGGGAGCACCGAAGAAAAGTCCAAAACACGCGCACGCCTCACAAACCATGACATAGTGACTATCATTGTGCGGGTTTGATTCCCAGTCGTACCAACCAGCAGTGGTCGGCAGCCTTTTCGAAGCAGCACACGATTGGCTTTCACGCTGCAGGGATGCAAATTGGGATGGACTGCCAGGATGGAATACAAAAAATAGTTGCTTTCCTCGTTGCTCAAGCGCCTCCTGTTGGCCTGCCGTACGCTCGTAAGTAAGATGCTAAGCTTTCTCATGTTCGGGTATCCTAAGCCCTCGTTCTGAACTAGCGATGTTTCAACCAATGAGTGTAAAGAAGCAGTGGCTGACAGGCGTATGCTTCGGAGGAGAGCCGCGAACTGTCTTTGCTCTCCCGAGTTGGGAACATTGGGTTGTATATGAGCAAGCCTTGTACATAGTTCTCGAATTGGGCATTCCAGATTCGGGTGGCATAGTAGATGCCAAATTAAAAAAAAAAAAAAAGGCAAAAAAAAAAAAAAACTTCGAGGCCAGAACTCCGCAAACAGTACACATTAACGTTTAAAAAAAATCACCTCTCATGCACTACACTGCTAAAGAGTATTTCATACAAATTCAAGTCAAAAAATCTGAACTATCACTTAAAGAGGACTTCCAGGTCTTCCACTATGCAACAATCCCTAGTTTACTCAATAATTTTGCTTTTTAAGCGCAATACATCTTACAAGCCAGTGTTCCAAGGGGGCACTCTGTATTTGTTGGGTTTCGTTCCAACCACAATTGCAGATGTTCGATTTTAACAAGCAGTTAAAAGTTTGTGTTATTTAGGCGAATTTCATGTTTAAAGCAGTTATTTATCCCGCTTTAGTAACCTGTTGACAATAATACCCATGTAAGTCATGAAGAATATGCACATTGTAATACATTGGAAACAACAGTCAAATTCAAGCAACAGGTTCCTAATTATAGAAAGCTACGCTGACACGAGCAGTACCCCTCAGCCCACATTGAGCAGTATATCAATGAGTGACTTTGAGTTTAATACTTACCACCATTTGACATACATTTTCTCATGAAGACAGTTCATTGATGTTCAACTGTTTTGTGGAGCTTTGTAACTTTCTCGTGAACAGGGACAACAAGATGATGTCATTGCAAATTCAAGATGGCGGCTCTGACAGTCATATTGGATACCGGAGTGCCACCAAAATCAATAGGCTTCTGTAGCTACCCAGCCCCAAGACTCACACCAAAAATGGCAATGATGGGCGATGGCGTTTTTGAGTTAATGCGCGGAATGCACATTCAAGATGGCGGCTCTGACAGCCATATTGGATGCCGGAGCGCCGCCAAAATTGATAGGCTTCTGTAGCTACCCGACTCCAACACTCACACCAAAAATGGGGTTGATCGACGATGGCGTTTGTGAGTTAATGCACGGAATATAAGTGTGGACGGACGGACGGACAGATGGACGGATGCCATGCGTGACAACAATACCCCTCTGCCCCTTAGTCGGGGCTGAGGGGTAAAAACTAATTGAAGTCTGTTCACAAAAACTAACCATATAAATATGCTTATTATACAAACAAATGATACAGTCAAACCGTTGTGCCATGTAATTAAGTTCAAGCAAAGTAGCATAGTGTTTTGACTGAACATTAAACACTTGTGATCAGCAACTAATTTGGAGCTTACTGATTTTTCTTGGCGTTTAATTTCATCAGCTTAAAAACATTACCTGACATTACTTGCAAAATAGAAAAAAATCCTCAACACTCAATTTGAAGAGTTTGATTCCAAAATGCAATAAGTGCCAAAATTACAAAAATTGAGATCATACCATTGAGCGATAGCCCTGTGCTTCTTACACACAGTGCAAAAATCTGTTGTTAGAAATTCATACAGTTAGGTGTATTTTTTCATTGTCAAAGTTTGTGTTATTCTATAAAATGCAATAGGCGCCAACATAGAAAAAGCTGATTTACTTAAAATGAGTAAAATGGATATATTGCCTTTGGAAACCATCTCTTCATATGTTCTATGGTCTTTTACTTTTTAGGGTATGCCTGTGCATTTCTGTCAAAATGTGGCCTAGGAGCATAAATAAATGGTCTAAAACAAGAAATGAACCTAATGAAGATGGATTTATAGCTTGTTAAAATCTGACAATTGCAACTGTGGTTGGAATCACACAGTGGGTCCCTAGGACTGACATTGGGGACCACTGTATAAGCACAACTGCATGTAGCACATCACTACCTTACAATGCTGTTACATGACAGATTTTTACCAGAATTACTTGCAAGAGAGAGAATTTCCCAGCACAGTACACGGTGACCCCAACTATAAGTCTTAACCCACATCTGCCACTAATCCAAAAAAGTGGATCTGGAGGACCACGAGGCAAGCCAAATTCTGAAAAAAAGGCAAACACCACATTTCCCAGAGAAGGCTGTAGGATGAACGACTCATGATAGCCCACAATGCACAATTAGAGGAAACAGCAAATTTTGAAATCCTGCTTAGCAGAGAAATAATGGACAAATAGTGCACAGTAACTCGAAGGCTGAGCCAAAGTGCCCACTTATGGTACAAAAAAACCAGCGCCATTACAGCCTACACCACCATCCACAAATCATAATTAATTTAATTAAGCAAGGTCAGGAGCCTCTGCTCATTACTGAAGGATGTCGGGAGGGAAATGTCTAATATTCGAGAGGAAATGGGAAAGAAAGGGGGCTAAATGGCAGAGGATGCGGGAGATAAATTGGGCAGATTAGCAGCGCGCTAAATCAGTTCTGAGCTCCGGAGGAGTCACCAACAGCCAGGGCTATTACTCTGAATTACAGCTCCCCCTTCCTTCTCAGCCATTTTCTGTTAATGCTCATTCTCTATATCCCTGCATCTCCAGTAGTCCTTTTCCTGACCCCTTCACTCTTTCTCAGCACACCATCCCTCTCCCCATGCTTGCCCTCCAGCCTCATCTCTCCACCTCCCCTTTCATCCTGCTCTATAATGCATTATATATTCATCCCTCCATCTCTCATTTTCCTCATTCACCCCTTTGCACTCATTCTGCTCATAATCCTTTCATCTTTCTCCCTTCCCTCTTGTCCTCCATATTTATTCTGTTAATCCCTGCGGCTTTCCCTGCCCATGTAAAGCACTCTCAACTCTTTTCATAGTTCCTTTCTCTCCTGTATCTCCTGTCTTGTATACAGATTCTCTATATCTCTCTATCTTTCCACTCTACAGCAGCAGCCTGAGGGGGAAATTTCAGGTCCGAAAAATTGAATTCTTGCCAGTATTTTGTTCCAATCTTCTGGATTTACAGAGGAGCACAACAATTCAGCTTGGAGGCAGAACTAATCGGTAAAATTAGCTGGCTGAGTTTATGGACAGAAGAAACAAATTGCATGACTTTCTGACTCCTTGATTGTACAGCTCTGGTGGATGCATGTTGGCCAATGATAAGTTACAATAGGTAATACTTGAGGCACATGTATCTACCAACATATGCAAGACACAAAGTAGATTGAAATGAAAACCAGTCATACCATGTATGGTACATATGCCACAATAAACCCTATACCACAACAGCACTACAGTCAAATTTGCAAAACCATTCTAGAAGCTCCCATATAATGCCATCTTGTGGACAATAGAGGAAACATTTCATATGAAAAGAAATTGTCAATATTACAAGTTAATGTTACATTCATGGACAGAAATTTCAGGCACAAAATTATTTCAACACACAACACACAAATGGTGTGGGGTGAAAAGAAAATGTTTGAGGGAACAAAAAAAGATTTTGTTCAGTTTACCAACAGGCAGTGAGGAAAGAATACCCTGATGTGCAATGTTTACAATCATAAAAAGTTTTTCTAAGCTGTGTGTTTCTTCAATGAGAAAGTTAATGAGACTGTCACTGACAAAGATAACTGGAAAAATGTGTTCCTAGGAGCATATCTGTGCCCAGGTGCTATAGCACTAGCAGAAATTTACCTTGAATTTAAGTGGACTTTCCCCTGAGACATTCTGTCAGTGGCTTCACCTTTTAACACAAGATTTCCCTCAACAGTCAAAGTATACATTCATTGAATCATCAAGACTATTGTGTCGCCAGAGGTGATGACAAATAGATAACTAGGCTTCAATGTGACATTCTAAGCATGGCAATAATCTGAGAAAGCAATCTAAACTTTCTCTGAATTTCATTTCTCGTTTTAGCACTATTTTCTATTGCATTACAAAAGATTAATTCAAAATTAAAAGCGATTTAGTTAAAGATGCCATTTGTTTAGTTTCAAGCATTCAAAATCCTTCAATACATTCTTACAGATTTCAAAAAAAAAATTTTGTTCTTGTCACACAACAGGTGTCAGATTTTCACTCTCAGAAACAGAGGTACGACAAGAGTCCACTGCTGTCCTTCAAGGTACCATCTACACAAATGTACCCCTAAAGGTTGAATATTGTACCGCAAGGTAAATATGTGTATACTTTCCAGGGCTAAAAAGGTAAATATACATTTTCAAAGCTAGAATAGGCATACCTTAGAGTAGTGTTTCTCAACTCCAGTCCTGGGGACCCACAGCCCTGCACAACTGTGTGCCAGCTCAGCAACAGCATGATGCGGTTAATCAATTAATCCTAAGCATCAATCTCTTGGTCAGTTGAATTAAAGGTACCAGCAAAAAACAAATCACGGAGCCAGCAAGCGATTTCGCAATTGTAAGCCCTAAAATCGTGCCGGCAAAATATATAGTGAGAGCGAATGTACGAATGAGAGTTGCTCCCGTCCAACTCCAGGGCTAGTGCAGTGGCGAAGTTATAATTACCAAACTAAACGGACAAAAGAATACTCTGATTGGCTCTCGCTGATCATGTGACCAGCGGCATAACTACCATATATGCAAGTAATGTAGCTGCATAGGGGCCCGTGGCAGACAGAATTCATGATTCTCAAACCATGTAGCGATGGGAGAAGTTCTGACGACTCTGGCCGAAAACAAGTTTAGGACATGCCCAGCTAGTGCTCATGCAGCCTGCGTAGGAATCTTTCCTTTCAACGTGATCACGCACCACACCCACACCACCTCCTTCAGTGCTGATGCATATTAGTTTCTGTCAACTGAACACAGCACATGGTTAGATCAAAGAAGTGTCATTAACAGGTGCGTTATACTGCTAGCTATGTATGCAATCGCATATTACGTTACTTTTTAGACTATATGGCCATCTTGCTAGCCAGCTATCGTTAACAAAGGATTTTTTTTTTTTTACCAAACTGTAAAACTCATTTAATTTCACTTATATATAACTACAGGCATACATTCCATCTAAATACAACCATTGGTTTATTTTTTAATATTTTAAAATGTTTTTTTTTTTGCTAATTTTTTTATATTTCAGCCAGTCCTGTATACATTTTCCCATTCAAAAAAAATACATCCAAAGGAAATGAAGTTTGGCTCCACTGGAGCAGATTTATTTTAATAAAACAAGCAAATAAACAAAATTATGAATACAAAGATAAAGTAAAAAATGGTAAAAAGAACAAAAGCCCCAACAGTTATTTATGCAAGAACTATGCTTCCAGGGCTCAAAAGTTACTCACACTTCATCAAGGTTTGAATCCGGGTCTCCCACATCAAAGCCTATTGCCTTAGCCACTCCTGCAGCTGAGGGGACCAAGTCACTGCCGTCTCATTACAAATATGCTCCTCATTACAAATATGAGGAGTGAGACAACAAAACATGTCATGCACCCCAATTTAGCGCTTGTATTGTTGTGCTCTCTCAGTATTCGCGTGTAATGGCGCAAGGATTCTCAGTCAGAAAATGACTTTGAAAATAACTGTTGAAAATTTACTGGAGAATTATACCAAAAATGCAAAAAACAAACCAGTTAAGCATTTATATTCTGCTCTTGAGTTCATGTGCATGATGGAGCATGGGCTCTCAGTTAGACGCACCGGGAACGCAAGGCTCCATCTCAGGTTAGGTTTGTGCGATTAAGGTGCCCTCAAGTACAGAGTTTTATTGCAAAATATCAAAGGTAAGAAAAAATATTTGCTCATCGGTGAAGAATGTAATGTGTATGCCTGCTTTTCTTTGAGTGTGGTGTCAGTTTAAAATGTCATGGCTTATATCATTGGATTCTGTAGACTTTCCTCTTTCATTTGATGTATTGTTTGTATGCATAGCAGAAATTCAGTAGAAATGCTGAGTTTTTTCCCCCTAAGTGGACATGCCGGATGACAATGTTGCAATTAGGAAACATGCTGTATTTATGACATTTATTTCTTGCCCCTGGCACCGGGGGCGTTCGGGTTTAAGAGGTTAATTACCAAAATTTCCTTAGCTAAAAGTAACTAGCTAGTTCGCTGGATGGCTATATTATGCAAAGAGTAACTTAATGCACAATTGCATACAAAGCAGTAAAACACAGTGTAGGCCCATGACATAATGAATAAGCAAGCAGTTAAGTTATTCCATCTTTATGAACAGTTTTCTTATAAGCTTATTGTAGTTTCCAGCCCCTGAGAAAAGAAACGGGTGAGGAGTGTGGAATCATAATCGCTTTTGGTGCTACTCATGGTAAAATTTGGCTAAATAAACGACTTTGCGCAGCATAAATTCCATATCCAACCTCCACTTTTTCGGCTTTTTATTTGCCAGAATGATTTTAAAAGGGGGCACCAATACATTTTGTGGGGGGTTATTAGTCAGAAGGGGACTTTAATATTAATGTTTAATATAGCGAATACATACGCTGCGCATGCCCTAGCAACCCGGTGTGTCATGAGTAACACAGCTGCCACCATTATATGCTATTATCACGTATAGCAGCACAAGAAATTAAACTCTACATTTTCTTGACTGGTTGTACGCTTGACATTTTTACACACCCGAATACTTATCTGGGTACCGAGACATCAAAGTAAGCCAAAATACTACTGATTTCATGCAGTGTTGCTGGAGGTTTAATACTGAATTCTTTCCCACCTCTGATGTAAGTAAAACTTATCATGGGTTTTACGAAAATGATCCTATACACTAGTGCTTAATGTTTATATGGCCTATGCACAGACATTAATATAGTTCTCACTGTGTGGACACACTGTCCCATTTTATGTTTCATGTGTTTTGTCGTTGCTGGTTGTTTTACAGCTGCATTCTTTCACTTCTTAACATTCGCTGCTGATGTTATGTTACCTTACATCTGATTCTGATATTTTGAGATTGAGATACCTGCTGGTGAGCAGTGCACAGGGACACTGATGGTTATGGGCGGCGGGCCAACAGGAGATTTCATTCATTTTAACGATTCCTGTTGAGGGAGGACCCAATTTTCCGTTGACAACTTCTGCAGGTTTCAACAAATGAAATAAAATTTGTTGGCACTCATAATTCTTGCACATTTTTTGATAATCGGTAACTTTGTCAAAGTAACTTTTCCTGGCAAAGACAGAGGGCAGCTATATTTGGGGTCCGATATACATGACGTATTCAGCGGTATCACCTAATAGTGTGCTTGTTAAAATGCCGGATTCAGTTCAATTCCAGTTATTATTACAAAGTAAATCAATCAATGAAGTCAAAGATCACACAAACACGTGTAGTTTGTGTGATCGTACATTTTCAAATCTACAACCGTGCTGTTAAAGATGCCAAAATAAAAACAGTCCACCGTTGCAACCACAATCTATCCCTGCTGAAAATTCCAGCTGTAGTCAGCTTGGATCCCAAGCTGCTCGACGCTGATTCATGCTTTATTTTGGGCATTTATGGCAGGTCATATTGGGTTTCTTGCTAGGCAAAGCTGGGTAAGCTGGTTTAGCTGGTAGAGTGCGTTGATAGTCATATTGGTGAATCCGTTGTCTATACTGGCTGGCCAACGGTTGACCCCCTGACACTAACTTTAGCTGGAATTATCAGCAGGAAAAAAATAATATTACACTTCTTTTTCAACATTATTTGCTGTTTTTCACATTAGTTTCATTTTACTTGCTTGTCGTGACATCTTGGATCTGAGGAGTTAATGGCGTATTCCCAGAAAACTCAGGTTCCCGAAAAGACAGTTATGGGAGAAACTCGATGCAAGTTGACCATCACCGTTCTTGGTGATGCAGCTTGATAAAACACAACATCAATATTTTAAAGGTGGTCAAAATAAAGCAAAAAAAAATTTTTTTTTGCATAATTACCAACTAAACACAATAATGTCATCGCTGTGAAATTTTTAAAAAATTTAGATTTTTTGTGCAAGAGAGAAAAAGTATTGAAGATCACAGTGACAAGGTGAAAGGTCAAATGAACACAGCAGAGGATGCACAGGTCCATCCAATGTACTTTATATGTGGCATTAACATTTAAACATAGAACAAGCTCAAAAGAGAAGAGAGAATGCATTTTTATTCAAAAGAGCACTGAAAGAAAGTCCGTATCAAACATGCAGTGACTGAGTGTGATTGTGGATCTGGAACTTCATCTTCAAATCTGTAGAGGAAACAGAGTGGAAATTAGGAGCAAGTCACTACGATTTCCTGCATTGTATTTTTGAGAACCAAAGTTTGTGCAATCTTCCATTCTCCCCAGATTAGCAATATAAAATTCCAGCTGGAGTCTTGTACCCCTGTCCAGTGAAAGCTTAGTCTGAGGGATTGAGAAGCTGATATATTCACTAAATCACATCTCTGCATTCTCTCCAAGCTGATTCTGACACAGCCGAGGGGCATGTACACACCTAGCAGCGGAGGACAGCGGTGAGATGAAGGGACGCATAACACAATAAAGCCCCTCGCTCATTTTCAATACTCCTTAACTCTAGTGTCCAGTGAAGTGCTGAGTAACATTCAAATTACATCCCATAAAAATAGGACTAAGGGTCCTGTAGCTTACTGGCAAGCAGTCTTAATGTCATTATACAAACCTTGACTCAATCTGTGACCATTTTGGTGATACAAGTCATTGTAATTTTACTGTCGAGTTTGACCCTCAAAGGTCACTGACAGTCAAGTTGAATGTCACCAAATGAAAGTTCATATGTGACTTCCTAGATGTCAGTAACACAAACCTAGGCTCCATCTGTGACCATTTTGGTGATACAAGTCATCGAATTTTCATTACGTCACATTTGACCTTTGAAGGTCAATAAAAATGTCACCAGATGAAAGTTTGCATATGACTTCCCATATGTCTGCAATACAAACCTAGGCTCCATCTGTGACCGTTTTGGCAATACGAGTAATTGCAATTGTATTTTGTCAAGTTTGACCCTCAAAGCTCACCAACATTCAAATTGAATGTCATCAAATGAAAGTTCATGTGAGACTTCCTAGATGTCAGTAACACAAACCTAGGCTCCATCTGTGACCTTTTTAGTGACAGAAGTCATTGAATTTTCACCTGGTCAAGTTTGACCTTCAAAGATCAAAGATGAGGGTCACCAAATGAAAGTTCATATGTGATTTCTTATATGTCTCCAATACACTCTATCTGTAACGATTTTGCTGATATAAGTCATTGAAATTTCACTGTATAGTTTGGCCGTTATTGGTCACTGAAGGTCAAGTTCAAGGTAACCCAATGATACTTCATACATGACTTCCTATAAGCCCACAATACAAACCTTACCTCTATCTGTAATAGTTTTGGTGATAGAAGTCACTGAAATTTTACCATGAGAAGTTTGACCTTCGAAGGTCACCGAAGGTCAAGTTGAAGACCACCAAATTTAAGTTCATATATGACTTCTCCAACACAAACCTACACTTTATCTGTAACGATTTTGCTGATATAAGTCATTGGAGACTCAAGCTTTTTTTTTTTTTTACAAGACCTGCAATAGCACATGTAATCCACCTAACCAATTGATTCTTGATTTGGATAGATATATTTGATAATAACTTCGAGTTTACTTCCAATTTCAGCTATGAAACGTAAGTTTCTTGGACATGTGGGTTATTAAAGACAAAAGCTCTCTTATCACTACTCTGTTTCGAAAGGACACAGATAAAAACACCTTGTTGTTGGCCGCTAGTTTTCACCCTACTTCCCTTAAAAAGGGTCATCCAATTAGTCAGTTTTTTCGTTTGAGGAGGGTGTGTCAATGACAGAGAATTTTAAGGAAAAGGCTGAGGATATGAAAAACAGATTTGCGCAGCGGGGGTATCCATCATCTTGGATTGATCACGCATATGAAAAGGCCCCCAAAAAACGCGATCGAATTTACTCAAAAAAAGTGTTAAAAAGTAAAAGAAATTTTCTGTGACATGTATCACTCAACATTCATACTATACTCAATAGTATTCAATATAGTATTCAATACTATAAGATGAGCTTTTAAAAAATATTGGCATATCTTAAAGTCGGACAGCGAACTTTCAACCATTTTTTCAGATCTTCCTTTGTTTGTTAACAGAAGGGAAAAAATATTAAAGACCATTTGGTTCGGGCCATTTTTCATCATCAGAATTCCAGTCAAGAGACACAAACACGCTCCTCTTCCAAATGGGAATTATCCCTGTGGCAGTTGTGCTCAGAGTAATAATACAAGGAAAACTGATCTTTTTCTCATCCTCAAACAAGTAAAAGATTTTCCATTAACAGTGTCATTACGTGTGCATCCACGCATGTTATTTATATTATATGCTGCCCTTGTGGATTAGCCTATGTAGGAAAAACAATCAGAAAACTCAAACAGAGGATTAGTGAGCATAAAAGCACTATTCGTAGGAATGACTGGGATTATCCTATTGCTGTACATTTCAATGATTTACATCATGACATATCCTCGTTACAGTTTTGTGGTATTGAACAAGTCACCCTTCCTTTTAGAGAGGGAGATCGGGATAAATTGCTCAAACAACGCGAAGCCTATTGGATTTATACTCACCAAACTTTGGCTCCCAAAGGGCTTAATGATGAATTGGTCTTTAACATTTTTCTGTGAGTTTATTTTGTATATTAAAGTGGCCATCTATTTGTAGGTTTGTCTGTGTTCATTCAAATGTAATTTTTATTTTTGTACTAAGGGAATCTTGTATAAGGATTTTTTGTTTAGCATAGCTGTGCATTTTTTGATTTCTTTTTTGGGGGGGACGGGGGCCTCTGGGAATTTTCTTCACTAGGGGTGGGGCAATTACTGATTGAAGTGATTAGAACTGCGATTGTACATCATCTTATCTCTGATTGAATTCTCAAAATGTAATTTGTTTTTAACACTTTTAATTTAATACTTGTTTATAGACTATTTTCTGTGTACCTTGTATTCTGAGTCAGGTATTTGAAGCTTATTTTCTTACGTATACTTGTTGATTGACTCATATTGGTAATTAGTATGTTAATTGATTGCAGGCTGGCAGCTACTACCCTTTATAATGCCCTGCCCTTTTGAATGAAGTGTTTGCCTGATGAAGGTCTTGGACCGAAACGTTGCTTTCGCTTTCTAAGAATAAATATTTTTGCAAGTAGGACGGTGTGCGGGAGTTTGTATTCTGATATAAGTCATTGAAATTTCACTGTGAAGTTTGGCAATTGAAGGTCACTGAAGGTCAAATTCAATGTCACCAAATGAAAGTTCATATGAGACTTCCTATAAGTGTTCAATACACATATGTTCCCAATCTTCAATATTTTCAAGCCTAGAAGCCTTTGAAAATTGTAACATTTTGCTTGACCTCAAGTTTGACCTTTCGAGGTCATCTGTGGTCAACTTTAACACAGCCAATATATAGGTCATATATAACTTCCTGTATGTCAGTAATACAAACTTAATCTCTATCTGCAACCATTTAGCTTCCACAGGCGATTTTGCCCATCCTCCATAACACCCAATGTTAAAGTACAGCGCCCCTACTAGACCCACTTCCGTCGATTCAATCAAAATGGCACTCGCACTGTACATTGACGGTACCAAGGTCAGTTGATTGCCTGATTTTGAACAAAATTTATCACGCCGTTCTTTGAAAAATTATTTCTTAAAATTTCTCAGTCCGATCTTTAACATTGGGGCCAAAATTTCAAGGGCCCATAAAACGGACAAAAATGATTCAATCAAAAATCTGAAATAAACGTCTGGAGACATGGTTTAGTAGTATGTTATGGCAAATTTACACAAAAATTCATCAGGCCAAAAAAAAGATAAAAAACGTTCCGGACAACGGACGGCGGACGCCACACCACGACAATAGCTTACCGGCCCATAGGGCTGGTAAGCTAAAAACAGCCAGGGTAAAGACCCAAGCTGTCAGTTCCAGGTCGTCTCAGAACTGACACACATAAATGGAAAATTACAATTTTACCCACCTTTTATTATTGTCCATGAGTGGTGAAACAGAGTAGGTGATTTGTGGAACCTATTGAAGAGAAACATGCAAGCATTACTACCCCTTACTCTGACATGCATGTTTAGAGCATGACCAAAAAAATTGTTAATACGCAGAAACCCCTGCCAATGCACAAACAATGTGCAACTGTGACAATGGGTTATGTGAGGATAACTGGACAGATTGATCCCTCTGTTCTGACAATTGCGTGAGAGAACTCTTGAAGGATAAATGAGGAGTCAACTTGCAAAACCTTGCAAAAGTCATGTTTTGAAAATAAATGAGTTATCTCCCTTAGCCTCTCTTTCAGGCACCTGCACATGTCCCACTGATAGCTTCACTTTCAAAACCTGCTAAATCATGTTATAAATTGTAATGGAAAAAGCGAAACTCTGTCAAAACCCACCAAGTCAAGGAGGAAAACTGTCAAATTCTGCTAAGTCATCAGCCAATGTGGAAACGTGATTCCGTTTTCGTTCGCTAGAAGGAACCAATCACAGTCCAGCTTTTATAGCCTGTTCAGCTTTTGCTTTCTCTAACTCTAACTGGTTTGGGCAGTTCAGAAAAGTATGATGATGGTGATACCATAAAAGGGGGATTTGAGCCCATGGACTCATGTTTATTGTGTCATCGTCATAGCAGCTATTCAACCACTGTGCTGTCTGTAGCATTGAGTTGCATGTAGAGTGGGTCCTGAGTCAAATACCATCACCTATTGATCAATGGGGCTAGTTTAAACACTGTCAAAACCTGCTAAATTTCCACTCCACTTTCAAAATCTGCTAAGTCAAAACTTTGAGTTGCAAAATCAAAGTCATTTCTTAAAAAACATAATGAATTGCCTCATGGATTATGTCTGCAAGGCTAACAGTTTCAGGATAGAGAAAATTGGTATGCTGTATATGGAAGATAATCTCTATGCCTACCAAAAAATAAGATTTTTCTAAAAAATGGACCAACTTCACTAAGAAGGCTTTGCAAGTGGACTCCTCCAATATGTCAGAATGATATTGCCTAACTTCTCAATAAAATTACACTGTTCCTTTGCTTTACATTTTGTGATAGTGATGCATAAAATAATTTGAAACAAAATGTCATAAACTTATTTCATTGCACTTCGAGTTACCAAGACATACCACACAGAGCAGTAGTATTTGTTGCCATTTTAGATCAATTTTAACTGGTAGCTCTCTCTGGCTAATGCTATTTCCCAAAAGATTTTGGGAAAATGTTTACTATTGAACCTGTAATAGCATACATTTGCCTGGCTTATGAGACTAACGTTACTATTAAGTGATGCTGACCAGCGGCAAATTTACCACACGTGTAACTTAGACCATTCAGGTTATTTCTACCTCCTGAAAGGTGATGAATAGCATCATATCAGTTTGAGAAAACTAGCCAGCTAATGAGTAAATTCATATCTAGATGCAGGCCATTTCAACTTCACATCACTCACAGGATGCAAGATGCTTGCTAGCAGGCATGGTAATGCTCTCTTTACTCTTAATACAGGTCACAATACGTTAGAACAAAATGTAATATAAGAGAAACAGGTTGCATAGCAAGCATTTTTCCAACAAAACTAATACTTACCCTAACTCGTCGAGGGATTCTGTGTCCATATTCTAATGTTTTCCGTTCACCAGCAGGGTCCTCACCAAACAGCTGCGATAAATGTGGCTAAATGAGATGGGTTAATAACAGCCCTATGTCAGTATTCCAGCATGCTATTGATTCGACTGATATAGTATGCCATTGTGTTTGCCTTCAAATTCAACAAACTTCAAACTAAAATTTTGGGAAAAATATGTCACAGTTGCGAGTGCCAGCAAAGAGTATGATTATAATCTTCATAACTTTATAGATCCAGGTCCTCCCTCCATGAGGATCATTATACTCAAAAACTCATGCAGATATGTGGCCTCAGCCCACCGCCTATTAATCTAAGCTTTAATCATGTTTTATTCACTTGTCATAATGACATAAACTTGAGGACAGCCCCGTCTGAGCTTTCAGCCATTGTCTCGGGTGCTGAAGTTTGTTCGCGTAGAAACACTTATCTGAAGCAATTACTATTCACTAACGTTCATGATGTATGTATACAACATTCAAACATTCAACTTTATCCCGACTAAATTCTATATGAAAGGGCGAGAATCAGAGTGGCTTAACCCCAAAAAATTAAAATCAGAGTTTGGATCATATTGTGACAGATGATGATAAGATTAATCAATGCCAGAGTGGTCTAATGCTTAACCGACATTGTGAGTAAAATGTTTTTCATTTTTTTATATTTTAAAAACTTTGATATCTATTATCTCAAAAACAATGTTCTGTGGGTTAGACCACTCTGGTTCAAATCCTTCATATGAGAATGCGGTTGCCATTATAACTGAGCGATCTGTCATTAAAGTGTACCACTTAAGTTTTCATTGGTCATTCTTGTATTCTTGAAGTCTACTTCAAAAGGTATAAATGCGTCATTGTTTAAAAAAAAAAAAAAACACAAGTTTTCTTGTGCTGGCCATATCTGCAGTACCTGTGTGTGAAACGTTCTGTTGAGGTCCTGGCCTCGCCCTCTAGAAAACCCCAGTGTGCTGTGATTGGTCAACTTGATCACTCACTTACGATTGGTCAACCGCTTTGCGCGTGTCGGAAATGTCATGTCCCTTACCATAAATGGCTTTCCGCTCCAGAGTGTAAATGAGCTTTCGAAACAAATACCGGTGTAGCCTTGCGGGTGTAACCTGCTTGATTCAAGGGTGCGCCAAACTATCTGCTTCGTGGGAAAATTCAATTTGTGAAATCACCAATTAATGAAAAAAATGGCCAGAAGCCATCTAAGCATTTCAGTCAACTCTGGAGCAGTGTGTTTTGCGGCAGAGAGAGTTTCTTCTGGAGGTGACTTCAAGTTGTTTTCCGACACAGACCTTTTAAATGCACATAAAAAATATATGATTCACACAGCGACATTTAAATAATGAAAAACCATAATAGCTGCACTTTAAAGGAGGGAGAGAAGCATAGGGAGGCACGTCAGTTCGGTTTGGGAATTATAAATTTGCAGCCCGGTGCTGCATCAACGAACATTCATATTGCACCGAGTACATGTGGCATGCATGTCACACATGATCCATTGGGATCGCTGTATGTAGCAGTATTCACAGCGCAAGCTAGCTGTGTGGCTAGCTGGGACTAATAAGAGAGAGAATCAGAGAGGCAGTTCTCTCTCGTTCTTTGTTTTTCTGATATAAAAAGAAAATGCCAGAGAAGGGTAGAGTTTCTTCTTCTTTTTCTTCTTCTTTCGTTTTATTTTTCATTCTCTTGCATTTTGTGTAAAAAAATTTTATAGAGCTGTATGGCTGTTATATGATTAACTGATGTTGGTTGCAAGTTCCAACATGCCACTTGCCAGGTAGAAGGTACAGAAGCTCGGGTTTCTCATTTTCTGTGTACTCAGTACACAATGTTTTCCTCCCTTTTTCCCAAACCTAAACAACATCTAGCAATTGAAGACCACAACAGAAAAATGATCAGTCGCATTTTCACGTTGTGGAGAAATGATGAATTAAAAATTCTAAATGATCTTAAAAACAAAGCACAAAAAAAGCAAAAATATATATATATAAAATATTATAATAATATATAATATTATTATGTATTATTTTAAATATTATAATAATCTATAATAAATAAAATATACAAAAATGCAAAATTTGGACTCTGATCGTTTTTCCTTTGTGGTCTGCAATTGCTTAGCTCATTTTCAATGTCTAAATTAATCTTGCCAGTGCTGTTCTATTTCCACATTTTGAACTTCTGATGCAAATGAAGTGACTGTCTACTTGGAAATGCAATAGGATATAAGAAATTAAAATATCTGAATAAGTTTTCATCCTTTACAAGGCTTTCACTCTCTTCAGCTCGGTATAACTCCCACTTTTTCATATTTGCATATTAGGAGCTATTTGTAAAAGACCCTTCATACATTTCAAACCTTTTTGTTTGTATCAACTTTTGGGAAATGAAACTGTCACTAAATAATAATAATAATAATAATAATAATAATGATGACATAACAATCACTTGGTACTGTTGTGATTGAAGTTTTGTTCACTTATCTAGTGTATGGGATGTCTGTCTTGTCCTTGCATCTGATCCTAGGCTGAAATTATGTTCCTGGCGGCCACGGCAGCCCCGTTTGCCCAAAACGTAGTGCACCGTGGGATTTTGGCCATTTTTTCTCTATATTCAAGTCTTGGCAAGTTTTCTTATGATCTATCACGGTATCCGTGACGGGCCGTGGGGGGAAAGGGGCTGCTGAGTCCTGGAGGCTCCAAGGTGCACTACGGTTCCGCCCGCGGTCTACCACGGATGCCAGTAAGTTCCCTCCCGGCCCGTCACGTTCTGATCTGGTCCCTCACGTTTCTCACGTTCTGATCAAGGTCTGACACATTTCTCACGTTCTGATCAAGGTCTGACACGTTTCTCACGTTCTGTCAAGGCTTTCTACGGATGAAACGTGGACGCTGGGCAGCTCTGGAGCACGTTTGTGACCACGGTATAAAAAGAGGGCCTCCCAAGCAATAGCAATCATTCAGAGGTGTCTAGTAATGAAGTACATGTACTTCGTTACAGGACTTAAGTCTTTTTTTTTTTTTTTGAGGACTTGTACTTTACTTGAGTTTTTTTTTTTTGTTAAACCAGGACTTTTACTATACGTTACTACATTCAAAAGATAAAAAGTATAATATTACTATATATTTTAATTTGTTACTTTGACACTGGCCACTTCGTTACTCGTTACAAATAAAAATATGAATGTAATTCATCATTTAAGCATTATCAGGATGTAGCGTGTTCGAGAAGAACAACACTGCTCGGCAGGGTATCTTAAGCGCTTTGTGCAGATGTGTCCGCCAGCGGACATGGAGCTGCAAATTTATGTATGCAGTTACAATATTCTATCAGTAGATGGCACACCCGGATCAGTTATTGAATATTCGCAAGCAATCCGAGCTCCAACACGGTTTAGAATATGGACAAGTTCACTCCAATCCCTGTTTTTCTGGAATTGCCTGAATTAAACTCCGCAGCTAAGCCTGATATGCAAACTGCTCAATATACTTGCCCGTAGTATGTATCCAGCAGTTCAAAAAAATCATCTCTTGCTACAGAAAAAAAAATCGTTGTCCTCTGTAGCAACCACTTCAGCTACAGTGAGCCAATGGTATCCCAATTAGTGGTTAGGAAAAATCAGTTTTCTGAAGAAAAATTTCCACATGGTATTGATACTATGTAATTCTACTATTAATTTATTGTCAATTATAGCGGTTTTTTTAACTGCAAGTAAACTCGAAGAAGAAGAAGTATATAAAGGAGAGACTGCCTGTTTGTTTTTGAATACTGTATTTTTCATTCAGCTGAAAATTGATTAAAGAGCATGAGGAGAGAACAATGCGTGGTTGCTTTGCTTCTTTCTATGCGTACTATGAAAAATACTTCGTACTTGTACTTGCACTTTTGATACTTTAGTATATTTTTTCACAAGATGCTTTTGGTACTTAAGTACATTTAATGTGAGCTACTTTAAGACTTTTACTCATGTAATTTTCTTATGGGTGACTTTTACCAAAGTAACCTTCAGTCATGGTACTTCTACTTTTACTTAGTTATTTTTTCCAGTACTTTATACACCTTTGCAATCATTGTATCCCGAGACTTCGATGTGACCACATCATGGATGCCCAAGATGAAGAAGATTTTGTGTTTGCATCTTTGCTGGGTGCATACATCCAGTTTTTGCATCAGCAAGAAGAAGGCCAGCAGCAGTTGCAGAGAGGGAAGGCCAGAGTGCAGTAATATAATACAGTAATATACAGTTATCTGCAGTAATCTATCAAAGATGTTGTGTCGTGAACGCTCAGACTCGAATGAAGCCCCCTGTCGGGCCCGGCTTCTATATACTCCCTCCCAGAACGCGCGTGCCGTGTCAGACCGTAGTAGAACGCAATGCGCCGTAGCGCGCCGGCCAGCAAACCGTGACATGCCGGGACGCACCTTGATTGAAGCCGACAAAACGGCTACCATACACCCTAGCTTGTCATGAGAACCGTAGCAAAACGGGACAAAACGCTCAGCAACCGTGACAAAATGTGCACTAAACGCGGCAGAATGTGAGAAAACTTGAGATGCCAGGAAATACACATGCTTCCAGTCCGACTATGGACCGCCTCCAAGTTTTGTTACGGCCGATTACTTACTGTCACATTTTGTTGCGTTCACCCCATTTTACTATGGCCTACTAGGTTTCTCCGCACTGTGACTGCCGTGGCAAATTTTTTGACAGTTTAAAAATCTGGCCCGGCATCCACGGCAATCACGGCCTGTCACGTTTGCCCCCTGCCTTGTCTCACGTCCATCCCGTTTGGTCCACGGTGGCCTGAAAGGTGATTGCCGTGGCTGCCGGGAACATAACGTCAACCTAGCATGATAAACATTAGATTCATTGGTGCTTTGTCAACAATTACTTAATTTTTGAGGTTAATGAAAAAAATCAAAAATAGCGCTGTCATGAGCGGGACCCCTCAGCCTTGCGCTTGCCCTGCCCTGGCGGCCAAATTGATTATCGCAGCGGGACAGAAATCAATAGGGAGCTTCCTCGAACCACCCCCAACATACCACCGGAGAATGAGAGCATTTGGCCAAGGCGTTTTTCAGCTATCGTCCGGAAACGAGAAGTTAACGGACAGACGGACGGACGGACAGATGCCGCTCGCCACGACAATACCCCTCCACGACTTTCTACGGCTGAGGGGTAAAAAAGGGAAATGGCGGAAGACTTTAATGACATCAAGGTTGCTAAATATTTATATAAAATACACATTAGAGCAATGGTTCTCAAACTCGTTCCTGGCGCCCCACTGTGTATGCTGGTTTTTGGTCCAACCACAACTGCAATCTTAGGATTTTAACAAGGTGTCGGTTTGTCTTAATTAGCTGCAATCCATGTTTAGAGCAGTTATTTTTATTTCTACCAAGTCACTTTCTAATGATGGAATCATGGCCGCTGACATTATCAGTGGCAAGCAAGTCCTGCAGGTCCTTTGATGTTCATCTGGGTACTTTTGTGACTTCCCAGATGACCCGTGAATGTGCTCTTGGAGGACACAAAATACATTAAACAAGTATACGTTCAGTTTACTAAGACAAAATTTGTATGCAGATCTGTGCTGTCGTGAGAATTTAAATTTCAGAGTGAAGCGAATGGACAACATAAAATGATCCATTTTTAATCTTAGTTATTGAGTGAATCAAATTTTTGACTGCTAATCAAGGAACATAAATTAAACAGATTTACAATAATCATGCGAAAAATGTGAAGATTCCGCACACGCTAAAGGTGTATACATAACCAAAAAACGGCAGGTATCTGACCAGTCCCAATCTTCACAACTGCCCCACTTCCTAGCACTTTATGTACATATAATACCTTGTCATCAGATTACTCTCAGCCTAGTTCATTAACACTCATGGTACTCCATGCTTACCCTCACACTAGCAAACTCTTACTTTAAACTCATTCACCTCTTCATGAGCAATAGACAGGTGTATAGGAGTGATGCATGTACCTTCACTGAAGACATCTGTACAGTATGTTTGATGTGCATTTCTTCATAGGTGACAGTTGTGGAGGTGTGAAGGTATGATGTGTGCCCCTTCATAGGAGACAGCCATGCAAATGCAATTTGTGTCTCTTTATAAGAGACAGGGATACAGATGTCATCAGTGTCCCTTCATAGGAGACAGCTGTGCAGGTATGATGTGAGTCTCTTCATAGGAGACAGCAATAGGGGTGTGATGTGTGTCCCTTCATACAGGACAGCTGTTCTGACCTGTCCTTTCATGAGACAACCAAGCGGAAAACTCCGGGGTTGAAAAGTGAGGCCAACTTGGAAGAATTAAACGTTTACAGCCTGGTTCAAAAAACAATTTTGATCTCTAAGGCTGATTTTCCTCTCTGTGAAAACTGCTGGGGGGGTGAATATTTATGCCACTCACCTTTAAACATTACATAAAGGCTTAAAGATCTGTATAATTAAAAGCATGGCCACTTTGAGTGACAGAACCTTAAAAGTCAAATGTGAGGTTGCGTAACTGGCAAACACAATGGTCCGAAGACACTGGAGCTCTCTCGCTGAGTCCCCAATTTTATTCATAATTCAATTTTCCAGACCAATAGCAAGCAGTACTTTTGTTCGAGCATACAAGCTACAGTACAGCCCTCAGTAAAAGTAAAAACTAGCGCGCAAGCAGGGCACGAGTTAATGCGCTAGCTCCTACCAGCTGGCGCGCAAAGCCCGCTGGTCATGCCTGAATGGTACCCAGAATGTACCCTTACTTAGGTATTATAACAGACATTCAATGCCACTGCGTGACAGGAGACCAAGTTTATGTGTGGTCTGCTTTATCTGTCCGTTTGTACAATTAAATGTGTCATTTGTTATCGATATCTAAATGATGACAGCGTAATTACAATATTAATTTCCTCTTTGGAGACAACTGTTGAATACACAAGAAAGACAAAAGACAGATTCATGTGGAAAACAGAAAGAAAAACGACAGAACAAATTATTTTATTTTGAAAACAGGCTTCAAGTATTGTATTTTTTATATCAACGCTGAATCCCTGTCCGAACGAAACTTAGAAATGAAAGCAATATTTGTTTTCTGTCTAAACTGTACGCTACTTGTATCCCCCCCCCACGCTTTGCCGAAATCAAGTTTGAGGTAAAAGTTTTAATGTGTACATTTTTCGTCTCCTTACAATCGCTTCTGTGTTGAGCGAAAAGTATGATATGCTATGTGTTAACAAACTCTGTGGCCGCAAAAAAAATAGAGGCAAAAATCTCGTTCCCGACAGATACGCAATTTGCAAACTACGAGTGGCACACAGAATGTCAAGCGGGATTTTCCAATGGTTTAGTGGAGTAGCCGCATAGAGATTACTTGCATATACGCGACCCGCTTTGGCTGTTTCAGTATACCCCTGCACAGCTGAATGGATCACTGCAACCCCTATGCTAAGTCCATTAGCATTATCGGAAATAATTCAAAACGGCAGATTTATGCGAAATTACAGTTGCTCTGATTACGTGCGTATTAAATTGTGTATTTTTTGGTCAAAGCAATAACCACACATGAGACAACTGGTGAGAACAATCTAGGACTTTTTCTTGCCATGCAAACAGAAAATGTTGGAGTGATTTGTCCTCAGTGATGCGTCTGAGCTAGCAGGTGAACTAGCGCATTAGGCGCATGAACTAGCGCGCTAATTTGATTTTTACTGAGGGCTGTACTGTATATAAGATGCCAAACAATACGAAACTGTTTTACTCGCTGGTTAAAACTCCAGTGGTGAAGCGAAAACAACAACAGCTACACCAGATAGCATAGAGGAAGCTACCTCTCTAGCATTAGCCAAACAGCAAGAGAAACTAAAGCAGGTTGTTACTCAACCGACTAATAACACAGTTGTAAGTCTGAATGACGCAGTCCAAAAATTGCATAAGGATTCAGACGCCCACAGGGAGACTGTCCGAGGTTTGGTATCTAAGGTTGATAGAGTACAAGCTGAAACGAGGTCTATCAAACGACAAGTAGTCGACAACACCTCGGGCCTCGAAAAGGTCCAGCATAAGTTTGCCCAGCTACAAAGACCACAATAGGACCACAATAGGAGAAACAATGTTAGGATCACCAAAATCACCTCAAACAGAGCGGGTAGCAACGCGGTTTCCGTTCTCCAGGAAATGCTTCCCAAATGGATACTGTCACTCTGCTCTAAAAGCATTGAAACAGAGTGAGCCCATTGGATTTACAGTCCGCACAAAAAGGAGAATTCTCCACAAACCATGACTTCGCGCCTACTCAGACATGGGGATCGTAAAGCGATACTCAATGGTGCCCGTGAAGTGACAAAAAAATCCCCCATTCAAGATGCCGGGAAGACCCTACACTTTTATACGGACTACAGCGCAAATACTAGCCAATTACGACAAGTGTTCTCTGGTGTGCGGAATATTTTACGCGAGAGGGGCATTCCATCCTTCCTAATCTACCCAGCCACCCTGAAGGTCTTTCTGAACGGTGAACACCATAGCTTCACCAACCCTCAAATGGTGGAGGAATTCCGGTGAGAACATCAACTGGGAGACAAGGGGACTATCCATGTACCAGCATCATCCCCCCATCATGGGGAAATCAAGAAAGGAGCTTCAGCGACTCAGAAGTCATTGTAAGGTCTACCCATTATTTTTAGCATGAGCTGTCAAATAAGGCCGTTTATTGTTTTATCATTAGGTTAATTATTTTTTAGAGGCAGCTCTTTTTTGAGGTGTGTTGCTGCCATCAAATTCAAAATAAGCTAATATTTTTCATGAAATGGTAAAATGTCTCGCTTTCAACATCTGATATGTTGTCTATGTTCTATTGTGAATAAAATATGGGTTTATGAGATTTGCAAATCATTGTATTCTGTTTTTATGGCCATTTTACACAACATCCCACCTTCATTGGAATGGGGGTTTGTACTTGCATGCAGGCCGTATTTACACCATAAAGTTAATTATATCGCATATCGTTGGCCTGCTGATAAAACCTTTGTATCCTCAAAATGATAAACTTTACAGGAGAGCATAAAAAATGTTTAATTTTCTGTGTACGAATGCAGTTGAGCTGTGTTCGACTATTTTTCTTCCAAGAATGTATTTTGTATTTTGCAATGTTTATGTTATTGTGGACATACCAGTTTTTGTTTCTTATCAAATTTGGAGATACAAAGTTTCATCAGCAGGCCGACAATGTCTTATAACATTATCAAGAGTAAGAGGCAGGGTGGAGATCGTTAAGGTAGGATGCTGCACCTTTCTATAGTGGCCCAGTTAGTGGTGTGAAGTCTGATTAACACATAATTTAAAAATGTAAAGCTGAATAAATATTCACAGTATTATGCAGTGAACAACTTATTGTTCAACTTTGTTATGGTGAATGCGTGTTAATTAGTAAACACCTCACAAGAAGAAAAAAGTCTAACCTATATACATATATATTTTTTTCGTGAGATTAATTAATTGAATCATTGCATTCTGAGATGTTTTAAATTTTGTTTTCAGAGGCATTAGTATGCCTGGCCAGCAGCTGAATTGTATGGATTTAGACGCCTTTGAGCGTTGGGATGTGAAAGGACTGAAGGCTTTCCTAAGAAAGAGGGATCTAAAAATGAGTGACAACAGGGCAACTCTGCCAGCTAGAGCCTTTGCAGCATGGGAGAGTAATGTAGTTGAAGATCCAGACTGGGAAACAAAAGAAAAGGAGAGAGTGGCACTATATCAACAGCTCCATTCACAGAAGTAGATGATTGGCTTGGTGAGGGAGATGGCATGCAGAAGTGGCCACCTATTATGTTGAAGGACATCAGCGATTACCTACAGGAACATGGAGCTCATACAGACACAGCTGATATAAGGACCAAGTTACTGAAAGACTATAAAGAGCAAAAAGCTTACAGTTATTTCTCTTCTAAGTGGCTATTTGAAGTGAAATATTCTGTGGTCAGTGACAAGTACAGATTTCTCAGAGCTGACTGTCAACCTTCACAGCGTTTGAGTAGTCCACTTCATGAGCTATGGGTGTGCACCACAGCAGAAGGAAACATTAAAAGTGCATATTGCAGTTGCTTTGCAGGGCAGGTTTGTGCTTTCAATGAATTAGTGCATGCACTTAAGAGTTCTGCATCTTGATTGTTTAGCCGAAAATACACAGATGTGTGAAGCTGCGACAGACAATCAATTAACCAAAAATTACCTAATGTGGATATTGAGTATTAAAAAAGTGAGAATTTGGCCTGAATTCATAATTCTAAGAAGAACAAGAGGCTCCTTAGAGCCTGTACTCGGGCCGGGTCTAGGCCTGGGCCAATCACGAAACCGTGTGCGCTCATGAGCAGGACAATTGCGACCCCGAAAAAAAAAAAAGAAGAACGCAGCCAAAACTTAGACTCGTGGCCTACCGGCCGGAGTAATCACATTCATGTACATGTTTAAAAGGCATTTCTTATTTCTTAATCTTCAGACTAGGCCAGACTTGTAACCATGTTACAGCCTTGATACTGAAAGTGGACTTTTGCTGGCGTTATGGGCTGGTAAATAAAGCCTGTACATCGAAGCCCTGTGTACGGAATGCTGGTGGTGGGCGAAGATCTGCTGTGGAACCAAGGAAGATCAGTGACATGGACTGGAAGAAACCTGGAGCTTCTAGACTTGGTATGTTGCTAACAAGTCATTTTTCTGTCATTACAGCATTACAGTGTGCACCATATTTAGTCAAAGATAATTTGTGTGTGGTTTGGGGGTGGGGGGGTATATTTGATTTTTTAAGAATATATAGCCTAGTTTCCTAGGAGTGTTATATTTTCTGCTTCCAGACCAGGAGAAGACCATCAACCCGGTTGTGAGGAAACTTTTCAACCCAGCGCAGAATGCTTCATCTAAGGGAATGTCCTTGACAGATTTCTTGGAGAAGTTAACTTTGGTGTCTCCCAAATCTGTGGTGCTGGCAGAGCTTCAGGAAAAGCCTTCCCCAAGGTTTGCTAATTTACTGATATCATTCACAATGGTTTGTCAGTATCTTCAGTATTAATATTCTCAAAAAATAAATAAAATCTTTCACCAACATGACTGTCTCTGCACAGTATTATTACAGAATTTCGTTATTGTTGTTTAAAAAATTAAGATTGAAAGTGTAACGCCTCAAGTGATTTTTTTTTCCTTTCACTTCTGCCCAGAACACTACTACTCACAAAAAGAAAGGTCTACCAAGGTCTGTTAAGCAACATGCTGAATCAGTGTCCAGTGTAGAGCAGTTTCTAACATTCCTGCCCCTGCTTTCGGACGAGAATAGAGCAAGTAAGTAACTCTCATATCATCACACTGTACTCAGAGATTAGCACAGAATTTTGCTCCCAGAGACGGCACTCCACCACTTTATTTCTTTTATGTATTAAATGTTCCTGTGGAATGGGATTTTATAACTGGCTTTGAACTGCAGTATCAATGAGTTAATAATTAGCATAGATAGACTGATATGTCAGGCTGAATACTTGTTGCCTGCTTTGATGATTTGTCTAACTCCATTTGATGAACTCCATTTCAGATATTGAAGTACACACCCGAGGTCAGTCAGAGAATGAGGTGTGGTTTGCTCAGCGAGAGGGCAGCCTCACAGCATCTCACTTCAGAGACATTTGCACGAGGATGGAGACCCTTAAGAGGAAACCAGAAACATTGTTGACTGAACTGACCTATCAGGTTCTGGCATACGAACAACCACCCACGGGTGTAGCAGCTTTGAAGTATGGAAGGCGTATGGAGTCTTTAGCTGTGCAAAGATATGTCCAGTACATCAAATCCTCTAGGCATACAAATGTGTCTTGTAGGCCATGTGGACTCTTTGTTCATAAATCTGAAATGTATTTACGTGCAAGCCCTGATAGTGTAATTTCATGTTCATGTTGTGGAGATGGCTTGGTGGAAGTTAAATGTCCTTTATCATCTTCGCACACACAGCCGTCACCTGAAAGTGTGGGCTACCTCAACTATATTTCTGATGGATCGGTAAAGCTGAATAGAAACTATAAATACTTTGACCAGGTTGTTGGTCAGTTAATTATATATACTACTCAAAATTTGATAGGGATCATTGGAATTTTTTTGTGAAATGACATGCAAATTTGGTAACTGCCACTGATGAACAATATATTGGATAAATGACATGCAGTCAGACACAAAACACATTTGCAAGTGCATTTAATGACATTAAATGAGCGTGCAGCCTCACACTTTTGGCTTTCACGAACACTTCATGGTTTCACCTCTGACATGTAAAGTGAAAACAGACAGTGTTCGTTTGATGTTTCATTACCACAGTTAATGTCAATAACGGGTATGGCCTCCCCTAGCTTGAATGACGGCTTGACAACGTCGGGTCATACTGTCAATCAGAACCCGGATGCTTGCAATTGGAATGTTGTTCCATTCTTCAACAAGGGCATTTCCGAGCTCTTCGAGAGTTGTGGGTTGTGCCCTACGACCGGAAATGGCGACCTGCAGCATGTTCCACACATGCTCGATAGGGTTTAGGTCCGGCGAACGCGCGGGCCAGTCCATGCGGACAATTGTCTCCTGCTCTAGGAATTGATTCACCACCCTAGCACGATGGGGACGGGCGTTATCATCCATCAAGATGAAATCAGGGCCAACAGCACCAGCGTATGGTCTTACGTACACCTTGAGGATCTCATCCCTGTACCGTACCCCTGTCATCGTCCCTCTCCCCATGACATGCAGGTCCGTTCTGCCGTTCCTGCTTATTCCTCCCCAGACCATAATTGATCCGCCACCATAACGGCCATGTTCGTTGATGTAGGCATCATTAAATCACTCACGTTGTCTTCGCCACACCCGTTGCCTCCTGCCAGTAAAGTCCAAGCAATATCGGAACTCATCAGTAAAGAGAACTGGAGCCCAATCGTTGTGTGTGCATGTGACATGATCGTGAGCCCAATCCAAACGGTCACGCCTATGACGCACGGTCAGTGGGATTCGAACACATGGCCTTCTTGAGTTGAGGCCGGCAGTATGAAGATGATTCTGTATCGTCTGAGTGGATACCCTGACCCCCGAGGTGTTATGAAGGTCATTTCATAGGGTGGTGGCTGTCCAGAAAGGATGACGTCGTGCCTGAATTGTGAGAAAGTGGTCTTGTCGTTGTGTAGTCGATCTCTGACGACCACCCCCATGACGGTGTGCTGCTGTACCAAACGTTTGATGCCGGTTCCGCGCTCTGTTCACAACGCTTTGGCTGACGTCAAGTGCATTAGCAACGTGACGTTGTGAGAAGCCAGAGTCAAGCATTCCGATGCATCTTCCCAATTGCTCTGAAGTCAATCGACGTCTAAGACGTTGAAGAGACATTGTTGTTGCTAAATGTAATGCAAAAAATTTGGGAACTTCCAAATTTTCACCAACAAGCAACACACACGTCTGAGTTGAAATGGTGAAGTGTTAGTCAAAGCCAAAATGTGAGGCTGCACGCTCATTTAATGTCATGAAATGCACGTGCAAATGTGTTTTGTGTCTGACTGCATGTCATTTATCCAATATATTGTTCATCAGTGGCAGTTACCAAATTTGCATGTCATTTCACAAAAAAATTCCTATGATCCCTATCAAATTTTGAGTACTATATATAACTGGACGCCAGTGGTCTGACTTTTTTGTATTCAGCATGCATGGCTACCATGTTGAACAGATAACATACCGGGAGGCCATGGACAGATGGCATTTGCTCCATCCTAACCTGACATTGTACCAGTGGCGGGCGGTGGACAGAGAACAAGGAGGGTGATAAACATGTCTTTAAACTGCTGATTAGTCTTGATCTGTTTTCAGTCAATTACCCTGGTAAAAGACACTTGGACTCTCCCCCTTCAGGTGTAGCTAATTGTCTTCGTTAAGACAAGAAATCAAACGCACCAATTGAATGCAAAAAAGAGCGCATTTCAATCTTTTTCAATTAAACAATCATCACGCACAGGTTTGACGACTTGCTTAGGATGTGACAAAATTTAACACGGAAAATCCAGTGGTTTTTTTGTGAAGAGTTGCCTATTAAGGCATGTGAATTAAACATTTTATAGAATTTATTATTCACTCGCCTAAACATTTCATTATAAGGGAAACTAACATGTTGACCCAGAACAATGATTGAAATTGGGTCACTAATCTCATCCGTTTCAAGGGATGTTTTCCGCCCCACCAGTTTTCCGTCCACTGCCTGCCACTGCATTGTACTTCACCTGCTATCTTGTACCAGAACTGGTATCAAGAAAAATCAAAATGAAGATGAATTCAGACCACTAACCAATGAAGTGAACAACCCAACAAAGCGACCTTCAGTGGAACCACTGGAGAAGGTATGGAATGAACAGTCACAGGATGACGACAGTGCTGACTATGATGTGAGAACTGACGTCAACCTGTCCAGTCACCATGCTAATCCCACTTGAAAGCAGTTTGGAAGCATTCACGCTGCACTTTTACCAGTCGATGTAAATGCTCCCAAATTCACAGACAAACATTCAAAAACTGCCGCAATTCAATCTACGAGCAGCTCAAGACCAAACAAGCAACCAAAGGCAAACCCACCACAAAAGAGGGAGTCAAAAAGACAAAAACTTATTGTACAATCCAGACCGCATTTTCTGTGCAAGATATGTCAGCAGTTTTGCAATGAAATGGATGACCATCCTAATGTGGAGCCTAGCATTCTGTGTGACACTTGCCATAGTTGGATTCACTGGACTTGTGCGGATGTGAATGGCAATTCAGACGTTGTTAAGAATGAAAACTTGCCATTTCGTTGTAAAGTGAGTTGCATGGTCAGATAATTGAAACAAAACTCCCTTATTGCTAGCTATGAGGTCTCTGAGGGGTGTTCCCAAAAAATAATGTATATCACTTTCTATAACCACTGTTGGAAGAATGAAGCACCCAGGAAAGATATTATTGTAAATTTATTTTACAAGTGACTTTGTTCCATGTAGTAACTGTTTAGCAGGGCTCTCACTGTTTTTTTGGAGTCAAGGGTCAGTGACTCCTATGACTTTTTTTCAGGGGTCAACCCTCTGAACTCAGGGGTCATAAATGTTTTTTTTTACAACTTTTCAGGGGTCAGATATGGACGCACTTATCCCTCTTTCTTCATAATGATTTCCTCACTTCTATCACAGTTTGTTTTGCCTTTGCATGTGCTTTGCTTTTGCAATGAACCTGAGTACAGCTTCAAGATCTATTCAAGAGTAAGAGTGTGACTGACCACTCAGTTTCACGCAGTAGCGGCTAAAACTGAGTTGTTGAAGCTGGACTTGGGTTTAGCATTGGTTTGCTTAAAGATTTAAATTACTTCAGCAACTAACCATTTCCAATGTTGAGTTTAAATTGTTGTTGTGTTGAATTTTGGCACTTACTTCTCCTGTCCCACACTGATGAATCTTTGGATTACTGGGTGATCAGGTAAGTATTAATGTCACTCAGTAGGTTCACAGGATGAGGTTTCTAATAACACTAACGAATAAAGAGAGCCTAAACCCACATTTCAAGTCCATATAGCAGAGTTGCATAATCAGATCATGAAAAAAATTATGTACAGAGCCATTCAGAAAATATGATACTCCATCATTGATGGTTGTATATTTCATTCAGTATAAGTAAATCACATTCTGAATTTATCAATTCAAAAAAAGCAGAAATGAGATGTGAGTCTCTGGGTTTTTAGGGCCTGTGTCCACAGGAAGCTAGAAGCATCTAATTTATATACAAATTCAATGAAGTTCAGCGTTCAGTGCTCAGTGTTCTCGACGCAAAAACACAGTGAACTTTCAGCTTATTTTCCGCTCCGCTCACGGCGCTTATGGAACAGCGCTGAACTCGTCAATGTCGCTTCTCTCTTACCGACGAAGCAAAATCAAGAAGAGGGAGGGCCTCACAATATCAACAGCTATGGTGTTTCAAATCATTTAACAACAATTAGGTTTGCTAAATATTCTCTGTTTTGGGAACTTAGGTTAGCTGAAAGTTAGTTGGTTAGTATTAATGTTTTCTAAAATGAAGTTTACAGCCCAACAGCTGTAGCAAGATGCATTGTTATTGCGTAGGTTCCCATTAACTTTAACTGGGGTAACTAGCTAGCCTCCGTTGCAGATGTCTTATGTGGTTCGCTTCCCTTCCAGGCTACCACGACTGCACGTGCAAATATAATTAGCTAGCTCAAGAAATTTCAGAGCTTCCCTCTATTAGAAAACAAAAATCGGCTCCAGTGCGCGGACATCGTTGTGTATGTGAAGCGTACCACATAAGCCATAGGCAATGGAGGTTAGGTGGCTAGTTACGTTTCCCGAAGGATAGTTGCGAGCAACGTAGCTACATGGGTCGAACCATATGCGACTGTATACAGTTCTAGTTACGCTTTTGGGAAATAAACATTCATTGGCTCAGCTGCTGACTACACGCAATGTCTTTTAATCGTATTAGTGCTCCTTTCTAAGGTAACGTAATGTTATACTTAGACTTGACATTTGCAACGACGCATTGCGGAAGTGCCAAGAAGACGGTTCCTCTAACTTAGCAACAATAAGCGCTGGAAGGGAGTGCCCTGAAAATGAGGTTATGGGCGCTTCCAGCTTAAAAAAATGATGGCTGTGGACACAGGCCTTTATGCTACCAACTGGTGATTTCAGAATAAAATAAGCTGGAGAAGGCGAGACAACTATGAAAAATATAGGGTACTGGCGGCCCCAGAAGCTCCCACCGTTATGATAAACAAAATGTCAAAGTTTTTGTTGACGGACGCATGCATGGACGGACATACGCACAGATGGAGCCCGATACCATAGCTCCCGTGCCACTCGGGTGGCAGGAGCTAATTGGGAGCCTTTAACTGAAAATATTGATACGATAAAGCAAATTGTTGAAGTTTTTGGTGATATTTTTAGGCCAGTGACCTTGAAAAAATAGGCCAAGGTCACCTTTAGGCATGTCATTTGTAGGACTTTATGAAATGCGTGTGCAGTAAAAAATTAGGAGCCTGTAACTGAAATAGTTGATGAGATACAGCAAAATGTCAAAGTTTTTGGTGATATTTTGAGGCCAGTGACCTTGAAAAAATAGGTCAAGGTCACCTTTAGGCTCGTCATTTGTAGGCCTTTAGGAGATGCATGTCCAGTGTAAATTAGGAGCCTGTAACTGAAATAGTTGATGAGATACAGCAAAATGTTGAAGTTTTTGGTGATCTTTTTAGGCCAGTGACCTTGAAAAAATAGACCATGGTCACCTTTAGGCATGTCATTTGTAGGGCTTTATGAGATGCATGTGCAGCAAAAATTTGGAGGCTGTAACTGAAATCGTTGATGATATAAAGCGAAATGTGTTGACGGACACACGCACGCACGCACGGAGCCCGATACCATAGCTCCCGCACCGCGAGCGGCGGGAGCTAACAACATGTGTAGAAATTGCTAAACCACTTATATTCGACTCTACTAGACTTCATACAGTCTAGTGAAGGGAGTGGAAGCTGTGGAGGCTCACGAGTGACTGAAGTATGCAAACATAACCATGTGCTGGTCATGCTGCATTATGACGTCAGGACTGATAGACGCTGCACAGGATGACAGATGCTGCATAAATTTACTTTCATTTGAGCCCGTGGAATCGGGATATACTTCGACGGCGTTGTTTTGCCATACGTTTTTCCCGACTCCGGCTGGTTAAACAATTTTGTGCATCATTTCCTGATTGCCACGCATTAAACACTGGAAAAGGGTCAAAAATGTCGCTGTGCATCATTTATTCAAGACGATGACTCAAAGTTCTATAAATATTCGTGCATCGTACTGACTCTTGCAATTTTCTATTGTGCGTCAAATCTTGATTTGTTGCGTATTTGACCCGAGACCTCGGGTCATTGAGAGCCCTGGTTTAGATTATATAAGCTGCAGTACAGCCAATAAGATCTTTCAACATATAAGTGTCTACTGTAATAACAGAAAATGCAGATGTAACAGTTGTACAATTCCACTGTTGCAGTGTATTGATTGTATTAAGAACTTGAAAAAGTTTTGCTTAGTTTGCTCCATATAAGTACTAAGATCACAGTAAATTGACAGATCACAAATTTGTAAATATTATGCCTGCATTATATACTCATGGAATATATCTAACAAGTTGTCTTTCTACAAATATATTTCTCATAAAAATAAAATGTATACATATTTGAAAAAAAAAAACTGTTCAATATCTCCTTTTGATACTTCCACTGAGTAGATTATTTACCAGTACATGTCCTGGACATGGATTCTGACCTCGTATGTAATCTAGGTATGTTCATCATGTTAGGAAAATCGATTGCAAGGAAACTCCTTGCAGAGATTATCAGATTCGAGCTCTATGACGAATATTCCGTAATCTGAAAAAACAGTAAGATGTGCCCATCAAAAGTCCTTAAACTCTATCAACTCAATATCAGTTCACGGAATTTTTTTTTCATGGTCTTCTGATCATTTCTACTCCACTAGGGGAGGAAGCAAATTACAGAGAGCTCCACAAACGATCACAATGTCATGGAGTAATGGCAAAAGGTTAATAAGCAGTGAGTTCCTCAAAATTCTGAAATGTTTTATTCTCCCAATTGCAATTTCAACGTGAATCCTCAAATTCGCTATCTTCTCCCTCAAGATGACATATCTTCTGTCATTTGTTCATCTCCTCTTGCACCTGGTGGAATGGTTAATTCTGCACCTCGCCGCAAAAGTTCCGCTCTAATAATGAATCCCTTGTCTGCCATGATCTGGTCTGGTGGATCAATCAGATTAAGAAATCCACTTTCTCTGACAATGTGAACGTCTGAAGCCCTAACATCCCAAGCCTTCGACAGAAAACTGATCAAGCCATGCGGAGTGATCCCAATCAGAACTTTTGCAGTGTTATACTACTTCTTCTTCTTCTTTTTTAAATAAATTTGGCATTTCCAATTCCACCTGAATCTGGAATGTCCAATTGGGGAACTATGTACAAGGCTTTCGCATATGCGACCCCCTATTGCCAATTCAGGAGAGTGAGTGTTATGCTTCTTATAGTCTGACCAGGTTAAGGCTTGGAGTTCCAGGTCATGTGGGCGGTCAGTGAAGAACTCCATGCAATAAAGAATGCACCGCAACCTGGGGTAGTCAGCCTTGAAACAATCCGGAAGATTTGATGAAATGTTCTCCTTTGGTGGATATGTTATAAGTCAACCAACAGTGTGGGATAGAGCCTTGACCCAGGTGTTGATGATACTGGAGGTCACAGTTGCAGAAATATGGAATTGGTCTGCGAGGTCTTCATTGAGCAATCCCATCCTCAGCTTCATCGGGGTCAGTAAGAACTCATCTTTCATGCAGAGTTTACGTTTCGGTCCAAGCTTTTTGGGTGTGCGCAAATATTTTTTCTTCACCTTTGTGCTAACTTTAGATGCCTTTTTTGCACCTTCCCAGTAGTTCATTTTTTCTACTTTTGGCTTGACCATGTCATACACCAACTGAAAAATAGCCGTACTAGGTAACCCAGCATAGAATTTCACCTTGTGGTCATTTGTAATAAGTTTATCGCACATCAACAGTATTTTTGCTTTGTCTTTGCGCAACAACCATTCCCTAGAACGTCTCTTAGCCGTAAACTTTTCAACCTTCTTTTCTAGTTGGGTGATTCTGCCAAGAAGTTGGTTAATAGTTTTCTGCTTCTCTTGGCAGCTGGTACAGCTCTCACAATCTGACCCCATGGCATATCCGTGGTCTGGCATTACAGAGGAGTGGTCCAATATCTCTGTATGAAAATCACCTGAGAAAGACACTTGTGTTGGAGATTGCTGGTGGAGACTGTCAGTAAGCTCGTCTAGTGTTTCCTCTGGTCCAGCCGGCAATTCCGTTGCTCCATAATACCCACGTTCTGGATTAATAGTGGGTGGATGCAACCAGACCACAGGTTCTGGAAAAATCTGTGAGTAACTGAAACTCCTAGACTCCGGCTCATCAGGAGATAAAGGCTGTGAATTGCAAGGTGTTGAGCACTTGGGATTATTGTCACTTGCACTTGGGATAATGTCCTCTAGTGCAGATATGTTGGTAGTTTCAGATCCACCACTCTCTGACTGCAATTGACATTTCTGCTTGTTAGATGTGGATGTTTTCTCAGCTTTCCGCACCAACTTCTTCCGTGGCTTGAATCTTGGTTTAAAGCTCGAATGACCAAGATCAAGTGTTGGGTATGGATATCCTTCCTCAAAGTGAATGGAACACACTCGATCCCAAATACCTGGCCGCCAATTCTTTCCTGAAATTTGAAGTTAAGAAACTTTAACACTTGATACTTTTAAAGTTTTTTTACTGTTTTAAGGGGTCAGCCAAGGAGAAAATTATTGCATTCATTTTTTTTTCAATTTTTGATAAATCCCCCAAAACATAGTAAAAACATTTGTCTTGAAGGTTATAATGTTCTTGTCCGCTAGGATTAACAGTTTTGCTGATTAAAAAAAAAAACACTTTTGATGGGCTATTGTTTTCACAGTAGTGAAACTGAATTTCATGCGATTTGCGATACTGTGGTGCGCATAAAATTTTTGTTTTTTGAGCAATTACCTGGCAATTTGGACTTGAGTTTCAGTATTCTCTGTTCAATGCAATGACATGGCCATTTTTGATAAGTGTCTTATAAGTTACTCTACTACTGTCAATCTAGTGCCTGGAAAAGGTGAGAATTTCATTTTTGCCAGAAAAGTGACATTTTAAAATGTTCCCGTACTCAAAAAAGCCTATGTCATTGCATAGATCTGTTTATCAGCTTTAAAAAAAAAAAAAACATTGTGAAAATATATGGTGCGGTTAGGAAGATACAGTTGCCAGTCGGTAATGATTTTCACCATTTATCGCGGGTTTCTTGGCAGTAACATCAATAAACTTCACGTCAATCAGCTTTATTTCTCCATTACTTGATTATGTATAGGTTAAACATCAGTAAAATGCATAAAAAGGTATTAATTTGATGAAACCCAGGGTGACCCCTTTAGTAATAACAACCTACAGGTAAGTGACCGACAGAAATAAAACAATATTACACATTCCAAAAATGAAATTATCAAGCCTATGTTTCAAATTAAATCACAAGCACGTCTAATCATGTTGCAAATGCAGTTACATTATCCAATGAATTCTAATATCTAATGAAGCTTTGTGTCATCTCATATACTCTAGAGCCCTGGTCCTCAAATCACAGTCCTCGAGGTCCGAGAACTGCTGGTTTTCCACCCTCCCTTTACCTGGGAGTCAGGTGTAAAGACAGTCTAGCCAATCAGGGGCGCTAAATGTTCATTCACCTGCCTGGAATAAAATAAAACCTGGACTAAACTTGGATCTGAGGTCCAGATTTGAAGATCCCTGGTCTAGAGTTTGATTATGGCTAATATATCGAAGAATGCGGGTGCTTGTCTAAGATTTGTTTCTTGGAATGTTAACGGAATGAATGGTCCAGTCAAGAGGGGTAGAATATTTTCCCACTTAAAACATCTCAAAACTAAAATTGCTTTTTTACAAGAGACGCACCTGACTATCAAGAATCACCATAGACTGAAGGCATCATGGGTTGGCCAAATTTTCCATTCTAATTTTAGTAGCAAAGCAAGGGGCACGGCTATTTTAATACATAAAAAAATTCAGTTTAGCCCAACTAAAGTTATAGCTGACTCCCAAGGCCACTTTATAATAGTTTCTGGTTTCCTATATAATGTTGCTGTGGTTTTTGTTAATCTTTACGCACCCAATTGGGATGATGAAACATTTATTGGAGGAGTAATTTTGCTCTTACCTGATCTAAACTCTCATCATCTAATTTTGGGGGGTGACCTTAATTGCGCAATAGGTCCGCTAAATCGAATCTGAAATGAGATCCCCCTTCTAAAATGGCCAAAGCAATTTCATCATTTATGAATCAAATAGGAGGTGGACACCCGTGGCGCTTTCTTTATCCCAATACAAAGCTATTTTATGTTTACTCTTACGTTCATAAAACATTTTCAAGAACTGATTACTTTTTTATTGATAATTATTTTCTCTCCATTGTCAGTAACGTGGAAAATGCCACCATAGTGACATCTGATCATGCCCCACTTGTATTGGACCTTTCGTCCTCATTTTTGCAAAAAACACGTCCTCCTTGGAGGCTCAACTATTCACTGTTGAGAGATGATGGGTTCTGTGAGACAATCTCTAAAGTGATTGGCAACTTCCTTATTACCAACAACTCAAATCTAATATCCCCATCCCTGCTCTGGGAGACATTAAAAGCGGTTCTGCGAGGAGAACTTATATCTTACTCTGCAAGACAAAATAAGCTTAGGAAACAAAAACAGGAAACGCTTATGGAAAATATAACAGAATTGGATAGAAGACTGTCAGTATATCCATCTCCTGAACTAGATAAGGAGAGGCAAAATCTTCAGATGAGTTACAACCTACTGTCAACACAAGAGACTGAAAAGTTACTCTTACGGTCACATGGTTTTTTTTATGAGCACGGTGATAAGGCAGGAAGTTTCTTGGCACACCAAATTAAGAGCCAGTTATCATCCCAGCAAATCAAACAAATAAGAACCTCATCAGGCGAACTCATAGTAACCCCTTCTGTTATTAATGGAAGTTTTAAAAAATACTACTCTGAATTATATGCTTCACAATTTCCCACTGACGATAAAGATATGATCAGATTCCTTGATGTATTGGAATTTCCGTCCATAACTTCTTTTCAGATGAGCGAGATCAACCTCTAAAACAAAGTGAACTTGCGGACTCAATCAAGCTAATGCAACGTGGTAAGGCCCCTGGTCCGGACGGTTTTCCAATCGAGTTCGCTAAAAAATTTGCTTACAATCTAATTCCCCTCCTTTTGAATATGTTTAATGATTCTCTCGACCGGGGAGCCTCGCCTCAAACTCTCACTGAAGCATCAATATCTTTACTATTAAAACCAGGTAAAGATTCTCTTGACTGCAGTTCCTTTCGTCCCATCTCCCTTTTAAATGCAGATTATAAAATCTTGGCTAAAGTATTAGCTCTACGGCTCGAATTGGTCATGCCGAATCTCATATCACCAGACCAAATCAGGTTCATGAAAAATCAACACTCCTTCTCCAATATCCTTCCACTCCTCCTCAATATTTTTTCCTCCCCCGTACCCACTGAGACATCAGAGGTGGGGGTCTCTTTGGATGCGGAGAAGGCTTGCGATAGGGTGGAGTGGAGGTATTTATTTGGGGTCCTTAAAAGGTTTTGCATTGGTTCTAAATACATATCCTGGATAAAACTATCAGCATATAATCCTGGATTATATTCTTCACCCAAGGCTTCTGTAAATACTAATAGAGTTATATCACAATATTTCACACTTAGCAGAGGAACTTGTCAGGGGTGTCCTCTGAGCCCATCCCTGTTTGCCGTGGCGATTGAACCTCTATCCATCGCGCTTAAATCAGGCAGTTTTAGGAAGGGAATTTTCAGATATGGTTCAGAACACACACTTTCATGATATGCTGATGATTTATTATTGGGCCAGGTCACGCAGTAACGGAGTTACAAATGTGTAACTCCGTTTCTGTCCAGTTTTTTTGCCGTCTTCACCCAAAATAAATCAAATGAACAAAATTGGCTATTTTGTTGTTTGAAGTACTAGGGAAGACCTACACAAAGCCATTTAAATTGTGACTCTATCTTACTTAGTTTTGGAGCTAGGATACAAAATACACCAACTTTGTAACTCCGTTACCGCGTGACCTGGCCCTGACCCGATATCTACCACCTCCCAAATGATCGATTTGTTAAACAGGTTTGGATTGTTCTAAGGCTATAAACGGATCTTTTCAAAGGATGAATGTTTTCCTGTAAATAATTTAGCCCTAAAGATCCCTGACAAGTGTTTCCCCTTTAAGATGTCTAAGAACAGCTTTAAGTCTTGAGGTGTGCATATATGTCGGCAGCTATCTGATCTTTATAAGAATAACTTCCCACCCTTAATTGACAAGCTGAAATTGGACATGGAAAGATGGAAAATTTTGCACGTAACTATGGCTGGAAGCAGGGGCGGCGTTAGACCTGAAAATTCGGGGGCTAATATCCATCCCTTTATTGACAACAATTAGTCCTGGTTAATTCTAGATGGTTTTCCTTTATTAACACGTTTTCCAATTCAAGAATAATCAAGTGGCAATTCAAGACACGGCTTCTCTCCCCCATGCGGTCTAATAGCAACAAAATAATGGGCTGCATTCAGTACAGAAAAATAATTTAATTATAATTAGGTCTATGCACCGGCACTGCAGAACTCTTCACCGAATGAAGGTAATTTCGGCGACAAGTATGTACACCTCTTTTTGCAGCGCGGTCACGCAACAGCTGTCTGACAGCTGTCTGATTGGAAAATGTAAACGGACGAAACCACGTACTAGTCACCAAAATTACCTTCATTCGTTCTGAAATGCCGTCGCCAAGTGCCGGTGCATAGACCTAATTATAATTGAATTATTTTTCTGTACTGAATGTAGCCCATTATTTTGTCGCTTTTAGATTGCATGGGGGAGAGAAGCCGTGTTTTCAATGGAGGCGTTGCACTGGATGCAGAAACCGTAGCGTAAGTCCCGTGATCCCCGAAGTAACTCAGGAAGATGGCTTTGATGGGATGGGAATGCATTGGTTAATTATTATTTATTTATACAAAAAAAATGTATTTCTTTGCTCTGAAATGTCGCATTTATAACCGGATATTGAACCTCAAATCCAAATGCTCTGCCTTATCCACGACACTAGCTCAACAGACTATATATTCACTGGTCGATTTAGCACTTGTATAGCTGTGCTGTGTTTGAGCATATTGACGCAAGGATTCTCAGTCATAAACCGGCTTTGAAAACAAGCTTGCGATAGAGCACTGATCTTATTTTATTTAATGTTTTTCTTGATGCTTATTTACTTGCTTGGTACTTGAATTGTGTTCGGTTTAGATAAAAACGGTCATCAAAAACTTTTTGCCGAGTTTCTTCGCTTTAAGAGGATATGCCACATGACGAGGTTGCTATTAGGAAACATGCTGTATTTATTATGCAAATTCATCGCCCCCGTTACGGGGACGTTCAGGCTTAAGGTTAATATTTGTATTGAATATATATTTTCCACTAATTTCTTTAAATCTTCACTTTAAAACCAGTTTTCATTGCAACAAAACCGTTGACTTACTTGTGAACTTCTGGCACGTGAAGCAGCTTTTCTCGAAGTGCTCTGAGCAAAGAACTGAATGTTTTGTTGGTTTGTAAGGCTTTCCACGATCAATTCTTCAAAATTTAACAAGCTAATCTTTCAAAGGGGCTTCATTATTTTGTGGAAATCGATGGAAACTTATTTTGCCGTATTTTCCAGACGACTGAATGGCATTATTATTGTTGCAAGCAATAGCAGCACAAGATTTCCCCATTTTCACTATGCTGCGATCAACCTTTGTGCACATTTTGCTACGGGGATCATGTGACCACCTACGTAACTTGCAACGACCTCATTGCCACTCGATTATTCTTGAATTGGATATGTGTTAATAAAGGAAAACCCTCTAGAATTAGCCAGGACTAATTTTTGTCAATAATGGGATGGATATTAGCCCCCAAATTTTCAGGTCTAACACCGCCCCTGGCTGGAAGGATAAATTGCATCAAAATGAATGTGCTCCCATGCTTTCTGTGTCTTTTCCAATGTTTGCCAATCTTTTTACCCAACTCTTTTTTTCGTACGATAAACAAATTAATTTTTTCTTTTATATGGGAAGGACCCCTAGGATTAAAAGAGAATTTTTGCACACAGATCTGTTAGTAGATTGTCACTTCCTAACCTAAGACACTATTATTGGACAGCTAATATACAGAAAATGACTTTGTGGATTCAGGAACCAATGCTGAACTGGTGTAAACTTGAAGCCAAATCCTGTCGCTGCACCTCACTCTTGGCTCTTTTCACATCTAAACTGCCAATTCGGCCAACCTGATTCTCATACAACCCAATCAGAGGTTGCGTTAACCGAATATTTTCTGTCATTGACGGATTTTTTTTAACAATGACGTAAAATTTTGAAGGCCCGCCGTCATTTTGACAGAATATAATGCACACCCCCGTCCAATTGGTGGTGGGTGTCATATTGTCTCGAGCATTGTCTTTGATCTGTATGACAGAGATGCCTAGTCTCACGCGTAGGTCTCACACATTTTTTAGGCTTATTCACCATAGTGATTATTCAATGAAAGCTTATTAATGAGATTCTCACGCGGAATTAAAATCCTTTTGCGTTGAAATTTTAGTTTCACTTGCGTGAAGGTGGACCTCACCATGGAAAGCGATTATGACTCTGGACTTCTCGTGCTTCTCTTTACTCAGGGATTGGAAACAATGCATGTGTTTCATGATCGTTTAAATTGTTTAAATGAAATAAGACCATTTCAAACATCTTTATGCAATTCCATTGCTTTCAATCCCTCAGTAAAGACAAGCATGACAATTCCCGACTCATAATCAATTTCCGTGTCACTAGTGGGGAAATCCACCATAATGCATGTGAAACTGATTAACTTAATGCACAAAGACTTGAGTTCCACGAGTGAATTTCTTCAGTTCGCGTTGATTGAATAGCCTAATTGCTGACTACGGCACAGGAATGGGAATGCCACCAAGAGGCGAGAGACTCACGCCGAAAATGCGTGAGACTTGGCATCTCTGGACTATGATCCTGTATTCCTCATATTTTTGTAATATGATCATTTGCAAAATATGCTGCTCTGCCGCCGGTAGACAATTGGTCATATGCTACAAACGCCGACTCTATTATGTGAACACGCAGATATCTAGGTGGGGAAAGCCCGCGGTTGACATAACGAGTTGATAAGCAGCTTCGTAGGACCGCTTAGCGAGACTGCGGTTGTTAGGCTTAGTGAAGCCCAGCAATAACTGAAAGCATTGTTCATTTGTGGACTGTTACTGTGTGGGGGGAGAAATCATTTATGATGTTTTATAAAGTTCATACAGCAGTAAGTTCGAAAATCCACGCAGTGCTGTAACACAGCACTAACACAGTGCGCAATGTGTGTCTACATGAATCACTGTCGGCATCAGCTAATGCGTAATCTATAAATTATTGTTTATTTTATAAAAAAAAAAAAAACGATTATCATCTAAAAAAGTAAAATTACAATGACGGATAATAATTTGATTATGACAGAATTTTTATGCCCCTGTCCGTCACAATGACGGACAATCACAAAGTGTAGCGCGACCTCTGAACCCAATTGTTATTTCCACGTGAAGAATCTGGCTCCAGTTTAGATGTGCTTTTGGACTTCAGGGATTGTCATAATATGTTGCTTACCTCTGTTTGAATCCTTAAAATTTATCTTGCACCAGTACGTCTATAGGCACCACCTATCTCTGTAACTAGTTAAGCCAGCCAACTGCCAAAGCAAAATCAGTTTTTTTGCTATGTGCACATTGCACATATTTCTTTTCAAGAGATTTCTTTGTGGCACGTCTGGTTTTGCGAGATCTGAATAAGGTGGTACGGTGGGGCGCCACCTATTGGCATTACTAGTGTAAACCGACACAGTGGTAAAACAAAATCAGTGTTTTCACAATGTACATAAGACAAATACTCCGTTTCCAGAAACTTCTCAATGGCAGATGTATGGTTTTGTCAGATCTGACATTTTGGTAACAGTGCCCCCTATACCGATATATTTTTGAACATTCGTCCCCTTATGTCCAGACATGGGCAAAGATTGCCATAAAACCTCCTTTGGCATGTTAAAATGTCCTGAGAGGGCTGGAGATTCAGCTAATTTCAAGGCTCTATCTTCTTGGGTAACATTTTTATGGGCCCCTGAACATCACTGCAAATAGGCGAATTGGAAATTTTGTCAAAATGTCTGTAGCCGCTGCTCCAAGATGGAGCATAGTGCCAAAGATGCTTCTGGTGTCCTTTGTTCAGCCCAAAAGAAGGTTCAAAGTAATGGTCTACTAATCCCGACTGGTGTCTGGTTATTAATGTTAATCCACTGTACAAACAGGAAGAAATTAGCCCACACCAGGACTGAACTGGGACAAAGAAACGTCCCTGGCATTTTCGGCCATGGCGGCCCACCCTGATCGTGACGTGATGGCCCGCCTTACGCGCGCACTACGCTGTTACCAAAAGGTAAAATTAAGCTCAGTAGTAGCCTACATGCCCTGGATCTCCACACAGAAAGACCCCATTCGAACCGGATTCGAACCCACAACCTTCTTGCTGTGTGGTGGCAATGCAAATCACTGCACCACCATGACAAAGAAGAAGTTGACATACACTTGTGCAGTGCTTTCTTGCCAACAGCTCCGTGACCGGATCCAGCACCTTACCATCATCAGGAGGAACCACTTCGCAGCCCTTCTTCCTCAACTGCTGTTCTGAAACGGCACGGCCCCTCCATCTGGAGGTGGTATTGTGGTGCTGGTGTCTACTACTAGCTCTCAAGCCAAGTCTGGTCATCTCTCTTTGGCCAGATCCAGTGTGATGTTTTTTCTACTGCTTCTTGCAGTTCGCTGATGAGTTTTTTGATTTCCATCTTTGTACAGCAGAAATGGTGGCGGGGAATGTTGACTAGCTTCCATTCAATATATCCACGGGCACCAACAGTTAAACTGGAATTTGCTATGAAGGGGGGCCCTGTGGCTTTAGGGTTGACGCACATGTGTGCACACAGACAACAAAATCTGACATCTTATTAACCAAGTACAGGCATGACAACACAAATGACAAATTGAAAAACAGATGAACTTGAACTACCCCAGCGATTCGACTTGACACTTTAATAAATAGATGAAAACATGATTAAATTAATTTGTGAACAAAGCTACCAAAACATGCGAGGTAATAAAAAAAAACTATTTAAAGAGAATGCTAGTGCATCAATGCGCAGTATTCCTAGTGAAGCTGTCTGATTGCGCCTACCTTTTGAAAACATGTCAGCTTCCTCCTCTTTGCTTTACTCATTTCATTCATTTGGCCTATCTCTGAAACTTTGAAATAGAAAGGACATATATTTATGCTACATCTATCAGAGCTGCCAACTTTCAAGGCAAACTTCGCGTAAGATTGACAAAGATTGGCCAAAGCCGGCGTACTTTCAGGTGTGAGATACATTGAAGTAAGCAGAATTTATTTTTCACTGACGTGACACGGGACATACTAAACATATCTCACATCAAATACGCGAGAATTAGAAACCCTGCAATATACACACGTTGGCCCTCATTTATCAAACTTGCGTAGGATCTGGTGTAGATTCCGGTGTAAATATCAGCGTTCGCCAGGTGTCACATCTGATTTACTAAAAGTGTATACCTCGCTGATTTTGGTGTAGAACTGGCATGGCGTTGATAAATCTGGTGGCTGAAACCATCGTAATTTACATGACACGCCCTTATGAATTCATGCTCCGGGAGGCATAGTCCTGCCCACTTTACAACATGGACTCTCGAAAGACGGCAAAGAAGAAAGAACTTCACTGAGGAGGAAATATAAATTATCACGTCTGAGGTGGAGAAAAACAAAATAATTTTATTTGGAAGCCTCAAGAGTGGCATAAAGGGAGCCCAGAAGGCTGCAGTTTGGAAAACTATTGCTGCTGCGGTAAACACCGTTGGGGTGGTAAACTGGAGTGCAGCAGACGTTTGATTGAATTCATTAAGAAATTGAAGCGACTATTCTCACTTATTTAAGTGCGTCCAAGCACAGAAATTGATCGAAATTCACGTTAGATGCACTTAAAAGTGTGGCCAAGATGCACATTTCTCCATTGCCCATACTAAGTGTGTCCAAAGCTAAAAATTTTTCTTGGCCAAACAATTTTATTGCCGCTTATAGAATGTGCCGCGTAAAATAATTATTTTAAGCAGTACTTTCTATAAAGCGGCACTGGAATGGTCATCAACTGGTGCACTTATAAGTGTGGCCAAGAAAAAAATTCAGCATTGGCCACACGTATAAATGCGAATAACATCGGCCTTAATAAATTCAATTTATAGATCCATGATATTTCATGTTATATAGCCTATGTCATTGACAATCCAAATGCTTTACATGTAGGTAAAAAAAAGGGGTCCGATTTTAAGATCGCACTCAGGCGCAGCAGCGCACGGACCAGTGGAGCCCAACCAGACTCGAACCTACAGCTGTCACCGTTCGAGGAGCGCGTAGCAGCAGGGCTCCCCCTGCATCGTGGGAATACGAGGTGGTGTGGACACGGATGAGTCCCCACCGCCTCGATTGGAGCTGCATGAGGGTAATTGTTAAAAAACAGTCTGCAGAGATCACTCTTCATTGTACTTTTATTAGTATTACTCCACGACATTTTATTGGGTGCCACACAAAACGAGCAGCCACTCGTCACTGTCCCGGAGGAGATCTTCTCAGTGCCGACAGTTCCTCTCACGTCGGACAGAAGCTTATTCCTCTAACAATACAAGATCTGCCACTGTCAAAATGTGATCATGGTCAAACTGTCCGTAGGCCTATATATACTGAGCAACAAAAGAAACGCAAGTTAGCTAGTTAGTTGATGTACTCTTTTGGTTACTCAGTCAATGTGACCGCAAAATAAAGAAAAATTTGATGAAACGAGTGTAAATGTGCACGCGCTAGTAATAAATTTGATTTTCCAAAATAATTACGCAAAAACTTATTTTCAAATCTGTCTTTAATTAACTTGCGTGTCTTTTGTAGTTTAGTATATATCTGACTGGATGAGCATCTGGCATACCACACTGCATATCTGCCAAGCCACGCATTGCGCTTAATCAAATGGATTGTAATTGTCAGCCGTCTGGCCTGACAAGCAGGTTGTCTCAAAATATAAGTTTAATTAATTTCTCAAAACAGGTGTCTTATTTATTTATTTATTCATTCATTTATTAATCTAGCCAATTTATCCATTTAGCCTATTTATTCATTTTACTAATAAGAGCAACAACAGCATGATGTCTGCCTTGCTGCATATGGTTTATTACTCGTTTTGACAGCTGCACTCGTGCTGGTTTCAAATCTGCGTATGCCTGGTCAGACCTGGCGTGAGATTTTTGTGAACCGTTCGCTCACGTTCAGATTGATAAATGCCGATCCTCGCGGGAGATTTGGCGTACACCCATTTTTTTGGTGTACGCATGTTTGATAAATGAGGGCCATTCAATGAAGTGTTGTTTCTGAGAGGCCAGACAAAAACCACTATCTAGCTCCTTTTCATTAATTGATTTCATAGCTAGGAAATGTAAAACTAGTCTGCATTACCTATAGCCATAGTGTAATTTGAGCCGCTTCAATATTCTGCTCAAACCACAAAGTCCTGACAAGGTCAGCGATGCTTGCCAATTTGCCACACAAGCTAGCTAGCTTCATTTACCAGTTACGATAATGGTTAACTTAAATTTGCAACCGGAACATCGTTTAAACAGAATATCTGCTGATTTTACATCCTGCTATCAAACATGCCAGTTTCTAACCTATTTCTACCTGTTTTGCTATCCGCCTATTACTACCCACCTGCGTTGTCTCAGGTAACGAGTAACTGCTGTGATATGATGACATATAGGCCCCTTTTACACCGGGGGGTGACTGAGGGCTCAGAGATTTCATTGGGCCAGCCGTGTGTCAGTGTAGAAAATGAACCAATGGGCTGCTTTCCGTGTTTTAAAGGCCGGCGCGGTCAATAAAAATGATCTCTATTATTATAATATTATAAACTATGATTGCATCCGCCCAAAATGTGCGTCGGCCCACCGGGCATTGCCCGGTAAGACAGATTACCAGTCCAGCCCTGGCCTGCACCCAACTTAGGGAGCAAATATCTCAAAAAACCAAAAAAGTGCCAGACTAAATACCTCAAAATTTTTCTCACTTTTATTCTGAAAAGGAAACAGGTATGATGAATTTTGCACTGGTCTGGTTTAAAAATTAAAATAAGCCTGAATCTTAAAAAATATTTTTTCTCGTTGTACACAGATTTCTGGTCATTGCACGTATAACCAACATGATCACCAGGTGGCACTTTCACATTTAAAAAATTTGGGTATCCCAGTATCAGACACAATCATAACTTCTTTAGTACCTTGAAGCAGTTATCCACAATATTCCTTCAAAAATGGGTATTTTTCCTCAAAAATGCTCAATTTGGTACCTGACTTGTCCACTTCTAGGTGGCGCTGTAGCCATATCGATAAAAACTGTGAGCTCAAACTCCAGGATTTTCTGTTACACATATATGGGCACCATTCTGCCAAATTTCATGCAATTCTGAGATGTCAACTCCACGAAGTGTCTCAAAAGTGCCATTCAAAGTGCTTAAATATACTCTGAGGGAGTCATCTGGAAAATTTGAGATCGCTTGGGGCTCTGGGATTGACTATATAGCCAAATTAAAGACATTACAGGATGTATGAAATACTTAACAATGATGCACATTTTGTCAATACATGTCAGCATGTTTTGTTTTACAAGAGATTGTTTTTCATTACTCTAAATCTACATGTTCTTTTGTATTGACACAGACGTGGCGGCTATGTGAAGAAGAAAGAGTTGGGGGGGGATAAAATTAAATATTATCTATGTTCATAATATTTCCCTGTATTATATCTGCAAGATGAATAAATAAATATTTTTTAAAAAGCTGTCTTTTAAAATACACAGTGATGAACTGGCGAGGGAGTTAAGGCGTAAAATTGGGTTCTGTTAAAGGATTAGATCGTGTTTCTTACGTGACTACAGGAAGCTTTTAATTTAGTCTACCTTGCCCGTGCTTGATTATGGTGATGTTATCCACATGCATGATTCCCCTACCACCTTAAAAGCTTGATATGCCGCACTTTGGTTTATTACTGGGCATCATTTGAATAATAATAATTATTATAATTATACAGCCTCTGTATAAGGCTGTGGGCTGGCCATCCCTAGATCTTAGGGAGGCTGCATTGGCTTACTTTCATTTACAAAGAAATCCTGCAGTGGTTACCAAATTATCTTTCATCCTTCATCAAATGGCGCTCTTAGCCATTACCAAGCCAGGTTTCAGGGCTGGTTGGTTCTCGAGGTCCCATGCGTTAAAACTGACCTAGGAAATAAAATCTGCTTTCTGCTACTATGCTCCAGGGACATGGAGCAGGTTTCAAGAGTCCTTTAAACTGCATAAATTAATCTCATTACAGAAATTCAAAAGGTGCTGAAGGATTAAGAGATTGTGGTGTGCAATTTTTTTTATTAATGTTGCCAAAAATGCATTGCTGTATAATGATTTTTGTTAATTGTCCATATTTTATGATGTGTTTTTCTGTTAACAGGGCACCATAACAAATGAGACTGTCTCAGTGGGTTTCCCTGTATAAATAAAGGTAAAAAAAAAAATCATAATATAAGCACGTTTGCTATGATGAACGTCATTATATTGCCCCTAGCAGGTGTCATTTTGGCCACAACTTCCAGGTAAATCGAAGTAATCGATGCTAATACTACATTCCATGTTCTTGCATGCTGCCACATGGCTAAAAATTGTTTGCTACAGGGGCTTAGTAGCCTTAAATCTAGTCAGGTGAACCATATATTCACCACCTGAGATCATGGGGAATGTTAAACACTAAAAGATCAGCTACTCTGGCAAGTATTGGATTTTTTGCTTCTGCTCTCTCCACCAATGGGTTTCACGCGTATGCATGGAAGGACAGGTTTTTGGCTCTCCCTGCCTACTGGCTTTTCATGCATGCGTGTGGTAGGGCAGGGAGGCCCCAGACAGAGTCATTCCGCCAAATTCAAATATTGCAAATAGATTTGCTGCAAAGGATAATATAATTTAGGGTTTTGAGAAAGTGGACCTGAATGAAATAACTTTTTTGGCAGCTTGATAAACATGTATGCTTTCACCTGGAAGCATAATCTCTATGTCGGTAACTTATCTATGTTATGATTCTAATCTGTTCTGTCTTGTTTCTGCCTTGTATGCCATGTTTATTATGATTTTCCCTAGTCCCTGTTATGTTTATGATTATGTTTGTTAGGTTTTGTCATGTTTTGTTTAGTTTTTTTGCATTTTGCCATGTTTTCGTTTTTTGCCATCCCCTTCCACTTTTCTGTTAGATTCCGGTCCATGTTTTATTCATGCCCAGCATTGCACTTTGTCTCCCCTGTCTGGTCTCTTGTTAAGTTACAGCTTCTCCCCAGTCCTGCGTGTCACATGCTTTGGTGATTTCATGGTTTCTGGGTTTCAAACATTCCTTCCAATCTCGTTTGCTTCCTTCGCCTCTCTTTTCTATATTACTAACCAATACTAACAGTTTGTTGTTTTTGTTAAAGTTACTAACCCAAACTAACATTGTATATAATACTAACTTACTAACGAGCACTAGGGATTGTATAGCTGCACTTACTAATTGATTAACTAGCTCTCAGCACTCGCCCTGTTCTAGTCTCCGCCTCTTGCCTTCACTTTGTCTCTCCTGCAATTCAGCGGATCCTCCGCACCTGCTCCACTCTATCCTACCTCTCATTATCTGTGCACATTAGAACTCCCTAACCGGAGCTGTATGTTTTGTCATAGGTTGTCTCGTGTTCCCTGTCCGCGTTTTGGCTTTTGCCAATTTCATGTGATTAGGTTCTCCCTCATGTTCCCTCCTTTGTAATTAGTCTGATCCCCTTCACCCGATCCTAATCATAGCATGTGACTTCCCTTGAATGTATTTAAGCTGTCTTCTCACTGCAGTTCCCCGTCAGAACGTTTTCCCAAGTTTACCTGTGCTGCTTTCATTTCGCCTTGTACTCTCTGTGTTTATCTTCTGACTGGACCGCCCGACCTACGATTTTTGGATCTGCTCTTTTGTACTTTTGCCTGTATCTGTTTTTTGAACCCTTTTTTGCCCGACTTTGAGTTTTGTGATTGGTGCCCTGGTTACGATTTGGATTTCGCCCTCCTGGATTGTGATTTTTGTCTTGTGGACTTTGTACCGTTGCCTCCTGCTCTGCGGGGGTTCGCCCCCTTTCCAAATAAAATCCCATTTTTCTGCACTGCTCTATTCTCGCGTCTGGTTCCTGAACGATACCTATCAATCTATCTGACCTTCAAATTACGTTGTATACAGTTTATGGAAGTGGTTCCCAATCTCGGTCCTGGGGTGCCCCTGTGTATGCTAGTTTTGTTCCAATCACTATCGCAATCACTGGATTTTAACAAGCTGTCAGTTTGTCTTAACCAGGTGCATTTATGCTTAGCGTAGTTACTTATCCTATGAAGCCACATTTGAATGAATATCCATACATACCATGAAGAGGAAAGAAATCCATATCCATATTGTGATATATTGGAAACAACTGCATGAAAAGAAGGGAAAAAAATAAGCCCATCAAAGTGAACAACCAGTGAGTTCCTAATTAGTGAAACTGTGGACAACTGGTTGTGAAAACTAACAACTTATAGGCAAGCAATTGATAGTCATGCCTGCTTTGTGTCATGTTAATGTTAAGTTCAAGGAAATTATTTCAAAAGAATGCGAAACACCTGTCTTCAGAAACCTAATTTGGAGCTGACTGATTTTCTCAGTGTCTAATTTGATCTATTAAAAAATGTTGTCCCCTGAAATTGCTTGCAATACAGTAAAATAGACACAAAATGTTCAAGGGTCTTTTATTCTTTCTGACAATAAATGTTTTTCTGTCAGAATGTGGCTTTAGACGGTAAATAACTGCTTTAAACATGAAATGCACCTAATTAGGACAAATTAAAAGCTTACTAAAATTCTGCAATGAAATCGTGGTTAGAATAAAAGCCAGCATACACAGGGGTGCCCCAGGACCAAGATTCGGAACCACTGGTCTATGGACAGGACTCGTCATATCTGGTCATGTCATGTGGCTAGGCTAGAGCACAGGCCTACATGGCTCTGGGCTTGAGTAGGAACGCCAGGCCCATTATTCATGAAGAACCTTTGGTCTAGCTTCGGCTAGCCTAGCCAGTAACCCCTGGCCTAACCCACTTGTCTGTGGGGCGTTACCGTAGCTGGGCGAGTTCGAGTCACGGAACCTGACCCTTTGACTGCGTTTGTGACTGGAGAATTTTTCATCGAAATATTGGGAAAATAACGTCTTGCCGTGTGGTTAGAAGCCTGTGCTCTATTTTCTAAGATGAATGAAATATTAATATCATTTCATATAACGTTATATGTTAGCACGAATAGCAAGCGTCAGTATTAGCTCCTTAACTGGACAATTAGCCAGAGAATGAATACAGTAAGCCCTCAGTTAACCTTAGCCAAAGATGCCCAGCTGTGCCAACGAGAGTGTATGCCTGCCAAAGTGAGTCATTATACTGGCATGCAGCGAAGTAACAGCATAATAGAGAAGTGTCAGAATTTAGGGTAAAAATACTTTTGAACAAGAGGTGTCAGTCAGAGGTTGAAAAGCCGTAACGGCTTCCCTAACAGGTTGCTAGTGTAGTTGGCTATTTAGCTACAGCATTCGAACCACCATGGCACGCTACAAGATGATGAGGTCCCTCAGCTGATTCCTCTGCAGCATTGGAGGGCCCTCTGAAGATTGTTTTAATTATACAGTCAATAGATACACACAGCAAGAGCATATAATGCTTCAATTGCCATTGCTTCATGACAAGTGGATTCGTTTCATTACCAATGCGATTACCGATACAGTATCGTTGTATATAGAAAGGCTAGCTAGCTAGCTATACAGCTAATTAAACGTATTACACATTATCTCACAAGCTAGCTGTCGCCAAATGTTTCTTCATAAAATCCATCATCCATAAGTTAGCTTGCGACATTAACCTAATAAATAAGCCAAATGGCAACGCTAAGCAGTGTCACTAACAAGTCATGTTGGGCTATATTCGGTGTCCAGGGACGCTTTATTTAGGCAAAAAAAAAAAAAAACAAGTGAAAAGTGTAGCAAAGAGCAAAGGCTCCTTGTTGAGGTCCAGAAGTACCCTAAATTATATGACGCAAAAGCTGCACGTTGCAGTGATATCGTGAGCTAATACAAGGGCCATAGATTAGCTGGGTAGCTGATGAAATAACCATGGTTTGGCTCTAGGACTCTTCATTCGCAGACTTTTCCTCCTTAAATTTTTTGTCCCTGGACTTTTTCGTCCCCGTGAACTTTTCATCCCCGGACTTTTCATCCCCATGAACTTTTCGTCCCCGGACGGTTTATCCCCAATAATGCTTTGCTCTCTTCCAGCATTATAACACCATCCTGAACCCTAACCCTTATATATCATGGCAATCCGTCCGCCGTTTGTTCGTCCATCCATCTGTCAACAATGGCGGCAGATTTTTTTATCATTGGGGGAGGCAAAATTCGGGGACAAAAAGTCCTCGGGGATGAAAAGTCCATGGACGGAAAATCCAGGTATGAAGAGTCCTGTCACCCCATAGTTTAGCTTTGGAGCCAGACACCTAGCTGTGCTAGCATTGGTAACCCATGCGTATGCTAGCCACATTAGCCAATTAATTCTGCATTCACCGAAGTCAAAATGTGGGGTCATAATACTTTTGATCAAATTGTGTGTGTGTCAGGTAGGAAAATAAAGGTCCACCAGGTTTGCATGTAAAACTAATGTTATTCAAAGTTAACCTTTGACTGGCCATACTACCGTTAATGTGACATGACAAAGGTGCCTCAAAAAGCTAATCCCAGCACCCACTCGCTCTCCCAGGGGGATATCAATGCCCAGTGAGCCAGTTGCTGCAACTTCCTAGTGGTGTACAGCGTTTGTCTCACAACCACTTCACGGATGTAAACAGCGTTCAAACTGCCACCGCAAGCTACTTGTGACTGGCTCCATTCCTTTACTAGGACAGATATAACCCAGCATCTCGGCCGTTGCGAAGTATGTGGCATCGAGCTGAGTTAGCTTCTTGGCCTAGTTTGTGAGCCGTAGCTAGTTCGGTAGCTTCGAGCTAGGAGGGCGTGTTTTAGTAACCAAGCTCCAATCGGCCCGCCCATTGGGCCTGCCTCAGCTCCAGCAATGGTCCACCTTTTTGCCCATTTTTGGATTAGCCGGGAGGTAGGCAGAGTCAAGTAAGTGCTAAGATGTCGACAACATGAGCTTCACTATGGATATTCAGAAACCTATGGATAATGTCACGGAAGCTACCTCCATGTTTTATACAGTCAATTTCGGACACAGCTATGCAGGTGTGCTTGAGTCTGTTTGTTGGCAATACAGATGGGATTTCTGTCTTTTCATAGGAGACAGTGGTACAGATGTAATTTATGTCTGTACATTGGAGACAGCGGAACAGATGTGATCTGTGTCTCTTCATAGGGGACAGCAATACAGATGCGATTCGTGTCTGTTTAGGGGAAAGCAATACAAATGTGATTTGTGTCTCTTCATAGGAGACAATGGAACAGATGTAATTTGTATCTGTTTATTGGAGATGGCAGTAAAGGTGTGATTTGAGTCTGTTTATAGGAAACAGCAGTACAGATGTGATTTGTATTCGTTTATAGGCGACAGCAATACAGAAGTAATTTGTGTCTGTTTAGGGGAAAGCAATACAAATGTGATTTGTGTCTGTTCACAGATGACAGCAATACAGATGTGATTTGCGTCTGTTCATAGGAGACAGTGGAACAGATGTAATTTGTATCTGTTTATCGGAGATGGCAGTACGGGCGTGATTTACACGTTGTATATCTGTTTATGGGAGACAGCAGTACAGATGTGTTTTGTGTTTGTTCATAGGAGACTGCAAAACAGATGTGATTTGTGTCTGCTTATAGGAGACAGGAGTACAGATGTAGTTTGTGTCTGTTCATAGGAGACAGCAGTACAAGTGTGATTTCTATCTGTCTATAGGAGACAGCAGTACAAGTGTGATTTGTGTCTATTAATAGGAGACAGCAGTATAGATGTGATTGGTGTCCCTTCAAGAAGGACAGCAGTGCAGAAGTGTGTACCTTCATAGGAGACAGCTGCACAGGGGACACAAAACTCACGTCCACCACAGGTTTGGGTCTGTTGGCAGTGTCCTCCAGCAGGCTTTGCCATTGTTGTGGAAGTCCGGTGAAAGTCTGCTCTTCAGGGTCAAAGTCAGTATGGACGCGATGCTCAAAGTTCGATGGCTCAGAGATGTCTAGCTGCTTTTTCCTCTTTCCAAACATGTCCAAAAACGCTGTAACAGGGAACAGCATGCGTGCCATTAGTGAGTCAGTTTAGCTTCAGACACATAACCCATGGGTCAATCCATACTTTGTCTATCCCACTGGATGGAACCCGGTGCAAAGCCCGTCAGAGTCATGGGGGGGGACATTCTAAAACGCTTAACGTGAATAAAGCTTAACGTGGCTTAATGCACCAAAACAGCGACCAATAAGCGCCAAATTCCTCTCGGGCATTTCTGGTCAGGAGCACTTTCTCCAATAAAAAAAAATTAAAACCAAAGACTGGGGAATATGGTAGTTATACTATCACGTTAAGCGTTTTCCCCTCCATTGACTTACATTATGAGGAAAAATCCAATCCAATCCAATCCATCTTTATTTATAAAGCACAGTTTAAATAAACAAGGTTTCCAAAGTGCTGTACATTAAAAATAGATAGTAAAATAGACAATAAAAAAAGAAATAGAAACATAATACATAAAAGGGTAAAATACCTGTGCAAATAAAATAAACAATCTAAGTGGTGTTAAAAGCCAGGGAAAAGAGGTGCATTTTAAGAAGAGATTTAAAAGTGGCCACGGAAGAGGACTGCCTAATGTGCAGCGGGAGTTCATTCCAAAGCTTAGGAGCAGCAACAGAAAACGCTCGGTCCCCTCTGAGCTTCCGCCTTGTTTTGGGAACCCTCAGGAGCAGCTGGTCAGCTGACCTGAGGGATCGAGTAGGTGCGTGAAGGTGCAGAAGCTCAGAGAGGTACACAGGGGCAAGGCCATTTTGGGCTTTAAAAGCAAATAAAAGAATTTTAAAATTAATTCTAAAATGGACGGGTAGCCAGTGAAGTGAAGTTAAGATCGGTGTAATGTGCTCAAACTTTCGAGTGCCAGTTAAAAGACGTGCAGCTGCATTCTGCACTAGTTGCAGACGTGCAATGGAGGACCCGCTGACCCCCATGTAAAGTGCATTGCAGTAATCAAGCCGAGTGGTTACAAAGGCATGTATTACTGTTTCAAAGTGCTGTGTGTGCAGAAAGGGTTTAATTTTAGCGAGCTGTCTGAGCTGGAAGAAGCTGGTTTTTACCACAGCTTTAATCTGGCTATCGAACTTAAGCTCCGTGTCCACTTTTACCCCCAGATTGTTCACAATGGGTTTGGCGAACTGCGCCAGAGAACCTAAGTCGACTGTGGAGGTCGCGGAAGTGCCACCAAAGACAATCACTTCCGTCTTGTTCTCATTAAAATGTAAAAAGTTTCGAGACATCCAAGCTTTGACGTCATCCAAACAGTTTAAAAGTGGCTTTAGTGCAGAGGAGTCAGTCTTTTTTAGGGGGACATAAATCTGGCTATCATCTGCAAAAAGCTTAACGTAGTTTAATGTTCCAAAACAGCGACCTGTAAGCACCTAATTCCTCTCGAGCATTTCATGTCAGGAGTACTTTCTTTATACAAGAAATTAGAACCGAAGTCCAAGGAATATGGTAGTTGTATCACGTTAAGCGTCTCCCCTCCATTGACGTACATTATGTGGAAAAAGCTTAACGTGGTTTCATGTTCCAAAACAGCGACCAATAATCACCTAATTCCTCTCGAGCATTTCTTGTCAGGAACACTTTCTTTATACTAGAAATTAGAACCGAAGTCCAAGGAATATGGTAGTTCTATGACGTTAAGCGTTTTCCCCTCCATTGACATACATTATGAGGAAAAAGCTTAACGTATTTTAATGTACTTAAACAGCGACCAATAAGCACTTAATTTCTCTCGAGCATTTCTTGTCAGGAGCACTTTCTCCAGTAAAAAAAATTGAAACCGAACTCCAAGGAATATGGTCGTTATATCACGTTAAGCGTTTTCCCCTCCATTGACGTATAGGCTTACATTATGAGGAAAAAGCTTAGCGTGGTTTAATGTTCCAAAACAGCGACCAATAAGCACTTAATTTCTCTCGGACATTTCTTGTCAGGAGTACTTTCTTTATACAAGAAATCAGAACCGAAGTCCAAGGAATATGGTGGTTGTATCACGTTAAGCATTTTCCTCTCCATTTACGCACATTACAAGGAAAAAGCTTAGCGTGATTATGTTCCAAAACAGCGATTAATTGTCTCCAAATAATCCATAGGCATTTCTAATCAGGAACGCACAGCGACCAATAATCACCAAATACTTCTAGACATTTCTTGTCAGGAACACTTCCTCTGATCAAAATATCAAACCCGAAGTCCTAAGAAAATAGACGTTATATCACATTAAGCTTTTTCCCCTCCATTGACGCACATTATAAGGAAAAAGCTTAACGTGGCAAATTATGAGATACATCCATTCATGCCTTATTTTATCAAGGAGTACTTACATTTATTTTAAATATTATTTTTGGTCCATTTAACGGCATATTGGTTTATTTTTGGAGTCTTTTATTTATTTTTTATTTTAGCAGCTTTGATCCATTTTACTACTCTGGGGTGGTGATCTGCAATGATTTGCTGAAAAGGAAATTGAAAAATAAGTGGGAAACAAAGGCCCAGCAGCTCATGGTTGCTTTCACTACTGCCAAGAGAGTCTTGCTGAGGTACTGGATGGGGGGAACAACCCTACAGTGAATGGTTTACAGCCCTATCAGAAACTGCCTCTTATGAACATCTGATATGTAAAAAAAAAAAGAAGAAAATGAACACTTATGCGCAAATGGAACCATTTCTAGCATAGATTACAGAAATGTAAATATGACGGATGCATTCGTCAGTTAACCCTCCTGTCATCCTCAATATTGCAAATACATTTTATCCTTGGGGTCAATTTGACTCCAGGGATACCTGCCTCCAGAAAATGATTTAATTTAAATTGTTAACCAAATTTTGTCAGGCACTTTATTTGTTGAATACCCAAATATCCCTTAGAATAAAGCATACCCCTCCCCCTACATGCCACCCCCACCCCCCTACACCCACCCACCTTAACTCCATACATTCAGATTACCTATTATTCAACTATGGAAAAATATACAAATCACCATAAAATCTATATTATTGACATAAAATTGGAAAGAAAGATGTTTTTAATGTTTAAATGGCTCTTATTTAATTTTATCCCCAAGTGATGAGTCAAGGATATTATGGTTTTACCCAGACTGCCGCCGCCACAGCCAGTTTTTGCATCAGTCTGATAACTCCCAACAGCTTTTGCTCAATTCTTTTCAAACTTGTTGGGCACATTGATAATACCTTCATGATGAACCCAACTAATTTTGGTAACCCCATGACCTTTCCTCCAGTGCCACCATCAGGCCAAACATTCAAATTAGAATTAGTGTATCTTGAAAAGATTTCATCCGAATCTTTTCAAACTCGCTGACCACATTAATGACCACAAGAAGATTAACCCTATAGATTTTGGTGACCCCCTGAACCTTTCCTGTAGCGCCTCCATCAGGTCAAACTTTCAGTTTTAGAATGAGTGTATCTTTTAAATCTTTCAGCCAAATCTTTTCTAACTTGGTCTGCACATGCATGACCCTTAGAGAATGAATCCTACTGATTTTGGTTACCTCATGCCCTTTCCTCTAGTGCCAACATCAGGACAAACTATCAATATTAGAATTAGTGTATCTTCAACAGCTTACATCCTAAACGTTTCAAACTTGCTGGCCACATTCATTACTCTTACAGAATGATACCAAATATTGATGTTGGTGACCCCATGACCTTTCCTCTCATATGCTTTTTTATTTGCTTAGTTTTATTATTTTCGTTTACAGTTTTTGCAACATATTCATGGTTAGTTACTATAAAATCTCACTCACCCCTCCTCTTTTTTTATCTGGGCTTGGGACTGGTAGTGGCAGAGTTAAAGAGTTTTTTTTTTTTTTTAAGGGCAACATGTTTGGGGTCAATTTCACCCAAGTAAAAACAAACACAATTTCAAACTTTTAGCAGGATTTCATTTGTGAAACAGAACATCATTAGGAGAACATCATTCAGAACATGGAACAGTTTGTGTATTTGTGTGTGTGTGTGTGTGTGTGTGTGTGTGTGTGTGTGTGTGCGTGTGTTTGTATGTGTGTATGAGAACATAAAGATATAGAATAGAAACAGCAGAACATCAACATCTCATTTTTCCTGTTTTCCTGCCAGGAATCCCTGTGATTAAAATCTAACTGAAGTATATTTCCAGTCATATTTTATATTTATATTTCACCAGTTTGATCAGGAACTCTTACATGGTCTACCATGACTTCCTATTTCACTGGGGAATCAATATAGTGTGATGCAGGCCAAGTTCTATGGAAGGGTTGCCTGAAAAAGCCTGTGCTGTCAATCTACAACAAACAAAAGTGCCTACAATTTGCCAGATTATACTGGGACTTTCAGTGGGACTGGATTATATGGTCAGATGAGACCAGAATAGAGCTTTTTGGCAACAAACATCAGAGGCAGGTTTGGCACAGACAGAATGATAGCCATACAGAAAAGCATCTCATGCCCACTGTGAAGCATGGTGGTAGATCTTTGATCAACTACTAAAAACACAAAACTGAAATGGAGGGAGTGACTATTTTATGAGAAGTTTTTCTTCTTCGTGACCCCCATTATAAGGATGTGTGGATGACAAAATTCAAAAACACAACCAAGAATGACCTGAAGACTCGTGTTCCCTCAACTCACATGGTATGTCTTGCAAAGTGTTAATTCCAAGCCAAAATTCTTCATTTACTGATTCAGATTGAACACATAAGACATTTGTGGTAGTCGGTACAAGCAATGTCTAAACGATTGGCTGACTTTGTGCACTTAATGTGAAACCACCGCCTGCAAATTACACACAAAATATATTCATCCCTGTCCTCTGGATCACCTTTACATTTTGATGAATAGCACAGGGTCCAGTTCTTTGTGTTTGTTTGATTCAGCTGTAACCTCTTCCAAGTGGAGGTGTACTCTCTTTTCCTCACAGGTACAGCCTTTGTCTCTGCATCATACGACTGGACTTTTCTCCTGTGGCACAACAGCTTTTTTTGCGAGAGTCCTGATCGTTTGTTTTTCGCTGGCTTGTACTCTTCAACTCGGAAGTGAATCCACAACCTGGCCTTATGGCTGTCAACTGACCCTAATGGCGAGTTGCTGATAACTGCACAGGCGTATGCAATGGCAAAAACACCACAGTCATAACCATTGGCTTGTTGTGGAGCATTTATGACATCTGTAACTGTCCAGTCAGACAACTGAAAATCTTCTCCAGCTGCTGTGTACATGCATGCTACAACTTTCAGGACAGTTGAGCTTGCAGTTTTCACAGTTTTAAAACTGTTTATTGAGTTGAAGATGCAAATGTCTCGTTCCCTGAAATGTACTGTTTCAAGAAGCCAATGTAAACCAGAACCCTGAACATCAGTGTTGAAGGGGATCAAGACTGTATCAAAATTTAAAGCCCCCTGAGCTGCACAGAACTGTAAAACTGGGCTAAAGTTTGAAAGTGCAGCCATTTGATAAATGTAGGTGGGCATGCTCAGAACAGAGTCTGACACCTTAGCATGACCTATGAAGCTTGCGATGGCCTGCTCAATAGTTTCCCCTTCCAGCCAAGTCTTTGGAGCCAGACACTGGCTTCTGGGAGCGACTGTTGACCAGTTAGGCTTGTTGATTTTTATATGCAGCCAAGGAGCAAATGTGTTTGTGTTTTCTGTTGGTGTTTTCACCAGGTCTGGTTTTGCCTCTGGGATACTGGCCATGTCAGAGCACCCAATAGGCTGATTACTCCTCTCTCTCTCTGAATTTGGTGTGTGCACTGTTATATCAGAGCTATCCATTTTTTCCTCTTTTCTGACATCAGGGAGAACTTGGGATGTGCCATGCAACAGGGAATCATGGATTTTTGAAAGGAATGAATCTGGGGCCAGATTCACCATGTAATCATAATCTTTTGTTCGTGGTTTTTTCCTTCCAGATTTGCTCTCAGTGCCTCTACCCCTTTTCCGCATCAATAAAAGGCTGTAAGTCCGTTTTGTGGGGAAATGTAGCCCTGTAGCCATTTCCACAGCCAGAATGTGGAAGCACTTTCCTGAGCTAGGGCAGGAACATGTTGTGCCACTGGAGGTATTTTGAACAACATGGACTGATTCATTTGATGGACTTTTAACTACAAACACTCCTAAAGATGAATTCAGACTCACAAGGCCCATCTCAACCACTGTCTTTGCTAAGGAGGTCTGTGAGATCAACTGGCTAGCAACAGACCTATCTACTCTACAAGGTTCATTTTTGACATAGGCCTTGACTCGTTCCACAATGCTCTCCAAAGGAACGAATGACGGCATCTTAACATCCTTCAGAGCAGCAGGGACCCCCTGCTTCATAGTGTAATTGCCCAACCCTCATCTGGCTCTTTGAAATTCAAAAAGGAAGTAGGACTGCATATAGTACAAAGACAGAACCATTGCACCAACAGGAAGTTCTCTCCACTCATTTTGTGATTTGATCATTTTGTTCATGCTCTCACTGATATTGTTTGTTGAGCTTTTGTGTTTGAATGCTTCAAATTGCTTGGTGTAGAAAGAAGCCATGTTCTCACTTAAATCTGCCGTCAAATGCTGGTCAAAGTATTTCACAAATTCCTCTGACCATCCCAACACCAATTTGGAACATTGTGCCTCAAATTCTTCTCTGCTGACTGAATCAATGAGTTTGTCAATTTGCAGAACACCAGACTAATGTTGGGAAACCTCTTAAGGCCCCAACAATTCCTTTTTCTCTGTCCATGGTGACAGGCACTTTCAAGAATTTTCTGGATCCCATCCCAAGTTTCCCCAGAATACCATCCAGGAACATTTCATGATGCTGCATGAATTTTTGCTCATGCAGCATGAACCTAACAGGAAATACAGGGTCATTAACTACAGAAGTGTTTCTCATGAAAAGCACAGAAACATAAAAGTCACCCATCTGAAAGGTTGTATCATAGCTAAGCATTTGAGGGTAGCTGAAAGTAATGGCATCTTCCAAGTTGGTCCGTGCAAAATCCAATATATCTGGCATCCCAGCAAAAACTACAAGGTCAGGAAAACTAGAAATGTGCCAGATAAAACCTGGAAGCTGGTATTCCAGCTCAGGAAGACTGAACATTTCATCATGTGAAATTCTTCGCGAACTTCTACTGGCATAAACGGTGTTTTGTACTTGAGATTGCGTGGGCTGTTCACAGGCATGTGTGCCATATTGTCACTGCAAGCTTTAGACAAGGTGGACTGGTATGTGTTAGTTGGAGCTTGCCCATGGTCATTGTGAAGAATGTCCATAAAAACCTCTTTTTTTTTTTTTTTTTGGAAGGAATGAAAATTCTTTCCATTTTTGCATTGCCATGTCTCCTTGGCACATAAACCGCATCCCCCATGTAGTGAATTAAATATAAATTTGGTGCCAAATTTGCGTCATTGTTTTGCCTTACTAGACAATACACATTTTTTCTAAATTCTGACGATCCCTTGTCATACTGAGGCGTCGTTATGTGGTAGTACCGCTTCATCTCTTCCACCATATTTTTTAATGTTGTGATAATTTGAACCTGTTTCCACATCATTTGATCAAAAGAAAGTCCAAGCTAGGTCGGCCTACCTTCAGACTCCTATATAGGTATACATCACCCCCCTTTGGCTCCAGGGGCGGTTGATTGGAAATGCTATCTTTGTACCTCTCAACATTTCCAAGAATAGCCTCTGCTTCGGCTAGAGTGAACTCTGATTCTTTTTGCATGAAAGACATAATTCCACTCCAATGTGAAAGGTTATTTATGGAACGAATTTGTGACGTAGCGTTCAGGAACCACACGCAAGAGATGGAAATCCAAAAAACGTATGCCTTTAATGAGGTCCGAGTCAAAGCCAAAAAACACAAGAATTGCCAAGCCACAATACGAAATCCAAAAACAGTGTTGACTAGACAGGCAGGGGTCAGAACCAGGAAGACAGATGAGCAAAGGTACATAAACGGTAGGCAAAAAGTCGTGGTCAATGAACAAAGCCAAGGGTCATACACAGGGCATCCAAACACAGAAATCGTGGTCATACAAAAATGGGTCAAAATCCAAAAAGACAAAACAATACAAGAAGGGCAATGGCAAGAATGGAAGTCGGACAAACCAGTCGAAGAAAAACAATACTCAATGGCATACAAGGCGCTCTGCACTAAGAAATATTAATCAACGTTCTGACAAGGAGCTGGCTGTGAAAAGACTGCTTAAATAGACGGGAGGAAAGTCACATGCTATGCAGGAAGCAGGTGAGCTGGATCAGACTAATTACAACGGGAGAATCACATGAGGGAAACCCTTACCACGAAAATTGGCGAAAGCCAAGACACGGACGGGAATCACACAGACAGCCTATGACATTTAAACAGCTCCGGTCAAGGAGTTCTAAGTGCACAGATAACGAGTGCAGGAAAGTAATTAAGCAGGTGCGAGAGATCTCGCAGAAACGCAGGGGGGGATAGTTGAAGCTAAGCAAGAGGCGGAGACAAGAACAGGGCGATTGCTGAGAGGGAATTAGTATTAATTAGTAGCGGTGCAACTTTACAGATTTAACTAGGGTGCTCATTAGTAAGTTAGTAATCTATATACATGGATTAGTTGTGTTAGTAGACTATGATACAAAATACAAACGTTAGTTTGTTAGTAATCAGAACAGTAAGACGAAGGAAGTAAACGAGAACCGAAGGAATGCGTTAAACACCAGAATACATTTAAATCACCCGAAGTAACCCCCGGATTCCACCGGACGCGTGTTTGCTGCGTGACGTGGGCGACGCTATTTTTCTGCGTCTTGTGCGCGACTTCATGTTCCACTGAACGCGGAATGTCAGCGCAGCGTCCTGCCAGCTGATACAATCGACTTGCTCAGATTTCGCATATTTCGTCATTTTCACCAGCACATTTGTGCAACGACCTTAAATGCTTTCTGTTATTTTTTCTGGTTTAATTGCATTTGTCATTTCCGTCTTTGTTGGGCTGTAGAACCTACTACAGTCCAGCGGTGGATACCATAGATTAAAAAAAAACTGTGCCCGTGTTTTAGTTAAAACAAAATCGCAACTTTGAAAAGTAAGTTATAAACGAATTTTATATCAAAGATTCGAGGCTGGTTTCTTTTAGTTAAAAGCGTATTCCCCTAGATAGTTACTTCCTGCCAGGCACGATCTGGTGTTCGATTCTCATTAGCACAAGTACTAACGTAGATGGATCCAATGAATGTATATGGTCGAACTCTGGGAATCGTATCCCTGCTACATTCAGATCAGCGCGACTGCGGCTCGCCAGCAGCAGAAATAGACTCGGCGCGTATTTTCGGCGGAGCAGCGCGGAGAGCCGCTTCTGGGACGCTTCCGAGACGTGCCGTGGCGCGGCTGGTGGAATCACAACCATTGTCTAGAATGGTCTCCGATCGACTCCGGCAACCGCGTCGCGGCAGTAACGCGGCCAAGACGCTCCCAGTGGAATCAAGCCTTAAGTGAGCACACAGACCGGGAAGACGGACTGAACCAACTAGATCACAAGACAGGGGAGACAAGTGCAATGGAACTGAGAAATGGAATGAACTAAAACCTGCGTATACAATAACCAAAAAGAATAAATCAAAGACAAAATCATGAACACTGAACTTGAACATAAACATGAACAAAAACCCTAACCATGACAGAATTCAACTTTAATGCTTTATTGCATGAAGCTGTAAGCTGTTAAAAGATGAGCTTTGAAAAAGGCTGTTGGATTACAGTACAAGATCAGGGTAATTTTTATTAAAGTACAATTTGGTGAGAGCCAATACAAAATGTTATAAACATTTCAACAACAAAAAATATATAGCTATTACTATTACTAGTGGCACTAATGACAAAATATTACCTTCATGTAGCCTTTATAAGGGCTGTAGAAAGATAAGCCTTGAAAAAGGTGCTGAATTACTGTATAATTTACACAGTACAATTTGATGAGATAAACAACTAAGAATATTAACTCCTTCAACCCCACAGCCCTCTACAGAGGGCTGACCAACATATTCCCTTCAACCCCAAATTCCTGTAGGGAAAATTCAAACAATCTGACTAATTGATTGGAACATATCAGGTTACATTTAATGGGATTCCAGAGATAACAGTAAGATACAATGTCCAGATAATGACCAGCCCTCTACAGAGGGCTGTGGGGTTGAAGGGTATAGTGATGCTAGAATATCTGGGGTTGAAAGAGTTAAGACTAAGAATATTATAAGTAGCCTTCAAAAAGACTGAAACTGATGAGCCTTGAAAAAGGCTGGTGTATTAACGTAGAATTCATGCTGATGACTAAAATGAATGTTAAGAAGGTCCTGAATGCTGCCAGCTGGAAAGATGGATAACTGAAATTTTGTGCTGTGGGCTTTAAACCCTAGCCTGTTTTTAGACCAAAAATTGCATACCCAAATTGAAAAGGGCATATCTTTGCAACCATTAGGTCTATTTGAATAATTTTAGTCTCAACATGAAGGGGACACTTGTGAGATTTGTTCAGATGTGTAAATACTCTTGTTTTTTATGTTTTTGTTTCTGTTGTTGCTCTTCTTTTGCTGCTATCTTGCAGATGCTTTGGAGTAAAGGGGGCTTATCATTGGAATCTGTGGAGTCTCTGGTTTCATTTGAGCTATTGGTTGTGCATGTGGCATTAAGCAGCAGAACGATAGCATCAAAATTGTGGCGAGTGGGTTAACTAGGTGGCGCTGTATGGATTTTGGTGTTTGGTAATTCATTTCGTTGGTGTCGGAACTGCATTTAAAAATGGCTTACATATTCTTGTAGCTGAGGTTCTTCTGTTCAATTTGATATGCAGTATGGCTATACTGTTACATGGGTAATGCTCCATTTTTTGCCGTTTCTTCTGGTGTGTTCTCAGGGTCCCTCTCAGGATACCCCAATTGGGGTACCCTAGAGTTTCAAGGGTTAAGACGTTCACAGATTCCGTAATGTGGATTTCAAATGATGACACTTATTTTCATTGGGTCAGTAGCATATTATGATATCAGCGATTGGTCAGAGGAGCGACTAATGACATTGGTCAGAGAAATGACCAATCACCATCGAGCCTATTCTCCTACCTTACTTCCATCGGCATAAAATATATTTTCTTGATATACGCTAGAAGACACAGAAAATCTTTTATGCACACAAGTTAGATCATTGTTGATTATTGAACGTTATTCTGAAAAACAAGCGAGTTGAGCTGTTTCCGGATGATTTGTCTAAATTGAGAGGAAAACGTTTAATGTGAGATACCGACCGTATTAGCCGGCTTTGATTTTTTTTTTGACAGGAGAAAGAGCTCCTGTCAAGAAATGTCTGTGGAGTATAATTGGTCGCTGTTTTGAAACATTAAATCGCGTTAAGTTTTATTCTTCTGCGTAAATGGAGGGGGAAACGCTTTACGTGTGTAACATATGTTTTACTAAGACTTCGGTTCTAATTTCTTTAAGAGAGAACGTGCTCATGAAAAGAAATGTTTGCGCGGGATTTCGTAATTATTTGTCGCCGTATTTGAACATCAAACTACGTCAAGCTTTTCCCTAATGCGTGTCAATGGAGGGGGAAACGCTTAACGTGACATAACGACCATATTCCTTGGAGTTCGGTTTGAATTTTTTTATTGGAGAAAGCGCTCCTGACAAGGAATGCTCTATAGGAATTAGGTGATTGTTGGTCGCTATTTTGGAACATGAAACCACATTAAGCTTTTTCCTCATAATGTACGTCAATGGAGGGGGAAACACTTAACATGATACAACTACCATATTCCTTGGACTTCGGTTATAATTTCTTGTATAAAGAAAGTGTTCCTGACAAGAAATGCTCGAGAGGAATTAGGTGATTATTGGTCGCTGTTCTGGAACATGGAACCACGTTAAGCTTTTTCCTCATAATGTACGTCAATGGAGGGGAAAACGCTTAACGTGATACAACTACCATATTCCTTGGACTTCGGTTCTAATTTCTAGTATAAAGAAAGAACTCCTGACAAGAAATGCTCGAGAGGAATTAGGTGCTTACAGGTCGCTGTTTTGGAACATTAAACTAAGTTAAGCTTTTTCCTCATAATGTAAGTCAATGGAGGGGAAAACGCTTAACGTGATATAACCCCATTTTCCTCAGTCTTCGGTTTTAATTTTTTTATTGGAGAAAGTGCTCCTGACCAGAAATGCCCGAGAGGAATTTGGTGCTTATTGGTCGTTGTTTTGGTGCATTAAGCCACGTTAAGCTTTTTTCACGTTAATCGTTTTAGAATCTCCCTCGTGGGGGAGGCTAGAGCCTACCCCAGCAAGCAACGCATGAGAGGCATGATTTCACCCTGGACAGATTGTCCAATCAATCCCAAGGCGAAAAATATATATATATATATATATATATACTAGAGCTGGACTCGCGAGAGCCCATACCTCCGCCAGCATAGCTGGATTTGAACTTTGGCCTATGTCTCAGCTGTACTTTGGCCTAGATATGCAAAATGTCACCCGGCAAACTAGCCAGAACTACTTACTTCAAAACTTTGGGAGGACAGAACTCTGCTCACAGGACTCATTAATGAAAAAAATCACCTCTCATGCACTGCACTGGAATAGTATTTCATTCAACTTCGTGTCAAAAAATCCAAAATATCTCTTTGAGCACAAGAGCACGTGAGCACTTGTTGAGCTCTCCTAGACATGTTCATTAGGCTACCTAAAATAAAAGTGAAGGTATAAGAATATGTGCCATGGTAAATCTCAACTTTCCTTGCAATAAAAAAAAAAGCATTAAGGAGATCTGTTAATTTTCTCTTGAAAGGAAGTTGCTAAATTAGGATGACCCATCACTTTGCAGCAGTTTTTTTAAACCATCGAGAAATATCAAGAAAGGTTTGAACAAAATCACACACCACATTAAAAAGATGGCCTGCACAGGGACCATGGTTCTTGTTGACCTCAGGTGACCTTCATTCATTAACGACAGGAAATTATGGTGATAGTATGCACTCTGCAGTTTCAAAGAAGTAAGGAACATACAGTTTGTTGTTTTTAAGTAGAATAAACATCATCAAAGGTGTTCAAAAAGGGAACGCATGCTTTTAATACATTGTTGTCTTACACTGTTTGACCTTTGCAAGCCATATTAATGCAGCACCGCCATGAGGTGCAACGGCTCTGTCAAGCAATTGTAGCCTCCCGGCCTTGTATTTAACTTGCAACTGAACCAACTGTTTAGGAGATTTGCCCACTCCTATTAAGCTGGTGGTTGGAGTTCATACATTTCTGCATGTGACGGCCACCTAGTTAGGAATGTCAGAACTCTTTTTATGGCTTTTGAATAAACCGTGTCCAGTTAAGGTCCAATGACACCCAAAATTAAAAAAAATGCTTTTAAACCCTTCTACAGTGAATTTACCTCATGAATTTGGATATGACACTGGTTTTTCATACTTCTATTCATGAGAAGTGTAAAATGCTAATTAAAACCTTGCTCTGGAACGCCCCTTGAAAATGGCTAAAAGATTGCTTAATTCATGCGATATCATTCCCAGAAGGACAATGCTCTGAGCAGAGTCGGGGGAAGGGGGTTTTGCATGCAGTACCCTACACATTCGTCTCGAGCTACAAACAAACATTTGCATTTTTCATTTCTGATTTCAATGCAAATCATGTGCAACACTTCCAACAACAGTAGCGTGGATGAGAGAGCAAATGCTTTGTTTTCGGAGTCTGCTGAAATATCAGATTGTGAAATTCAAGCAGGAATTTAGGCAGCTGGAAAAGGTCAGCTGTTTCTTTATGAGCCCGAACTGAAAGCAGGTTTTAGAAAGTCAATATGATGCAAAATAAATAATCATAAAATCATTTTTGGTGCTACCCATTCGGCAAAAGTGGGGGCTTACATATGTAACAATGGTGCCTGGTGAACTGGAAATTGGTGAACCACAAACCATTCCTCGAAAATAATGATTGGTCTTGCCCTGTTTTCAATTGTTTAATTAAATTGACTTTAAATGAACTCTGAAAACAGTCAGGACTATCACGTGTGACCAGTTCTGCTCGGTAATGGCCCCATCTCATTAGAAAGGCGATCATGACATGAAAATTTGGTTAAAATTTATTTAAGTATGGCAGAATCTCCCTCCAACCCCATTTTTGGCCAGTTGAGGCGATTACACTACAGATTTGCTGTGATCTGCCTGTGCTGAAGGCAATGGTAATACAACGATAGCTCGACGCTGCCACTTTCTCAGCCCATTTTGAGGCCGATTAGATGCACTGCATCTGCGATCATAACACGAGGCTCATACGCTTATTAAGACCTCGCTACAGTCGTGCTGCAAGCAGATCGACTGTGATAAGTTTGTGCTGGGCTTCTGCGACGATTTCAGGCCATCGGTATATAAATCAGGACACTCAATGGCATTTCTTCAGTCGAGTAAATAATTGTGTTATCTCATATTGGTCAAACCTTAGGCACTGCAACTTCTCTGTTAAATTTGACAAAATTATAGATAAGCCCCAACCATCAGGATTAGAAGAATTAGTGAGGATTAAGAGGATTAGAGCTTGATTGATTAGTCTCAAACAAATGCGCCTAAAGGTGTATGTGGCATGTTACTGGAAGATTAAAAATGTGTGTACGGCACAAAAAGGGTTAATAAAAAATATTGTTATAGTAATGTTATTGGATTGTTGTGTTCATGAATTAACGTGGTAATAAAAGTTCAGATGTTATTGCAATGTTAATTTTGTGTTGTGTTCATACATGGCAATAAAAGTTATGATATATGTGTTATATATTTATGTATATATATTTATATATGTGTTATATATGTTCTGACACTACAGTTTTTGTTAAATTATTTTCATATTTGGGGAGATGTTGTGGAAATTAAATTATACAAAGTAGTTATAATCTATGTAAGGGCATATTTATAAAGTACAACCACATAAAACATTCAAATACAACATGCAAAATTCACATTTTCAGGCAGAAGAGGGGGGCCATGTGTAACATATACTGCAGTACACAAAAAAAGACAAGCACCATCTTGCATGTCAAAAAAACAACATGCAACATTTATTAAGGAATATTTAAGTAATAAAGTATTGTCTCAGGAACGGGCCTGAAAACATGGGCGATCGGAGCCTCTTTCAATGCGCTTGTGATACACTTTAGGCGCTGCTTCCACGTTATAGCTATAAACATGTCGTTTTTACTATGGTCTTGTGATGCGCTTTGGCACCTCCGCGTGCTCGCAACGGAAGTTTTGAACATGTTCAAATTTTTTTGTGGCCACTGGGGAGATGGCGATTCTGGACGCTTAAAGCAATACATGACAACTTTTGTACCTTAACAAAAATGCCTTATAATTATTTTACTGTTATATGACTAAAAATATTGCAAATGATCATTCTACCATTTCTACAAAGTCAGCAGTTCTTTTACTATGAGTGCCTGAAGTGGCCGTGGTCCGGACCGGACCAGCCTCTTAGCCCTTTTACGGGTCAGTTTGACACCTGTGCTCTGATCAAACCAACCAGAGGCATTAACTGATTTAATTAAAAATTGATTTTCTCCAAATCAAAGTTTCACAATTAATGGCACCCTTAAATATCATTGTAAATAACATCCACCAGAATTAAACCAGGTATTAATTCCACTTATTTAAGTTTCATCTAAGTGTTAAGGAACTATATTAAGCCATTACCTCACTTTCTGTTTCACTAGGGTATACAAATGAGGCAACACACATGCAATATCCCTTTGTCATCCAACACAATGAAGAACACAAATCAACTGTCAGTTCAAAAGAGGCAGATGGTCATAGACCTTCATTAATCTGGTAATGGCTACAAGAAAATTCACAAATGATTTAATATGCCACTGAGCACTGTCAGGGCAATTATTTAAAAATTCCAAAGATATGGAATTGTTGAAAACCTCAAGGCCAGAGGACACAACTGCATTTTGCCACCCAGGACACTGAGGAGGATGGTGAGAGAAGCAGCAAAATCCCCAAGAATCACTGTGAAGGAATGCAGGCCTTGGTGGCATCTTGGGGTCACCAGGTTTCAAAAAGCACCATCAGGCGCCACTTCCACAACCCCAGGCTCTTAGGAAAGGTCGCCAGAGGAAAGCCTTTTCTGACCAGAACACACAGAAGCAAGCACTTGGAGTTTGCCAAATGTCATTTAATTTTGACTGGAATGAGGTGTTTTGGTCAAATAAAACCAAAATTGCACGTTTCAGTCAGATACAGCATTGGCATGTTTGGCATCAAAACAGAGATGCATACAAGGAGAAGCACCTCATACCCATAGTGAAATATGATGGTGGGTCAGTCATGTTTTGGGGCTGTTTAAATTCAAGAAGTCCAGGGGCACTGGATAAGATTAATGGCATAATGAATTCCATCAAGTATCAGGATATATTGCCTGACAATCAGGTTGCCTCTACCAGAAGGCTAGGATTCGGCCGTCGGTGGACTTTCCAACAAGACAATCATGTGTTTCGCATACCTCAAGATCGACAGAGAAATGGTTCTGTGACAACAAAATCAATCAATGTTCTGCAATGGCCATCTCAGTCGCCAGACCTCAATCCGAATGAAAGCCTGTGGGCTGAGTTGAAGAGGGCAGTTGATAAAGGAGAATTTGAAGGATCTTGAAAGGATCTGCATAGAGGAATGGTCCAAAATCCTCCCAAATGTGTGCCTTAACCTTGTCAAAAATTACAGGAAAAGACTTACTGCTGTTATCCTTGCAAGACGCGGTTGCTCTACGTCCTACATGAAGGGTGCCAATTATTATGAAACCTTAATTTTGCTGAAATTTATTTTGTATTAAATGATTCCTGTTCAGTTTGAATGTTAATTTTTTTTGCAGTTTTTTGCGACTTGTGTCGTGAAAAAAACTGTGACTTCTTCACCAAAAGACAGAGCACACTGATCCCGATTGAGCTGCACGTTTTGATATATTTTGCCAGGGTTTTCTCAAAGCTGCAGGAGGAGTAGCGAATCAAAATTTGACATGGAAGATCAATAAGACGAAGAATAATAAATGCGCAGGATAACAATAGTGCCTCTATGCAGGAGCCCATGGCACTAATAAATGTGCAGGATAACAATAGTGCCTCTGGGTGTAGCCCAAAGGCACTTGTCTCCCGCATTGCTGGAGACAAGTGCCTCTGTGCGGTAGCCAATGGCACTAATAATAAACTTTCAGGATAACAATAGTGCCTCTGTGCAGAAGCCCATGACACTAATTACCAGAGGATGCACAAGCAATTTCGGTGCTTGGCACACTAATGACCCCATGCAACTTTTAATATTGGTCTTTGTTTTTTAGTTTTTTTCAGATGCTTAAAAGATGTTTAAAAGTGATCTTGCATTTAGATCATCTGTAGGGATAAGGATGAGCATGTGAAAGGTTTTTGCTGGTTTGTGTGCAAGATTTGGTGGAAGTAGTGAGGCAACCTTTGGGGGCCCTAGGACTCATTGTCCCCGGACTTTTCGTCCCTGAGTAAATTTTCGTCCCCGGACTCTTCGTCTGGGATAGTTTGTCCCCAAAAATGCTTTGTCCTCTTCCAGCATTATAACCCTGTCCCTAACCCTCATATCATGGTGATCTGTCCGTCGTCCGTCCGTCCGTCCGTCCATCCATCTGTCAGCAATGGTGGCATATTTCTTTATCGTTACGGGACGAAAAAATCCAGGGACGAGAAGTCCTCGGAGGGGGCGTAAAGTCCTTGGGACGAAGAGTCCGGAAATGAAAAGTCCATGGGGACAAAAAATTTGGGGACAAAAAATCTGGGGACGAGCAGTCCGGTAACCCCTTTGGGGTGGTGTGGGTGAGCTATTGGGGATGGGAGGTTCAGCATTTTGGCATTTGGGTATGAATGTTCTTTTAGGAACTTAAAAATAAAACTGGGAGATACTCTATGTGTTGGGAGGGGGATCGCTGGTGGCTTATTTTCTATGTTTACCAAAATGTCCCCCATCTTCTGAAAGATACAACGAACAAAAAGAGTGGGCGATGTGGCAGTTCTAGCATACTTTGGCAGCCAATAAACCGAGTCCATTCCTGTTCCTAACAGCTCAGAACAGGGCGTTTGTATCATACAGTAAACTGTAAGCTTACATAACAGCACTGGTCACTAGATCATAGACATACATTTTTCTCACAGGCGCATCAGCATTGATTAACACTGAGCAGCAATGTTTAAAATGCCCAGAATTTTCAAGAAAAAGGCTGGTATTTCTTCTGTTCAGCAATAGGGAAAAGACAAGCATTAGGCGAGCTGGCTAGCATTTGCACAAGGAAAGTAACCCATTCAGATTCTTCAAAATGCTTCCGGTGAAATAAAGTGCTGGCAACTAATTTGTGGAGAACCAGATATGTGACCCTACAGCACCAAACCAGTCACATGGGCCAATTTTTCAAATATGAGTTTTTGGGCTCATCTGAAAGGGCATTGAATATGAGCCCAAAAACTCATATTTGAAAAATTGACCCATGTGACTGGTTTGGTACTGGAGAGTCAAATAAGCTTGGTAACGTTCACCTATATTCGCAACCAAAGAGTTTTACCGAGTGTAATTGCTCTATAATACATTTACGGTCTATTGCAAGATTATCTACCCTTTTTTCAGCAAACATTGAGTAAAAAAAAAGCAATTAACTCAATAAATAATCACATATTCACATCGCAGGACCTTTATTCCATCAGATTAAGAAATACTTTCATTTAATTTGCTATACGGCAAATGGTTCATTTAGACAAATGGTAGTGGGCTTTTGGGTGATTCATATTCCTGTTCTGTTGCGTGGATGTGTCCCGTTCTATGATCTAATCTGGAATATGCTATGTAGACTGCGGCAGGCAGCCCAACATGGCAAAACCAAATGGGTTATTATGATAGTGCCTTACAGCTCTCTAGAGTCCCCTGCTGAGCCACTGGGCTTATTTATGTGAGTGTGAACTGCAGTGTGATTAGTACCACCAAAGGAGACAGAGGACTGAGAGGACAGCATACTGATTACTGGAGGAAACTGTGAATGATTTGGACATTACACTACAGGATAGCACAGGGATAAGGTGCTGTGAAAAACTATTTTCCCGATTCCTGATTTCTTTACGCTTAAATGTTTCAGATCATCAAACTAATTTTAATATTAGACAAAGTTAACCCAAGTAAACACAAAATGCTTTTTTTAAATGATGATTTCGCTTCCAGAAGGAAAAATCTGTCTAACCTTACCTGGCCTATGTGATAAGGTAATTGCCCCCTGAGTTACTAAGTCAGCCATTCAAAGAAATGTACAACCCCAATTCCAAAATAGTTGGGACAAAGTGTAAATTGTGAATAAAATCAAAATGCAATGAATTTCAAATCACACTAGCCAGTATTTTATTCACAATAAAACAGAGATAATATAACAAATGTTGAAACTGAGAAATTTTACAATTTTATCCACAAAATGAGCTCATTTCAAATTTGATGGCTGCTACAGGTCTCAAAAAAGTTGGGACAGGGGCCTGTTTACCATGGTGTAGCATCCCCTCTTCTTTTTAACACAGAGGAGTCGGGGCATTGAGGAGAAAAGTTTCCTGAGTTTAGCCATTGGAATTTGATCCCAGTCTTGTTTAATACAAACTTCCAGCTGCTGGAGAGTATTGGGTCTCCTTTGATGGACTTTTCGTTTAATTATGCGCCAAATGTTCGCAATCGGTTGAAAGATCAGGAATGCAGGCAGCACACGGACTCTTCTACAACGAAGCCATGCTGTTGTAATAGCTACAGTATGTGGTTTTGCATTGTCCTGCTGAAATACACAAGGCCTTCCCTGGAATAGATGTCATCTGGAGGGGAGCATATGTTGCTCTAAAACCTTTATATACCTTTCAGCATTCATGGTACTTTTTAAAACATGCAAGTGGCCAACACCATATGCACTAATACATCCCCATACCATCAGAGATGCTGGCTTTTGAACTGAATGTAGATAACAGGAGGGGTGGTCTTTCTCCTCTTTAGCTCGGAGGACACGATGCCCATAATTTCCAACACGAATGTCAAATTTGGACTTGTCTGACCACAGGACACTTTGCCACTTTGCTACAGTCCATTTTAAATTAGCCTTGGCCCACAGAACACGGCGGCGCTTCTGGATCATGCTCAACAATGGCTTCCTTTTTGCATGATAGAGTTTTAGGTGGCATCTGTGGATGGCACGGCGGACTGTGTTTACAGACAGTGGTTTCTTGAAGTATTCCTGGGCCCACTAAGTAATGTCAATGACAGAATCATGCCGGTGAGAGATGCAGTGGTGTCTGAGGGCTCGAAGATCACGAGCATCCAGTAAAGGTCTTTGGCCTTGTCCCTTACGCACAGAGATTTTTCCAGTTTCTCTGAATCTTTTGATGATGTTATGCACTGTCCATGATGAGACCTTTTTTTTCATTTTGTGGATAAAAATGTAAAATGTCTCAGTTTCAACATTTGAAATGTTATCTATGTTCTATTGTAAATAACATATTGGCTCATGTGATCTGAAAAGCATTGCATTTTGATTTTATTCACAATTTACACTTCGTCCCAACTATTTCGGAATTAAGGTTGTATAATTGTATTGATAGTGTTTCACTGAAACACACCCAGTTGTGTGGTTTTTAACCACCCTTGTGGTTTTTAAAAAAGAACAAAACAATGTAACTCTACCCAAATCTGCAAATTACATGTTCATGGTAAAAGGTAATACAGAATTTGAAAGAAAAACTGAGTATCTGACAATAATAATCAGAGAATGGGCAGCCACCTCCTGTTTAAGTTCAAAGCTTCTTATCGCTTAGGAGTTAAAACATCTACCGTAACACAAAGAATGAAATGGTTCTAAATCAAAATTTTCATGCAAAAAAACTCTCTATTGAATAACTAGTGTCAAATATAGGGCACTGGCGGCCCCAGAAGCTCCCACCGTTAAGATTTAAAAAAATGTTGAAGTTTTTGTTGACGGACGCACGCATGGACGGATGCACGCACGGATGGAGCCCGATACCATAGCTCCCGGGCCACTCGGGTGGCGGGAGCTAATTAGGAGCCTGTAACTGAAAATATTGATAAGATAAAGCAAATTGTCGAAGTTTTTGGTGATATTTTTAAGCCAGTGACCTTGAAAAAATAAGCCAAGGTCACCTTTAGGCACGTCATTTGTAGGACTTTATGAGATGCATGTCCAGTAAAAATTAGGAGCCTGTAACTGAAATATTTGATGAGATAAAGCAAAATGTCGAAATTTTTGGTGATATGTTTTGGCCAGTGACCTTGAAAAAATAGGCCAAGGTCACCTTTAGGCACGTCATTTGTTTGCCTGGAATCCATCAATATCAAGTGCTGGTCGCTCTCAACGGTCACTCACTGATATAGTCTGGCCTCAGTCGTATAGGCCAGCGTTTAGCCCTAACGTCACTAATGAACTGGATATATAAATATTCATGTTTTCTGCTCTTGGCTGATTGGGCGACCTTTTGGCGAGAACCACCAATCGCGCGGCGCTATTTGCAGAATGGATGCTGACCGAGTTATCCGTTGCATCTTGTTGTCAGAAGTAGCTAAGTAGGCGAGCAATTAAACGTTGGGATATACAAGTATCCATCTTATATCTGCATGTTGCATGTATAGTTCCTTTTACTTTGCTACATCAGGCATTTTACAACACAACTAGCGGCTGTACTCAGCATTACGAATATGAGTTAGCTGGACAGCTACAGCATTCGTGAATGTTATTTGACATGAGCTTAAAAATTAGATTGTGGCTTGCTTGCGTTTACTCTTGGAGTGGTTGTTAGGTTTTGAACAGGATAATGTTTGGCCATATCGGCATTTTGTTTATTTCAGTGGGATTCCCCGGTATAATGAAGGCTAAATTAAATAATACTCAAACTACATTACGTATTTCACTGTAATTGGCATTAGCTATAGCTTCAAGGGCATGATTGCATCAGCTAGGTTAAGCCTATGAAGCTGGTATTTAATACGACTGTTGTTCATTTATTCCTTGCCTGTCTGCTTTCTTCGGAAAAGAGAAGATGGATAGCTTGTTCCTATTATTGCAACCTATTGCTGCACAGCGTTCCGGCATATTTAATGTGGATGGCCAACACTTATTTTGCTGCTTTTCCCCGCTTGTTTAATATCTGATATCAATCCAGTACAAGATCATAGCGATCAAATATATTCCTTTTCCCTTTAAAAATGATTAAACATCGATGGCAATAACAGTTTCACTAAACATATAAACACAAGCTTTATTTCAGTTTTAAAGTTTAATTCGTAGTTTCCAGTTCATACTGTATTTCTGTATTGCCAGATGTTACGTGACTGCTGCTGAGAGAGACATAGGTCTCGAACAAAGTTCATGTTCTCCTGATCTGTGGGTCTTAAAAATGCCATTGCAGCACTAGAATGTTTGGAAGATATGAGGCCTGTGAAAAATAAGTCCAGTATTAAATTCTGTGACAATGGGGCAAAATAATCAGTGATAATCTGTGCTCACGTTCACTTCACTTCTCCCCACTGGAATCAATTCGTTCAGGGCCCGCCGCAAGTCTGTCTAAAGGGGCGGAGCACCCTTACAACTGTGAGCCAATCACAGATCTCACGTGGATTTTGTGCGAATATTTGAAAGTCAAACACTGGCCTACCGACTGAGGCCGGACATATCAGTGAGTGACCGTTGGGAGTGACCAGCACTTGATATGTATGGATTCCAGGCAAGTCATTTGTAGGACTTTATGAGATGCTTGTCCAGTAAAAATTAGGAGCCTGTAACTGAAATAGTTGATGAGATAAAGCAAAATGTCAAAATTTTTGGTGATATTTTTAGGCCAGTGACCTTGAAAAAATAGGCCAAGGTCACCTTTATGCACGTCGTTTGTAGGCCTTTATGAGATGCATGTCCACTAAAAATTACGAGCCTGTAACTGAAATTGTTGATGAGATCAAGCAAAATGTGTTGATGGACGCACGCACGCACGCAAGCACGCACGCACGGACGGACGGAGCGTGATACCATAGCTCCTGCACCGCGAGCGGCGTGAGCTAACTAGTCTCCATGAAAACCTTAACACTGATAACATTCAACAAACAACCGATACAACTTTACTGGTCCATAGCCAGTACATGTTCATCTGACTACATTTAATGAACACATGATGCCCACCACATAGTATACAAACTCTGGCCTTGGGCTTGGTTTCAACAAGTGCTATGTCCATCATATTGTTCTTGTTCATGTGCATACACATGCATCGTGCAATGCATGAAATATGAGATTAAAAATCAAGTGGTACTATGGCCCCTTGGAATAAGAGAAATTGAGAGGGTAAAAAAAAAACCATTTCTAAAGCTCTGGGACTCCAGCAAACCAGGATGGGGCCTCATGCAGCAACATTCTCTTATATTTTCTCTTATTTTTTTGCTACGAGAAAAAATAAGAGAAATTAACTCCGGATGCACCAAACGTTCTTACCATCCAAATCTGCTCTTACCCAGGAGTACTGAATGGTGAATTCCACTTGATCGTAAATTGGAAGCGCATAGCCGGTTGTTTTAAATTAGCATATATGACATCCACTAAACACCATATAAGGGCAGGTGATGTACCGTGTACAAAGAGCAGACTGCTCGTGTATCGTGCATACGAACAAAAATAAGAGAAAATTTGTTCTTATAACGCTTCTTGCATGAGGTCCATTATCTACAAATAGAGAAAACGGTACAGTGGTGAATCTTCCAAGGAGTTGCCAGCCTACCAAAATTCCTCCAAAAGTGCATTGACAACTCATCCAGGAGGCCACTAAAGAACCCAGACTACCATCTAAAACCACTGCAGGCCTTAATGGCCTTAGTGAAAGGCAACCAATCCGTTCTTTTTTTTAAGATAATTTAATAGATATGACCAAAACAAACGTAAATAAATAAATGTTTTCCCCGAGAATGCTTGCATTCCCCCGAATATTGAATGTGAAAATAGTTTTTGCGACCCACAAAAACTCTCCATGCTATTGAAAATACCTCATTAGTATTCACGAGTATGCAAAATAATGTCACGCGAAAGCGGATGTGCGTGGTGGACGCAGAAATGAAGAGAAGAACTGCAAAATGCCGCAGCCAAAGAAATATCTGACTGATTTGGCCCGTAAAAGAGCTAGAAAATTCCAGGAAGAAGATCGATTGAAGGCCAGGGTAAATATAAAAGGTCAAAGCGATCTCTGGCAAACTTTTAAAGCCAGGTTTGGAGATATTTCCGATGAAGATGTGGCCAATCTTTTGCTGGATACGTAAGTAAACTTGATACCTGGTGCAAAATGCCCGATTTCCCTGTTTCCTAGCACTTTCAGATCGTTAATGTACTTGCAGGGCTTAAAGTTCTCTGGCGCCCCACCTGATTTCCAGCGTGAGATTTTTCAGCACATCTGGCTTTTTTTAAAAATCTGAGCTGACTTTTCGATGTGTAACCGTTTATCCAATCACATTAAACGCTGTTTAGAGGCTGATAAAAGTCATTCTAAACCAATAGCATATGAGTATTGCATGTTACTAGGCAATAGAGGCAGAGTGGGGTATATATGTCTATGGAGCGGGGCACATAATTTTTTTTCCAGGCGAGTACAGGGCTAATTACAATAAATAGGTGTGTCTGTCGAGCTGACACTTGTCGCGCGTACTGTTTGACGCCGTCTACTTGAGCAAAACATGCATGCACACGGCCCCTACAGAAAACCCATTTTTTGCCCATCAACAAAAGTAGGAACTCTTCACTTCTGACTGTGGGCACCTGCCTCTATGTAATTTTTTGGCACTTTATTTCCCTGTTTCTGTCTGAGTATGGAAAACAGGGACTGTTGCTGACCGACCACGGTAAGGGCAGCCATGCGTAAATGGGCAAAAACTGGGTTTTCTGTAGGGCCCGTGTGCACGCATGTGTTGCTCACATAGATGGCGTAAAACGGTATTGCGCTCACCTTCGATCATCTCGGACCCCTCATCTCATGATTATTTTTGGTTGCTGTCTGGTATCTGTCACGTACAGGCTGTAACCAGATGTGGCGCTCTTGAGATGCCATCGTCACTCGTGGCTACCCTAAGCGGGGTCGGTCAGTGACAGTGCCTGTGTTCCATTCTCGGATAGACAGCCGAATGATTGTTGAACAGTGACAGCACAAATGACGCACCATCTCCCGGTGGCTGAGATCTGCCCTTAACATGCCAAAGGCTCTTTTTCTCTCTCCTGTTTCACAAGCCGTTGCATTTTCTTGATGCAGAAGCATTTTTACCTCCGCCAACGAAGTTGGGGCGGAGGTTTTGTTTTCGCCCCTGTTTGTTTGTCTGTCTGTCTGTTTCTGAACAACATAACTCAAAAAGTAATGCACGTATTTGTCTGAAATTTTGTGGGTGCATTGCTATTACATCAAGGAAGGACCCTATTGATTTTCACCGCGATCAGTGAAACAATATGGCTGCTACGGCAGCCATCTTGAAATCGTTTCACACGTGATAACTCAACTTTGCTCCCCTCATGAAGATTGGATTGTGCTGCCTTGGCGGAGGTTTGCACTCTACCAGTGCCTCTAGTTCATTTTTTTGTTGGCTTTATGTAGGCTATTGACCACACCAAAAAGAACAAGTCAAGTGTCACTGTACACATCACGAACAGCTCAATGTTTGTTATTACTGAAGTGCTTGGCGCGTGCACGTGGTGCGCGTCATGATTACAATACCACGCGCTTTTCTTTATTTCCTCTTGTGCCTCACTGGAAAAGCAATAAAAATCTATCGATTCTTCAATTTGCCGCAAATACAGTACATACCTCACCGGTGCGTTTTTAACGGCGCTGAGTATAGCATCTGCTAAATTGAAATGTAAATGTTTTTGCTAGAGTGAATGAGTGTGTGGAGGGATGGGTTTGGGGGGGTTTAAGCCTCAGTATACCGACAACTTGAAACTACATCACCACTGTGTACCATTAAACCCCCCAGAAATTTTCACTGCACCCCCCCTCAAAGCAGGCTGCATCCGGCCTGGATCAGGAATGAATTGGTTACCTTTAAGGTCAGTGTTCATGATTCTACAGTATGAAAGAGACTGGGCACAAATGGCACTCATGGGAGAGCTGCAAGGCAAAAACCACTGCTGACCAAAAAGTGCATAATGGCTCATCTTACGTTTTCCAAGAAAACATCTTAATGATCCCCAAGACTTTTGCGATAATATTCCTTGGACTGATGAGTTAAAAGTGAAACTTTTTGGAAGACATGGGCCCCCTTATATTTAGCATAAAGCTAACACTGCATTACACAATATGAACCTCATATGCACAGTCAAACGCAGTGGTGGTAGTGTGATTGTCTAGGGCTGCTTTACTACTTAAAGATCTGGATGACTTGCCATAATTGATGGAATCATGAATTCCGCTCTTGACCAGAAAATCCAGAAGTAAAATATCTTGCCATCAGTTCATAACCTAAAGCTCAATCGCACATGGGTTACGCAGCAGGACAATTATCTGAAGCACACAACAAGTCCTCTTGTGAATGCTTGATAGACACAAAATGAATATTGGCCTTTTCAAGTCCTTACTCGACTCCACTTGAGATGCTATAGCATGACCTTAAACAAGCAGTTCATGCTTAAAAACCCTCAAATGTGGTTGAATTAAAACAATTCTGCAAAGAATAGTGGGCCAAAATTCCTCCACAGCAATGTAAATGACTCATCACTTGTTAATGCAAAAGTTTGATTGCAGTAGTTGCCGCCAACAGTGGCATAATGAGTTATTAAGTTTAGGGGGGGCAGTTATTTTTTAACATGGGTGATATACATTTTTAATAACTCCTCACCTTCAATAAATAAAATTATCATTAAAAAGTTACATTTTGTGTTCACTGTTGTCTTTGTCTTATATTAAATTTAGTTGGGATGATATGAAACATTTAAAGATGACAAATAAGCAGTAAAAAATGAAATTGGGAAGGATAAAATACTTATTCATAGCACTGTATAATGTTTGAGATCACAGCAGTTTAGGATGGGAGTAGAGAGAGATTACAGCATGAGTAGGAATATAAGCAAAATAAAGTTGCAGCCCAGAGTATGCAAGTGGACAGTGAGACTTCATAACACAATTGGTATGTGAATAGAGTGAGATCATAGCATAGGGTAGGGATGTAAATTCAGTTTGATGATAGCACAGGGTTAGCATGTGAACACAGTGAGATAATACTAAAAGAACACTAAAAGGAATGTTTGTGAACTGTGCGACACTCCAGCGCAGTAATAATGTGAAGGGAGGTTACAGGGATGTCAAAGTGTTATCTCCCATAGATTGAAGAGGAAGATCTTGTCAGACTAATTCCATACAATCAAACCAGCCAGCATAATCTCATGTAGCTCTGAGGGCAAAATGCACTTGGAAAGCCCTCTTCTTGGACTGATGTAGAACTCATACACTGGAATCCAACTAAGTAAAAAATAATTTTTCCATACTGAAAAATACAGTAGTGTGCAGTCATGATTATACATTTAACAAAATGAAGATAAATCAGAAACCAGGTACTATTCAAGTATTCATTTTGTGTAATATTCTATCATATACAGTGCTGTGAAAAAGTATTTGCCCCCTTTCTGATTTCTTTTTTTTTTTTTTTGCATATTTGCCACACTTAAATGTTTCAGATTATCAAACAAATTTTAATATTAGACAAAGATAACCTGAATAAATACAAAATGCAGTTTTTAAATGATGATTTCATTTATCAAGGGAAAAAAGCTATCAAAACCTACCTGGCCCTATGTGAAAAAGACAAGTGATTGCCCCCCCCCCCCCCCCCAACCCCTTTGTTAAATCATCAATTAACTGCGATTAACCACATTTTTTTAGTTCAATTTCACTAGCCACACCTAGGCCTGATTACTGCCAGACCTGTTGAATCAAGAAATCACTTATATAGAACCTGTCTGACAAAGTGAAGTAGGATAAAAGATCTCAAAAAGCTACACATCATGCTGCGATCTAAAGAAATTCAAGAACAGATGAGAAACAGTCATTGACATCTATCAGGAAAGGGTTAGAAAGCCATTTCCAAGGCTTTGGGATTCCAGCCAACCACAGTGAGTGCCATAATCCAAAAATGGAGAAAACTTGGAACAGTGGTAAACCTTCCCAGGAGTGGCCGGCCTCCCAAAATTACTCCCAAGAATGCATCATCCAGGAGGTCACAAAAGAACCCAGAACAACATCTAAAGAACTGCAGGCCTCACTTGCCTCAGTTAAAGTCAGTGTTCATGATTCAACAATAAGAAAGAGACTGGGCAAACATGGCATCCATGGGAGAGTTCCAAAGCGAAAACCACTGCTGACCAATAAGAACATAAAGGCTCGTCTCACATTTGCCAAAAAACATCTTGATGTTCCCCAAGACTTTTGGGAAAATTTTATGTGGACTGACGAGACGAAAGTTGAACTTTATGGAAGGTGTGCGTCCCGTTACATCTGGCTTAAAACTAACACAGCATTTCATAAAAAGAATATCATGCCAACAGTCTAACATGGTGGTGGTGGTGTGATAGTCTGGGGCTGCTTTGCTGCTTCAGGACCTGGACCACTTGCCATAATTAATGGAAACATGAATTCAGCTCTCTACTAAAAAATCCTGAATGAGAATGTTGTACCATCAGTTTGTGACCTCAAGCTCAACCGCACTTGGGTTATGCAGCAGGACAATGATCTGAAACACACCAGCAAGTCCACCTCTGAACAGCTTAAAAAAAACATAATGAAGGTTTTGGAGTAGCCTAGTCAAAGTACGGACTTGAATCCGATTGAGGTGCTGTGGCATGACCTTAAACAGGCCGTTGATGTATGAAAACCCTCCAATGTGGCTGAATTAAAACAATTCTGCAAAGAACAGCGGGCCAAAATTCCTCCACAGCGATGTGAAGGCCTCATTGCCAGTTATCGCAAATGCTTGATTGCAGTTGTTGTCACCGAGGGTGGCACAACCACTTATTAGGTTTAGGGGGCAATTACTTTTTCACATAGGGCCAGGAAGGTTTGGATAGCTTTTTCTCCTCAATAAGTGAAATGATCATTTAAAAACTGCATTTTGTTTTTACTCGGGTTATCTTTGTCTAATTTTAAAATTTTAATACATTTAAGTGTGACAAATATGCAAAAAAAAAAAGAAATCGAAAAGGGGGCAAACACTTTTTCATGGCACTGTAGATGTCAATAAGTAAATAGATAACAGTATAAAGTAAAAACAAAAAACAAATGTCTTCAAGAGAGAAAAAGTCAATATCTAGTGTGGCCACCCTTTGTTTTGATTATAGCATTTCAGTCATGACATTACATAAGATTAACCATTTATTACAAAACGACCTGCATTTGAGTTTGGCCGTGGCTCAGCTTGAGTGATGTTCTGGAACTACGTTGTGTTTTCGCAAGCCTGACACAGACAGTCCCTGAGATCCCCCTGGCAGAGCCTGAGATTCTTTGGAACCTCATTAACGTTTAAGTTATTGAACATAATATGAACAAATGCTGCTTGTGATAAATAATGATAATTATAAAGAAGGAGACTGTGGAGTTGGGGGGAGATGAGGAGCAGATTGCTTAGTAAACCAAAGTAGGAGCGGTGTAGAGGGCACAGAGCCAGAGAAATGAATGGACACTGCCTTGGTTATAAAAGCTTGCCAGTTGGGTGGGGGGAACTAAAGTTAAGACCGACTGGACTGAAAAAGGCTTGTAACCAGCCTGATTCCTATGCCCGACTGAACACATTTTTTTTATTTCCTCACTCGCCAAACCATTCCGTATGGTTTGAAGTTCATTCAAAAGGGATTCTTTCGATGTTACAACAGATTTGTTTATCTTGGTATCAAGCAAATCCTATGTTTGCTCGGACTAAGGTCTGGACTAAGAGCAAGTCAAGTCATAACTTCTATGTCACCAGATGATTCTTTTCGACAGAGATAATTCTTGCACAGCTTAGAAGTGTGTTCATGGTCACTGGCTTGTTGAAAATAAAATCCCCGATCTATCAGTCTCTTTCCAGATGGTAATGCGCGCCTCACAAGGATGGTGTGATACTTCTTTTGATCCATGATTCCAATGATTTTTAGGAGATCATTGGCTCCTTTCAAGCATTTTGAATCCCAAACCATAATATTACCACCTCCATGTTTTACTGAAGGGGTTAAACAGTCATTTTTGAGATGTTCTTTAACTCTACGTGTTATGATTCTGTCATGCCTGCTATGTTTCTGCCATGTCTGTTCTGTTTTTTGCTATGCCCTGTTATGTTCTCCCATGCCTGTTCTGTTTTTTGCCATGTTTTAGTTCTTTGCCATGTTTTTGTTTTTGCCATGCCAGATCCATTATTCTGTTAGATTCCGGTCCATGTCTTTGTTTATACCCTTCATTGCACTTTGTCTCCCCTGTCTGGTCTTTTGTTATGCTACAGCTTCTCCCCAGTCCTGCGTGTCACATGTTTAGGTGATTTCATGGTTTCTGGGTTTCAAACATTCCTTCTAATCTCGTTTGCTTCCTTCGCCTTGCTTTTCTATTTTACTAACCTTACTAACAGTTTGTTATTTTTGTTTAGATACTAACCAAGACTAACATTGTATATAATACTAACTTGCTAACGAGCACTAGGGTTTGTATAGCTGCACTTACTGATTGATTAACTAGCTCTCAGGACTCGCCCTGTTCTAGTCTCCGCCTCTTGCCTTCTCTTAGTCTTTGCTGCAATTCAGCGGATCCTCCGCACCTGCTCTACTCTGTCCTGCCTCTCATTATCTGTGCTGCTCTCGTTTTTGCCTCGTATTCATAGTGTTGCTTTTCTGACTGGACCGTCCGACTTCCGATTTTTGGCTCTGATTTGGTTTTGTTTTCTGCTCCTGTGTATCGAACCCTTTTTGTCTGACTATGATTACTGTATTGCTGCCCTGGTTTTTCGACTTTGGATTCTGCCCCTGGGATTGTGATTTTTGGATTGTGGACTTTGTACTGTTGCCTTCGGTCCTGCGGGGGTTTACCCCCTCGCTTAATAAAATCATACTTTGCATTTCCTGGTTCTCTCGACTGGTTCCTGAATGATAACTTACACTACGGCTCACAAAAGTTCAGCCTTTGGATGAGAAAATTTCAAATTTTGATTCATTGGTCCAAAGGACTTGTTCCCAGTCTTCTGGTGTCCAATCCTTGAATATCTTGGCCAACTCAAGTCTTTTTTGATGTTGCTAGCTCTAAGAAGTGGTTTTTTGGCAGCAGACCATTTTCACAAAAGCATCTGGGAATGGTAGATCTTGATACTTTCATCTCTTCACTTCTGGCGCTATTAATATCACCATGGAGTTGTTGTGCTGTCAACTGCTGGTTTTTTTTTTTTTACTTGTCATACACAGATAAGGAATATTAGAGACACTTAACTTCCCTTTTGCACCCCTATTGCCACTAGTTTTCAGCAAACCAGTCTCTGCATTTAAAATCTTCATAAATTTTTTTTACTGACCAGCCAGCATCATGTAAGGCCACAATGCAGCTATGAACACCTCAGAGAGCTCCTTCCATCGTGCCATTATGATTACCACTGTGGCACTACTCAAAGTTCATGTCGCCTTGTATACTAGAACAACTGACCATCAGAGGGAATTTTGCAGAATAATTTACTTCAAACCAGTTTAAACAAATTTTTTAGCAACAATAATCATGGAATGAGCCTTCAAATATGCACTCATGCTATGCAAAAGTCAAAAAAAAAATTGCGACAACTTTCAATTGTTATTAAAAAATGGATGTTTTATTACCAATATTTTTACTTCACTATACTTGTGGGAATTATTTTTTGTTCTCATTGCCGACAATAGTATTTTTCAATTCAATTTCACCAAAAAATTATGGAGAAGTAATCCCCTAGATTAAAGGGGTGATGTATAATTATCAATGCACACAACTGTAATTCAGACCTCAGTCCGCATTTTGCAGCTAAGATAGTAAATTTTAAAATACAAAAATCATAAGATACTTACTCAGTGAAGATTTCTAAGGCATCTAAAATACAGTGTGAATGTCCAATTATTGAACACAGAAGACTGACTTCTGCCTCAGCTAGACAGAGTAGGTGAGCCCATTAAGCCCACAGCAAAGGCTATTCCCCCAACTGTCAGGCGAATTGTGTCAGTTTCGTTATTCGCCCAACCATTCTCAGACAACAAAATGCGTGGAATATTTTGCAAGCAACATGTTTCGGTGAAACTTTCTGGTGCCATTTTAATGGTCTCGTCTGAACGGCAGCATCACGAAGATGGTTGGGGGAATTACAGCAACGTTCCCCCGTTCCATCAATGGTTGGGCGAATAAGAGCAATCCCCCCTGTTCCACCAACGGTTGAGGGAATAAGAGCAACCTTCCCCCCTGTTCCACCAACGGTTGAGGGAATAAGAGCAACCTTTTAAGCCCACTTTCCACTTTAGAGCCAAATACGAAAAAGAGAGGAAAATGTTCTGTGCTACTCATTATATGAACTGATCCAGCTATTTGTCACAGAAGTGTTATTTTATTTTTATTGCAAGCTAATCATATTTGATATTGATGAACTACTCAAATATTACAAATAAAAGTGTTAATATCTGCATGGAATGAAAAGGTTCCAAGCTTTTTATTGGCAAAATTGTAAGTTCATATGTGGATGTAGCAGATACTGGTGATGGTTCACCTGGGGGGCCATGTAGGTTTTAGTGGGCGTGGCTCGAAGTTGGGTGACCACGCCCATCTACCCTACTTTTGGTCGCTTATTCTCCCTCCTGCACAAAGGTCTCAAAACTTTTATGGCTGATAATTGATGTCTGGCATGCAAAGATTGGAAGACAGTGGTAATTTGTTCCGGACATTTATGTAGGTTGGAATTAGGACCCAATTTCCATGTGTCGGAAATGGCATCGCTTATGAATTCAGGTGGCGCTAGTGTCAACCTACATGGAGGTCCCAGGATTTTTTTCATTTTAAGGTTCAGTCCACCAACTCCAGTTTCAAGAATAATTGATAAAAACTTGGGACCTCCATGTAGGTTGAAATATGGAGCAGTCAAATTTGTTACCGTTCAATATGGCACAGAAAAAATGGCTGGGCCTGCTCAGCAGGGGAGGGATTAATTACCAAGGTCATGACTGATTTCCCTCTTCCCAGCCCCAAACTCTCAATAATTATGAAGTATGAAGAGATTTGGAGATGGTGAGTTGGCCACTTTTGCTAGTATTGGGCTGATCTTAAAAAAAAGGCGCTCTTAAGTTCTATTTTGGTCTTATCATTCCAAATGACAGTTTTCCAGAAGTTGTGAAGTTTGTCAAGGTTTTTTCTGGCATATTTTAGGCAGGCTTTTTTGTGGGATTGGCGCAATAATGGCTTCCTTCTAGCAACTCGACTATTGTTGATAAGTACCTCCTTATTGTGCTCTTTGAAAAGGCCACACCATCTTTTTCCAGAGCATCCTGTATCTCTCTTGAGGTAGCTTGTGGATTTTTCTTTGTGTCCTGAACAATTTTTCTGGCAGTTTGGGCTGAAATCTTTCTTGGCCTACCTGACCTTCACTTGGTATCAACATATCCCTAATTTTCCACCTCTTAATCGCGGACTGAACAGTACTGACTGGCATTTTCATGTCTTTGGATATCTTTTTATATCCTTTTCCATCTTTAAAAATAGCCCCGCAAAGCGGGCATTATCCCTCAGCCCTTGGATTATTTCAAATGAAAATAAATTGACAACAGAATACAAAATACAAGATGGCCGCTGTGGCAGCCATGGTGGACATCCGAGTGCCGTCAAATTGGATAGGCTTCTGTAAGTACACAAGACCAAGCAAAAGAGCAAAAATGGCATGGATTGACGGGGCCATTTTCAAGTTATCGAGCTGAATACAAAATTCAAGATGGTGGCTGTGGGGGCCATACTGAATATCCAAGCACCGTGAAAATCGATAGGCCTCTGAAAGTACCCGAGACCAAGCAACACAGCAAAAATGGCTTTGATTGACGGAGGCATTTTGGAGTTATCATGGGGAATGGAAATTCAAGATTGCGGCTGTGGCAGCCATATTTGATACGGATCGTGACCAAAATCGATAGGCTTGTGTAGTAACTGCACCCCGATGTCCTCATCAAAAATTGTGATGATCGGTGATGGCGTTTTTCAGTTATCACACGGAATGGAAATGAAAGATGGCTGTTGCGGCTGCCACATTTGATTTCGGATCGCGACTGAAATTAATAGGCTTATGTAGTAATTATACCTCAATGTCCTCAACAAAAATCGTGGTGATTGTTAATGGCGTTTTTCAGTTATCGCACGGAATGGAAATTCAAGTTGGCGGCTGTGGCAGCCATATTTGATTTTGGATCGCGGCTGAAATCGATAGGCTTGTGTAGCAACTGTAACTGTACCCCGACGTCCTCACCAAAAATGGTGATGATCGGTGATGGCGTTTTTCAGTTATGGCACGGAATCAAATCTGGATGGACAGACGGACACCGCGGGTGATGACAATACCCCTCTGCCCTTTAGTCAGGGCTTAGGGGTAAAAAGAACTACCTTGTTACGAAGGTCCTCAGACAGTCCTTTTCCATTCCGCATGGCTCAGTGTCCATCCAGATCAGTGCATCCACTCGGGAGCTAACTAACTCAATCACTATACATAGATGCTAGTTACAATTTAAAAAGGTGTGAAAAATTAACCGTTAACAGCCATTTAAACCTGAGTGTGTCCCCTTTTTACACTCGCAAATTTCAGGCATCTCAGAAATCATATGTCTACAGAAGCTGCAAAAATGTACATGTTTTCTCTCATAATATCTCATATTAATTACTGTCTACCCACTTGGGCCACTGCAAACTCCACTACTTTAAATCCGGTTATATCCTTATACAAACAAGCACTCAAAATACTGGATAAAAAACCAAGATCCTTCCATCATTGTAAAATCCTTAATATATATAGGCTTCTATATATAGTTGGAACAATCTTATTATTTTCAAAAACTGCTGCCTCATATACAAAATCTGTCACAGTTTAGCTCCACCTCCACTCTGTAGCCTTATACAATTTAGATCGCCTGCAACAAGTGTTACCAGAGGAGCTGCTAGAGGAGACTGTGAGATCCCTTTTAGAAAAAAAAATTTGGTCAATCAGTTTTTACTTATAGGGCAGCTAAGGAGTGGAATACAATCCCACAGAACATAAGAGAGTCCATTTCATACTGCTCATTCAAAAAAAATTAAAGAAATGGCTAATCGACAACCAAATTTGTCAACACTAGTCACTAGTCCTTGGTTTATATGTTTATTGATGTAAAATTTGTTGTTGTTGTTGAGGATGAATACTTGCCTTGTATCATTGGGGATGTATAGTCATTCTTGTGCTGTTGAGGGGTAATAAGAGCGTGTGTGTAAGTGAGTGTGAGTGTCTGTGTATGTGTGTGTGTGTGTGTGTGTGTGTGTGTGGGGGGGTAATGTTGCTGCTTCTAAATATTGAACATATAATATGTCTTTGTTTTTTATTGTAATTACTGTTTTTTTTGACAGGTTATATGGCCATGCTCATTCTGGCAGGGGGACTGCCAATGGAAACTAGCCTTTTGGCTATAATTGGGTGCATTTATATTTTATTGTTAAAATGTTCATTAATGTACAGTGTCCCTCTATAGGAAATAAAGGTAATAATAATAATAATAATAATAATCATAAGGGCACAATAAATGTATTCAGTACTTGCTAGTAAATACAGAGTAGACAGAAAATCTTAGGAACAGAGTGAAGGCCAAGGTCAGAATAGAAGCTCAGAGGGAAAAGAGACCTTTCTGAGTTCAGCTGTCGAGATCCAGATTTTAGAGCATCTTCAGGAAGGCTATAACCAAGTAGTTAACGCAGGGCTGCCCAAATCATGGTCCTCAAGCCCCGACAACTGCTGGTTTTCTACCGTCACCTTACCTGAGAGTCAGATGTGATGGTAGTCTGGCCAATCAGTGAAAATAACTGTTCAGTTAATTGCTTCAAAATAGAGAAAACTTCTCTTGACATATTCCTTTTTTAAAAGATAAAACCTATATGAACTGATTCTTAACATTTAAAATGAGAGATTAATTTTCCATTTTATTACAATAATTCCTTTGAAAATCAAACCAAAAGGCACTAAAAATTAGGGATGGGCATCGATTTTCGAACAGTCGAATAGTCGTTCTACAGAAGAATATCGAATACCTAATTTGACTATCGATTTTATCCGACAAAAATGAATAAACACGGAACAGAAATAAACGTCCTCACTGATGATGCAACGCGTTAGACAGCCTACGAGTGTCGCTAACAGTAAAACCTCCTCCAGCGTAGTTCAACCATCGCCACCTGTGTCAAAAATAACCAAATAAAGAAGAACAATCTCCTGCTACCGGTATCTATTGACGTGAATGTTAATGATGCAGAAACAGTCTAGTAAAAGTCTCGTTTGGAACTCTTTTAAAATAATCTCTTTCGCCACAGACTTTGCCTAAATCATTATGGTTGGCCTACGTTGTGCACGTTGCCTGAGACTACTTTCTGCGAAACAGTTTAATGAAAATGTATTTGCATGTTTTTCAAAAATGAAAATGGGATTTGCTACTGATTTACTGCTGAATCTTTCCGGTATTACGGCGGTCATTTTCGATTGTTCAGTTTTTTTCTTGGATAGGTCCACACATTGAGAGATGGGCGTATGAACGATTTTAGAGGACCAATGAATAGACCCAATAGACCTTAATTTATGTAGTCACGATCAGTTTCTTTAGTGCACTCACGACAGAAAAGACGTGTTAGCCAATGCTTTTTTTTTTTTTTGCGCCGATGTAGGCACTGTCGTTTGGTCTACCCTGTTTTTAATGACGAGAACTTGTTTAATTAAATAAACCGCGTGATATCCTGTTTTAAACGACGAGAACTAGTTCAATATAAACTGTGTGATTCCCCGTTTTAAACGACGAGAATATGTTGCTTGTTCAATTAAATAAACCATGTCATATGCTGCAAATGATTAAAAAAAAAACAAAAAACGATAAAGCTGTTTCTGTCTTCCCGTGAGTGTGCGAGTGCGTGCATATGGGGGGTTGGGGGAGTTGGGGTCGAATTTCGAATAATTTTCGAATACTTAACTGTGATTATCGAATAGTATTTTTTCCAGAAATGCACATCCCTACTGAAAATATCAGGAAACACATTAAGGTGGGCTTAAAGGGTACGCTATGTGAATATCCATTAAAAAGCGCAATGCGATCGCTATCCAACATTCTGCGAATACTGAGCAGACACTGTGCCGACAACCAGTTAGCAAATACATAATGCTTCACTGTAACTCTGTAAGCTCTCTTCCAAGACACACAAATCTACTCCAAGAGCTCTTTACTCCCATAATAGGAGCAGCATTTGAGCTAGAGCAGATACCAACTTGCTCTTAATTCCAGGGTGAGGGACACCACATAAATGGTGCACAAACTGAACAAGATTTCAGCAGCAAAGAAATCAAAACAGGCCATTTCTCATTCAAGCATTCAGACCACAACAAAGCTTACACTGCATGCTGAAACACATGGTGATGTCTCAGATCTTTAAGGTCACTCTCATCCACACACTGTCAGTGCAACACAGTTACACAAGTTAGACATGAAAGCCCTCCCTTTTCACCAAACTGACCTTGTAGAACATTACTTTCTAGACTACAGATGCAGACCATGCCTTATTTATAAGATACTCATCCTACAATAAAATTAGAAAACTCTGTCCGCCCGTCCTTCTGTCTAAATTCATTTTTCTCATCAATCGGGTGGCCAAACAATCAGAGACTGCTGCAGTGGCAAAATGTTCCAAAATATACTAAAATCAAAGTATAACCATGATCACAGTTCAACAACGAGAACTGAGCTAGGTTCATATGGCCCTTCAAAATTCCTGAAAGAGAAAGTAGAACTGTGATGAAGCAAAAACTCATAAGTCTGTTAAAAAAACAGAAAGCAAAACCGTATCAAGGCCGGATGTGTAAGCAAATCTTCCAGGATGACCATATTGATAGTCAACCAATAAGAGGCCTCGGAAAATGAGCTAGTTTATTCTGGACAAAACCTAGAATCCAGCCAACTTGGGTACTCAAATTGATGGAAACCCAGAGGATACTTGAATCCTCAGGTGACTTCTAAGTTTAAGGAGGATAGGTACAGTGCATGAGCAACCCCAGAGGCCTAAAATGAATTCACACTTTATATAAAAGGCAGTTCCGGCAAACTTGTAACCAAGGGTGTAAAATTACAATTAAGACAATGTACCAATCAGGAACTAATAAAATCTGATAAGGTAAAAAGTGTCAGGTTCATCCATGCCCCAGGAGGGGCCTGAAATAAGCAATAAAACAGGAGTTCTGACAGTCGGTGGTCAGTCTGTGTTGGGTGATTGTTGAAGAATGAATGCCTCTTGGTTTGCGCAGACCAGCCTGGGTTGTTTTATTTCACTTTGAGCTACTTACAATAAACACCAAATGCATCAGACTCTGGAGAATGTGTCCACTCCTTGAGAATAGATTTATAAGAGTGAGAGGACTGAGAAAATTTTTCTCCCACACTGCATATGGGCATTGAGTATTGGCAAAGGCAGAGGCTGATAAAGCTTATTTTTCTTTTCTTTTCCCCCAATTTTAGGAGGTTTACAAGCAAATTCCATGTATTTACAAGCATTTTTGGCAAGTATGTGTGGAGTTAAGGCACACGCATCTCCTGATGTCTGCACCTTGCTGTGGGATGTGCAGCCACGTGTGCGCACTACTTGCTAAAGTAGGCCAATAATGCTAATCTAAAGAAGGCAATGTGAACAGAGCTCTATCAGATATCAAATTATACTTTCATTCAACAACGGCTCTCATTTCAGACAGATCCAAAATAGATTTTTGTTTATGTACCAAATAGCCACGTGAGTTATGGATCCAAGATACAGTGACACCCCAATCAGGAGATGTTTCCATGCAATCAGTTGCAGCCTCAATCAGAAGGCAGATAAACGTATGAAACAGTTTAACACCTATGGTTGCCTTCAGCCAGACAGTAATCATTAGTGAGAAAATCAAAGAATGGCTGATATCATAAACTGTGAGTGACATAATACCAGGGACAAAGACAAATATTTTTCTGAATGGAACTGGCTTTCTACTCCACAATTTTTCTTTTTGATTTGTTCAATACAAATGTTGTTACATAACATTAACATGTCCCGTATACTTTGGTGCTCTGAAATGGGGTCTGTGCACAAAGTTGATTTAATTTATACAAGGTGAAAAGTAAATATTTGGTGCTTTTTTCTTCTTGTGAATCTGTGTGTGTGTGTGTGTGTGTGTGTGTGTATCATCATGGCAAAATGTGGTCCTGGAGACACCTGTTGTTGCAAAAACTACCACAGAAGTAGTTTTGAGGACTTTGTCGGGTGTTTATACACTGATCAGTCATAACATTATGACCACCTGCCAAATGTTGTGTAGGTCCCCCTTTTGCTGCCAAAACAGCCCTGACCCATCAACGCATGGACTCCTCCAGACCTCTGAAGATGTGCTATGGTATCTGGCACCAAGACGTTCGCAGCAAATCCTTTATGTCCTGGAACTTACAACGTGGAACCTCCATGGATCGGACATGTTTGTCCAGCACATTCCACAGATGCTCGATTGTGCCGAGTTCTGAGGGAATTGGAGGCCATGTCAACACCCTGAGCTCACTGTAGTGTTCCTCAAACCATTCCTACAGTGTGGCAGGACGCATTATTTTGCTGAACAAAGCCATTGCCGTTAGGGAATACCGTTTCCATGAAGGGGTGCACTTGGTCTGCAACATTGTTTAGGTAGGTGATACGTGTCAAAGTGACATCCACATGAATGGCAGGACCCAAAGTTTCACTGCAGAACATTGCCCAAAGCATCATACTGCTTCCCCTGACTTGCCCTCTTCCCATAGTGCATCCTGTGCTGTATCTTCCCCAGGTAAGTGACACACATGCACCCAGCTGTCCAAATGATGCAAAAGAAAACATGATTCATGAGATCAGGCCACCCTCGTCCATTGCTCTGTAGTCCAAATCTGATGCCATTTTAGGTGCTTTTGGCAGTGGACAGGGGTCAGCATAGGCACCCTGATATGCAACAAACAGCAATGCACTTGCTTTTTCTGACAGACAGGTGTCAGAACACCATGAACTTTTTCAGCAATTTGAACTACAGAAGCTCTCCTGCTGGATCAGACCACACGGGTGAGCCTTCACTTCCCACGCACATCAATGACCCTCGGCCGCCCATGAAGTGCAAACTGCAAACACCCCACAAGAGTTGCAGTTTCATCAATGCTCTGACCCAGTCGTGCAGCCATCATAATTTGGCCAACATAAAAGTTGCTCACATCCTTACATTTACCCATTTTTCCCACTTCCAACACATCAACTTGCTACCTAATATATCCCACCCACTGACAGGTGCCACTGTAACGTGATATTCAATGTTATTCACGTCACCTGTCAGTGGTTATAATGTTATGGCTGATCAGTCTAAGTCTGTCAGTCTGTGAACAGACGTTGTCACCACGACAGCGTCACAACCGTGCAAAAGTTTACAGGTGTATGGTTGACATCAAATGAAGGCTGAGTTCAAAGGTGGGTGTGCCCCAAGCAAGGGCACCAGAAGTAGGCAGGAAGGAAGACCAGCCGGTGTGATCTGATTGCAGTATGGTCTCAAGTTTTTATAGCCATAATTGCAACTTCTGAAAAGTACGAGGCTGTTCATTTTCCAAGTTGGAGATACCATATTCTTCACTGAAGGGTAACAGAAACAACAAGTTAAATAAACTATGCATGCTCTAATAGTTCAGTAATGCTCCAGGTCAGTTCTCAAATGATGTGCTTTGCGGCTAGCCGCAAATAATTCCTTTGCAAGCAAGTTAATGTTCTTAACTGACAAGCTGATAGAAACCAGTGTTGATTCCAGATACTGAAAGTGTGGACAATTGCATATAAATACTAAAACATAGCCTACAGAAAATAGAGATGAAAGGCAAATAAAAGCAACAAAGCAAGACAGCAGAAACACGGGGGCCCCTGCTCTCGACGCAGCTGTATAAGGAAAGCTTAGAATAACGCTGTTTTGAGTTTTCACTCATTTATTTATTTATTTTTAATTTGCTATTTGAATCGCACGTCTTCCGACCAGCATGGGCAAGTCCCTTAAATGGTGCAATTCCTTCGCGTACTGATCATTCTCAGTGCTGGCTTAAAATCCGCCACCACAAATATTACAGTATGCTGCTACAGTGTTACGCTCGATTGCTTTTTAAAGAAAAAAAAAGATCTATATTAGACCAGGGAGAAAACGCACACATATTTATTTGCTATGACCCTCTAATTGGGAGAATGCTGCCTAATGATCTTTTGAATGTCTCGTTGATAAATGCGTAGGATCGTGTTGTTCATGCGATTTAAAAATACACGTTCAATCAACCATAAAGACAAATGCAGCTCTCCAACACGCAGCCACACGGTGACAAGAAATATATATTTATGCGTGAAATTAGCTATAACATTTCGCTTGATATTTTCCCTGATCAAGTTATCCTGAGAGCGAACATCCGCGAGCTGTCAAATCCAAGAATGTCGCCTGAGCACGAATACCAAAATAATGTTCAATAGCACACATCGATTAGGCGCAATTGATAAAACTGACGTGATTGGAAATGACATTCGGCAAAGCAATGGACATACCCGCTGTCTTGCACGGATCGTCACATATCCCGTTCGCTGCTGTGTGCTTATTGTGTCAGAATAATTAGAAGATACGTCTGTGCTCCCGCCAGCGCCATGTTTTCCGTGCTGTGTGGATTAGACTAGCCGTGATGTGCAGGCTGGTCTAAGAACGGCGTGGTACATCCGGGATGCTGCGGAGCCGACCCCTCAGTTGGTTAGGGGATGCAAGACGGCTGGAAGCCTGGAACCCAGCTGGAACACCTGAGATGTGAGGACCGCTAAACGAAAGGAAACGTCTGACTGTAGCCGTCTGACTGCAGACAATGACCGTCGGTTGAGAGGTTTAGTCGACCATTATTTTCATGCTAGATTGAAAACCTCTCGTGTCTGGACATGATAACCTTTGATACAGCTGCTGCGAAACATGACACATGGATATTCATGAATCGCATGTAATCACCTCCTGTGTTGGATTGGGCTGATTGATGCATGAGTGAACATTACCATAACATCTTTCAAATGTAGCGACATCAGGAATTCAACCGACTGATACAAAATTGCGCCCTTAATTTTTCATTCAGAATTAGGCCTGTTTGGCTGATGGAGTCAAACAATGTTGATGAACTTCTGGTCTAATGCCTTCCATCTATGGACCAACCGTATTGGTGGATGAGTCATCGCAGCCAATGTGACCCACTTTTCTTCCTTTTTATGCATCCTTGTGGTGTGTTTTGTCAGACCTTAGTAGTGTTTTTCGATTTATCATCGTGGGTAAAATTATTTATTCCTGAAAATGGTCACTATTTGTGTTGTGATATAAAGAGTATTTAAGTGGATTCCCATAGTGTGTGTGCTTCAAGACAGCCAGCAGTCACACTGCATAGATTTTCCAGATGCATACTTGATAAAATGTTAAAGTGGTGTTCTGCAGGTGGTGTTAAACAGCATTGGAAATAAATGTGACCAATCTCCATCCAAACAGAAATGTTGATGTTCTATTTTTGCGAGATGCGTGATCATGAAATTTGGCCCCGACCCCACAAAATTAAAAGAAAACAAAAAAATATTCACAGGAACTGACCTCCCTCTGCCTGTAAGATATAGAGTACAGGGGAAGATACGATGCACTGACGCTTCTATCAATACATTTATTGGCAAATTGGGCAAAATTTTCCGTGTAGATATCGAAATATCACACTGGAGTAAGATAAAGTGGATATAGGGAGTGCACTATTCAGATAATTGTGTGCCTTGACAACATACGGAACCAGTTAAGTACAATATGTGGTTGAGTGCATGATTTATGACTGATACCCTTGATATATATATATATATATATATATATATATATATATAGCATAGGAATTAGATTTTTTCTACATGACATAATATGGGCAAGGCTCATGAAAATGACTCCACCCCAGACCTCATTTGAAAAAATATTGCTTTGCTAGTATCAAATAATTAGTTTCTATGTGTAAATTAGAGATGTTTACAGTTTATGTGCAAAAAAAATTATCATCAAATCACCAATACTTATCCTGCAATGCATCATGAAAGAACGGCATGTCTGAATCCATTTTCGGCTCGGTTGTGTACGTTATCCACTGACACACCTCTCTTCAGAGTAGTCTGGTACATACTAAATCTCTTTTTAATCAATTCTAGCTCCTTTTTTATACTTCATGATGTTTTGAGAAAGAAATTCATACCCCAAAAAAGATGTCTACCTATTTTTTGACCTTTGGCAGGCTTGTGAAAAAAGTCTTGAAAATGAGCATCAGGATTTTAAGTGAAACATGGATTAAATGTATACTTTCGTTTCATGTGGCAGTTCCCCACTCAGTTTAAATGAATTTTCTAATACTTTACCACAATCGTCATTATTTTCTGCACATTTTGGTGTATAATGATCCATGTAATAATAAAAAATGGTGGGAGCAGGAGTCCAATTTGCAAAGGCTGTCAGCGGATAACATACACAACACAAAATGCTGTCTTAATGAATCTGCATAAACAAAGCTTTTTCTGATAATTCCAAGCGTCCAGAGACCCAAGCCAGTGGCGTCGCCAAGGGGGGGGGGACGTGCCCCCCACGGACATCTCATGCCCCCCCATGTGCCCCCCCATTTAGGACACGTAAATAAATAATGCAGTGTCTATGTGTCCGAAAGTCGGACGGGGTTTTAATATAACTCCGTGTCCGACAGACGGATGGTTTCAATTTAACTCCGCGTCCGACAGTCTATTATTGTTTTTAATTTCTTCGAATCTACTGAATCCTTTAGATATTAAACGTGAATGTTTTGATAAGAGGGCTCAGTTCTTCAAGATGAGTAGCGAGAATTTCAATCAATGTTTCTGTTTATGCTCTGCTCAATAAAGTGAAGCGACATTGGCACGGGACTTTGCGCATTTATGAAGAATTAGCAACTGTCAGCCAGATCCTAAAATACTCCGCGTCCGAAAGTCATAAAAGTTCTAGTTTTTTGAGTATTCCAGCAATTATTAGACGTACAAACTTGGCCATGTTTTTGTTCGACCTTCACAAAATGCAGATTGATAGCTATCGACTTTTCTTGGTCTTTTATTCGCCTGTTTACTTCCGTTGAAGACAGACAACAGTCTTTATTCGGTCTCTCTTGAAAACTAGTCAGATGGATCGAACAGATTCACGCTTTATTTCCACACCAGAGATAAAATAGTGCTTGAAGTCAGTCAGCAAATCAATTCCATGACCATTGACATTGTGAATTAAACATTGCATGGACGATCAAGACTGTCGAACGCGAAATGCAAAATACTCCATGCCCGGCAGCCAGCAGAAAGTAAAAGTATTGATATGAGAGCAGATTTATGACGAAATAAAGAATAAAATATGTCACCAACAATCAGAACATCCAATGGGCACTGCAATCAATTTATTTGGGCCATTTTTATAAATACAACGAAGTCCGTACAATGCCGGTTGGACATTAAATGCTCCGTGTCCGATAGCCAAAAAAAAAAAAAAAAAAAAAAGAGGACGATTAGAACAGATTTATAACGAAATAAAGAATAATAATTAAAAAAACATTTTAACAGCAAACAGAACATCCAATGAACACAGTGGTTTATTTATTTGTGGGCCATCTTTTTTGGATGTTCTGTTTGTGCCCCCCTTGTGCACCCCCAGAATAAAAGGTCTGGTGACGCCACTGGCCCAAGCTATAAGTTTTTCTCCTCCTCACAAATTACTTCATTGACAGGTACCCCTACCTTTATCTTCCCAGCCTCCATATATTATTTTCCAACCTTAAATCTAAGAAATCAAAGAAAAAACAGCTTGGATTTCATGATAAGCAACACCAAATTTATTTATAAGCAGTAAATCCCCCCAGAATTATCACAAATACCTGAAAAGAAGAGATATCAGTGAAAATAAATCTTTAGTTTAAGTTAAATAATGGAAAAAACAGAGCGGATAACGTACACAACATCGATAACGTACACAACGCATGCCACATAAAACAACACAAAATGGAGATTTCACGCAATAATTTCAAAAAGGGTTCATATAATTATGTCTTTCACACGCGTGAAGTGCGTGATTCATTGAGTCTCGCCATGACACCGATAACGGACACAACAAGCTTAAACCATACGGCAAGGAAGTTGATGTTTGTGTGAGTGTGAAGGTCAGGGAGCCAACAATACATGAAAAATGGTTTCATTTTGTCAAAATATGAATATTTTCGGGTGGTGTGGACCCTTAATAGTTCCCTAGATGCTAATTAATTATTTATTTATGACTGGTCGTAATCAGATCACGTACACAACGGTTTTTTGGGACAAGTTGTTGATGCCTGTATGACATGGATCAAGTGAGATGCACACTATGACATGGCTCCCAAATAATAGTTCAGTGTGTGTTTTATATATTTAAAAGTAGTTTAGACTTTTAGATTTTAATTTATTCTATGAAACATAATTCAAAATTCCTATATCTGTTTTGGACATACCAAAATGTGGGAAATTTTAAGGTTTGCAAGATTTTAGGTGCCCATAATGTGGTCAAAAAATGGTAAGAGACCCATAAAAGTATACATTCCTGTGTAGCTCTCATCATGCTCTTTATGATGAGACTGTAATAATAAAAAAAACTCCCAATATTAAAAATATTATGGGCATTGGACAAACAAAAAGGGGGTGGAGTCATTTTCGTGAGCCTTGCCCATATGCAGTTTGCCTTTTTTGCTTTATCTGGGGAGCAGGTAGAAAACAGATGGTAACAGATAAGGCGTCAAGGCTCAGAAGGAGTTAAACTTAATCTGTTTGCGGGGATTGCATATTTGACTGAAAAGTCAGCTGCCCTAAGGACTGCATCACGTGTGTTGTCCAATGTATTGTCTTTTTTGACCAACAATGCCATTTCATGCTTTTCTAATGGCCAGTCTGAGTTTCAATATGCATCACTACTCAGTGTTAAAGAAGAGTCAGCACTGAGAGGAAAATGACCGCATGCAGTATAACGTTAGTTGTCCTTCTAAGAATTCTGGAGAGTTCACTGTCAGGGCACAAGCTTCCAGCCTATTAGTGCAAAAACTCACATATATTGTGTCCTTCACGAATTCTTACACCCTTGGTAAATATGACCCAAAGAGGTTATGAAAAATGTAGCGAAAAAGTTGAATACCCATTCCTGTCATGACGCTCATGTGAATTCCTGTTGTCTCTCTTTGAAAATCAGCAGCATGTGTACTGTATGTGTTTGGCGCTGTATATTGTTTTGTGATTGTTGTATGTCTTGTGCATGTCTCCCCTCTCGCCTGAGTCTTGTAACTCGTTTGTTTCCTAATGCGCAAGTGACGGATATTTGAGTCTTCCAGTGTATGTGCTTGTTGCTGGATTGAAAAGTCATATTTGCACTGAAATCCTAGTCATATGTATGTTAAACTTCTTTGTCTTCATCTATATGCAACCAGTACTTTAGTGGCAGCAAAGGTCTCTTTGTCACTTTTATTGTCATTGGTCAATCCGAACAAGCTTCCAATCCTAAATCAGGGTCCAGGATTGGGACCGAGTTCAAGTTAGCTGAATTCATCCTGTTCATCAATTCTAGTTTTCTAGAACAAGCCTACTGTCCTAATCAAGGTCCAGGACTGGGACCACGTTCTTGTTAACCCTTGCAAGCCTCCTCTCTTAATCAAGTTTGTCAGGAACAAGCTTCCAACCCTGAGCTGGGGACAGGACTGGGGCCGAATTCTTCTCAAGCATCAACCTTCCTCTTTGTGGGCAGTTCAGTGCCGGCAAGTGATTCAACATCTGGCTGCGCACCAGAAGCCTCTGCATTGCCAATTGCCTATCAGCATTGCCTATCATCTGTGTTGAACTGTCTCCCACATGAAAAGAATCTATATGAACATATATGCACATATATGCAACCTATATGCTGCATATATGCAGCATATATGTCGCATATAGGCCAAATTCAGGTACATATATGTGCTTATAGAGGGCATATAGGTCTCCAATATAGCTCATATACCCAGTGGCAGGTTCTGTTTGTCATACCTATTGTATAGCTCATATCTCACTTTTGCAACTGTCATACATGATGCCTAGCTCATATTTTTATTCTCAAGGTAATATCTGCATATTAGTTCAAAGTCCCTTACAGAAATAACAAGATTTTCACGCAATAACTTATTAATCGCATATGAACACGTGAAATTGGCATCACATTTGATCCTAAATACATTTTGACATGTGACAACAGCATGTTATGTGAAAACCAGTCATTATCAACTATGGCAAGTGAGAGGAAGCAAAAAGCTATGATATCAACACAAATATCTAATACTATTTGTTACATTTTTTTCCTGAAACATTAACAAGGTCACCAATTCTTTCTTGACCATACTTATTTCCATTCTATGAAGATTGAGTTGAGTATTGTGGAAGAGAAGGAAATGTATAAAAAAAAATGGTTTGATTATGTTTATTTCATCAATTAAGCATTTTTTCAAGTTTAAGTCACTGCCAGATTCACCACATTAGATAAAATTGGATTCACGTCATTACAGCTCATACACATCCACTGAAAGGTTATACACTACACTGTTACATCAACCAAATGGCAATGTTTTCTATCTTGTCTGTAATGCAGTTTCTAGATGAATATGGCTCCGAGGTCCTTAGTCTAACTGTAGCAAAATAAAACAAAAATAACAAAATAATAGTACACAGATGAATATACATTCAAGTAAACATGCCTTTCAAAAGTCATTTTCATCCCCACATCTATTTGAGCATTTCACTGTGGTTAATGAATTTGAAGACAAAGTCTACATTTCTGTTCACAGTTTTAATGAACAGACACTTGTCTTTTATCTGAGATGCTTGTGTGGCAACTAAAGGTCCCAGACTTTTTTCTACAGGGATGAAATAACAAGGATTCTTAAATTCCCACACGAAAAGAACCTATATAAACATATTGGTTTTAATCCCCGGCCAGTGGTCGGCAGCTCTTTTCAGAAGTAGCGCGCAATTGGCCAATGTGCTACAGGGATGCAAATTGCGAAGGGCCTGTTGGGAAGGGTTATGTAGATTAGAGTTCCCCTAGGTGCGTCCTGTTGGTCAGATGGTCGCTGATAAAATTTATTCTGACACTATTGGCAGGTTTCTTCCGTCTTCGTTCTGAGTTTACGATATTGCAGATAGTAAATGCTGAAAAAGATGTTCAATCGGGCGCGGTCTTTGGAGGAGGGTCGCAAACTAATACAACTTTCCTGGGTTGTCAACAGAAAGCCACATAATGTGGAAAAAGCCTAAATACTTGCACGTAATTCCATAATTGGATCTCCCAGATTCAAGCGCAACTGGAAATGCCAAACGGGAAAAAAACATTTTAGTTTTAATATAGGGCCACATATAGGTTTTGCATGTATGTGACATATAGGTACATATATTTACCTATAATATATGAAAACGGCCAATTTTATGTATGTCGCATATATGCAAAACCTATATTTGGCCCTATATGTTTGGCCCTATATGTTTTTATAGGTTCTTTCCGTGTGGGCTCTCCTCCTATCCGGGGTTCCGTCCTCCTCATTAAGTTACTGCTGCCAATAAATTACCCCTAGTATCGAAAGTCTGTCTCTGCACTTGATTCCTGTTCTGGACCATAGCACATTCCGAATATATGAGGCAGTAATTAGCTAGGGGAGGACCTGTGCCCATTTTGATTGAGTGCAGATTGAGGAGGGTGGTTCAAGTTGTAAAGGAAATTGTAACAATTGCTGTTGAAGAATTGCAGACAATAATTATGTCTTGAGATCAGGCAATCTCAATTCAATTCAATTTTATTTGTATCGCGGTTTTCACAGAGAGACTGTCTCAGAGACCCTTTGCAGTGCAAAATAAATATGGGCAGTGCCCAGACTAATCCTCACTATAGCAAATGAAGCAAAAAACTCCCAGTAGGGTGAAAAATCCTCAAACAGTGGTGAGAAATAGCTCCCCAGTGGGAAGAAATCTAAGGAGGAACCCGGCTATAATGGGGAAGCCCATCCTCCGCTGACTAGCTAATTAATACTAAAATAAAATAATAATGAAATAAAGTATTAATTAAGTTCAATTAAAGTCCATTAAAACTCATTAAAACATCCAAGCAGTGGCATCTGTAGCTTCTGGAAGTGGAATGACAAGGATGGAGCAGAACTGGATCAGGACCAGATCAGGACAGGAGCAGCCAGCGATCACATGATGTGGGACAGGGCTTGGATGGTCCATAGACTCAGATTTATGGAGGGAAAAGATCCCCGGAAAAAAACAGAAAAAAGGGGTTAAGCACGGGATAAAACTACTGCATATTCGTAAAAAATCTGTCCTGCATCAGGTGCCAAGTAACAATTCAGGTGAAACTAGTCTAGAAACAGTCAACACTCCTCCATCCACGTACTGCAGTACAGAGGCCCTACAATTATACCAGGCTGAAAGATCACATGGATTTTCTTAACACAAGCCACCACAAGTACCATGCAAACCTTCCCGGTGCCTAAAGCTGTGGCTAGCTCCACTGGCACTGTTAATGCATTCTCAGTAGCTGGGTTTACATGGAGCCTAATATTCCGATTAGAATCGGTTTAGGAGCCCAAACCGAATAAAAATGCTCCATATGAACACCTCATTCAAAATAAACAGGCCGAAACGGAATAGAATTTCATTCGGTTGCAGAGGGGTAGAATATTCCTCTTCCCAAAACGATTAAAAGTAAAATTTTATCATGTAAATGGTGAAATGGAAAGTTTTCTGGCTGCATTCTGTCTGCGCATGCTTCATCTTGACGTAAATGCACAGTGATGTTTCTATACTTGCAAATATGGTGTTGGTGGCTTCCTAGCACAGCACGCCGAACTGTGGACTACCGCAGAGTATTTGTTTTTAATACGAACTCAATGAACTGAAAATTATCGCACGCTAAGACGGAAGGAAAACAAGAAATAGCTATTGAACTGTTTAAAAAAAGTCCACAAAAAACTCAACAAAGCTGGGATAAACCGAAATGTCGAACGAATTCGAACTGCTGGAAAACTCTGAAGACCGGCTACTATAAGCCTTAACAGCACAACAACGAAAGTGGATACTTTTTTCATCAATCTGCGCATGTCACACAGCTGGAAAACATCTTTTCTGATTAAAAGCGGTGGCGCATTTAAACACCAGATCGGAATAGATAACGTCACATGTAAACAGTTGACCTGAAATCTTCAATCAGGATGAAAAAAGTCTGCATGTAAACCAGGCTAGTGCCACTGGTTCCACATTGATTTACTTGGCACTACCACCAGTACCATACCATATGGACCTCCCCGGTGACTAAGGCTGTAGCAAGCCCCACTCCAAAATCTCCAAAACTACGATCAGACACTATGGGCCCTATCTTACGCCAGAGTCCCTAAACCCGTTATTTGGGGATTTCGCATTGCATAAGAGGCGTTCCCCCGCGTAAGTTGCTATCTTGCGCACCTGCCTATATCCCTAAAACACCAGCGCTACCCGTTACATTATGCATAGGCGTGGTTTGGGCGTTACGCCAGTTAAACCAATCAGTGTGCCAGGTGCCACTGCCTTTCGGAGCAGGCTGCGCTATCCCAAATCCTCAAACCAAAACCCGTGATGGAGAGAGGAAGGTCGCCACGTTTCTCCGTTGACGGAGTTAAATTGCCCGTGCATGAGGTCAAATCCAGTCAGGGAGGATCTGTTTTTGTTAAGTTAATCATGAATTGTATTATTATTATTATTATTATTACTTGACATTGACAAATTGTTTAATGTTTGGTATGTAGTAAAAAAAAAAAAAAATAAATCAAGCCTACCCTTTTGTGATGGAAACTTCAAAAAAAAAAAAAAAAAAAAAAAGCGTTTCACCATGCACTTCCAACTCCCTCCCGCCTGAAATGAAGCATAGAACAAAATTCCATTTTAGAAAAATAAAATTAGGTATATGCACTGGCACTCAGCGACGTAACTTTTTTTTTTTTTTTTCCCAGCGAGAGCGGCATTTCAGAACTCTTCAGCGAATGAAGGTAATTCTGGTGACCAGTACGTGGTTTCGTCAGTTTCCATTTTCCAATCGGACATTGTCTATTTTTTTTACAGCAAGTTGCGTGACCGTGCTGCAAAAACAGGCGTACATACTTGTCGCCGAAATTACCTTCATTCGCAAGAGAGTTCTGAAATGCCGCTCTCGCTGGAAAAAAATTTCTGTTGCTGAGTGCTAATGCATAGGGCTCTTTTGAAAGCCCAAATGCGGGTAGCGGGAGGTTTTAGGACCCGCTACACGCTTTCCCTAAAGTGTGTGGTCAAGATAGCAATTTTAGGGAAAGCGCATAATAACGCCCACGGGCACACCTCCAGGCGCAAATAAGGGATTAGACATAATGCATAGCGGGTAGTGTGGCCGCAAGATATCGTTTAGGGATAGTGGAAGCTGCTAAATGCGTAATTCACGGGTTGCGGGTAGTGGCAACGGGTAAGGCAGTGTGAAAGATAGAGCCCCAAATACACAACTAGATGTTTGGGAAAGTTGTTGGAAAAAAAGTCGTCTGTTGTCATTAAAAAACGAAGTCAGGCTACAACAGTTTGCAAAAACATACTGGAACCTCTAATGGGATTAAGTGCTATCATCAGACAAGACCAAAATAACACTCTTTGACCAAAAAAAAAGAACACCTGCAATGGGTTTGGCAGAGAAACAGAAATAGCCATTACATATAGAAGCTCATACCCGCTGTGAAGTATTGAGGTGAAAATGTTATTTTGTGGAGTTTTTTTCTTCCTGAGGCCCGAGAAAACATGGTAGGATTCATGGAATCAGGTATTCCATCAAATACCAACAGATACAAAATGGAAACTCAACTGCCCTGGCCAGAAAGCTTAAACTACGCAGTGGTTGGGTCTTCCATGTGCAGGTCATAAGTTGTCCACGAGAGCGTTTTGGAGTTGCTGGATTGCGTATTTGATGAGTTTTGAAGGGAGTATTGAAGGAGGGAGGGATCTGTACCATTCACTTTCGTTATGTTCGCTGAGCAGCTCGCGTCTCCGCCCCCCCCATCTCAAAACAACGGGCACGTATAACTACAGGTAATGTACCTACTCATATAACTATAGGGATCATGGCAATAGGCCAATTTGCCAAAATGTTGAAATATACCTTTAACAAGGGGGGCCAATTACTTTTTCACATTGGGCCAGGTAGGTTTGGATTGCTTTTTTCCCTTAATAAATGAAATCAAGCATTCAGTACTTAAAATATACGATTCAAAAAAAAAGTAGGGGATATTGGATTTACAAGTACCATGAAATGCAGATCATGAGGTCAGGAAGGAAACAAATGACATAAAAACATTAAGGAAACATTTGTCAATTTATTCGAAACCCTGTGTACAGTCAGTAAAGGACAGATTCTCCAGAATAAGGGTCGACACAAACACAGGGTCACACAGCAAATTTACCACCATTGTGAAACAGAGTCAGTAGCGGTAAAACCCCCTCGGTTGGCTAGACAAGCTCGATTCGGCGTGGCATACTCCTAACGAGACGTCCCAGGTCATTTTGGGGAACGTTATTCCATTCCTGTTGCAATGCTGCAGCAAGTTCTTGGACATTGGCAGGAGGTTGTTGACGTTGGCGTAGCCGCTGTCCAAGCATGTCCCAGACATGCTCGATGGGGGAAAGGTCCGGACTGAGTGCTGGCCATGGTAATGTGGTGATATTCTGCTGCTGGAGGTAATCTGTAACGATCCTGGCCCTATGACATCTGGCATTGTCATCTTGGAAAATGAAACGGTGGCCATAACGACGTGCAAACGGCACAACATGGGGTGCCAAGATGTTGTCCCGGTAGTACTGCCCTGTGACACGTCCAGCAACAACATGCAAGTCTGTTCTGCCGCAGCAGTGATGCCTCCCCACACCATTACAGATCCACCCCCATACGGATCATGTCTAATGACGTTAACGTCATGGAAACGTTTGTTACGTCAGCGCCAAACCCTCCTGCGTCTGTCAAGGAAGTCCACAGTGAACCTCGACTCATCTGAGAACATTACGTTGTTCCATCAGCGATTATCCCAGCATTGATGATGACGACACCATTGGAGTCTGGCCCTAATGTGACGATCCCTCAAACAGGGAATGACACGAGGACGTCGGGCGTGTAAGTGAAATCTGTGCAGACGATTCCTGATGGTCTGGCCACTCACTACCAAGCCAGTATCCCTTTGAAGTTGAGACCTTATCTAATTTGCTGTTACCATACAATTTCTCAAGACAATAGTGCGGATGAATCTGTCCTGAGCCTGAGTTGTTGCCCTTGGTCGACGGATCATGGTCTATCCTGAACAGACCCTGTAGCACGATGTCTGGACCATAATCTGCTGATGACAGACTGGGAAACATTCATTGCCCTTGCCACAACGACCTGTCTTGTGCCAACCTGTAGCATGCCAAGGGCACGAACCTCTCCTCCTGTGTTAGGCGGCGATGGTCTCTGTTTAATTAACGACTTCAACCACTGATAATCTGATGCTTTCTCTTCAAAATCTTCCTTTATAGTGGCTCTAACCTTCCAATTCAGAGTCATGCAAATTTGTGGCACAACCCCTTGATCATCAATAGCATCCCGTGCAGATCGTGAGAGTGTCATTGATGTGTTTGGGTGATGAATTTCTTTGGAAATGCTTCCTCAGTAAGAAACTATACAACATGGTTTCAGTATCCCTTTGTATATGTGAAAATTTTGATCTCAAAATAAAATATCCCCTACTTTTTTGAATAGTATATATATATATATATATATATATATATATATATATATATATATATATATATGTGTGTGTATATATATATGAAGAGTTTGTTTCCAAAAGGCAATATATCCATTTTATTCATTTTGAGTAAATCAATTTTTTCTGTGTGGGCGCCTATTGCATTTTATAGAGAAACACAAACTTTGACCATGAAAAAATACACTCTATAGTATGAATTTCAAAAAAAGAAACTTTGGACCATGTGTAAGAAGCACTGGGCTATTGCTTTATGGCATTATCTCAATTTTTGAAATTTTGGCACTTATTGCATTTTGGAACCAAACTCTTCATATATATATAATGGTAAGCCGTTTCGGAAAATTATTATGTATATAGAATGAAACTCTGAATATATGGAATGAAACTTGAATATATGGAATGAACGTCTGAATATATGGAATGAAACGTGAGAATATTGAATGGAAACTGACGTCATCAAGGCACTAGCGCCATCTTGTGTTTTGAGACGATTAGTTATCGCTGTCGCTGCAAAAATGAGTGCCACATTATGAGTGAGTCAGCATGAATGAATGAAGATATAATCAGCACTTCAGCGAAGTACGGGCCATAACACTTGTAACCGAATCCAATATCGTTCTACTGATGAAAAAATATATTCACTCTTTCATAATGCAGGGAGTGCCACAGGCGGCAGTGCTGCACATCAGGCAATTTCAGGCCAACGTTAATCCTGGAAGAAACATAAACTTCATCCTTGACCGCAGTGAGGCACACCTCGGTTGGTTGGCTAGCTGACCCCAACCGTTGGAAAAAATATCAAGCCGAACTGGCAGGAGATTTTCAGAAAATTTTTTTTTTTTTTTTTTAGAATGTGAAATTCCTACTTCAAAAGCTAAAAACTAGTGTGAGTTTGATGGATTAGCTAGCTCACCCTAACTGTTAAAATATCAACCCATTTCAGGCGCATTTTTTTTGCGTACCAGCGGATTTTTCCGGCGTACCGGCATGCGACTTTTGCTTTCATTAGCGTACCTGCCCGGTACATTGATATGGCCTGGCTAGAACCATGAGTTTTTATGAAAAGCAAAATTTTTCGCTGTGCCCAAAATCTATACCAGCTTCAGGGATGTGTCATGACCACTAAGTCACCCATCACAACAGATGTTTTGTATTTTTCGAGAGGTTTATAGACCTACTATACATATCAGGACATTATAAGCAGTGTTGACTATATTTAAATATGATTAGGGCATGATTGAATATCAAAAGTCACTGATAACTCGAAGAACCGAATGGTTTTTGGAGAACTGAGAGACCCAACTTTGACCAGCTGTTGCGCGAAAAGCATAATCTTACGACACGATTTTCTGCACATGATAATTTAACCCCTCAACATTAGGAAACAAGCTAAAATTAAGGCCTTATTTACTCCACATTTACAATTTTTTAAACTTTTACAATTTTTTTTTTTTTTAAATCTGAACCCCCCACTGGTTCCCATTTTGTGAACCTGACCCACATCTATTTCAATCATGAAGACTCCAGAATTAAAAGAAGAAAAGATTTATTGACAGTGAAATGAATTCTGAGAATTTCTTTGGCGATGACTCCGTCCTCGAGGATCCTTCAGCGAAGTGGGGTGCAGATCTGCCGGCGTAGCAGGCAGTGGCGAAGCCATCCCCCGTTTGGAAGGGTCATCTGGTCAGCAGGGAAATGGGTTTGATGCTGAAGAGGGTGAAGCCAGGAAGCTGGTGGTGGCGGGGAGGTGGTGGGTGATGCGAAATCTCTGCAAACAGCGAACGGAAACACGTTATTAGCATTTAAATAAAAGACCTATGGTTGCGATTGGGTGAATGAAATTGCCTAGGCGTTCCTACGTCTCACGATTGAACTTTTGTTTACACTTCCATTTCAATCACGAAGACTCCGGAGTTAAAAAAAAAGAAAAGATTTATTGACAATGAAATGAATTCGAGAATATCTTTGGCAATGACTCCGTCCTCGAGGATCCTTCTGCGAGGTGGGGTGCAGATCTGCCGGCATAGCAGGCAGTGGCGAAGCCATCCTCCGAAAAGAGAAGGATCTTGAGGACAGGCGAGTCATCGAGATGAGCTGCCCTAGGAGACAATTTGCATTAGAAAACTAAACAAGCAATGGCGCTGGCTAAGCGCAGATACAGTGTGCCACTGCTAGGGCACAAGGCAAATACTAGCATAGCATCTCTGATCATTTGCCAGCGAGGCAATAAGCACCTATAACCCAGCGCTAGCCAAGTGCTCGTAAACAATAACAGTGCGAGTGGACGAGGTAAATACATCAAGTATCTGATTACTTACCAATATAGATACTTACTGTCACAACCATCTATAAATACATGAGCATGGCCACTGGTAGTGGACATGAGATATACTGCATAGTATCTGTGACTGCTTACCAGCTAGGCAAGGTGTGCCCACAACCAAAACACTAGCCAAGCGCTTGTGTGCTGTGCCACTGCGAGTGGAAGTGACATGCAAACATGAAGAATCAGATTACTTACCAATATAGATACTTACTGTCACACCATCATCTAAATGAATGAGCATTGCCACTGCTAGTGGACGTGAGGTAGATACTTGCGAAGTATCTGTGACTGCTTGCCAGCTAGGCAAGGTGTGCCCATAACCAAAACGCTAGCCAAGCGCTAGTGTGCTTACTTACCAATATAGATACTTACTGTCACACCATCATCTAAATGCATGAGCATTGCCACTGCTAGTGGATGTGAGGTAGATACTTGCATAGTATCTGTGACTGCTTGCCAGCCAGGCAATTTGCACCCATAACCAAAGGGCAAGTCCGCTAATTAGTAAACCTATTGGTGTAATTTTCAAAATAGTGCTACACATCTCTGTAATACATCATTTTAAAGGTTTATAGCCCTATTTTTCAAAACCACTGAGTAAACCTGAGTGGAAGATGTATATTTATATAAATATCAGTGGTTTTGTAAGATGGAATAAAGGAGTCTGGATATCCCTGATTGATGCGTATTTAAATAATTGTATTTTTTTCTATCTAAGATAATCATTGTTGCAAATTTTTGTTGGAGTGATTTTTACATAAGGCCCTAGTATTTATTGCATTGATAAAAAATCAGTTTGATTTAAAATAAAAAATTAATTTGCATACTAAGTATACACACTTTTCACATGTATGTCTGACACCAAAAATGATTCTTTATAACTGTCCCATCAATATGCACTGTCAAACTAACTTGATATCCTGGATTAAATGTGTCTATAATCTCTTTATTATAATGGACTAGTTTATTGTCATCAGGTATTTGCAACATGCTGGGAATACTGGTGTCAAATTTTGTACGTCCGACACCGTGTACGTCCGACACCACAGTTTCCAACAGTTTAAAGCTCATGGACACTGTAATTGGTAACAAGAATGGTTATTACTTTCATACCACCAGTTCTAGAATCTGGAGGAAAGCATTTCATAGGGATAGGAAGAGGAATAGGAACTGATCAGCTGCCATCTGATCGCTGGAATAGGAACTATGTTGTGCAATTGTATCTTCTTTTTGCCATCACCTTTGTACTGGAGGGAAATTTGATTTTGAAGTTTGATTTTGAAATTCCACAGATTTTAAGACACTGGACTTGAAAAAAAGGTGAGTACAATGAACTGAATGTGTCCAAATTGTTGGTTATAAATCATGGCATATGAACATCTGGTAGCTATGTGGAACTCTAGGTCATTCGGGGCTTTGCGGCGCGTCCTCCGATCGCGTATCGCAACTCGTCTGGATTGCGCTACGGTAGTCAAAATGGGTGTATTGCTTTTTCTGGTGCACATGTTTTGGTCGCGTCTTTGTTGGGAAGTCTTATGTTGATGACGTAGTTCACACATTGGCACAAAAGTGCCATTTTGAATTTTTCGATTTGATAAACGGGAACCAACTTGATAAACGGGAACCAACCGTTTATCAAATCATTTTGATTTGATAAACGGGAACAACTTTCACGCAAACATTTTGTTTGAGTTTGTGCTCAAGAAAGCAACGATCGTTTTATTGAATGCAAGTAAAATAATCATTGAAACCTGTAATATATTCATTTTTATATATTTCCCCATCAGTGTGCTGAATGTGAGCAGCTTTGGCCGGCCTTATTAGAGAATCAGAAATTAATTACAGATATGAAATTTCAAAATTCACATTATGGTGTCAAGATAATTTTCTCACATTGAACGTTAAAAAGACCAAGGAGATGATAATTGATTTTAGAAAAAAGAAGACACCTCTACGTCCAGTCGTCATCAATGATGAAGACATCGAAATTGTGGATGAATACAAATACCTTGGCACTTTTTTAGATTCGAAATTAACTTTTAATGCTAACACGGATTTTATTTATAAGAAAGGTCAACAGCGTTTGTATTTTCTGCGTCGTTTAAGACATTTTAACATGGATCCAACTATTATGAGATTATTTTACAAAACTTTTATTCAAAGCATTTTGACGTTTAATTTCTACTGTTGGTATGGTGCTCTGTCTGTTCGAAATAAAAACAAAATATTCAAAATTGTAAATACAGCAAATAAAATCATTGGCATCTCATCAGAAAATATCGGCATCTTTTTTGAGCAGCAAACTCTGAAAAAAGTTCGAAAGATTTTAAACGACAGCTCACACACTCTGTTTCAGTATTACCAATTTCTTCCTTCTGGTCGCCGCCTGCGTCTGCCGATTATGAGAACCAACAGGGCTCGACAATCGTTCATACCAACAAGTATTCGCCTTTACAACGAATTTTATGCTGTTTAGTAACAATCATTGTCTTATTTCCAGTGCTCGTACTTCGTGTTTTTTGTCTGCTTTTCTTTTATTAAGCTTTTGCTTAAACCTCATCTTATGTGTACATAGTGTTTTAAGTTATTTCTCTCGGAGTTATTTGTTCAACCGTGCTATACAATATTCATACGCTATTCATGTATTTACATGTTCTTCTTTGTTAATTGTTTTGGTTTTTTTTTTTTTTATGCATTGCTGAGATCTTATACTCTGTAAAACAAATTTCCTTCGGGATAATAAAGTATTATCCTATCTTATCTATCTTATTGATCAAGTAGTGAGTGATATTCGAGTCTCATCACAGCACTGCTTTCTAAGCTTCGCTTATCCAGAAGTAAAAATGCAGTTTTGCTGACTAAGGGGGTGCATGTTAAGGCTGCTCATGTAAAAATTAAACTGTCTACTATCAGTGGCATTACCAAAATGCAGGTTAACACTCAACCTATTTCCAAGTGAGAATCGGGAAATTGATTGAATTAATTTACTGAGCAAAGTGTTATGTATTCAAAAGGGCAAACTGAATATTTGATACCAGTTGTGTTTAATTCCCGCGGTGTTATTAATTTGTTGAGTTACCACACTTATCAGCCAACTTGCCAAGGTTTGAAGTTGTGTTTTGTTCATTGTATGGGGATCAAGTTGGCTTAAAATTACATTTAGACCCTGTACGTCCGACACCAAAAAAGGTTTTTATATATGTTACTTTTTTGTCACCTACTCACATACCCACTTGCAGAGGTTTGAATGTGGTATTTTGTTCATTAAGATATGATGAAGTTTAAAATATGTTTGTTGGAGATGAGGATCCAGTTGATGTAAAATTACCTTCTGACCTTGTACGTCTGACACCAAAAATGGTTTGATACGTTGCTTTTTTAGTAACTTTACTCATAAATGTACTTGTGGAGGTTTGAAGTTGTGGTATTTTGTTCATTTCATATGATAAAGTTTAAAATACATTTGTTAGAGATGAAGATCCAGTTGGATTTTAAATTACATTCAGACGCCGTACGTCCGACACCAAAAAAATGTACGTCCGACACTGTGTTTAGTGGTACATTACTTGCTCATAATAAAAAGTATGGATTCCTTTATGTAATCCTGTTTTAGTATACTGTCTTGGGGAATCAGTCATAGATTAATAATTGGAAAAAGTTTAAACACTTCACAGAGATCCTAAAACAAATCATGTACATGTCATTAAAGCCATTTGTCTGAGTAAGTCCGACACCAAGGTATTTTGGAGCAACATCTCCTACACTGTAATGAGGAGCTATACCACTGCACACCAGATGATTGCCTTAACCAGGATGTGTCTTCTCCCCAAATGACAGCTATCTCCTCACTTCACTGTGCTCTTAATTGACCTATGAAGTGTATGAAATGTACGTCCGACACCACGGAACTGCCCCAAAACGCTTGCCAAGCGCTTGTGAGTTGTGCCACTGCGAGTGGACGTGATGTGGATACACGTGTAGTATCCATGATGGCTGGCCAGCGAGGCAGCGCGGGACCTTGGCGCTAGCGTAGCGCACATGCATATGCCACTGCGAGTGGACGTGAGGTGGATGCATGCGTAGCATCTGTGATGGCTGCCGGCGAGGCAGCACATGACCTTAGCGCTAGCGTACTGCACGTGAATATAGTTGTGAGTGGCTAGAGGTGGATACATGCATAGTATCCGTGATGGCTGGCCAGCTAGGCAGCATGTGACCTTGGCGCTCATGTAGCGCACATGAGATTGCCACTGCGAGAGGACAAGAAAACATGGCATAGCATTTGTAATGATTTGACAACTTCGGAATAAGCATTGCAATCATTTAACAGCACCATTATTGTATGACTATTAATTTGCAACGAACACATACCTTGCACATTTAACATTTGAAAGCCATGCTATTCAGGCATTAATTATTCATGCCCAACAACAGTTCACATCTCCTACCTCAATCAGACCACAAACATTGCACGCATGCAAGCGAGACCACCCACTTGCGTAGACTTAGGACGCTGCTTTGATGAGGCCATGAGAACTGCACATGGATTATCGTTGAGGCTGAGAGGTGCATTTATGAAGTGCCCACAGATGACCAATGCCCATGCTTGTAAATTGGAATGTTCCATCTGCATTGAGCTGCAAATTTAATGCTCAGAACCTCAATGAATGTCCCGAGTAGGTAGAATGTGACAAAGCATTAGATTACCACTTGTAAGCTGAGCCATACCTAGTGAAGGAAAAAATGAAATGATAGCATAGCATTCATACAATTTGGCAGCTTAAATGGATTGCTGTGTTCATTAACGAAGCACCATCATTGGATGACAATTCATTCGCAAAGAGCAAACACATACCACGTACATTCGTAACTTGCAAACCATCAAAACTCAGGCATCAATGACTCATGTAACTATGCATCACCCAACACCTAGTTAAAGGGACTATGTCAGCCAGGGCGCATGCGCGTGACGAAGCGAAAAACTTGAAAATGTTAGGCCAACTATTTCAAGTTCATAGGAGATGTAAGGTGTAAGCGTTTCAATCTGTTTATATGGCGTTCATCCTTGAGAAGTTTATTTAAATTTTTACCAAAAAACTTTATTGATCATAGAGCCTATTCGTAGCATCAGTTTGTCATACTTTGGGTTTTTGCAGCGTTATTATTGCTTTTAAATCAGCGTGCGTTGATTGTTATGTCATCCCATGGCGGCCGTCGAACTGGAAGTGGTCGCAAAAGGATCTATGACAGCTGCATGTCAGACAAAACGTTGTGACAAACAGGTTCTGCGGACATTAAAGACAGTTGCTTGATAAAAAATTTCCCCAAACTTCTCAGGGATGCACGCGATGCAAACAGATTGAAACTCCACCACAAATTTACCAGTTTACCTTACCTCACACTTTCAATGTGTTTTCGCCCAAAGAAATATGGATGGATAGTATAATTTATTCTTTGTGGGTTTCGGCAAAGATAACTACGGTTACTCTAGCAATTTCGCGTTTGCAGGCCATCTTCTGTATTTAAAACAGCGACGAAGGTACGCTTTACACACGTACCAATAAGCTTGGAGTTTGTATTTCTGCTCCCTTGATATCGCACTGAAAATGTTTATCGACTGGACTCTACTACGCATGTGCCCCAGCTGACATAGTCCCTTTAAGACTTTAAAGGAGTGTGAACATTGAATGAATATGAGCAAACCACCACCAACCTAGATGTAAGGTATGGATACCAGTTTGATGAGGCCACTGAGAGCTGCACCTTGACTATGGTTGAGGCAGAGGGCCAAGCGCAGAGACCTATACCCATTTCCAAATTTAGCACATTTAATCCGCATTGGGAAAGATTAGAATTAAAATTCCTTAATGCACAAACAATGAAATGCAGTAACAGATTGGGAGTCTACTAACAAGTGACGAACTGATTCTTCTGTCTCAATTCTGAAGTAAGATAGAAACCAGACCCCCAAAATGAGGGTCGAACCCTAAAACTAGATTCTCACCCCAAGCTGTTCAATAAGGTTGCACATGAAAAACATCGCATTAAACGCAGCAGTGGAAATTAAGACTGTATACAATAGAATACCTTGGTAAAACAAACAAACCTTAGAAATTACGTAAAAACTGAATCAAAGCTTTAAATATGAAAGAGCCCAACCATTCCTTACATCATGATCATCATCTTCACCTAGTTCAGGAGCAGTTCTATTAGTGATTGGACTGGGACCAGTTTCAGATGAGCTTAAGGATGGGGATTCCAAAGTTCCAAGATCATAATCAGGAATAACAGGACACTTATCCTTACTTACAGATCGATCTCATAGAAGCAAAGTGCTCAAAATTATTTGTAATTTTATCAAGAAATGGCAAACGTTCTGAGGAAAAGAGTTTTTTTTTTTAAATTAATTTTATTTCTCTCCCCCCATTCACACAGGCCTGCCTAGATATTGCAACAAGACTAATACGATTTACCTTTAATGAAGGAAGCAAGCTTATATGAAACAATTTAATATTTTTCCCCAAGATTCCATGGAAATAGGGCCGATAGTTTCCATCCAGTCAGGTTACATCCAATTTCCACGAAGTGCATTTTAATAATGGATGAATGATATGGATTCACACGCGACTTCTTACAACACTACAGACATTCAAAGTGCCTTTAGAGTGATATGCGGCATAACCTAATCTCTTGACCGCCACTGTGGCACGCTGACCTGATGATGCCACATGATGTTTCAATGAAGACTAATTTTTCGACCTAAAATCGAGGAGTCCCAGCAGCTGTGATCATTTAACTTCGTAACCTCTAAAGACAGAATCACACGTGATCTGGGAAATATGTAACACAGTTTCAGCAAACAAGATTTGATATCCATAGAACAATCCTCCACTGAATGTAGCTGCCAACAGCAATTTTTTTTGCGATCAAACTTTTTCCTTTTTATTAATCAAAAAGAAAAATTATAATCAAAAACCTAACTGCCATTGCACATCAAATAAGATATACAGATAATGACCAATATTTTACAAATTGCACATTATAACATATATATTAGAAACAACCAAGAACACAAAAGAAAAAATAAACAAATCTATATAACATTACCCACAAAAATATATGAATTAAAAAAAAGAAGTAAAGAAAGAAAAAAAAGAAGGAATTAGTGCCACCCCCCACCCACACCCCAAAGGCATCAACATACACTCACTAAGAATGTACGCTGGTGATTACCAACATTCCAAACAAACAGATAACGTTGTACATCCCTAACACACATTAACACATACATTCCCAACAAAGACGGACAGAAGGAAATTGAGGAGGTTCTATAAAATACTTTAAAAGGCATGAAATAAGGGATTCACCCTAAAATATCTTTAAGAGCGTCCGCTGCAGCACGCCAGTTGTTTAAACAGGTCTCGCTCGCACCATTAATTCTAGCAGGTGACTTCTCTAAATAGATGACATCTAAAGAAGTGAGGGTCCAATGTTTGATGGTGAGACAATGAGGAGATTTCCATCGCTGTGCAATCAATTTTTTGGCAGCTGTCAGACCAGCTAACACAATGCGCTTTTCAAATATAGAAATTTTAAGCTCTGATAGACTATTTAACAACAGAATGGGCACAGACACTGGTATGGTCACCGATACTAAGACAGATAACCTGGCGGCTACTTTAGTCCAGAACCGTGAAACTGGTGGACAGTCCTACATCATGTGAAGGACGGTACCAGGAACCCCTATAATACACAAAGTACACAAGGGATTATTTAAATTTTCATGCAATGGAGTTTGCGCGGGGTTAGATAAGTTCTATGTATATAATTAAAGTGGATCTGTTGATGGTCAGGGTTGCGAGAAGCCTCCTTGATATTCGCCCAGACAACCTTCCAGTCCAAATCAGGGTCCAGATCAGGGCAGTCATTTATCTCCAAAGTCTGTCCAAAGGTAAACTTTCATAAGAGGCCTCCAAAAAGAATTTATATAATGTAGATACCATACCCCCATTTTTCCCCTGTACGACAAATAACTTATAAAGCGGGTGAGTGGGCAAAGGTTGTTGCCACGAAACACCACATGACTCAAGGGCTGATCTGAGCTGCAAATAAAAAAAACAAATAGCTGCAAATAGAACCTGGCAAGTTAAAAGCACAACTTATATCTTGAAAGGATCACAACCCTGTGTCATTGAAAATGTTACCTAAATAGTGAATGCCAGTGTTACTCCAGCGAGAGATTGAAACAGATCTTCCTCCAGTTAATAGATCCTTGTTGTAAAAAATCGGGGAATATGTGTGCCACTTACAGGAGATCTTGCAATGAGATTCTGCTATGTGCCATGTCTGAATAAGATGAGAGACAATTGGACCGAAACGTAGCTGACACTGCTTATTAGATATGTTGGCAAAAAGAACATCCTGCAAACTCCACGGTCGTGCACTATTTTCCTCTAGAGTACGCCAGGAAACAAAGATACTAGAATCACACCACACAAGTAATGCTCAAAGTATGACTGACCAGAAATAAAATTTGAAGTTTGGGATGGAGAGACCGCCATCCCCCCTCCCTCTCTGAACAGTGGACAGTTTCAAACGTGGGCGTTTTCTATTCCAAATAAATTTAGAAATACTCGAGTGAATTTTATTCCAATAGTTGGCAGGGGGAGAAAGAGCTAACAAACATTGAGCTAACAAAATTTAATCTGGGTAAGATGTTCATTTTAACTATTGAGATTCGGGCCTGGAGAGAATTAGGAAGACTAATCCAGCTATTCAAGTCTGCTTTAGCTTTATTCCAAGTTTCGGAGTAGTTGTATGTCACGATACGATTCAAAGATGGAAAATCTGTTTCCCCAAATACTTAAGCTGCTGAACAATGGGAACATCAGTAAAACCTGTGTAAAATATCTAGGTGTTACTCTTGACCAGTCTCCATCAGGTAGTCAAATAGCAGACTCAGTACTACGTAAATCAAATGCCAAATTAAAGTTTTTGTATCGTCACACCAGACATTTCGACCCCAAAACGAAAAAACAACTGATTTCTGCGTTGATTCAATGTCGCTATGACTATGCCAGTACTTCTTGGTATTCTGGTCTTACCAAGAAGCTTCAGAATCGTCTGCAAACCACCCAAAACAAATTAGTTCGATACATCTCGAATGTCCCTCCCAGGACCCATATAAAGCATGCTGAGTTCGAACAGGTCAAAATTCTTCCCGAAAGTTTAAACAGTTAAAAATTAACCTAGTGCATAACATCATTTATGGTGCGGCCCCTAATTATCTATCATCCTCTTTTTGTCTAAATTCCTCCCGCTATAATACTCGTTCAGGGCCATACTCTCTCATTATTTCTCCTGTAAAATCTTTTGGACATACTTCCTTTAAACATACTGGTGCAATAGCCTGGAATGGTATCCCTACTTGGTTACAGTCGATAAGCAACAAGGCAAGTTTTAAAATACATTTAAAGTCATTTTTATTCAGTCAGCTAAGGGAACAGGAACTTAACCTTTTATCTATTACTAGTCGTGTTATTTTTAAACCAATTTTTTAGTCTATTATCTAGTCTCTCTTCCAGTTTATTCCGGTGTATTTATTGGTATTTATACTAATTATTTCGAATTGCATCTGATTAGTCCCTTTATTTTGTCATGTGATAGTTTTACAAGGACCACAATGGAAATAAGCGTTTATGCTTTATTGTGTTATCCATGTATTTTTAATATATTCATCAACTGTATGCTTATATTGATTTTACAAAATAAACTCAATCAATCAATCAACATTCACTGGATAATGCAAGGCTTTAGCTGAATCATTTAAAGGCAAAAGTGCGGATTTAGACCAATTAATCTTGAAGCCAGAAAGACAACCAAATTCCTCACAAATGGATAGCAAACTAGGTATAGACTGTAAAGGATTTTCCATAAACACCAGAACGTCATCAGCATATAGTGCCAAATGATGATAGGTGTCATGAACTAAAATAGGATGCATAGCAGTGGACTGACAAATCATTTGAGCCAGGGGCTCCAAGGAGAGTGCAAAAAGTGCTGGACTAAGTGGGCAGCCTTGTCGGGAAGATCTGGTGACTGGGAACAACGATGAAGAAAGTTGCCCAGTGAGTACTTGGGCCGAAGGGTTAGAGTACAGGACCTTGACCACATGTATAAAGCTTGCACCAAAACCCATTTTTTCCAATACAGACCATAAGAAAGACCATTCAAGTCTATCAAAGGCTTTCATTGTGTCAAGGGATAGCACTGCAGTTGGGGATTTAATGTCTTCTGCCGCATCTATTATATGGAGGAGGCGTCTAACATTATCCGCAGCTAGTCTAGACTTTATGAATCCTGTTTGATCGCAATTAATTAATGCTGGCATATAATTCTGAATACACTGGGCAAGCACTTTCGTGTATCTCAAGGTCTGAATTCAATAAGCTAAGTGGTCTATAGCTGGAACATTCTGCTGGGTCCTTATCTTTTTTAAGAAGTAAAGATATTAGTGCTATATTAACGTCCCTTGAAAAACTACCTCTATCTATAGAGGTCGATATCATATATAATGGTAACGGGCCAAGCTTTTCCCAGAAAGTTATACAGAACTCAGGAGGTATCCCGTCAAATCCCGGCGATTTGTTTCTTTGCATGGTGAGAGCTGCATTCTTTAGTTCCTCTAATTAAATAGGTTCATCAAGACGCATGGAATCAACTGCTGAGAGCTGCGGTAAGTTCAGCTGTCCAAGAAAGCAGTTACACCTATCTTTATCCAGCTGAATCTCCGACTGATACAAATTGGAGTAAAAGGTGCGAAAAGTCTCATTAATTTGTTTGGGTTTAGTTGTAATTTTGCCCGTTGAGGATCTAATAGGAGGGATATCCGCAAAGTGCTCACTAGTCCGGATTTTTGAAGCTAAAAGGTGACTAGGTCTAGACCTCTGAAAATAATACCGCTGCTGTCATGATTCTGGTTTTTCCATGTCTTTTATTTTTTGATTTTGCATATTATACATCCTGGTTTTTCTGTTTATACCATTTCTGTATTCATTGCACTTTTGTCACCCCTGTCTTGTGATCAGCATGGTGCAGTCCATCTTCCCAGTCTGCGTGCCTGCATGCTTCGGGTGATTTCAGTGGTTTCTGCTGTTTCACATCATTACTTCAATTCTCGTTTATTTCCTTCGCCCTGCTTCCCTAGATTACTAATATACTAACATTTATATTTTGTATTATATTTACTAACCTAAATAACCCATGTACATACTACTAACTAACTAATGAGCACTTGGGTTAATTTGTAAAGTTGCACCGCTACTAATTACTACTAACGCAATCTCAGCTCTCGCCCTGTTCTAGTCTCCGCCCCTTGCTTTACTTTCCCTGTATCTCCCTGTGTTTCCGCAAAATCTTTCGCACGTGCTTAATTGCTATCCTGCACTCCTTGATCTGTGCACGTAGAACTCCTTGACCGGAGCCGTTTATTCTGTCATAGGTTGTCTATGTGAATCCTGTCCATGTCTTGGCGCCTGCCAATTATTGTCTTTAGGAATTCCCCGTGTGTATTTCCCTTTGTTATTAGTTCTTATCCAAATCACCTGGCTCTGCATAGCATGTGACTTCCCTCTTGTCTATTTAAGGTCTTCACCACAGCTTTTATTCTCTCAGAGCGTTGATCAATTCTCACTGGTGCAGAGAGCCTCGTATGCCTTTTGATTATTGCTTCTAACTACGACATTTGTTGTACGACCTTGATATTACCTTGCCCCTTCTTGTTCTTGTTTGCTACTTTTTGGATTCTGACCCTTTTTCTGTACGACCACGATTCTTGTTATTGACGCCCTGTGTATGACCTACCCTTCTGGATTTTGACCACAATTTTGGATTACTGTTTTATGTACCGTTGCACATCTGCTTCTCTGGTTTCGACTCCTGCCTGTTATTTGACTTCGTTTTTGGATTCTGATTTTGGCTTGGCAATTCCTGTGTTTTCACCCATTTTGCAATAAAGGCTTACGATTTTTGGAATTTTGGCACTCGCGTGTGGTTTCTGAACGCATCATTACAGCCGCCTAGTCCTGTGAATAAGAAATTCTGAGCGCTGTTTTAAATTATTTATTTCCTTCTTAATAAGATCATGCTGGAATTGTATTTGTTCAGAATAATTATTTTGTAAAATTGAGTCGTCTAACAAAATCCACTTCCAAAGTTTGTAATCTGGCTGACCTAGCCTTATGTAAATTTGATGAAAACCAGGTGGTATTGCTCCTTATGAAACCCTTAGTCGCGTCCCACAATATTCTAGGATCTTCAACTGAGCCTAGATTAAAGCCAAGAAAGTCTTCTAATTGAACCAAGAATTGTGATTTAAATTTATCACTTCCTAACAGGGTGGAATTAAAGCGCCATCTAGCAGCCCGTTTAGGCAAGCGGCCCAAAGTAGCACAGCAGAGTACACCTTTATGATCGGGAAGAGCAATAGGTAATAAAACAGCACTATCAATTTTCTGGAAAATTTGCAGTGAGGAAAAAAGAAAATCGATCCTAGAGAATGATTTGTGTCGAGCAGAGAAAAAAGAGAAGTCTTTCATCGTCGGGTTAAAAGAGCGCCAAATGTCCACCAGTCCAAGGCTCTTAGCCCAAGATTGCAGGGCGGCCGTAGCTAGTTCCTGATCTTTAGAGGCAGTTGAGCTAGAGTGTTCATTTGCATGCTTATGAAGACCCGACAAATTCCTACCTTGTAGTACTTGAGAAAGAATGAGGATAAATTGATGTAGCTGGTAAAATGTAGCCTACCGGTCGATGTCAGGAATAACAAAAGCAAATGAAGAATATAAGATACTTATATAAGAAGATATATAAGATACTTACACCGTGGAGTTCCGATTTTGTTTTGAGGGAACGAGCCAGCTGAACAGCTGTAGTTTCTACTGCCAGACCTGGTTTCAGATGCTTTCACGATATCACCAGGGTTTGGACGGCTGGCATCCAGAACCAGGACACGATAGGGAACCACTGCTTCTGCAGGAGGCCGCTGAACTGTTTCGAACTTAGAACTCCGTTGTAGTGAGGAGGATACGCGTTGACATTGGACAGAGCTAGTAGCAACAGTAACTCCGAACGAAGAAGTTTGAGGTTGAACAAATTTGCAGGTCTTCTTGGACGATGTGAAATATAAAGAATGAAATGTGAGCAGACTAACATTCCGGAAGCTGCGTGATGCGAAATCTCTGCAAACAGCGCACGGAAACACATTATGGGCATTTAAATAAAAGACCTATGGTTGTGATTGGGTGAATGAAATTGCCTAGGCGTCGCTACGTCTCGTGATTGAACTTTCATTTACACTTCCATGTATATATTACTTGGAACACTCCACTTTTGTCAGTCTGCGATAAATATTTCCCTGTCTTTTTTGCCCTTAAAGTTGGAAAAGTGGCCAAAAACGGCACTTTTTTGATGTCCATGTAAAAAGTGAAATAGTTCACTTTTTGTTTTTTTTTTTTATTTAAATGTGTTCTATTTTTTTATTTTTTTTTCTGTGCATAATAGACATGTGTAGGCTATGTCTGACAGTCGGCATACGTCCCTATCCTCGTTTTGTGTATTGTGGTGACATTTAATAAATTGTCCACAAGGTACTGGTTTCTGACTTAGATTTTACATTTAGCACTCTAGAAAAATAAAAAAAGGTCCCTACACCCTAATAATCCTTCAGGATGAAGCAAATATATGGTGCATTAGGGCAAAAAAAAAAAAAAAAAAAACCTACAGGGGATTGAGTGGGATTTTGTGTCCCCCAAAAATGACCTTTTAAGAAAATTTTCTGACTTAGATGTATTTTTAAAAAAGATATAGCCAAATGCAATTCAGGTATTGTTGTTGGCCTAAATCAAAGTGGAAATCACTGTTTAGATCAATTATTTATTGAATAACGACATAGCTACAGCGCGCGAAGCATTTTGGTCGGTTTCTGACTTAGGGTTTCTGCCTTAGATTTCTAAGTCAGAAACCCCGGCATCTCAGGCAGAGACCGGGCGTATTCGGCCAAATGTGGCCCCAGTCGTTACACAGGTGGTCAGGGACATGATATTCCATGTTGGTTTGACATGTAAACATGTATTTCAGCCGATTTGATCGAAAATACAACCCCAATTCCAAAATTGTTGGGACAAAGTGTAAATTGTGAATAAAATCAAAACGCAATGACTTTCAAATCACACCAGCCAGTATTTTATTCACAATAGAACAGAGATAACATAGCAAATGTTGAAACTGATAATTTTCACAATTTTATCCACAAAATGAGCTCATTTTGTGCATAAAAATGTAAAATGTCTCATTTTTAACTTTTGAAATGTTATCTATGTTCTATTGTAAATAACATATTGGCTCATGTGATCTAAAAGTCATTGCATTTTGATTTTATTCACAATTTACACTTCGTCCCAACTTTTTCGGAATTGGGGTTGTATAACAATGGCGTCCGTCGGAGGCCCGACATCGGACCGATCGGCCCACGCTCTCATTCAGAAACTGGGATCTCAGGCAGAAACTGACGGGCGTGGCGGCGGCGCTGTGGCCTGTCGGTGACCAATCAGTCATAAACTTGGTCAAATAACATGCATGGGTGGTCGGGGACATGATATGTTGTGTTTTCTAAACGTGTTGACTTGTATTTTTGAAGATTTAATCGAAAAATATCTGTGGCGTCGGCCCACGCTCTCAGTCAGAAACCGGGATCTCAGGCAGAAACTGACGCGGGGCGTGGCGGCCGCTGTGGCCGCAATCGGTGGCCAATCAGTCATAAACTTGTTCAAATAACATGCATAGGTGGTCGGGGACACCAGAAAACACCTACAACAAAATAACAATAGCTAAACGACAGAAACATGCAATCATCATAAAAAACTCGCGGGGCTCAGGCTAGGGACCCAAATAAAAAAAAAAGAACTGTCAAGCAGCCTGTCCACGAGCCTAGAAGTGGCATCTTCCATTGGTAAGTGATCAATTACCTACTTGAGACTCTTATTCTATCTATTAGTTAAGTATTATGGCAATAGCAAGTCAGTCGGGTTGAGTTTGGTACACTTTGACGGCTTTCTGACTTAGTCGCGGTTTCTGACTTAGATTCGGTTTCTGACCGATATACCGATATTTTGAGCTAATAGACACCTGCTCTGGCTTGGTATTGCCTAGGCTACATACTTTTAAGCCATAAGGAGTGCTTCTAGGAGATTTTTGAGTTTTGATATAGGTTTTTATAACATTTTTCAGGTATTTGAATACCAGAATTTCTTTTTTTCAGCAGCGACGGGATCCCGAGGGAAAAAAATCACTGTAGGGTTTCTAATTTCAGGTGATATACCTCTGGACATCACTTATATACAATTATAACACTAATTGGAGGCTTAAATAACTTTATTATCACTAGTTATAGGCCTCTGGATGGATTATAGGCAAACAGTAGGTTTTCGTGTTTCTGACTGAGACGAGCAAGGGTATAGGGAAATGCGTATAACTCACAAAATATTCCACCAATGACCATGATATTTGGTATTCAGAGAGTAGACATATAGCTTTATCACATACAGTTACCACTGAGAGCATAGGGTTGCCTGAATTTTACACATTGTGTTAGAGAGCAGTTTGCACTTTCGCGCAGCAATTTTGCAACCAAGACGCAAAAACGTACCCTGACTTCAGGACCATGGCAGGGTTGACAATCCCAACAGCATATTACCTATATACCATTTTTCCATCAACTATACTATCCTTCTATACATATCAGGGCATTTTGAGAAGATATAGCTATATCTATGCATATATGAGGCTTTAGAAGATATGCATGTCTTGAAACTAAGGCAGAAACCAGGCACAAAAAATGAGTTGAGGGACCCAACTTTGACCAGGTACCACGAAAAAATGAAAAACGTCGCCGTCGCATGGCTTTGGAATATGATCCCACAACACCTATAGATGAAAAAACCACTCATAGCAAAGCTCTATGGGTAGTTTCATTATTTTTCAGTACCCGGGGGGGGATGGCGCACATTTCGTGAGCCTGGCCCGTATATATATATATATATATATATATATATATACGCCTTCACAGATAAAGTGAATAATGTTTGATTAACATAACAATGCAACAATGGTACATGTCAAGGTGTGCAGACAGATCTTCAGATTTTTGATGGTAAGCGGTTCTCATATTCAAATTATTGGATGAGGGAGAAATGGATACTCAAGACTTTGACAAGGGTCAAATCATTATGGCCTGATGAGTGGGTTAGAGTATCTCTGAAATGGCAACACCTCCCCAGCAAACATGCGCATGAGGGTCCGCTGTAGGTAAGTGTGGGTTTACTGTGGGCAGTGTGGTCATGGGCTTGCCGACGCAAATCCCACATGGGCCCCATGTGGGTTAACCCAAGCGAGGCCCACAGCAGTTTTGCCCTTTGGGGCCCCTATGTGGGCTCTCTGGTGGGCAAACCCATTGTGGTCTTGCCCACAGAAAACCCCCTTTGGTCCCATGTTTACATCATGTGCTTTGGCTGGGTTTGTGTGCACCATTTACCTGGGAAGAGATGGCATCAGGATGCACTGTGGGAAGAGGACAAGCTGGTGGAGGGAATGTGATTCTCTGGGAAATGTTCTGCTGGGAAACCCAGAGTTTGGGAATGCAAGGGACGTCAGTTTGATGGAGCTGTTTAGGCAGCACAAGGGGGACCTTCACCATATTCACCATATGGTTTCAATCTTAAGGCTGATCAGTATACACATATCAAAACATATTTGGTTTCAAATAGGATTTTTTATGAGCTGTCTGTCTCTTAAGCCTTCTGTAGGTGAATACTGCAATATTCCTCAACATGCAGAGTACTGTGGTATTTACATTTCTATCAGCTGAAGATTATAATTCATCAAACACATTGTTTTGTATCGCTGGTGCAATTAGCCATCTTTCTGACTGCATTTTTGCTATAATGCATAGGGTCTGCCCTGATTTTGTTTCCCACCTTGTCAAGACACTGATAAAAAATTCAAACAAAGCTGATTTTTACATGACATCATTGTAATTCTGGTTGCAACAAGGCTTATTTCTGGGGGGGGGGACTCGCAAATGATTCACATGCTGTATGTACAATATGTACAATGTAAAACCTCTGTGGGAGTACAATCAAAGCCATTTCAATCTCATTTGTGTTACTGATTTGCATCTCAGATACACAAATCTTTCCTCAATACTGCCAAAATTACGGTGGCCCTGAGAGCTCAACGCACGTAATGGATTTAGTGAATTCATCGTGAAATAAATAACTTTATTTCATATTGGGAAATAACCTTAGCAATCTAAACTTAACCAAGGTTCAGGAGTATTAAAAAATTTTTAAGAGTTCTGTCATTTTGAATTAGTTTCTATGACTTGGATTTTGTGCCATTCTTTTCCTTATTAAACACAGAATGAACTGTTTTCACAAGAATGGAATACAATCTGAACATCACTAGGTATGTCTTATAGTCACATAGTTTACATCTCCTGCATGTTACACGTTGTATGAAGTTGTCATTATACACTGAAATGGACTTCAGTGCCATTAGAGGGCGTTAATGTTCATCATACTCCCAAATATTGATCAAAGCGTCGCAGAAAAATGAAACATGGAAAACGCGAAGCCTTTAAATCACATTTTAGTCAGTTCATGTTTGGAAATTTGGCTTTTGTGTTTCTTGCCAGAAGAAAGAGAGTGACCCAGTGGCTGGCCGCAAAAATTAAGAGCAAAATGAAGGATGTGTCCCTATTCACCAATGATACTAGACTAACTCTTTTGATTGTGATACATTTCAATAAATAAATTGTGCATTATCCTGTAAGCATTGTCCTTGAACATTGACCGTCTTTCTTCTTAAGGGGAGGAGAAACATTTTGGAAAAAAATTGTCATTTTTGGATAGAAATCATTCATACTTGGTGTATTGACAGTATATGACCTGAAATACACAAAATATGAATTTGACCTAATTTGCATAATTAGGTCATATGATTCAAGATGGCTGCCACCCCGATTTCACCATTATTTCTTTGCCTTATATCTCAGGACCAAAGCAAGATATTTGAATCAGGTTTTTTTATTAGATTTAGTTATGTTTACACCTTCTGAACTAGAATAAAGCATTTACACATAATACTAGAGATTTAGTGGGGTAAAAAGAGGATTTAGCCATTTTTCGCCCCCTCGATATGAAATATAAATCACCATTACTCACAGACCCAAAGTGCTAAACCAAAACTTTTAGTTCAGTAGACTTCCTGATATGTACACAGACTTCTGTCAAAATTTCATGAGAAAAGCTCCACAATTAAGTGAGATATAGTGCCTTAAATGATAGCAATCGGGGCAAAAATCAGGTTTTGAGAAAATCCAGGTTAAAGTCAAAGTACACCTACAAATCATTGTAACAGTCAACTTAGAACATTAAAATGCCCCTGAAGCATAAACTTCTCCCTCCTGCTCCCTCTGATTGATTGTCCTGTTCTTGAGCAGATTGAAGTGATTTTTGGGTTTCTCCTCCCCTTAATTCTGTACTCCAGCACACAGCATTTTAAAACAATGAAAATTATACTAAATTTGAGACTGTCAGCTTTAATTTGAGAGGATTTACAGCCATAATGCATGAACCATGAATGAATTCAGCCTTTGATATACTGAGTCTTTGTCTAAATACTTCTGGACTGAACTGTATTTATTTCAAAAGGCAGTGTGACTCAGCAGATGATGTATAAAAGTAGCTACTATTGGATATTATGGATAAATGAAAATCAGCCATACAGAATAAAATTGTTATGAATTTCAAAGAACAAACCTGGTGCAGATCCCCAGAAAGCTTCTTGGCGCTTTAATGTGGATTAAATGAGGAGTTTCATCACAAAACACATTAAACATCACTTTTGAAATTTCTGAACCATCACTGCTTGAAGATCATGACTGGGCGGCCGATAGTCAAGCCAAGTTCAGCCCTTAGCAACATGCTATATATCTCAGTGTTTAGCATGCTTGAACATCAGCTTTCATACAACAGGGCAATAAATGCCAAGCTGGTTTTTCTGCTAATTGCGATATATCCACACAGCCAATCAGCAATGGAGAATCCTGCATTTCCAACAGGCTTTGATTGTTTAGCGACTCTTGTTTGGGCAAAACAAAAATACGAGTGTCATTTCTATGTTGCAAGCTCTGCAGAAAAAAAAAAATTCCCTAATTTATCCGCCGAAGATGCATTTCCCATAAGTGGACATAGTTTTCTCCCCGCTGAGTTTTTGGCCGCAATAAGCAGCAGATTCGCAAAAAGAACAGTGAGCGTCACGCGGATTAGTATTATGAATTATTACGGAAACATAGAAATAGTCCAGTAGGCATTTGCCTTCAAACTGCACGTTTTTGTATTTATTGCATTTTGCCAAATAATCACAATAAAGTTCACTTTTTCACAACATTCATTATTCTTAGATTTAATTGTATCATTGTATCATGTTTTAACTTGTATAGCAACACAAATTAACAAATTTGAAAGCTTCTATGCTTACTTTTTCCATGACAAAATTTGCATTTAAAAAAAATGCTTCAAATGGATATGTTGTGTTTTGCGGTGAAACTCTTTAAATATAGCCATAGTTGGCAAAAAACTGGAACACAAGAACTCAAGACAGGCATAGGCTGAGAGTAGTCAGGGGCAGTCCAAGTCAATTAATGGTCAAACAGGGTAATGGAGGAGTGGTCAAGCTGTGGTCAGAGGCAGGTGTGAGGTCTGTAACAGGAAGGCAATCTGTTAGTAACGGGGCATGCTGAGCTGTGCACACTCTCGAACTCTGAAGGAGGAATGGCACTCTGAGATCCTCTTAACATAGAATCCTTAATAAATAGTTACTGGTTTTTAGTTTTGCTATTATATTTTTGAAGATGGAAGATTTCAGAGGACTAGACTAGGAGCAGGCTTTAAGCACAACGGAGAGAACACAATAATGCAGCAAAGGGGAAATGCTACACAGGAACTTAAATACACACTTCGCCAATTAATAATGATGGGATTGGGAGCACACACAGAGACACACAGATGGAGGGGGGAGAAACAGGACAACAATTAATCAATTAAGGAAAACAGCACTAGAAGCCTACACGTACGACTGGACTGTGGGGAGAATAATAAAGAAAAGATTCAGGATTTGACAAAGAGACTAGTTATTTAATTCTATTATTATTTCAGTTTGATTTCTGTACTCTCTGGGAGGGATATTGTGAGTTCTGGACCAGGAATACTTGGAGACTACTCATCATTGTTTTGGTTTACAACTACAAACAAAAAGGGTATGTCTCAGCACAGCAAAACTATAGAGCCTGATTAAAGTCTTATATGATCAGACATCATATGCCATTGAGTTAGATGACAAAACCAGATTAAATGCATAAGCAGAATGAATAACAACTGAACGAAACATTTCAATGGAACATATGCAGGAGCGGATGGAGTGTATCAGCAAAAACTACAGGATTGTTTCATAATGACAGTGAAGGATGGTGATGTATATATGGACCATGAGGATCATGGAGATGGTACTAATTAAATCTTTATTGAGCTGTCATAATTTACAGAGTTCTTATAGGCAATATTGGCTACAATAAATGAGTAAAGTGCGTCTACAAGACGTTTCAAGCCATGAAAATTCACTAATGCTTTGTATAAATTTAATCACAACTGGAGCTTCATAGCCTACCTTTATGAGCTTACTTATGACAGCAGCCACAGAGTATTTCATATTGTAATGGAACCAATGTGTAATCCTATGCACTTTGGCTGTTACAGTACTTAGGGGTTTATTTATATTTATTCTCCCTGTCAGTTGCGCCCACACTCCTACCACAAGAAAAGCTGCTACTAGTAAGCAGGAATGGGAAAGAATTATCCCTAAAAAATAAATACTTTTTTTTTTTTAAGTAATACATACTTGGCTACGACTTTACTCGGTGCAGAACACAAGCTGCACTCACTATTAAATGTTCAGTCTACACTTGACAAAGAGTGGTGGTTACCATGGCAACTTCTCCAAAGTGAACTAATAAATTCAAACAGGAAACAACATTTTGCCGGAGCATTGGATGTGAACATCCACATAACGTTAAAATTGTATTATGTTGCTGGTATATAGTAAAAAATAATGCATGTAAAGTTGATATAGGCTATTTATGTCACCAGAAGCATTTGAATTCTATAGATCCTGGATGGGGTGGTAGATTTGTTTGTATTTCCTAATTTACTCTAGTGAAGTCAGTAATTTTGGGACACCTTTTGATAGATTGCCAAGAAAACCACCCAAATTTCTGAAGATTACCTTAAATGTTAGTCTTTGAACTTGTCATCAGTCTCTGCCATATTTCTATAAAAGGTAAATACTTTTGAAACTTTGGTCCTTCAAACACTCCAAGAACCCCTCCATCACTCCAATGACATGTTCATGTAAAATGGGAGAGCTTGTACGGTAAAATGGGACATTTTAATATTCCCTTTCACAGTGCATGCCACGGGACGGGCACGATCGCGCCGGCACCCCAGTGGCGGAGCTAGAACTGGGAATTGGGGTGGCACAGACACGTCCCTTTATGACAACAGTTAGTCCTGGCTAGTTCTCAATCATTTTCTTTTATTGACGCATTTTCCAATTATCGTAATTGGCAACTGAAGACACGGTTTCTCTCCATATGCGATCTAACAGCGATGAAATCATGGGCTAAATTCAGTACAGAAAAATAATTTACTTATTAATAGGCCAATGCTTGCCCAGCCAAGGCCTGCTCCACTACTGCCAAATCAATTGGCTCTTCATGGTTGAGACAGTTGTATCGGCCAATCTCCATCATTAGCCGCTTTTTGTCATCTGCCAACTTCCTCTGCAAGCGATGACGGATCTTGCTACTGTCTAAGAAATAAATTAGATACAAGTTAGAAAAAAAAAGCATAATAGAAGAGCAATAAGTATACCACATCGGTTCCAATGAAGATTATTGTTCTCCGCATTATAACCAACAGAAATCTTTATAGCTCAGAGCAGCATTAGCTGTGGAATTACAGGTACAAACAGGTACTTGAATTCAGGATGAAAAAGCAGGACATGGGATACAACAATGCATCAAGTAGCAGATTTAGACATCGGGACATTATCAAACCCAAAATCATTGCAGGATATTAATGTAGGAGCAACTGGACTCAACTGTACATGGCATAAGTACGGAACGCATTATGGCCATATAACATATTTTATAGACTGCTTGTCATCAGCGATATCTAATATGGTAACTTTGAATGAGCAACTCCATAAAGCTCTAACCTACCATTCTGACGATAGAGGGCTTGTTTCCTCCGAGTAACGCTGATCTATAGCCCCTCAATCAAGTGCTGGAGCTCAGAGTAAACAGAGTCTTGAGTATCTATTGGAGTGGTTAAAATAAAAATATGGTGTGAGACATACATACAACAGATCTATGATTTATGGGAATTAAATATCAACCACTATGTGTACAATCTTGATTGAAATATAAAAAAAAAAAAAACCCCATCATCATACATTCTTTTTCATCAATTACATCAATAAATTACTAGTGTGCAAATACACTGTCATAGTAAGAGCAAGACTACTCTTATACAGATTTAACTGAAATTTTTTAAGGTATTTGAGCAATCAACACAGTTTGTGGGACAATGCTTACTGCTAGCTGCCCAATCCTTGACATCAGACACCCACGGGAGGACCAACTCAGTCGACAAATTCAGTTCCTCCTTAAAGCTGGACAGTTTTGCAGCCTCTTGAGTGGCTTACTGAGAAGTCTGCCATTATTTTAGAAATAGCAGGTATTAGAAAATGTAAAAGACTAAGTCCTGAAATGCAGGAGAACACAATGCATTTTTTAAGAAGACCTACTCGCAAATATCTTGTGGAGAGGGCTTGGTGAAGTTTCTCAAACTTCTTTTTGTTCCAGCCCATGGCATGGACTGTCAGCATATCCACTCGAGCTGAGGAAGCAGTAAACTGTGTTCAGGTTGGTGAAATAACATCCCACCATGTGGGTCCAAGAAAAATAAATAAGTATATATCTATAAATAAAAAAACGGAGAGAAAAAAATAAAAAAATGGGACCAAGGGTCCTGTAGCTTACCGGCAAGCAGTCTTACAGCGATGATACAAGTTATGAAAATTTCATGTGAAGTTTGACATTTGAATCAATGAAAATCAATGTCAAGATCACTAAATAAAAGTTCACATACATTTATAAGACCTTCTGCAATACAATCCTAAGCTCTGAAGCAGTTTTGCTGATACAAGTCATTATAATATGTCAACAATATGTATTCAATATGTCAATTGTGAACTTTAAAGGTAACAGAATGTCCAGTTGCGGTCAGCAAATGGACTTCATACATGACTTTCTAAATGTTCCTATACAAACCTTGGCTCAATCTGTGACCATTTTGGTGATACAAGTCATTGTAATTTCACTGTCGAGTTTGACCCACAAAGGTCACTGACAGTCAAGTTGAATGTCACCAAATGAAAGTTCATATGCGACTTCCTAGAAGTCAGTAACACAAACCTAGGCTCCATCTGTGACCATTTTAGTGATACAAGTCATTGAATTTTCACTAGGTCACATTTGACCTTTGAAGGTCAATACGAAGGTCACCAAATGAAAGTTCATATATGACTTCCTATTTGTCTCCAATACAAACCTAGATTCCATCTGTGACCGTTTTGGCAATACAAGTCATTGTAATTGTATTATGTCAAGTTTGACCTTCAAATGTCATCAACAGTCAAGCTGAAAGTCACCAAATGAAAGTTCATATGTGACTTCCTATGTCAGTAACACAAACCTAGGCTCCATCTGTGACCTTTTCAGTGACAGAAGTCATTGAATTTTCACTAGGTCAAGTTAGACCGTCGAAGGTCAATATGAAGGTCACCAATTGAAAGTTCATACATGACTTCCTATACGTCTCCAATACAAACCTACACTCAATCTGTAATGATTTTGCTGATATAAGTTATTGAAATTTCACTGTGAAGTTTGGCCGTTGAAGGTCACTGAAGGTGAAGTTCAAGGTCACCCAATGAAACTTCATACATGACTTCCTATATGGCCACAATACAAACTTAAGCTCTACCAGTAATAGTTTTGGTGATAGAAGTCATTGAAATATTACTATGGGAAGTTTGACCTTCGAAGGTCACCGAAGGTAAAGTTCAAGGCCACCAAATGAAAGTTCATACATGACTTCCTATAAGTGTTCAATGCACATATGTTCCCAATCTTCAATATTTTCAAGCCTAGAAACCTTTGACAATTGTAACATTTTGCTTGACCTCAAATTTTGCCCTTTCAAAGTCATCTGAGGTCAACTTTAACACAGCCAAAATATGGGTCATATATTACTTCCTATATGTCAGTAATACAAACTTAATCTCTATCCACAACCATTTAGCTTCCGCAGGCGATTTGGCCCATTCTCCATAAGACCCAATGTTAAAGTACAGCGCCCCCAGTAGACCCACTTCCGTCGATTCAATCAAAATGGCTCTCGCACTGTACATAAAGTGTATCAAGGTGAGTTGATTGCCAGATTTAGAAAAAAAGTTATCTGACAGTTTGAGAAATAATTTTTTGAAATTTCAAGTCATATCTTTTAACATTGTTAATATATTCCCTGACCTCAAGTTTGACCTTTCAAAGTCATCTGTGGTCAAATTTAATATTGCCAAAATATAGGTCATATATGACTTCCTATATGTCGATAATACAGACTTAATCTCTATCTGCAACCATTTGGCCTCCACAAGCCATCTTGCATATTCATAAAGTACAGCGCCCCCAATTGATCCACTTCCATCGATTCAATCAAGATGGCCCTCGCACTGTACATTGACGGTACCAAGGTAAGTTGATTGCCTGATTTAGAAAAAAATTTATCAATCAGTTTTTGAGAAATTATTTTTTAAAATTTCTCAGTCCTATCTTTAACATTGGAGCCAAAATTTCAAGGGCCCATAAAACGGACAAAAATGATTCAATCAAAAATCCGAGAAAAACGTCTGGAGATATGGTCTAGTAGTATGTCATTGCAAATTTACACAAAAATTCATCAAGCCAAAAAAAAGATTAAAAATGTTCCGGACGACGAACGACAGACGCCGGATGACGGACGACGGACGCTACACCACGACAATAGCTCATCGGCCCATAGGGCCGGTAAGCTAAAAACTCTCACCTGGTTTGGACATGTACTTTGTAGTCAGGGCACAACGGGAGAGGTAGCTATTAACCTGTTCCACCTCCTCCCCTGCAGTGGTGCCAGCTCCCTCCTGGTGTCTACCACTCCAAGTGATCTATTGTGAGAAGATGGACAGATTGGTTCAGATTACAATAGGTTAGAGAAGCAACATTGTACGTGAGAGACATGGAAAAAACAAAAAAGTCAGAAGTACAATTGGATTCTTTTTATACAGCACATGGAAATACATACTTCACATTTGGTGGAATGAGCTCGAGCGTGCATGACGCTTTGAAACGGCCTCATTCTTGTGAGATCCTGGAGGGCAGGAAAGGCGGCAGCACACTTCCCCAGATATGGCCAATATTTACAAGCCACATCCGTGGCAAAGAACTGGGCCCGGCATGGTGACAGCTCCTGCTGAAGATACAGGGGGTAGGCAAATATCTCCCCCCTGTGCATGTTCAATGCCTTGAGGAGAAAGCCACGGCGACAAACAGCAACTTCCATTCCCTCCTCATCCAAATTTGCTGTGCTCCTGGAGGCCTCCTTTGCTGCTGCCCACTGGGAGACCCCACAAGTTCCTCACCCATATGTCTTTATATGAGATAATAAACAGAAATAATCCAGTAAGTGCAAAACATTAATGCATTTTGGAAGTCATTTACAGGAAAACCACGACTCTGGAAGGATTCTTTAACTCTACATTGTGTTTAGGATATTCAGGTTACGAGACACTGCAAAAATGAAAAGCAAAATTAATTTTACTACCCTTTATGTATTAGAAATGTCGATCAAGAGTCATCTTATTTTGCTCATGTGATGTTTTTTTTTTTTTTTAATAGTCAGTTATCATATGTGGGACATACTGAAATAAATGCCCCATCAAGGAAATTGAACACCTATGGGTTTTTCACATCCAGAAATCTAACAGCAGTGAATGAATGAAATCGTAACTATAATATCATTATTGTTGGTAAAATCCATGAGTAAGCTAAGTAAGCCCAACTGGGCAGCATGCATAAACTGCCAGGTGTCCCAGTCTGAGACTTAAGAAGTCTGGCTACCTTATTTATTAAATTTACCCCGGGTGTACTCAATGAATCTCCAGGACTTGTGAAATTAAGATGTCAAACAAAGTTTACATCATAGCCCATTACAGCACCCTTGGTTCCAACTATGTCCCTGCTACTGCTTACATGAGCGTACAACAGATTTGGCACAGGCCCCATGCTCATGTAAAAAGGGAGTAACTCAATTCATTACCAGACAAAGATGAATGAAAATGAAAAACTTTAATAAAACCAATTTTATTTGAAAAAAATGTACTTTTTAGGTCACTGCTTCAGAGCCAGCTGATGCACTTGTAGTGCTCAATTCTAAAGCCTCAGGTACAAACTCTGTGCAGTCAACACTACTGTGCATACAGAAGTATCTACCCCAAATCTGCATATTTGCAAAACTATAAACTTCACACACAAATGTTTCTGGACCACTGCCTAACAAGGACAACTTGACTGCAACAGCATCAATAATTGGCCTTTGACCACAGCTGCTTACAGCAAAGATTAGTGATGGCTTGTCAGCACTGAACTGACTTTCCAAAAAGGGGTCCTGAGTGGATAAGATGCGACATCATGGGTACATCTCAATTCTCTTAAATAGCGTCCATGTTTCCCTCACTAGTCTTTTCCTAGTGTCTCAGTCCTTCTCACCATGGAGAGATGCAAGGAAACTATGCAAGGAGGGAGGACACAAGGAATCCTTTCCTCTGGAGAATCACATGAATCCACGTCCATTTCTGATGATGGCTCATAGCTGGATCTGCTGCCAGTGTCTGTCATTACGGACTGACCACATGGTTTTCAGCTGAAGTCTTCCAGGAAGGCTGCCCTAGTGAATACTCGCTCATGGCTCCTCAGAGCTCTCTCCACGCAGCAGAAATGAGAGCTTTGATATGACCTGCAAGATGGCTGATACATGAAAACGTCTGCTTCAAGTGAGGAGCAAGGACGTATCAAATGAGAGATTTAAGATGTACCCCATGTCCTCCAGTTCTCAGATCCTTTCCAAAGGTGAGCAAGTGCACCTGATGAAATAAAAACAAAAAAAAGGCAAAGCAATTTATGTATAGAATGTCATGCAATAAAAATATAACTTCTTAAATTAAGAAATATGGCACAAAGACTGTAAAAACCCAGGGATTAGATTAAAAGATCAGTGGTTCCCAAAGGACTCGGTCCTGGGGACCCACACTGTGTAAACACCTTGTGCGTTTTTTAAGTGTCAACCACTTCAGCGCACAATCTTAGAATGCTAATGAGTTGCTCATTGCTCTTGATTGCACTATTCTTGTTCACGCTGATTATTTATCCTTTTTAAACCACATGTCAAAAATGGCCATGATGAAAATCATTTCATTGCTAAATTGGAAATTACTTCTCTAACATAAAAAAATGGAAATTTGCAACTGATGACATGAATCTATAAATGGGCTTCTAGTAGATAAAATTGTGGACCCAAGGTCATTAAAGCTAACAATTATTAGGCAATTAAGAATTCAAAGACAAAGCAAACGATGAGTCAAACCTGTTAAATGTCACTTGATTGGTTTCAGGAAAGAACCTGAGCACCTGCATTCAGAACCCTAATCACCAGATTACTGACTGATTGCAGTCTTGCATTTGATCACATGAAACATACTGCCACCTTTTTTCATGATTGGATCTGTGGTACTTAGTGGAATACATCAAAATAAAAATATGAATGTTGGGCTTTGAAATTTCATGGAATGCGAAAAGCCATTTCTGTCATAATGTGGTTTAAGGGGACCGGAAAATGTCCTTGTTGATTCTGGCAAGCAACTGCTAATTAAAAATGAACAGCTTGTTAAAACTCTGGGATCGTAATTGTGGTTGGAGCAAAACCGACATATCGCAGTGGGTCAATCTTCCTTCTCTCTTGATGTTCCTGTTGGACTATCCATGCTCATGTTGCAGGACCGACTTTTTTACGATAGTTCCGCATATATTCTTGCAATGGAACCACTGGATTAGATGATAAAAGAGCAATAGTAAATGAATAGTTGGAGTACTGTCCGAAGGACTGTATATTACAAGGTAATAGTGCAAAGGACCACTAAACACTAATAAACACCTTGGTAAATTTGCGAAGATTAAAGCAAGTAGTACCAATAAGTCATAATTAAGCAGCTAGAGGTTGTCACTGTGTCTTCATGAAATCACAAAAGAAGTTGAACAAATTGATCCCTTACATCTACATAAGCGGTGGCTAATGGACTGAAAATATTAGCGCCAGTTAGATAGCCTGCATTGCAGGATGTGCCAAAAGCAGAAACACAAAAGTTCAGAGTGGTGTAATTTTTTATTTCAATTTTTTATTTACGTAATTAAAACAATGTTCTTAGTTGAATTTACCACGATGCAGCATTGCAGAAAGAATGACGAGTGTTAAACTGCCAAAGGATTATTCTAATCTTTGGAAAACTTTATTAAGCATAATTATCCATAGGGATATCTTACACTGGTCGGTACTGAGTTACCATGTTTAGAGAATGAATGATTGCAGTCTCATGTCTTACTTTCCTCTTGCTTCTTTTGTGTGGTGTTTTAAAAGATTCTCACTCTTTCTTTTCCATTTCGGTTTGGTAATCGTTACCCACACAAGACATTCTCGACCACAGCTTACTGACGTTTACTAAACTGGTAATAAGCAACTTCGGGGACGTGATATCTAGAAAACAAATTCATAGACGTATGTTCGCCAGCTAAATGGTGCAAGATAACGTAGTTCGAGCAACCACAGAAGACTAGCAAACTAGTCACGGATTACAGCATGAAAGATAGGTAGCAAGCTAACGCTAGTATTTTTATGCTCCATTAAGTTAATTGTTGATGCCATAATATTGTGTCAATTGGCCAATAACTCTAAAATTTTCCAGTTTAACTGGCTTTGTAGATCCTATTTTTTGCCTCAATTTTTAAACGCAGGGTTAAAGTTAGCTGCGTAATTTGCAAGAAGCAGCAAGATAGCTAGTTACCTGCAGGAGGACAGCAATTGTAGTCAATGCTCCAAAAGTTCTGCACCAGGTGAATCCGTTTTCTTATCGGTTTTTCAACCCAACTCCATCGCCTTTGCCGTCACTCATATTTTTCATGCCCCAGTCTACATGGATCTGAATGGTACAGCTTAGTGAGCATTGCACACTCAGGTACCTAGCTAGCTACATCTCATAATCGTAAATCTTCCTCCGTCATCTCTTCTTATGGACAAAATCCATCTCCTCACGTCGTCTTCGGTGGGCAAACCAAGAAAAGAGAGGTCGGCTTGCTTCTTCGAGTTACAGTTTGAACAGTCAGGACCGGGAACACCCGACTTCTAACACTCTGCCATTGTTGATTCATGGAGCATCAAGCTAGCATAAAATAGCGGAAGTCAGTTTACCTGCTTTCCGGTTTGTATACCCGGAAATGTGAAATAGGCCTATCGTCTTGATCTGTTTTCAGTCAATTTCCCTGGTAAAAGAGACTTGAACTCTCCCCTCTCAGGTGTAGCTAATGGTCTTCGTTAAGACGAGAAATCAAATGCACCAGTTGAACGCAAAGAAGAGCGCATTTCAATCTTTTTCAATTGAACAATCATTACGCACAGTTTTGATCTTCTCATGGGCCATTCCATAAAGTAGTAAACTTTCTGTACATCAAATCCCCAGGTATTAATAACTTCCTTGCCTAGTAATATAGTGTAATCTAATGAAAGTAACTTCTTCTGACGTATATACACATGTACATGTACAACATTTGTACCCGGCGAGGGGATGCCATGCTCTGCGTTGCCCTTGTTCCTAATGGAAAAGCAAAAAAGGCGAGTAGAGTAGAGCCGGTACCGTGTAGTGGAAAAGCACCTACGTCGCCATTTTTTACGATAGTTCCGCACATATTCTTGCAATGTGATCTAGGCTACTTGAGGGAAAACAATATGAAGATGAACTGTTGAAGTCAACATTATTTTGTGATGTTGATACAAACTTGAAAATCCTATTTAAGGGATTTGATATTTTTTTTGAAAACATGTACAAGTGTGTTGTTCCACTGTACTTTTTGAAATATTTTATATTTTGGAAAGATGTTACATTTTTGTGAAAAGTTGTAAAAGTATACTGATTCATGATCATCAAGTCAACATTATCTTGTATTGTTAATACTGTATTTGCATGCCTATAAGCATTTTTTTTGAAAGATGTGATTTTTTGGAAATGCTTAACAACTCTACTGTCCATTACTTTCTTTGAGACCTCAAGACTATTTGTGCAAAAAAAAGTATAAGTGAACTCTACAATGATTCAAGAGATTTAATTTTCGAGGTCAATTAAAAGTTTAAAATGAACCTCTGATTTTGGTCATTGTTGATATGAATGAGTTTGATACCAACAATAGGAAAAGAATAATCTGACTTTCAAAATGGTTTTTTGAGAGGGGGAAACTTAAGTCAATAAAGACAAACATTGCCACAAAATAGCTTATTTGAGACGTAAATTTGTAAAATTTTCTTGGGGGAGGGGCACCCTCCTGTACCCTCTCCGCAAAACTCTGCGCGTTTTGCAAGTGACCACTATGTGGTCACATACTCCTCTTTGTCATTTCCAAATGTTGGTATCTCTGTGATTCACCCTACAACATTAAAATAATGAAAAACCATAATAGGTGCACTTTAAGTTGTAATGTAGTGTTTAAACTCAGCCTATGCACAACAGAAGAAGCGTCCAAAACTTTCAGAAATAGCAGCAGCAAAGTTATCAGTAGCCCTATAAAACTTGTGATTTATCTCAAATAGTCCAAGAGTAAGTGGAGCCACAAAGTTTAAGGAGATTTCCCAAAGCTGTGCAGAGCAATGATTAAAGGCTGACGAGACCCTGCAGTGGCCTCCGCAAAACATAGGGATATCTGACGGAAACCCTGCCAAAACTGGGTTAGCCTGTAATCAGATACGAACCCTGAAAATTCTTCAGTTCATCTCTTGTCTGGTTTATTGCAAATATCCTTAAAGCTGTGTTTTCCTGTTATTGGTCCGTGTCTGTTAAACTACATGCATGCCACTAACCCTGAAACCTGGTGCACCTGGCCCGTTGGCGGCTCATCCCCTTACCTGCTCCAGAGAGAGCACACTGGCATTTCTTGTTTGCTGGTCATGTCATGGTTCTGTTTTTGTGTTCATGTTTATGTTCATGTTTGTTGTTTATGATCTTGTCTTTTATTTATTCTTTTTGGTTATTGTTATTCTCAGGTTTTCAGTTCAGGCCATTTTCAGTTCCATTGCACTTGTCTCCCCTGTCTCGTATCTAGTTGGTTCAGTCCGTCTCCCCGGTCTGTGTGCTCACATGCTTCGGGTGATTTCAATGGTTTCTGGTGTTTCATAATATTCCTTCAATTCTCGTTTACTTCCTTCGCCTTGCTGTTCTGATTACTAACAAGACTAACATTTGTATTTTCATAGTCTACTAACCCAACTAATCCATGTATATATTACTAACTCACTAACGAGCACTCTAGTTTAATCTGTAAAGTTGCACCGCTACTAATTAGTACTAATTCCCTCTCAGCAATCGCCCTGTTCTAGTCTCCGCCTCTTGCTCAGCTTTACCAATCTCCCTCTGCGTTTCTGCGAGATCTCTCGCACGTGCTTAATTACTTTCCTGCACTCGTTATCTGTGCACTTAGAACTCCCTGACCGGAGCTGTTTAAATGTCATAGGCTGTGTGTGTGATTCCCGTCCGTGTCTTGGCTTTCGCCAATTTTCGTGGTTAGGATTTCCCTCATGTGTTCCTCCCATTGTAATTAGTTCTCATCCCATTCACCTGTTCCCTGCATAGCATGTGAGTTCCCTTCCGTCTATTTAGAGTCCTCACTGCTGTTCTGACTTTGTCAGAATGTTGATCAATATTTCTTTGTGCAGAGCTTCTCGTATGCCATTGATTGTTGTTTTTGCTTCGACTGTTTCGTCCGACCAAGATTCTTGCCATTGCCCTTTTTGTATTGTTTTCGTCTTTCTGAATTTCGACCTATTTTTGTACGACCACGATTTCTGTATTTGGATGCCCTGTGTATGACCCACTGCTTTGTTTATCGACTACAACTTTTTGCCTGCCGTCTATGTACCGTTGCTCCTGTTTTACTGGTTCTGACCCCGGCCTGTCTAGTCGACTGTTTTTGGATTTCATTTTGTGGCTTGGAATTTTTTTTTTTTTTTTTTTTTTTTTAAATTTTCCTCTCTTGCTTGTGGTTCACAGGTCACGCTGCCTGTCCCAGCTTCGTCCAACTTTGTATTTTTCAATCTTGACTTTGTGGGTAATGGCTATTTTTGACCACTTTTGAAAACTTTCTTTGGAAGAAAGAATTGAAACTGTTGTAATAAATGCCCCTATTTTGAGATCTAATTCTGTGTCTCAATTTATGTGGCGGGTTTGGTAATCCATGAGAATATTAAGTTCTTGGTGCTATTTATGTTGATCATAGATTGCCGCAACAAATTTGAATCATGAATTGTTTGCATGTCTGAAGAAACACCTATTTTAATTAGCCTAACCAAGTGGTCTTGTTTGCATGTTTCTTCGCTTGTTTTGAGTGCAGCCTATCTTTTGGGTATATTCTGGGTTCACTAATTTGTTTGCTGTACTCAAATAGGCCCTCCAGTAGATCAGCGGCCTAATTGACACTGGGCTGGCCCAATCACATCGTTAAACACCAACCCCTTTTGCTTTGGTCCTGCCTGCGTGATGCATTCGGCAAAAAGTCAGCGCAAGAGTGTTTCCTAACCACGGGCCCTTGACACACACTGGTCTGCGGCCCATTGGTTATTTTCTTCACTGACACGGGGCTGGCCCAATGAAATGTGAGCTCTCCCTCCTCAGTTGTTTGGGGGGGGAGGCAGTGGCGTACGGCCCGCTGGTGGCCAGTAGCCCACATTAAGGCGAGCAAACAGCAGGCTGATTTTACTTAATTCAAAGTAGAATTTCACAATGAGTATCACTCTATAGGTAACATGCACCTTTCCTTCCTCGATATCACTTAGGTGCTCTGCCTGAGATTTTTAGCATTTTGATATTGATGTGACACATGCTTTATATACCACTTTATTGTTCTACTTCACTATTCCGGTCATCTTGCCCATGTTTCAGTATCTATGTGTTTGTTTTATGATATTGGAATTATCAAAAACTATTCTTGCAGATTAAAAAAAGATGCATAGGGTTCAGCCATGTACAGTTTATTTAATGTGGTTGTTTTCGTCCTAAAAGTTTAAGAAAGCAGGCTTGCTGGGAAATTTGTTTGACCAATGGCCTTGCTTGTCCCTAGTTGCGTTACAGTCTAAAAACGCGTTTCAACGACTATGAGATCAGACAAATGTCAGAAAGCAGTGGAGAGGCGGAAAAGCTTTGAGAATAAAGTAAACAGGCTTTCAAATGCAAAAAAATTGACCAGCTGTTTGGCCACGATGATCCTCATGTAGCAAGCAGTTTTCATTTGGAGGGGGACACAAAGCGGTAAGACTGACATTAAATTAATAGGCTATCACAAGTATGTATTCGGTTAAAATTTGCTTGAGCTTACAAAAGGCCCCCGCTGATAGACCAGCTGTTAATCTACTATTTGATGCATATTGATTCGTCGTTTTAAGGTGGCAAATAAAATTTGTCCTGGAATACAGCAAGGAAGACTTTCAAATTTTCTTATTTAAAACCCTGTCTTGATGTTCAGAATCACCTGCCAGTAAACTTTCAACCGGCAAGTACTGCGGTTCTGCAGCTAGTGAGCTATTCTATGCCCTGTTGAGTCTGTATGTAATAAGGATGCTCCGATCAGGTTTTATGCTGCCGATCACCGATACCAATCAGCCATGAGTGCCGATCACTGCCGATCACTGATACCGATCACATGGATTGGCTGTAAATTTTTCGATAAAGGATCTGAACCATAAAATCATCTTAATTTAGACAAAAACATGTTTTTACTAACCTCTTCATGAGAAAAAATACAAAAACCTTGCAGGCACAATGCAGCAACTATTCAGTTAAAAGGACAACTGAAAAACACTTAAATTTACCTGCTTTCAGTAACACAATCTTTAACAGATTGAAAACATAAAGGCTTTCAACAGGCTAAATAGTGCAGAAAGTCAAATAAATAAAAGGTAATGTTATGATTCTGCCTTGTCTGCCTTGTTTCTGCCATGTTTATTATGATTTTGCCATGCTTGTTGTGTTTTCCCTAGTCCCTGTTATGTTTATGATTATGTCTGTTAGGTTTTGCCATGTTCTGTTCAGTTTTTGTACTTTGCCATGTTTTCGTTTTTGCCATACCCGATCCACTTTTCTATTATAGTCCGGTCCATGTTTTGCCATGCCCTTCATTGCACTTTGTCTCCCCTGTCTGGTCTCTTGTTAAGTTACAGCTTCTCCCCAGTCCCGCGTGTCACATGCTTAGGTGATTTCATGGTTTCTGGATTTCAAACATTCCTTCCAATCTCGTTTGCTTCCTTCACCTCTCTTTTCTATATTACTAACCAATACTAACAGTTTGTTGTTTTGTTAAGTTACTAACCCAGACTAACATTGTATATAATACTAACTTACTAACGAGCACCAGGGATTGTATAGCTGCACTTACTAATTGATTAACAAGCTCTCAGCACTCGCCCTGTTCTAGTCTCCGCCTCTTGCCTTCACTTAGTCTTTGCTGCAATTCAGCGGATCCTCCGCACCTGCTCCACTCTGTCCTGCTTCTCATTATCTGTGCACGTTAGAACTCCCTAACCGGAGCTGTATGTTTTTTCATAGGCTGTCTCGTGTTCCCTGTCCGCGTTTTGGCTTTTGCCAATTTCATGTTGTTAGGAACTTCCTCATGTTCAGCCCTTTGTTCATTAGTCTGATCCAGCTCACCTGTTCCCTATCATAGCATGTGACTACCCGTTTGTATATTTAAGTAGTCTTTTCACAGCCAGTCCTTTGTCAGAACGTTCTCCTTTGTCTGCTTGTGCCACGCTTCTCTCGCCTTGTATTCATAGTGATTACCTTTCTGACTGGACCGTCCTTGACTTTCGATTTTTGCCTATTCCCTGTACTTTGCCACATCTATCGTTTCCGAATCCTTTTTTCGTCCGACTCTGTGTTTTGTGATTGGTGCCCTGGTTACGATTCTGGATTTTGCCCTTTGGATTCTGATTATTGGATTGTGGACTTTGTACCGTTGCCTGCTCTGTTGGGGTTGTTTGCCCCCCCTCCAGAAATAAAGCCTCCTTTTTTTGTATTCACTGGTTCTCGCTTGTGGTTCCTGGCGTAATCCTCACAGGTAATATATCTCACAACATCGCCTAAATCAAATGACAAGTAAAAAAGGATACATTCAAAGTCAAATGCAGGTTGCATTCAAATAAACTATCCTAAGTTACTAAATCAAAAATACCTGACAGCATGGCTTACTCTTTTGTGCATGAGCAAACTCTGTTGTGCATTGTCAAGGAAAAAAAACAAACTAAGGGCCTGATTTACTAAGACCTTTAGCACATGCAAAATCTTTTTGCCTGTGCAAAACCAGAAACCTTGCCACTGATTAGTGCAAGGCAAGTACCATGGTCAATCATGGGCAATGTTATTGGTTTTGCACGGGCGAAAAGATTTTGCATATGCTAAAGGTCTTAGGTAAACACTGTGAGCCTGATTTACTTTCTTATAATTTATATGAAAAAAAAAAAATGGGTCTGTTGCTTCGTATGTAAAATAGCCCATTTGCTACTTGAATAACAACATAAATATGGTCTTAAAGACCTTGAAACAGAAAAACAGCACAAGTGTGCTTTGAACAGGGAGAAAATGTTAAACAGCATTTGTACATGCTAAATGCCTGTGACTTGTCGATAAGCATTGTGGGAAGATTCTTCTTAATAAAGAGAGCAACTCTGCTTTTTCAGTCATGAGTCTATTCCTGTGTTCGTCCACAATGTTGGATGCAGAGCTGAATAAGCGCTCACTCTCCACACTTGTGCAGGGTGCAGACAGGTAAGCTCTTGCTACTTTAGCAAGGTCCGGAATGCGTTCCTTATTAGTTTTCCAGTATTCCAATGGTGATGCACTCCGAGAGATGGGTGGCTCTGAGAGGTAGATAATCATCTCTGATGGTGCAGCTGCTGCACTGTCGGTGTGAGCCTGCTGCATGGTTTCTTCTGCCAGGATTTCACCAAACATTGAAGACAAGGATCCTGGTCGTGCCGCTTTCTCTGCTGGCTCCCCCTGTGTTGTAGGCTTCAGGTTCTTGGTTTGGGTCCCTCTGAGTGGCCTCTGTCATCAGACCAAGAAGCAGTCCGTGTGTTTTGGTCTCGAGTCCTTCAGAATAAAATCTGTCTTTGTACCTTGAATGGGGGAAAAATCATATTAATTTCACATGAAACTCATTGTTTCAGGCCACTTGAGAATAAAGCCATTAACTATGTATATTTATACCATGGTCTGGGTGAATACTCTTTTCTGATTGGCTGGCAGGTGCCAGCAGCCACACCACTATTCAATCTGCTCCAGCCGCGCGGCTGAAACTAAGCAGGTGTGGGCTTGGTCAGTACTTGGATGGGAGACCACCGAGGAAAACCAAGTTGCTGCTGGAAGAGGTGTTGGTGGGCCAGTAGGTGGCGATCTTCCCTCTGGTGGAATAATGCCCCAGTGCAGTGATGGGGAGACTGTACTGAAGGAGACGCCATCTTTCAGATGAGACGTTAAACCGAGGTCCTGACTCACTGTGGTCATTAAAGATCCTATGGCACTCTTCGATAAGAGTAGGGGGTTCCCCGGTGTCATGGCTAAAGTCCCAACCTGGCTCTTTCGACCTGCCATCTAATCATCCCCTGATCCAATTGGCTGCGCATTTGCCCTCTCCCTCCCCATCTCAACCCCCAGGGCTCCCTTGAAAAAGATTTCAATCTCAACGGGACTTCCCTGGTTAAATAAGGGTTAAATAAAAATAAAAATTAAAACCGTGGAACCACACAGGTAGTTCGGCCTACGGTCACCGTTCGAAGTTCGAAATTCATCCGCTAGCCAACCTATAACCATAGCAACGTTAGAGCACTGGCATTTGGCTGGGTATAACAGAAACCAAGCTACTCATTTATCTCCAGTAAATTTTGCGGCGTTAAGTTACGTCCTGTGGCGCAGTTAACAATAGGTGCTCCAGCGATAATGACTGTTAATATTTGAGCAGCGAAGTAATCAGGCTTTATGTCCACTTCATGTATCAGCAACTGTTGACAGTTCGCTAGCAACGTGCTGTGACAACAGACTGATTTCAGCTTGCTGGTTCTACGGAAACCGTCATTGTAATTGCGGGTAGCAAGTTAGCTTCGGTCTGCATAATCGCGCATAATGTTGTGTTATACATAATCTCAGTTTCAGATGGAATCAGTTACCAAATCATTAGCTCTGCTCCAGTGACGGGGCCTGACGCGGCCTGCTCACCGCGTCGGATTGCTAGACCCGTGCCGGGGCAGGATCTCCCGGTTGGCACGCCAGCTGCCATACCCTCTGGGAGCAGCACCCCGTCTCGGGCTTCTCTGTCTTCCCCTGGTGGGCCGCGGCTTGCCTCCTCCCTCAGCCGGCCGCTACCTAGGTCTCCTGGCGCTGGTCCGCAGCCTCGGATTGCCCGTGAGATGCCTCGCCATTCCTCCCGTGAGGAGGATCCGTCCACGCTGGTCATCAGCTCGTCGATGATTCGTCATCTTCGCCTTCCTGGAGCTGAAACCTTCTGCTATCCCGGAGCTCGGGTCTCTGATATTAGGGCAATATTGCCCTCCGTCGTCCACTCCCATCCGTCAGCGAAAACAATTATAGTCCATATCGGATCCAATGACATTTCCTTGGAAAGCCCCGTCGGCATGGAGTCAGACTTTAAAGACCAAATCAACACTTGCATGGAAACTGGCAAGCAGTGTGTGGTCTCCGGTCCCATTCCGTCTGTTTGTTTTGGGGACGTTAACTTTAGCCGGATCCGGCAGCTGCATACCTGGCTTAAAGGTTATTGCAGCATGCTGAGTATCCCCTTGGCTGATAACTTTGCAAGCTTTTGGAAGAGGAAATATCTCTTCAGATGTGATGGCCGTCATCTGAACAGGGCTGGCTCTTGTCTTTTATCATGTAACATTGAATTAGCCACGCAATCGCTCATCACTCAAAATAAGTGACTACCGGTGAGTCAGATGCGGAATCATTGCAATCACAGCTGTCGTTATTTTACTCCTGTTTCTTATGATTTTAATATGTCTCTGTCTTCGCATAATGCAGCTATTGGTGAGCTCAAGGCTAAAGAATCTAGCCCTTTCTGTGATAATTTAATTACTGCTAAGCCCCAAAGCTTGTGCTTGGAGTCCTGGAATGATTTTATCAAGCAGAAAGGCTTCGGGATTATTCATATGAATGTTCGTAGTCTCCCCTCAAAGCTAGACTTTATCAAGGTTTGGGCTCTTCAGACGAAGGCAGATATTTTTGTGTTTACTGAGTCTTGGCTGTCCAGCAAGGTTAATGATGATGTGATTTCCCTTGAGGGATATAATGTCTTTAGGTCTGACAGACTCAGACCTTCAAGGGGCGGTGGTGTGGCCATTTATGTGAAAGAATGTTTTACCGTTTCTGTTTTAAACTCTGTATCATTGTTCAGGTGCTTTGAGTTTTTAGCTTTGAGTGTCTGTTTAGGAAATGGTGTAAACTGCAGCCGACTGACAGTTATTGGGGTTTATCGTCCACCATCAGCTCAATCCGACGCAGTCGATAATTTAGCGAACTTGTTGTCTCAATGAAAACTCTGAAATCATTTTACTTGGTGATTTGAATATCGACTGGCTCTCGGATGCTTCAAATAGCTTGAAAGATGTGTGCATTAATTTGAATATGACTCTACTGATCTTGCGTCCTACACGGCCTGACCCTAAGGATCCTAATAGAGCTACGCTCTTGGATCTTATTTTAACTAATAGGCCTCATAATTTTAAAGCTAATGGCGTTTTCCCTTTGGATTTTAGTGACCATTGTCCTGTAGCTTGTGTCAGGAATAATAGTAACCCTAAATCAGAATCCAGGGTCATAGTCAAAAGAAATTTTAAACACTTCACGGAACAAGCCTTTTTACATGACTTGTATCTGAGTGACATGCATTACTCTGCTGTTATTCCTGACCCTCATTTAGCGTTAAGCCATTTTATCACGTCTTTTAATACTGTGGTGGATAAGCATGCCCCCTTTAAAAAGTTGAGAGTTAAGAACAGGGTGAATCCCTGGTTTTCCCGATATCTCGGAGCTGTTAAAAGCTCGGGATTTCGCTTGGAAAAAAGCGCGTGTTTCTGGGTTGCGTTCTGACTGGCAAGATTTTCGTTACCTTCGCAACAGAACCCTTACAGCGATTCGGAAAGCCAAGTCATCTTATTATCTCTCCAACTTATCTGACTCAGGCGGCAATTCTGCAAAATTTTGGAGAACTTTTAAATCCTTGTCTCAGCTCCCCTCCTTGGCTTTACCAAGTAGGATTACTAAGGACTCTGTCATTATTCCAGATAAAGGGGAACTTTGTAATATTTTCAATGAGCATTTTGTTAATGCAGGCCACCTCTTTGAAAATTTAGGGTTATTGCCAGCTGTTCCTACCTGTGATAGCAGGCGTTTTGTACCTGTACCGAATAACTCTGGTTGTTTTTCCTTGCGTCCTTTTTCTGAAGAGGAAGTGCTTGAAGAACTTTTTAGCATTGACCCTAAGCAATCCACTGGGGCGGATAAATTGGACCCAAGCCTCTTATTGCTGGCTTCATCTTTGATTGCTATTATCCTGACACACATTTTTAACTTAACCCTGTTGACCGGTTCGATTCCTGTCTTGTGGAAAACGGCTTTTGTTCTTCCCTTACATAAAGGTGGTTCTTCAGATGTTCTGAATAACTATCGACCAATTTCAAAGCTGCCGTGCTTGGCTAAGGTTTTAGAGAGACTCGTCAATAATCAAGTTAGAGCATTTTTATCAGACCACGCTATCTTGAATGTGTTTCAATCAGGCTTCAGACCAGGTCATAGTACTGTATTAGCTGCAGCCAGGGTATTAAATGATATTATTTCTGCCTTGGACAATAAGCAAGACTGCGCTGCCCTTTTTATTGACCTATCAAAGGCGTTTGACACAGTTGACCATTTTAAACTCATAGAGTGGCTAAGTGCAATTGGGTTTGATATTAAATCTCTGAATTGGTTTAAAGATTATCTATCTGGTAGGTGTCAAGCTGTTGTGGCCGATGGCTATCAATCCAACTTTATTTATCTTAGCAAGGGGGTTCCACAGGGTTCAATTTTGGGGCCCTTGCTGTTTGCACTTTTTATTAATGAGTTCGGTGCTAATTTTCTCAATAGTAAAATCCACCTCTATGCAGATGATACAGTCATCTACTCAGCTGCCCCTTCTGCTGATTTGGCTCTTAAAAATTTGCAGTCAGATTTCCAAATCTTCCAGAAGGATCTTTTAGACCTTAAACTAATTTTAAACTCTGAAAAAACTAAATTCATGCTATTCTCTCATAAACCAGTTGCTAGGTTCCATAATGGTAGCATCACGACAGTAAATGGAATCCATATCGAAAGAGTTCCTTACTACAAATACCTTGGCATTTGGGTGGATGACAATCTTAATTTTAAGAAGCATACTGATGAGCTAATCAAGAATTTGAAGCCAAAATTGGCTATGCTGTACAGGAATAAAGCCTGCTTTCCGAGGAGTTGCAGAAGACAGATTGTGCAAGAAACTATTCTCTCTAGAATAGATTATGGTGATGTAATTTATATGCATGCTGCACCCTCCTTGCTGAAGTCACTTGACACAGTGTACCACGCTGCATTAAGGTTCATAACTGGAGATGGCTTCCGAACACATCACTGTACACTTTATTTTAACGCTGGTTGGTCTTCGCTGGCCGTGAGAAGGGAGCAACATTGTTGCCTTTTTATATACAAGGCATTGTTGGGTAAACTACCTGGATATCTGACCAGTTTGCTTAACGTGAGGAAGGGGGAATACGGTCTGCGCACTCTTGACTTTTTGGTTTTAGATGTCCCAAGGGTGCGTACTGAACTGGGTAAAACTGCTTTTATGTATTATGCTCCACAGAAGTGGAATAGGATTCAACAGTTTTTAAAGTTGGAAAGTCTTATTTCAATTGATTGTTTTAAATGTCTTTTATTGGCTGTCACAAAGCAGGAATGTACATGTGTAATGTAGTCATTGTTTTTATTTATTGTACTTGGTGTTTTCTGTTTTTTGCTACTGGGCTCCGTTGCAAAAGAGAGCTTGCTCTCATTTGGACTCCCAGTATAAATAAATAAAAATAAATATATAAATAAATAATGATAGATTTTTTGCGAACGATTTCTCCATGAAGGTAAGCTGAACTAAGTTAGCTGGTTCAGTTTAGCTTGGCCTATAGTTATGAGCTATTGGCTATGAGAAGGCGCGGCGCCTATTTATTGATTATCAGCTCGTTTTAAAGTGCAAAACTTTCACCAAAAATTTCTGAATGCTTTGATTTGGTATTGCTGGCAAATGACCATGGTATAAGCGTACGTAAATGCTTATTTTTTCATCATTATTCAATGATAATTTTCTCACCTTGGGTCAACGATGGTTGCCAAACTGTAGAGGGGCTCCTTTTCAATGTCAGCAAATCTTTTGGTGACAGCTTCCAGCAACTTGGCCTTAGTTGTCTTCAAACCATGATCTGCTGCAGCATCTTTGGCAAGGAGACGCTTTAAAGCCATCACAGAGGGTATGACATCAGCAGCAGATGCAGTTAATGAGCATATTTCCTTAGTCAGCTTTTCAAAAGGTTCCAGGAGTGTTGTTATGTTTTCAATCAATTCCCACTGGAAAGATGTAAAGGTAGCAGGTAGCTCAAAGTCAGCTGCGTAAACGCCCAATGCTGATTTTTTGCTTAAGGAGACTGTGGAGCATATAATAGGAGCTATTCCACCTAGTGCTGACATCTTGTTGCAGCCTTTTGGTGGGCTGGCTGAGTTGTTTCTGTACACTCTGAAGTCTTGCATATGCTAAGGGAGAGTGCCTGAAGTGCCCCACAATGCGTCTCCCTTTGGCAATAACTAGTGCATGGCCCGTAGCCAAATGAGGCTGTGTTTGAAGGTGGGACGTACAAAGAGGCGTGGCTATAGCTGAGAGCGAGAGTGCGACAGGCTAGATAGGTTACACAGGCCTATAGGATTGTAACTTTTTGAAAATTAATCCAAAAAACTTCAAAATGAAGGATGCACACCATCGTGCCATGCGCGAGCCATATCCGAAAGCTTAGGCCGATCTGAAAAACAGAGAGATATGCGAGCCACAGACACACAGACAGACGCTCCTTGCTTTATAGATAGATAGATAGATAGGGCTTCCCCACGAACCACGTGAGCATTCTAGCAACGAAGTCAATGATACCCCTTTTCCACCAAAAAGAACCTGGTGCTAGTGCTGTGCTGGTGCTAGTGGCAGTGCTTAGTTGGTTCAACCCACGAACCTCCTAAGAACCTGTTTGCTTTTCCATCGCCAAGGAGCGTAATCAGAGCCACGCGATTACGTCACTGTAATTTAAGACCAACAGATCAGGAGAAAATAGACTTCGTTCAAGATCTGTGTGTCTCTCAGCAGTGCTCACGTAACATCTGGCAATACAGAAATACAGTATGGACTGCGGGAAAGCACAAATAAAAATTAAAAACTGAAATAATGCTTGTGTTCTATGCTGAGTAAAGCAGCTTGCACACTGGACGCGAAACATTCGAATTCATTCAAAAGTCAATGTCAAATGCAAAGTCAATGCAAAGACGCGAATACACGCGTGTATTCGCATCTTTGCATTGACTTTGAATGTAATTTGTCCTGCGAAAAATTTGTTTCGCGTCCAGTGTACTATTATTGTCACTTAGGTTTTATCGTTTTTAGTGGGGGAAAGGAATACAGCCTGATCGCTATGATCTCGTACTGAGTTAAGATCACATATTGAAAATAAATGTGTAACGTATCTTGCGTTGTTGTCCATGCATGTTAATCCCAAAATCTTAAGCAGCAACAGGGTTAATAATAGGAACACGCTATCCATCATTTCTCTTCCCAAGGATGCAGGCAGAAGAAATAAATGAGCAACCGTTGTATTTCATTCCAACTACATAAGTTTGAAAGATCTAACGTAGTTCCGTTTTAAAATGCCATTCAAGTTCGCTAATAGTAATAATTCGCGAATGCCCAAGCTAGCCAGCGAACTCATATTCGTATTGCTTGATATAGACGCAAGCGGTTCATGAAAACATGCTAAGCAGCAAAGTAAAATGCAATATTAACGCATCATGCAGATATAGCACAGATGCTTCTTTATTCCAACATTTACTGCAGGCAGAGCGCTCAAAATACTTCCATGATCGCGCTGGTCTTGTTGGTCAAACTCGTAATCGGTGCTTGCACTGGACCAGCAAGGAGTTGGTGCCACTCTGAGTTATCTACTGCTCTGGTGACAGGTAACATGCTTCGTTGGAAAGCGCAATGGCGACATCTTTTGGTCAACACATGAACTCGTCAAGTGAAGGGTCAGTTGGCTTTTTCATCCGAGTAGTGCAAGTGCCCGTAGGGGAGTGAAAATTTTTGCACAGACCTGCAAAATCAAGGATGCACACCATCGGGCCATGCGCAAACCATATCCGAAAGCTTAGGCCGATCTGACGAACAGTCAGAGAGATATGCGAGCCACAGACAGACAGATACACAGACAGACGCTTCTTGCTATATAGATAGATGTCACTTATACTGCGCTGTGAAAGCACTGCATCATGGATGGCCAGCTGCAGGGTGTGTGCCATACACCCCAAACTTGGTAACCCAGCATCTGTCATAGCTTTCACCATGTTTCGGGCATCATCTCTCAGTATCACGTGTACCTTGTCTTTTGGAATATGCCATGTTTGAAACATTTTCTCAAATGCGGTTGCTAAGGCTATGGCAGTATGGGAGCCAGAAAACTCCTGGGCATGCAGAGCAGCTTAATGAAGTTGAAAATCTGCATCAATCCAGCGACCTGTTAAACTCAGCATCGACACAGGACTGATGTCCGAGCTCCACATATCACTCATGAAACTTACAGAGGATGAGACACCTTCTTTAAGGAGACGTTCGATGTGAGAGTGCACTGTCTGGTGGAGCTCTGGCAGTGCTACATCTGTGAAATACTTACGTCCTGGTAGCATGTAGCGGGGCTCCAAGTGAGAGAGCAGTCGGCGGAAACCGGTGTCTTCCCCCACTGAGAAAGGCTGGTCATCTAGCTCGATGAATTCAATTATTTTTCGGGTTATTATCCCCCACCACAAAGTGGATCGTGGGATATTGGAATGGCGCTCGTCCGGCCGTCCGTCCGTCCAGGTTCAATGAACTATGAATGAAATTTTGTGTGTATGGCCAGTAGTGTAATGACCCCTATTAAATGAGTTTGAAAACTGATTCAGAGAAGCTTATTTCCATGGAATTATGGCCCTTGACTCTGTTCGTTGACTTAGGTGTACAGGATTTGCAATGGGGACAAGTTTTCTCTGCATGGGTGTATGGAAGTTTCCATTGACTTTTGGATTTAGTATACTGCGTTTCTTTAATTTTCTAATTATGAACCTAAAACTATTTCCTGTGAAATGGATTTTGTTGCAAAATTCACATCAATTGTTTCACTGCAAATCATGTTCTTCACCTTTTACGTGGAAGTGTTTTTTTTTCCTGGATTTGAGGGGATATATGGTACACTTCTGCACACCCAACATTCTCTCTCCTCAGTGCATTTACTAACTTTCCACTGTTTCGCCTTTTGAAGTTGATTATTATCCCCCGCCACGGAGTGGATCGGGGGATACTGGAATGGAGCTCGTCTGTCCGTCATTCCGTCCGTCCGGGTTCAATGGGGACAAGTTTTCTCGGAAACTCTTGCACCTTCATGGGTGAAATTTTGTGTGTGGCCAGTACTAATTGACCCTATTGAATGAGTTCAACAATTGATTCTGAGACAGTTATTTTTACGGAGTTATGGCCCTTGACTCTGATCTTGGTGTATGGGTGTTGCAATGGGAATATGGAATCTCCCGTGACCATTCTTACCGTGGCGGGGGATATTGGTGACAATGTTGCCTTGTTTGCTTAGCCTTCTGACTGTCACGCTCATACGGGCAAGTGTTGCCAAGCGTAGGCTGCATTAACTGCCATCTGACTGTTGCTGTTCCGGCTGTCTTCCTTTCACTCTCTGCTGTGAACCTCGAAAACTCACCATACTCCGCCAAGTGTTCGTTCTTTAAATGTCATATTAAATTCATTTTGTTGAAGCCTTTTAAAGTGCTTCCCCTGCGAGGTATTTTTTCGTTGCATGTGTTGCAGGATGCAAACTTTACATCACTCTCACAGATGGTACAAAAGTTCCACACGGTAGACATGTTTGTCTGGGTTTGCCGCCGCGCACCTGCGCAGTGTGAAGGGAAGGGGGAGGGGGATACTACACTGCACACAGGGCCTCTACAGGCTGCAGGCCGCAAAGTATGAGCTACAGGTGATCGGTTTTTGTGATCAGCAATGAAAGGCATTGATCGGCATATGCCGATCACATGCTTTTTCACGGAAATCGGCCGATAATTATCGGTGGCCGATCGATCGAAGCACCACTAGTATGTAACGTTATTTAAATGGGTCATGTATGAATCAATCCAAATAGTGCAATGGTCTTATTGAAAACTTATAAATGGCCCCAAAGTCACGTTTCTTTTTCACATTCATTCATGTAAATATATTATTATAATTATTAACTTCTTCTTTGTCATGGTGGTGCAGTGATTAGCACTGCCACCACACAGCAAGAAGGTTGTGGGTTCGATTCCGGCCTGGGGCCTTTCTGTGTGGAGTTCCAGGGCATGTAAGCTATGACTGAGCTTAGTTTTAACTTTTGGTAACAGCAAAGTGTGCGCGTATGGCAGGCCGTCACGTAACGATCAGGTTGGGCTGCCATGGCCAAAAATGCCAGGGCCATTTTTTTGTCCCAGTCCAGCCCTGGCAAGGGATGATGTTGCTCTTTGTTATACTTAACAATTGCTTATTAATTAGAATGGAATATGTATTAGTTAAAATAAGCAGTATTTTTTTTTATTAGCCCCACCCCGTTACAGGTATGAATAGGTGGGCCTTGGAGTAGAAAATGTGGCAGGTCAAAGGCGGGCTCAGGCAGGGGTTTGAACCCCAGACTCCTGGGTAAGAGTCACATGCGCTGACCACATTGCCAAAGAGTCACACGCTTTGGCAAGGTAGCCAGGGCGCGTACTTATTAAGGGGCATTTCTAGTGACAGGACCTATCAACTGTCACATTTCTCCGCCTCTTTCGGGAGCGTGTCCTCATGCTCCATGCTTTACGCATGCTGCCATCCATTGGGATTCCCTGAATCCTGCCGATTACGCCAGAATGTGGCCAGGCAAAGGAGGACCTGGGCGTGAGTTTTTTTTTCCCATTCGACATATCTATTGCACTGGCTATTCGCTCTCTGATTGGTTATAGAGTGACGTAAACATCTCTATACAATTCATCACGGCTGCGCCTATTGTTTGCCGCTTCAGTGACCCAAATCGAGACAAAAGTCAGGATTTATTTGTTTAAAACTTTTCTGAACTGAATGTAAATATGTGTACTTATAAAATAGCGCTCAGCACTTCAAGGAATGCTACTCGAGGAAGAAATGATCAGCGAAAAACATAAATTTCGACTGTTTACTTGACCATGTTGACATTGCAAATCGTGACTTTTTGCATGTGAATGCGTGTTTGTGTACATAGGTCTATGGCGATATACATGATGTACGTGGGTCGGAGTATACAAGAACACGATCCGCACATGGCTTAGTACTATTTTCCAGGTCTGGCTTTCTGTTTCTGACATTGAGTCCCTTTTCCTCACACATCATAGGGTATGCCCTAGGCCTTATACTTTTCTTTTTTATGTGAGTGCCAGTGGCCATTCAGCCTAGGCCTAATTTTATTTCACATTATTCTCTTTTCAGAAAGCACTTCTAGCTGGGTACAAATATCACCTATGCTCTTATAAAGATGCCACAGAAGGGGGATACATTGCAGCAGAGGTCGCGTTAACCGAATATTTTCCGTCATTGACGGATTTTTTTTAACAATGATGGAAAATTTTGAAGGCCGTTCGTCATTTTGACAGAATGTAATTCACACCCCCGTCCACTTGGTGGTGGGTGTCATATTGTCTCGAGCATTGTCTTTGATCTGTATGACAGAGATGCCAAGTCTCATGCATTCGGCGTAGGTCTCACGCATTTTTTAGGCTTATTCACCATAGTCCACAATTATTCAATGAACGCTTATTAATGAGATTCTCACGCGGAATTAAAATCCTTGTGCATTGAAGTTTCAGTTTCACTTGCGTGAAGATGGACCTCACAATAATTAGACTACACTTGATGTTCCCGAAGTTGTTGCCTCTTTCATTGTAAATGAAAACAATTGCGTTTCATTGATATTGGCTTTGTTTAGGAGCATGCTTTTGCACAAATGAAGTTGCAGGTCTGCGGCTGTTTAAGGCAGCGTTATGGTTAGCGATGGAAATTGCTTTCTGTCATTATTGATTATGCCGTAATTTGGATGACTGTCGCTTCATTTGGCTTAGTGTTTCAGGACATGTGGCCGTGTTCTTCATAACTGCTCCAAATCGTAGTCGCATTATAATGTTTTCATTAATTGACACCATGCAGCTTGTATCCACTGGAATCTCACATCCTGTGCCTTAATCTAATCTAAACCTGGCAGAATTAATCTACACGACCAAAAGCAAAAAAATAGCTCCAAATTTTCCCTGGCTGACATCATTCTGACTAATATACCTCAGAGATGCTCATCCAGTGGTGTTTTTCCTCAAAGTTTTCGTGAACATTGCCCTACTGTTTGTATTTGAAATGTGAAATTAAAAAGGTCAAGCTGCGTGTTCTTTTTAAAAGAAATTTGTGGAACTTTTACTATCCCGGTTTCCTGCATGATTCAAAGTTGAGTGACATAAACAGGGTGTCCCTCTTTCAATCCAGTTCTGGCTCATATATTTTTATGTTATTGCTGGCAAACGTGCTCCCTTTAGGAGATTAGGGATTAAAGACAGACGCACTGTGCGTCTTTCTATGAATTATCAGAATTATTGATTGAAAGGAATTCAGCATGGGCTAAAGCTAAATCAAAGTGAAACTATCGTTAACATCCGGATAAGCTGTTTGTGAATCTCACCACCTGTTACCGTGAGAAGTCAGCGAAAGTTTAGGATTTTTTGCATTTATATTGCCATTCTTACAATGCCATGTCAATTACATAAATGTAGGCTATATGCATTCACTTTTTCATTATCATTCTTTATTATAGGTCATGTAATTGTCTTTGCCTGTTCAGTTGTTCAGTCGATAAATTGTTTGATTGTGAATAAGGCGAAATTAAACAAGAACAACTTGAGGGCAATCAAGCGGTAAAGGGTTAGGTTACTGAAGGCCCTCTGAACATCTGATGGCAAGCCGCGGCTTTATACTCTGTTTTTGCTTTACTGTTTGAATTCAGATGAGAATACACACCACATGCACTAAACATCCATGATTTAAGTAAATAAGCATTGTTAGATTGTCTTAAAGCAGGTTGTGCTTATAAAAGTGGAGAAGACAGTGAAATAAATGAGATTCAGTTCTCCAAAAAAGCTGGTGTACAAGCAATATCTTTGGTGATTTATGTGTTTTAAAATGTATATAGGACCTGCTGTGTAATGTGTCGTAGTGTTGTGTTCGTATTTTTTTTCCTTGGGGGGGGATGTCAAGTAAAATACTTCTTCAGGCAAGCGTTTTACAATTGTTATAAAATTTGCTTGCCCGAAGTAGAATTTGCTTGTAGAAGTTATGTGAAAGTGCACCATAATTGTTTTTTTTTTGTAAGTTAGCGGAAGAAAGAAAAAGAAAGATATTTTAATGAACCAAAAAGCTTGAAGCAGGGAAAAGATAAGAATAGGAAAGCATTCTTAAATAAAAATAATAAATAATACTACATTTTATTAATTCATTTTACATTTGAATCAAGTCTCAAAGTGTAACAAGCTGAAAGCATTAGCATAGAAAAATGTGAGCAGTAGTCGTAAAAATATGAGCATAAAAGCAAGCAGAGCAACCGGCAAGAAGTTACTGAAAAGTCATAGGTTCTGCTAAAATGGAATGTTTCAGGTCCACTTTTAAAACTCTCAACAGTCTGTGGTGCCTTCATATGGTGAGGGAGGGCATTCCACAGACGAAGGGCGGCAGAACAGAAGGCCCTATTCCCCATGGTGCGGAACATAGTCCTGGGGGTATGAGGATGGTTGGAGTATGTACAGCGGAGGGATCGTGTTGTGGTTTTTGAGGTGAGCAGTTCTTTCAGGTAAGGGGGGCATGGTCATGGATGCACTGGTGAGTGAGGAGGGAGACCCTCTATTCAATCCTGATGGTGACAGGAACCCAGAGACATGAATGGAGAATGGGTGTGATGTGTTTATTCTTTTGCACTCTCATCAGGATCCGAGCAGAGCTGTTCTGTACATACTGGAGTCTCTCAAAGCTCTTGATAGGGATCACAATGAGAAGTGCATTGCATTAGTCCAGTCTGGAGGAGACAAAGGCATGGACAAGCTTCTCAGTGTCAGATAGGGTGGGTAGAGTTTGGCAATGTTTCTGAGATGACAAAGGAGCTCTTGCAGAGACGTTTAATATGAGCCTCAAAGATTAGTTGTGGGTCAAATCTTACACCAAGGTTGGTGACTGATGAGGAGAGAGGAAGTGTCCTGGCCAGGAAATGCTGGCTATGGAGGATGACTGGAGATGGTGTGGGGTACCAACCAAAATTGCTTCAGTTTTGTCGCTGTTAAGCTGCAGGAAGTTGTGCTACATCCATGCATTTATCTCCTCCAGACAGGTGGTGAGTGTGGACAGTGTTGATGATGGTGAAGTCAATAGCAAAGCTGAAGAGGGGTGTGTGTCTGTTCCGTTTTCATGTATAGTTATGTGTCATCAGCGTGGCAATCGAATTAGATTCCATAGTGACTGATGACATGACCAAGGAGGAGCATGTAAATCGTGAAGCGAGAGGGGTCAAGGACTAACCCTTGCGGGAACCTGCAGGTGACCGTGTGTGTCCAGGACCTTGCACCTTCCATGGAGACGTATTCTGTTCAGGCTTTGAGGAAAGAGTGAAACCATTTAACAGCAGTGTCAGTGAGTCCGATGGTGTGAGGAGGTGGAGTATACCACGATCAACAGTTCCAAAGGCTGCAGAGAGGTCAAGTAGGATAAGTAGAGAGAGTGAGCCAGCATCAGCCACCATCAGCAGGTCATTTGTGACCCTAACTGAAGATGTGCTGTGGGCAGAGCAGAAACCAGACTGAAAATTTTCAAAAATGTTATTGAATTTCAGGTGGTCCAGTAGGTGGGCAGCAACTACATTTTCCAGTACCTTGGAGAGAAATGGAAGGTTTGAAATGGGCCTGGAGCTGGCAAGGACCTCTCAGTCTAGGGGTTTTGGATGGGTTTTCTGAGAAGTGGTCTAATTATGGCAGTTTTTGGAGCAGATGGAAAATATCCAGCCATGATGGAGTGGATTATCACCGTGGTGATCAGAGGAATTATTCCAGAGATGTTTGCTTTCACCAGTGCTGTATGAAAGGGGTTGAGGGCACAAGTGGAGGGATTCATCCTCCTGATAATGTCCTCAACCTCTTGCTGTGACACATCGGGGAAGCAACGGAGAGGCTGGGAGATCCCAAACCGTGGGTCAACAGTCAGGACAGAGTGGAAGAGCTGGACAGAACAGAATAGATAGTGTCAGTTTTAGTACTGAAAAAGGCAATGAAATTCTTGCAGTGCTGTTCTGAAGTTTCTGTGAGTGAAGGAATTTGTGGTTTGAGGTTAATAGTGGAGAACAGCTATTTGGAATTGCCAGAACTCTTTTTAATGATGTTTGTGTAATACTGTGACCTTGCCTCTCTAAGGGACTTTGATTAGGTCTTTTGGTGTTTCCGAGGGGCTGGTTCGTGAACAGTGAATCCTAAAGCTTTGTGACATTGCTCAAGTGTGCGCCCAGCTGCCTTCATTTTCCACAGCTCACTGGTCAGCCAGGAGGCTGAGTGGGGGTTCTGGTTTTGACAGGTGCGTGGAGATCCAGAATGCTGCTCAGGGTTTTATTGTAGCAATCCACTGATTCATTGGCTGATGACAAGTTTGCAGAGAGAAAACGCTGGAAGTTCATTGTCATGGTGTCTGGGATGATGTTCTTCAAATATCTTTTGGCTTGATGAGAGGGGACAGGAATGGCAACTCCATGGAGATGGCCTTGAGGTCAGACACACCAAGAGTGTTCACATGCTGAAAGGGGCAAAGTCAGTGATGACCAGATCAAGAGTGCGCCCCTGAATGTGTGTGGTGACATCAACATTTTGTCTGAGATTAAAATAGTCCAATTGTTGAGGAAATTAGGCTGCAATAAGGCAAGAGGAGGTAATGATAAAAGTATTCATATCTCCAAGTATTATTACATTATTATATCTAAGAAGGTTGTACATCTCTGAAATGAAAGTTGGGTTTGGTTTGAGAGGCTGTTAGATGAGATGTATTGTCATGGGAACAGAGGACTTACATTTAAATGCCAGGCATTCAAAAGGGGACTGGTCAGGCTGGGGCAGGGGGTACAAATCCAGATCACTGAGGTAAATGACAGACAGATCACCACCGTGGCCTGTGCTGCAGGCTCTCTGGAGAAAATGATAGCTAGGGGGCCAGTTCTCATTCAGACCAGAGAAAACATCTGGATGATATCAGGTTTCCGTGAGGCACACTAAGTCCAAACACTTATCCAATATATGTGGTCGTGTATGAGACAGGATTTGTTTATGGGAGACTGTGCATTAAACAATTAAAAATTTTTATATTCAATGAAGCAGTGAATCTTTGGATTGGCCAGTGCCAATCAAAATCCACTCCACGTTTTCAGTCCCACTCGGTGTGCAGCTGTGCTGCGGTAATTCCATGGCTACTAGTACGCAGAGCAACTGTGTTCTGATGACGTGGAAGAAAAGTGACAGTGCGCGCAACTGACCAGAGTGATGGGGTGAAGTACCCAGACCGAGAGTAAACAAATTTTTGATGGGAGCTTCTGTGAATGTAACAGGGTCGACAAAAGAGTCCAAATTGTTTGATGACTGAGATTGGAGTGGCACATTTGTTGAATTTCATCAGTTGGGTGACGGAGTAATTCAACATTATACCAGTCACAGAGAATGTAAGCCTATTGTTAGCCATAAGCCATGGACGTCATGCAACCATTTGGCACAAAAAGTTCATCAGCAACATGAGAGGAGTTGAGACCAGGAGAAGCAAACAATGATGAATACTGAAGGAATTGGGAGCGCAAGAAGTCAAAGCGAAGCAGGATGTACTGTGGCCGTCTCGTCAGCAGCTCAGCTACCAATTTACGTTTGCTACCAGCCACTTGATTGCCTGAACGGCGGCTGGCTAACAGCTACCTGTGAAATCTGTGGGTCCCAGGGCCAGGCAGCGAGGTCTAACTGCACCAGGAACAGCAGACAGGCTGTCCAAGTGTATTCCTTGTTTGAGTAATTTTGTGTTGTTTTTTTTTTTATTGACCTCATGATGGTTTTGATAACTGTTAAACCATATATGCCAATTTAAATTATTATAAATATACTCTGTGAAATATATGCATTCTAGATCAAATTAGGTCTTTCTCCTTTTTGCACCTGGAAGACACACATTGTCTCACATATCTCACATTGTTTCATCTGATATAGACAGAGTATCTAATTTATTCAAACTGTGGAATAAGAAGCTTTATGTGAACACCAGTTCCTCTATTTGACCCTCTGGCCGTCATGGTGTTTTTCTTCTTGGTTTTTTATGCTTACTTATGTATTCTGCTGTTTTATTTATGTGTGCAATTTTTTATTTTATTTCTTAATATTTTTTCTCTTTTTTTCCTCTCTTTTTAAAACGATGGAGTTGTATCACAAAGTCTGAAATAAAGAATTGATTGATTGATTGACAGTCTGTAAGATAAATGTTTACATCTCTAGCTTGGAGATAAGCCAGGAACTCTTTGCCCTGGCAATACTAAGTTTTCAAGTTGAAACTTATTTCTAAGCCAAAACAATAGCATGGCAAAGTTATGGGGCTGGGTGTCATATGTGATGGGAGGGGGAGCCTGCTGAGATGTAGGAAAATTACTGGGATATGTCAATAAAAGGCCAGCTTGTATGATTTGATGTTGGATAACTCTTTTCAGAGTTCTGCCATTCTTTTTTTCAGTTTGCAAGCAAATAAAAATCTTATCTGAAAATTTTGCAGTGGATCTGTGTTTAATCTGGACAATAATCAGCCTGGCTTAGTGTGAAAAACGGTTTTTACTTTCACAACCTCATGATGGCAGCGGTGGAAAGAGATGGAAGTCTCCCTCTAGTGGTGCACACAGAGTGGGAGGTTGGCCTGCTATTTGCAAGTGCTGGAGGAAAATGGCAGCAGGTAGGTAGAGAGCTGCCAAAGTCAGTAGAATTCATATAAAAGTTTTGCTGGTACACCTTTGGAATACAGTTCAAAGTGATAATAGCAACAACAACAGTATACTTGGTTACCGTTGTGCACTGTTGTAAACTGTTGTAACTCGGAAGGAGAAGAGGCGAACAGACAACACTGGTGTTTTCTCTCTCCCAACTGCCAGCTCCATCCAACAATGCAGCATTGTTGAAAAGTTTTCATAAGTTAGCAGAAGACAGAAGCATGAAAGAAAGACCGTGTTAGAGCAATGAAAATAAAAATAGTTACTTAGAGTATCCAGAAGCCATCTCCCTACATCCTTCCTTCTCTGCGTCCGTAGTCAAATGACAGGCTTGCCACAGTGAATTGTTGCCCGCAGGTTTGAGAAGCTGATAGCTGATTGGTTCCTTGTGCATGTGTGGGCGTGCACATTTGGTTGATGAGAAAGCCTCTATCAAAGTTTTCCGCTCTACGTTGAGACTTCCCCCACCCCCCAGTAGAATGGACAATGTATTTTTGTGCATGTGTGTGCGTGTATGTGTATGGCTGTATGTATGAGGGTGGGGTGTTTAAAGCGCAAAGTGCATGCAGTGATAGAAGACTGAAGTCACAGATCCAACCTTCAGGATTTGAATAAAATGTGGTGTTATGAATTGACAAAACTGGCAGCTCCTGACCTGAAAAACATGACTACTATTCCAGTGCCTAAATCTGCAGGATTTGATACCCAACTGTTCGCTTTGAGGCAGGGTCCAAAGAAACCTTTCGCCACAGTGTCAAGAGGCCATTTGCACCTAGCCTGAAATCCATCCGTATCCAGCTTTGGTCGCTCCCAACGGTCACTTGCCGATACAGTCTGGCCTCAGTCGGTAGGCCAGCGTTTAGCCCTTACGTCACTAATGAACTGGATATATAAATATTCATGTTTTCTGCTCTTGGCTGATTGGGTGACCTTTTGGCGAGAACCACCAATCGCGCGGCGCCATTTGCAGAATGAATGCTGACCGGGTTATCTGTCGCATCTTGTGGTCAGAAGTGGTAGCTAAGTAGGCGAGCAATTAAACGTTGGGATATACAAGTATCTATCTTAAATCTGCATGTTGCGCGTATATTTCCTTTTACTTTGCTACATCAGACATTTTACAACACAGCTAACGGCTGTACTCAGCATTACGAATATGAGTTAGCTAGCCAGCTACAGCATTCGTGAATGTTATCTCACATGAGCTTAAAAATTACAACCCCAATTCCGAAATAGTCGGGACAAAGTGTAAATTGTGAATAAAATCAAAACGCAATGACTTTCAAATCACACCAGCCAGTATTTTAATCACAATAGAACAGAGATAACATAGCAAATGTTGAAACTGAGAAATTTTACAATTTTATCCACAAAATGAGCTCATTTCAAATTTGATGGCTGCTACAGGACTCAAAAAAGTTGAGACAGGGGCATGTGTACTATGGTGTAGCATCCCCTTATCTTTTTAACAAAGAGTGGAGGCGTCTGGGCATTGAGGAGACAGGTTTCTTGACTCTAGCCATTGGAATTTGATCCCACTCTTGTTTAATACAGGCTTCCAGCTGCTGGAGAGTTTTGGGTCTCCTATGATGGACTTTTCGTTTAATTATGCGCCAAGTGTTCTCAATTGGTGAAAAATAAGGACTGTAGGCAGGCCAGTTCAGCACACAGACTCTTCTACTACGAAGCCAAGCTGTTGTAATAGCTGCAGTATGTGGTGTTGCATTGTCCTGCTGAAATACACAAGGCCTTCCCTGGAATAGATGTCGTCTACAGGGGAGCATATGTTGCTCTAAAACCTTTATATACCTTTCAGCATTCATGATGCTTTTTAAAACATGCAAGTGTCCCACACCATATGTACTAATGCATCCCCATACCATCAGAGATGCTGGCTTTTGAACTGAACGCTGATAACACGAGGGGTGGTCTTTCTCCTCTTTAGCCCGGAGGACACGACGCCCATGATTTCCAACAAGAATGTGAAATTTGGACTCGTCTGACCACAGGACGCTTTGCCACTTTGTTACAGTCCATTTTAAATGAGCCTTGGCCCACAGAACACGGCGGCGCTTCTGGATCATGCTCAACAATGGCTTCCTTTTTGCATGATAGAGTTTTAGGTGGCACCTGTGGATGGTACGGCAGACTGTGTTTACTGACAGTGGTTTCTTGAAGTATTCCTGGGCCCTTTTAGTAATGTCAATGACAGAATCATGCCGGTGAGTGATGCAGTGGCATCTGAGGGCCCGAAGATCACGGACATCCAGTAAAGGTCTTTGGTCTTGTCCCTTACACGCAGAGATTTTTCCAGTTTCTCTGAATCTTTTGATGATGTTATGCACTGTGGATGATGAGGAACATTGTTTTCCACAATTTTTTTACACAAGCCTTCACAGGTTGGAGGGCCTCTGGCCATCTTTACTTCTGATAGACTCAGCCTCTCTCAGACATCCCTTTAATAGCCAATCATGTTACACACCTGATGCCGGTTAACTTAATTACTTGCTAAATATTCTTTCAGCTAATTCTCATATATTAATTGCTTTTTCAGCCCTTTTTTTGCCTGTGTCCCAACTTTTTTGAGACCTATTGCAGCCAGAAATTTGAAATAAGCTCATTTTGCAGATAAAAATGTAAAATGTCTCAATTTCAACATTCGAAATGTTATCTCTGTTCTATTGTAAATAACATATTGGCTTGTGATCTGAAAGTCATTGCATTCTGATTTTATTCACAATTTACACTTCGTCCCAACTATTTCGGAATTGGGATTGTACATAGATCTAGTGTTGTACATATATACATGTATGCAAAGACCCCGGACGCACTATGGCTGGGGTAAGGAGCAGCGAGTGTATGGGAGCCCGAGCACAGACAACATTCAAGATGTATCTTTATGTAAAATCTGTGAATGTTAGTGCTCAACATTGTTTGAATGGCTAGGAGAAAGTAAGTTAAGGCAGCTAGCTAGCAAACAGAACTTTCGATCAAATACGTCAATAAAAACCCAACGACCAAAGCGTGGCCTAGCTAACTATATTGGCTACAATCAATCAAGAAATGTTATCGTAAATGTAATATATTGGGGTGGATTCGATCAAAGAGATGGAGACTGAACTGCGCGTGGAGACTTTACTCAGCAGACTACTCAAAAGTCACAAGGTTGCAAATTGGGTAAATACAAATGATGTCCACTAGGGAGTAGTATAGTCTAATTAATGTTTTCTCAATACATTACACTCCTCCCCTTTAAACTTAAACCCCCACTCTCAAAATATTTCAATTTTTCCAGAATATTTTAACCTAAAAAATTAACTCCAAAAATAAAAGTTAAAGCCTCTCATTTCTTGAATTGGAGTCTCTTCTTCTCTTTTGTTTTTCAATGAAGCCCAGCTCCAACTATAACAAGAACAATTTTTTTTTTATAATCAAGGAAAATCATGACACTATACAGGAGAAGTGTACAGGAGTCTCGTTCCTTAGAGGTTCAGTCTTGTAGGTGGATTCCACATTCCCTCTGGATTGCAGCACAGGTTGTCGTGTTGCTGATGTGACAACCAGTGGTTCTGCTGGTCTCGCTGGAGTATTCCTGCACTGAGCCGGAGAATGCGGCTGCAGTGCAGGGCTGGGACTTGTGGGTAGAGTTGCAGGTTTCACCAGCGAATGAGCATTTGCAGGTGTCATGTGCGAGCAAGCTGGTCCAGGCGTAGAGCCTGTCCTGCGCTGAACCTCTGGGATGATACCGCCTGGATGCAATGACTACAAGTTTGGTGTCAGGTGATTATGATCGCTTGAGTTTTTGTTGTAATCCATGGTTTCTTCATGAGAGAGTAGCAGGAGATCAATGTGAATTGTGCGCTCTCTGACACCATCATCGATCAGGTATGAAACAGGTCCAAGACGTTTTAGAACTCTTCCTCTGATCCATCTCTCCTTCCCCTCACGAAAGTTTCGCACCCACACTGCGTCACCCTCCGACAAGTGTCTAAATTTGTTTTTTTCTTATTCATGGTATTTCTTCTGTTTTTGTTGCTTCTCCTCAAGTTACGGTGAGACTTGGCTTCAGCAGGCTAAACCTAGTTCTCAACTGATGTTTAAGGAACAATTCTGCTGGTGAAACACCTATTACTGTGTGCAGTGTGCGTCTGTACATCAGAAGAAAGTTTGCCAGTCTGTGCTGCAGTTTTACAGTCTTTTCAGCCTCCTTATCTGTCAACACTTCCTCCATCAGTGCAGATTTGACCATCTGCACTGACCTTTCAGTTTTTCCATTAGAAGCGGGATGGTAAGCTGGGACGAGAGTCTGTTTAATGCCATTTGCTCTGAGGAACACGCTGAATTCACTTGATGTAAATTGTGGTTCATTGTCAGAAACCACTTGTTCTGGCTGTCCATAAGATGCAAAGATGCTGCACAGGACTTCAATCGTCTTTTCTGAAGTTGTGCTTATCATGTGGACCACCTCAAGCACTTTTGAGTGGCTGTCTATGATGACTAAGAAGCTCTGTCTATCCTTCTCACAAAAGTCTGTGTATCCGTTGCCACACTTGAGTCGGCCATTTCCAACAATGTAATGGGGCCACAGCTGGTAGTTTCCTCAAGGCCTGGCATGCACTGCACTCCTCTACAGCCTTTTCAATGCCCATATCCAGATGGGGCCACCACACGTAGCTTCTTGCTAGGGATTCATGCTGCAAATGCCTGGGTGTCCCTGATGAAGGTCAAACAATCGCTTTCCTCTGAGAACTAAGAAACTATGACCCTCATTCCCCAAAGAATGCATCTTTGTTCCAATGAGAGTTCAGTTCTATGTGAATAGAATGGTTTGAGTTCCTCATCAGTTATGTCGTTTGGCCAACCATTCAGAATGAGCTCCCTCACTCGACTGAGCATGGGATCCTTGCTTGTGCTTTGTGCTATGTCACTGGCTTTTACCAGTAAGCCCTCCATAATGGAAAAATAGAAGATTTTTCCTTCATCTGCCTTGTTGTCTCTGGCTTTCCTGGAAAGCGCATCTGCATGATCTGCAGATTTGCGATACTCTATTTCATAATTGTACACCATCAGTATGAGTGCCCACCGCTGCACTCTCAGAGCAGCTAATGTAGGGATAGCTGACTTGGGACTGAAAATTGCCAAGAGGGGTTTATGGTCGGTAATGAGAGTAAACTTCCTCCCATAAAGATACTTATGGAACTTCAGACCAGTGATGATAGAGAGGGCTTCTTTCTCAATTTGGGTGTATCTGCTCTCTGCCTCTGTTAATGTGCATGATGCGAAGGCAATGGCTCTTTCTTCCTCATTTTCCACCACACGAGAAATGACAGCGCTGACACTGTAAGGCGACGCATCACAGGCTAGTCTCAGTGGCTTTTTGGTATCATAGTGGACTACTACTGTGTTCTGTAGCAATTGTTTCTTTTCCTTTTTGAACGCAGTCTCACATTCTGGTGTCCACTTCCAAACACATTCCTGCTTCAGTAGCTTATGCAAGGGTTTCAGCCAAGTGGACAGATTTTTCATAAATCTGCCATAATCGTTCAGCAGTCTAATATATGAGCGGAGCTCTGTGACGTTGGTGGGATTTGGCGCATTAACAATGCCTTCCACCTTTTCCTCTGTGGGATGGAGCCCTTCCCTGTCTGCAATGTGTCCCAAGTACTCCACCTTGTTTGTCATGAACGTACATTTTGACTGCTTGACTCTGACATTGTACTTCTCCAGACGACTCAAAACTTCTTCCCGTTTCAGCTGGTGTTCTGAACCTGCTGTAATCAAGATGTCATCAAGGAAACAGGTCACCTGTTGACTCCACTCTCAACGGAAGGTCCTTAGCAGAAAACCAAACCCTCTGGCCAACCTGATTAGCAGGTGCAAAACAGAGCCTCCTATCAGCGGCAGCCTTCCGTTTATGCACCGCCATGGGGACAGATAAACAGCCAGACGGCTCCCCACCAGGGTCAGGCCACAAGGCCTCCCGCACAACAGACTTAGTATCCCACTGCATGGGAGCCACAATCCGAGCCGCTGGAATAACCAGCTCAGAAATGGGATTACGGCCCGAGCGGTCATAAATCCATGACAAGGCGCCAGGCTTGATATTTTTGGAGCCGGGGCGATGAGTTAACGTAAAATGTCAAAGCAATTGAAAAACAATTCCCACCACGCCTGCCAGGAATCACGTCGCCTAGTCTGCTGGACGCATCAGAGATCCGTCCAAACCACAAAGGGATGTTCAGCCCCCTCAAACCAATGGCGTCATTCTTCTAACGCCAACTTAACAGCTAACAACTCCTAGTCACCAATACTGTAATTCCGTTCAGTCAACGACAACGACCGGGAGAAGTAGGCGCATGTGTGCAACTTACTGTCCCGAAGGGGGCGCTGGGACAAAATGGCACCCACCCCGACTTCCGAAGCGTCAACCTCCACCACAAATGGGGGGGAGGGGTCGGGCAAAACGACAATAGGTTCAGTGCTAAATCGTTTCTTCAACTCTTGAAAAGCAGCCTCAGCTGCTGGAGACCAAGCAAATGACGAGGAGGAATTTCTCTTGGAAAGCGCAATGATGGGGGCAGCCACAGCGCTAAAATTGCGAATAAACCTCCTATAAAAATTAGCAAAGCCAAAATATCATTGAACCTCCTTAACATTCTGAGGGGCAGGCCAATTCCTAACCGCTGCCACCTTGTCAGGGAATAGTTTGATCTCATAATCGTAATCACGATGTGGAGGCAAAGGCGAAGCTTGTTGTTTGCCAAAATCCTCCGCAAGATCAACATAATCATCTGGAATGTTTGGAGGTAAACCAAGGTTCAACGTGGCTCCTACACACTAATCTTGTTCAGAGCCCGACGCCACCCCCATGGGTTGAAATTCGGGGCGACTTGCCAGAATCTCACTACAGTGAGACCAACAGCCAGAGCCCCACTGGACGACTGGGTTATTTTGACTGCTCCAAAAGATCTGTGGCATATGTTTAAGCAACCACGAATGACCTAAAACCACAGGACAAACCGGGGAATTGATTAAGAAAATACAAATCTTCTCTGAATGACTGCCAAAAGGGATAAACATAGTCAAAAAATCTGAGACCTCGGTTATAAGCCCATCTCCCAACGGTCGACCATCCAAAGCTTTGATTGAGTGCGAATGTGAGAGATAGCGAATGGGAATGGAATGTTTTCTAGCCCACTCCGCATCCATAAAACAATCAACAGCCCCCGAGTCCAAAAAGACCTTAACCAATATTCTCTTTTTCCCCATAGTCAACTTTACTGTAATAAAAGTTGGAGCGGGAGATTGGGTCTGTACCTCAAGCGCCCCCCCTACCACCAGAGGGGCTTCCCGTCTCCCTTTAAGCTCGGGGCAACGTGGACGGATATGTCCCGGTTCGCTACAATGATGACAAATTATTTGTCTGTGAACAGGCTTACAAGCCCGGCTCTCATATGAGCTACCAACCTGCATGGGCTCACTAGAAGTGGAAATTTCAGTGGGCGGAGTTGGGGCTGTATGCGTGTTGTAAAGAACATTAACCCCGCTGAAATCAAGAGCTAATGCAGTACGTTTCTCCTTGTTTCGTTCTCGGATGCGATTATCAACTCGCACCGCAGTACGGACCAACAAATCTAAAGAAACGCAAGGCTTTAATGTAGCCAGAGCGTCCTAAACCTCCTCAGCCAAAGCGTGAACAGAAACTGCCATAAGAGGTGCTTCTGGCCACCCTGTCTCTGTGGCTAAGGAGCGAAACAAGATAGAAAAATCAGCGACGCTCTCAGAGCCCTGCTTCAAATGCATTAAACGCGTAGCTGCATTCTGACCACAAACATCCTGATCAAAAACATGAATCATTTCTCTCACGAGAGTTTCCACTGAATTTACTACCAGCGATCTAGCTCGAGTGAGTGGCCCCACCCAAGTGAGGGTTGTGCCGGTCAACAGTGATAAAATAAACGAAACCCATGATTCCTCATTCGAGAACCGTGAGGGTTGTGCTTTAAAAAATATTTCACATTGAGCAATGAAATCTTTACATTTTCCTGCCTCGCCTCCATATCTTGGGGGTAACTTTGTGGCTTTTTTCTTTTATCTTTGTGGCTCTCGTCCCGGGACGATATCAAATTCCTTTTCCATCGGATTCTTTACCCAGCTGGCTGATTGAACTTGGGCAGCGCCTTCCCGAGATACTTCTCCTTTCTCTCTCTCACTTTGCTTCCGTGTTGTCGGATGGTTGGACGTCCTTTTGGAAGTGTGAGAACTGCTCCTGTCGTGTGGTCTGTATCATTCTCTGTGTTTATATTAAGTCAGTGCTGCTCTGTTTCCCTCTTGCCGCTGCACTTAGCCTCTCACTTCTACCGGCCATAACAGAACACTCTAGCCAGACATGGAGTCGCCAGCAGCGGATACGGCAGGCGGAGCTGACAGAGAGAATTCGCCTTCAGGAGAACGCTATGCAGAGACAGTAAAGCCTTCTAATAAGTCTCTCTGAGAGTATTAAAGCATTGTCTGCTCAGTTTACACAAGGTGTTTCACAAGCACAATCAGTAGACCTTCCCCGAGAGCCTAAACTCCAGTTACCCCCAAGATATGAAGGCGAGGCAGGGAAATGCAAAGATTTCATCACTCCATGTGAAATATTTTTTAAAACGCAACCCTCACGATTCTCTAATGAAAAGTCACGTGTTGCGTTTATTTTATCCCTGTTAGCTGGTACAGCTCTCACTTGGGTGGGACCAGTCATTCGCGCTAGATCACCGGTATTCTGTCAATACTCTGGTGGGGGAAATGATTTCAGTATTCGATCAGGACGTTTGTGGTCAGGACAGCTACGCGTCTTATGCATTTGAGGCAGGGCTCTGAGAGTGTCGCAGATTTCTCCATTGCTTTCCGTTCTCTCGCTACAGAGACAGGGTGGCCAGAGGCACCTCTCATGACAGTTTTTATTCACGCTTTGGCGGAGGAGGTTAAGGACGCTCTGGTGACATTAGAGCCTTGCGTTTCTTTAGATTTGTTGGTTCATACTGCGGTGTGAGTTGATAATCGTATCCGCGAACGAAACAAGGAGAAACGAACTGCTTGGGCTCATACTAGCAAATGGGTCAATTCTCCCAAGATACACACAGCTTAAAGGGAAACGAGAAGGCCCTCTGGCAGTATGGGGGGCGCTAGAGGGACAGACCCAATTTCCCTTTCGAACATTTATTTCTGTAGAATTAACTGTGGGGAGACAGAAAATATTTGGTGAGGCTTTTTGGACTCAGGTGCCATGGATTGTTTTATGGATGTGGAGTGGGCCAGGAAACATTCCATTCCCATCTGCCCTCTTTTACATTCACGCACTTTCAGGTCCTTGGACGGTCGACCGCTGGGAACTGGACTTATAACCGAGGCCTCTGAATTATTGACTATGTTCGTCCCATTTGGTGGTCACTCAGAGGAAGTCCATTTTTTTTATGATCAGTTCCCCTGTTTTCCCTTTGGTCTTAGGACACTCTTGGCTACTGAAACATAGGCTACACATCTTTTGGGGCAGTCAGAATAACCCGGTCGTCCAGTGGGGCACTGATTGTAGGTCCCACTGTAGGGAGAGTTTGGCGTGTCATCCTGGACATCAACCTATGGGGGAGGCTGACGCCTGGAGCAATTCTGAGGAGGTTGTCTCACCCAACCCTCCTAATCTAGAAAAAGGGGCAGAGGAGGAGTTGGAGTGGGATCCTCAATTAGACTGGCGGCAGCCAGAGGAGGATTGCGATTCAGAGGATTTCTTTGACTCGGCATCAGTCATAGAGACGGCAGGTTCCAAACTGGGTGAGAATTTGGGGGCTGCTCTAAACTTTTGTCTGCCTCCCAATGTTCCTAACAATTATGCTGATCTTGCAGAGGTTTTTAGCAAGCAACGGGCTTCGACTTTACCTCATCGCACGTACGATTGCGAGATTAATCTCCACCCTAGTACCTCTTCCCCCAGGGATTCATTATACTCGCTGTCAGGGCCTGAGCATAAGGCCATGCGAGAATATATTCAGGAGGCTCTAGCTAATGGATTTATTCGGCCTTCCACGTCTCCTGCTGGAGCGGGGTTCTTTTTTGTGGGCAAAAAAGATGGCGGTTTGAGACCCTGTATTGATTACAGGGGCTTGAATAATATCACCATTAAACAAGGATACCCCCTTCCATTGATGAACTCTGCGTTTGAACGTCTGCAGGAGGCGTCGTTTTTTACCAAGCTAGATCTCCGGAATGCTTATAACTTGGTTTGGATCCGGGAGGGGGACGAGTGGAAAACGGCATTTAATACGCATAACGGGGACTACGAATATTTGTTCTTGCCGTTCGGATTGGTTAACACCCCCTCTGTGTTCCAGGCACTCATTAATGACGTCCTCCGAGAGATGCTGGAGAAATTCGTCTTTGTCTACCTTGACAATATTTCTTCAACTCTCTCGGAGCATGAACAACACGTCAGACAAGTGCTTGAGGCTCTCCTTAAAGCCAAGCTTTCTGTCAAGGCTGAAAAATGCATTTTTCATGCTAAGTTGTCTTGGCTTCATTGTATCTGAAGGGCTGGTCCGCATGGATCCTGACAAGGTGGCAGCGGTCAGGAATTGGCCTGCCCCTCAAAATCAAGGAGGTTCAACGATTTTTGGGCTTTGCTAATTTTTTGGGAGGTTTATCCGCAATTTTAGCGCGGTAGTTGCCCCCATTATTGCGCCCACTAAGAAGAATACCTCCTCGTCATTTGCTTGGTCTCCAGCAGCTGAGGCTGCTTTTCAGGATTTAAAGAAACGATTTAGCTCGGAGCCCATTCTCGTTTTGCCCAACCCCTCCCTCCCGTTTGTGGTGGAGGTGGATGCGTCGGAGGTCGGGGTGGGTGCCATTTTGTCCTAGCTCCCCCTTCGGGACAATAAGTTGCATCCATGCGCCTACTTCTCCCGGTCGTCGTCAGCGGCCGAATGGAATTACAGCATTGGTGACCGGGAGTTGTTAGCTGTCAAGTTGGTGTTAGAAGAGTGGCGCCATTGGTTGGAGGGGGCTGAACATCCGTTTGTGGTTTGGACGGATCATAAGAGTCTCCAAAATATCCAACAGACTAAGAGATGTAATTCCCGGCAGGCGCGCCTTTCTGAAGGCAACACTGTCATCTTGGTCATGGTCGACCGCTTTTCTAAGGCCGCCCACTTTATCGCCCTGCCTAAGCTCCCTTCGGCGCGTTAGACGGCCCTTCTTGTTGTGGACCATGTGTTCCGGCTGCATTGTCTCCCTCAGGATGTGGTCTCTGATCTGGGCTCACAATTTACGGCTAAATTCTGGCGTGCTTTCTGCGACCAGTTAGGGGCCGCCGTGAGCCTTTCGTCTGGTTTCCTCCCTGAGATTAACGGGCAGACAGAGCGAATTAACCAGTTGCTGGAGAATACACTTCGGTGTTTAGCGGCTGACAACCCGTCTTCGTGGAGTCGTTTTTTTGGCATGGGCCGAATACTCCCATAATTCACTCTGTAACTCCTCCACAGGCCTTTCCCTGTTTAAGGCTCAGTTAGGGTATTAACCTTAGCTGTTTCCGGAGACTGAGAGGGATTCAGAGGTTCCCTCGGTCAATCACTTAGTTCGGTGTTGTCGATTGGTCTGGGCCTGGGTCCGGTCCTCTCTGTTGCGCTCTGGGCAGAAAAAGAAGACCGCCGCTGATAGAAGGCGCCGTTTGGCCCCATCTTATCGGGTTGGCCAAAGAGTTTGGCTTTCCACTCGGGACCTTCCTTTAAAAGTGGAGTCATGGAAATTGGCTCCCTGCTTCATTGGTCCTTTCAAGATAATGCGGAGGATCGACCCTGTCACTGTCTGGTTAAAGCTCCCTAGATCCTTGCGCATCCACCCCTCTTTTCATGTCTTCCGGCTTAAACCGGTTAGCACTAGTGTCCTGGCACCGGTCGAAAAACCCCCGCCGCCGCCGCGGATGATTGAGGAGGGGCCGGTTTACGCTGTGCGTCGTATTCTGGCCGAGAGGCGTGTTGGTCGTGGGGCCCAGTTTTTAGTTGATTGGGAGGGATATGGTCCTGAGGAGCGGTGCTGGGTCCCTTCTCGGGATATCCTGGATCCCACACTTATCTCAGAGTTCCATGCACGGGGTTCTCTGAGAACGTCCGGAGCCGTTCCTTAGAGGGGGGTGTCCTGTCATGGTTTGTGAGGTGTGCGTGTGTTCAGGACTTTTCTTTGAGGCTCTCGTCCTGGGACGAGATTGAATTCCTTTTCAATCGGATTCTTTACCCAGCTGGCTGATTGAACTTGGGCGGCGCCTCCCCGGACTCTACATAAGCTGGAAGTCTGCCACGCCTCCTTCGCGAGAGTGTCTGTTTGTAGTTATGCACTTTAGCCGAGGTATCTGTCGTAAGGATTTATGTGCCTTTGTATCTTCTCTATCCCTTGTGTCGCACTATTTAAGGTGCCTTGTTTTTCTCGGCTCTCCGAGATACTTCTCCTTTTTCTCTTTCTCGCTTTTCTTCCATTTTTTTGAATGTTTGGACGTCCTTTTGGAAGCGCGAGGATAGTCCCTGTCATAAGGTCTGTATTATTCTCTGTATTTGTATTGTGTCTGTGCTGCTCTATTTCCCTCTTGCCGCTGCACTTGGCCTCTCAATTCTACCCGCCATTACAGAGGAGATTTTTATTACGTGGCAGCCGTTCACCCAGATGTAGCAACATTCTTTACAGAGGAAATTTAAACCAGCCAGCTAGGCAATGCGCTATCAGCACAAGAGTCAGGATAAGCATTTGCTGACCACTGGACAAATAACTGCACGGTCAACTAGTGTTGTATCAAAAAAGCATTTACTCCCAATGCATTCTTAAATACGAAGTAGGCTGTCATCACCCAAGTTGCTTGATGACACTTGTAACTCAATGACATGACATAGTCCTTTTCTTGCAAGAATTTAAAATGCCTCTTCCAGAAATCTAATGAGCATCTTATTTATCAATTGATGTCTTGGAAAATATTGTCTCCAGTACTGCCCCACCAAGGCAAAAGGAAGTAAATCTATTTTTTGTCGAATTCGATCCGAGACCATAACATACACCTACTAGGGGTACTCGATTTAGTAGAAGCATGATCATGATGAAATTCGTCCTAGTTACTGAGATTCGGCACGTGCAAATGGATATCCTTTGTGTAGAGCAGAAGTAAAAACAAACTTTTGCATTTTTCTCAAAATGGCTGCTGATGGATTTACTTCCTTTTGCCTTGGTGGGGCAGAGTAATTCAGTTAGTTTTCCAAAATATATTGACATTATACAATATCATCATTGGATTTTTGCTCTTCATGAAAGGCCTTGGTTTTTTAAGAGGGCATTTAATCCCTCTACATTTGAAAATCAGCTAATTAAGAAATCAAAGTGACACTATCATTAACTCCTGGACCAGCTGTTTGTGAATTAAGGACTGGTCATACATGCCAAGATCATATTTACCTTACTGCCCGTGGTCGTGCTAAAGGCAAATTGATTGATTGATTGATCAGCGAGTGACACTTGAGTCTCATCACAACACTCTTTCCTAAGCTTCGCTTATCCAGGAGTAAAAACGAACAACTTGTTGTATCTCCTCGATGACGATAGTCAGGAGATACTATGGTTTAGTTCCGGGGCTGCCGCCGCACCCGCAGAGATTTTCTGGTTCGGGCTCTGGAAGCCACAATTATTACAGGAATTTCTCCAAATTTCACACAGGCGAAAATATTGATTGGACAATGCTCAAGACCGATTTTCACGAATTTCCGACGTCCAATATGGCTGCCGACGGCCATTTTTTCAGAAATTTGGGGATCGGGGCAATAGACGACTTGGTCCCTGTGGCGACCGAGTTATCTAGTTAAAATTATGTGGTTGTGAATGAGCTTGGATCAAAAACCAGTCTGTGCATCGCTGGTATTGGCAGTATTTAAACTACACGCTTAACCGTCAGTTACGGCTTTTGACATTTATGCTCTTCGATAAAAATGTGCTGCCGTGGGGAAAAATCATAGCCTGCACGTTAGGTACTATTTCACGTCAGGAAGGAAATTTGAGAATAGCGTTCCAGCATTGGCTATAACTAGAATCGAATCTGCTAATCGCCAATGAAACATGATTCACTGTGTATCCACCATTCTATGTTTTGTAGACACATCTGTCCTGGGTAAGGAATATTCATGGTAAGAGGAAATGTTATGATAACGTCACCTTCGTATTACTGATAGTGTATAATAAAATGAATTAAGACGCTGTGCGAGGATTCTGGCATTTGCAAAAAAACACCGCCCACACGCACATCCTGTGTCGTTTTTTTTTTCATTCTGCTAGTAATTCTTCATTCTTTTCTGTCCGAATGTCATAACAGACATAATAGAATAAAACACAATTAAGGTGCTGTTGCAGATTTTGACCAGTAGAGCATAAGCAAGGCTCAGGTTGTGTTTACCAAAAGTACACTGCCCAGCCAAAAAAGTCACACACACAATATTTTATTGGACCGCCTTTAGCTTTGATTACAGCACATATTTGCCATGGCATCTTTTGATAAGCTTATGCAATATCACAGCATTTATTTCTGTCCAGAGTTGCATTAATATTTCAGCAAGACCTTGTATTGACGATGGGAGAATATAACCGCTGCAGCCTCAATGATGAGTAGTTTTCTTTAGGCTACTCAGCTGATAAATCTCAATCCCTTGAGTTCTCTTCCCATTGGGCGTGTGGAGATGCTCACTATTGAACATAGCCTTGAGGTCTGTGTTGATTTTTTACGGTTTGATTTCTTGATTTAAATATTTCTCAACATATTCATCAGTAAATCAATAACCATAATTAATAAACATACCACGGCAGTAGGTCAATTCACACTTCAATTTCACATGCAGGCCAATAATTTGATGGTTCCCTTCCTGGTTTTAAACTAAATTCTAACCCAACATCTTTTTGTTTTGTTTGGTTGATGCAGGCCAATAATTTGACCCTTCTGAAACGAAGAAACATCTTTTTCACAAACACAGGATATGTCCTCCAATATACAAACTAGTTCTTCAAGAAATGAGAAGCTACTCACTGCATCAGTTAGGGTTAAATAACTTCTTGCCAGCTGAAACATACTAATCACTGCAGTAATTATCCAATGGAATATTTGCTTAGTTAAATCCAGGTGGTGACTTTTTTTGGACAGGCAGAATAATTTTGTCATGAAGCCTTGTGTTGTCAGCAATTGCATACAGTACATTGGGTAAGACTGAACTGGTGTAGCAATGTCTTAATTAGTATGGAACCAAATATGAGTAAACATCATATTTGCTTCAACCGCACATTGAGATTATCATTGATTAATGAGTGCAACATGTTAAAAAAGGGCAAAAACACTCGAAAAATAAACACATTGGCTGATGCATTTTGAGTTGGGGGGGTGGTAACAATGGTCAGTATGTTGTAGGGGGGGCATTGGTCCAAAAAAGGTTAATAACCACTGCTTTAGCGGATAGTTAGCGAAGGCTTTTGTGAATCCCACGCTTCGCTAAAGTTGTGCGATTGCAATCGCTTTGCTAAAGCCTAACATTGCTAATTTTTTGTGAGGTCTTGGTCCCAGGTTATCTAGCAGCAGGGAACATTATCTAGCAGCAGGTGATGTGATCTTGCAGCAGCCAATGCTATCTAGCAGCAGGCAGTGTTAACTGGCAGCAGGCAAGTGTGATGCAGCATCAGTGAGCAATGCAGTGCAGTGTCAGGCAGAGGCTTGTTATGCTGTGGAGGCAGAGCAGGAAAGCTGCTTACATATAAAGCCCACCAACCAGAGGGGCGGAGCAGTGTCTGATATGCTTCAGAGTGTCTACAGGAAAATAGCCATGTTTTGAGCTCTCTGCCTTGCCCCACAAGTGCTGCCTTGCCCCAGAAATATCCTCACCTATTTCTACATTCTCTTAGCAAATACCCAGTAACAACCACTAGTTCTCTGCACTTGTAAAATTAATTCTTTACCCAGATTACAACAGTTCTGATTTAAACAATATTATTTTTCTTTAAGTACAATTAGCTTTTTAAGTACAATCTATTGTGCATTCTTAGCAGTTATCCTGACAATTTTGCGACTGACATAACTGATTCTATTGTCATTTTGCATGTGAGAATGAAGCTTTGGTTTCATATTTCTTGACAAACTGGGGTATTGAGGCGAACACTTTTATCAGTCTGTAAGAGATGGGTCATGAATGCAGCTACATGTAAGTAAAAGATGAAGCATAAGCTTTGCCCTTGGTGAAAATGCTAGAGGAGTTCCAATGCATACCTGCCTCCACTGACACCATCAAACAGAACCCATGGTGATAGGACACAGCATTATTAGCAGCTCCAACAAAGTGGGGCTGCTTTCAGTACTTGCGCGAGTTTGTCTGGATCGGCCACCGCCACACTTTGTTTTGCCTATAACTCTCTTGCCATCTTCAACTTATTTCTTATACTTTACTTGCAGTTATTATAGCCCTGGGGAGTTCTTTTGGCAAAATCATTGGTCACTTCAAACGTCAAGGTCATGACAACTGGCCACGCCCCTCAAAATGCTTGTTAACATGATAGCTTCAAAAGTGTTCATGATAAAAAACTGTAACTTGCTATCTAGCAGCTATAGCAACTACAGAACAGGGCTCAGCTTCTCTTAACTTATGGCCAAATTCCATGGAAGGTCAAGGTCACATCGAGGTCATGACATTGAACCACGCCCCTCAAAAGGCTTGTTAACACTATAATTTCAAAAGTATGAATGCTAGAAACCTGTAGCTTGGTATATAGAAAATGTATAGCTGGCTAAATCTTCTATCAACTTTGGGTGTTATTCCACTCAAGGTCAGCAAAACTTCATTACTGTTGAGGCATCTATAACTTTCTTGCTATCTTGAACCCTTTTCGTACTTTAGTCCGCTGAGAAATTGTTTTGGCATAATCACTGGTCACTTCAAAGGTTACTCTCATGAAATCTGGCCACACCCCTCAAAATACTTCGTAGCACAATAATTTCAAAATATTTTATGACACCAAGCTGTTACTTGGTATACAGAAACTATAGACAGGACTCAGCTGCTGTCAACCTTTGGGCAAAGTCCATCCATGGTCAAGGTCACAGTGAGGTCATGGTCATGGAAGTACTCACATAAAACTTCTTGTTGACACAATATTCTTTTTGTTTAATTATTCTTCATGAAATTTACTAATACATGTGTCCCAAGGGCAGTTGGAATGGACTGCTCTGTTTTTGCAGTGTCCCACAGACACTTCTCTTGTTAATTTCCAGACTTGGAACAGAGCTCGGATAACTCTTTTCCATCTCAGTGGTGAACCACAGTCTCACAGAGCTTCACAAAGGAGAGGCACAGCAATCAATAATCTCTGACCAGAATCCGTGCATAGCATTTATTTTGGTTGAATGGCTCTTCCTCATAGATTCATTGAAGTTTCACTGCAGAAAAAAATTGATGTGGAATGCATTCGGGGATCCATAGCCCAGGCATTTTATGGATCCTTGTAATCACAGCAAGCTGGAGAGGAGAGAGTGCAGAAATATGATTTGATAAGTAAAACAGCAGGATCCCTGCTGGGAGAGAAATGGATAAATAAAACTGCAGAAACCCTGCAGAGATATAAATAGACAATTTAAAGAGCAGCATCACTACGAGAAGTGATGATAACATGAAGTGCAACGATTTATCTGACCTTTGCTGACAACATCAAGCCATGCTTCCAAGTTCATTGCACGGATGTTGTCGCATGACAGGAAGTCTTGTGGATAGTATGCCTTTCGGAATGGGTCAGGGGGAACCTCTCTGACTCCGCTGTTGTCACAAATTACCCGCGACAGTGAATGTTTTTGAAGTTCCCTTCTCTGTGCCTGTGTAAAAACTTCATTGTTCTCCCACCAGAACCTACACAACAGCAAAGGCTAAGCTTTATTTTTGACAATCATCTTGTGGTATTTTGAATGAACATTAAATGAACATCTTGGAACATTAGTTTGCATACCTCCATTTGGGAATAAATGCTGCATAAATGAAGCATATTCTGAAACCTCTAATTTTTTCATGCTGATAAAAAAATGAGATTGCATACATAATGCTGCAGCTATTATACTGTCTTTGTCTGTTCCTTGAGGATAACAAAAAGTGCAATGTAAAGTTTGATGATGATAAATGCTCCAGATTTACTGTAATTTTTTAAATTATATCTCCAACTGTGTGATTGTGCAACCGATTGACTCTAAATCACTGTAATATATAATAAATATTAGGTTCTTGATCCTGTATTTCCAGCTGAACTCAAATTATGTTTCTCGTGCTTTTTTATGGGATAGGTAATGTTCCAGTGCTATTTCCTTCTGTTAGTCTGTTAGAAGACTTGGTATACCGTGGTTTTAAAGCATGACTCTTACCAGCTACCCAGCTCAACAAGAGATGTGATTAGTTTGCTCAGCTAAAGACTGTGGTCCTCAGCAAAGAGAACTAATCATTGTCTTGTTTGTTGTCCAGAGATAAAGGCAAATTTAAAGTGGAAATTCATACTGATGGCTTTAAACCCCACGCAAATCTCAGAAGAGCAGTAAGACTTCAACCAAGTGGAGTTTACACATCTGAAGCAAAATGTGACTACATTGGTATTTCTAAATTCTGTAAAATATTTCTGACCTTTTGAAATTCAGAATTATGGTCATTTGCTATACAATATAAATGCAGGCAACAAATAATTTAGTATTAGTAGCGTTTATATGTCTAGGGATTGTAAACTGATTTTTTGGGGGAATAAAATACTAATCTCTTTTTGTCAGAAAAGACAACATAATTCAAGAAAACATCTTCTTTATAATGAATCACACAATGTTGCAACACATAAACCACATTTTCAGTATGTTTTGATTTACCTACCTGTCACCATCACGCAGAACTTTCATCTGTTTACCTATCAAACAGGCAAAAAGAGGGCCAGTCCTGCCACCAGGCAAATGGTCCTCCAGCAGCCCACCAAGCCAAACATCTATGTTATTTGGGTGTCCGTACAGATTCATGAGCCTCTTCACCAAATCGGGGTCATTCATAACTGATTTTAATTCAGTGACAGTTTCCACTCGTTTAAGTCCACAGAAAGTTCTCCAGTCATTGTAACCTTAAAAAAAGGATGGATATTTCCCACTTGTAAATTCTCAATTATTACTGCCTAAAAGGAAATGGTTATAATTTCCACAGTATTACACAGTAGTTTGCTTTAGTGGAAGAACAGAGGCTGAATAAATTATCAGAAACACCAACAAAAACAGAGTATCTAGTAACTTATAAATAATAGGCCAACCCTTTGCCTTCAAATTTCAAGCCTTTTGCTGTTTCAAGTTGTCATATAAGTTCTGAACTGTGTGAAGCTAGAGGTCGGTCCATGCTTCAAGGAAGAAAAGTCTCTAGTTCTTTAAGGGATGAAAGAGGTGGAAATCTGGTTTGCAGTCTGCGCTCCAAAACTAGAATGGATCGGTTATGTTAAATCTTGGGTCTTATTTACAAACCCAATTCCAAAATAGTCGGGACAAAGTGTAAATTGTGAATAAAATCAAAACGCAATGACTTTCAAATCACACCAGCCAGTATTTTATTCACAATAGAACAGAGATAACATAGCAAATGTTGAAACTGAGAAATTTTACAATTTTATCCACAAAATGAGCTCATTTCAAATTTGATGGCTGCTACAGGTCTCAAAAAAAGTTGGGACAGGGGCCTGTTTAGATGGTGTAGCATCCTCTCTTCTTTTTAACACAGAGTGGAGGCATCTGGGCATTGAGGAGACAAGTTTCTTGAGCTTAGCCATTGGAATTTGATCCCATTCTTGTTTAATACAGGCTTCCAGCTGCTGGAGTGTTATGGGTCTCCTTTGACGGACTTTTCGTTTAATTATGCGCCAAATGTTCTCAATCGGTGAAAGATCAGGACTGCAGGCTGGCCAGTTCAGCACACGGACTCTTCTACTACAAAGCCATGCTGTTGTAATAGATGCAGTATGTGGTTTTGCATTGTCCTGCTGAAATACACAAGGCCTTCCTTGGAATAGATGTTGTCTGGGGGGAGCATATGTTGCTCTAAAGCCTTTATATACCTTTCAGCATTCATGGTGCTTTTTAAAACATGCAAGTGTCCCACACCATATGCACTGATGCATCCCCATACCATCAGAGATGCTGACTTTTGAACTTTTGAACGCTGATAACAGGAGGGGTGGTCTTTCTCCTCTTTAGCCCAGAGGACACAACGCCCATGTTTTCCAACAAGAATGGCAAATTTGGACTCATCTGATCACAGGACACTTTGCCACTTTGCTACAGTCCATTTGAAATGAGCCTTGGCCCACAGAACACGGCGGCGCTTCTGGATCATACTCAACAATGGTTTCCTTTTTGCATGATAGAGTTTTAGGTGGCATCTGTGGATGGCACGGCAGACTGTGCTTACAGACAGTGGTTTCTTGAGGTATTCCTGGGCCCATTTAGTAATGTCAATGACAGAATCATGCTGGTAAGTGATGCAGTGGTGTCTGAGGGCCCGAAGATCATGGGCATCCAGTAAAGGTCTTCGGCCTTGTTCCTTACGTACAGAGATTCTTCCAGTTTCTCTGAATCTTTTGATGATGTTATGCACTGTCGATGATGAGACCTTCAAAGCCTTTTCAATTTGACGTTGAGGAACATTGTTTTTAAAGTATTCCATAATATTCTTTATGCAAGCCTTCATGGGTTGGAGAGCCTCTGGCCATCTTTACTTCTGAGAGTCTCAGCCTCTCTAAGAATGTTTTCACACTTGGTCCTTTTCAGCCCTCAAAACGAACTCAGATCGATGACTCAGCGTTTTTTGTGCATATGGGAACACAACAACTGCACTCAGACCCCTTTAAAAGGAACCGTACTGAGACCACCACAGGAGGTGGTGGTAAGACACACTCCTATTCTGCCTCTGATTGGCGAAACCTAAGACTGACCATAACGTCAAATTTAACCAGTCTCATCACCGAAAATGACAAGGAGCGCTGTAGTCCAGTCAGCAGACAATGCCTCTTTCGCACTCTCATTTTCTCTTTCTCTCAGGGAGTCTGATGGCCTTACTGTTAATTTTTCATCTGTACTAGGCATAACTATTTATTTGATATATTTCATTCTAATTATTTATTTTAGTGTTAAGGTTCGTCTGTCACGTTTTTTTTCCTCATGTACAGGACTCTCGTCAGGGCGGGCACAGGTGACTCAGTGGGCGGGCCCGGACTCCCAATGACCCCCCTTGCTGCCGGGTGTGGTCTGTGCCTTCACTCTGTTTGGATGTGGCAACATAGTTCATTGATGTACAGTAGTGTGCAGTGATGATTATACACCTAACAAAATGAAGATAAATCAGAAACAAAGTACTATTGAAGTATTTATATCAAGTGATTTTGAATCATATAGATGAAAATAAGTAAAAAGATGACAATATATAATAGAAACAGTGAAATTTCAATGACTTATATCAGCAAAATCATTACAGAAAAAGTGCAGGTTTGTATTGGAGATGTATAGGAAGTCATTTATAAACTTTCATTTGGTGGCTTTGAACTTGACTTTTGGTGACCTTCGACGGTCAAACTTCACATCGTAAAATTTCAATGACTTCTATCACCAAAACTATTACAGATAGAGGTTAGGTTTGCATTGTGGGAATATAGGAATTCATGTATGAAGTTTCATTGGGTGACCTTGACCTTTGACCTTGAACAAAATTGTTACAGATAGAGTGTAGGTTTGTATTGGAGACGTATAGGAAGTCATATATGAACTTTCATTTGGTGACCTTCATATTGACCTTCAAAGGTCAAACTTGACCAAGAGAAAATTCAATGACTTCTATCACTAAAAAGGTCACAGATGGAGCCTAGGTTTGTGTTACTGACATCTTGGAAGTCACATATGAACCTTCATTTGGTGACACTCAACTTGACTGTCAGTGACCTTTGAAGGTCAAACTTGACAGTGAAATTACAATGACTTGTATCACCAAAATGGTCACAGATTGAGCCGAGGTTTGTATAGAGACATTTAGAAAGTCATATATGAAGTCCATTTGCTGACCTCAGCTCGACCTTCTGTTACCTTTAAGGTTCACAATTGACATATTGAATTTTCAATGACTTGTATCACCAAAACTGCTTCACAGCTTAGGATTGTGTTTATATTACAGGTCTTATAAATGTATGTGGACATTTATTTAGTGACCTTAACATTGATTTTCATTGATTCAAATGTCAAACTTCACATGAAATTTTCATAACTTGTATCATCACTATAAGACTGCTTGCCGGTAAGCTACAGGACCCTTGGTCCTATTTTTAATTTCATAACATAACAAAACATGAGTGGCGAAAACAGACTCTTCAACCTAACTAGGGTCACCATTTTCCTATTACTAAAGTGGATCTAACACTTCAGATACTCGATGACTAAATGGTATCTAGCGCTAAATCAAGCCTGCTCTTGAAAATTCCCATGGTTTCTGTCGCAACTATATGGTCAGGCGAGCTATTCCACACTGAGATTACTTATGAAAAAATACTTCCTATTATCAGTGCTAAATTTATTCATGCCCAACTTCCATTTATGACCCCAAGTACTACTAACAAAACTTGGCCTAAGTAATGCCACATAATACACTTTGTTAATCGCTTTAACATATTTAAAGACCTCAATCAGATCACCCGTCAGTCTCCTTTTCCTGAGGCTGAAGAGAAAAGGATCTTGAGCCTCTTCTCATAGCTTTCATCTTTTATACCTGTAATTAACTTTGTCGCTCTTCTCTGAACTTTTTCTAGAGGCTCGATATCATTCTTAAAGAATGATCCCCAGAACTGTACGCAATGCTCTCGATGTGGTCTGACGAATGTGTTGTACAAGAGAAGTATGACCTCCAAGGATTTATACTCAATATTTCTGGCTATATATTTCAGAATACTGTTGGCCTTTTTAACTGCTACGGCACAATGGCTAGAACCTGTAAGGATTTGGTCAGCAATCACTCCCATATCTTTTTCATGTTGAGCGCATTCTAGTTTTTAACCTCTCATAAAGTAATCCTGTCTAATGTTTTATTACCTACATGTACAACTTTACATTTAGCTGCATTAAATTTCATTTGCCACATTTCTGCCCAATTCTGTAATTCAAGGTCATTAATGTAGATGAGGAAGAGCAGTAGTCCCAACACCAGTCCCTTTGAGACGCCGCTTCCCACAATGCCTTGCTCAGATGAGATTCCACTGATTACAACTGTTTGTGTTCTGTCCTGTAACCAGTTTCGAATCCACTCCAGAATACCTCCTGTAATTCCAACGGAGCTCATTTTAAAAATTTGTCTCTCATGCGGTACTGTATCAAATGCTTTCTGAAAATCCAAGTATATGATGTCATACGCCCTGCTCTGATCATAAGTCTTGGTGGCCTCTTCAAAGAATCCCACAAGGTTTGTCAGGCATGGTTCCCTTACGGAAACCATGTTGGCTATCGTATCGTACAGTATCTCACAAAAGTCAGTATACCGCTCACATTTGGACAATTCATTTATTATAAATTTTCAAGGGACAACGTTACAGAAATGAAACCTGAATAAATTCTAGAGTAGTCATTGTACAATATGCGTAGCAGTGTAGATGTTTTTTAGAAATCTACAGTAGCATTTCTCCCTCTAATATATATTGAAATGACCCCAAAAACAGCAGCATATTAGTTTGGAATGATTTGCTGACATGTGTGTTGCGTTCCCCCGATGGGACAGAAAGTCAGCTCGCGCAGCTAGTCCACCGCGCTGTCTCTTAATGCAAGAAGGAGGCAAACATATAGCTCTCCTTTAAACATTTTGTGTTATTTATTTACTTTCACATTCTTTTTTAACATTTAAGTATTTTATTTTGCACACTCTTATGTGACATTTGGTTTTTACTTGTTTTTTTCCCCACATGCACAATATCGGTGCTCACAGCTTAGTCTCATGAAGTGCGTTGGGTTATTTTCTTAAAGAATAAATGCCAGCATTGTGTGACATGAAAAATAAAACAGACAGGTCAAAACCTGTTCACAGCATCTGTGGCTAGCCTATTTAACTAAAACGTGATAAAATTAAAACTAGACCATGTCAGTTTACAATTAATCCTATGAATAAAACTCTGCCCAATATTACGGTTTTACTTTTTTCACATGCACGATAATGATGCCCAGCGCAGGCAAAATAGCCCATCACAGTCAAAAACAGTAGGAATATAATCGGCTTATTTAATTTCGCAACAATGACAAATACCATCTTTGTTTGACAACAGATATGAACGATAAATAAAATAGACGGGTCCAAATGGAGCCATTAACAGCATCTGTGGCTGTATCAAATAAAGCGCTATTAAAAAATAAAACAAGACATTGTCAGTTTACAATGAATCCAACTAATAAAACTGTTGGCGCAGCCACTCTTCGCCATGGAAAATGAATCCCAGTACAAAGTTGAACATTAGATCATAACTGAGCAAAAACTTTGCACAGCCTCCATCAGTTTGCTCAGTTGCTGAGATAATCAGTCGAATGACTAACTAGTTCATCTTTGACAGCAATATTGTACATTGCATCACAAAGTTATTGGGTGTATGTGTGTGTATGAATGAAAATCCGGCCCCCACAGTGTCTGCTTGGAAAAAATTTGGCCCTTGGACAAATGTAGTTGGAGGCCCCTGGCCTATTGGAATATACGGAAAGGGACCCCCTTTTTTCACTCAAAAAGATCATTTGATCCCTGTTCATGGTAATCTATTCAGAAGCCGGTTAATATGATTCATTTTACCCTACATCACCTTGGTTTTGTGATGAATTTGAACTGATGTCTTCAGATTTCTTGGATAGACACCAGTGCTCTGGACATGTGGTCTAAAATAGAGGACAACCTCCTGCTAATTGCTTATTTAGGTGTCCTGTTGTCTTGCATGGTCGATCATGTGCAATAAAATTAAATAATGAAGTGCTGCCATCATTCAAGATACTCTGGAATTAAATTGTAACACTCACTGTCCTCACATTTCACCCCCAAAATAGGTGGTACTGTAAAGGTTGTTTGAAGAGATATTCCCAAAAAAATTGCAATTTGATATGTACCTGGCCTTACACCATGGATGAAATTTAAATAAAACATATTTTCAGATGCTACCCTTCATGACCTAAGCATTTATATGATTGCGGTCGCTTATGTCACCTCCGTCACGGCATGACGGATGTGACATTGAAAGGGGACAGAATCATTCATTTTACTCTGTATATCTGTGGAAGGGATATCGGGAATATTTTATGTCACCTAGAGATAAGTAATTAGTTCCTCTATGAGAAACATATTTTTCCAAATTTTTTCACCATACGTTTTTTCTACAGCTGGTGTGAGACGGACATGACATAAGGGGATGGAAAATATTTATCCATTTTCATCACAAAAACCTTGATCACTATTTAGATGAAGTGTTGCTCGTAAAGGCATTCATAAAGGCTTTATACAGCATGTACGTATAATGCCTTCATAAATGAGACATAACGTCTTCATAAATCATACATAAGCAAATGTCTTGCTTTCTAAAGGGTGAAATAACACATCCCTATTCAGCATGTGATGCCAAATGTGGTATAACTGACTGTCACTTAGCTAGTGGCTAAATGCTATAAAGGGTGACATTGTCAGCTAAGTGACATTGACATTGTGATGATGATGATGATGATGATGATGTCTTTATTTGCTTTCACTTCACATTCACAAAAAATCATACTACTGATATACTAAAGCAAAATACATGTATATACATAACTGTAAATTGCGAACATATTATAGCTCAATGACATAAAGCTGGTTCAAATATAAAACTGACCATGCATGTATTAATAAATTGAAAAAATGAGGAAACCTTAAAAAAGCATAGCTTGTTGAAACAAGGTTCCTCTGAAAAAAAGAATAATAATATTATATAATATATGGGTCAGGTTTTCAATTAGCGTTCATTTGGCCTTTATCCAGCTTTTCCACCTTCTCAGTGCTACAGAATAAAAATCAATCCACCAATCTGGCCTATCTTAGTCTCATTCAATGCAGAACAGTTAGGGCTTTCAGAAAAGTGTAAGTTTGTGTGAATCCCATGGGTATTCCCTGAGATATGGGCCTTCAAAGTTGAAAAATGCTTCAAAAACCTGTTTTTGGGACGTTTTTTTTAAATATTTGGATGTGTGTAATTACCACAGTGGCACTTTTAGTACACCCCAAACTTATTTTTCAGGTGCTCTGGGGTGTTGGCTCCAAGATTCATTAGATTGAAACCATTGGTTGAGTCTTCCTTCTGGTGTGCCATGGCTTGAATCAGAAATAAGTTCGCATTGTAACGTCAGACACTTTTATTTTAATCCATCATGTACTGTACAACCAAAGCAGGCAGATTATAACTATTACCCTCACTTTGAACAGTGCCTAGTGCTAGTATGTTGGGGTAAAGATTTTGGGTCTACTGTCATTCACCTACATGATACACATCAAAACACATCAAATTTTAAACTGGATAAAAGTGTCTGACGTTACATCAACGTTTGGCCTCCTCCTGTGTATTCTTTACAGTTTTTCTGTGTTTTTTGCACCCTGGCTTGTATTTTTGATGCAATTCTGACCAGTTGTTGTATCGATATTTGCTTCCGTTGGGACCCTGTGCATATAATTCGCTCGATGTAACGTCACACTTTTATTCGCTCTATCGAGACGCAAAACTTTGAGACGCCATAGATTAACCGGCGGTTGTGGTCTCGATCCTTTGCGCATGCGCAGTCGTCAGAGGCACCTTGTTTTATGTTTTAGACGAGTTATATACCCCCTGCAGTCGATCACAGAGGCATAGGTTATAAAAGTGTCTGACGTTACATCGTATCTATTTTATTTAGATTTCTGCTCATATAACTGTACATATCCAATATATGTCACTGCTGTTTTGTTTTTCGGGTAAAGATACACATTATAAAACATCCTGAGCTATATCATATCCAATCCCCTGGGGCTGTATTTTGGTTAAAATTATGAAAGTGTCTGATGTTACATAATCAGTTTTTGTATTAGAAATACCAGTAGCCTCTCCATATTTTAACATAAGATGCCCCTACGGTACTAATATCAAATGCAACAGCCATTTACTCAATACCACATACTTTTTTTTCAAAGAAATTTTAGGTGGTATAATTTGTGACTTTAAAAGAGATGTGCAACCTGTTGTGTACATGTGTACTAAGTTTGGAGACGTTCTGGACATGTTTGGTGATGAAATGAGTGGTATTCCTATCCACAGGGATAATAATGAGGGTTTGATTAGGGCCCTATGATTTCCGCGATCATGGAATCGCAGACGGAATCGTGGAATTGGCAAATAAAAACGGAATCTATTGATAAACGCAGAATTTTGCGGAAATCGGCATAATTTGACTGATTTGCTGTTCATAAAGCCATGTTTCCACCGAACGCTAAACAAAATATTTGTGCGTCCAGATTACATTCAAAGTCAATGTAAAGACGTGAACGCACGCAAAAATGTGAGCAGCCTTCGTCAAATTCACCTGCCCCAAGTGTTCGAGCAACACATCTTTTCAGTGCTACAGAAGATCTGTGGGAAGAAGTTTTTCGTTGTTGTAGAGGAGACCACTGATGCCAGGGATTGCAGGGTCCTAAACATTGTCATTTGTCATCTTATGTTAGCTTAACAACTTATATAACCGTTAAATAGCCTACAATATTTCTTTTCACAGTCTACTTAGTGAATTGTGTGCATGCAAATTATGACGCAGCGTCGTCACCCAGTGGTGAAATAATAGCTGATGCATCTTTGTGTCAGTTTGTTCATGTTTAATCATTACTGTAGAACATTTTGTCCTAAGATGGAATACACAGTATTGGGATTACTGAATAAAAGTTTCTTCAAAATAAAAAAATAAATATAGCTGATGCATCAGAATCAGATAACTGTTGATTCGTGGGGGAAACTGAGTGTCATTACTGCTGCTCTCATACATTCATATATATACACAACATATATACAATAAGATTATAAATGATTAAAAAGGGGCAGTCAGAATAATACATGTCAGTACGGCCGTTATCTGCCTTTTTGACTGTAGCTTACACTTCCTTCAAAGAGACAATTTTATTTTGTAGTATTATTTTAGGTAAAAAAAAAATTCTTTCATCACAGCGCAACGTTATATTGCGTCATTATGCAGTACTTGTTCTGACTTTAAGTACTGAGGAAAATGGAGGGTTGCATCAACTAATTTGAGGTTATTTCTATTTAATTAGTGAACATTTTACCCATTAACATAAATAGCACACTCTCTCTGATGGTAAAATTGGTGTAATTGGTAAAAAACGGAATTCCAAAAAATTAAAACGGAAAAAACAGAATTTGGGAAAAATAAAACAGAATTTGGAAAAAAATAAAACGGATTTCATAGGGCCCTATATGATGCAGATCTAGTGTGCTACACCAAAGTTAATATAGTGTTCGCAAAAAAACTTCAAATATCGACAATCCCCAAATTTTCAATTTGCCATATTTTCAAAAATTTTTAACTTAGGAACTTGCTTTTTGGTATGCAAACTCTTATCAATTGTCCCTGTTTGGAAATGAAATTTGGAGCTGATAAGAGCATTTAAACTAAAGATTTGTAACATTATAGTAATAAAAGTGTCTGACGTTACATGAAAATAGATGGTTATTGTTGCAGGGCCACCAAAACTGACATCTTAGGAGCACAGGGTGTGAATCAGGTTTTTCATGGAGCCAATATGTTGGTCTTCCACTGTAATAAAGTTTTTTTAATCAATATTGACTTTCATGATTTGTCTGTCCCTAGGGGTAATTGTGCAGTAATTGGAAATTTCATTTTCCTTTTGAAACTAAATAAACAGTTTGTTTTATGGCATTATAAGTGATAGTTTTATGTGCAAAAGCCGTTCTTGTTCGAGGGAGATAAGTGTCCATGGAGTACTTGTCTTGTAGGATATTGGTGTCTTTCACTGGTTCTTGTGAACATGGAGGTAATTGCTTGTGGAAGGTCATTTTTTGATAATTGATACATAAAGCAAGCAACATTCAACTCAAACAAGTCACGTATTTTGAGGATTTTTGTTTTATAAAAAAGTGAGTTTGTATGGGACAAATAATGTGCATTATTTATTATTCTAACTACTCGTTTTTGTAACAATAGTATTCTATCAGTATGGCGCTTTGATGAGTTGCCCCAAGAAAGAATTCCACAGGCAATGTGAGGTAAAACTAGTCTTGAATATAGTGCGGTAAGAATATAGGGAGGAAAGAGTAATTTTTGTTTATTTATAACTCCAATATTTCTTGAAATGACCCTACATATATAATCTATGTGAGTTCTCCATGAAAATTTCTGGTCAATGTATAATCCAAGAAACCTTATAGATTCTGCGTGAGTTAAGCTCACATTATCAATCATAATATTTTGTGGAGGGGTTGAAAGGGTGTTACTAAAGAGCATATAGTTAGTTTTTTGAATGTTCAGTGAGAGCTTATTCCCTTGTACCCAATCATGTACTTTTTTAAATTCAGAATTGACTACATTACACAAATACTGTGGGTTTTGGTGAGTAAAAAATAAGTTAGAATCGTCTGCAAAGAGAATATAGGACAGAAATTGTGATGAGTGCGGAAAATCATTTATGTATACAAGAAACAAGAGGGGGCCGAGTAAGAGCCCTGGGGTACTCCAGAGGTAACTGGTCACTTGTAACTTGATTCACAGCCATTAACTAAAACAAACTGCCCTCTATCAGTCAAATAACTTCTGAACCACCTTAAGGCTTTCCCTCGCACTCCATAGTATGAAAGTTTATACAACAATATGTCGTGATTAATTGTGTCAAAGGCCTTGGAAAAGTCTAGGAAGATTCCAATTGTATGCAAGTGGTTATCAATTGCCTGGGCAACTGTGTTAGCAAGTATAAGTGAGGCATGTGTAGTTGTATGATTCTCACGAAAACCGAATTGGGAGTCGCAGAGTAGATTACATTAAGTTATAAATTTCACAAGACGAGTATGGATAACTTTCTCTAGTATTTTAGAAAATGAAGTTAATAAAGATATTGGCCTATTGTTTCCTAATTGATGTGGATCCCCTTTCTTAAATACCGGAATAACTTTGGCCACTTTCATTTTTAATGGTACAGTGCCATGTAGCAATGACAAATTTAAGATGTGTGTAAGAGGGGTGACAATTTCCATAATAATTTGTTTCAAAAGGCTATTTGTAATACCGTCATACCCTCCGCTTTTCTTTGTCTTTAAATTTTTAACTATGTCAATTACTTCTGTTTCTAAAACAGGAGTAAAAAACAATGATTTCGGGTTAGGGTTTTCAAGGTAGGTATAAAATGGCATCTGTAAATCCGCGATATTATGGGCAAGATTTGGGCCGATGTTTACAAAGAATTTATTAAAGCACTCTCGGCAATTTCAGCAGGATCCTAACAAGCACATTTCCATTTCTACACTCATGTACAATAGATTGTTTACCTGTTTTGTTAAGTACATAATTTATTATTTTCCCAGTAGCAGTAATATAATTTTTATGAATTTCAAACTGTCTAAAATAATAATCTTTTTTAGCCCGGCATAATAAAGTGGTCAGAACATTTCTATATTTTGTGTACTTTTGCTTAGACTGTTCCGTTGCCTTCACCTTGTACTGATAAAAAAGACAATTTTTCCTATTGATGGATTTTAACAATGAGTTAGTTAACCATGGTGACCGTGGAGTTTTCTTGTAGTTTAATCTCTGAAAAATACTTTCAGATGGTTTTTCTCTATCATAGCAGTAACTAAATTTCTGCATAAACAAGTCAAATGCCTGATCTACATCATCATATTCTAAAATACCTACCCAGTCAATAAGACTGAGACTACTTTTAAGTTTGAGAATGTTTTTTTCTGTCAACTTACGGTAACCTTGATACTGATTCTGCAATAATTTAATGGACGTCTTAATGGGCACACACAAAAATATTGGGAAATGGTCACTTATATCCGATATAAGTATTCCAGAATGCACAGATGGAGGAGAACTAAAAAATATATTATCAATGAGAGAAGCCGTAGAATCCGTAATTCGAGTAGGTTTATTAATGAGAGGAATAAAGGAATGAGCAAACATTACGTCCAAAAAGGTTTGACAAAATGAACCCTGTTCAACCTCAATAAATCAATGTTAAAGTCACCCATTATAAAACAAAGTTTATTTTGTTCAGTCTTTTCAGATAATAAGATTTGGCATGCAGTAATAAAATCATCTTGGGAAGATTGGGGTGGTCGGTAAATAACACCAACTATTATGTTTTTCCTTCCAGGGACTACAATTTCAACAAAAATACTTTCAATAGAATTTAACATATAATTCATTTCTGATCTTAATTCATGTTTAAAATGAGAAGAGATATATAAAGCTACTCCTCCACCTGTCTTGTTAATTCTGTTATTTACCACTAAGTCGAAGCCAGCTAGCGAGAGATTTGAGGTTGGATCATCAGTTAACCATGTTTGACATAGACCAATTACAGAACACTTGTATCTGAGATTTTCATTAAAACACTTTCACTGTTCAAAATGTCAATTCAGACTCATGATGTTATAGTGAAAAACAGAGAAATTCTCTTCAAATAATAATGCAGAATATTTGATTGTGATTTTCAGCGAAATATTTAGAGGTAATAGATTGATTGGCCTGATCATTGTGATCATAATGAGTAATAAATTCAGAAGTTTGGGCATTGAATTTACTCTCAATATCATCTTCAAACTTATCAAAAGTTACTACCAGCATAGTATGATTTGAAGCAAAATATACAGAAGGAACGGAACTTACAAAATCATCGTCAGAAAAATCATAGAAGGGAAATTGACTCATTTCTATCATACTGGTTCAAAAAACAAACTGAATCAAGTGAATAGTCACCTTGCTTCACACCAGTATGGAGTGGAATTCTAGAACAGGATCGGCATTTGCAAGTACAAAAAACACCAGTTTTGAACAACTGGCTCTCCAAGGTAAAAGGATAAAGTGAAAAGATAAGGTGAGGGGAAAGCGAATAACATACATAAAACAGGACTTGTGTACTGACATACGAAACAAAACACGATACGATCTTATTTCTGGAGCAAGAGAGAATCAGAGACCAGGTCTGGGAATACTGCTGCGCAAAAAACAAGCGAGTAATTTTTTGTGAGTTTGGAGATCAAAAATACAACACTAAATTCAATCAGGGAAAGGAAAGTTCAAAAACAAGAGGACTGTCATTTTACAAACATAAGTATCACAAGGCATCACTTTGTTACAGTTCATGGTTAACATGGATAGGGCACACAACTTATGCGCTTACAGGCACTATAAGAAGTCATGCACCCCGGCAACGCAGTTTTTTTTTCTTTTTCTTTCTTTCCTTCCTTTCTTCTCCTCTCCTCCCTCCCCCCCCCCCACTCCATCTATAAGCCCAATAATGTCCCCGATGGGTATTTGATATTCCATATGAAGGCTTCATAAGTGTACGCCCAGTATTTGTCATATTGACTTCTTGTTTCACATGGTATATAATGACACATATGAACAGGGCTATAGCAACTGATACAGAAGACCTTTAAAAGGCTTCTGTACCACTGGCTTCATTGAAATCTTAACAAAATATGTTTTTTCTTATGTAACTTTTTTAAGCTCAACCCGTGTTAGCTGGTGGTCAAACAGAGAAGCTATACATCGACGGCAGATGCATGCTCATATACTAGATCACAATATTTATAGATTCCGTGTGACCATTTTTTTCCTCCTTTCCCCCCAAATAGGAACATTGCTATTGATGCATCTCACCGTTATCCAAGGAATATTTGAGCTCTACAAAACAATTTTTAAACCAAGTAGCTGGATTAATACAACAAAATTTAATTATGAAAAACTATAACCTTTTTGAGCCAATAACCATTGGCCAGCTCATTGCATTTCGTAATATTGGGGTAAGTTTTTCAGACTTGTTATTCACACTTTCAAGAAGAAAACAGTGCAAAGAGCCAAAAGTGTCGCATACACCATTTTTGTTCAAATTAAATTCAAATTCATCGACAAGTATATATATAGATTTTCTTTTAAGACCATTTATGGTGGTCCAATCATATATACAGCTAAAATGCGACAAAGAATCTGACGTATACTACTTGTCACATCTGGCATCACCTGCTGAATACCGATGTGTTATTTCACCTTTTGCAAGCATGACATTTGCTTATGTATGATTTATAAGACATGATGTCTCATTTATGAGGGCATTATACATTCTGTATAAAGCCTTTATGAGCAACACTTCATCTAAAGTGTGACCAAAACTTTTACAGGCCGGAATATTGGAAAAGCCCTTTCCTTTGTAATCTGAGAGAGGAAGCTTAGCAAAAGTGAAAAATGCCAATAGGATATCATTTGTATTACGCTGCACTTTTACAGGAGTCTTTAAATGTTGGTGCCTCCAAAAATTTCCCTTCCACAGAAAGTTACCCCATATTACCAAGGCCATATTTCCGGAAAGGATACGGATAAATGGATTATTTTTTCACTGAAAGAAAGCTCAAGAAGTATATTATCATGAATAAAATACCTGGGACATCAAAAATCATATCTTCCATTATTATTTTAGGTGTAAAAAAAAACCTTTGAAATTGTTTTTACACTTTTATGTTAAAAGTAGCCTACTGAATTGCCAAAAACCAATGAATTCTGCTAAAATTTAATTTACAAGTAGTCAAGACCATACACTCTTCAAATAAAGTACAAGAGTCAAAATTGTCATGTTGAAAAACCTATGTATTTATCCACATTTTTGGAAAAATTTAATTGTTCCGTTTTTTGTGAGTTCGCTCACATATATTTTGTGTTCAATGATAGGACTTATTTTGCATATTTCAAATTTAGTTTAAAGGTCCCATATTATGTTGTATTTAGTCTTTTAAAATATGTCCAGTGGGTCTTTAAAATAATGTTAAGAATTCATTTACAAAAAAACCACACACATCCAGGCCTAGTGAGACCTCTTCTCTCACCTTGTCAGTGCCCGCCTGAAACACGAGCCGTTTTGAGTGGGCGGGGAGACTATGCTAATGAGGCGCTGCTCTGATTGGCTGCCTGGCCTTTTCGATTTCGGGGGACGGTGCAGACCCGAAAGACCAGGGAACCAAGATGGCAGGTATTTCAGGACAGCTCTCTGCAGCATCTATTGCTGTATGACCGCACTTGTTTGATCCCGAATCTGACTCTGAACGGGAGGAAGAAGCAATTAAAGTATTGCAGCAACCTTTACAGCAGGATGTTGATGAGTGGCATGTTGAAATTTCAGTGTTTTGCTCGTGCTGTCTCGCCGTGCATGCATGTGATTGTAGCTGTACTGTTATATCGTTATGTTATATTTCCACTTAGCTAGCTACTGTCAACCATTTCTACCAAAACAAAAGACAATTCCGACACCAAGCTACTAAATGAGTTTGTTGCAAAAACACACAAACGGTGTAAGCGTTGCTTATGTGGAACTAGCGAATTGATAACTTCTATCAGAAATCCAAATCCGACCTCCACTTCTTTTTTGGTTTTTTATTAGCCAGAACAATTTTCAAAGGTGGATGAAATTCCGCTATGGCAATGCAGAGAAATCGTTTGTTATACCAGACACATTATAGTGCGTTTCGCAATTGCTTTCACCGCAGTAGGATCAGAGAGCTAGCCCACGCCACAGCAAAGTACCCAGCTGACCCCGGTCATGGATAAGTAAAACAATCGTTTCACAGCAGCAGTAAACAAACCCAAACACGTAACCTAAGCTCCTCAAAGCATACGTCTGGTCTAACTGCAGCCTTATCAGCCCAACTTTTCAGACACACACACAACACCTCTCCGGTTAGCTTCAACTGTAGCGGCTACGGTCAGGTAACGTTATGATGAAACTACCACCTTGATGCTAACCAAAGGAACACAAGCATACCAATCTGAATTACTGCATATAAGTTAACCATGAGCATTTTTTAAGTAGCACGGAATGCAAACTAACATGCGGTAGTAACTGAGCGGTCATCATAACAACAGAGACAAACGTTACCCTGCAATACAGGTTTTACAGACAGTAAGTTCCGTACCATGAGCAGTTGTACCAAACATCCCAATTACAAACAAGTATAAAAAGTTAGCTTCAAATGAGCTTTATGTTCACACACCTTCTGTTGAATGTCTCCTTGATATTATTTACTCTGGCATATTTAGGACATGAACATTAGCAACAGTAAGTTAGCTACATTAGCCGCTGTGCTACAGCCACATTCAACGGCTATCACATGAGGTAGGCTTATGCAGTAAAGCAACACAAAATGGTAAAACTTACTGCTTCTGTGTCTGGGTCACGGACAGTTGGTACCGATCCAAGCTTTAACTTCAGATATTTTACAAAGCGTGCGTTTCAGGCCAGTTGTTAGTGCTAACTAATGTTAGCAGTCCTGCTAACCACCCGTAACACGGTAGCTTCATTTACATTATTTGCTGTTATATCGTTACTTACAGCTTGTGGCTCCAAGCACTTGATCAATGTAACTGCTCCAGGTTTGAGAAGCAGCTGAGATGCATATCCAGCGTCAAATTATCCTTTATTGACAAAGCTGTCTTCGTGAAATGCCGCGCAGAAACAGCTAACGTTCCCTTTGAGTGTGGCTGTTTGCCGCCAGCAAACAAGAAAGCTACCCACTGATTTCTGGTGGCATCGTCTTTTGGAAGAGAAAATAGTGCTTTTTTCGCATCCAAAAAATTACATACGAACAGCTTTGGGAGACATACTGATAAATCTAGACGTTATATGATTTGGGCTTGTTTGTGTCTGATAGAATAAATTCCGGGGTCGGCAGGTCCAGTGCCGTGATTCGCTCTGGCCAGGTCTGTCCTGATTGAACGCAACAACCTGACGTCAGGTTTTGCCCAGATCTCGTGAAAAATCTTGGGACAAGCTGTTCAGAGAGGAAATCACGTTCAGGAAATCGCGTTTTCGGATTACGGCAAAACCCCTGTATCATACGTTTGGAAACTTTGCAGAGATTGAGTCTGGACATTCAACATTACAACATAACTTGTATGTATTAAAAGAAGGATTAGCATAATAGGGGACCATTAAAGTGCCCATTTCACGAGAAAATTGACTTATCTGTTAGTATTTGAATATGGTAGGTCCATAATCAGTTTGTGACATGTCGTGGTTCTTGAACTCCAACACCACTTGAAGTATTGGATTTTGCAAATAAAAGGAAATCAGCAAAGAATTTACGCCAAAAAGAAACGTGTTGTGTTGTTGAATATTCATGTTCTCGCCGGTTCTCGCCCACTCTGGAGTGTTACCACCCACACAAAGATTCAAGAAACGTGTGAACTGTACAGTACAGTAAGCTATACTGATGCATTGGGGCTCGATGCATAGGCTACTGACATGAAAGCCTATCCGGGTAGGCAGTGTGCGAACTATACCGTGGCTTTCAGGAGAGCTCACTTTTTTTTGGGGGGTTGGGTAGTGGTCAATTCAATTCAATGCGCAACACTCACTTCAATGCGCAACAAATGAAGTTTGAATGTGGAGTAAAAATAACCAACGATAACCCATCGGCACCACAAAATATAGAATACTGCCATTCGGAATATGAACGCAGCTAATCGGGCAACAAACATTTCAAGACAGTTTACAACTTTCTAAAAAACCTTGTCAACTGGATCTCCAAATCAAGAATGGCAATAATCTGATTGATGAGCCAAAAATCTGATCATGCTGCAGAACGTATTTATTAGAACCTGAAAATAAATGTGAAATGTAATGTTAGAAGTGATGCGTATGTTTGGAGATTGAAATAGTCAATGAGGTTACACTGCACACACACGGGAAGAGATGCAAATGTTTCTGTTACGGGGTAACGCTGCTATTATTTACACTTAAAATATTTTCATATTTTACAAAATAGAATTAATATTTTGCTCATTGATGGTGTAATGTTTCTCCCACCGCAAGCCATTAATCAGAATATTAATTTTATGAGCCCGCAGATTATCCGAAGTGTCTGCGGAGGTAACCGCAATCAGCTACCTGCCAAGTGCGTAAAAATAAATATTTGAAGCTTGATTTGGCAATATGTACCGTTTTACGTTGTGCCAATAACGCCATGAACACCCATCACAATTCAATGCTAAAAGTGAATAATTGGCAATAGCTCCTACCTAAACACAGAAGCCACCACAGAGGGCTGGGATCAGCTGCCTTTACAATTCGTCCTGAAGCCCATGGCGTGGAGTGGCGATGACCTGATTTAATCCAAGATGCGATAAAGGATGTTAGGTCAAATTTTTCTAAGGGAGGTCCATTAAGATCAAGAAAAAGGAGCGCCGAGTTCTTTTGCAACCATCTGTGATTTTTACAGACTGCTAACCACGGAAAATAATGCGACTTGGTGCGGAAACTGAGAGGAGCTAAACAAGTTTTTTGTTGTTTCTCTAATTGCGTGACATTTATGACGTAGAGCCGCCATGCTTCGGTGGTCATGGCAAGAAAAAAGTTCATTAATCTTTAATCATCGGCATAAATCATGCCTCAGTAATTGCCATTTTAATGCAGCATCTATGATAAGAATATGGAAAAATAAAAATTCGGTGCAAAAATAACATTGTCAATATTTTGGAGACCCCCTAAAATTTTGCCAATTGTGTTTTCAGGGGAGCTCATGTCTTATGAAGGGGAGCCGAGCTCCCTCTAGCTCCCCCTTAGTTCGTACCCTGCGGGTAGGTTATTCCGAAAGTTAGGCCACTTTCAGAATGGTTTAAAAAATCAATGGCCTAATCGCAGGGCTGCCAACTTACTACGCATTCTCACGCATACGGCGTGGTTCTCGCGCATTTTCGAGGCATATTCACCTAAGTCAGAAATTGTACAATCAGCGTGTATATTAATGAGATTCTTAAACGTAATTAAAGTCCTTGTGCATGGCAGTTTCAGATTCACTTGCGTAACGGTGGATTTCACCACTAGTAACACGGAAAGCGATTTTGACTCTGGACCTCTTGCGCTTTTTTTTACTTGGGGATTGAAAGCAATGCATGCGTTTCATGATCATTTCGATTGTTAAATGGAATAAGACAATCTGAAATGTCTTTATGCAATTCCATTGCTTCCACTCCCTGAGTAAAGACAAGTGTGAGAATTCCCAGTCATAATCGATTTCCGTGTCACCAGTGGGGAAATGAACCGTAATGCACATGAAACTGTTAAACTTTCATGCACAACGACTTCAATTCTGCACGGGAATCTCTTTTTTTTGATTGATTGAATAATTGTTGACTACAGCACAGGAACGTGAATGCCACTAAGACATTATGCCACTAAGACAGAGTCATATATATAGGGCAATATTTGTGAACTTTGTGTAGCCATTGCTTCTGTGAAGTCTTACTATGCTGCCTGTAAAATCTGTCTTTCACCGTCTATGGTTGTAGCTAGCTAGGCTCTGGGCCAGTAGGACGTTGAGGCTGTTTACATATAAAATATTCACGAATGTAGCTGAACTATCCAATCAGCGCGAAGCTCACATAAATGCCGGATATTCATGAGGGAACTCACCCATCTTCTTAGACTGCCTTTTAGTGATGCTAAAAAGGTCATCAAATAATCCATCCAAGGCACTTTTCCCACAAATAATGGTATGAATACGATGGCAGGGCATTGGGGATTAACACAAAATGTCAGGATATGTGTGGAATGGGCACTTTAACCTGCTTATCAACTTATTTTTGCATTTTAAATGGGACATATGAAAAACTCACTTTTCATTTCTTGTGCTCATATGTTTCAATATCTGCAGTGCTTACCACCCCCTAACTGTTAAGTAAATGAGTGAATCCACATTTTTGCCTTTAGTTCATAAAAAAATATATTCCATTAACTAAAATAATTTAATCAAATTTTTTTTGAGGTGTGTTTCATGAAGGCTGAATGTGAAGATAAAAAACAAAAATTCTTTTGTGTCGTACCTGCGATTTGTTTATTTGATATGAAGTAAAATAGGTAGATGAACATCCTCTATGCGTAGGGATTCCATAATTTTTTCCAGGGATTGCATGCAGTTTTTGATGTTGATATTGCTGCAGTTTTTTCAGAACGTATTCAAGTTTTTCCTTGAATCTCCATGTAGTCATGATAACAAATGGCTAATAATTCAATGCCAAAGAAAAAGCCACAGACATTTAAAGGAAAACATGTCATGTCATAAAAACAAAGGTACTGAAATAAATTTTAAATGGAAAAAAAATGTTAATTGTATGATTTGTTACACTACAGGGTAACACAGGCATCCAATATGAGATAAAGAATAAATAATAATAAAATAGAATAAATGGTTCAAAGAAATAATTGCTTTGGTGTTTGAGTTAACCCTTAAATGCCCCCTGTGACAAATTTGTCACACGATTTTGGGGGTTGTCAAAACCACTGACCCCACATAAATTTTGCAACCTAATGCCCATAGTGACATATTTAGACCATCAGCCCTGCCATCTGATGCATAAAAGTGGAACTGACAATACACTGGCTGCACCAGCTAACCTTTCCAATATGGCCGCCCCCATGGTGGAATCCACACGATAGATCAGCACCCATTCACCACTGGATAAAGTAGACAAACAGGTAAGCTAATGAAAAATATGCTATGCCTAATACTTCAGCTATATGTCAACTGTTTTATCATTCAAGTCATTTTAGCAAAAAGGTCCCCGAAATGCCCATTGTGACATATATGTCACAAAACTAAAATGAGGACAAAGGTCACCAAAAATTAAACATAGCTATTGGGTTGTTATTAGCCCCTCCCCAGGACATATTAACAGAATGCATAGATTCTTCTTTCAACTTTTTCTATAGTTGGGCATTTAAGGGTTAATTTATTCTTGCTTTCAGCACTATATGTAGTGGTGTTTGGGGTGCTAGTTGGTATTGTGATTGAAACAGTAGCATGTTGCTTAAAGGTACCATCCCAGGCGGCTGGACTTAAGATTTTTTTTCGAATTGCACAACTGATAAGCACCCACCCCCTCTGTCAATCAGGAATCACCCAAACCACGCCCCCACCACTCAGTTCTTGCGCGTGCTTCATTTCACCACAAACAGCTGACCGGTGCGGCCGGAGACAACATTACAACACAGACAGCATTAGCAGCAGTGGATATCGATGGCATCACACAAAGCCACCAACAACAACACCTGTATCTTTCAACACTGGGTTCACAGCATAACCATGGCATTATGGCCTACACACAAGTTTCCTAGGCTAGTGCCAGTCTCTAAGCATACAACAACAAGCAAACATTAGCTTCCCATTACTAGGCTGTAGCTAACGTTACTTGGCTAACACCAAAAGTAGCCTAGACCTTACTACTCAATGTGTATAGACTACACTTTCTGTCTATGTACAGCATTTACACAGAAGGTGAGACAAGAAGCTAGCTTACCAGTCTAAGAGAAACTCTGCTACGAGTGTGTCAGTTTTAAAACCTTTCAGTGTCTTCAGTTCTCTCCAACGGTAGAATGCTTCTCTGCCAAGGGATACTCGAGTTGCATTTGCAATTTTTACATATTCTTGTCTATCACGCAGACTTTCAATGAAGGTTTTTGTCTTTTTAGCTGGTGGTTGACCGCTGGGTGCAGTTGGAGGTTGGAAAACTGGCTGCTCGTTCGGCTGCGCCATGACTCTGTCCGACTGCCTAGCTCTCTAGCTATTGCTGGTTATGTAGCTACAGCCAAAATGCGTGCACATTGGAATGCACGCGCAGAACAACGTACTCGTTGATTTGGCAGTTTGACTGACAGACGGGCCATCCAATTAGAGTTGTCTGAAACAAATTTGATTGGTAGCCTAATTTTGGCCCCTGCTCTTTACACAGATGACCAAATTTCGTCATTGATATGTCAAATCACTTATGTTATCGATTACTGTCTAATACTTACCAGATTTACTCAGATTTTTATAATTTTGCCAAAAAATGAGCCGCCTGGGATGGCAACTTTAAGTAAGGACACTCACCTTCAACAAAAAAAACTTGACCAGAAAATCCTGAAACTATCCTTTGAAAATTACATGCATTAAGCTGGCGAAGGTGGACTAGAATGCACCAAATTGCATCATTGAAAAACTAAAAATAAATAAATAAAAAATTCCGAGGGAGCATGCCTAAGGACCCCCCTACAGGCCAAGCAATAGTATGGCGCCACATGCAACTTATGACTGGCTACTTTTTTTGTTTAACCTGCTGCTCTCATTTCTTTGGAACACTTTGCATTATACAATTCAACAATCGCCATGCTATGGTTCTGCCTCATGTGTGCTGTTTTGTCTTTGTGCTTATCACTTTTATTTTTGTGTTTGTGCCTTTTCTCCCGTGCCTTACTCTGGCTTTATTTTTCAGCTTTATTTCCGCCGTCTGAGGATTGATTCACTCTTGCCCAAACTCCTGCGATGTCGATTGACAGCCTTCAGCATGCCTGCGTCTCGTTGTCCAATCACGTTTCCTCTTTCGGAATCAGCTGTGGTATTTCATTCTTTACTTCCACCCGTGCTTAATTCTGGGTCTCGCGAAACTCTGAGTGAATGTGTTCTCTGATAGGATCATTACTAACCCGTACTAACCAGCACTTATTTGAGGGTGATTGTATATATTTTGACACGTAGTATTAACCCTAATTAACTCATTAGCGTGTGCGAGTGTTCTAGCTTTTGTAATTTCTTCCTAAGCTTTCCCTGATTAAGTACGTTTAAAGCTATGCTTTCCTTCGCTTCTCTTGTGGTGTTTTTATACTTGTCACGTTTAGATTACCTCGATCTAAACCATCTAGTTTTATTGATTGTCTCAGCATCTTGTCTCGAGTCATTGTTAACCCGGTTCTCGTGAATTTGTTTATTAATCCCATGTGTTTCTGTTTCCTTCCGAGATTGCCTTCCGAGTCCCCGCCTCCTTCCGTGTGTATATCTGTGGGCAGGAGAGAAGAAATCCTCAGACGTAACTTTGTTGGCTATGCGCTACATTGTGAAATCTCAGCTCCTGTGCCTTCCTGAGTATTTCCTTTGTGCGATTCCCGAGCCTTGTATATTTTGCTGCGCCCACGTTTTGTCTCCCTGTTGACTAAGTCTCCCAGTGTTTCCGTCAGTTAGTTAGGTTGAGTTTTTGTTTTCTAGTTTAGCCACTCTTGGAGTGTGTACTTCTGTTTCCCCCTGCCTTGGGCAGTGTACCTTAGTTTTCCCTTGTTGTTCAGTGCATGGGCACGGTGATTTATTTCTGGCCTGCTTGCCTACCTTTCTCCTGTAGTGTTTTGTGTATTTGCAATAAACACTTTCGTTCCTGCATCTGGTGTGCCCCCGACCACTTCCTGACAGGCCACAAATCTAGTTCTAAAGTCAAATGTGTCGCCAATCTCACATGTGCTGTAGGAAGTATAACTATAAGTACGTTGTATGTTCAACATGGTTCTCACCTTTAAACAAGTGTAATGAGTAGGATGACTAGACATTTTATGTTTAGTTTGCATTATTCCATTCAATAAATACTCAAGAAACAGCACAGAATTGTGTTGGCAAGAATGACTGTTCTAAATCAGTTGAACTCTTTTTTTTTTAATGCTACTACAAAGGATGGAATTCAGACAGAAATTTAGATTTCATTTTGAATTTATGATTTAGATCATTGCAATCCATGTAACGTCATACTGTAGCTATGTTATCGCTTTATTGGTTTGAATATTCTGTAAATTGATTCCACGATTTTTAATTGGAAACTGGTCTGGAGTCAGCCTGCATAAAAAGATAAAGTCAATGCATACCCAAACGGCACATCTTTGTTTATTACTTGTCTATGTTCATTTAATCTCTGCATGCATTCTTGACCTTTTGTTTGGTTTTTAAAGCAATAATTAGTTTTGCTCACAGTGAATTTTACATTGCTTGTACATGTTTTAAATGACATAAATGGATAAACGAGCTTGAATTAAAATATACTAAAGACCAAAATTGATTTATTTGTTTTCTTTTTTTGGGGGGGGGGCGGAGGGTTGCGGTGAATTGGCAAACCATGAGGATACGTTGCTTTATCACTGCAGAAAGAGAAAAATCCATATGGTCACAGCCTTACGTTTGACACTGAGTCTGTTTGTCACATTTATTTTAATTACAAGCTAAATTTAACTGTCACTTTGGGTTACGAAGTTGCAAACATCAAAAATAAAGGCTGTCATGGCAGATATGTTAATAATCAATATGACTATTATCCCTTTTACTGTAGATTGCATTCATGATTATTCTCTGTTTGAGTCATTTAATGTCTGATCATTCCTAGATTTGTTAATGTTTCAAAAATTGAACATATTCCGGATGGAATGGACGATTACTCTGATGTTGTATCCGTAATAATATATAGGCTGCATGAATGATCCTTCTTCAGCTAAAGAACAGGAATAAGAGAGGACAATTACTCGGGGCTTGTATTCCAGGGGTGATAACTGGTACATCGCATCCAAAGATGATGGCCTTGCATGAACATGCACTGTGAGCTAGTTGACCCTTCTTTCCCAGTCTGTGCAGAGAAGAACTTCCTTCTTGATTAGCTGAGGACAAATGGTGACCTGTGTTTTGAGTGTCCTCTCCCTCTTGTTAGTAAGTGACACACAAACAGGGCATAAACAATGCCTTGGCTGACAGAGACCATTGGTTGTGCATAAGGGATCCATCCCAGCTAGAAACATATAAAATTTTTGCCACTTTTGGTGCATAGCCTTAGAGTGCATAGCCTTGGATTCTATGTTTGAAGCAGCGTACCTTCTTGAGAGTGAGTGGATTGCACAATAAATTTCTCTGAAAGACACTCTCTAGCTTGCAATTTATTTATGACCGCTCGGAATTTCCACTTTTGCTCTGGCATAGTCAAACAGGATCCTCAACGTGAATCAGTCTTGGCTCCAGATCTAATGGATCGTGGCTGTGCACAGTCCCAATACCTCCCAGGTGACTTGGAGAGGTGGGAACCAACTGGCTGGAGATGGATTCTGTCCACCACAAGGTGCCTGACTAAGAAAAGAACCAAGGTCGCGAACAGAGATGTCTTTGGTTGGTAAGAGAAATTTAAAACTGGCAAAGATTCTGTAGTTGATGAACTGCTTGGGCAGGCCAGGGGCTGCCAGAGAATCCACTAGGTCTGGGGCAAAAGCAAACAAATGCGGTCTGGGTCTGCATAGTATGGCTTAGGTCAGGGACCTTAGACAATGCAGTCTGGGACTGCATAGCCAGCTTCGTTCTGGGGCCGAAAACAAGCGCTTAGGTCAGGGGCACAAAATAAAGCAGCCTGGAACTGATACTAGCACTAGGCATTTCATTAGGCAAGGAACCTAAAAAGAATATGGGTACCCAAGGTAGTAAACAGGCTTCATACTCAGGATTCAGAGAATGCTGGAGTACCAGCATTTCTGCGTTGGCCAATCGTACAATTTATGATAATATATTATGGACCTGTGACATGTAAACAACTACAACCCCAATTCTGAAATAGTTGGGATGAAGTGTAAATTGTGAATAAAATCCAAATGCGATGACTTTCAGATCATATGAGCCAATATGTTATTTACAATAGAACATAGATAACATTTGAAATGTTGAAATTGAGACATTTTACATTTTTATCCGCAAAATGAGCTTATTTCAATTTTCTGTCTGCAACAGGTCTAAAAAAAGTTGGGACACCGGCAAAAAAGGGCTGAAAAAGCAATTAATATGTAAGAGAATCAGCTGAAAGAACATTTCGCAAGTAATTAAATTAACTGGCATCTGGTGTGTAACATGATTGGCTGTAAAAGGGATGTCTTAGAGAGGCTGAGTCTCTCAGAAGTAAACATGGCCAGAGGCTCTCCAACCTGTGAAGGCTTGCATAAAAAAATTATGGAATACTTTAAAAACAATGCTCCTCAATGTCAAATTTCAAAGGCTTTGAAGGTCTCATCATCGACAGTGCATAACATCATCAAAAGATTCAGAGAAACTGGAAAAATCTTTTTGCGTAAGGTATAAGGCCGAAGACCTTTACTGGATGCCTGTGATCTTCGGGCCCTCAGGTGCCACTGCATCACTCACTGGCATGATTCTGTCATTGACATTACTAAATGGGCCCAGGAATACTTAAAGAAACCACTGTCTGTAAACACAGTCTGCCGTGCCATCCACAGATGCCACCTAAAACTCTATCATGCAAAAATGAAGCCATTGTTGAGCACGATCCAGAAGCGCTGCTGTGTTCTGTGGGCCAAGGCTCAATTAAAATGGACTGTAGCAAAGTGGCAAAGTGTCCTGTGGTCAGACGAGTCCAAATTTGACATTCTTGTTGGAAATCATGGGCATCGTGTCCTCCGGGCTAAAGAGGAGAAAGACCACCCCTCCTGTTATCAGCGTTCAGTTCAAAAGCCAGCATCTCAGATGGTATGGGGATGCATTAGTCCAAATGGTGTTGGACACTTGCACATTTTAAAAAGCAACATGAATGCTGAAAGGTATATAAAGGTTTTAGAGCAACATATGCTCCCCTCCAGAGGACATCTATTCCAGGGAGCTTCGTAGTGGAAGAGTCCGTGTGCTAAACTGGCCTGCCTGCAGTCCTGATCTTTCACCGATTGAGAACATTTGGCGCATAATTAAACGAAACTAAACTCAAGAAACTTGCCTCCTCAATGCCCAGATGCCTCCACTCTGTGTTAAAAAGAAGAGGGGATGCTACACCATGGTAAACAGGCCCCTGTCCCAACTTTTTTGAGATTTGTAGCAGCCGTCAAATTTGAAATGAGCTCATTTTGTGGATAAAATTGTAAAGTTTCAACATTTGCTATGTTATCGCTGTTCTATTGTGAATAAAATACAGTGTGATTTGAAAGTCACTGCGTTTTGATTTTATTCACAATTTACACTTTGTCCCAACTATTTCGGAATTGGGGTTGTAGATATCTTGGTAGATGAACGTGGTTTACCTTCCGTTGTACGTGTCAGTTTTACGCAGATTCATGCACTAAAGAGAGGCTAAGAAGAAAAGGAGACATGGTCGAAGGAAGATAAAAATCTTCCATTCAGGGCAGACTGGAAAGTATACAGTGCATGGTTGGAAGAAGCAAAAAATAGGGAAAGGAAAACACAGGCAAGCAAAGGATCTATACAGTGTTTTAAAAAAACAGATCTGGACTCAACTCCGCCTTGACCACCCACCTCAGCTGCCTCAGCAGCCAGGCCACGGCCCAAGAACCGCGGGCTCAAGCGCCAGCACGGGGTTACTAGCTGTATCTAGAACTACAAGTAATTCCACCGTAGTATCACAACAGTAGCCAGGGGCGCCGGATTCACTTAAGAAGTGGGGGGGCCAAAAAGTGCCGTGTTGTGTGTTCAGCTCATTTACAGTGCCTCTATTCCGTGCACCTCATCCGTGCCCCTATATTGCAACACTTACGGTATAAAAAATAAAAAGACCTTTGGCTCATTCCCGTTAACCCAGACACACATGCCCCAAATCCATCACCTCTTCTTTAAAACTAATCCTTTGGACTTTTCGTTTCAATGTACATCATGAATTAACGCGAAGTGAGGTCCGTGGCTGGGTAGGCAGGACCAGCCAGAGCTTAAATCGCATAGTACATGCATGCAAAAATATATATTAAGTAGAACTCACTATTATAACCACTGCAAAATCTATTAAGCTTTTGACATCGGCAGATTTGAGCGCGCACACTATTACTTGCACATTTTAATCGTGCACAGTCACGCATGTGTTTTTTCCCCCACACAGATTAAAGCATTACAATACTGTTACTACATAAATTTCAATCTGACAAAATAAACAGTTTGCATGTTCCTCAAGGTGTTATAGACCTACGTAAAACACACTAAGGGTTACTACACTATTTCATTCTATAATATAAAGTTTCCTATTTCTTTCTTAACATTATCATCTTAAAATTATTATCTTAATATTGGTCATCATCAAGAACAATAAGGCATAATGAGCAAATGAACGACACATTAACATAACTTTATTGGGATGATCTGAAATTTTGTGAACAGCAAGAAATTGTGGGAACAATAATCAGCGAGCGAGTGGACATCGTAAAAACAGTTGATCTGCGCTCACGCTCATGGCCATTACCCAGAAACACTTGCTGTCTCCATGATGATATCAACAGCAAAATAAAATTATCATTGTTTGTTTTATTAAGCATTTTCCAAAACGAAATTAAATTATTTAATGTTATAACGACTTATGTTCAATTAAAATTATCAATAATGTGCCGTGATGACATCGACTTGCCAGCACCATGACTGAGAAATGAATGCAGTTGTAGTGGTATAAATATCCAGTAGTACAAACATCACTAGAAGGTTTCGGTGCAGGTCTAGGTTAGTATGACTGTTTCACTTTTGAAAGATACCTACGCTGACAACGGTCGGGGCCCGACACTGTTGCGAGTGTGCCTAGCGTGCCCCCCCCGCTGGGACCCACTGCCGTCGCACTCGCTCCGCCCCCTTTCATTACGCCACTGGGAAGAGAAGCGCTGTGCCTAAATGATGCCCATTGAAGACAGCGTGACAATAGACTATGCATGCGCAAACCTCCTGAACTGTTTATGCTTAAAAAGAAAGTGGGAGGAGGGTAAAAGTGTTCCCCTCCTTCCGGCACCAGTGACAGTAGCACCACCCCAGTGATGCCAGCCAACAATCCTCCACGAGCTCGACCTTGAGGAGCCCCCCCAACAGCCGCAACAACTGCCTCAGCACTGAAAAAACTAACCGTAGGACTCAAAAGAAATGTCAGACCCTCCAGCACGTATACGGACGGGGAGTACCAACAGTATCTGCCACAAGCCTGTGGATTTCTGCACACAGGACAGTTCCCAGTGGTGCAGGTAGCGGAAGCCTCTGGCTGAACTTAGACGAGTTACAGTCCTTGGAAAATGTCAGACATAAAAGAGGTGGCTTCTAAACTTCCCAAGGTGGATGAAGTGAGAGGACTTCCACAAAAGACACTCTCTGGCTTGCAATTTATTTATGATCACTTGAATCGTCACCACAAGGCAAAAATAGATACAGACAGCATGTTTCAGTTTTCTAATAAATATCTTTAGTTAACAATAAATATCTTCAGCGAGTATGGCAATAATGACAAACTGGAGAAGGCACAATTCAACTACGACTCTGAGTGGGACTATGATGCTAACAATCATGCCCTTGCACATAATATTGGAAGTTTTGGCTGTATCACAGCAATGTAAGCTGATGGAGGCGGAAACAAATTGTCCGCACAAAAATGAAAATTATGTCATTAGCTGTGCATGTGATAACCATGTTATAATCACAGCGCTGGTCATTACACAAAAAATTTAACACCCAAGTGGTTAATACATTACACCACTTAGTTGCACAATTATTTTTGTATAATGAGCAGCATGTCGTTGCATATTGTTTACATAAATTAGCACAAGATTTTCCGCAAGAGCAGCTACCGTCTTTACAGACCATGCAGCTCTGATGGATCAGGATTGAGGAGCCCAGGTGGCATGCTATTCCTCAAAAAAAGAGACTGAGTGGATACAATGCTGACCTGCAAGCCCATGATCACGACCACGCTGCAGGTTTAACGAGGTCAGGTCCAGAGACCCGGGACTGGTGAGGACCAACAGCCTTTGGGTGAGCTCAGAGGTCATCAGGTGGTTGGGGGTCAATGCAATAGTTGGCTTCCCAAGCATACCTCTTAGCACTGGGTCTAGCCCGCCTACCACAGAAGCAGACAGCAGAAGACAAATGTATTAAATAAACACTATAAATAAATTCAAATTTTGATTTGGATATAGAGTAGGAAATAAAGTCATATCAGAATCCCTTCAGCTATTGTGTAAGTATGATTTTAGCATGCGCATTAATTTCTGTCATCAGGAAATAGTAATGACATAAGGCTCCAGGGTAGGAAAAATTGTGTGGTGCATAGAAGACTAATACAGGTATTGTGCCTTGGATTCCTGACCTGGGGTGCATTTCCAGAAATCACTGATGCTAACTTACATAGTTGGACCCACTGACTGTGAATAGACAAACTATGTAAGTTGCTAACTTAGTTAGCATCTATGCTTTTGGGAAATGCACCCCTGTGCAGCCCAGTGTTTTCCAAATCAGCCATCACATCCAACTGCAAATTTCCAACTCGCAACACCTACTTTCTACTGGATGAATCATGTACATAACTAAAAAGCACTCACAGAGCACATGCCTCATTTATCACTAAGAACTGAACAAATATGGCCGTGACAGCCATATTTAAAGTCAACTCCATCCCAAAATTAAGTCAATTGTTCCTTGGCCCATGGCCCACAGTTCCATAAAATATTATTAACCCCTTTGCGCAGAATACAAATATTGCAAATTTTTTTCCTGTTATGCATGAGCCTATTTAAGGCTTTATAACTCAGTATTTGTGTCACAGAGACTGTGGAAAATTACTCCAGTGAAGCAAGACATTTGGAAATTCAATTTATAATTCTAATAACCAGAAATTTTATAAGGTACACTTCCCTCAATAATTATTGGCACCCCTGGTTAAGATGTGTTCTTTAGCTTCCAATAAATTCAGTTTTTTCTCTAAATAATATAGGACCACAATGAAAAAAAGAGGAAAATCCAACCTTTAATTCAAGTGCATTTATTCAGTGGGAAAAAAATCCCACATTAAGAAATAATTCTCTTACATCAAATCATGTGCCACAAATATTAGCACCCCTGATGTTAATACTTTGTACAACCCCCTTTTGCCAACAAAACAGCACCTAATCTTCTCCTATAATGTTTCACAAGATGGGAGAATACAGAAAGAGGGATCTTCGACCATTTCTCTTTGCACAATCTCTCTAAATCATCCAGCGACCTGGGTCCTCTCCTCCGCACTCTCCTCTTCAGCTCACTCCACAAGTTTTCAATGGGGTTGAGGTCTGGGGACTGAGATGGCCATGGGAGGAGCTTGATTCTGTGTCTACTGAACCATTTCTGTGTAGATTTGGCCACATGTTTAGGGTCATTATCTTGCTGAAAGATCCAGTGATGACCCATCTTCAGCTTTCGGGCAGGGGCCACCAGATTTTGATTTAAAATGTCCTGGTATTTCAAAGCGTTCATGATGCCATGTACCCCAACAAGGTTCCCAGGGCCTCTGGAAGAGAAACAGGCCCATAGCATCACCGATCCTCCCCCATACTTCACAGTGGGCATGAGGTGCTTTTCTGCATACTCATCTTTTGTGTTCCGCCAGACCCACTTAGAGTGTTTGTTGCCAAAAAGCTCTATCTTGGTCTCATCTGACCAAAGCACACGGTCCCAGTTGAAGTCCCAGTACCGCCTAGCTTAACTCCAGACGCTTATGCTTATGATTGTGAGTGAGAAAAAGGTTTTTTCCACATGCCTCCCAAACAGCTTGTTGGCATGTAGATAGCGCCAGATGGTTGTTTTGGAGACTTTGTGAACTCAAGATGCAACCATTTGTTGCAATTCTTTAACAGTGAGCTTTGGAGAACTTTTTATTTCTCTTACCATCCTCCTCACTGTGCGTGGTGGCAAAATAACCTTGCGTCCTCGTCCAGGCTTGTTTACCACTGTTCCAGTTGTTTTAAACTTCTTAATGATTCCTCTGACAGTAGATATGGGCATGTGCAGGCAAGTGGCTATTTCCTTGTAGCCATTGCCTGACTTGTGAAGGTCAACACACATCTGCCTTACTTGAATGGTGTGTTCCTTTGGCTTTCCCATGTTGAAGAGTGGATAAGAGAAATGGCCTCTGTGTCACGTCATATTTATACCCCCGGGAAACAGGAAGTGATGAATTACTAATTAAATGTTCCTAGATACTCTGATCAACTTTGTAAACTACTGTAGAAATGACAGAAATACTTCAATTACATTTATTTCCTAGGAATTGTTAGGGGTGCCAATAATTGTGGAGCAGGTGATTTTATGAAAAATAATTATTTCTTTGTCAGGAATTTTTTTTTCCCTTAAAATTCACTTGAGTTGAAGGTTACATTTTTCTACAATTTTCAGTGTGAGAGTATGCTTCTGCAATAAAAATTGAATTTATTTTAAGGCTTTTAACACATCTTAACCAGGGGTGCCAATAATTATGGAGGGCGCTGTATACCCCAGAGGGCTACTAATTTCAAACACTGCAGCAAAAAAAGAAAGAAAAATTCTGTCATATTTTTAAATAGACTTAATGGATATCCTTGCAGCACCAAATGTATCGGGGAGACTGGGGTCCGATGAGCCATGGGGACCAATGAGCCATATCACTATTTTGTGATCAGTCAATGCCAAAGGTGTTTAAAATAGACAAAATAGTGATATGGGTCATTTATCCCCAAGACTCATCAGTCAATGGTCAAATATTTTGCCTATTTTAAGCAGCTCTGTCATCAATTGATCGCAAAATAGTGATATGGCTCATTGGTCCCCATGGCTCATCGGACCCCATTCTCCCCTACATGCATTTTTACAGTGCAATGCAATATAACCTTTGGTCTCTTTTTGTTGCTAAATCCCAGTCTGTAAAACCCAAAGGTACATAATTAAGTCATTTCAACTGCTCAATTAGCAGAGCCAACTGGTCTAAAACTCACATACCTTCTCTCAGCAGTCTCCAGGGCCTGAAGAAGGACTGATGGAGGCTCAGAGATGGATAAAGATCATGCTCCTGGAAGCTCTCATTCAGCCTCCACAGCATTGGCGAAACTGTTGCATGCCCAAATCTGAATGCTGCCGTGGCAAAAATATTTGAGACTGTTGGGTTGACTGAACTGTTGTATCCTTCATAGACACCAATATAGTGAGTGAAAGCTTCAGGTCCAAGCACTTTAGGAATATAGTCCCTGAAGGTAATGATCTTGGAAGAGAAAACATAAGAGTTAAAAGTACTCGAAGTCTTGTTACATGGTTTCTAAGCTAGAACATTTTTTGTCACACACAGCAGACATCTCCTCCCGATCCGCCAGCTGCCTGTCCCCTGAATACGCTGTAAAAAAAACGCGGTCCCTGTGGACAGCCCAGCATGGCCAGATCCAGGGGAGTGCAGGGTTGGGCTACGCCCCCCCCAGATTTTTGCCGCGCCCCCCCAGCTCCTCCTGACTTACTGACGTATACTTCAGCCCATTGACTGTGTGCTTCAGCTAAAATCTGAATCATTCAATCATTTAATAGCATTTTTCAAATGGATTTTCTTGATGTTTCTGATTGGCTGGCTGAATATTGGCAATGAAGTCTGTAGCTCCACCTCCACAGTCACTGATAAAACTGATATCAACCAGAAGTTTCTTACACTTTCGTCTTGCCTTGGGTAATTGTTAGGCGTGTAAGATAGCGATTTCATTAACTTTTGTTACAATTGTACAATTAGTTTCTACTATTAAACACTAATATTCCATACTTTAGTTTAAGCTTATACCTTTATTTGTACTCTTCATATTTCATTGTGGACATAGTCTTTCAGTTAACATATCTAGGGAAGCTGTCCTGTTAGTTTGGTTATCCACAACCACTTTTTTTACCCCTTTTTTTTAAGTCATGGAGGGGTATTGTCGTGGTGAGTGGCATCCGTCTGTCAGTAAACTTTTCATTTCCAGATGAAAGCTTAAAAACGCCTTGGCCAAATGTTCTAATTTTTTGGTGGTATGTTGGGGGTGCTTAGAGGAAGCTCCCTATCGATTTGTGTCCCGCTCCGATAATCAGTTGGCCGCCACGGCAGCCATCTTCATTTTCGTTTCCGGACGATAACTGAAAAATGTCTTGGCCAAATGTTCTCATTTTTTGGTGGTATGTTGGGGGCGGTTAGAGGAAGCTCCCTATTGATTTGTGTCCTGCTCCGATAATAGATATGGCCGCCACAGCCGCCATTTTCATTTTCGTTTCCAGACGATAACTGAAAATCGCCTAGGCTAAATTTTCTCATTTTTTGGTGGTATGTTAGGGGTGTTTAGAGGAAGCTCCCCATCAATTTGTGTCCCGCTCCGATAGCCAATATGGCCACCACGGCAGCCATATTGATTTTCTTTTCCGCACAGTAACTGAAAAACACTTTGGCCAAATGTTCTCATTTTTTTATGGTATGTTGGCGGTGGTTAGAGGAAGCTGCCTATCGATTTGTGTCCCGCTCAGATAATCAATATGGCCGCCAATAAAGCGCAAGGCTGAGGGGTACCGCTGGCGACGGCGCGCTATTTTTCTTATTTGCGTACGAGTTTGTTTAAAGGAAAAAAGAAAAAATGATGCTATATGATTTATAATCACCTAAGCATCGACTAGTTCAGACATGTCTAGTGCAAGACCTACTCAAGAGCAGGCAAAGCGTGCTAGTGTTAGCTTTTTTTCATCTCATGATGCAGAGAATAATGCTACTGCGGGTGATACAGTCAGCGAGCATGGTCTTAATGATAGGGCTCCAACGCAGCCAATGTAAAAAACGTACCTCATGCAGATTTTTCGTCAAGATCCTCGGGCATTCAACTCAAGTTGGTACCGCTCTTGACCATGGTTAGAGCACTCAGTAAAGATAGATGCATATTTCTATTTTCCCAGTCGAAAGTTTGCGACTAAAAATGACAAAGACATCACGTTCACTAGACGAGGTTTCACTACTTGGAAAACGGCATTCGAGTCTGATTGGGGATTCAGTTGACATGCCTCTAGCCCAGTGGTTCTCAAACTCGGTCCTGGGGGACCACTGTCACTGTGTATGCTGATTTTCATTGCAACCACAAATGCAACCCTAGAATTCTATTAAGCTGTTGATTTGTTTTAATTAGTTGGACTTTTTTACCTTCTAACTTCACATTATGAGAGAAATGCTATGCCTGCCATGGGAAAGGAAAGCCCCGTGTCCATATTGTGTTTATAATGCTGCAATACAAGTAATTGCACAAGGTCTAATATATTTACTAATCCAAGTCATACAAAATTTTATTATTGAACCCCTATAGGTTGTTGCACATAAGCTTAAAGTTCAGATATTTTTTCTTTTTTTTTTTTTTGCACAAAACAGGTGCTAGTCATTGTCAATGGCTCAGCCTTCTAACTCCTCATTATCAAATAAATGGTTCAATTTAGTAACCATTCATCAATAATTATACCAATCAAGAGCCTACTAATATTTTGAAAGTTATTGGTACATCTGTTTAAATTTCTCTCTTATTATTCTGCAGTTTCCCAAATAGCATGACGTGAATTTGAAACTTTAATTGTTCATAACATGCATAACTATTTTTGACAATATTGCCTAAAAGGGTACGGAAGAAAAAGTAACAACTTATTATAATTCTGTGGTTGCATTTGTGGTTGGAATGAAATCCTGCATACACAGCGGTCCCCCAGGACTAAGTTTGAGAAGCACAGCTCTAGCCATTGCCATGTACAAGTCTCATATTCATGGGCAGAAATGAGAAAGAGACTGGCAACTGGAGGAACTATTGCTCACCTGTTGGGCCCAAACCATACTGAGAGGAATAGATACAGTACTACATTAAAAGCATAGGAGAGACTGTGGTATATTTTAAGCTCATGAAAATTGATCATTTAATAACATGACAGGCATCTAAGGCCTACAACTGCAGTTATCCAACTAATAAACATATTGGCCTACACAGCACAAAATTGCAGACAAAACTCATGTCAAACGCGACATCACTTCTACTCTCACTCTGCAATCGCGTAGATGTAAAGACGTTTCGTCTGTAAGCACTACTGTGCCCTTTGCAATTACTGCACTCGAGCAATAAACTGCTGCAGAACCCATGATTTTTTGGATCAATGTTTATTGTCTGACCCGGCGCAGCACAATTAGGACAAAAAAGATCAGTGATTAATTCATTGAGACGTGCAACATGGACTATCAGCCACTGCTGGGTTGCACAGTCACCGGTGACACTGTCATCATCATCGTGACCCCACCCCGGTTTCCTCTCGACAGCTTACGTTCACAGGGCTCTCAACTCTCAAGAATTCGGCGTGAGATTTAGTGCTTCATTCACGTTCCCGTGCTGTTGTCAGCAATTATTCAATCAACGCAATGCGTGTGTTTCACGATTGTTCATATTGCTCAAATGAAATAAGACCATTTGGAACATTTTTATGCAATTCCATTGCTTCCAACCCCTGAGTGAAGAAAAGCGTGAGAAGTCCGGAATTATAATTGATTTCCATATTACTAGTGGCGAAATCCACAGTAACGCATGTGAAACTGATAAACTTCAATGCACAATTCACTTCCACCTGAGAATCTCTTACAAACCCGCTGATTGACCCTTTGGAAGGCACTGAGGCAACTTTGATTCAAGGTTCAGCAGCAAGCTAAAGACGGAAGTGTCAGAGCACACCACGTGATGCATCCTAGCGAATCAAATTAGCAGAAACTAGCAGTAGCCAATGAGATTTCATCATTAGCTTTAAATCCCCCTATGAACTTTCACGATTGGTTACTGATAGAAAGGAAATGCCCTTATTTGGATTACACAGCGTTGTGCAGGAGAATCAGAGCTTAATAACTGGTGGTCATTTTTTTGCCCCAAAAAAGTGCATTTTGGGGCAAAACTGGAAAAATTTACTTAGAAATTATTTCATTAAAAAATGTCTACAAATGATATTACTTGGATCACCGCATTTTTACAGAGAGATATATCATAAAATCATGAAAATTTGAATTCTAGCCTTTTATCTTACTTAGTTTCTGAGTTACAGGTCATAAAATGTGGTCTTGTGCGCATTTTGTGTTTTCTGCTGATTTTGAGGCTTTACCATACAAAAGTGGATCAAAATACACAGAATCTAAGGCCATTTTCAGATTCTTTTTTTAAAGATTTTTTTTGGGAATTTTTCCTTTATTTGACAGTTATACAGTGTAGAGCAGGGGTCACCAACTCCGTCCCTGGAGGGCTACCATCCTGCAGGTTTCTGCTCTACCTCCTATTCAGCACACCAGATTCAACTAATTAGCTACTTAACAAGATCACTAAGCTGGGCAATTGAGTGGCTAATTAGTTGAATCAGGTGTGCCGAATAGGAGTTAGAGCAGAAACCTACAAGATGGTAGCCCTCCAGGAACGGATTTGGTGAGCCCTGGTGTAGAGAGACAGGAAAGTTGGGGAGAAGAATGGGGGAAGACATGCAGCAAATGACCTGAGCTGGAATCAAGCCCAGGTCGCTGCGGGAAGGACACAGCCTTTATGATACGCGCGCTTAGACCGATGAGCCACCGGGGCGCCCCCCATTTTCAGATTCTAAGGGATGAATATGGTTAGTATGCCCAATTGCAGCCTTGTATAAGCAATCGATTTATAAGTTGCCAAAGTTGGCTGAAAATGGGTTCGCCAAAAAACTTTAAATATTATTCAAATTTCAAAGGGGTATAACTTGAAAACTATTTGAGATACTGGCCTAATATTTGGCGTTTTTTTCATTTTGTGTGAATATTTCCTCGTGAATTTTTTCAAAGAATTTTGAGGAGGTGACCTGGTACCCCCTGGATGATATGACGTGGCATGACCCATGTGTGACTTTCTTTAAGTCTGTGATACAAACCTAGGCTCCATCTGTGACCTTTTCAGTGATAGAAGGCATTGAATTCTCACTAGGTCAGGTCTGACCTTCGAAGGTCAATATGAAGGTCACCAAAGGAAAGTTTATATATGACTTCCTATACGTCTCCAATTTTAACCTACAGTCTGTCACAATTTTGCTGATGTAAGTAATTGAAATTTCACTGCAAAGTTTAGTTGTTGAAGATTACTGAAGGTCAAGTTCAAGGTCACTTCATATATGCCCACAATACAAGCCTAAGCTCTATCTGTAATAGTTTTGGTGATAGAAGTCATTGAAATTTCACTATGTGAAGTTTGACCTTCGAAGGTCACCGAAGGTCAAGTTCAAGGCCACCAAATGAAAGTTCATATATGGCTTCCAATAAGTGTTCTATACACATTCATTCCCAATCTTCAATATTTTCAAGCTTAGAAGCCTTTGAAAATTGTAATATTTTGCTTGAGCTCAAGTTTGATCTTTCAAGGTCATCTGAGGTCAGCATTAACACATCCAAAATATAGGTCATATATGACTTCCTAAATGTCGATACACAAACTTAATCTCTATCTGCAACTATTTAGCTTCCACAGGCGATTTGCCCATTCTCCATAAGACCCAATGTTAAAGTACAGCACCCCCACTAGACCCACTTCCGTTGAATCAATTAAAATGGCACTTGCACTGTGCATAAAGTGTATCAAGGTGACTTGATTGCCAAATTTAGAAAAAAAGTTATTGGACATTTTTTGAGAAATGTTTTTTTTGAAATTTCAAGTCCTATCTTTTAACATTGTTAATATTTTCCTCGACCTCAGGTTTGACCTTTCAAAGTTGTCTGAGGTCAACTTTAACATAGCCAAAATATTGGTCATAACTGACATCCTATATGTCGATAATATGAACTTAATCTCTATCTGCAACCATTTGACCTCCACAGGCCATCTTGCTTATTCATAAAATACAGTGCCCTGCCTGATTTAAAAAAAAAATTCATCACACAGTTTAAATAATTAAACTTGAAATAATTTTTTAAAATTTCTCAGTCCTATCTTTAATATTCGGGCCAAAATTTCAGGAAAACATGGAGGTGGTAATATTATGGTTTGCAGTTCAGTCTGCTCAAAAGGAGCCGATGATCTCATAAAAATCGATGGAATCATGGATCAAAAGAAGTATCACAGCATCCTTGAGAGGCACTCCTTGCCATCTGGAAAGAGACAGATTGGTCGGGGATTTTATTTCCAACAAGATGATCACCCTAAACACACTTCTGAGTTGAGCAAGACTTATCTCACTCGAAAATAAACATCTGGTGACATATAAGTCCAGACCTTAATCCATTTGATAAATGTGTTGTCACCTCAGGAGAATCTCTTTGGAATGAACTTCAAACCATATGGAATCATTTTGCGAGAGAGGAAATGAAAAAATATGTGAACACTAAGCCTGAAAGATTAAATGCCATAATCAAAGCAAAGGGTGGCAATGCTAGATACTGACTTTTTCTCTCAAAAAGTCATTATAATTTTTTTTTTATTATTGTTATCTGTTTACTTATTTATATCTATATGATCTAATATTAAGTACATGAAATAAATAATTCAATAGTGCTTTGTCTCTGATTTATACGTGTATAATCATCACCTCAATTAATAAGTGCATAATTATCACTGCACACTACTGTACTTAACAGTGATACTGTAGGGATGGAAAAATACAAACTATTAATCCAATGCTTTCTCTGAATTTTTTCTCCCATTTTAGCTATTTTTTCAGCAGTGTAGCCTAATTTATTTTAAAATTGCACTTAATCAAAATGTTTCCGGCATTCAAAAGAATTGGCTACATCTGTGGGGAGATACAGTTGCACACTGGTTGTGCGATGTGATAATAGTCCATTTATTAAATTACCAACACTTCTTACGTTGAAGCTTTGGTAATTAAATAATTTAATAAATTGGTTATTAGTGCATCATGAAAGTTTGATGTATGGCATGCATTTAAAATGCATTTAAAATTTAAAATGCATGCCATGTGTGAAACTTTCATAGTAGCAAAATCATTGATGAGGTCTCAATAGTTTGTGGTCCAGCTTTTGGGAAAGTTGTGCGAAGGCTATAATATGAGATTATATGAACATTTATCTGATTAATCAATAGGAAATTATACCTGAGCCTTATCTAAATAGCATACTTAGCAGTATTTACTACATAACATTCTAGTTCAAGATGGAATTTCAAGAAATTTCAGTCAATTGCTGCCCACGCAATCTTATTTTGTTGCCTTCCACTTTGACGCAAAGCTATATGTCTTCATCATTAATGATAACACAGCTTATTGGTAGCCTACTTGCTCAGTAAATTAATTCAGTTAATCGGAAACAGGTTGAGAGTTTACCTGCATTATGATAACATTACTGGTTGTAGACAGAGTTTATTTTTCACAAAAGCAAATTTAGTACGCAGACCTGAGTCAGCAAAACTGCATTTTTAAAACGTTTTCTTTGCACATCCAGCTGATCAGACATTGACGCACAAAAAAAATTAAATAAAATAAACCGTTTTGTGAGCTACAGGAATTCAGAAGCTTCAAAAGACATTGATTTTTAATTTCAACATTAATGAAGATAGGAAAATGCTTCATGACTCTTGCCAGTGTTGATTCTAGGACGTGTAATTTGCGGGATCCCGCAAGTTTGACAGACTTGGCGCTAAACGAAGATTTCAGTGCGCCAACAACTACGCATTACATTATGATTTGGCGCGAATCCTTTGTTCTAGTGCATAGATTGATATGAAAACATCGTCTATAACAAACTTCCGCGCATTTATTCAACAAATTTATAAACCTACTGCAACGATTGTTGTCAAAATGTTGGCAGCAAGATACTTCTGTTTATGCCTGTATATGACTGCGGCTGGATGTATATTTCTGTAACCCCGTCACGCTTGAGTGCTGCTTTCCAGTTGGTAAAACCACGCGAGGTAAAAACAGCATCCCTCTCATCGGCAGTAACATTTCCTGCTGGAAAAGCAAAAGCATGCATCCCGCTGAACAGAGTACTCCAGAGATGCCAAGTCTCACGCATTAGGCGCGAGTCTCTCCTCTTCACGTTCCTGTGCCGTAGTCAGCAATTATTCAATCAACGCGCACTGTAGAAATTCACTCGCGGGATTTAAGTCGTTATGCATTAAGTTAATCAGTTTCACGTGCATTACGGTGGATTTCCCCACTAGTGACACAGAAATCAATTATGACTCGGGAATTCTCAGGCTTGTCTTTACTGAGGGATTGAAAGCAATGGAATTGCATAAAGACGTTTCAAATGGTCTTATTTCATTAAAAAATTTAAATGAAAATGAAACACATGCATTGTTTCCAATCCCTGAGTAAAGAGAAGCACAATAAGTCTGCAGTCATAATCGCTTTCCATGTTACTTGAGGTGAGGTCCACCTTTACGCAAGTGAAACTGATGCACAAGGATTTTAATACTGCGTGAGAATATCATTAAGCGTTCAATGAATATTTGCGGACTACGGTGAATAAGCCTAAAAAATGTGTGAGACCTACACCGAAAAAAAAATGCGTGAGACTTGGCATCTCTGATACCCCAGCCACGGTCGTGTAAGATACCAGGCTGTATTGATTGATCGCCATAAAGCACCGACTGCAGGCTTTGGGTAGCTAGCTAATATTGGCTGGGATGAAGCATCGCCATTCAAGTCGCTAACCGTGTGAGGTAGGACTGAGGCAGAAGAGAGAGGGAACTGGTTTGGGGCAGTGTTTGTGGAGGGCACTGGAGCCGTAGCCATAGCCAAAGTCATAGCTTCTGGTGTGCAAGCCACAGCATCGCTTGAGGTTGAAGCAGCATAAGGTTTGCAGCATAAGGTTTTAAAAAATTATACATGGCTCAGAACTCGTTTGAATGAATGAAACAAAATGTAGGTAAAATTGTGAGTCTCTGCGCGCTGCTCAACGTACACCTATGAAGAGAATGGCTTCACTGCCTGGCGAACTATCCGTACTTACAACTTTAGCAGTAGGACTTCGGTTTGGAGGCGGGCTTTAAACTATCCACCAAATCAGGTGTTAGGAACTTTTATTTTATGCGCTATTTTGTCATTGACTTTATAATTGTTATGATTGGCACAGACTGTGAAGGTTTTCTATTAACACTTTAAACTCAATGGGCTCTAAATTCGTAGACCAGGCGCAGGCGTGGCGCAGGCGCGGCGAATGGGGGGTGCGCCGCGCCAACGGGGTGTGTCCAGGCGTATGTTGCAATTTCGTGCCCGGCGTAGCCTGGCGCAAGTACTCCCCTTCCCGCCTCGGTCCCTCCTGCCGGCGCAAGTGGCAAAGAAGGCGTGTTTGGGTATAACACAGCCGAGTCAAATCTTCACCAATCAAATGAGCTCCTCTCCTCACCTTTAATGTGTTGGAATATAGAAGCCTCTGTCCTATGTCTGCATGATGCGTTAATGTTGCATTTTACTTTGCTGCTTCAGGCATGTTTTCTGCACCGCTTTTGTCTATATTAAGCATTACGAATATGAGTTAGCTGGCTAGCTAGGGCATTCTCGAATTATTACCATTAGCGAACTTGAATGGAATTTCAAAACGAAACTACGTCAGATCATTCAAACTTATGAAGTTGGAATGAAATACAACGGTTGCTCATTTATTTCTTCTGCCTGCATCATTGGGAAGAGAAACGATGGATAGCGTGTTCCTATTATTACACCCTGTTGCTGCTTAAAATTTTGGGATTAACATGCATGGACAACAATGCAAGATACGTTACACATTTATTTTCAATATGTGATCTTAACTCAGTACGAGATCATACCAATCAGGCTGTATTCCTTTCCCCCACTAAAAACGATAAAACCGAAGTGACAATAAATTGTAGCCTAGAATTAAGCCGCTTGAACACTGGACGCGAAACGAATTTTTCGCACGACAGATTGCGTTGAACGAAGTGTCTACGTGTGCGAAAGTCTGACAGGGTTTTAATATATCTCCGTGTCCGACAGTCGATTATTGTTTTTAATTTCTTCAAATCTACTGAATGTTTTAGATATTAAAGGTGAATGTTTTGATAAGAGGGCTCAGTTCTTCAAGATGAGTACCGAGAATTTCAATCAATGTTTCTGTTTAAGCTCTGCTCAATAAAGTGAGTCGACATTGGCGCGGGACAATGTACAATGCCTGTCGGACACTAACTGCAAAATACTCCGTGTCTGACAGCCAAAAAAAAAAGAGGACGATTAGAACAGATTGATATCGAAAGAAAGAATAAAAAGAAACATTTTAACAACAAACAGAACATCCAATGAACACTGCGATTTATTTATTAGCGGGCCAATTTTTTTGGATGCTCTGTTTGTTGGTGATATATTTTTATTCTTTATTTCGTTACAAATCTGTTCTCCTACTAATACTTTTATTTTTTTGCTGGCTGCCGGAGATGGAGTATTTTGCATTTCGCCTCAGACAGTCTTGATCGTGCATGCGATAATTTATTCACACTGTCAATGGTCATGGAATTGATTTGCTCACTGACTACAAGCACTATTTTATCTCCGGTGTGGAAATAAAGCGTGAATCTGTTCGATCCATCTGACTAATTTTCAAAAGAGAGACCGAATAAAGACTGTTGTATATCTTCAACGGAAGAAAACACACAAATAAAAAGACCAAGAGAAGTCGATAGCTATCAATTTGCATTTTGTGAAGGTCGAACACAAATATGGCCAAGTTTGCACGTCTAATAATTCCTGGAATACTCGAAAAATTAGAACTTTTATGACTTTCGGACACGGAGATATATTAAAACCCTGTCCGACTTTTATGCGTCTTTGCATTGACTTTGACTGTAATCAGTCGTGGGAAAAAATTCGTTTAAAGGTCCAGTGTGCAAGCGGCTTTACTGAGCATAGAACACAAGCATTATATATAGGCAGTTTGTGGTTGGCTGAGAAGGATGTGAAGTCGTTAGTCTGCATCACAGATTCAGCTGTGTTGATTAAGCCAGGTGGAGTTTCCATTACGCGTGCCAACCGCCTTTAATCTGACATGAGGACAATCGATATAGATACTATAATTTATGTTCAGATAGTTACATTAAATAGTCGTTGCTGTAATTATTTAGTGCATTGAAATGTGCCTGACATTCTGGAAACCTGCCTGTGAGGTTTCGGTGACGCAGTGTCTTGCTGTGCGCCGGTCAGCCAAATTACCACTGCACAGAAAGTAAACCAGGTCGGAGCTGGCGATCTTTCTGCGCAACTTCAGCGAAGACTTTTTCTACGAAATTGTCACTGCGTCTTAATGAATATGTGACACCTCCCCCTACTACGCCGCCACACCCATCTCGGCGCACGTCCGTCTACCAAATTGCCAAAGTGGCTGCGCACGGTGTTGCACAAGACGAAATTACCACTGCGCGGGCTGCACCGGACGAAATTACCACTGCGTGGGCTGCGCCACGCTACGCCACGCTGCGCCACCCTGCCCTGCGCCAAGAAATTAGAGCCCAAACTGTCATTCATGTCTTAGTTTTGTCAATAAGGTGTAAAAACTGAATGTGTACATATAAATAAGTGAGCCAGTCAAGGTACTGTTTAAAAAATGGCATTTTACCAGGTATAACCAGTTGGCCCATTTTTTTTTCCCCATTGGCCCACTTTTTTTAAGTCAAGGGGGGAGTTGGCCCACTTTTGAAATTTTCTAGAATCATCACTACTTGCAATGAACATAATGCAAGCTGTGAGGAAATGGAAAGTAATTCTACCGATTGATCCTTGCAATGTAACAAATAAGTGCTCAGTTGCTAATTAGGAAACATAAATGGGAATGAGCTTGGAGAAGTAATGCGCTTTAACCCTTTAACTGCCTGCTCCCTTTTGTTAAAGCACAGTTTGAGTCGCTGTATTAAATTGAAAGATGTGTTGAACTTAGCCTGATGAAGCCTTCTCCAATAATCATTTGCAGTCTGTAATGCTGAAAGAAAAATCTGATCTGTTAAGTTCAACACATCTTTCAATGAGATAGTGACTCAAAATGTGCTCTGCCAAAAGGTTGAGCAGGCAGTTAAAGGGTTAAGGCGAGCTAAGAGCAGGGCTGTAATCCTTCCGATGGCAAGTCCTGTCTGGAAAAGGTTAAACACACAGCAGAGAGCTGATCATACTTGTGCCAATATTACGTAGGAAAGCGAAAGTTACCTCTGCCTAAAGTTGCAGCAATGTAGCTAAGGTTACACATAAGGGTCTAGGAAATAATGTGAAGACAAAGCACTAAATTTGGTTATTGAACTTGCAAAATATATCTGACTCGCGTCATGACTTTTTTTTTTTTTTTTTTTGCACTACAGTGGACTGTAAACAACTTGGATATGGCATCACGGGGCTTCACACCAATGAAACTGGTTCTAAATTTAATGCGCTAATTTTTTTTACATTGCTGAGATCTGCACCTGTCTGGACCTGAGAAAATGCTGTGTTTAAATGGCTAGCTCCAGGTAAAACGAATGACTATAGCAAGGCATTACCCAGTAAAAGAACCTCTTCAGCTTCTCAAATGCCTATGATATCCTATCACAAAACTTTGCCTTTCTGTACAGCTCGCACTGATGCTGCCTTTTAGAAAAGGCAGGAAAATAAATCACCTGTACTATGCAATGAACCCTAGTATCTCCTGGGGCCAGTTGCATAAGCTTAGTTTAAGACTGGTCTTAGCTGTAGACCGGTCTTAAATTGTCAAGTTAGACTAGTCTAATTAAGTCTGTCTATAGCATAAAACTTAAGACTGACTTAATTTGTGGCAGAAAAATTAACCACCTCTCCCCCTGGCTAAGCCTGAGATGAGAGCTTTGTTGCCATGGCAACAAATTGTTAGAACACCAGTTCAGAGTCGCAAAGATAAAGCAATATTTATTGTTTTTCTAACAAAAAAGGACAAAAATTATTTCACATTGGAAATAGGATTATCAGCTCCGTTGTTTTTTTTTAAGTTTGGAGGGGGCCCTCCTCCAGGGGCTAGATTTATTACTCTTCCGTATTTCCGTCTGAGATTCGCATCATATTCTTAAAATGTTTTTGAACATCTTTAACCGTTCTCACGACCGTTGATACTGTTCGCCTTTTCTGTAATTTTTCCCCTAACTTGATGAAGTGTCAGATTTCCGTTCGCTTGATTAAAACTAATGAATAAAAGACTTTTTTTCAGCATTATACTGTATTCCTCCAGCAAGCAAAGGTTGTCTGTTGCGCTTAAGTGCGGTGATCTCCCACTGCCACCAAGTGTCGCTTTTGCATTCGCCATGTCTTTTTTTCCTCTGATAAGTGTCTTATTTTACCCATGAAGCATAGCACGACAGGCTATCTAAGTCAGTCTGAAATTAGTCAATCATAGACAGGCTTTGTGCAACAGGCTTATTTACGTGTCTATAGTAAATCTGACTTAAAATTACATTTAAGTCGAAGACTAGGTCTAATGTTATGCAACTGGCCCCAGGATCATTGTCAGTGTAGCTCACTTCATCTGCTATAGTCTTCTGAGGGTTCGTAGATATGCCCTTGCCACTGAGTACCAGCCACTCGACTGGATCACTAGACTGTAGCTCTGAAACTGTTCAGAGATTGGGATTAAACGTCCAAAAGTTCTCTCTGAGGTGGTGGAGCACATGACAACACCTATCATGTAAACCACCGGAGCATCAAAATACTGATAGTGAGCAACACTGTAGTAAAGGCAATGTTTCTCCTGCAAACATAATAACACCCCATAAATGTAATAAGCCATAACCATAATACAAATCTGCAGTTTTTAATGCAATAATGCAACAGACATAATACATTTACCATAAATATGATATCAGTTGCCTAACACAAACTAGCATAATAAGACAACTTGCTGAGAAAAAGGGAAAAAGGAAGGCCAGTCCCAGTGACATTGCAACACCTTCCCTACACATTTGCAGCACTTGCAATCAAGCTTGTCGTTCCAGGATTGGTCTCTCATGAAAGAATTATCACTAATGTGTCATGGGATACTTATGTGTCGCCCTCGACACGAGAATCCATTATCAATGGTGGATTCCTGCTTACAGGAGAGAGAGGTGATCTGGTGAGCTCAGGCCCAGGCTCCTTTACCATCAGGGCCCTCCAGTTTTGCCTGGAGACACATGTATCTGTATCTGTCAGAGGGACCATTATTGAATGGAACCCGTCCTGCTCTTAGACCTACCTGGGCTCGGCCCTCTGCCCGGTTGCTCCCCTTCCTTCAAGCCAAAGGAGAAGCTGCCTGATTTGAAGAGGGTTCCCACCATTTACCACAAACTCTTCAGCTCTTTTGCAAGTCCCAAGCCACATCACTTCTGCCTCACCGTCCTTTTGACTGTGCCAGTGATCTCCTTCCAGAAACATTGCCACCTAGCGGTCAACTGTCTTCACTGTCTACACCTGAAACTAAGGCTATGGAGGAATATATTTCTTAGAAACTGATTTCCGGTATCATTCAACCATCATCTTCTCTGCCAGCTTCTTCGTGTCATATAGGATGGCTCTCTCTGTCCATTCATTGACTACAGGGGTTTGAAATCTACCGCCATAAAAAACTGCTTCCCCCTACTGCTAAAGGATTAAGCCTTCACAATAATGCCACCACTTCAATAAACTGGACCTCTGCAATGCCTACCACCTTGCCAAGGAGAATGAAAAGTAAAAGACGACCTTAATTCTCTATTTGTTTTGTACAGTATTGCATGGATTGTTAACATCATAAAAAGACTGGTTTTATTCCCAGTTTGTTGTGAAAATGAACAACTATTCCTTTGAGATGCGTTAACCTGCACACTTTTCCAAAAGATGAGAATTTGCGGAATGCAGCAAAAATTTGCACCATATTTCTGAAAGCTCTTGGGCTATGATGTAGCCATACCTGAAACGTGTACACTGTAAAAACTGTTACTTAGATAAAACTCCAAAAAAAAAAAAAAGGCAACATTTTCCAAGCACTTTTTGTTGGTTTAGTGAACTTCTTGTTTTTTTAAGTTGGTAAAACTCAATCATAAAATTTTAGTATAAAGTAAAAATTTTAAGTACAGTCTACAAAAAAAGAAATTGAGTACAACCATTGTCAAAATGGACAGCATTTTAACTAAATCTAACTTAATTAAATTAAGTGGTATTTAAAGAAAACATGAATTTTTACTTTCTTTTTACTTTTTTTTTTAAATATTTACTGATTCCAAACCTCCCCTGAGGGACCGCCTGTCCTGCACGCTTTAGATCTCTCACTAATCCAGCTCAAGTGATTCAAATGATCAGCTCATTATCAATTAGCTTCAGGGGTTGATAACGAGCTGATCATTTGAATCACCTGTGCTAGAGCAGGCAGAGATCTAAAATATGTAGGACAGCTGGTCCTCCAGCAGAGGTTTGGGAAGTACTGTATTATACTACCAACCCCAATTCCAATGAAGTTGGAATGTTGTCTAAAATGTAAATAAAAATGGAATGCAATGATTTGCAAATCTCATAAACTCACATTTTATTCACAACTGAACATAGACAACATAATAGGTTGAAATTGAGACATTTCATGAAAAATATTGGAAATATTAGCTCATTTTGAATTTGATGGCAGCAACACATTTAAAAAAAAAGTTGGGACAGGGGCAACAATGGCTGGAAAAGTGGTGCTAGCAAAAAACTCGGAGCATTTTGCAACTGATTAGGTTAATTGGCATCAGGTCAGTAGCATGACTGGGTATAAAAACAGCATTCTAGAGAGGCAGTCTCTCTTAAAATAGAAACAGGTTCTTTACTAGATGATTATTTAAATATGTCAGAATTGAAAATGGCAATAGCTAACACTGCATACTCCTCACCAGGAATTGATAACTTATGTTATGCGATGTTTAGAAAATTGCCTGATGAAATACTTAAAAAGATTCTTGAGTTATTTAATAAAATTTGGAATGAAGGTAAATTACCTAAAACTTGGAAAAAGGTAACAATTCTTCCATTTCCCAAACCAGGGAAAGATCCTAGTAACCCAGGTAACTACAGACCAATAGCTTTAACTTCGCATTTAGGAAAGCTGATGGAAAAGTTGGTAGTGGCTCGCCTGAACTACTTCTTAGAAAAGAAAAGTTTGCTCAAAAGTTATCAAACAGGATTTAGAAGAAGTAAATCAACCACTGATGCTCTTGTTAAACTTTGTAATGAAGCTGAAAAAGCACTAGTCATGAAGGAGGTAATGATCGCAGTTTTTCTGGATATTGAAAAAGCTTATGATACCATGTGGAGAGAGGGATTATTAATGAAGCTGGAGAAGATTGAGATTAATGGGAAAATGTATAATTTCATTTTAGATTTTTTATCACAACATACCTTAAGGGTTAGAGTAGGCAATGAATTATCAGAAGAATTCATGGTGGAAAGTGGAATTCCCTAAGGGAGCGTTATCAGCCCTATCCTATTCAATTTAATGATTAGGGACATATTTGGGAAAGGAAGTGAAGGATTGTTGTATGCGGATGATGCAGTTGTCTGGAAAAAGGGGCGTAATGTATTATATATAGTAGAAAGCTTACAAAAAGAAATGCAAATATTAGAACAGTGGGGAATAGACTGGGGATTCAAGTTCTCTTTACAAAAGTGTAAGGTAATGTTTTTTTACCAGGAAGAAAGTCCCAGAGAGCTTCAAAATAATGTAATATAATCAACCATTGGAAAAAGTGAGAAAGTTTAAATATCTTGGAATCCTGATGGATGAAAGAATTACATGGAAACATCACATAATTCATATAGAAGTGTAAAAAAGTATTAAATCTTATAAGGATGATCTCTGGGCAGTACTGGGGTGCAGACAAACAATCTCTAATGAACATATATAAAGCATTAATCAGATCAACCATAGATTATGGATGCATAGTGTATAGTTCTGCATGTACAACTCTCAGGAAGCTTGATAGAATTCAATTCAAAGGTTTAAGGATTGCTTTAGGGGCAATCAAAACAACTCCTACCTGTGCACTGTTAGTAGAAGCTGAGGAAACCCCACTTAAATTAAGATTTGATAAACTGTCGCTAACATACTGGATGAGGCTTAAAGGGAGTATAAATGATCCCTCCTTGTCAGTCCTAAATGAATGTTGAGAATACCAATCGAGGAGTTCTGGTTTCGGATGGAATATTGACAATATGGAGGAAAAATATGGGATTAAAGATTTTAATGTTAGTCCTGCAATTGTGTTGAGTCAAGTTCCTGCATGGGTGTTACCAGTTCCAACCGTTGATTTAGAACAGCTGGAAGAAAAAGCAGAACAAGCAAATGAACAAAGTTTAGTAGAATGTAGTGAAAGACACCTTATATGTAAATATTATGGTTTTTTAAAAATATTTACAGATGGATCAAAGGATCCACGAGATGGACATTGTGGAATTGGGATGTATATCCCAAAATTTAATAAAAGGTATGGATATAGATTAAGCAATTTTTTGTCAATCTATTCTATAGAATTAACTGGAATAATAACTGCTCTGAGATGGATTGAAGAAGTTAAACCAATTAGATCTGTTATATATACTGATTCATTGGCAGTGTTACTCAGCTTGGAAACAGGAAATTCAGGAAAAGAGGATTTGGTGGTAGAGACAAAACATATTTTATTGAATCTTAGGAACCTTGAAATAATAATTCAATTCTGTTGGGTTCCAGCTCATGTTGGGGTAAAAGGCAATGAAGTGGCTGACAAAATTGCAAAGAAAACGTTGGTAAAAGAACATATAGAAATTAATATTCCAATGGGGAAGGGAGAAGTCAAAACTAAAATAAAATCAGAAGTTCTGCTTAAATGGCAAAATGAATGGAAGGTAGAACAAAATGCCAGACACTATCATGCGATTCAGGAAAATGTTTGGGGAAAGAGGGTTACATCAGGCCTAAACAGAAGGGAAGAGGTTGTATATAGCAGACTCAGGTTGGGGCATACACATCTTAATGGTACACTAAGGTTAATAGGAAAGAGTAATGGACTATGTGATGCTTGCCAAGTTATAGAGGATGTTGATCATGTGCTATTTAACTGTAATAAATATATAGAATACAGACGACAATGGCGAGAAAGGGAGGTATGAAAAGGAATAGAGAATTTCCTTAAGGAAGAAGGAATGCAGAGTGATAGAATCAGATCTTTATTTATTTTTCTTAATGATACAGGTTTAAATAAAAGGATCTAGGATTATTTTTTTTTTTTAAACTGCAGATAGCCATAGCCTGCTAATGTCCCTTTACACACTCCTGTACAGTAGGTGACGGTATGCACCAAAGTGATGTTACTCGCAAATAAACTAGAAGAAGAAGAAGAAGAAGAAGAAGGCAGTCTCTCTTAGAAGATGGGCAGAGGTTCACCAATCTGCATCTAAAAATTGAGAGCAATTTCAGAAAAATGTTTTTCAATGTGAAATTAAGAAGACTTTGAATATCCCACCATCCAGAGTAAATAAAAGATTCCGAGAATCTGGAGAAATGTCTGTGCATAAGGGAGAAGGCCGAAGGTGAATATTGGATGCTCGCGATCTTCGGGCCCTCAGACGGCATTACATTCAAAACGGGTATGATACTGCATGGGAATTCACTGCATGGGTTCAAGAACACTTCCAGAAATCATTGTCTGAACACAGTTCACCGTGCAATCCACAAGTGCTAGTTAAGGCTGTATTATGTAAAGAAAGCCATATGTAAAAATCCAGAAATGCTGCCATCTTCTCTGGGCCAAAGCTTATTTAAAATGGTTTAAAATGGACTGAGGTAAAATGGAAAGCCACTTTAAAATGAGCTTTGGTCCTGAGCAGATGGCACCATTTCTGGATTGTGTTCACATATTGCTTCTCTGCATGATACAGCTTTAACTTGCATTTATGGATTGCACAGCAAACTGTTCACGCAGTGATTTGTGGACGTGTTCCTGAGCCCATGCAGTGAATTCAAGTGCAGAATCATACTTATTTTTAATGCAGTGCAGCCTGAGGGCCAGAAGATCAGGGCATCCAATATTCACCTTCAGCCTTCTCCCTTGCGCACAGATTTCCCCAGATTCTCTGAAGCTTTTGTATTGTAGATGGTGGCATCATCTAAGTCTTTGCAGTTTCACATTAAGTATTCTTTCTGAAATTGTTCAAAATTTTTAGATGCAGATTGGTGAACCTCTGCCCATCTTTACTTCTAAGAAAGAGTGCCTCTCTAAAATACTAGTTTTACACCCAGTTGCAAAATGCTTCTCCAGCTGTTTTTACTGGGTGCGCTTCTTGTCCTTCAACTGGCGTACAATACGGCAAAAAGTGATGAAAAGCGGCGAGGGAGGAGCATATTTTTAAAATGGATCGGAAAATGTCTACCGACGGAGGTGGAGGCGCAGCAAACCAAAAAAATTTTCAGAGCGCGATCAATGTTCATAGTTTTATAAATCGCTGACAAGTTAACATTGGCTCGGTGAAGATCTAATCCAAACTTAATGATGTGCTGCTGAAATTCGTATAGTTGCTATGTTTGGAAACATATCCAACAAGCATGCGCACAAGCTTTTAAGGCACAAAAAAAAAAAAAAACCAGACAGTTGGAGTTTATCTGGGGCATTTTAAGTCATAATTTATGCACGTCATCAAACGTGTCATAACTTTGTGAAGCAACTTAAATAGTGCAATCAAAAATAAAGTGGACTGTTATACTATCAATTAGTTTCAGTAACTGTTGCTATTCAGACAACGTAAACTGCTGCAGGATTAGGTAATTAAGCATACAGATGTACCATTACCAAATGGTCTTTAATACCGCCAACGGACTGCTACTGATTTAAAACACACTCTGTCCACATGTGCAGACAGATTAATCATGACGTCAAACAGCAACTACGAATGGCTATTGGTCAACCAAATTTCCCAGCAAACCTGCTTTCCGTTACTTTTAGGACGAAAACAACAACATTAAATAAATTGTACATAGATTAAACCCATGCATCATTTTTTGTTTGCAAGAATACAGTTTTTCGGTCATTATTATATCATAAAGCAAATATAGCCTGTGGATAGATACGAAATAAAATGGCCATGACGCAGGATAACCGGAGTGGTGAAGCAGAACTCGTTTGTGCAGTAAGTGAAATTTCCGTTTAGTAGTCTGTACAGAGTAATCGTAAGCTATTTTAAAAAAAGGTATGGAAATTTTTCGTATTAAGCCTGTAACACTGAACAAGGCGCCACCACTGCACTATCGCTCACATTAATGAGGGCTACTGGCCACCAGTGGGCCGTCTACGCTACTGCAATTTAGGTCTTTTTGCCGGCCGGACCGGCGCACTGACCCAGCGGCCCACCGGGAAAATTCCCGGTATTCCCAATGGCCAGTCCGCCCCTCAAATATCAATAATCCCTTTTGTTCACTCTTCTACCCCATATTTCACATTAAACAAGGTGTGACTTGCAGATTCAACATGTCTACTGAAGAAATTAAATTACAATGCTGAAATGTGTTCTCCAATTACTGCATGTGGGCGGGTCCTGACAATTTACTTACTGAGTACGTTCTTAAACTAAGTTTTGTGAAATCAGTTTATTGTGGAGTAGCAGGAAATCAAATTTATGATAGAAAATTTTACGTTGCTAAAACATTAACACTTTTTACTTTTCTGTAACTTAAACAGTCAGTAAAAAAAGACAAAATCAATTTATTGTACTAAATATACATTTTAAAATTAAGTCATATGGACATTGCCACTGAAGGACTTTTTACAGTGTATAAATACTTCATGGATGTAGCCCTGGACGCAGTGGCATCACCAGACCTTTTATTCTGGGGTGCACAAGGGAGGCACAACAGTTTGGTGAGGGGGCACGAACCAAAATTTGTGTCTCGTTCCTTTTTTTTGACTGGGGGGGGGGCCCAGATACTATTTATTTCAATATCTTAAATGGGGGGGCACTTGGGGGGCACGAGATGTCTGTGGGCAACGCCACTGCCTGGACATAGATAAAGTAGTCTGATGTCTTTTGATTAAGTCATTATCATTATTACTCAAGGTTTTTTATTCAATAAAACATCTAAAAACAAAAATGGCTGTCCGAAGACTGATATAGTTTACAACGGCAACTGTGGTGGAAAAAGTAAAAAAAATTAATGAACAAATTAAATGTGTAAAGAAACAAGAAGACTAACCAGCAGTAATGATGAATTGTCCCTGTTTTGCGCAAAACATGTCGATCTTTACCTGTAATTATTTCCTAATCCCTGTTCCAAATCGTCATCACGGTAGGCGTCAGGCAACTTGCTAGCATCGAATTGAGCTGCTTCCCCAGCTCTCCCCGCAGGCCACTTTGCTACAAGCTTGTGCATACATGGGCGAGCTCCTCTATCAGGCCGGGCAACTGCTGCTGCACCTTCGCCTTTGGCTTCAGCTCCTGACTGTTCAAAGTCAGTGTCTCTCTCACTCTCTGGGTCTATCTCACTCAAAAGGGGCGATTCGACATCCGGATCCATATTCTCAATTTCTAATATGATAATCTTAGATAAGCTGTTTATGTTCTAGAATTATTTCGTAAAATTGTAGCCTTCACTTTGCAGTTATCGTAAAAAAAGAAAAACCCAAGTTGGATATGTGTTTATACTAGGGCTGGGACGATTCTGAATCGATTTTTTTTTAGGCGTAGTACCACTACCTGCTGCCATGGGGCGAACATCCGAGCTTTCCCTATTCCTTTATCAAACCCGACGCAGGTTGAACGAAAGCGCCAAACATCAAAGGGCATGTGAAATGCTTCCGGAAAAAAAACTTGACTGACATCAGTATTTTTCGGCAACATGCTGCTTGGAGCCAAATAAAGGACTACAGAATCATCTCCTATTAACCAATTAGGCTACTCTAAGAAAAGTAACCTGTTCCAGTTTACTTTGCTTGATAAGCAATCAAATGGTGGATGCGTTTACTCTCTAAGTTGAATGAATAGAGCTGTTTATTAAGACAGCATGTTTGATTGCTGCATTTTGAAATTTAAATGGCCATAGAACAGCACAGCATGAACACGATTTCCATTGCCACGCATTTCGTGCGACTGTGATAATTTATATCTCACATTCACGTTTCATCCGCTTTTCGGAAGGTTTTCCACCTTGCGCATTTTTTAGACGCTTAAAATCCAGGGCGATCTTATAACAAATCTGTTTTAAATTAATCTTTAATACTAATGTCCTAAAATTCTACAATGAGAGATGCAATTCAGAGGAAGATTTTTTTTAATTATTCAAAGTATTGGCATTCTTTCACTCTAACACCGTAGCCCAGTTAGGTTTGTCTGCTTTTCACCATCACATCTTAATCGTTATAGGCTACTGAAATTACTTGATTGTTATTTAGGACAAGTACACGGGAGCAGATTTAAGGAAGGGCGGAACACCTGCAATTAGCGAAATCTAAACTCAGGCGTCTTCCCGACGGCATTTTAAATCGTTTAAGCCGCTTCAGGTGTGTATGTTTCACAGAAATTACACGCGACCCCATGACGGCAAGTGGTCTTATCACACTTTTAAAAAAATCCTCGTTCAACATCACCATATCCCAACTCTGCATTTCATCTCTCATTGTAGTATTTTTAGGAGATCTATAATGATAAAATAAAAACAGATTTGTTTTCAGATCGCCCTGGATTTCAAGCGTCTAAAAAATACACAAGGTTGAAAACATTCTGTAAAGCGGATGAAACGTGAATGTGAGATATAAATTATCACAGTCGCACGAAATGCCGTGGCGATGGCAATCGTGTTCATGTTGTGCTTTTCTATGGCCATTTGAATTTCAAAATGCAGCAATCAAACATGCTGTCTTAATAAACAGCTCTACTCATTCAACTTGGAGAGTAAACACATCCACCATTTGATTGCTAATCAAGCAAGTAAACTGGAACAGGTTACTTTTCTTAGATTAGCCTAATTGGTTAATAGGAGACGATTCTGTAGTCCTTTACTTGGCTCCATGCCGCATGTCGCCGAAAAATACTGATGTCAGTCAAGTTTTTTTCCGGAAGCATTTCAAATGCCCTTTGATGTTTGGCACTTTCGTTCAACCTGCGTCGGGTTCAATAAAGGAAAAGGGAAAGCTCGGATGTTCGCCCCATGGCAGCAGGCGGTGGTACTGCGCCTTAAAAAAGAATCGATTCAGAATCGTCCCAGCCCTAGTTTATACCGGCGCAACCAATATACTTGTTTCCAGGCTTTTGTTAATTTTTTTGTCTTCCCCTGCACAAAACATCACACGCATCATCATGACAAATCATGGGTGGGTTGCGATACAAGCGTAATAAAACAACTGTTCTAACATCCATGTATTTAGCAACTTTTCAGAAAGCTTTTATCTTCACATGTGAAAACAAACTGACAGAAAAGTGAAATGTTAAGGGTAAAATATGTAAAAGAATAAAATTTCCTTCCAGAGCCTTTCAAAGTAATGTGTAAATAATGTATTACTCAAATTTTAGGATATGAGAACATTTCCAAAGTTTATTACCTGCGTGTTGAATACAGGGTAAATTTACATACTTTTGCACTGAAATTGCACATAGATCGAAATATGCCTCTGCAGGGGGGTTCTGGTCAATCCATCATAAAGCTGCAACCAATCAGAGCCAAATTTTTATGGGTGTTCCCAACTTACCAAGTTTTTTGTAAATTTTCTTGAAAATATGTGAAAAATCATTGTCCGATCTGAAATGGGACACAAATAAAGTGCGGATTTAAAATAAATGTTTGTTTCAAAAAACCAACCCTTTAATGTTACCAGAGTAAGTTTCAAGCCTGTTGTGTGATAGTAAGTTGCATCTATCGGTTCTGGATGCTTTGTGCACTAACTAACGTTACTAACCTGACACAATTGGAGTATTTCATAAGGGTAAAAATTTCCTCAGTGAACAAGATGCTTGAATTTCCAATGTAAGGCAATGAATTCAAAATCATGATTAGAGTAAAATATTAGCTAGCTCACTAAAGTTGGAGGATAACTTAGAATAAAAAACTAGCTAGCTCTCTGTAGTATACAGTAGTGTGCAGTGATGACTATGCACCACCACTTTGATCTCAAAGGGGTCCTGATATATTATAAATTTTGCATAACATAAATGCATGTTTGAAGACTCCTTCCATGATTATTGATGCTAAAAAATTTGTTTAAACAGGTTTCAGACGACATTATTCTGTAAAATTACCTCTGATGGTCAGTTGTTCCAGCATATCAGGTAACATGAAATTTGAGGAGTGTCACAGTGTCAAAGACGATGGCACCAGGGAAGGACAGTGGCGGGGCCACTCGCTATCTCTGATAACCTTCCTGGATTCGATCTACACCAGACCTCTGACCACTGCTTGCCTGACCACCCTGATCTTGTTCGTCCCTTCTTCAGATCCAGACCGTCCCTGACCTGTCTAAGCCAGGGCCCTCTTGAGTACGTCTGTTTCTCTTTGTTCCATCTGCAGCTAAATCCTTTCTATAAAAAGTGTCACAAAGCCTCTTGGGATCTGTGCCTGGTTCCTTCTCTGAAAGCTGTAACAAAGCTGTAACAACTAGTCAACTAGAGTTGAGCAAAATCCAGTTTTCTGGCAAGGAAGAAATGTTTAAGAAACATTTATTTTAAGAAAAATAAAAGCTACCATCTTCCGTTAGTGGCTACAGCTCATACCGGCTGACAACCCGGCTAATTTTCAATCACAGGAAAAAAGTGCTACAGTTTGAAAAAATAACAACTAAAGGACAATGATTGAATTTCTTCCTACATAACTAGTTAAGTGTTGATACCACAGTTTCCACTGTTTTAGGAATGATTGTGAATATATGAAGAGTTTGTTTCCAAAATGCAATAAGTGCCAAAATTACAAAAATTTAGATAATACCATAAAGCAGTAGCTCTGCGCTTCATACACATGGTGCAAAAATCAGTTTTTAGAAATTTATACTATAAGACGTATTTTTTCATGGTCAAAGTTTGTGTTTTTCTATAAAATGCAATAGGCGCCAACATAGAGAAAGCTGATTTACCTGAAATGAGTAAAATGGATATATTGCGATTGGAAACAAATTCTTCATATTCTATGCGAATACTAGCATACACACGCATAGGAACTTGAGCAATTCTGCTAAGTAACACTCGCTGTTTAGTAATTGTTTCCATGCATCAAATGTTTAGCATAAGTGTCCACATGGACGCGCCCACAAAAGACTGATCTTAGCTGTGCCTATGCGAAACTTTGGTTGGGGCAACAGGCGTAAAGTGCTCTCTTGGAGTTGGTCTTGGCTACGAGCAATATAAAAGTAAAGGCAGTTCAGTCTTGTTGGTGCAACTGGCCCCAGGGTATGAGGGGCCGTACAAGACATAATTCATTCTGGCCCTCACAAACACATACATTTTCCTTCTCACACACATACATTCTCCTTCCACACACATACATTCTCCTTCTCACACACATACATTCTCCTTCCACACTTACATTCTCCTTCTCACACACATGCATTCTCCTCACACACACATACATTCTCCTTTCACACACATATATTTTCACTCTCGCACGCATACATTCTTGCGAGAGAAGAATACATGTGTGCAAGAAAAGAATACAGGTGTGTGAGAGTAGAATATATGTGTGTAAGAGGAGAATATATGTGTGTGAGAGAGAAAGTATAGTGGAAAAGGAAGTAGTTTAGTGGAAAAGGAAGGCAACTCATTTATTTGTGGTGTGATTGGCTGTTCAGGTGGGACTGGGTGGGACTCCCTCAAAACTACTTTGGTGAAAGGACACCATTTTTTGTCTCGCATGCGACATCCATTACGCAGCCGGCAAGCAATCTAGCGACTGATAAGCCAGCGTTGGTAAATGAGAGGCTGGCGGTGGTAAATGAGAAGCCGGCTATTAATTCTCCGAGGCTTGTAACTCATTGGATTTGCTACTGGCTTGGCTGGTCACTGGCATTCCTCCGCTGGCCACTAGCATTCCTCGGTAGCAGCTCATTGGATTTGTGACTGACTCAGCTAGTCACTCCTTCACCTTCTTCTGAACTAGAATAAAGTATTTACACATAATACTAGAGATTTAGTGGGGTAAAAGAGGATTTTGCCATTTTTCGCCCCCTAAAGTGCTAAACCAAAACCTTTAGTTCAGTTGACTTCCTGATATGTACACAGACTTCTGTCAAAATTTCATGAGAAAAAGCTCCACAAATAAGTGAGATATAGTGCCTTAAATGATAGCAATCGGGGCAAAAATCAGGTTTTGAGAAAATCCAGGTTAAAGTCAAAGTACACCTACAAATCATTGTAACAGTCAACTTAGAACATGAAAATGCCCCTGAAGCATAAACTTCTCCCTTCTGCTCCCTCTGATTGTCCTGTTCTTGAGCAGATTGAAGTGATTTGTTCTTTCTTTTGGCTTTTTCAGAGTCCAGGTTGGCCTTCTCTGCCCCCCTAACACGCGACGCATCCACCTGCTCTTAATTATGAATGATTAAACTTTTATTTAAGACCAAAATTAAAATTTTGATAAAAATTGTGAAAAACCATAATTTTTTGGGTTTCTCCTCCTTGGGTTTCTCCGACCTCTCATTTACCAACGCTGGCTTATCAGTCGCTAGATTGTTTGCCGGCTGCGTAATGGATGTCGCATGCGGGAGAAAAAAATAGCGTCCTTTCACAAAAGTAGTTTTGAGGGAGTCCCACCCAGTCCCACCTGAACAGCCAATCACAGCACAAATAAATGAGTTGCCTTCCTTTTCCACTAAACCACTTCCTTTTCCACTATACTTTCTCTCACACACATATATTCTCCTCTTACACACATATATACTCCTGTCACACACCTGTATTCTTTTATCGCACACATGTATTCTTCTCTCGTGAGAATGTATGTGCGTGCGAGAAGGAGAATGTATGTGCGTGGAAAGAGAATGTATGTGTGTGGAAAGAGAATGTATGTGTGTGGAAGGAAAATGTATGTGTGTGAGAAGGAGAGTGTATGTGTGTGGAAGGAAAATGTATGTGTGTGAGAAGGAGAATGTATGCGTGTGAGAAGGAAAATGTATGTGTGTGAGAAGGAGAATGTATGTGTGTGGAAGGAGAATGTATGTGTGTGAGAAGGAGAATGTATGTGTGTGGAAGGAGAATGTATGTGCGTGGAAGGAGAATGTATGTGTGTGGAAGGAGAATGTATGTGTGTGAGAAGGAGAATGTATGTGTGTGGAAAGAAAATGTATGTGTGTGGAACGAGAATGTATGTGTGTGAGAAGGAGAATGTATGTGTTTGTGAGGGCCAGAATGAATTATGTCTTGTACGGCCCCTCGTACCACGGCGATAACATTTGTGGCATATACAGTGAACATCAGTTGCATCTGGAAGTTAGTTATCTTTATGCAGTTAAATGTACATTAGCCCGAGGCTATTTAATCAGTCTCTAGTGTAGATCACAGTTTTGAGAAATCACACTGGTCTTTGTGGTTTCTAAAATAAAGGACATAGTGCCTAAATAAAGAAACAGACAAAGCCATCTTTCGGTTTGTCTTAAATGCCTTGCTATCCTTTTACTACCTTCCATTCGGAGTTGATGACACTGATAGCTATTTGTGTTTAACCATGTTTTTTATCGCTTTCTTTTTTGGCATATTGGCTTTATGCTTGTTCTTCAAAGCCGAAAAAGCTGAATCCTTGCCCACCTTTGTTTCTTGCTATCGCAAACAAACATGCAATTATAGCATCTTGAGCAGTAGCTTTATTCAATTACGTAGCACCACTTCCTGATGAAGTAGCATGACTGCACTTCCTATACAGCACCTGTCCTGTAAATAGAATTATAGCTGAGCTATGTTGATGTTGTAACACGGACCCTTTTAAGGGTGGAACATTGCTTCCTTGTTCTGAGTAAACGAGTTGAATGCTACTTTGCTCTCTGTCTCATTCTTATAGTTAACGCGGTCTAATGTTAACGTAACAACACCATATTATGGCTAGATTTACCACTAATAGTCACACCACCGCCTTCTATCTCTGAAATTCGTTGGATATGCCATTTTTCTGCCCATAAACTCGCCATTTTATTGATAGCTGAAAGAATGTTATTTCTTCATACACATCTCGCATAGAACAGATGTAAAAATCCATTCACCCTCTACTATATTGAAAACAGAGTAACAACACATTGTTTGACACAATCGGTTCCTTTTGATTTTGTTTGCATTTTCAATAATCTGCCCAATATTTTTGAGTTTCGGCTGTAGATCATCACCCAGAGTGTCAGTCGGTGAATCACCCCGGATACACTATGACATAGCTTGTGACAGGTCTCCCAAGACAGATGATTCTGAATATGTAATAGAAAAACTTGCCTGGTGTAGTGCTCCAATTATCTTGCGGGTCTCCTGGTAGGTAGTCTCCATGCTCCAGTGGGGATTGAGTGATTTCAGGGCATAGCTTACACGGTTGTGTTCTCTCACCCACAGTGTGTGCAAGGCAGAGAGGGAAAGAACCTCATTAACTCGGCTATCTCCAGCCAGAAGGCACACCCCTTTCTTGTCCGATGGGCTCTCTGGGTCCGGAAGGCAAGCAGGGGAAAGCTCAGAAACAAATGGTAGATGTGCTTGGCCATGGTCAGTCAAGTGAGCATTGATGGCAAGGCCACCAAATGGGCTAGATAAGTCACGGAGACGGAGATCCAAAGAGCTGCTACTACCATACACCGTGGAGGCATCCAGGAACGATGTTATTCCATTGGGCTGTTCCCGCTGTAGCCCAGTGTGGAGCTTGTGAAATAAGGCGTTTATGTCACTAGCATCGGATGGGCACGCCGCGGCAGAGCGGGTGAAAGGTAAACACTCCCTCTGACCTGACAGCCGATCACCAGGTGGAACCTGCACCAATGTGACACAACTTTGACTTACACTGGGATAAAAGGGCTCAGTATCAATTCAATCTAGAATTAGATGCATACTAATAATACATTTTGCAGTTTGTCTTCAACTTTGTGTATGACTCAATGTATTTGCAGCTATATCATCGGTTATTATTAAAGAAATTTGTGCGTTTTATTGTGAAGAAATTAGTTAAAATATTAAGTCCAATAAGGTCAAAAACATTCATTCAATCCAGGCCTATATCAGCGTATAATCATGGCATTTAAATTTTAAATTTCAAATGTGCAAACACCCTAGCCCCCACAACAACCCTGCTCTTAAAACTTCCACCCTGCATTTCTTTTTTTTAAACATGTTGCTGACTTCTGTCCTTCACTCAGTCCCAGAAGCCCTATCCAGGATGCCAATACAATATAAAGGAACACATTCCCTCTCAAATCAAGTTATTTTATGGTAATTACAGGTACAGTTAGCACTCTACATTTAGTACTGTGCAAAACACATGGGCACCCCAGGTATTTAATTTAAATCTAGTCTTAGATGTTTGTTTTTTGTATCCTACTTTGGTGCGGCTGTAGATAAAAAAAAACACATTTTAGATACCAAATGTTAACTTTAAAAAATCACAAATAAATGTTTGTACTATATTACAGAAAATTGATGCAGATCATAAAGATCTAATTTTGACATCGTCAAGGCTGTTGGGTGTTGCCTGCAGAGACAAACGTAAGTGAGAAAGGTGAACAGAATAGCAGAAAAGCTGTGGGCAGCTCTCCAATACATTTGCAACAACCAACTAGCCATTTATCTTATAACACAATAAAAATAAAGGGCGGTGTATCCAATTCAGCACACAAAACATTTATTTGATTTCATTTTCAGTGGTCCACTGGTCTTTATAGTTTGTTTTTCAGTATTTAGTTATGATTGCACCACCCTGCATGTTGAAAAAAAATTCCCCAAAAGGCCTCATATTACCACATTTGGGGATCCTGAGTCAAAAACAAAAAAAATCAAGTAAAAAGTTTTTATCACATACAGTTTTTTCATAAGATAAAAATGAACATTTTTCTTATTATATCGTATAAACCGGCTTTTATGCATTGATCAAAACAGCAGCAAATGCTATTTGGGTGTAGTGAAACACCCACAGATGTAGCAGAAAACATCTGGATCATGTTTGCATTTTCTTCAGTCAGTGCCCATATTGCTAAGCCTAAAATCAGGATTAGGCATTAAATAATGTCGTTAGAATCATTCATGCATGTGAAAATCAGCCAAGAATTGAACAAATAGTTCTCACCTGGCTCAGATGAAGATGGAAATAAAGTCTTTGTGGTAGTTTTTCTGGTGATTTAGCGATTATACAAGACTTCTTGACCTTACTACTGGTAGTAAAATGTGACAATGCTATGAAATTTCCATCATACATTGTGAGAAAATGTGACACGCAGGAGCAAAACTGACACTATTTTTCGAATCAACACCCCAAAATTAGTTTTAAAAAAAACCCATGTATTTGATTTTACTCAGCAAAAACGACAGTGTTAATTTTACGAGCATCTTCAGCTTGCTGAATTTTAAAAAATGTGCCTGTGACATTTGCACAGTAGTGTACGTGTCACTTGAAAATTAATTTTGAGATGGAAAAAGTCAAGAGAAATGTACAAACATCTCACATGCTTTTCACATTTATAAAATTTTATATGATGGGTATGTTGAATATTAAGTTGTGATTGGCTGAAGGACATTCTAAGGGTGTGCATTATTATCCAATAAATGCTCATCTTTGTAGTAGTTCCACTACCCTTTTGACTTTGAAATAATTCTCCACGTTTTAATTTCAGGCTAAAATAACCTCTGCCAAGGAGGTCATGTTTTCACCCGTTTGTTCGTTTGTTTGTTTGTTTGTTTGTCTGCCCGCCTGTCACCAGGATAACTCCAAAAGTCATGAACGGTTCTGGATTCTGGATCCGCAAGAATTAAAATATATCTGTCTAACGCGGGTCTGTATGATATTTCTGCCCGGATAACTCAAAAAGTTATGAACGGTGCAGCATGAAATTTGGCAGGATGATAGGTGGTATTCCAAGGAAGATTTTATTTTATTTTTGGAAGTAATCCGAAACATATTCTGCAACCAAAAGAACAGATATACGGCGTGGCGGAGGTATGCGCTCTACTGAGTAGCCTCTAGTTACTATGGTCTTTGGCAAGTAGGGTGACTAAAATGACAAATGGGTGAAAGCTCAACGCGAAAATGACTATGAGTAGAACTATGACACTGTGGAATTCATAATCAGAGCTATTCAATTGTAATTGAAATGAAATAGATCTAATGACTGCACTCTTGCACATAGCAGTGGAAATTTCAGCGGTTTCGCAGTAACGTAAGTTAAAGGTGGGAGAAGCAAATAGTTCACATTCACCTGTAAATGCAATTTTTGGACAAAAACACAAAAAAAAAGTCTTTTGCTAAGCATGTGCGTGCTGCTCCTGTGCTTTAAGTGCAATTAAGAACTCATTAAACGAAAATACAGTAGTTGTGCACCTACATGGTTAATTGGCCTCCAGTTTGCCACATCACACCACCTAGGTTTGTAATTATTATTGTGTTATGGCCAGCATGTTGTTTTTATTGCTTCCTTAAATAAAGACTGTCCTTTCATAAGAAATAAACTCAGATGTGCAAATTAAATGTTTCTGTTGTATTTTACACAAGCATGTCCTCACATTTGTGCTACAATGAACCATGAATGTTCTAAAGCTCTACTTGCGACTGAAGAACTGATGATATAGGATGACTTATGAGTGGAGCACTACATGAAATATATGCCATCATAAAAAAATGCTCTCTCAGTCTATAATGAAATTGCCCTCAGAGAGATGAATAAAGAAACAGCCCAGTATTTTACTGTAAATAGACTGCCCCAGCAACAGAAACAAACATAAAGTTAGCTGGGATGTGGGGAGGATAGGAAAGTGAAAATGTGATGCAGCACCTGGATAGGGAAGCAGAGTTTAGTGTTCTCACACGCGTGAGAGCAGTCAGGTTGTGCTGGGTTGATAGCTTGGGAAGCACTCTGCGGGGTGAAGGAGATATCATGGTCCACATACTGGCCCCAGTCCACCAGCATTTGGGAATAAGCTTCATCCTCAAGCAGGTGCCCACCAGAGTCACGCATTATCACATTGCTGACTTCCCTGACCTGTTTACATGCAGAAAAGAGATAACCATCAAGTCAAGAAAACAAGCAAAGAGCAACAACTGCTTAGTAATGCTTTCTTTCTTCGTCCTTATTTTGCAGTGTCTCAGGTGTCACTTTTAACAAGGGTCTTTTTATTATTCTTTTGATGCATAAATCCACAATATACGTATATAGGTCTGGTATTATTTATATCTGGCTCACTTGTTCAGATTCTGCCTATTTAAAAGGGAAAATCGTGATTCAGTGAAGAGTGATACTGCTACACGCCAGTGTGACGGGCCTGGAATGCAGAGTAGTGGCTTACAAAAGCAGAAGCCTGCTGCCCGCCACCTCCTCCCACTCCCCTGCAGAGCCTGCGGCTTATGTGCGAGTTACAATAACACATCAGGGAGCCGAGTCAGCCAGACCCCTCTGAAGCGATGCCATTAATGTTTGAAAAACAATCTTTTTTATCCCCCTTTAAAGGTTATCCGTAGTCCAAAATTTGGACAACAGGGTATATACCTGTATTTCCCTAGCTTGGCAAAGCATTCACAAATTATGGTACTATAACCATTATGACTGCAGAACGTTGATGTATTTTTCAACCTAAAAGGCAAGCAGTTTATGTTGTACCCCTCTGAAACCATTTGTCATCCTGCTCTGTGTTTGTTGTGTTGTGTTGCCACTTGCGATCAGTTCAGGCAATTGGTAGATACACATGGGCTTCTCTCTGGAATGGTTGTGAATATGATGAAAGAGGAATTCGTTAATTGCAGTAGAATTGGAAGTGCCACAATGTTACTGGTGCTCACTGGGGGTAGTGGGAAGTCATGGTAGAGGTGGCCATTTTGCCATCCTCTCGGAGACCACTCGCCATCCTCATACTCCGGTGGTAGCCACCTCGCCAGTGCAATGTTTGCCGCTCCCCAGAATGGACGATCCCTACAGAAGAGGGCCACTGTTACTGTAATGCTATTCTTGATGTGCAATAAAATGTGGACTCGAGGACAGTGAGCTGTGTGTGGTGTGCATCACTACATTGTCAATACATAAATCCTACAACATAGAGATGTAAATCATGCATTTGAATCAAAATTCTGCCCGGGTTGTCTTTGCTCCTTTATAACTGACACATGAAAATCCTGCCATTCTTGGCCCTTGATTGATTGATTGATTGATTGCCTTGCACCTACTTTCTAGTCTTCTACACAACATATGAACACCTACTATAAACTTTCTCTACTCATTCCTGGCATTTTATTTAACTTCAGTCTTCTTTACATAGTCTCTGATTTCACTTTAGGTATAGGCAGTATTTATTTTTCAATTCAACCCATGCACTCAGAAATCCAGACCTGTGATCATGCATCTTTCTTAACAGGCTGCTTTAAAAAGTCAACCTATCACTGTTTTAAGTTTAGGATTGCTTTGCGAAGACTTTACAATAAAAGCCCAAAATAAAAGTCACAAATGGATTTGAAATGTAGAAATCACTTCACTCTTCTCCTTAGAGTGATGGAGGACTTTCACATGTAAATTAGGAAGCCATTTGCTGAAGTTTTTCTGTAAACATCAGAAATGTTAATTATGTATAAATTTCTTTTTTAACCTATCTAAAAGAGAAAAGAATTCCCTTGAAATCTTGAGATTAGCACTGGTGTGCTTCTTTGCACATTTCATTTTCTCTCAGAGATTAATCCTTTCATTAAAGGTAACTCATTCATCAGTCACATTATTCTTGTCAAAAAATGAGAAATGAACCCATTTTAACCATTTCTTTTTTTTTAAAGATTATTTTTTTAGTATTTTTACCTTTATTTGACAGTAACAGAGTAGAGAGAGACAGGAAGGTTGGGGAGAAGAATGGGGATGACATGCGGTAAATGACCCGAGGTCGCCGCGAGAAGGACAAAGCCTTTATGGTGCGCGCACTTGGACCGATGTGCCACCGGGGCGCCGCCATTTTTACCATTTCTAATGACAATTTTTAATTTGCTGAGAAAATATACACCGACAGTCACTCAAAAAATCTTTATCTGTAATGTGGGTAATAAGACGGACGCGTTTAAGCTATAAGCCATCATCAGCGTAAAGGAAATAAAAGACACAGCAATTTATATGCAAAGTAATGAGGAAACACCAATCAGGACATAGAATACATAATAACTCAAACAGATATATGTGTGAATTAACTGCCTCAAAAAGGCCTCCTTGTAAAAAACTGTGAGTAGTAGTTACAGCAGCAATGCCACATGTCAGACGCTGAAGAGAAATACAAAGCAAACTACCCAAGTCAAGAAACACTAAGGAAGAGAATACAGGGAAACATCAATAAAAACAACTAAATAAGGGTTTGGGGTACTCAGTAGACTGAAAAATCCACTACAAGAGAACAGATCACAAGAGGAAATCAGAACTGTATATGTGGGACAATATCTGAAAATAGGACCAATGGCCCTGTAGCTCACCAGCATGACATGAAATTAGATGTACATTTGAATGATGAAAAAAAAAATTCATGAAACTTGGTTTCAAAAACTAGAAAGTTGGACATCATGCCATGATTTATATCCACCACAGTCCCCAACAATCATGCTTCGTAGTGACTCTGTCCCAAGGACGCTCCTCACCACATTTGAAGTGAATATGGCCAGTAGTTTCAGAGAAGAAGATTTTTAAAGTCTCACATGAAAAATTAAAATTTCCCCCTCCTCATATAATGGGAAAATTTTTGAAAAACTCATTAAAAAAACTGTGAATGCCACCCCTGTGGGCATTTCAAGAGATACACAACACATTTAGTTCTGCAGGAGATCCTGTTCTTAATGCAGAATTAAATATGCTGTGTATCTCTTGAAATTCCCTTGAGGGTCAGCATATGAGGGAAAAACTAAATGGGAATTAAAAACCAGGATCTTAGAACACAAAAGTAGCATTAGGAACAAAGATAATGAATCTCCAGTAGCCAAACATTTCAGTTTTGTGGGCCATGATGTATGTTCTTTGAAATTTCTAGGTATGGAACACTGTAAACCCTGATAGTGTGGTGAACTCAAATGTTTTGTGGAAACCGATGACCTCAAAAAAATTGAGTGTGCCAACTTTATGATCTTGCGTTCTGTGGGGAAAATTACCTCTTGTTACCCGGTGGTGTTCGTTAAGGGTGGAAGACAATTGAAATAAATACTTGACCAGATTGTGATTGAAATATAGTAAATTTATAACAGACAAAGAGTAAAAATTACAAACTGTAACAGAGGGATGTTCTTGGCCACAGTTTGGAGAGCGCTCTGCCCGGGCATTGCCCGGGCATCAGTTCTTATAATCCACAGTCCTTTAGCTGTACATCAATTGGCTGTAGATCTGTCTATAACCGTAGTCTAATCAGCTCCCGCCTTACTTCATGGTATTGTCCAGTCTACTTTGGACAGGTCACAGAAAGGCGATTACGGGATACCTGATGCCACTTTGGACTGCGCTTAGGCGTTTTTCTTTCTTGGCAGAAACTGTGCATTCCTGTGCCACTCTTGACCTTGGTCCTCTGTACAGTTCCTCTCACACACAGACACACATTCTGGGTAAATAGGTTTATAAGCTTTGAGGTATTGACATAAAAGATGTTTTAAGCAGTAAAAGATAATAATAATACAAAAGATGTTTTGATAATAATACAGATGATAATAAGATGATAAGAATACAAAAGATGTTTTGTATTATTCCACAGTTCACAGCACTTAAAACATGTAAAAAAAAAAACAACTTTACCTTATTTTCTTTAAGTTCTTTCCACACAATGCAATTAAGTTGGCCTACACAATTTTTTTGAGGTAATTGGTTTCCACAAAAAATTTGAGTTCACCACATTATCAGGGTTTACAGTGAAATGGTACATCCGTGTAAAAGAAGTGATGCAGACAGATTTCTTTTATAGAGAGAAGCATATTGGATATATGAATTACAAACTAAGAATGTAATGGCTGGTAAAATTGAGAGGCTAAGTGCAGCGGCCAGAGAGAAAAGAGCAGTACGGACACAATACAAACACAGAGAATTATACATACCATTGGAAAGTACTCGCGCTTCCAAAGGACATATAATAGTCCGAAAAATGGAAGCAACGCGAGAGAGAAAATCCCTAAAGAAGAAGGAACTCCAATAATAACGAGAAGATATAAAGTCACACAAATCCTGACTACAGATATCTTCGGCTATAGTGCTTAGCTACAAACAGACAGTCTAGCAAAGGAGGTGTGGCGGACCTCCGGCTTATATAGAGTCTAGGGAAGCGCCGCCCCAGATCAATCAGCCAGCTGGGTAAAGAATCCGATTGAAAAGGAATTCGATATCGTCCCGGGATGAGAGCCACAAAGAAAAGTCCAAAGCACATGCACACCTCACGAACCATGACAGGACCACCCCCCCCTCTAAGGAACGGCTCCAGACGTTCCCAGAGAACCCCGTGCACGGAACTCTGAGATAAGGGTGGGATCCAGGATATCCCGAGAAGGGACCCAGCACCGCTCCTCAGGACCATATCCGTCCTAATCAACTAAAAACTGGGCCCCACGACCCACACGCCTCTCGGCCAGAATACGACGCACAGTGTAAACCGACCCCCCCTGCTTCATCCGTGGCGGAGGTTTGTCGACCGGTGCCAGGACGCTAGTGCTAACTGGTTTAGGCCTGGAGACATGAAAAGAGGGGTGGATACGCAAGGATCTTGGGAGCTTTAACCGGACAGTGACAGGGTTGATCCTCTGCACTATCTTAAAAGGACCAATGAAGCGGGGAGCCAACTTCCGTGACTCCACTCTTAAGGGAAGGTCCCGAGTGGAGAGCCAAACTCTTTGGCTAACCCGATAAGATGGGGCCAAACTGCGCGGTTTTCTGTTTCCGCTCAGAGTGCAACAAAGAGGAACGGACCCTGGCCCAGAATATTCGGCCCATGCCAAAAAACGATTCCACGAAGATGGGTTGTCAGCAGCTAAACACCAAAGAGTATTCTCCAGCGACTGCTTGGTTCACTCTATCTGCCTGTTCGTCTCAGGGTGGAAACCAGACGAAAGGCTCATGGTGGCCCCTAACTGGTTGCAAAAAGCAGGCCAGAATTTAGCCACAAATGGTGGGCCCCGATCAGAAACCACATCTTGAGGGAGACCATGCAGCCGGAACACATGTTCCACAACAAGAAGGGCAGTCTCCCGCGCCGAAGGCAGCTTGGGCAGCGCGATAAAGTGGGTGGCCTTAGAAAAGCGGTCGACCAAGATGACCGTGTTGCCTTCAGAAATAGGCAGACCCGTAACAAAATCCAGAGTGATATGGCTCCATGGGGGCTTAGGGACAGGCAACGGCTGCAACAAACCAGAGGGGGGGAGATGGGAAACCTTGTTCCTAGCGTAGATACAGCATGCCGCTACAAACTCCCGGATGTCTGCCATCATGCTTGGCCACCAAAAACATCGGGCCAAGAACTGCTTGGTCCAATGAACCCCCGGGTTACCCGCCAGGCAGGAAGAGTGCCCCCACTGGAGAACTTGGGACCATACTGCTACCGGAACAAACAAACAGCCAGGTGGCTCCCCAACAGGACTGGGATCAGATCTCAAGGCATCCCACACAACAGACTCAATGTCCCACTGAGTGGCAGCCACAATCTGAGCTGCCGGGATAACCGGCTCGGGAATGGGATCGCGACCGGAGCGGTTGTAAATCCGCGACAAGGCATCAGGCTTGATGTTTTTGGAACCTGGGCGATAGGTTAACATAAAGTTAAAGCGATTGAAAAACAACGACCACCGCGCCTGCCGGGAATTATGTTGCTTAGTCTGTTGGATGTATTGGAGATTTTTATGATCCGCCCAAACCACAAACGGATGTCCAGCCCCCTCCAACCAATGGCACCATTCTTCTAACGCCAATTTGCCAGATAACAACTCTCGGTCACCAATGCTGTAATTCCGTTCGGCTGCCGACAACGACCGGGAAAAGTAGGCGCTTATTGTCTTATTAACTTATTGTCCCAAAGGGGGTGCTGGGACAAAATGGCACCCACCCCTACCTCTGGTGCATCCACCTCCACAACAAATGGGAGGGAGGGGTCGGGCAAAAAGAGAATGGGCTCCGAGCTAAATTGTTTCTTCAACCCCTGAAAAGCAGCCTCAGCTGCAGGAGACCAAGCAAACAACAAGGAGGTATTCTTCTTAGTGAGCGCGATAATGGGGGCAGCTACCGTGCTAAAATTATGGATAAACCTCCTATAAAAATTAGCAAAGCCCAAAAACCGTTGAACCTCCTTGAGGGGCAGGCCAAATCCTGACCGCTGCCACCTTGTCAGGATCCATGCGGACCGACCCTTCAGACACAATGAAGCCAAGAAACGAGACTGTCTTAGCATGAAAAATGCATTTTTCAGCCTTGACAAAAAGTTTGGCTTTAAGGAGGGCGTCAAGCACTTGCCTGACGTGTTGTTTATACTCCGAGAGAGTTGAAGAAAAAATCAGAATATCGTCAAGGTGGACAAAGACAAATTTCTCCAACATCTCTCGGAGGACGTCATTAATGAGTGCCTGGAACACAGAGAAGGCGTTAACCAATCCGAACGGCATGACCAAATATTCGTAGTACCCATCATGCGTATTAAATGCCATTTTCCACTAGTCCCCCTCTCGGATCCGTATTAAGTTATAAGCATTCTGGAGGTCTAGCTTGGTGAAAAATGACGCCTCCTGCAGATGTTCAAACGCGGAGTTCATCAATGGAAGAGGGTATCAGTTTTTAATGGTGATATTATTCAAGCGCCTGTCATCAATACAGGGTCTCAGGTCGCCATCTTTTTTGCCCAAAAAAAAAGAACCCCGCTCCAGCAGGAGACGTAGAGGGCCGAATAAATCCATTAGCCAGAGCCTCCTGAATATATTCTCGTATGGCCCTTTGCTCAGGCCCTGACAGCGAGTATAATGAACCCCTGGGGGGAGTGGTACCCGGGTAGAGATTGATCTCGCAATCGTACATGCGATGAGGAGGAAAAGTCGAGGCCCACTGCTCGCTAAAAACCTCTGCGAGATCAGCATAATTGTTAGGAACATTAGGAGGCAGACAAAGGTTCAGAGCAGCCCCCAAATTCTCACCCTGATCGGAACCTGCCATCTCTATGACTGATTCCGAGTCAGAAAAATCCTCCGAATCGCAATCCTCCTCTGGCTGCCGCCAGTCAAATTGAGGATCCCAGTCCAACCCCTCCTCCGCCCCTTTTTCTAGATTAGGAGCGTTGTGTGAGACAACCTCCTCAGAGTCACTCCAGGCATCAGCCTCCCCCATAGGTTGATGTCTGGGATGACACGCCAAACTCTCCCTGCAGTGGGACCTACAATCAGTGCCCTACTGGACGACCACGGGACTTCCTCAAAGGATGTGAAGCCTATGTTCCCGTAGCCAAGAGTGTCCTAAAACGACAGGGAAAACAGGGGAACTGATCATAAAAAACCAGACCTCCTCAGAATGACCACCAAAAGGGACGAACATAGTCAATGATTCAGAGACCTCGGTTATAAATCCAGTTCCCAGCGGGCGACCATCCAAAGATCTTACAGTGCGTGAATGTAAAAGAGGACGGATGGGAATGGAATTTCTCCTAGCCCACTCCGCATCCATAAAACAGTCCAAGGCACCTGAGTCCAAAAAAGCCTCAATAAATATTCTCTGTCTCCCCAAAGTCAATTCTACAGGAATCAAAGTTCGGAAGGGAAATTGGGTCTGTCCCTCTAGCGCCCCTCATACTGCCAGAGGGCCTTCCCATTTCCCTTTAAGCTCAGGGCAGCTTGGACGGATATGTCCCAGTTTGTTACAATTATAGCAGATTATACGTCTGCGAACGGGCTTACGAGCCCCGCTCTCATATGAGCCATCAACCTGCATAGGCCAGGAGTTGAAATTTCAGTGGGGACGGAATTATAGCTGTATGCACGCTGCGAGGAGCATTAACCCCGTTGTCAGCAAGAGCGAATGCAGTACGTTTCTCCCTGTTACGTTCGCGGATGCGGTTATCAATTCGCACCGCAGTACGAACCAACGAATCCAGAGAAACACAAGGCTCCAATGTAGCCAGAGCATCCTTAACCTCCTCAGCGAAAGTGTGAACAAAAACGATCATAAGAGGCGCTTCTGACCAGCCTGTCTCTGTTGCCAAGGAGCAAAATGAGATGGAAAACTCCGCAACGCTTTCAGAACCCCATCTCAGATGCATTAAACGCGTAGCCGCGTCCTGACCACAAACATCCTGATCAAACACCAATACCATTTCTCTAACGGGAGTCTCCACTGTATTCACGACCGGTGAATTAGATTGAATAAGTGGCCCCACCCAAGTGAGTGCTGTGTCAGTCAACAGGGATAAAATAAATGAAATCCGAGGCTCTTCATTCGTGAACCGTGAAGGCTGCGCTTTAAAAAATATTTCACATTGGGCTCGCCTCCATATCTTGGGGGTAACTGGAGTTTTGGCTCTCGGGGAAGGTGTACAGATTGTACTTGTGCAACATTCTGTGATCTGAGTAGACAAGGCTCTAATACTCTCAGTGAGACTTAACAGAACGTTTTCCTGTCTCTGCATGGCATTCGCCTGAAGGCGGATTCTCTCCGCAAACTCTGCCTGCTGATTGTTCAGGCTAGAAAGACCATTGCCAGACCCAGAGAGAACTGCTTGTTGATTAGCCACAACTTTCTCTAACGCAGCCGCTGCTGACGACTCCACGCAGGCTAGAGTGTTCTGTAATGGCTGGTAAAATTGAAAGGCAAAGTGCAGCAGCCAGAGAGAAAAGAGCAGCACAGACACAATACAAACACAGAGAATTATACAGACCATCGGAAAGTACTCGCGCTTCCAAAGGATGTATAATAGTTCGAAAAATGGAAGCAACGCGAGAGAGAAAAAAGCAGAAAAGGAAACCTAAAGAAGAAGGAAATCCAATAATAACGAGAAGATATAAAGTCACATAAATCCTGACTACAGATATCTCCAGCTATAGTGCTTAGCTACAAACAGACACTCTAGCAAAGGAGGCGTGGCGGACTTCCGGCTTATATAGAGTGCAGGGAGTGCCACCCCAGATCAATCAGCCAGCTGGGTAAAGAATCCGATTGAAATTAATTCGATATCGTCCTGGGACAAGAGCCACAAAGAAAAGTCCAAAGCACATGCACACCTCACAAACCATGACAGAGAATCCAAAGGGTCTGAATGAAGAGTTGCTACTTGGTTGCTTTTTGAAATCTCTAAGTTCCTGTCCCTTCCATTTTCTACACTGTTATAAACTGACTAAATTTAACAGTTAAATCAACGCATTGTTTCCTTGTTATTTTAACTGTAAGTAGAGTCCTGCACGCATTTATTGTGGTTTACAGTTAACACACACGGAACACGGAACGTAAACTTATTGTAAAATTACAGTTTAAATAACTGGCAAAAAAAGATGTTTATAACAGTCAATGCATACCTGTTTTATGGTGCTCTCAAGTCATTTGGACTTTGTGATTTTGTTTTGACTTCAGTTGTTATTGGCCACTCCTATATATTCATTTATGTAGCGGTAATTGTCTAGTATATTTTTCCCATGTGTCTTCTACAGGCGCAAACTATCCAATAGGTTTATCCTAGATTTTTTTTTCCTGCTCGTTATTTTTAGATTTTGTCGTACATATACTGTTTTGATATACTCTTGTTTTCTATTCATTTGCAGTGGATTTTTCAGTCTACTGAGTACTTTGATTTATTTGTTTTTATTGATATTTCTATATTCTCTTCATAAGTGTTTCTTGTCTTAGTTAGTTTGCTTTGTATTTCTCCTCAGCATCTGACACGGGGCATTGCAGCTGTGACAACTACTTGCACTTTTTTACAAGGAGACTGTTGTTGGGCAGTTCATTAACACATATACAGTACTGCGTAAAAGTCTTAGGCACACTGCATTTTCAAAAATTCTAATCTGGCTTTAGATGTTTGCATTTTGTTTTCCACAGTCGTGTTGCTGAGGAATAAAAGTATGTTTGAAATTCTTAATACTAATTTAAAAAATATTTTTATTCATAAATGTTTGTATTTCTTTGAAAACAGTTGATTCAGATAACATAGTCTTGACAGAGCCCTTATTTCAACATCACCATGGCTGTCTGCAATTACTTTGAGGGATGGGCCCCAGTGAGACGGTCAGTCTGCATAAGAACGGTGGCAAATTTTCAAATATGCTTGGACCAAATGAAAGACCATCCTCGTATAAATCTGTACCACAACAGGACAGAGTCCCAAATTTTTAGGAAAATTGTAGTCAAGCAAAATATTGGTTTGATTTAGTTTTTAACAGTTTACAGCTCTGTACAGTGCATTTGCCAGTCATTAAAAACTTTTGATTTCATTATTTTTGCAAGCATATTTGCCCTACGAAAGAGCTTTAAATGTGCCTATGACTTTTGCACTGTACTGTATCTGGTAGTTATTATGTATTCTATGTCCTGATTGGCGTTTGCTCATCATATTGTGTATAAATTGCCATGTCTGTTACTTTCTTTACGCTGATGAAGGCTTATAGCTGAAATGCGTTCATCTTATTTCCGGCATTAAAGATAAAGATTCTTTGAGTGAGTGCCGGAGTACATTTTCCATGTGTAATTTCTATGGCTGTCCACCCTTACATACAGTGGGGTGCAAAAATTTGGGCACCACTGGTTTAAATGTCTGTTACAATTAATCTCCAAGTGATTGAAAGCAAACCTGAACACTAAATGCTACAAAGTTAAACATGACACCTTTCTGCAAATTTAAAGGCAAGGTTTCTTTTTATTTACATTTTTCTGAGTTTTTAAGAGCCATTGTCTGTAAGGTTCAGGCAGGTGGTGATAGTCACCTTCTTCGATTTTGCTGAAACTTTGGCGGTTTTATGTTCCTACCCTAACTAGAAAATTCCCCAAATTTTTTGGCCCTATCTGCACCAGTTTGGGTTTTAGGGGTCAATCAAGTTCAAGCCGAAATAGGGCCTAAAATGCCAAATTACCAAAATTTGATTTTTGGGTTGCTCTTATTCACTGCACGAACTTTATCCCAAAGTAAAAGTTGGAAAATTGAATTATTGGGGGGATGGTCAGTGGAAAGAGCGATTTTCAGCCTGGGATCTTCTTCGCGCGACATATAGGGAGCACTCCAATATGGCCGCAATCCATTTTCGTCACTAGTTTGCACCCCTTATACTCTGTGCACGATCAGTGCCCCAGAACTTTTACAACTGCACCACATTGTATGTAGTAGCCGTGTAGCCGTGCACTTGGCCTCCGAATCCTATTGGCTATTACAGAACACTCTAGCCTGACATGAAGTCACCAGCAGCGGCTACGCTAGAGAGCATTGTTGCTGGTCTGCAGTCTGTCCTTACTGCGTATGGCCAGGGTCTTTCTAGCTTGGACAGTCGGCAGGCGGATTAGACTGAGAGAATTCGCCTTCAGGAGAATTCTATGGAGAGACTGGAAAGCCTTTTAATAAGTCTCTCCGAGAGTATTAGAGCATTGTCAACTCAGATTACACAAAGTGTTTTACAAGCACAATCAGTACACCTTCCCCGAGAGCCTAAACTCCAGTTATCCCCAAGATATGGAGGCGAGGCAGGAAAATGTAAAGATTTCATTGCTCAATGCGAAATATTTTTTAAAGCGCAACCCTCACATTTCACGAATGAAGAATCACGGGTTTCGTTTATTTTCTCACTGTTGACCGGCACAGCTCTCACTTGGGTGGGGCCACTTATTCGAGCTAGATCGCCGGTAGTAAATTCAGTGGAAACTCTCGTGAGAGAAATGATTAATGTTTTTGATCAGGATGTTTATGGTCAGGATGCAGCTACGCGTCTAATGCATTTGAAGCAGGGCGCTGAGAGCGTCGCTGATTTTTCTATCTTGTTTCAGTCCTTAGCCACAGAGACAGGGTGGCCAGAAGCACCTCTTATGACAGTTTTTGTTCACACTTTGGCTGAGGAAGTTAAGGATGCACTGACTACACTAGAGCCTCGCGTTTCTCTAATTTCATTGGTTCGTTCTGGGATGCGTGTTGATACTCACCTCCGCGAACGAAACAAGGAGAAACATACTGCATTGCCTCTTGATAGCAATGGGGTTAATGTTCCTTACAACACGCATACAGCCCCGACTCCTCCCACTGAAATGTCTAGTTCTAGTGAGCCCATGTAGGTTGATGGCTCATATAAAAGCCGGGCTCGTAAGCCTGTTCACAGACAAATAATTTGTCATCATTGTAGCGAACCAGGACACATCCGTCCAAGTTGCCTCGAGCTTAAAGGGAGACGGGAAGCCCCTCCGGCGATGGGGGGGGGTGCTTGAGGGACGGACCCAATTTCCCGTTCAAACTCTTATTTCAGTAAATTTGACTTTGGGGAAAAGGAGAATATGGGTTAAAGCCTATTTGGATTCGGGGGCTGTTGATTGTTTTAAGGATGCGGAGTGGGCTAGAAAATATTCCATTCCCATCCGCCCTCTCTCACATTCGCACTCGATCAAAGCATTGGATGGTCGACCGTTGAGGAGATGGGCTTATAACCGAGGTCTCTGATTTTTTGACTATATTTATCCCTTTTGGTGGTCATTCAGAGAAAATTTGTTTTTTCTTAATCAATTCCCCGGTTTGTCCTGTGGTTTTAGGTCATTCATGGCTGCTTAAGAATAGGCCACAGATCTTTTGGGGCAGTCAAAATAACCCAATCATCCAGTGGGGCTCTGACTGTAGGTCTCACTGTAGAGAGATTCTGGCAAGTCACCCCAAATTTCAGCCCATGGGGGAGGCGTCGGGTTCTGAACAAGATTGGCATGAAGGAGCCGCGCTGAACCCTGGTTTACCTCCCAACGTTTCAGATGATTATGTTGATCTCGCGGAGGATTTTGGCAAACAACGAGCTTCTTCTTTGCCTCCGCATCGTGATTACAATTGTGAGATCAAACTATTCCCTGACAAGGTGGCAGCGGTTAGGAATTGGCCTGCCCCTCAGAATGTTAAGGAGGTTCAACGATTTTTGGGCTTTGCTAATTTTTATAGGAGGTTTATTCGCAATTTTAGCGCTGTGGCTGCCCCCATCATTGCGTTTTCTAAGAGGAATTCCTCCTCGTCATTTGCTTGGTCTCCAGCAGCGGAGGCTGCTTTTCAGGCGTTGAAGAAACGACTTAGCTCTGAACCTATTGTCGTTTTGCCCGACCCCTCCCTCCCATTTGTGGTGGAGGTTGACGCTTCGGAGGTCGGGGTGGGTCCCATTTTGTCCCAGCGCACCCTTCGGGACAATAAGTTGCACCCATGCGCCTACTTCTCCCAGTCGTTGTAACTGATTGAACGGAATTACAGTATTGGTGACCGGGAGTTGTTAGCTGTTAAATTGGCGTTAGAAGAGTGGCGCCATTGATTGGAGGGGGCTGAACATCCGTTTGTGGTTTGGATGGATCACAGGAATCTCCAGTGTGTCCAGCAGACTAGGCGACGTGATTCCTGGCAGGCGCGGTGGGCATTGTTTTTCAGTCGCTTTGACTTTACGTTAACTCATCGCCCCGGCTCCAAAAACATCAAGCCTGGCGCCTTGTCACAAATTTATGACCGCTCAGGCCGTGATTCCATTTCTGAGCCGGTTATTCCGGCGGCTCGAATTGTGGCTCCCATGTGGATACTGAATCTGTTGTCCAGGAGGCCTTGCGGCCCGACCCTGGTTCTGGTGGGGAGTCGTCTGGCTGTTTGTTTGTCCCCATGGCGGTACATAAACGGAGGGCTGCCGCTGATAGGAGGCAACGTTTTTCACCGGCTTATCAGGTTGGCCAGAGGGTTTGGTGTCCTGAGAAGCAGTGCTGGTTCCCTTCTCGGGATATCTTGGGTCCCACCCTTATATCGGAGTCCCGTCCTCGGTGTTCTTTGGGAACGTCTGGGGCCGTCCCTTAGGAAGGGGGGGGGAGTCCTGTCATGGTTCTGGATGTTTCTGCGTGTGTTTTGGACTTTTCTTTGTGGCTCCTGTCCCGGGACGATATCGTATTTCTTTTCATCAGATTCTTTACCCAGCTGGCTGATTGAACTGGGGCGGTGCTTCCCCGGACTCTATATAAGCCGGATGTTCACCACACCTCTTTGCTAGAGTGTCTGTTTGTAGCTAAGCATTATAGCCGAAGATATCTGTAGTCAGGTTTTGTATGACTTTCTATCTTCTGATTTTTGGAGTTTCTTCTCCCTTTTTCTGTCTCGCTTTGCTTCCGTGGTTTGGACTATTATACGTCCTTTGGAAGCGTGAGTACTTCCGTTTGGTCTGTATTATTCTCTGTGTTTGCACTGTGTCCAGGCTACTCTCTTTCTCTCTGGTCGTTGCACTTGGCCTCCGTATTCTACCGGCCATTACAATTCTGAAGTAACTCCATGCCTTCTAAAGTATTCGACTGTGGTGGCTGTGGTGTCTGGCGTTAAAAACCATGTGTTCCTCTAAACAGGTGTCCAAGGATGTCAAAATCAAGATAATTCACTTCCACCAACATGGAGAGGGCTACAAAAAACTCTTGCAACGTTTCAAACTACCCATTTCTACTATCAGAAACATAGTAAGAAAATGGAAAATAAATAGAACAATTGAAGTCTAGGCAAGATCTGGGAGACCAAGAAAAATTTCAGATAGAATGGCCTGAGATCTGGTGAGAAATTCTCAGAAGAACCCACACATCACTGCAAAAGAGCTGCAAAAAAGAGTAGCAGACACAGGTCTAGTTGTTCACAGGACAACAATACAGCGTACCTTAAACAACAAAGACCTACATAGCAGAGTTGCAGAGAAGCCTTTCCTACGACCTCAACGCAAAATTAAGCGTCTGAAGCATGCAAAAGAGAACCTTGAGAAACCTCAAGCCTATTGGAACAACGTGCTTTGGACTGACGAAACCAAAATTGAGCTTTATGGCCACAACCAAAGAAGGTATGTTTGGAGAAAAAAGGGTGAAGCATTTGTAGAGAAGAACACGTTGCCAACTGTTAAGCATGGAGGTGGATCCATTATGCTTTGGGGTTGTGTAGCAACTGGGGGCACAGGCAATATTGTGCGGGTGGAAGGAAGAATGGATTCCACCAAATATCAAGACATTCTAGAGGCTAATGTTCAAAGTTCAGTCAAGAAATTGAAGTTGAAGAGACGTTGGTTATTCCAGCAAGACAATGACCCGAAGCATACCTCAAAATCGACTATGAAGTACCTCCAGGAAAGATGGATGAAGGTTTTGGAATGGCCATCACAGTCCCCAGACTTGAATATTATTGAAAATCTGTGGAGAGACCTCAAACATACTGTGCATGCAAGAAGGCCAAAGAATATTTCTGCGCTAGAGGTGTTCTGTCAGGAAGAATGGGGAAAAATTCCAAAGACAAGAATTGAAAGACTCTTAGCTGGCTACAGGAAGCGTTTGCAAGCTGTTATAGCTGTTACAGCTGAGTTTCAAAGTACAAGCTGACAGGGTTCCCAAACTTTTGTACAAGACCTTTTTCCTTGTTTTATTATTTTGAAACTGTAAAAAGTTGAAAACTAAAATTATTCTTGCTTTAAAATGTGATGAAATGTGTCATGTTTAACGTAGTAGCATTCAGTGTTCAGGTTTGCTTTCAATCACTTGAAGATTAATTGTAACAGACATTTAAACTAGGGGTGCCCAAATTTTTGCACCCCACTGTATTTTTTTGGTCTTTCAGTTGTGTGTGCTGCTGTTTTCTATAATAATTTTTATTTTGCTCCCATTTGGAAATGCCGTTTATTGAATATGATTGTCTTACTACTGTAGTAGATGGAGTCAATTGACAAATACATTATACTGTAACTTCTGAAGCTTATGCTGCCAGGCTTAACTCTTCCGGTCAGCAGTCTTTGCTTTGGAGGAGTACATTTCAAAAACAGTTGGTGACCCCATGGCACACTTCCTCCATCCTTGTGCGAAGTGACAAACAACAATGCTGAGTCAACAATACTTTTTCCTGAATGAACAAATTTTATTATCAGATAGGCAGTCTCTATCTTAAAGAAAAGAATAAAAATTGACCTGTTGTTGCAGATTCCAGATATAGTGCGATATTTTCCAGAATACGCAGCCATGGTACATAAATTTTTGGGAAAAGGACGGTGACATCCAGACAGGTTCACAATGAGCTCCACGTCCTTTAATGTAGGAAAGTCTGCAAAAAATAATACATAATTTAGTATGCTCATAGAGATCATAATTGAAACCCTTCCAAAAATATTTATCATCTAATCTCTGTGATGGACTACTATGACTCACAACATACAACCCCTGGTAAAAATGATAGAATCACCACACTTAGAGGAAAAAAATGCTGTTCATCCAGTCTTTTTTTCATAGCAAATAAACTAATTACAGATATAAAACTATTTTTGATCAAAAGGTGAACAGCCTGACTTCATGAAACACACCTTAAAGAAATTAGAATAATTTATTCCAATTTAAGCTCTGTGGCAAGATGCATTGCTATCCTGAAAATCATCCTTGATTGTCACCAAACGATGCTATGCAATGACAAAAATGAGCAAAATGAACATCCTCTAAGAGTGGTGAGCAAAACATTTTCGCCAGGGGTTGTAAATACGTGCATTCTCAAAAAAATGGTCATACATAGTGCAGTACCACAACAATCATGCTGGTTTGCAGTCATAGTAAACATTTTCTCCTGTTTATAATTATTAGCAGATTTATTTAAAAATTTAATTATTAGAAGAAAAAGATGGGGGGGGGGCAGAAGTTCAACTCCATTTCCAAAAATGATGGGACACTGTGCAGAATTTAAATAAAAACAGAATGCAATGATTTTCAAATTATATGAACTTTAAATTTATTTAAAAATAGTACAAAGACAATATATCAGATGTTGAAACTGAGATATTTTATGGTTTTTTTTTTTGGAAAATATGAGCTCATTTTGAATTTGATGCCAGCAACACATTTCAAAAAACATGGCACAGGGGCATGTTTACTTCTGTTTTGCATCACGTCTTCTTTAATCAACACTCTGTGAGCATTTGGAAACTAAGGAGACCAATTGCTGTAGTTTTGAAAGCAAAATGTTTTCCCATTCTTGCTACATGTAAGACTTCAGCTGCTCAATACTTTGCTGCCTCCTATGTTGTATTTTTCATTTCATCATGTGCCTAATATTATTAGTGGGTGTAAGGTCTGGACTGCAGGTTGACAACTTTAGCACCCAGACTCTTTTACTACAGAGCCATGTTGTTCTAATGCGTGCCGAGTATGGTGTTTGGCATGGTGTTACTGAAATGAGCAAGGCCTTTCCTTAAAAAGACATCTGGATGGCAGTAAATGTTGCACAAAAACATGTACACATCATTCAACATTAACGGTATCTTCACGGATGTGCAAGTTTCCCACGCAATTTGTACTAACAAACCCCCATACTATCAGGGATGCTGGCTTTTGAATTGTTTGCTGATAAGCTGGATGGCCCCTCTCCTCTTTAGCCTAGAGGACGTGGCATTCAAACCACAGGGCAGTTTTTCGCCTCAGTACATTTTAAATGAGCTTTGGCCCAGAGTAGAAGGCAGTGTTTCTGGATATTGTTTACATATAGTTTAATCTCGATATAGCAGAGTTTTAACTTGCACTTGTCGATGCAGTGACAAACTGAGTGTACTGAGAGTGATTTACAGAAGTGTCCATGCAGTGATTTCCAGTACAGAATCCTGTCTTTTTTCAAAGGAGTGCTGCCTAAGGACCTGGAAATCACAGCCATTCAAAACTGGATTTCAGCCTTGTCCCTTGTTCCTTGCGTACATAAATTTTTCTGGATTCTCAAGATATACTGGACAAAGAAAGTTAGGGATCACTCTGATTTTTAATATTGAAATATGATATGGAACATAATTTGAACTATCAAATATTTCAAATTCGAAAATTGGGGTGATCCCTAATTTTCTTTGTCCAGTATATTATGTACCATGGAGGGTAAAGTCTACAAATTCTTTGCAATTTTAAGTTGAAAACGTTATTTTTAAATTGTTGAACTATTTCCCCATGCAGTCTTTCATAGAGTGGTTAAGACTTTTTATATCCAGTCACATTACTGACCTGTTGCTATGTAATCTAATTCGATGAGTGATGTTCTGCCACCTGTCTTTTTCTAGCATCATGCAACTTTTCCAGTCTTTTACTGTCCTCTCCCAACTTTTTAAAACATTTTACTGTTATAAAAATTCAAAATGTGTGGATATTTTTCAAAAAGCAAATACAATTTATCAGTTTCAACATTTGATACCTTGTCTTTGTCCTACTTTCAGTTAAATAATAGGGTTTTAATTGATTTGCAAATCATTGCATTCTGTTTCAATTACATTTTATACAGCGTCCCAACTTTTTTGGAAATGGGGTTCTAGTAGAGGTGACTCTCAAAGCAAAGAAAATCTGGTTGTTAAACAACTAACAAAATAAATCTGTCATGCCAAGTTGTTGGACCTCTGGAATACTTTTTTTGTTTTAAATACCTGAGGCCGAGGTGTCTCTCGCACGTCTCTGTTTAATTTGGTCCCTTAGGTCCAACAGAGTCCACTCCAGCCTTTGGGCTGCTCTGGACTGCTCTAACATTTCTGGGTCAGCTTGTCTTTTGAAATGAAGCGCTGGGACTGAAAACCGGACTGAGCCTTTCCTGCACTCTCTATAGGCAAGACAAAAAAGAAACACACTCTCACAGAGACCATTTATAACTTTTACTCCTCTGAATTTGTATTGAATTGAATTCAGATTTGTGTTAATAATCCAGTCCCACTGCTTACACTGCAGAGGTACACTGCACTCATATATGACAGCTTTTGCAGAGTTGCTTGTACAGTATAAAGGCACAGTATACCAAAGTGTGAATCACCCTTAATTCCCAGTGAGTGATCATCACAAGTCACTGTTCAGAAATGATGGTGTGATGGCCCTTGTTGTTGGCCTTGTGATTGCATGAGCTCTAACCCTCTGCCTCTTGGAGTTGCAGTTGCAAAGGTGTGAATGGTGATTGGAAGCTGCTGGTTAGATACCTGGCACCTAAGATAAAAGCTCCACCTTCAGCATTCAATCTCTCTCTCATCTCTCATCCTTCCACCGGCGCTTGACTTCGTTCCGTTGTTAATTTCCTTTTTTGTATTTGGTTAATTATGTTTTGTTAAAATAAATCATTATTGTTTTTATGGCACTCTGCGTATTCCTCCATTTTTGTCATGGTTTAAGAGCCAGACCATGAAAAATGGGGGCTCATCCTTGTTGAGCTTGGTTCCGTGTAAGTTGGTTTGATTTATTGAATCATTTTTTTTTAATGTTGCGTGAGCTTTTGGCTTTAGCTGCACGTTTTGGATTTGTTGTTTGATTATCTGGTAATGATTTGACTAAGTTGAAATTTTTAATTTAAACTTAGTATTTGTATTTGGTTGTTAAGCCATGTCATTTTTTGAATGATTGGCGTTTTGGTTTGGACACGTACGTAATTGTTTGGAATGCGCCACGATCCTATTGTTCGGTGGCTTTGGTTTGTGCTGTGAGGAGTAGATGTAGTGCTGATTTTGTTTTTAGTAAGCTCTGTTTGTCGGTGGATGTTAATTTGCCATATTTTGTAAGTTTATTTTGTTTTGGGATGTAGAGCATTAGTCCTGGAGTTGGGGCTTTCCTGGTTTCCAGTAGGCGGGGTGTCGGCAGTATTTGTGTGCGTCATTGTAATTGGTGCAGGGACTCCCTTGTAGGTTGTAGCAGTGTTCCACTTTGGGTTCACTGGGCACTCTGGCTGTAGTGTCGCGGTGAATGTGGTTGAAGCATTTGCTTGGGAGCATGTCCATGGTTTTTGGAGAGGTGCTAGCTTGCTAGTCGGTTGCCAAATCCAGCGGTCTTTAGTGCGTAAGTACCCACCACAACTAACTGCATGAAGATTAGGGGGGAGTCAGTTAGTGGGGAGGTGTATTAGTTTGCGGGAAACTCCAAACCATTGAGTTATGCACAAATACTGCTGTTATCTGCTGCTGGTTGGGTTTGTATCTGTGTTCTTTTTGTATTTAAAGATGTCAGATATTGAGGCTTTTATTGCTGCGCCGTCTGAGGAGACCTTGAATTTGTTTTCGAGGGAGCAGTTGCTCCAGATCACAGAACATTATTCAGCTGTGATTTCGGATGGCAAACGTCTAAAGGACGTCATGGTTTTTTTTTTTTCATGGTTTAAGAGCTGGACCATAACAATGATGACAACTGACTGATGCAGAGTTCAGCATCTCATTTCTAATACAACCATGTCAGAAGACGTATCCCATGGTTGTGGAAAAGATGTTTCTGTGTTTCAAGATTAGCAAATTATTGGTCTGCATCAAGCAAAGAAAGCATCAGTGGAGATTGCTAAAATCACTGGAACTGGGTAATGTCAACAAATTATTAAAACCTGGATGGATAGTGATGAACCATCACTATCACAGCAGAAGAAGTGTATTGGAAAAAGCCATGAATGATTGCACCCAGAGATCAAATCATTAACACGGTTGGTAAAGTCTTGTTGTAAAAAAAAAAAAATAGACAGAAGAAATGGCTGTGTTAATTATAAAAGTTTGAGCATTTCCACACGCATAATGCGGCAAGAACTTGTAGGATTGGTAATAAGTAGCTGCATTGCCATAAGAAGGCCTCTTTTGAGTGATGCTAATCGAAAAAGAAATGACTTCAACTTGCACTAGAACATAAAGACTGGACTGTGGAGAAATGGAAAATGGACATGTGGTCTGATGAGTCCAGATTTGCCCTATTCCAATGAGCAGTGAGCACATCAGGATAAGAAAGGAAGCCCATGAAGTAATGTATCCGTCAGTGCCCACTGTACAAACCTCAGGAGGCCGTGTTATGATCTAGGGTTGCTTCAATTGGTCAGGTCTAGACTCAGCAAGGTTATACAGCAATAAAATAAAGTAAGCAAACGACCTCAATATACTAAATGACCAGGTCTCATCAATAGATTTCTTTAATCCTTGATGGCACAGGCATGTTTCAAGATGACAAATCCAAGACTCATTTAGCTCAAATAGTAAAATAGTAGTTCAGCGAGCATGAGGACTCATTTTCGCATGTGAATTGGCCACCTCAGAGTCCTGACCTTTTGGGATGTGCTGCAAAGACTTTACGTAATGATTTGACTCTCCTATCGTCAATATAAGACTTTGGCCATAAATTGATGCTGCACTGGTTAGAAACAAATTATGCAACACCGCATAAGATTGTCAGAACACTGCTGCAACAAATGTGCTCTGTGATCACTGCTGAAGCTGGCCCAACAAACTATTAATGTATGCAATATTTCTTAGCAGGCGGTGTATTAGCGGAGGCATTCATTTGTATGTATCACGTAACCTGCCAAGAGTTTTTACTTCAGTTGTTATCCGTTGTGGGTTCGCCATAGATATTCAAATGGCATAGTCCCAGGACAATTTATTAAATTTTATGTGTATAAATACAGCTGATTAAGAAGGGAGGGAGAGAATGGAATGAAATGAAATATAGATGGAACATCAACTGCTGTAAGGCCACGCCTCCAGCACTCCCAACTCACCAGTCTATTAAGACCCTATTCTTCAGTCCGTAATCATTACCTGCATCTGTTACCTATTTCCTATGGAAGCATATAGTTAACAAAATTAAAATGAAAATGCAATGTCAGAAATGCATTTTCATTTTCAAGATACAAGCGCATTATTTGTATCATAATGAAAATTCAAATGTAATCCTCCACTTTGCATTTTCATTTTCAAGTCCATGTATGCAATTTTTATAACAATTGGAAAATTAAAATACATTCCTCATTTACATTTGCATTTTCGAGAAGTGCCCTGCAATATCACTAGCAAAACGAAAACGAAAAACGCTAATCGTATAAAAGCAAATACATTCTCGGAAATGCTTTTTTCGTTTTTTCGAGAAGCACGCGCATTATTTGTATCATCACGAAAATGCTAAAGTAATCCTCCACTTTGCGTTTGCATTTTCAAGTCCATGTAGGCACTGTTTTCATTTGCAAGAAGTGCCCCGCAATATCACTAACAAAACGAAATCGGAAACGCTAATCTCATAAAGCAAATACATTCTCAGGAATGCTTTTTCTTTTTCAAGAAGCAGACGCAGTATCTGTCTCATAATTAAATCGCTAACGCAGTTCGCCACTTTTTTTCTTTTTCATTTTCGCGACAGACTGCCCTGCCTGACTTTTGCATTTTTTAGATTTCGAGGTCCCACGCGCTTTTCCTAACAAAATTAAAAAGAAAATACCCTCCCTAGTTGGGTGCGGCCTGTCGGTGAGAAGGCGGGACGTCCTCCACAATTTGGTACGGATTGGATATTAGCAAATAAAAGCGATCTCGTTGGTTATCAATCAGAGGCAAACTCCTGCTGCACGCACTTTTATGTCAAAGCACAAATGGCAACTTACATAGTTGGAGCCACTGACTGTGCATGGACGCTCCCCTGCACATTGCGGAGTTTGATTGAGAGTATAGCTAAGGTTTTCCCCTGAAAGACACTGCTCTCGCACTCAATTACCCCCGTGTGCGCTTGGATTAGCGCTGCTTCCACTGAAATTGTGTGCTTACACTCAGATCTGTCGATCTTTGGACGGGGTATCTGCGCATCATCTGTTTAGTTGTTCAGTCGGTTGCAAAGCAAGTTCATACGCTCCTGCTCTCTTGGGCTTCATGTACTTCCATTGCTTTCTTCACGAATTTGGAGTGAAAGGACAGGTCGTATTAATACACCAGTGCCTATACATCTCTTTACCTTAATAGCTAGCTACATACAATGGTAGCCGTGTAACACGTCGACCTCCAGTTCTCTGTTATGCGAGTCTGTTGGTGAATCGCGGAGGTAGGCTGAGCTGAGAGAGGGACAGATTCATCTGTTCGCTTGCATCCTCCAGCTGCAGAAGAAAGGCTTGCGAAATCCATAGATCTATGATTTCTCTTATTATACCGTAAAGTCACTTGTAATAATTTGTTGTCGCTGGCCATAGCCGGATGTCGACACAGTGATATGTTTCGGCCAATCGATGGGTTTTTCATGAACAGTCACATCGTTAGACTAACGCGATGTTAATTAGCTAGCTAACTACTTTCCTGCAAGATGACGAACATTACGAACAACTATAGCATAAAACTTGCTTCCAGTCCATTGAACTTGACCAGATTGCGATCAGTTTCGCACGTCGTAACTTACTGCGTGGTACAGTGCGTTGACCGGTTCCGCAAACGGAATTTGTCTGAAGCGTCTGGTAGGCTATCGATACAGCATTCGGTGGCGGAAAGTTATCTGTTCACGGATTTGCTGAAATTACTCACGCGCTTTGTGGATCAGTTAGTTTTCTTCAGTCATTAGGAATAAAGCCTTGCACAATCATTTTTCAGTGGCACGTCCTTTGACCGGTTCCGCAAATAATTTCCAGTTTCGCAAACAGCGCCCTTTGTCAGGCCAAACTTATGATATTCTTTGTTTATTGGCATAATTGCGTACCCCTGACCACAAAAGAACAGACACATGTATTTTCCACCAATTTTAGCCAGCATTACTCTGCAGGGTATATCATAATAATTGGTCAAATTTATGGATAATTGTTCCGTGTGTTGACATTGTGTCAGCTGGAATCCACGTGTGCTGGCCTCAGTTCAAGACGATTTTGTACATCCATCGATATTCAACTGCTATCAGCGACTATGGATGATTCTTTCTACTCTTTCCAATTCAAGTACGTAGTATACATTAAAATTATCAGGATGAGTCTACAAATTCAGATTAACACAGGACATGAGTAATGATCAACGCGTTGAGCCACTGAAAAACAGTTATGGCGGGGGAAAAGATGTTTTATTTCACATTAACTACATTAAACTTTAATAAAAAAATTTCAGAAAAATAAACAAGAATAAACATGTCTCACAAGTTACAAGTTTGAAAACCAACAAAATGGCGTTTGCGTAACTAGTCAAACGACAAGCAGTCACTCTAATGGGTGTTGATGAAAAAGTATCAAGAGTACGAAATTGGGATTTATATGGTCAAATATTCGATAATTTCCGGTCATAATGACACTAATAGCATTTGATGAATCCCTGGAATACACGCGTTTAACGGCCACACACTGCGCAGTGCGCCTTATCACAGGCGTTGATTTGGTACTGCTGCAACGGCAAGCAACAGTTATCGGGCATTTATTTCTCTATCCAGCCGAATATCTTGAAACGATAGTTAAGAGCTAAATCCAGAATAATTTACCGTTCCAGCGGTGTCAAACTCAAGGCTGACAGCGAAGTCGTTTTCCCGCAAATAAAGTTTGATTTCTGCAAATTGCGGAACCGGTCAACCCATTCTAACACTATGCTTGCAGCAGGCTGCGTCTCACTCCCGCAGCTTAGTGCACCCCCGCCATTCATCCACAAAATTGCAGTGAGGCACACCAACTGGAAGCCGATGTGTTTGTTACCCGGCAACTCTTATATGTAGCAGCAACTAAGGTATAAGAAAAGTATGGGCACCAATGTATTAATAAGCGGCCCTTTTATTCCGAAATCGTGAAGAAAGCCACGGAAGTAGCTACCTATGCAGCCCCGGTGGCCAGGACCGTATGAACCCGCAAAAGATAGCGTGCAGATAATCTGTCCGACCATTGATTGATCGAGTGCAAGCACACGGTTTGAGTGGAAGCAGGTCTAATCCAAGCGCATGCAGGGGCTAATTGAGTGCGAGAGCAGGATCACTGCAATTTTAGTCTAACGATGTGACCGTTCATGAAAAACACATCGATTGGCCGAAACATATCACTGTGTCGACATCTGGCTATGGTCAGCATATTATTGCAAGCGACTTGGTATAATAAGAGAAATCTATGGATTCCGCAAGCCTTTCTTCTGCAGCAGGATGCAAGCGAGCAGATGACTCTGTCCCTCTCTTAGCTCAGTCTACCTCTGCGATTCATCCACAGACTCGCATAATAGAGAACTGGAGGTCGACGTGTTACACGGCTACCATTGTATGTAGCCAGCTATTAAGGTAAAGAGACGTATAGGCACTGGTGTATTAATACGAACTGTCCTTTCACTCCAAATTCGTAAAGAAAGCACTGGAAGTACATGAAGCCCAAGAGAGCAGGAGCGTATGAACTTGCTTTGCAACCGACTGAACAACTAAACAGATGATGCGCAGATAACCCGTCCAAAGATCGACAGATCTGAGTGTAAGCACACAATTTCAGTGGAAGCAGCGCTAATCCAAGCGCACACGGGGGTAATTGAGTGCGAGAGCAGTGTCTTTCAGGGGAAAACCTTAGCTGTACTCTCAATCAAACTCCGCAATGTGCAGGGGAGCGTCCGTGCACAGTCAGCGGCTCCAATTATGTAAGTTGCCATTTGTGCTTTGACATAAAAGTGCGTGCAGCAGGAGTTTGCCTCTGATTGATAACCAACGAGATCGCTTTTATTTGCTAATATCCAATCCGCATTAAATTGTGGAGGACGTCCCGCCTTCTCACCGACAGGCCGCACCCAACTAGGGAGGTATTTTTTTTTAATTTTGTTAGAAAAGCGCGTGGGACCTCGAAATCGAAAATGCAAAGTCAGGCAGGGCAGTCTGTCGCGAAAATGAAAAAAGAAAAGTGGCGAACTGCGTTAGCGATTTAATTATGAGACAGATACTGCGTCTGCTTCTTGAAAAAGAAAAAAGCATTTCCGAGAATGTATTTGCTTTATGAGATTAGCGTTTTTGATTTCGTTTTGTTAGTGATATTGCGGGCATTTCTTGCAAATGAAAACAGTGCCTACATGGACTTGAAAATGCAAACGCAAAGTGGAGGATTACTTTAGCATTTTCGTGATGATACAAATAATCGCGTGCTTCTAAAAACGAAAAAAGCATTTCGAGAATGTATTTGCTTTATACGATTAGCGTTTTGTTTTTAGTTTGTTAGTGATATTGCAGGGCACTTCTAAAAAATGCAAATGTAAATGAGGAATGTATTTTAATTTTCCAATTGTTATAAAAATTGCATACATGGACTTGAAAATGAAAATGCAAAGTGGAGGATTACATTTGAATTTTCATTATGATACAAATAATGCGCTTGTATCTTGAAAATGAAAATGCATTTCTGACATTGCATTTTCATTTTAATTTTGTTAACTATATGCTTCCATAATTTCCACTGTTTGGTAGTATTTCCTATTTAAGTCTGAGCTTTGCACTCATTCATTGCAAACTCTCGTAAGCCTTACAAGCCTGTGTTTAGTCTTGTATAGACTTTTCTCCTGCATTTGCGTGTACTATTATTATAACTCTTGAAAATAGTGCTGTTAAATGTTTTATTCAGCACTTAATAGTATAATCCAGGAACCTCGATTCCTTGTTTCTTTTAGTAATACATTGTACTGTGGCCAACGCCCAGTGTTTATATTACCAATATTATTATCCGGGAACCTTGATTCCTTGTTCTTTTGTACTGTATCCAGTGTTGCCTTCTTTGCTGCCCTGAAGGCATAATAAATTCAACCAAGTTCATCTTCGCACCTGAGTCCAGTCCTACATTTCCTGTCTTCCATGCACATCACCGGTGCTAAGAGCACAACCCTTACAGAAGACTTTGACAACCATGGACTCAGCGAGGATTCCTCTGCCCCAGGAGGTAGGAGAATTTGCTGCCCAACCACCTGACCGCTACAACGTGGTGGCGAATCAGCAGAGGAAGATTGCGCATCTGGGGGCTGCCCTGGACAAACTCTCCATCTCCCACGCTCCACCGCCACCACCAACCTCCATCTCTCCTGCTGGTGTGCAGACTCCCTCAGCCATTCCCCAGGGTGAATCACCACAGCGCCTGCCAGAGCGCTACAACGGACAATCCACTGCGTGCAAAGCCTTCCCTCTACAGTGCGCACTCTATTTTACTTACCATTCCACCTTGAGTGACGCCGAGAAGATTTCCGCAGTGGTGACCCTCCTCTCTGGCAAGGCGCTCGACTGGGTGACACCTGTCTGGGGGGAAGCTTCATTCACTACCTGTGGCAGCTTTCTCCTAGCAGTTTTGCTCGATCTTCGACCACCCTGGGAAAAAGGCTGGGGACCAGCTGCTGGACCTGCGGCAGGGAACGATCTCAGCGGCTGACTATGCCCTCCAATTCCGGACCTTGGCCGCAGCCAGAGGCTGGAATGAACCTGCCCTGATTACCACCTTCTGGAATGGGCTGCGTCCGGAGCTGACGGCAGAGATGGCCTGCAGGGACTTAGACCTGTCCCTGGCGTTATACATCTGTGCGGCCATCAGCCTGGACCAGCTCATGCAGGAGAGATGGTGGGTCCAGCCCAAAGGCTCCACCAAGCTGCCAAAGGGGGAGATGAAGCCAATGGAACCGGGGCTCTCTCGACCACTAGAGCGTCGCCCCTGGAGGAGAACTGGCCCCTGCACCCACTGCCAAGAGGAGAGTCCAGCGCCCACCAAGATAAAGGTGTCACCTACCGCCATGACTGGCCAAAAATTCAAGATCCCTGTCAGAGTGGCCTTTAATGATGTGACCCTTTGCACAGAGGCCCTGATTTACTCCGGTGCAGTGGGCAGTTTTGTCTCCCTCCAGTTGTGTGACAACTTCAGGCTCCAGTCCGTGGGATGGGAAACTGCTGGGCAGTGGCAGCATCATCTGCCAGACAGCGCCAATCTCCCTCTGCATTGAACAGCTTCATCTGGAGGAACTCCCGATGCTGCTCCTTGACTACTCGAGCCACCCACTCATCCTCGGCCTACCGTGGCGGTCGAAGCACAACCCCACTATATACTGGCATCTAAGAAGTCTCACCTTCTGCTCACCCACCTGTCGATGACACTGTGGCCCCCTCCCTGTTGCCTCCACAACCGTCGAGAGCCCTGACTAAGAGAACCAGCCTGATGTCCCTGAAGAGTACTGGGACCTGCATGAGGCATTCAGTAAAACTAAAGCAACCCAGTTACCTCCTCATCATCCATGGGACTGTGCCATAGAGCTCCTTCCCGGCACTGCACCCCCCAGGAGCCATGTATACCCCTTATCGGTGGCTGAAACTCAAGCTATGGAACAGTACGTACAAGGAGCAGGGCTTCATTCGTCCTTCAAATTCACCTGCATCTGCAAGCTTCTACTTCGTCGGGAGGAAGGATGGAGGTCTATGCCCCTGTATAGACTACAGAGGACTAAATGACCTCATGGTGAGATACAGATATCCACTCCCCCTGGTCCCCAGCGCAGTGGAGCAACTCCAAGATGCGAAGATCTTCACTAAGCTTGACCTCCGCAGTGCGTAAACTTAATCCGCATCAGGAAGGGAGACAAGTGAAAGAGGGCTTTTAGCACCACCTCTGGCAACTACGAGTACTGGTTCATGCCTTATGGCTTTGTTAACGCCCCATCTGTGTTCCAGTCCTTCATCAATGATGTGCTACGAGAGATGCTGGGAAGATTCATCATCGCCTACCTTAAAGACATCCTCATCAACTCAACCACGGGTAAAGAACATGTGAATCACGTAAGGAGAGTGCTCTGGTGCAACACCGACTGTACATTAAAGCCAAAAAATGTGTCTTCCACCAGTCGACTGTCTCCTTCCTCGGAAACGTGACTGGACCAGAGGGATTGGCTACGGAAGAGAAGAAGGTGAAGGCAGTAGCAACATGACCAGTCCCATGGACTATAAAGGAGCTCTAACACTTCATGGGGTTTCCCAACTTCTACCAACGCTTTATTAAAAACTTCAGCACAGTTGCCCAGCCTCTAACGCATCTGTTCAAGGGAAACCCAAAGACCTGGGATAGAATTCTGATGCTGAACACACCTTCGACACAATAAAAAGCCTGTTTGTTACTGCTCCTATACTCAAATTACCAGACACCGAAAAGCCCTTTTAGGTGGTAGAAGTCGACGCCTCCAGTGTGTGGGTGGGAGCAGTCCTGTCCCAGAGACATGAGGTGCCTGAGAAGCTGTATCCTTGTCCTTTTTTCTCTCCTACAGATTTACACCCGCAGAGGCCAACTACGATGTGGGCAACTGGGAGCTGTTAGCGGTAAAGTTAGCACTCGAAGAGTGGAGGCAGTGGTTGGAGGGAGCCCGTCACCTATTCACTCTAAGGCCACCCCTCTAGCGCTCCAAATCACCAGTCTATTAAGACCCAGACCACATTCTTCAATCCGTTATCATTACCGGCATCTGTTACCTATTTCCGCTGTGTGGTCGTATTTCCTATTTAAGTCTGAGCTTTGCACTCAAGAACCTCGATTCCTTGTTCTTTTCTATTTGTAATACATTGTACTGTAGCCAACGCCCAGTGCTTGTATTACCAATATTATTATCCAGGAACCTCAATTCCTTGTTCTTTTGTATTGTATCCTGCGTTGCCTTCTTTGCTGTAGCGAAGGAATAATAAATACAACCAAGTACAAATCTTCACACCTGAGTCCAGTCCTACATTTCCTGTCCTCCATGCACATCAACGGTGCTCACAGCACAACCCTTACAACTGCACACAATATGGAAATGCTTTTCGGTCTGCAACTGTGTGCACCAGTGCAGCAAGTGCAACCATTTCTGCCTAGTACACTGCACGTTCAAAAACTATCACGGAATATAATTATGAACAAAGATTGTGCACTAAATTAATTTGAATTAGACTCATCAGTTAAGGTTAAATGCTATAATGTACAGGAACAAATCTATCTTTAATTTAGTCTTTAATTGTACTCCAGAATTTTTGATCAAACATGGACATGAGCTTGGTGCTTATTTGTAAAATAATTGAGTGTACATAGCAAAATTGTGTGCAACTCCTCTCCATATTTTCAAGTGAAGCGAATGATTCATTTTTGGGTGCACATGGACATGTGTTTTGCTTAGAATGCACTGATAATCCAGAAAAATGATTTGCTGCAGTCTGGGATCAGCACTGAAAGGAAATGTTATCAGCAACTGCAAAGAAAACCCTAGCCAGGTGGGTGGATGTCATTCACTGTTTAAGAATTTCATCTTCTTACGAGCCAAGATTTCACTGAATAAGATGAACATTCCAAATTATGTTCCTAATTTAAATATAATTTTTTATACCACCACAGCGAACTATTTTATTACTAGACTAGGGTTATTCAACTCTTTTTTATACAAAATGTTGCATTACCAATTTTTATATAATTTTCCACTGCTGAAAAAAAGGAATAAAAATCCTCTGTACAACATCTCAAAACACAGCCATAAGTCAGTGAGCCTAAAAAAGTGGACGTAATAAATGAGAGTTGTTTGTAAACATGGCTGTCAGTCATTGCAAATGCTTAAGAAGAGGGTCAAAGTTCATCGATGTATATATTTGGGGCAGAGCTATCAACCTCATTTTGGCAGTGGGCTGAAGTAAAGGAAAATATGGATTAACTTGCAGTCCAGAACACAAGGTCAGGCAGGGAAATACAACCCCAATTCCGAAATAGTTGGGACGAAGTGTAAATTGTGGATAAAATCAAAATGCAATGACTTTCAGATCACATGAGCCAATATGTTACTTACAATAGAACACAGATAACATTTCAAATGTTGAAACTGAGAAATTTTACATTTTTATCCACAAAATGAGCTTATTTCAAATTTTCTGGCTGCAACAGGTCTCAAAAAAGTTTGGACATAGGCAAAAAATGGTTGAAAAAGCAAGAGAATCAGCTGAAAGAACATTTAGCAAGTAATTAAGTTAACTGGCATCAGATGTGTAACATGATTGGTTATAAAAGGGATGTCAAGTAAAGATGGCCAGAGGCTCTCCAACCCTTGAAGGCTTGCCTAAAAAATTGTGGAATACTTTAAAAACAATGTTCCTCAATGTCAAATTGAAAAGGCTTTGAAGGTCTCATCATCGACAGAGCATAACATCATCAAAAGATTCAGAGAAACTGGAAAAATCTTTGTGCGTAAGGGACAAGGCCGAAGACCTTTACTGGATGCCCATGATCTTCGGGCCCTCAGATGCCACTGCATCACTCACCGACATGATTCTGTCATTGACATTACTAAATGGGCCCAGGAATACTTCAAGAAACCACTGCCTGTAAACACAGACCGCCATGCTATCCACAGATGCCACCTAAAACTCTATCATGCAAAAAGGAAGCCATTGTTGAGCATGATCCAGAAGCGCCACCGTGTTCTGTGGGCCAAGGCTAATTTAAAATGGACTGCAGCAAAGTGACAAAGTGTCCTGTGGTCAGACGAGTCCAAATTTGACATTCTTTTTGGAAATCATGGGCGTCGTGTCCTCGGGGCTAAAGAGGAGAAAGACCACCCCCCCTGTTATCATGATTCAGTTCAAAAGCCAGCATCTCAGATGGTATGGGGATGCATTAGTGCATATGATGTGGGACACTTGCATGTTTTAAAAAGCACCATGAATGCTGAAAGGTATATAAAGGATTTAGAGCAACATATGCTCCCCTCCAAACGATCTATTCCAGGGAGGTCCTTGTGTATTTCAACAGGACAATGCAAAACCATATACAGCAGCTATTACAACAGCATGGCTTCATAGTAGAAGAGTCCGTATACTGAACTGGCCTGCCTGCAGTCCTGATCTTTCACCGATTGAGAACATTTGGCGCATAATTAAACGAAAAGTCCGTCAAAGGAGACCCAAAACTCTCCAGCAGCTGGAAGCCTGTATTAAACAAGAGTGGGATCAAATTCCAATGGCTGAATTCAAGAAACTTGTCCCCTCAATGCCCAGACGCCTCCACTCTGTGTTAAAAAGAAGAGGGGATGCTACACCATGGTAAACAGGCCCCTGTCCCAGCTCATTTGAGACCTGTAGCAGCCATCAAATTTGAAATGAGCTCATTTTGTGGATAAAATTGTAAAATTTCTCAGTTTCAACATTTGCTATGTTATCTCTGTTTTATTGTGAATAAAATACTGGCTGGTGTGATTTGAAAGTCGTTGCATTTTGATTTTATTCACAATTTACACTTTGTCCCAACTATTTCGGAATTGAAGTTGTATATGGGTTCCATTAAGCCCAGCTTGACACAGAAATGCTGTTTACCTGTGAATCGTGTGAGGGTGGGACATGTTTCCTCCAGCAGAATCGCCCTGGAATTGAAATAAAGGATGTGCTGCAAGCCCCTGTTTCTCTGAGAGACACAAGAATGGCATTTATTTTCTTCTTTTAAGAATCAGGTCAGCATCAATTTACAAAAGTCTTCAGTTCTGCTGTCTGCAGTGAAGTAACTATGAATTACAGTATATTGGCAGCTATTTTGCCTTCTATTATTTGCTTGTTTTGCATTATTTCTCTCCAAATAAAGTGAATAAAGTGACAGTCAGTTATATTTAACTTAGGGATTCAAAAGAAAAACTGAAATATGGCAATTTCGACATCAATGGAAAGCTTAGAACGCAAATAATGCACAGTAATGTCATTCCATCACATTATCGATATGAGAAAATGGAAACACGCATGAAACGACAGTACTTAATCGAGCATGAATAGTTCCGTGATGCCAGGAAAGAGGCATGTTTGGGTGACGTCACAAACGGGTTTTGCAAGCTCTGCTCTGTTACATGTCAATAGAAATACTTTGTCTCTCTCTTACAGTGTTGGGCTGTAACTGTAACGCCGTTACTTTTGACGGTAACTAGTACTCTAACGCATTACTTTTTAAATAAATAAACTCAGTTACCGTTACAATATGGTGCGTTTGTCCGTTACTCTGTAAATAAATTCATAGAGTATGTAATGCTGATTACATCCAATGGGTGGCAATGTTGTAAAGAGACATCCTTGTCTGAAAGCTCTGTGAAAACTGGAACTTGATCAGTGACGACGGTAACCCCAAGTTTTGGCTTCAGGTGACGGTGAAAATTGAGGCAAGAAACAAAATCTTAGCATATTTCATGTTCCTGAAACCCTAACAATTATATTTTTGTTGAACGGCAGAAATGTTTCAATAAAATGAATCGCTGTGGTACCCTGGAAAAAGTGCTTGACCGCTCAGTCGAGTTGCCCAGTCATGGTAAACTGAAGCTGATGCCAACTCAGCGTATAAACACACAGTCAAGATAAAAAATGTAATCCGCCAATTTCCTTGCTAGACTGCATTGTTCATGTTACCTTCAGATCGGCATACCTATAAAGCCATTTACTGTTTAGGCTACATAATAATATAATGATGATAATAATGAGATCTTTGCATAATAAGATAAATAATAAGCTAGTGCTCATTTATTCTGTCATAGCCATCGTAGCTGAGCCATATTGAATAACACTGTGCATCAGAGGCGTAACCAGAACTTCAAAATGTGTACGCACTAAACATGCCTTTACAATAAGTCCTGACTAATTCTCTGTCGTTTTTCTTAATTAACGATACATTCACGCTGAAAGCGCACTACATTATCTAGTGTTGGTTATTCTCCTCATTGAGCAAGACAACAACCATTCATAACGCGCAATTGGAGCATTTCAATTAGGTTATGCTTATTCAAAATTGTGTGAAGATGTTTCCAATCTTTTTGTTTGGTTTACTTTAAACAATAGAAAAAAAATCATAAAATGCAGGTTAGACCGCTTGATATGCCAAAAAGATAGTGCGGAAGTTTGTGAGCAGTTTACCATTCAAAAAGCAAATACCTACGTAAGAGTAAATTATTTTTCTGAACCAAATTCAGCTCATTATAGATCGCATGAAGGAAGAACGTGTGTCTTTAATTGCCAATGGTTGATTCTTATTGGATAACATGTTACTAAAGGAAAATTATTGAGAGCAAGTCAGGACCAATAATTGTTGTAAAGGGATGTGCCGTGCAAAAACATATTGAAGTTCTGGCTACGCCTCTGCTGTGCATTGAGTAGTCATAGTTACAGCTATCTAGATGGGTAGCTAGCGATAAACATTAAATTTTACTATGGTAAATATATGAGGCTGTAATTGAAGGGATGGATATTATGTAGCACAGTAAACATGAATTTCAGTCTCTTGTTTTCTATGTCGGTTTGAATTGATGGGAAGCATCTAGATAGCCATGTTGTATTTGCTTTAGTAACCTCTGTCTCTTATCTAAGCGCATCGTCTGGTCTGTTTATTTTATCAAATTACTTCTATTTTTAGGTTACTATTACATTTTATTGACTGTTGCACTTTTTACAGCATATATATTTATGTGTATGTGTGTGTGTGCGTGTGTACACAGTTATGCCCAAAATTATTCATACCCCTTCCAATTTTTGGGTTTTTTTGAGATATTTTTTGACAAATCAAACTTATTTTTGCACAAATGACACAGTAAGTTGACATAAGGCTGTAAGAATTACAGTAAACAATTTTTTGAGAAATACAATACTTTTTGGTATTTTATTTGACAGATTTACAAAAAATGCCATGTCCAGAATTATTCATACCCTTTTCTCAGTAATTGATGGCGAAGCCTTTATTGACAATTACAGCCTCCAAACGCTTCCTGTGGTTGATCCCAAGGTTTCTACACATTTTCACAGGGATTTTGGCCCACTTATCTTTGGCAAACTTCTCCAGGTCCTTATGGTTTGAGGGTCTCCTTGCCATGACCTTGGTCTTCAGTTCCCTCCGCTGATTCTTGATAGGATTGAGGTCGCAGCTCTGGCTTGGTCGCTCCAAAACGTTCACTTTGTTGTCCACTAACCATTTCTTGACGGATTTGGCCATGTGTTTAGGATCATTATCCTGTTGGAAGATCCATTCCTGCCCAAGACCAAGTTTTTCAGCGGATTGCTTGATGTTTTCACTGAGGATCTGGATATACTGGTCCTGTTTCATAATGTCATTCACTTTAACAAGGTGTCTGGGCCCATTCCTGAAAAGCAACCCCAGAGCATGATACTCCCGCCACCATGTTTGACTGTTGGGACCGTGTTTTTCGGTTGAAGACTTCACCTTTTTTACGCCTCTTACATTTCTCCAACCCAGACACACAAGAACTCATCTAGCCTTCGCAAAAGCTCACCTGGATGAAGATATAAGCTTCTGGCTGTCAATGTTATGGACAGATGAAACAAAGATCAGCTGTTTGGGCACAGAGATGTGGCTTTTGTTTGGCGTAAGAAAGGTGAAGCGTTCAACCTGAAAAACACGGTCCCCACTGTCAAACATGGTGGCGGGAGTATCATGCTCTGGGGTTGCTTTTCAGCAAATGGGCCTGGAAACCTTGTTAAAGTTAATGGCATCATGAAACAGGACCAGTATATCCAGATCCTCAGTGAAAACATCAAGCAATCCGGCGAATAACTCGATCTTGGGGAGGAATTGATCTTCCAAAAGGATAATGATCCTAAACACACGGCCAAATCAGTCAAGAAATGGTTAGTGGACAACAAAGCGAACGTTTTAGAATGGCCAAGCCAGAGCTCCGTCCTCAATGCTGTCGAGAATCAGTGAGAGGGAACTGAAGACCAAGGTCATGGCAAGGAGACCCTCAAACCATAAGGACCTGGAGAAGTTTGCAAAAGAGGAGTGGGCCAAAATCCCTGTGGAAACGTGTAGAAACCTTGTGATCAACTTCAGGAAGCGTTTGGAGGCTGTAATCGTGAATAAAGGCTTTGCCATCAATTACTGAAAAAAGGGTATGAATAATTCTGGACATGGCATTTTTGTAAATCTGTCAAATAAAATACCAAAAAGTAATGCATTTCTTGAAAAATTGTTTACTTACTGTACTTACAGCCTGATGTCAACTTACTGTGTCATTTGTGCAAGAATAAATTTGATTTGTCAAAAAATATCTTGAAAAAACTCAAAAATTGGTAGGGGTATGAATAATTTTGGGCACGACTATATATATATATATATATATATATATATATAGCACACGTTATCATTAGAAAAATGTTTTCTTCAATAAATTGATCAATTTTATAAACATATTCTGCATATTCTGCTGTCAATAATTTTTTAAATGAAAAAACTTAAACTTCAGTTGCACAAATGAAAAAATTCCATTGATGCCTAATGCTTGTTAGTTCAAGCCTAAAGTTACCCTAACTGGGCAAGTTAACCGGCTGGTTGACTAGTGTATCTGCCATCTGGTTGGGTCATCTGGGGGAAAAAAACTGAATAGTTGCTAAATGTGGAGTCAAGAACACAATTTTACCAATAAATATTCTTTTTGAAAATATATTTCGTAGTGTGTCTGTTAAAGGGTTAAAAAAGTAACTAAAAAGTTATTTTTAACAGTAATGCATTACTTTTTGGTGTAAGTAATCAACAAAGTAATTGAGTTACTTTTTGAATGAAGTATCTACTAACTGTAACTAGTTACTATTTTTCAGTAACTAGCACAACACTGCTCTCTAAGCTTTTTATTTTGTTCAGTGGCGGTTCTAGAACCGGGAATTGGGGGGGCACAGACACGTCCTTTTATGACAATTAGTCCTGGCTAGTTCTCAATCATTTTCCTTTACTGACCCGTTTTCCAATTATCGTAATTGGCAACTGAAGACACGGTTTCTCTCCATATGCGATCCAGCGATCGAACAGCGATGAAATCATGGGCTAAATTCAGTACAGTGGCGGAACCTGAACTGAGAATTGGGGTGCACAAAACATCCATTTAAAACAGTTATTAGTCCTGAACTGTTCTCAGTCATTTTCATGATCAACAAAAGGTTCACTCCAAGAGCACTCCACACTTAAAAGGTGCTGCTTGTTCTCCCCGATTATGTAAGATGACAACCATTCCTCTGAACGTGTATTTGCTGTATTTAAATCAACGTTATTCAAATTTGCATACCTGACGACTCTCGCGCAAATAGCTTGAGCCGCACGCTGCCTATTTAACTGCCGAGTGCCACTTTTTTTTTTTAATCAACCCACGCAATACCGAGAGCGAAAGGAAATATTTCATTGGAACGTGGACCTGTTCAATCAACGCGAAGCATAGGCCTATTAATAAGTAAATTATTTTTCTGTACTAAATTTCGCCCATGATTTCATTGCTGTTCGATCGCATATGGAGAGAAACCGTGTCTTCAGTTGCCAATTACGATAATTGGAAAACGCGTCAATAAAGGAAAATGATTGAGAACTTGCCAGGACTAAAAGGGACGTGTCTGTGCCACCCCAATTGCCAGTTCTAGACCCGCCACTGGACAGTAGCTTAAAAAAAAAAAAAAAAAAAAGATTTAATCATGGGATTTAAAACTATGAACTACTGGAAGATCTGGAAGAAATCTATTAAGAGTTCTGACTCGTCAGGCTTTAAAAACAAAATTGAAAACAGTTTTCACAGTGTTCACTGTATTACAACTGTGGAACATCTGGGTACTTACAGAGTACACAACCCGTATGTGACATCATGGAAAATGAGACTGTCGGCGGACTGGTCACGGTGGAAAAGGAGCAACATTTGGAAAGCGAATATCAAGTCGCATTAAACTTTTTTTCTCTTGTTATATTAGTGAATACCTTCAACCCATCATGAAATTGTCATAACGGACCAATTTTATGGGTACTTATTTTCTTTGAATCCCTACTTTAAATGACAAGAGGTGCACAGATTTGCAATGCATATACACCCGGACATAAGTGAGTTATTTAATGCCATGATAGAGACTTCACATTTTGATGAGGGAAAGCACCTATAGTTTCATATAACACACTCAAACCTTTCAAAATTAACTAAAGCATTAATGATAGCAAGGAGAGACTGTTAATTGTGCAATATCTTTTCAAAAAGCATTATCAGAGAGGCTTAACCCCTTTTGTAAGGTCATTGAGCCCGAGCTGTGGATGGAATTATTTTTGCACCGACTGGTGTGCTACAGGGGATAGCCGCACTCGTATTCGTTCCAGCATATACGTGTTTCTCGGCCTGTAAGAGAATGTATTCAGTATACGTGGCACTCGCACCGTGGCATAGTGAGAACTGAAAATTTGGTGGGACACCAAACATCCCTTTCAAACAATTATTAGTCCTGACTCAGTTGCAAATCATTTTAATAATTAACAATAGATTCATCCAGAGAACACTCCACACTGTCAGGTGTTGCTAGTTCTCCCTGTTTAGGTGAGACGACAATCATTCATTTGGACTCGTAATTTGGTGCATTTAAATCAGCATTCTTCAAAATTGTTTTCTTGTCAACTCTCACACCGTAGCCAGCAATCTTACACTTAATAACAAAAGTGAAGATTGAAGATTTTACTTCAGCAAACAAAATTATATTTAATAGCCGAGTCCAACTTTTTAATCAACCCACGCTGCACAGAGAGTGAAAGGCTATATTTCATTGGAACGTGGATCAGTCATTCTTTAATCAATGTGTATTTAAAGGATTCCCATGCGGAATTCAAGTCCTTGTGCATGGAAGTTTTTCAGTTCCAGATGCGTAACGGTAGATTTACCGCTAGTGACATGGAAACCAGTTATGACTCCTGACTTCTCACGCTTTTCTTTTCTCTGGGGTTGGAAGCTGTGAAATTGCATGAAGACATTTCAAATGGTCTTTTTTGTATTTCATTTAAAAAATTTAAATGATCATGAAATGCAAGTTAAATCACCTGATGTGTGGAAAAGGTTATGCACAGGTTTCAGAGCAGTTTGCCTTTTCTAAAGCATAGGCCTGTTTTTGAGTAAATTATTTTTCTGTTCTGAATTTATCCAATTGTTCAGTCACCACTAGATGGTTCGGAGAGAGAAGCCGTGACTTTGATTTCTGATGGATTATTATCATAATTGGTTTTTAACATAAAAGTGTTAAAAAATGAAAATGATTGAGAACAAGCCAGGACTAATAATTGATGTAAAGTGATGCTCTGGGCCCCACCAATTTTCAGTGCTGGCTGCACCACTTCACTCACAGGCATAAAGCTCCCCATCACAAAGGGGTTAATTCACAAAACAATTTATTAGTATTCCACGATCAAAGCATGTTTGACAGAAATATCTGTCTTCACCTTAAAACCATGAAGAGTGTCTTTGTATACACAAGAATATTCCAGGATTGGTAGAATTAAATGAAGAGTATTTACTTACTTTGGTGATTATAGGCTTCATGGCTTGACAAAGATAAGAGCAGGCAGTAGGATATCAGTAAAGATGTAAATAGATTGATGTAAATAGCCATTATTTTTACTTTGCACTAAAAGAAATTCCAATCAGTTCTGCAATCTGTCAAAATGGAAAAAAAAAAGGTCATTTGATCACATGATGCTTACTCAATGCAAACTCATGCACACCTTACAATAAATAAGAAATCATACACAGCCTGGAAGTGTCCATGAATACACACAGATTAATTAAGAATCAAACTTTCTGTCAAACATACCAGTGAAACCTACCCTTTTTATTGGTACAAACACTTAAAGCATATACTGTAAAGTATGTACCAAGGTTTTCTTAAAAAAAAAAAAACATTTAAAAGTCTGTTATCACTCAGAAAGCAGAACTAGTCCAAACTTTTTTTTGTTTTAAGCTCCTTAGAAGAGCTTTGACCAGCAAGGATGTTGTGCTAGAGTGTTTTTCATGAAAAAATTCTTACCGTTTGATAATTTGATGGTTTTGCGAGGCAGACTCACAGTTCAAGCTTTGCTCAAGGTGATTGTGCCAGTCTGGTGGCAGGTGATAGCTGGAGGGTCAATTCCAGGACTTTCTGTGGGAGTCATTTTCATGCTCTCTTAAATTCTTCAAGAACACTTCACCCTGGCAACTCTTTCCAAAACACTCAACCATAACAACAGAATGGAGTGAGTTTCAAGATGTCATATAAGAAGTTCACTTACGTTCATCCTCATTTTGTGAATTCTACCTCACCCAGGGGGATTTCAACTTTGGCATACAATTTATATACTGTTAATTACAGTTTAATGAGCACCAATGTAGATGCATGACTGATAGGGAGAGCACCCCCAAGATCCTCAGAGAATGAGGAAAATAACATGAACAAAGGTTCAAAGACGGGCCATGATCAGATGGTTAGCAATGGGTGAGTATTTAAATGAGCAAGTTTAATATTCTCTTTGGAGGTGCAGCCTAAGCCACAAGTATTAACTCCAGGCTTCTGAAGGATCAGTTTATGCCTAAGTTTCTGTAATATTCCAAAATACCTCACTATATCAAATCTATATTGAATTATGTGATGTCTTTAGGCCTATTCTGAGATCTTAGAGAATTATGGCATTATCCACTGTCCCTAATGAGAATAGAGAAATTGTGTTCTCTCAGGGGACCATTAAGCCCACAGTTAGTAAACAGAACAGAGAGAGAAAAGAATTCAAATAAAATGCACAAATAGCATGAAAACAGAGTGAGCTATATGAGGTGTATATTTTTAAAGGTGAAAGACTGCCATAAAGGTAATAGACCAGTGAGCTGAAAATCTGCAACATTTCCCACATGGCTGAACCCAGTTTCATACTATGCACCTTTCTTTTCTATGACAGAGTATGCAACACTACTTCTGTTCAATTGATGAACCATCAAATTAACAAGAACATTAATGACATTCATTTTATTATGTTTAGCACAATCAATGCCAACACAATCATTCAATCATACATATAAAACAATCTTCTCTATTACAGGTCAACAATAACTTATTTTCATGGCCGTCGCTGGGGTGGTTCTTTCAGCTTATGCACTAGTTTTCTATATATTGAAGGAACATAAAGAGTTCTTACTATGAAATGTCAAAATAGGATTGTACTCTGACTGAGATATCCAAGTGTTTCTGTGATCCAGATCATTGCATTCACACATGGTAATTGCATTAATACATGATCTTTTACAAGAGGTGGAGGATTTACGTCAGCAAAGTGTAAAACCTGCAAAACGGCTGTCCCTGACATTATTATTTCTGACGTAACCACTTTCATGAGGGGGTCAAAAAGCCCTCAGCACACTCTACTGTGTCACAGTCCACTGTGTCATTGAGAGACTTATACTTGACTCAAAGCTAGAGTGTCCAAATGCACTAAAAGCAAAGGAGAAGTGACATTTGTGAAATAAGCTAGAAAGGCAACATTTGCTTTGGAATATCTGTGTACTTTCAGAGCTGCGGCATTGTTGTGTAGACCACATCATGGAATCTTGCATGAACTATGAAGCTGAATGGAAATTCTATTATTTGGTTGTTGGGATCCTACTGAGTGGTTGCCAAGGTGGTTTCCAGGTGATTGCATGGGCCATGCTATTTGGTGTCTTAAGTGCTTTTCGTTAGTTTCAACGGCCTTTCTTGGGTGTTGGTTGGTTGTTCCATGGCAGTTGCCAAAGTGTTGCCGGTAGCAGGGCTGGACTGGGACAAAAAAAAACGGCCCTGGCATTTTCGGCCATGGCGGCCCAACCTGATCATGACGTGACGGCCCGTCATACGCGCACACTTTGCTGTAACCAAAAGTTAAAATTAAGCTCAGTCGTAGCCTACATGCCCTGGAACTCCACACAGAAATGCCCCAGGCCGGAATCAAACCCACAACCTTCTTGCTGTGTGGTGGCAGTGCTAATCACTGCACCACCATGACAAAGAAGAAGTTATCATCATCATTATTATTATTAATATATTTACATGAATGAATGTGAAAAAGAAATGTGACTTTGGGGCCAATTATAATTTTTCAATAAGACCATTGCACTATTTGGATTGATTCATGCATAACCTTTTTCAATTATGTTACATATCTTACAGACTCAGCAGGGCATAGAATAGCTCACTAGCTTCAGAACCGCAGTACTCGCTGGTTGCAAGTTTGCTGGCAGGTGATTCTGAACGTCAAGACAGGGTTTTAAATAGGAAAATTTGAAAGTCTTCCTTGCTGTATTCCAGGACAAATTTTATTTGCCACCGTAAAACAACAAATCAATACGCATCAAATAGTAGGTTATTAACAGCTGGTCCATCAGTGGGGGCCTTTTGTAAGCAAGCAAATTTTAACCGAATACATACTTGCGATAGCCTACTAATTTAACGTCAGTTTTACCGCTTTCCATGTCCCTCTCCAAATGAAAACTGCTTGCTACACGAGGATCATCGTGGCAGCTGGTCACAATTTTTTTAGCGTTTGAAAGCCTGAGGCTCCAATTTCTGTTTACTTTATTCTCGAAGCTTTTCTGCCTCTCCACTGCTTTCTGACATTTTTGTCTGATCTCATAGTCTTTGAAATGCATTTTTAGACTGTTAACGCAACTGGGGACAAGCAAGGCCATTGGTCAATTTCCCAGCAAGCCTGCCTTCTTGAACTTTTAGGACGAAAACAACAACATTAAATAAACTGTACATGGCTTAAGCCTATGCATCGTTTTTTTTATCTGCAAGAATACAGTTTTTCGGTAATTCCTATATCATAAAACAAATATATAAATAGATACTGAACATAGAACGTAATGCTAAAGTACTCTCGGCTGTATGGGCATAAGACAAGGAATTACAACATATAAAGGGTTTTTTAATGTATGCCTATGTAACACAATGTGTTTATTACTTTCGGGCTTGAGAGAAGTTTCAAGAGTCAAAAGGAAGACAGAGGTAATTGTCCAATTTCATCTAGGACCTGGCAGGTTATATGGAATGTGTGGAACAGGACAGCTGGGACTTTACATCGTTTGGCATTCAGAATATGAAGTCTGACATGATGCTCAGTCATCAAAATTCAATGTTATGTTGAAGGTGACTGAACAGTTTGGTTGATAATGTTGCTATATCAAGTTGTTATTAGAAGGTATTTAAAGTAGGTGAGGGCCATGTAGCTTCCATGTCCTCCAACTTGATTGTGAGTACACCTTATGAATTTGACATAGCTACACCAAAAAATGTCATGGTAGTGCAAAGGCATAATGAAAGGAACTCTGTTCAGAAACAATGTGACCTTTTGACCCCATTAACCAGGTGAAGGTCATCCACCTTTAATTTTCTACAAGCTGATTATGCAGAACATACACACTGTAAATTTTACGCGGCTACAACAAAAATAGTGGATGTAATCAAAGAAACAGGGAGCTGCCGGATAGCTCACTCGGTTAAGGCACTGCGTTGCAATGCAGAAGTGACTATCACGTCGCGGGTTCGAGCCCCGGTCGTACCAACCGGCAGTGGTCGGCAGCTTTTTCAGAGTAGCGCACAATTGGCCATCGCGCTACAGGGTTTCAAATTGGGAAGGGACTGCCGGGAAAAGGGAAATAAATAGATAGCTTTGTTCGTTGCTCAAGCGCCTCCTGTTGGCCAGACGGGCGCTCGTTAGGAAGATTCTAAGTCTGTTCATGTCCGGGTATCCTCCGCCCTCATTCTGAACTTGCGAAGATTCAACCAGTGAGTGTATAAGAAGCAGTGGCTGACAGGCACGTGCTTCGGAGGAGAGCTGTGAACTGTCTTCGCTCTCCTGGGTTGGCAGCAAGGGGTCGCATACGAGCAAGCTTTGCACATAGTTCACCAATTGGGCATTCCAGATTCGGGTGGGATTGAAGATGCCAAAATAAAAAAATTTTAAAAAAAAACGGTGTTTACAAAGAATTTGACCTTTTGACCCCTAAAAGTAGGTCAAGGTTACCCATCTTCGAACTTGTCCAAGCTATATGTCCCAAGAACAGTCCCTGTGAATTTCATGACCCTGACATTGATAGAAAAGGAGTTATTGTCTACACAGACGGACGGACAGACGGACGCAAGGTCTTCAAGGCCATGTAGCTTCCATGTCCTCCAACTTGATTATCCAGTGAGTACACCTTATGAATTTGACATAGCTACACCAAAAAAATGTCATGGTAGTGCAAAGGCGTAATGAAATTAACACTGTTCAGAAACAATGTGACCTTTTGACCCCATTAACCAGGTCAAGGTCATCCACTTTTAATGTTCTGCAAGCTGATTATCCAGAACATACATGCTGCTAATTTTACGAGGCTACAACAAAAATAGTGGATGTAATCAAGGAAACAGTGTTTACAAAGAATGTGACCTTTTGACCCCTAAAAGTAGGTCAAGGTTACCCATCTTCGAACTTGTCCAAGCTATATGTCCTAAAAACAGTCCCTGTGAATTTCATTACCCTGACATTAATAGGAAAGGAGTTATTGTCTACACAGACGGACAGACAGACGTACGCAAGGTCTTCGCGATACCCGATGGCCTCGGGTAAAAAGTGGCCAAGATGCAAGATAACCGGAATAGTGAAGTAGAAGAATAAAAAGTGGTATATAAAGCATGTGTCAGCCAGGAATCAGAATGCAGAAAAGCTCAGGGAAGGCTCTCTATGTTTCATAATACAAGGAAAAGTAAACATTAATTGTATAGTGATTTTCTCTGTACGAAATTCCGCTTCGAATTAGATAAAATCATCCTGCTGTTTACTCGCCTTAATGTGGGCCACTGGCTACCAACAGGCCGTATGCAATTGCGTTTTTTTTGCACTGGAAATTACAGTGTTGTTCCACCAGTGATGCAGTGAAGACCTTCAAGCTCAAGACCAAGACCTGACCAGCTGAAGCCAAGATCGAGACGGAGACCAACCTAATTGAGACCGAGACCAAGGCTTCCGAGACAGAAACGTTTAGGGCCCTATTTTAGCGATCTAAGCGAACAGTCTGAGGCGCATGGCACAAGCGCATTTAGGACGTGTCCAAATCCATTTTTGCTAGTTTAATGGCAGATAATCCGGGCACAGTGCAAGGTGCAAGGTTCAAAGAGGTCGTACTTCATCTCTTAACTAATCATAGGCGTGTTTGGTGGGAAAAGTATCCTAAAATGTTCTATATTCAAAATATAACCATAATCACAATTCAACAGAATGAACTGAGCCAGTTTCATATGGCCTTTTAAACTGCTGTAAGAGTGTGGAGCTAAGAAGAAGCAAAAACCTGATAAATCTGTCAAAAAACCTGATAAAGAAGCTCTTGCAGGCTGCTTGAGGCCGACTAGATGAGCAAGTCTTCCGGAATGACCATATCAGTAGTTAACCAACAGGTGGTCCCATTATTTGAGCATCCGTACTCCAGTGTTTTGGAAAAATCCATGAACCCAGCCAACTTACTGACTTTCAGATGAACCCAAGGTTACATCAGACTCTGGAGAATTTGTCCATTCCTTGAGGATAGATTTATTAGGGTGAGAGGAACACTTTGTCCACTTGCCAAAACTAAGGGCCCTATCTTACGCCAGAGTCCCTAAACCCATTATTTGGGGATTTAGCATTGCGTAAGAGGCGTTCCCCCGCAAAAGTTGCTATCTTGCACACCTGCCTTTATCCCTAAAACACCTGCCCTACCTGTTATATTATGCATAGGCATGGTTTGAGCATTACACCAGTTAAACCAATCAGTGTGCCAGGTGCCATTGCCTTTAAGAGCAGGCTGCGCTATCTCTAATCCTCAAACCGAAACCCGTGATGGAGAGAGGAAGGTTGCCTCGTTTCTCCGAAGACGAATGCTCATGCAGGAGGTCAAATCCAGACAGGGGAGGATCAAAATCCCATTTTACAAAATACCCACAGCTATTCTGGTAAGCCTTGTAAGCCAGTTTCCTTGTGCTACTCTAGTGTAGAATTTGTAAACCGTGTACTTGTGTAACTATAGAAAACCCTCAAAGGCACTGTTACTTCAGTTAAAGTTAAACGCATAATTGTAACTAGATTTGGAACGTTTCCTGTTTATTTTGCATTTTAAATGCGCTGTTACTTCAGTTATAGTTCAGCTCATTATTGTTACTAGATTTGGAACCACGTTTACTGTTTGTTTTGCATTTGCCTTTTCTGCCTTCAGTGAAGTGTCAGAAAAGGCATAATAAAACCTATTCCATCTTCTCATCTGAATCCAGTTCCACCATTTCCATTTTTCCAGTGCATTTTCCTCAGTGCAATGAAAAAGCGTTACAGGTAGAGAACGACTGCGGCAGGCCCCATGCCTGTGTTCATCTTGGGTCCCCAAATTGCTAAATCCGCCACTGTCTACAGTACCACTAATTTGGAAAATGAAAATAAACATCTAATATCAAATTTAAAGTAAATAATTTAGGGTGTCTGAGACTTTTGCATTGTACTGTATATTAAAAATAATTTGATTGATTTTAAAGGATATTTCAGTGGTGTAATTAGTTAAAAAAAATAATGAAAGATGCATGACAGTGCATTTCTTTATTCCAATGAATAGTATTTCAGACATTAATTATATAAAATTGTCAGATAGTGTATCATTTATAATATTGGCAAATATTGTTCCACTGGATACAAAAACAATACAATTAAAGACTCAAAATATTCTCTATAATGCAATAAATTATGCTAGTAGACGTTAAAAAATACAACAAATATTTGCTCTGCGCTTAGAAATGTTTTATTCATAAAAGTTTACAAATAGGAGAGTCATGTGATGCATATTAAAATTATGTTTTTCTTACAAATGATTTTGTGATATACTATTTTGTACAAAGATTAAAATATTTTAGATATCAATTTTTTTCAATTTGCAAGACTTTTCTATTTATCAAATACAGTACACATTAATCAGCAGAAAAACTGAAGATTTCAAAGTAAATAAAACACGTGATTAACATGGAATAGCTTCAAATTCCACAGCACTAGAACATACCCTAGCCTACTTTTTACATTAAAATCATCAAACAAATCAATAAAACATATTTAGCGAATGAAATGCTACATTTATCTTATAAAAAAAAACAAAAAACAAACATGCAATGTTCAGCAATGTACAGTATCTTACTGTAATTGTTTAATGAAATGTCTCCTCATTGTTTTGTGCGTTTTGTCCCATTAAATCACTCTTAAGGAGAGAACAATAGCAACAGTCATGAAAGAGATCAAATCAAAAAGATTGGGTGGGCTACTCTAAATTCAAAATTACCACTGCACTTTTACAAGCCTTATCTGCATACGGCAAGCTCTTTAGAGAAGAAAAATTATTCCAGTGGGTTTAAACTTCATTTGAATTACTCCATTGTTAGTCCCAACCACATGATTTAAGCTTACTCGCATTCAAACCCAGATCTTTTACAGGTTTCAAAGATAAAAAAATGGTTGAACTAAAACACAGAGGGGCAGAGGTGTTTTATTTCTTAGAATGTAGGTTTTTTCACACCACTTTTTCCCCATCAAACTTCCAACTCTCCTTATTGGAATAGCCAAAGCACAAGCGCATTTCATTGGTTTAAGTGCGATGAACTGCAGTTGAAATCTTGTTATAAGAGAGGAGGATTCAAACAAACTTTACCATGTTTTAACAGGCTAATCAGACAATGTCTATAATGACTAATAACTGTTGAGTTTAAATACTGTGCATGTGAAAACACACCATACATACATGCACTCTTTAATGCAAACACACCAAACACTCTCACATTTCTTCTTGCAGTTAGTATTTCCTCAGAACTTCCTCAGATCTCAGTATATATAAAAAGCACGACCAGTAGTCTAAGTTAAATACCGTACATAATCAACAAATGCAATTCAAAATGTTAATACTCCAAAATTTAGAGATTTTTTGCACATCATATTATTTTCTCCTTATTTTACAACAGTCATACAAAAATAAGAGAAAATAAACATTTAATTACAGATACAGGGCCAGAATGAATTAAAAACCAAAAAAAAAAATACTCCTTTCATTTTGAGTTTGAATAATAAGTGACAATTATGTTTAATTTTCCTGTCAAATAGTATCTAATATTTACAGCTATCCATTGAACTTATGAGGTTAGTCATACACAGAATAAGCCTGTACTAAATTTAATTTTGTACACAGAATCTTCAATCAAAATAAAATTTTGTTTAGCACACTAGGCTTAATCTGAGTCGATGAAACTGGCCAATTAAATACCAAATCAAACACTAAATATTTGCGTACAAGTTCTTTCATTAAAACAAAGTGCATTGGATCATCCTTATTGTGTTCTTAACAGCAGATGTAGGTTGAAGGAGTAGACTGAATTTGCTGATGGTACTTCTAGCTGGTCTGCAGGTACTTTCTGGTAGCCAACAGTGGGTCCACTGATGCAACTTTGGCTGCCATGAAGGAATGTATGCAGTGTAGGACAGCAGTCAGGTTGGCAAACTCTAACTCCTGTAATTCAATGACAAAGACCATGAAGGTAAAGGCTACTTTTAAATAAGACAGAAACAATCAGTTTTCAGTTAGACTGCGAGTTCAGTTGCATTATATAATTCTATGGGAAGCTCTTCTCCACATAAACAGACACTAGTTCAGTATTTAAATGAGCAGCATGAGCAATGATGACAGACAAGGTAAAGAAACCAGAAACTGGTAATGAAAGCTCCAGGAGATAGTAACTATGGCAACCAAAATCCAAGACGTAATCATAGCTACAGAGCTTAAAACAACAAGAAGTTTTGTTATTGTCATAAAAATAATCGAATTAATTTAATTGAACATTGTAGGGGATTGGGATGGGAAGGAGCCAGGAGTATCTTCACCCTGTCCCAGAGGAAAGTTGATGTCTTGACTTTTGCGGGAAATTATTTTGACTATTAGGAAGCTAGGATATACATATTGTACAAACCCATTTCCATAAAATTTGGGACACTGTGTAAAATGGAAAAAATAGCAGCAAAGCCACTGTGCCCGCTTGGTCGCACATGGCCAAAATGGAACACCCCCTATTAGCCACAGTATCGGTCCAATTCAGCTCAAAATCGAACTTGGTCTAGACCTTATGACCATATATACACATATGAAATATGAAAAGGATTGGTGAAAAACTGAAGACGCTTGAGCGCAGACAAGCCAAATGTTTACGTACGCAGGCACGACAGACCACTACTAAAGACCCCGAGCATAGCATATGCCCCTTGGGCCTTTCGACTAAGCGGGTTAACAAAAACAGAATGCAATAATTTGCACATCATTTAAAACCTATATTTTTAATCGAAATGGTTCAAAGATTATGTCAAATGTTGAAACTGAAAAATTTATTGTTTTTAGTAAAATATTTCATTTTGAATTTGATGCCAGCATCATGTTTCTAAAAAGTTGGGACTGGGGCAACTCTTTTTCTGGTATGGCTTTGCTTATTTCAGCAAGGGAATGCCAAACTACATTGTGCACGTGTTACAACATCATGGATCCGTAGAGAGTCCGGGTGCTAAACTGGCCTGCCTGCAGTCCAGACAGGTCACTCATTGAAAAAGATAGTGCACAATGAAATGACAAATGTGACAAAAGAGTCTGAAAAAGTGTTGAGAAGCTGAAATCTAAATTGAAGCAAGAATGAGAGAACATTTTGTATTCAAAACTACAGTAATTGGTCTCCTCAGTTCCAAAACACTTACAGGGTGTTGGTAAAAGAAGAGATGATTTAACAGTGGTAAACATGGCCCCGTCCCTACTTTTTTGAAACGTGTTGCTGGCATCTACTTCAAAATGAGCAGATATTTTTCAAAAACAATAAAATTTCTCAGTTTCAGCATTTGATATTCTGTCTTTGTACTATTTTCAAGTAATTAGAGTTTAAATGATTTGCCAATCATTGCAGTCTATTTTATTATTATTCACATTTTACACAACATCCCAACTTTTCTGGAAATGAGGATTTATATCTTCATCAAAGAAATTTTGAACATGAAAAAAACTAAAAACAGTTTCCCCAGAGAAATATACGAGTGATGTTTGTTGATGCTTCAGAGGATTGTGTGTAAAAGTAGTAACATACAGTGTAAATGTGGTTGGATATATGCAGCATCAACGTCTCCATCAAATAACAAATGAGGAATAAGAATAATATACTTGATTGAAAATGGTGAGACTCATTACTGCTTTAAGAATTATGCCCATAAATCACAATTCAGAAAGTGTTTACAGGTATGCATGCTCAGTAAAGCATGCTGTTAAAATGCTATTTGAACACGAGTGGACTGTGATGAACAGATATCAATTTTTTTAATTATTTTTTTTTTATTTAACCCTTATTTAACCAGGGAAGTCCCGTTGAGATTGAAATCTCTTTTTCAAGGGAGCCCTGGGGGTTGAGGTGGGGAGGGAGAGGGCAATTTGCAAAGCCAATTAGATCAGGGGATGATTAGATGGCAGGTCAAAAGAGCCAGGTTGGGACTTCAGTCACGACACCCGGGAACCCCTTACTCTTGTCGATGAGTGTCATGGGATCTTTAATGACCAGAGTCAAGACCTCGGCTTAACGACTCATCTGAAAGACGGCGTCTCCTTCAGTACAGTGTCCCCATCGCTGCACTGGGGCATTGGGATTTATACCACCAGAGGGAAGATCGCAACCTACTGGCCCACCAACACCCACCTCTTCCAGCAGCAACTTGGCTTTCCTCGGCGGTCTCCCATCCAAGTACTAACCAAGCCAACACCTGCTTAGCTTCAGCCACGCAGCTGGAGCAGATCGAATAGAGGTATGGCTGCTGGCATACAAATCATAAATTTATGGCGGCGAATGTCACAGAAATATGTGTTCAGTCTGAGTTTCTCTCACCTTCATCTCTATTTGTTTACTGTCTGGGTTCTGGAAGAGAAGTTTGACCCTCGTCTTGCCATCATCTGATGAACCTCTCAGCTGGGAAAATCTGTACCTCCATATAACCTCCTGTTGTAACATTCAATGACAGGGGCATTGTGAGGAGACTGGTGCAAAATTGTAAGCAAGGTACAACTCAATGGAAAGCATTGATTGCTACTCCCCCGCCTTGATATGCCTTAAAGGTTGATCTTCGGCCACTACATGCATACAACGGACATAATGTGACCTTGATCTTTGACCTGATGACCTCCAAAACTTCTGGTACCTGCCACGTTTCCTGCCTGCAGTTTGTACCATTGGAGGAGTCAGGGTGTCTCTCTCTGTCTGTATGTCCTTTACAATAGCTGCAGCAGCTGTTGATGCTCTTGAAAGTCACTGTGTTCTCTCAATATGAGGTTACACCAGCATTTCATTTCAGAGGGACCATATTATCTTTCCATTTTTGGTGCTAACATCACATGGGGGAGAGGGAAACATTCTTCCCACGAGAGCCTTCCTGCGCCATGGACGTGTAGGTGTCTGTTTATCTGTGTGTGTGTGTGTGTGTGTGTGTGTGTATATGTGTGACCTACCCACACCTGCAGAAGTAGAACTGATATTTCCCGCACTGAGGGGGGTGGGGACATGTGGTTCCCGCAAGGACATTGATAGTTCATGCAAAATAAGGGGGGGGAGCAAACATATAAGAGCTTGCACAGTAACCTTCAAAACCATTTGTCTTGGTTCTGTGTGCTCTGCATGCTGTCCGTCATTTGAAAATGTCCTTGAAGAAAAGGTTTACTGCCAATGAGGTTGTAGCACAGCTCTTTGACAGTGAAAGTAATGTAGAGGAGAATGTATCTGAGACAGAGGATTATGTTGAGAGGACCCTGATTATGAGGCATTCTCATCTGATGGGAATGAGAGTGTTGACCCTCCTGTTGTCTCTCAACCACCAGCAGACACGATACCTTCCAAAAATGGATTGATAATATGGTCCCTCTCCCCACTTCAAAAACAGGGTAGACATAGCACTGCTAATGTTATTGAAATGGTTTCACGCCCCACCAGATAAGCAGTCACCCATGTTGAAGACATAAAGTCATCAATCGAGCTCCTTATAACACCATCAATTGAAATGATTAAATTTTCAAATAGTCCGTGCCTTTTCATTGGTGAATAAAGGGTCATGTGATCTTCTTTAACCTCTTAAGCCCTGAGCCTCTTTTTCAAAAATGGCAAGCCCAAAATGAAATGAGATATCTCTGCAACTATTTGGTCCATTTGAATAATCATGGTATCATACTAAAGGTAAAACCATTAGAGATTTCTGCCATGGTGAAACAATCAGAATATACTGTATGTCACTGAGTCAGAGTACATGAAGATGGAACTTAGTATAAATCAAAGACCTCATTTTTGCACCAAACAAAGTTTTACTTGTATCCCTTGTGAACTTATTTACCGTATTTTCCGGACTATAAGTCGCACTTTTTTTAGTTGTTTGGCTGGTCATGCGATTTACATTTAGAAGCGACTTTTATAGCTTCAAAATATATATATATATATATATATATATATATATATATATATAATATATATTATGATATATTATATATATATCATCTGCCACTAGATAGCACTGCATGACAACTGAATGCTGCTAAGGTGGTTTAGGGCTCGTTAGAAACGTCAGAAGCCATAGAATCAAATGGCTACCTGCAAAGTCTTACTGACAGCATCACAAGCCGATCACAGAGAGGAAAATACATTGCAAGCAAGCTGAGTGCTGAGGAACTGAGATTTTTGAAGCAATGCTCGAGAAGAAAAACATGCTTTTAGACTGGAAGATCTAGTTTCGTTATAACACGGACACATTCAGCTAACATAGCAAGCGTGGATTTACCCTCAGTTTTTTTATAGCAAAATATTAAAGGTAAGAAATTTCTTTGCTCATCTCTGTAGACTGTAAAATGTATGCCTGCTGTTCTTTGAGTGTGGCGTCGGTTTAAAATGACAGGGCATACATCGTTGGATTCCGTGGACTTTGCTCTTTCATTTGAGGTATTGTTTGTATGCATAGCACAAATTCAGGAGAAATTCTAGCGACTCAGCGCTGATATGATTTTATCCTATGTTTTGCTACATGCTTATTTACTTGCTTGGCGCTTGAATTGTGTTCGGTTGAGGTAAAAATGGTCAACATGAGCTTTTTGCCTAGTTTCTTTGCGCAAAGTGGATATGCTGCATGACAATGTTGCGATTTGGAAACATGCTGTATTTATTATGCGTAACCATATTATGCGGTACCGGGGGCGTCGGGCTTAAGGGGTTAAAACATGGTATTGCCCTGAAAACCCTCGTGTCATGCAGCGATCAAAAGTGATGTTCTTCTGTGGTTTAACTAGCGAGAACTATGGAGAGTAAAAATTCCATCAAATCAGTGATAGCGTTAAATTTGTTTATTATGAATCCTACAAGGCTGTGATATTAATACCATGGTAATTGACCTAGGTTCGTACGGTGTCCACATTTGAATTGGTGTTTACATGTATTAAACTTTGAAATCTTCTGGCAAAACAGAATCACCAACGAAGAACTGCACAGAAAAACAAACACAAGAAACTTGGCCAATGAAATATCCATCAGAAGACTAAAATGGCTAGGCCATGTTCGAAGGATGTCAGATGACCAAATCCCCAGAGTTGCCCTGAGTTGGGCCTCAGAGGGGAAAAGGAAACGAGGACGCCCTAAAACCACCTGGAGACGTACTGTGGCTAGAGACCTGGAGGAAATGGGGATCATCTGGGATGCAGCTCAGTCCTTGGCACAGGACAGGCCCCAGTGGAGAAGACTGATCACAGCCTTATGTCCCGCACGGGATGAAGAGGATAAGTAAGTAAGTATAAAATCTGATACTGCCCTCCTGCAGGGTCAATAATTGATAAATCTTGTACTTGGGATGACAAATTTAGAGGGGAGTCATGTGTACGGGGACAGTTGGAAAGACTTTGATGTGATCGACTTGCAAGCCTACATTGGCTTGCTCATTTTGGCAGGAGTTTACAAGTCAAAAGGCAAAGCAACAGCCAGCACTTGGAATGCTGAGACTGGAAGGGCAATATTTCCAGCTGCCATGTCTCTGAAGACACTCCAAGTTTTGTCCTGTGTCATACGCTTTGATGACAAAGAAACAAGGCAGGAGCGACAAGAATGCGGCAAACTTGCAGCAATAAGGGATCTATGGGACAAGTGGGTGCAGCGTTTACCCCTACTTTACAATCCAGGCCCCCACGTGACTGTGGATGAATGCTTGGTTGCATTTTGTGGGCACTGTCCATTCCGACAGCACATCCCAAGCAAGCCCGCTAAATATGGCATCAAAATATGGCCAGCATGTGATGCACAGTCCAGCTATGCCTGGAATATGCAAGTCTACACAGGTAAATCCCCTGGCGAAACACCTGAAAAAAATCAGGGCATGTGGGTTGTGCTTGACACGGCTGAAGGACTGCATAGGCATAACATTACATATGATAATTCTTTCACTTCTTAAGCCCTGGGTTAGGAACTGCTCAAAAGGAAGGTTACCATGTTGGGGGCAATGAGAAGAACTGAGCCAGAGCTTCCCTCTGAGCTACTTCAAGTCAAGAACAGGAAGGTAACATCTTCAGTGTTTGCCTTCACTGACAAAGCAACCGTTGTCTCCAATTGCCCCAAGAAAAAGCAAAAATGTCATGCTGCTGAGCACTATGCACAAGATGCTGCCATGAGCACTAGAGAGGACAGAGAACCACAAATGATGCTGGACTACAATGAGACAAAGGGAGGTGTGGATAACCTGGGGAAGGTCACAGCCACATACAGATGTTGACGCATGACTGCCCGTTGGCCCCTTGACATCTTCTTCACCATCATTAATGTGAGCGCCTAAAATGCGATTATGATATGTTGTGAACTAAACAAGGAATGGAACAGGGGAAAACTGAGCCGAAAGTGGATTTTCCTGGAGCACCTGGGTAACACGCTGGTGAAACCTCATATTGAGAGAAGACAGTGCTTTCCAAGAGCATCAGCAGCTGCTACAACTATTGTGAAGGGCATACAGACAGAGTCAGACACCCCAACTCGTCCAATGGTACAAACTGCAGACAGGAAACGTGGCAGGTGCCAGGCTGTCCCACCCAAAAGGATTCAAAGACCAGCTTGACCTGTGTGCAATACAAGAAATATGTCTTCAAGGAGCATGCAAACACTCTCTGCACATCCTGTGCAAAGTAGTGCAGAATAAAAGCTTGACTGTGCCTGTGGCCAACAGGAAAAATATGATGTTCATATTCTGCTGTTCGTATTATATATCTTTATGTTCTCTCTCTCTCTCACACACACACACACACACACACACACACACACACATTCACACAAACAACCTGTTCCATGTTCTGAATGGTGTTATGATGATGATGTTCTGTTTCAAATCCTGCAAAAGTTTGAAATTGTGTTTGGTTTTACTTGGGTGAAATTGACCTCGAACATGTTACTGGTAAAAAACCAAAACAAACAAAAACAAAGCAAAAAAAAAAATGAACACCTCTTAAACTCACCCACTGCCGATCCCAAGCCCAGATAAGAGGCGGGGTGAGATTTATATGGTGACTAACCACGAATATGTTACAAAAAAGTAAATAAAAACAATAAAATTAGTAAATAAAGATGTGTATGAGATGAAAGGTCATTGGGTCACCAACATCAATATGGTTCATTCTGTAAGAGTCATGAATGTGGCCAGCAAGTTTGAAACTATTGATAGTTTGTCCTGATAGTGGTACTAGAGGAAAGGACATGGGGTAATCAAAATCAATAGGAATCATTCTCTAAAGGTCATGATCGTGCAGACCAAATTAGAGAAGATTCAGATTAAAGATTTTCAAGTACACTAATTCTAATACTGAAAGTTTGACCTGATGGTGGCACTACAGGAAAGGTCATGGGGTCACCAAAATCCAAACGGTTCATCCTCTTGTGGTCATTAATGTAGTCAGTGAGTTTGAAAACCTTATCAAAAATTACAGGAAAAGACTCCATGCTGTTATCCTTGCCAGAGGTGGTTGTTATGATTTTGATTGTTTCCATCAAAAATTAACAAAGTGAAGCATATCACACATGTTGGTATATTCCATTTCTCTACAATTATATTGTTTATATGTATTTTTTTGTGTTTTTTGTGCATTGCCAGTCAGGAGTGCCAGTAATTCTGGAGCCCACTGTATGTCATATTGGAACTTGCCACAGGATTCCACATTTTCTGTGAAATCTGCAGTTTGCTGCGATGGTGCAACTTGAGGTTAGATCATTTAATAAGGGTGGAGTAATGAAAGGGAAAGGGTTCCGAATAGCATATCCTTACCTCAAAGCAATAAATACTGAACTTAATACAACTAAGTTGGCATCATTTTTTTAGGATTCATGGTTTGAGTGGATTGGTGTGCCTTTAAAACCAAAGATGTTTACGCTAACGACCAATGATGCCACCCTGTACGCATTTTATAGCAAACGTTGCAAAATCAGGGAGCTATAAACAGCATTATGGTATAATGCATCTTCTGCATTGTGGTGGACAGATATTTTTTATTTTTTCAGAAATTGACATAAAGAGTGAATTATTATAAGATGGGCCCAGAAAAGGCAAAAGTTGGAAAATCATGTTCTCCAAAATGAGTTTATGATGAGTTTATCTCCTTCATCTCCTTCATGAGTTTAATATCCAGTGGTCAAATAAGATAGACCAGGAGCCCACAGGGGTTAGCCTAGCTGAAAAGCGAACCAATTTTCTCTTGTGTAATACTGCTGCATGTACATCACTTTTCATGAGAATGGACGTCTGCCGGGCCCCTGGTGGTGGGTGTGGCCAGGAGGGCTGTCACACAGGACCAAAAATATTGAGCTAGATCAGCTCAAAAGTGTACCACATGAAACAAGTGCCAAAATGCATCCTACATCCTCAGAAATGATAAACAGGCACTGACAGACATTTCTGGTGGTGGGACACTCCTGCCAGATTTAGGTAACTGCCCCACCAGAATTGAGCTAGATCAGCTGAAATCCGAACCGAATGAAACCAACTGGAGATTGTTCAACACCATCCCAGGTATCATGAATGCCCACTGCCGGACAGTTTCTGTGCTGGGGTACCCCTGACAGACATCCCCAACCATGCCAAAGTGCCACACCCCCAAAGTGAGGTAGATCAACTTCAACTCGAGAGTATTATTGCCAGACTGACTCTGTGGATATTATTCCACCACACTTCCCCATAACATGATAGTGCCTAATGACAAGCCATAGGCATGCCCTAAGATCACTTTATTGAAACCCAAGAGTAGCAAATCTGAAACCCAAACATGCCACAGATAAGAGCATCAAAAGATCACAGCTGTTTCGAAGAATGTTTATGATGTGCTTGACTTAATACCTCCTGAAGTTACAGTCGGCACCCTCTTTGACTACTCGTAATTACTACCGCATTGCATTTGTATATCTAGACTGCTTGAACACAAAGTATTTTTTCATCCAGAAATCATGGAAACAGGAAGTCAAGAATACTGCGTCTATTTTACTGAGAATCAAATTTTGAAGTGCGTATTTCACCGTCTGCACTTTCACGAGGTGTGATTTCTGCTCAATGAATTTGAGGATTTTGTTGATCATACATTGACAGAATAAGTTTTTTTAATAAATCTTATCATTTCCAGATTTTCAACATTTTTGACTGTTTTCAGATCAATTTTACACGTTAAAATGCTTTCATCTTACCTGGATCCAGCAGACTTGCATACATAATTTGATACATTGTAAAACATTTTATCAATGTATAAAACATATTACAATGTATAATTATCATTTCAGAAAAGGGACATTGGTTGGCCATTCTCTAAGTTGGAATTTTATAAGTTTTCAATGTGATTGGAATTTCGCTAGGGTTAGTTTGGTATGTAGAGCATACATATTGTTTCAGGTAAAACTTGTTTCTAATTATGGATGCAAAGGAATTTTCTTCCCAAATGGAAAGTCAAGTTGGTGAGCCTACTATAAGTGGAGATGAGCCACTGCAGAGGGGAGAAATGATAACATCTCAAATAGTATACAGGTAAGGGAAGATTCTGTAGGATAACTCTGTCATATAGTTCTTGATTTTCTAAATATGTGTATGAAAATGAGATAGTTTGCCCTCTAAATGTCAATTTTTACACTGACATGTTAAAATCAGTTAGGCTAAAATATTTAAATATGAAAGCTTCCTTACCACTTTATTTGGCTGATAGTGTGCTGTAACGAACAGATGCATGTAGATGCAGAATGTGGGGTTTGCAGCCCGGAGATCCTCATGATTTCAAGCTAGTAGGATCTGATGCGCAAAGCAGGGAAAGCCAATGCCTGGTCAAAGGTTTCAGATGATTTAGATGATTAGACGATTGGTGAACTAAGGCTAAAGCCTAGTTTATGCTCAACGCAGTCGCGAGTGCGCAAGTTTCGCTTGACACAAATGACGTAATCGCACACCTGGTGACAGCCGCGCGTGCTGGCGCTTTGCGAGGTCGCGCACCTCCAGGATTTTGAAACTTTCGCCAGCTGGGCTAGTGTCGCCCAATTCAAAATGGATGAATCTGAGGGAAGACTAGCTGAGCTGCCTCTACTTCTCCTGTTTTTGCCTGCTTCTACTACTTCCTATAGTATTTTTTTTCTACCGCCCCCTGTCTTTGCGGCGAATACTGCAACGGAGAATGCGCCAAGTATAAATGCCTCCGCGCTCTGTTGAGGTGTGCGCGCAATCCGTAAACGGGGCCAGACGAAGGTATAACTGGGGCTTAATAAGGGTATTGGATATATTTGGAAATCTCATAGATTTTTTGAGTAGGCTCCTACTTGAAAATGAAGCGGTTGTATAATTCATTTCGCCACATTATTTTATGATGTTTTTACAAATTTACTAGCCAGCCACACCCACCTAAATGGCCAAGTGAGATCTCCAAGCCCGCTGCAAAACACAATATGTTTGACATGACACGTCTGACGATGAGCCATGGAGTGAGGACTCAGATTCTGATGTTGAAGAGGCAGACCAGCCAAATTTGTAGGTCTGCAGTGTAGCACCTCCGGGCAGTACCCAGTCACTGCGGTTAGTGCCTCCTTCCTTCTGGTTGGTGAATTCCTATAATGCATTTTGATGTTCACTACAGTTCCTTATCATTGCTGCGTTAAAATATTTTTAAGGTTGGCGTATTCTGTTTAATTAATTTGATTAAACTACTTGTCAAGAGGACAACCAGCATTTTGGGTTTTGAGTTTGGAACCTTCGTACATGTATCGACAAACACTGTCTTCTCAAGTTCGGTGTCATAGGTATATAGTTGGATTAAGCCTATTCTAATTGCATACTTCATTCCTCTAAGAATAAATTAGATAGTACTGTCACACATTTGACTATTTTTTGTGAAAATCTAAAGGTATCTTTGATTACCAGCATTTGTGACTTGAATATTACACTGGAAAATGGAATTCTCAAGTTTTTTGGCACTCTGGCCACCCCATATGAATGGAATCTTTTCAATCCTGCATTTTTCATAGATTTGTGAATTATAATCTTGTCTGCATACATTTAGAAAATAAATTTAGATTGAAGCAGATTTTCAAATTTCAACTTCTTTATTCATAAGTTAAACAGGGTGACCCAGACGATTTTCCAAAGACAGTGTGTATTTTTGTCCCTGTTTATCTATTCAATGTATGGAAGTATGGGGATGCCCACCACAGAAATTGTCCGGCAGTGAGCATTCATGATACCTGGGATGGTGTTGAACAGTGGCGGGCGGTGGACAGAGAACAAGGAGGGCGATAAACACGTCTTTAAACTGCTTATTAGTCTTGATCTGTTTTCAGTCAATTTCCCTGGTAAAAGACACTTTAACTCTCCCCTCTCAGGTGTAGCTAATTGTCTTCCTTAAGACGAGAAATTAAAGGCATCAGTTGAATGCAAAAAAGAGCGCATTTCAATCTTTTTCAATTAAACAATCATTACGCACAGGTTTGACGACTTGCTTAGGATGTGATAAATTTTTTTTTTTAAAGATTATTTTTGGGAATTTTTCCTTTATTTGACAGTTATACAGTGTTGAGAGACAGGAAAGATGGGGAGAAGAATGGGGGAAGACATGCAGCAAATGACCTGAGCCGGAATCAAACCCAGATCGCTGCGGGAAGGACACAGCCTTTTGGTACACGCACTTAGACCGATGAGCCACCAGGGCACCCCAGGATGTGATAAAATTTAACGCGGAAAATCCACAGTGGTTTTTTCGTGAAGAGTTGCCAATTAAGGCATGTGAATTAAACATTTTATAGAATTTATTATTCACTCGCCTAAACATTTCATTATTAGGGAAACTAACATGTTGACCAAGAACAATGATTGAAATCGGGTCACTAATCTCATCCGTTTCAAGGGATGTTTTCCGCCCCCTCGGTTTTCCGTCCACCACCCGCCACTAGTGTTGAACAATTTCCAGTTGGTTTCATTCGGTTCGGATTTCAGCTGATCTTGCTCAATTTGAGGGTGTGGCCCTTTGGGCGTGTCTGTCAGGGGTACCCCACCCAGAGGTGTAAAATCCAGGGGTCAGAAAGTAAAAGTCCTGCCAAGTTTTTCTCCCTCCCGCAGAATGAGCTGATCACTCATATTGGCTCTATCTCCTGTCTGAAGTAAATCCAGGTGGTTGGAATAAAGTTCTGGGGAGGATTTTTACTTTCTGAACCCGGACTTTACACCCCTGACCCCACCACAGAAACGGGGAGGCAGTGGGCATTCATTTTTTTTTTTTTAAGAAAAAATTTGGCACCTTCAATCCCACCCGAATCTGGAATGCCCAATTGGGGAACTATGTACAAGGCTTGCTCGTATGCAACCCCGTGTTGCCAATTCAGGAGAGTGAAGGTAGTTTGTGGCTCTCCTCCGAAGCACGCGCCTGTCAGCCACTGCTTCTTATACACTCATTGGTTGAATCCTCGCAAGTGCAGAATGAGGGCGGAGGATACCCGAACGTGAGCAAGCTCAGAATCTTCCTGACGAGCGCCTGGCTGGCCAACAAGAGGCACTTAGACAATGAACAAAGCAACCATTTTATATTACCCTTCCTGGCAGACCCTTCCCAATTTGCATCCCTGTAGCGCAATGGTCAATCGTGTGCTACTGAAAAAGCTGCCGACCACTGCCAGTTGGCACGACTGAGGCTCGAACCCGCGCCGTGATAGACACTTCTGCTCCGCAATGCGGTGCTTTAACCGAGTGAGCTATTCAGCAGCTCAGCAGTGGGCATTCATGATACCTGGGATGGTGTTGAACAATCTCTAGTTGGTTCTATTCGGTTCGGATTTCAGTTGATCTAGCTCAATTTGAAGGTGTGGCCCTTTGGGCGTGTCTGTCAGGGGTACCCCACCACAGAAACTGTCTGGCAGTGGGCATTCATGATACCTGGGATGGTGTTGAACAATCTCCAGTTGGTTTCATTCGGTTTGGATTTCAGCTGATCTAGCTCAATTCTGGTGGGGCAGTTACCTAAATCTGGCAGGAGTGTCCCACCACCAGAAATGTCTGTCAGTGCTTGTTTATCATTTCTGAGGATGTAGGGTGCATTTTGGCACTTGTTTCATGTGGTACACTTTTGAGCTGATCTAGCTCAATATTTTTGGTCCTGTGTGACAGCCCTCCTGGCCACACCCACCACCAGGGGCCCGGCAGACTTCCATTCTCATGAAAAGCGATGTACATGCAGCAGTATTACACAAGAGAAAATTGGTTCGCTTTTCAGCTAGGCTAACCCCTGTGGGCTCCTGCTCTAAAGAATATTCCATTAAGTTTGACAGATAAACCCCTCTCCTGCTTAGCAGGCCACGTCCAAACTTTAAGACAACTTTAAATCCATGTATCTCAAATCTGCAACAAGGTCCCATGTTTCTGTTGGTACTGCATGATGGAGCATATGGGTGCTCTACAACTTGGACTAATTATTTTTGTGGGACCTTGATGCAGATGTGCAGCAGCACCCCCTACATTTGCTGCGCACAGCCTATTTAGGCAGCACATATCAAGCTAAAACACAAATCTGCATCAAGGTCCCTTGAAACTTTTTAGTGGTAGTAAGTCTTTGCAATTTAAACTTGACATTTTGTGAACAAAAATGAAGGGACCTCAGTACAGACCAAAGCTAAGGGGCCAAATACTTTGACAGATGGATGTGCTCCCTTAACTTTAGGGCCACGCCGACTAAATCTGCATCAGGATAAAGAACAGCCAAGAGTGTGAAAAGATGTATCTGCATGTTGACTCAAATTAACAAACAATTAATGAATTCTGGACCACTCCCATAGTAGAGTAGAGTATTGGGTGGGATTGCGGATAGGACATCGGGGCGGGTGTGGTGTTGGACTTGGTCTGTGATTGTGCAGACGTTGGGCGCCCCCCGGGTGGCGAGACTCAGGGTGGGGCTCGCATCTCTTGTCGGAGTCCATGTGGCTCCCAAGCCCCCCGGGGTCCCAGGTGGTGGCTGTTTCTTGCTTCCTTCTTGGAGAGGGGAAGGGTGGGAGGGACGTAGAAACGAGACGAGCGGGGACTGTGGCAATGTAGGAGGTATACATAGGCGTAAGCACGAATAGGAAGGCGCATTGGGAGTGTCCCTGTTCATTAACTTACGTTATCAGGAACTTCCTTTAATGAATTCTGGACCACTCCCAAAGTAGAGAAGAGTATTGGGTGGGATTGCGGATGGGAGATCGGGCGGATAGGAGATCGGGGCGGGTGTGGTGTTGGACTTGGTGTGTGATTGTGCGGACGTTGGGCGCCCCCCAGGTGGCGAGACTCAGGATGGGGCTCGCATCTCTTGTCAGAGTCTGTGTGGCTCCCAAGCCCCAAAAAGTGTTAATGTATCGACGAGAGATGGGCTCTACGTATGTCGTCAACATTATTGCGAATATAGCTTGCATACGAGTTCAATGTCCAGCGGCCGAGGATTTTATTCAGGTAGTCCAGCACTCCTCGCTTGGATGCTGTGGTGGCGGCGCCGATGCGGAAAGAGTGCTCAGAGGAGTATTTGGGTGGAATGATGGATCTAATTAAAACTTGACGAAAATGGTAGAGGAACCAGTGGCGAGTGGTTACGGCCCCGGTGTCGATCGTGAATAATGGGTCCGGGGGAGAAGCGTGGTTATTGTATCTCGAGGGACGTAGTTTGATATTGGCTTGAATGGACTGAGGGCAGAGTCAAGGCAAAATGGGAATATGGGCTGAGAAATGCCGAACTGATCTGTTTACTACTCTTTACCTTGAACATGAGGCAGTCGGTGGAGTAGAATGAGATGTCGTTTAGGCTGGCGTGACAAGAAGGATAATAATTAGCGGAGAGCGGAGCGAACTCGGCACATCCCAAAAAAAACCAAAGAAGGCCAATAGAAACACTGCTTCTAGAGCGGAATCCGTGGAAGGAGAATGGTACCCTGAACGCAGCGTCTGGATGCAGTGAGAGAGGAGGTCTGTCGTTAGGGGTAAACGTTTGGTCGGAGCGGGAGGTTCTTGTTTACATAAACCTCTCAGCAGTGTTTACATGTGAGAGTGGGAGATAGACGAGCACGGATAACTAGTGGCCAATTTGACGAAGAAGTTGATGCCGCTTAGGAAGACTTGTATTGGGGCTGGTCGAACGTGGTTTATGGAGTGAATGTACGAAATGAAACTCGTAAGGGAAACGAAGTTGAGTGCCAGGAATGGCAGTCGGAGGGCTGAATGGAATTTCTTGAGTTGCTTCTGTCCTGCGAGGTATGGGGAAAGTAAGCGTAGAGCAATGATAATCAATAGAGAATGATATCTCGAGCTAAAGCGGCGAATGGCTCGGGTTGTGGTGTCAGGGGTCAACGGTCGCGGAAAACGGAGGAACCGGAGTGGGGTGAATGTCCAAGTGCGGTGCTAAGCGTCTTATTCTCTGCCAGGAGAAAACAGGAGGGGCGTTAGCGATGGCATTTTACGGTTGGGAATATGTGCGGCTTTAAGCATGGACTGGTGTTTTGCGGAAATTAGGGTTAGTTTCCTGAGGAACGGCATGAATGAGAGGGAGCGGGAATGGCCTTTGTTTACGGTGTTTACTGTGGTCGGTTGTCATAATGCACGGTTATACATTTGGCGGCCCGATTGTGACCCTGAATGGGCGAGGAAGCGATGATGGGATACGGTAAGGCAAACAGCGAAGTAATAGCGCTCCTTCCCGGAAAAGCCAAAAGAGCTCCCAACAAAGCGTGGGTCGAGTGGGAAGGCCCTAAGCGATTGCAATATCGGCTTTAACCAACCAGGCGCCACGACCGGCGAGGTGGATGAAAGTGGCGAGACGGAGGACAGTCAGTGAAGGGTTAACCACTGTTGGGCGAGCGGCCAGTCGGATTGCATGGAGCGATGTGCTTGAGCATGGAGATGGCAGATGGACGATATGCAGGCGAGGCGGAATGATGGATTGCGGGCGTGAGGTGGAAACACGTAGTTTTCGTGAATGTTTGCCGGCGTAGTGCACCAACAACCAAAGCGCTAGCGGGCTGTGCCCCTGCGAGTGGCTGGAAGGAGGATACGCGCAGTATCCGTGAATGTTTGCTGGCGAGGCAAAGTGCACCAATTACCAAAGCGCTAGCGAAGCATTAGTGGGCTGCGCCACTGCCAGTGGCCGTGAGAAGAATACACGTAGTATCCGTTAATGTTTGCCGGTGAGGCAAAGTGCACCAATAACCGAAGCACTAGTGAAGCGCTAATGGGCTGGGCCACTGCAAGTGGCTGTAAGGTGGACACTCGTGCAGTATCCGTGGATGTTTGCCGACAAGGCAAAGTGCACCAATAACTGAAGCGCTAGCAAAGTGGGCTGCACCAATAAGAGTGACCGTGAGGTGGATGCGCCTAGTATCTGTTAAGCTGGATTTATTTATTTATTTATCATTTTTTTTAAATATGCTACGAAAATATGAATGCGGAAACGGGGGCAAAATGTACGTGGTATGGTAATTTCTTGCACTACCGAAACGGACAGCGAAACCGAATCAGAGCGTAAATTAATCGTCAGGTTCTTGTCTCCGATGAGGCAAGGATTGAAGGATTGTATCGGACGAGTGGAATGGGAAGTGACAAACTCGGTTCATGTACATTTTCCGCAACGAGCGGGGGTCGGGTGTTTGAGGTGTGCGAGGTCAATGACCGTTTGGATTTTTTTTTTTCCCCCGCCTCACGACTAAAATATGAATGCGGAAATAGGATGGTTGAATGAGCTGGGCTAGGGTCGACATGCATTCCCGATTAACACGTTGACTGCCAACTAATGGCGGGTCAGGGCCAGCGCCAGACTTGAAAATTCGGGGGAATTTATCCATCCCTTTATTGACAACAATTGGTCCTGGCTAATTCTAGATGGTTTTCCTTTATAAGCACGTTTTCTAATTCAAGAATAATCAAGTGGCAATTGAAGACACGGCTCCTCTCCCCATGCGATCTAACAGCAAATAATGGGCTACATTCAGTGCAGAAAAATAATTTAATTATAATTAGGTCTATGCACAGGCACTCAGCAACGTTAATTTTTTTTCCAGCAAGAGCGGCATTTCAGAACTCATTTGCGAATGAAGGTAATTACGGCAAGTACCTACACCTGTTTTTTGCAGCACGGTCACGCAACTTGCTGTAAAAAATAGCCAGCTGTTGGACTGGAAAATGAAAACGGAGGAAACCACGTATACTTGTCACCAGAATTACCTTCATTCGCGAAGAGTTCTGAAATTCGCCTCTCGCTGGAAAAAAAATTACCATTGCTGAGTGCCAGTGCATTGACCTAATTATAATTAAATTATTTTTCTGCACTGAATGTAGCCCATTATTTGCTGTTAGATCGCATGGGGGAGAGAAGCCGTGTCTTCAATTGCCACTTGATTATTCTTGAATTAGAAAACGTGCTTATAAAGGAAAACCTTCTAGAATTAGCAAGGACCAATTGCTGTCAATAAAGGGATGGATAATTTCCCCCGAATTTTCAAGTCTGGCGCTGGCCCTGGCCCTGACCCGCCATTACGAGTTATCTCGTAGTTGGCAGTCAACGTGTTAAATCTGTTGTCTAAGTGTGGGGAATAATGACGAAGGGTTTGGAATAGGCTACGAGGGGCGTATAGGAGGTAAAGGGGTGGCTAGTGTTGTGCTGAAACTGAGATGAGGGCAAAACTGCGAGGAGCCAAAGTAGTTCATGGGAGGGGCAGACCAGTAGGAGGAAGCACAGAATTAGTGACATAGGAAACAGGGAAGGGGAGGGGGGCAGGGAAAGAGGGAGTGCGGGAGGGAAGAGACGAGCAGATGAGGCAACAGCGGGTGCTTCTTCGGGTGTAGGTGGGTTAACACCGGAACTGCTGGAGCCTTGGAGAATTCAGTTGTGGGCAGCAGGAGCGTAGCAGCTGGCTTTCGTCCGGCGGAAGTGATGGGGGGGGGCATGTGCACGGGGCAAAGGTGCAGCCTGCAAACACAGGGACGAAATAGGGGATGAAAAGAGACCGAAGAGGTCGTAAACAGAGGGAGCAGGCACGGGGGGGTTCTGGCTGGTTTGTGGAAGGAGTGACTTCCGCCGAATCTGGAGTGGGGAGGATTTCGCCAAGCGTGATGACGTTGGCGCTGGGGACGTTGAGCGCGGAACATGGAAGTGCTGTGTGGTCTGTACACCTCTGGTCTGCACATGGGGAGGATCAGCTACATTGCTGAAAGAGTCGGTGTATAATTTCTTCGTAGACTGGCCTTGTTGTCAGAGCGGTGGAAGGGGATTTTCTTCTGCTTGAGTGCCCGATGGAGTCTGACGACTATCCGATGTGGAGCCTCAGATGAGCTTGGAGTGCGAGCCGTGGTAAACCTTGCTGGGAAGCCTCGGGCTCTCGCTTCTGAGCATCACTGTTAACGAGGAGCGTAGCTGGAATCCTTGCCGCGCGGAGCCCGATACAGTGAAACGGCTTCAGTCGTCATCGCGGAGGAGCGTGGTCCGGTATAAAAGCACCCCGGTAGAGCTGAGCGGGTGATGCTTTGTGGTGGGGGTAGGAGAAACGGAGTTGCGGTAACGGATTGAGAAGATTCCTCTGGAGCATCGGAACCTTGGAATTATTCTGCGCTCGAAGGACTCGATAGGATTTTGGATTACTTGCTTCGGGTAAGTGAACTCTTGGTGCACTGGCTGTCTGGTTAGCGAATGAACAACGTAGAAACGAGACAAGCAAGGACTGTGGCAATTTAGGAGGTATATATAGGCATAAGGACGAATAGGACGGCGCATTGGGAGTGGCCCTATTCATTAACCTACGTTATCGGGAACTCCCTGAAAATCGTGGGGCCTCCTGTATCCTCCTGAAATTAATCCTTTTCAACATCCTCTTTCTCTATGTGTCACCTGTACATATGTAATGTAAAATTTACATGAATGTATAATGTATGGTTGTGCACCTACTTCAACATTAAAAATAGATAACTATTCACTATTCCAAGATACAGGAACCTGTTTTCGGCTTAAAACACGGTAATATTGTTTTAAAAAGATGATTTACTGTTTATATTGACAACTGAATAACCTTATCTTCAATTTTTTTCCTGCAGGCAAATCATTTGTTATAGCAGGTCACAACTCAAGCATCTTTAGCAAGATATTAGCAAGGTTTACTCACCTCTTAACTCCTTTTTAAGTATGGAGCAGAGTTTTTTTCATGACAGTGCATTTGGGAAGTTTGGAACATCACCATTTTTCCCTGAAGGATGTTACAACTAAACAATTGGGGTCAATTGGGACGTTCTGTGGCCAGACATGGTCAGAAATTCAAAATTAATTTGGGTGAAATGACTGAACTTGAACTGATCATGGACCGTGCAGGAAAGAAGGAGTGTAACAATGATTAATTGATCGGTCCTAAGCATAGATATGATCTTGGAATACACTGGCATCCAAAAAATGTTTGTTTGTTTGCGGGGATCAAGTCATGCACGAAGAGGTCAGAAAGTTCATCCCCAAGCTCTTGATCATCAACGCTTAAGATGATCAGAATGGGCAAGCCACTGCCTGAAAACAAGTATGACTCCAATGACATTCCATTGGCATCCTTGGGTAAATCTGACGAAGATGATAAGGTGTGTGACCATGCTAACAGTTCATCATACCACTCATAAATTCATCATAAATTCATCATTCATCATCATAAATTCATCATACCACTTTGAATCAAGTCACTCTCTAAATGACATTATCAACAGTGAACTCCAGTATTTCACCAGTAAAATCCCAGGGTAACCTTCTGTTGGAAAGTATGGGAAAGCGACACAAGAAAAACATCATCAAAAAGCATAGGGAGTGTGTTGAAGAGTTCAAGGACTTTGCTGCCAACTGTCTGGCTCCTGGACAAGGTGATACCCTGCAACACCTGGCCATGGAGGACTCATCATCTAGTGATGAAAAGATTGACGCAAACTTGACTAGTCTACTGAAAGCGTATGAAATGGTACCAACTCCTCACACTTGTGCCATCATTTTGGCCTCTGTGTTTTTTGACTAAGACTGAAATTTTGGACGGCGGAAACGGCGTATGGTTGATAAGGCTAGGTCTTACAAGTCGAAACTAGAAATTGGGGAGAAGATTTATTTGACAAAACAGTGCATAAAAATGGATCCACTGGAGGTAGAACACTTCTGAGATTGGCTGATCACCTTAGGGATGCTTCAAGATGTAGCATGTGGGACAGCTTTCTCAAAACTAGAGAGTGGCCTGAAGATAACAATACCAAATTTTGTGAAAGTTGCTGTCAAAGAAGACATTGTGAAGACATGTTTTCTCCAATCTGATGGTGAAGGATTTGATAAGCGCTTATCCAGGTCGACCCAATTGAATGTGCTTGACAAGTGTACAGCCAGTCAAAGAAAAGCCCTTTCTGGCCTCCATCATTATTGACAATTTATTTGAAACCGCACATGATGCTACCCTACTTAGGTAGCTACTAGGACTGCCCTTGTTGAAGAAGATGCGCAACCATAAATACAAAATACAACCCCAATTCCGAAATAGTTGAGACGAAGTGTAAATATTGAATAAAATCAAAATGCAATGACTTTCAGATTATATGAGCATATTATTTCAAATTTTCTGGCTGCAACAGGTCTCAAAAAAGTTGGGAGACAGGCAAAAAATGGCTGAAAAAGCAATTAATATATAAAAGGATCAGCTGAAAGAACATTTAGCAAGTAATTAAGTTAACTGGCATCAGGTGTTTAACACGATTGGCTATAAAAGGGATGTCTTAGAGAGGCTGAGTCTCTCAGAAGTAAAGATGGCCAGAGGCTCTCCAACCTGTGATGGCTTACTTGCGGAATACTTTAAAAACAATGTTCCTCAACGTCAAATTGCAAAGGCTTTGAAGGTCTCATCATCAACAGTGAATAACATCATCAAAAGATTCAGAGAAACTGGAAAAATCTCTGAGCGTAAGGGACAAGGCCAAAGACCTTTACTGGATGCGCGTGATCTTCAGGCCCTCAGACGCCAATGCATCACTCACCGGCATGATTCTGTCATTGACATTACTAAATGGGCCCAAGAATACTTCAAGAAACCACTGTCTGTAAACACAGTCTGCCGTGCCATCCACAGATGCCACTTAAAACTTTATCAGGCAAAAAGGAAGCCATTGTTGAGCATGATCCAGAAGCGCCGCCGTGTTCTATGGGCCAAGGCTCATTTAAAATGGACTTTAGCAAAGTGTCAAAGTGTCCTGTCCTGTGGTCAGACGAGTCCAAATTTGACATTCTTCTTGGAAATCATGGGCATTGTGTCCTCCGGGCTAAAGAGGAGAAAGACCACCCCTCCTGTTATCAGCGTTCAGTTCAAAACCCGGCAACTCTGATGGTATGGGGATGCATTAGTGCATATGGTGTGGGACACTTGCATGTTTTAAAAAGCACCATGAATGCTGAAAGGTATATAAAAAGGTTTTAGAGCAACATGTGCTCCCTTCCAGATGACATCTATTCCAGGGAAGGCCTTGTGTATTTCAGCAGGACAATGCAAAACCACATACTGCAGCTATTACAACAGCATGGCTTCATAGTAGAAGAGTCCGTGTGCTGAACTGGCCTGCCTGCAGTCCTGATCTTCCACCGATTGAGAACATTTGGCGGATAATTAAACGAAAAGTCTGTCAAAGGAGACCCAAAACTCTCCTGCAGCTGGAAGCCTGTATTTAACAAGAGTGGGATGAAAATCCAATGGCTAAACTCAAGAAACTTGTCTCCTCAATGCCCAGATGCCTCCACTTTGTGTTACAAAGAAGAGGGTATACTACACCATGGTAAACAGGCCCCTGTCCCAACTTTTTTGAGACCTGTAGCAGCCATCAAATTTGAAATGAACTCATTTTGTGGATAAAATAGCAAAATTCCTCAGTTTCAACATTTGCCATCTTATCTCTGTTCTATTCTGAATAAAATACTGGCTGGTGTGATTTGAAAGTCATTGCGTTTTGATTTAATTCACAATTTACACTTTGTCCCAACTATTTCAGAATTGGGGTGGTACATTTGTGTACATTATATATTACATATGTACAGGTAACATATGGAGAAATAAGGTGTAGAAAAGGGTTAATTACAGCTTAGATACAGGACGTCCCATGATTTTCTTGTTTGTTAATTTGAGTCAACATGTGGATGCATCTTTCCATAATCTTGGATGTTCTTTATCCTCATGCTGTTATGATTCTGCCATTCCTGTTCTGATTTTGCCATGTCTGTCATTGTCTCTGCTTTGTCTGTTATGTTTCTGCCTTGTCTGTTATGTTTTTGCCATGTTCTGTTCAGTTTTTGTTCCTTGCCATGTTTTCGTTTTTGCCATGCCAGATCCACATTTCTGTTACTCTCCGGTCCATGTCTTTGCCCATGCCCTTCATTGCACTTTGTCTCCCCTGTCTGGTCTTTTGTTAAGCTACAGCTTCTCCCCAGTCCTGCGTGTCACATGTTTAGGTGATTTCATGGTTTCTGGGTTTCAAACATTCCTTCTAATCTCGTTTGCTTCCTTCGCCTTGCTTTTCTATTTTACTAACCCATACTAACATTTTGTTATTTTGTTAAAGTTACTAACCAAGACTAACATTGTATATAATACTAACTGTTCTTGTTTTAGTGCAAAATAACTTGTTTTATCTTGATACATTTTGTTTTTATGTGCCTTTGTATACTCGCAATTCTATTCTGCCCAAAAATATTGTTTTTTATTTCGTTGTATGTATTCAGCTTGTTCTGATGTGCAATTATTTGCTGCCTTCTTGGCCAGGTCACCATTGTAAAAGAGATTTTTTTTTATCTCAACTGGTTTCTACCTGGTTAAATAAAGGTTAAATAAAAATAAATAAATAAATAAACTTACTAACGAGCACCAGGGATTGTATAGCTGCACTTACTAATTGATTAACAAGCTCTCAGCACTCGCCCTGTTCTAGTCTCCGCCTCTTGCCTTCTCTTAGTCTTTGCTGCAATTCAGCGGATCCTCCGCACCTGCTCTACTCTGCCCTGCCTCTCATTATCTGTGCACGTTAGAACTCCCTAACCGGAGCTGTATGTTTTGTCTATAGGTTGTCTCGTGATCCCTGTCCGCGTTTTGGCTTTTGCCAATTTCATGTGGTTAGGTTCTCCCTCGTGTTTGCTCCCACGTAATTAGTCTGATCCCATTCACCTGTCCCTAATCATAGCATGTGACTTCCCTTGTGTGTATTTAAACAGTCTTCTCACAGCAGCTCCCTGTCAGAACGTTTCTCTTGGTTTGCCTGTGCTACGCTTGTTTTTGCCTTGTATTCTCTAGTGATTCTCTTCTGACTGGACAGTCCCTGATTTTTGATTTTGGCTCTGTTTTGGATTGCTTGCTACTTCTGTGTATCGAACCTTCTCTTGTCTGACTACGAATTCTGTGATTGGTGCCCTGTTTACGACCCGGATTACGCCCCATGGATTTTTGATTTTTGGATCGTGGACTTTGTACCGTTGCCTCCTGCTCTGCGGGGGTTCGCCCCCTTTCCAATAAAGATCCTATTTTACTGCAATTCCTGGTTCTCGCGTCTGGTTCCAGATCGTTACCTAACACATGCAGATTTGGTGGGTGTGGCCCTAAAGTTAAGGGACCATGCCCATCTGCCAAAGTATTTGGCCCCTTAGCTTTGGTCTGTATTGAGGTCCCTTCATTTTTGTTAACAAAATGTTAAATTGATATAGCAAAGACTTACTAGCACTAAAGTTTCATGGGACCTTGATGCAGATTTGTGTTTTAGCTTGAGATGTGTTGCCTAAATAGGCTGTATGCAGCAAATGTAGGGCCGCTGCTGCATATCTGCATCCAGATCCCACAAAATTAATTAGTCAAAGTTTGCTGAGCAACCATAGGCTCTTTCATGCAGTACCAACAGAAACATGGCACCCTGTTGCAGATTTGAGATAAATGGATTTAAAGTTGCTTGCTATCACAACTGTCTTAAAGTTTAGGTTTGGCCCACTCTGCAGATGAGGGGTTAATCTGAACAAACTCCATGAAATATCCTTATTTGACCCCTACCATTTATGCTCTGAAAAAATCAACTGATTCTGAGGCGGCGTTTATCCACCTGTAGGCCCACCTGAGAAAACTTCACTCTTAAGTACTGTCGATGGGCCAAATTCAGATGCATTCAAAATGTATGAAATTGGATTTCAAGGATTTGTTGAACTTGCCGTGGCACAACTGAACGCCTGATTATTATCAGCATGAACTCACAGGTAGTTCTAATGCTGCGCCCTCTGGCAGTTATATAACCAAAAGTTTTTCACAGAGAAATGGAGATCATGAATAATGGAGATAATGCATTCCAATTCCATATAATGGAGCAAATGAACTGAAACAGTAACAGGATTGTTCAGGGTGACGAGACATTTGGAACTATAGTGCTGTAATGCACTTAGCTGATATTGTGTGCCAGACAATGTAGTTTTACTTGCAGATTAAAATTTCTAATGAATTTCCCCCTCTAGTAATTTTTTTAAAAGTGTGTTTTTTGACTTTTTTACCCTGAATGTTCTATTACCCAGAGGTATTAGAGGTCGCTCTGCCTGAGAGGTAATAAAACATGGCTCGTCATGCATTGGTCTCAAACAAGAAGAGGACACTTATATTCTTGCATATTGCTAGGAAGCTTCTGGTTTGGACTCAATAAGTGGAGATGGCACAATGTATCTTACTCACACTTTACTCACTACAAGGAAGGATGCTGAAAACCACTATCATTGGATCTACAACCACATAAGCTTGCACATGAAGCAGAAATAAACAAGAAGAAACAGTAAAGATGCTATACACAGTTGCCAAACCAATATCAGCCAATTTGGCTTTCAGCGCACATTTAGAGGGCATTGAAATGAATGAATAATCCATAGTTTGCAATTTACTCCTGTTACTGACAGTAATCATTCCTCGTCAGTTGTTGAGAATAGAACTAATCAGGCTATAGCGATAGCAATACAGTCTCACAGCAGTGGGTTGCCTGCTGTTTTTAATGAGAAAGGCTCAGACCATATTTATACTTGAAAAATGGACTGCACTCATGGTGCAATTCCAGTAACCCCGTAAACAGCACTAAGCTCAGGAGAACACAACTGTTCTATTCATAGTTGCAATTTGACAAGTTATTGTGGTGAGCTTCAAATAATTTTGTTGCAGTTCTAGTTGTATTTCCTTGACAAGGTGTGGTATAATGACTCAGTACAATTTCAGGGTTTTAATGTCGGATTAATAACATTAATTAACATTCTCATTAAAGTCCCTAAGGAAACCTAGCTCGCAGTAGAATAGAAAGTGTTAAAATAACGTGGGATGTGTTTGACAGGCAAATGTAGCTATTTTTGCCATGATTCTGACACATCTTTGGAATGGAAGTTTTCCCTCTCATTGGCTTGGAGAGAAATTCTCCCGCTCCTTTATTAGCACTTTTCTTCGAGTAAAATACTGTTAACACTCATTTCAGGGCCGCAGCTCATGCTTATCTTACCTTTGAGCTGCACTCTGTGCAGGAGAAGCCAGACTCAAATTCAATTATAAAGCGCAAGACCTTCCCTTGACTGCTGCATATATAGGTCCTCATCTGTCGAGAGAAATGTTCCCAGAATTAAGACCAGTCTACAGCACAAATTATACTTATAAAAATAACTATGAGGATAATGAAAATGGCCATGTTTCCCAGTTAAGAGGGCTCCAAAGAAGAGTTCAGCCAAGAGGGAACCATCTTAGGCTAAGAAGGAATCTGGGAAACGCGTTTGCTTCTTACTGGAGCCTTAAGAAGGATCTAAAGAAGCTCTTAGCGCTAAGATCTTCTTAAATGAATCTGGGAAACGTGGCCCTTAACAAGAAAGCAAACTGAATACAGAACATTTGTGGGTAGGAATAAGGGAATAGACATCAAATATATTGTGTGGGCAAGCTAAGCTGAAAGTTAAGAGGGAGTAGTTAGCCCTTTAGTTAAAGAGTAAAACATAACTGTAAAATCTAAGGCATGGTGAAACCAAAAACCCACTAGAACTAAAAAGCGCATAATAACCTATGTGAATGAAAGCTCACATAACATTGACATGCAGCAAAAACGGCAGAACAGTATTTAGAAGTACAGATGCTCAATGTGATTAAGTGGATCATGTGAGGAAAATAGCTAAGTGAAGAATATGTCAGCACTATCTTAAAAAGGTTCTAATATATGATGGACCTCAGTCTTACAGAGACTCATAAAGCCCCCTTTCGAAAAAAATCTGCGCAGAATGGAAAATGCAAGCAAAGAAGTAATGATTTATAAATGATCTTTGACCTGTATTAAATTGTGAACAGTGCAAGAAAAATATTTAATGTTTTAACTTATCAAATTAAAACCTTTTTTTGGAAATACAAACCCCAATTGCAATGAATTTGGGACATTGTGTAGTAAAATGTGAATAAAAACAGAATACAATGATTTGCAAATCCTTTTTCACCTATATTCAATTGAGTTAACTGTACAAAGACAAGATATTTAATGTTCAAACTGATAAACTTCTTTTTTTTTTTTGGAAATATTCACTCATTTTGAATTTGATGCCTGCAACACGTTCAAAAAAAGCTGGGACAGGGGCATGTTTACCACTGTGTTTCATCACCTTTCCTTTTAACAACACTCAATAAGCATTTGGGAACTGAGGATACTAATAGTAGAAGCTTTGTAGGTGGAATTCTTTCCCATTCTTGCTAATGTACGACTTCAGTTGCTCAACAGTCTGGGGTCTTCTTTAGCGTATTTTGCGCTTCATAATGCGCCACACATTTTCAATGGGAGACAAGTCTGGACTGCAGATAGGCCAGTCTATTACCCGCACTCTTTTACAACAAAGTCACACTGTTGTAACACATGCAGAATGTGGCTTGACATTGTCTTCCTGAAATAAGCAGGGATGTCCCTGAAAAAGATGTCGCTTGGATGGCAGCATATGTTGCTCCAAAACCTGTATGTACCTTTTAGTATTTATGGTGCCTTCACAGATGTGCAAGTTACCCATGCCATGGGCACTAACATATCCCCATACCATCACCGATGCTGGCTTTTTGAACTTTGCGCTGATAATCTGGATGGTCCTTTTCCTCGTTAGCCCTAAGGACACAACATCCATGATTTCAAATGTGGACTCGTCAGACCACAGCACACTTTCCCACTTTGCGTCAGTCCATCTCAGATGAGCTCAGGCCCATAGAAGCCTGTGGAATCTCTGGGTGTTGTTGATATACACGAAAAGAAGTAAAAAATCCGCACACTGGATTGAAGCTCCCAAACATTTATTGACTATATGCATGTACTCAATAAAAGTTTGGGAGCCTCAATCCAGTGTGTGGATTTTTTACTTCTTTTTGCTTGAGTTACACATGAATCCAGCCTAATTTGGATGAGATGTGCACACAACTATTCTCTGTTTGTGATATATGGCCTTTGCTTTGCATGGTCGAGTTTTAACTTGCACTTGTAGATGTAGCAACAAACTGTGTTAACTGACAAAGGTTTTCCAAAGTGTTCCTGAGGCCACATAGTAATATCCTTTACAGAATAATGTTGGTTTTTAATGCAGTGTGTCTGAGTGACTGACAGTCACAGGTATTCAATGTTGGTTTTCGACCTTGCCACTTATGTGTAGAGATTTCTCTGAATCTTTTGATGATATTATAGACTGTTGATGATGAAATCCCTAAATTCCTTGCAATTGCACGTTGAGAAACGTTGTTCTTAAACTGTAGGACTATTTGCTCACGCAGTTGTTCACATAGTGGTGAACCTCGCCCCATCCTTGCTTGGGAACAACCGAGCCTTTTAGGGATGCTCCTTTTATACCTAATTATGACACTCACCTGTTTCCAATTAACCTGTGGAGTGTTCCAAACAGGTGTTTTTTGAGCATTCCACAGCTTTCTGTGTCTTTTGTTGCCCCTGTCAGTTTGAACATTAAATACCTTGTCTTTGTAGTGTACTCAATTGAATATAGCTCGAAAAGGATTTGCAAATCATTGTATTCTGTTTTTATTTACGTTTTACACAACATCCCAACGTCATTGGAATTGGGGTTTGTACATGCTCAATCTGAATTGAATGCCATCAACATTTCAGAAATGTTGACACTGCACCAATAAGACTCATTAAGTGTTGGAATGCCAAGAAATCCTGCAGCGGTTGAACATGTGATGCTATCATGCTATCAGATACAAATCTCTCCAACATCTCCCTGAGGACATCAGTGACGAATGCCTGGAATACTGAGGGGGCATTAGATAACCCGAAAGGCATAACCTGGTACTCCCAGTCACCATTGTGTGTATTAAAAGCAGTTTTCCACTCGTCACCCTCTGTTATACAAACCAGATTGTACGCATTCCGGAGGTCAAGTTTAGTGAGAACCCGTGCGGAATGGAGACGTTCAAAAGCTGAATTCATTAGGGGTAAAGGGTATCTGTCCTTAACAATGATAGCCTTAAGGCCCCTGTAATCGATACAGGGCCTTAACGAACCATCTTTCTTTTCAACAAAAAAGAATCCAGCTCCTGCAGGCAAAGTAGATGGTCGAATTAACCCATATGGTAAGGCTTCCTCTATATATTCTCTCATAGCCTTTTCCTCACAGGCTGAGAGAGAATACAGGGATCCCCTAGGTGGCACTGGGCCTGGATGTATCTCTATGGCACAGTCGTTCGGTCTGTGAGGAGGCAGAGTGGTAGCTTTTTGTTTACTGAAAACCTCTGCTACTGCGCTGTAGTTTGACGGAACATTAGGAGGAAGAGAAAACGAAACTGCTCCAACAGCTGAAGGGCCCTGAACGCTACTAAAGCACGAACAGATGCTTTCGACCTCTGAATCAAGGTCTTCAAAAGAATATCCCGCCTCTGTTAATGGATCCCAATCATGAACTGGATCCAAGTCAAGACTATCCAAACACCTTATGGATCCAGCATATTGTCTGTCTCGCACTTCAGGAGAAATGAGTTGTTACTCTTCACTGTCAGAACAAGATTCTGAGTCAAGCTGTTGGTGCGGTGAGTAAGGTGACTGCTGGCTATGATGCCCACAATGTGTTCCCCAGTGCACAATGGGCTCCACTCCTCTACCCCAATGGATATAGGGCTGATGTTCCACCAACCATGAATGCCCTAACACCAGGAGGTAAGTAGGAGAATCAATCACAAAGAATCTGAGCTGTTCAATGTGCTCTTTGAAGGGAATAGTCATGACGATATTATGAGTAACAAGACCGAGTACTCCAGAGCCCAAAGGGCGCCCGTCTAGGGTTTTAATATTGCGTGAAGGGGACAATGGCTGCAATGGAACCCCCTGTTTCCAGGCCCATTCCATGTCAATAAAATTTTCAACTGCACCAGAATCTAAAAACGCATCAGCCTTTACCGAAGAATCTCCCCAAGCTAATTCTACAGAAACGAATGTGCGGAAGATCAATTGCCCCGGTCTCACAAGTGGCTCCCGCTTCATTTGTGAGACTTTTCTTTTCCGTGCAATTTAGGACAGTTCTGCACTATGTGCCCCCTCTGCTTACAATAAAAAACAAACAATTCCGACATTTTTGCCCAATTTAGGAGACATTAAAGAGCTATCTAACTGCATGGGCTCATCCTCCCTGGGAGTCATGTCAGTTTTAATGTTACCTGGCTTAGTAGATAGTCGTTCTCTCCTAGCAAGGGAATTGCTCTTTCTCTCTTCCTTCTCCCTCTCACGCTCCTGGACCCGGTTGTCAATGCGGATGGCTAAGGCACTTAATGAATTCAATATTTGCGGGGGTTCGATAGTAGCCAGTGCATCTTTGACAGAATCAGACACAGCGTTGGTGAGCAAAGTGATCAAAGGCTCATCTGACCAACCAGTTTCTGCTGCTCAAGCCCAAAAATAACTCTGCCACACTTTGTTTACCCTGAGTTAACCTGGTTAAACGTGTGGCTGCTTCATGGCCAGATATATCATAGTCAAAGATGAGGACCATCTGGGGCGCCCCGGTGGCTTATCAGTCTAAGCGCGCGAACCATTCAGGCTGTGTCCTTCCCGCAGCGACCTGGGTTTGACTCCGGCTCAGGTCATTTGCTGCATGTCTTCCCCCATTGTTCTCCCCAACTTTCCTGTCTCTCTACACTGTATAACTGTCAAATAAAGGAAAAATTCCCCCCCCAAAAAAAAAAAAAAGATGAGGGCCATCTCATCCATTAGTGCCTGTGAACTGTTCATTATAGGACCTTGAAAGCGAATTAAAGGATCTGCCCACGCTGAAGCTGCCCCTGCAAGCAATGATAGTATAAATGCAACCCTAGCATCCTCAGTAGCAAATCGAGATGGCTGGGATTTTTAAAAAATCAAACACTGCAACAAAAACCCTGTACGCCGACCCGTTTCCCCCCCATATCATAGTGAAAGTTGAAGTTTAGGCTCTCTCAAATTAGATGTTAGTATTTGGGGAGGAGGGATGGGTAATGATGCTTGTGCAACTAGGTCTGTAGTGGCATTAGTTAGCTGACAAATATTACCAGCCAACTCCATTAACATTTCCTGTTGACAGTTAAGACGCACAAGAATTTGCCCCCGCCTCTGGGAAATTACAACCTGCTGGTCTACTGTTGCAGATTGCTGAGCATGTAATGCTTGGAGATATTTGTCCTGTTCCTCAATCATAGCTTGCTGGGTGGCTATAGCTCTTCCAAATGGGCTGCTTTCCATAATGACACGGTTAACTATCACTGTTACACCGAGGTGGCTTCTCTGTACTGTGAGGGAGGGGTATTGGAGAACCAGACGCGAAAGGAAACCGCGTCTTAAAGCCAACAACAGGTTGATAGCCACTAAAATCCCTAAGGACGCGATACAAAACTAAATAACGTTAAATCAAAGCGACCCTGGCCAAAATGCTGGGCGATTAGAAGAATGCAAGAAAAGCCCCGCCTCTAAATGGCGCAAGCAAGATAAACATCACACATGAAAAATCCTACTACTGTGACTTTTTAACAGGCAACGTAAACCCGGAAGTTTGCCCAATAGCGTGTCTCATGAGAAAAGAAATAAACTCAAAACAAACTCCGCCTCAGAACAGAGCGAAACACTCGCCAAACGTGGTCTAGGAAGCTCAAATATATTAGTAAAAACTATACAATATTTCCAGAGGTAGTACCCTCAAGGTAAAACTGCAAGAAAGGAAAAACGTACTTCTGGTGCAAAGTAAAGAACTCAAATACACCCAGAAACTTCGAGACAATAGCAGATGATGGCGAAAGAAAATAATAGAATAAAGGAGAATCCACCTTATAGGACCTCAAGAATGAGGCCAGGAAACTGAACGACCAGAAGTAAAAGATAGGGTGAAGCTTGATCCGAAGTAGTTCAAGTACGCTGTGCGAGAGTTGACTGAAATCTCGCCGGAAGTGCGACAAGACTAGTCCAGCAGCTGAGCTGAAGCGGAATGGACCGTACGTGATGATCTTCCAAAAGGTAAGACGTTTAAAGAATTAGACTGAATGTTGTCAGCACATCTGAATTAAATAACACATACAGTATTGCGTTTTACTGGATTATTCCCTGCCATTATCTGACTCAACCTTTTTAACAACAAACTGGACATTTTTATGTATTAAGATGGCGGAACCGTGGCTCTTGACGTTGGATTGTGAATGATAGACCTGACCAACCCATCTGAGTCGAATCCTAGGGACATCAGAATTACAGAGATGGGTCTCCTGGAGGAAAGCTATTACGACTTTCAAAAGCGAGAGGTGTGAGAGAACCTTATTCCGTTTAACTGGGCGGTTCAACCCCCTGACATTCCAAGAAATAACTTTCACAGTTTTCTCATTAAATGTGACACTCATTCAGGCAAAAGTGTAGTAGCGAAAATGGTCCATGATTAGACTAAGTATGTAATAAACAGTTCGGACACAGAAATGGAATATAAGCTTAGGTGTGAGGGGATTGAGAGAATCGAGGAATAGGAGGGGAAGGGAGGAGTGAGGAGACAGAGAGTGAGAACAAAGGAGAGAAGGAGGAAAAAAAGGGGAAAAAAGGGGGACCCAAAAAGTACAACAAACATGCTCCCCCCCAGCATCCCCTTTCAACCCACCCAATACATCTCCCCGATGAGATGTCTAACTTTAACACGAACCCTTCATCTACTGGTCTACCTATAACTAAAACTGTAACTAGTCAAACGTGACCTAACTCTTCTGCTCCGAGTTATCTATGAATCATAATGCAAGGAAAAACATAAAATAAGCGCCCTATGCATAACGTAATGGAGAGGCGCCTGAGGTCCAGTAGAATTTAAAAGTGCTTGCAACTGTTGTTACAGAAGAGTGGTAAAAATTAAAATTACAATAAGCTCAGAAATTCGTACATAACACAGACGATAGATAATCAATCAGTATTACCCATTAAAGCTGGTAGAAACAGTGAACTGGTGAATATCAAACATTAAACATTAATTACCAACTGCACGATAGCGTGTTTGCATATACATCAATTGAGAGCAACTGAATCATTTCCCACTCCAGAAAATAACATAGCATGTTCTTCATGGTAAAACAAAAAGTGTGGCATAGTAGGAAGAGAAGACGTTCATTGGTATAACTGAGGAGGGAGCGAAAAATAACATGACACAGACAGCAGTAGAGTCAATTAAACCGCGCTAATAGTTAACGTTAGCTTAAGTATGCTAAAAGTGGCTAACACTCCCAATAGCTTCGCGGCCAGAAGCCTACTTACAGTACCAGAAAAAGGTGGGACAGTCTCGGATTCATATCTTCATTCACCCGGCGGTTGTGGAGTGTTCTGTTGGAGGAAAGTCATAACCTCCTGGGGTGAATCAAAGACGTGCTTCGTCCCGCCATGGATGACCCACAGGCGAGCCGGGTGCAGCAGAGCAAACTCGATATCAGCCTCGCATAGCTTGCTTTTGACTGGAACGAAAGCAGCCCTCTTCTTGGCTAGTTCTGCGCTGAAATCCGGGTAGAAATGAACCCTCACCCCTCTGAAGAATAGTTGGCCCTTCTCCCTTGACAGGCTTAACATAAGTTCCTTCATCTGGAAGTGGTGCATCCGGACAATCATCGGCCGCGGTGGCTGGTTTTGCTTCGGTGGCGGACCTAGCGAGCAGTGGGCTCTGTCAATGACCGGGGGACTGGCGAAGCTTTCCTTCCCGAAAACCTCAAGCAAAAATGTCTCCATGAATGTGGTGGGACGTGGTCCCTCCGCACGTTCGGGGACACCTATCACTCTAATGTTATTGCGTCTGGAACGGTTTTCAAGGTCCTCCAGCTTCACTTTCATCTTTGCGTTGTCTTGCATTAAACCAGAGCACAGGCTCTCCAAAGTAGCCACACGGGCATCCATATCAGTGAGCGGATCACCTACTTCTAACAGCTTCACTTTGTGTCTTCGTGTCAAAGTTGACTGAAGTGTTTTAAGTTCAGATACTATCTCGTTCCGCAACGCACAGACTTCGGTTCGGATATCGTCTAGAAGCCTTTTAATATCGGAGGGCTTCAGAGTGGCTTCAGTACTAATGCTGGTGCTAATGCAGCTATCAGTGGCGTCTGGAGTCTGAAACAGGTCGGGCCTGACAATTGTAAATATTAAACTTGTTCAATATTTATGACCAAAAATCTTCACGTGTGTGGGGAAAGCCGACGACTCCCGAGTCACGACTCCGTGAATTGTGACGTGAAACGGAATGTAGCCAATCAAGAAGCGAGCTGACCACCATCATTCCCTCCTCTCGTGTGTCCTCTTCCATGTTGCGTCTTGTGTTTGTTGTTGCTATGTTTCTTCTTCGTTTTTGTCAGATCACGTTTGATCACGCGAGGTTTCTGTCTTGGAGGACTAGATTCTAGATCGATGGTGGAACAGAATCGTTATGTGTGCGGTGTGCTGTGTTGAGATTATCGGACCACACCACACACAGTACGATCAAAACTGTTCAGTGCCTGATTTTTTATCTTCATGTGTGGGGTCTCTAGCAGATAAAAAAATCTCTTCAGATTTAAAAAATCCTTATGTGTGTACCCCGCCTTACACACTGCATTTTACTGAGCATCGTGGCTTGTTCACATGAACTAAACGTGAGTTTCGCTCACTATTTCCTTGGATGGTTGAAATTAAAACCAACTTCCAGGGTTTCGCGTTTCCGATTGACATGACTTGAACAGAATCCACTGTCGGCGTCCTGCTTCCACAGGTGGTTTGGCATGGTGTCTTTTGTTTATGACAACAATTAGTCCTGGCTAATTCTCAATAATTTTCCTTTATTGACGCGTTTTCCAATTATCGTAATAATCCAATAGCAATTGAAGACACGGCTTCTCACCACATGCGATCTAACAGCGATGAAATAGGCTAAATTCAGCACAGAAAAATAATTTGCTTATTAATAGGCTAATGCTTTACGAAAGACAAACTACTCTGAAACTTCCATGCGACCTTTTCTGCACATCAGGCGATTTAACTTGCGCTTCATGATCGTTTAAATTCATCATTTTAAAACCGAAAAACTTCCATGCATAGAAACTTCAATTCCACACGAGAATCTCTTAAAATTTATGATTGTTACACGGGCCAATTTTGATGACACCTGTCCACAATTCCACAGCAAGCTGTCAGCCAACAAATCGATTTTGGAGCAAATTCACTCCTTAAAGGGGACCTATTATGCTGATCCTTCTTTTAATACATATTAGTAATGTTATAATGTTAGTTTTCCAAACTCAACCTCTGAAAAGTTTCTAAACATAAGATACAGGGGTTTTGCCATAATCCAAGAACTCGATTTCGTGAACGTGATTTCCTCTCTGAACAGCTCCTCCCGAGATCTTCGCGAGATCTGGGCAAAACCTGACGTCAGGTTGTGCCGTCCAATTAGTACAGACCTAGCCAGAGCCAATCACAGCGCTGGACCTGCCCACACCGGAAACTATTCTAGCAGGCACTAACAACGGCAGATCATACTATGCCGTAGTAGCGTCGACACTTTTGGAAATACAAAAGAAGAACCGCAGATCATTTGAGGTGCAGTTTTGTCAGTATCTCTCTCAAAGCCGCTTGTCCGTTTACTTTTGGATGCGAAGAAAAACACTTATTTCTCTTCCAAAAGAGGATGCCACCAGAAATCAGAGGGTAGCTTTTTTTGTTTGCTGGCAGCAAACAGCCACGGCCAAAGGGAACGTTAGCTGCTTGTGCTCAGCATTTCAGCAAAGACAGCTTTATAAATAAAGGATAATTCGACACAGGATAAGCGTTTCAGCTGCTTCTCAAACCTGAAGCAGCTGCATCGATCAAGCGCTCGGAGCCACAACCTGTAAGTAATGATATAATGTGAGTAAAGCTAACATGTTACGGGTGGCTAGCAGGACCGCTAGCGATAGCACTAACAACTGGCCTCAAACGCAGGCTTTGTAAAATATCTGAAGATAAAGCCTGTATCGGTCGCGACTGTCCGTGACTCACAGACACAGAAGCTGTAAGTTGCTTTTACTGCATAAGCCAACCTGACGTGATAGCCAGTTGATTGTGGCTGTAGCACAGCGGCTAACTTAGCCAAGTTACTGTTGCTAATGTTTGTGTCCTAAATATGCAAGAGTGATATCAGGGGAAATTCTACAGAAGGTGTGTGAACATAAACCTCATTTGAAGCTAACTTTTAATACTTGTTTGTAATTTGGATGCTTGGTACAACTGTTCACAGTAACAGAACTTGCTGTCTGTAAAACCTGTATTGCAAGGGTTTGTCTCTGTGGTTATGACCGTTCGGTTACCAGCTACTGCATGTTAGTTTGCGTGCTCTGCTAATTAAAAATGCTCCTGGTTAACTTTTATGCAGTAATTCTGATCGGTATGCTTGTGTTACTTCGGTAAGCATCAACGTGGCAGTTTCATCATAATTTTGCCCGATTGTAGCCACTACAGTTAATGATCGCTTCACTTATTCATGACTGGGATCAGCCGGATACTTCACAAATGTCTGAGCAAGCTCTCTGGTGCTACCGTGAAAGCAATGCGAAAAGCAGAAGCTCAATCATTTACACATGATTTCTCTGCACTACCTTGACATAATTTCATCCCCCTTTAGAAATTGTTGTGGCTAATAAAAAGCCAAAAAAGGCGGAGATTAAATAGGTAATTCTTTCCTGTAGAAGTGATCAATTCGCTAGCTCCACATAAGCAACTTGTCCGCGCTAACGGAACTTACGGTCTGCAAAACCTGTATTATGTTCATAACATAACAGAGTTCTCTCTAGCTGTCGCGTACTATCCATAAAGCTGCTTTCACATCGGACACGAAACGAATTTTTCGCAGGACAGATTAGCCTACATTCAAAGTCAATGCAAAGACGCGAATACACGCGTTATGGGCGCGTTAAGCAGCTTTCACACCGGACACGAAACTAATTTTTCGCGCGACTGATTACATTCAAAGTCAATGCAAAGACGCGAATACAGGCGTTATGGGCGTGTTAAGCAGCTTTCACACCGGACGTGAAACTAATTTTTCACGCGACAGGTTGTGACAGTTTCATCAAAACGTTGCCTGATTGTAGCCACTACAGTTGAAGCTAACCGGAGAGGTGCTGTATGTGCCTGCTGAGTTGGCCTGCAGTTAGACCAGACGTAGGTTTTGCAGAGCTTGGGGTGCGTTTTTGGGTGCTTGTGAAACGATCGCTTTACTTATCCATGACCGGGGTCAGCCTGATACATCTCCAATGTCTGGGCAAGCTCTTTGATGCCACCGGTGAAAGCAATAGGGAAGCGCACAGGCTACAATGTGTCCGGTATAACAAACGATTTCTCTGCATTGCCATCGATTGATTATTAACTTCTTTCCTGTAAAAGTGATCGATTCGCTTGCTCCACAAAAGCAACGGTTCACGCAAACGGAACTTACGGTCTGTAAAGCCTGTATTATGTTCATGACATAACCGGAGCTCTATCTAGCTCTCGCACAATATCCATTTTCTGTGAGGAAAAGCTGGTCATTCCGAAGCAATAAGTAAACCATTACCATGGGCAATTTCCGAAAAGGCCGTTTAGCATGGAGCCTTCGCCCCTCCGTCATATACCAGCGCGGAAGCTGTTCATTTCTCCACGCTAACAACACGCCACAGCTATGCACATGAACCAGCAGGTCCTAATACACACCGAAGCAGTCCATAAGCGGTTGGTCCACTTTTAGCTGCTCCTCACTGTCCATGTTTCCCTCTAAACTCAGACCCACCGGATTTCTACGGTCTCCGGTCTACACTTGGGCATGTCGACCCGTTCTACAAATGTGTCTATATGGGGTGGATTCTAGCTTTCCCTGCATCCTAGCTATAGAGTAGAAAAACCGCTGTACTCACCAACTGTTGCCGTAGCAAACTGTAGCCGATAGCAAATTTGTGCTTGAGCTGCCAGACTTTCGCACTGTGTCCTCCACTTTCGCCGTTGCGTTTATTAGAACAAGTTAATTTCATTCGATCTATACACATGTACTGCGTTAGATTGCAGAATATGCCCATTGATTCCTTTGGGAGACGCGTCAGTTTCACTCTGAGGAGCCGGACCAGGAAAACTGCGTTCTGCTGCCTCGTCCCGCCTAGATCCGCCCTCCACAGAGCTGGCCAGTCAGAAGAAAGTGGGCACATGGGGAGTGGGGGCCATAGCGGAAGAGCCACCCCAATGAGGCGTTTCAAGCAGAGACTACTATGGACTACAAATGGGGTTTTTTGAGGGTGGCAGTATGAGCAAAATAAGTACCCTTTTTTTACTTTGACTCCCCTAGAGAACTCCTGATCGCGCAAAGACCAAAATATAAACTTGGAAAAATAGCATAATAGGTCACCTTTAAACAAATATATGTAGGCTAATTTGAAGAGCGTTTGTCTCTGTGTTGAGGTCATGTTTTCAGAGCTCGATGAGGTTGACATCTCACAGACGCGCACACACACAGACATAGCCTACTAGAGATGTAAGAGATCAAAGTGATATAATGTGTTACAATGCATTGTTTAAAAAAAAAAAAACCGTTCAGTTGGTGTACTCTCCAAAACTTCCTTCAGCTTCAGGCTAATTCATAAAAATAAAGATAGTCCCACTCGAAACTCATTCAATGTCTTTTCATATTTTATCTTAAATGTGTAAATAGGCCTTCCAAAAACATGCATGATTTTTCCCCATTAGGCCATGTTGTGAGCAGTAGTCCTACGTGCTGAAATTGAGCCTAATATCTGCGTCTATGACCTCATGTGCACGCGCACTACAGTCACGCGCAAAGTGTCGCGGTTTTAGTTTCAGGAAATCTGGTCACCCTAGAATAGTACAAACACGCGAGTGGGTCAACGGCATCCAGTTCTTGCATCGAATTGCATCAATCCAAGTAGATTTTTTCAGTTCTCCATCAGGAATACGTAGGAAACGTATTCCTGAACCCTTCATGAAACGGTTTGTCCATTTAATAACGCTGCAACTGACAGACATGATGACAAAAAGTGGAAGACAACTTTACTTCACCTATAAAATCAATTGTCATGTTGTGGCTTTTTGCCAACCACAGTAGTCAACAAACCCACTTGACCAGGTTCGTGACATCACGAGAAGTATCGCTCCGGTACGTTCAATAAACTTTCCGGCTAGAACCCTGTGCGTGGTCAATATGTTTACGATAATGTTTCCCCCCTTAAATACGTACTTTTTAATGCCATTCAAAAAAAAGAAGGATTTTATTTTCAGTCTTCTTTCATAATACCACAAACAGAAGTTCAAAATGATACACAGAATTACCAAGAGAGTTGAGATTTTTACTAATTAATTATTAAGCTTTCCATCCTTGCTGTATCGATTCAAAGCGTACAAGTAAATGAATTTTTTTGTCATCTCTTAATCATTACAGGCTACACATAGCCTAGGCTAGGTCTTAATTGTTCGGTAAATAAAAGTTAAAACTGATTGATTGTCAATCAGGCATAGTACGTGGAAACAGGTTGAAAATTCTAGCGATAATAAGGTTAAATCACTGCCTCCCCTGACCGCACCTCTCTGATTCGTACCCACTTCTTCTCCACCTTGATGAACATTATGCTTACAGCAAATTATTTTTGTAAACTGTCCTCTAAAATATCACATGTATCAATTGGATGTTGGGGATCGCGCATGCGAAGCGCAGAAGCTCTGCGATCTATTGTATTTATATTTTGGACCACAAATAGCGGCTCCTTGTAAAGCAGTTTGAATCAGTTTTGGTTATTTGTTGTTTTGTTACAATTAGAATTTCTTGGCATAGTTGCAAGAAAAAAAGCTTTTCCTACAACCTCAACACAAAAGTAAGCATCTGAAGTATGCAAAAGAAAACCTTGAGAGACCTCAAGCCTATTTGAACAATGTGCTTAGGACCCACGAAACCAAAATTGAACCTTTTGGCCACAAACAAAGAAGGTATGTTTGGAGAAAAAAGGATGAAGTATTTGTAGAGAAGAATAAGTTGCCAACTGTTAAGCATGGAGGTGGATCCATTATGCTTTGGGGTTGTGTAGCAGCTGGGAGCACAGGCAATATTGTGCAGGTGGAAGGAAGAATGGATTCCACCAAATATCAAGACATTCTAGAGGCTAATGTTCAAAGCTCAGTCCAGAAATTGAAGTTGAAGAGATGTTGGGTATTCCAGCAAGACAATGACCCGAAGCATACCTCAAAATCCACCGTGAAGTACCTCCAGGAAAGACGGATGAAGGTTTTGGAATGGCCATCACAGTCCCCAGACTTGAATATTACTGAAAATTTGTGGAGAGACCTCAAACATGCCGTGCATGCAAGAAGGCCGAAGAATATTTCTGAGCTAGAGCTGTTCTGTCTGGAAGAATGGGGAAAAAATTCCAAAGACAAGATTGAAAGACTCTTAGCTGGCTACAGGAAGCGTTTGCTAGCTGTTATAGCTGACCGAGGAGAAGTTTCAAAGTACTAGCTGACAGGGTTCCCAAACTTTTGCACAAGGCCTTTTTCCTTGTTTTATTATTTTGAAACTGTAAAAAGTTAAAAATAAAAATTATTCTTGCTTTGAAATGTGATGAAATGTGTCATGTTTAACTTTGTAGCATTTAGTGTTCAGGTTTGCTTTCAATCACTTGGAGATTAATTGTAATAGACATTTAAAACTGGGGTGCCCAAATTTTTGCACCCAACAGTATTTTGTATTCTGATGCCATTTTCTCATACTTGCTGTGGAAAGACTATCTTCTTGCTGTTATATGCCAGTCTTATACCAGTGAAGAATCAAATATAGCTGGTTTTCTGTTCCTTGAATGATTTAGAATTTTTCATGTTTGTGTCACACTTTTTTTACCCAGTATTGTGAAAAGACACATATACAAGTATCCTCAGCATGAGGAGACAATAAACATTTTTGAAAAGCTTTATAAAAGTAATGCATGGTAAGAATAATTAGCAATCATCCCAGGATGCTACCCTGAGGCACACCACTTTTTATTGCCTGACTCGTGGACAAATTACGATTTAATAATGTACATTGTTCTCTTCTAGAAAAATAATCTTTGAAGCAATTCAGAGCTCCAGTGTCAAGTCCAAAATACATAAGTAGATGTGTTCTACGTTCAATGATCATCCAGTGAAACAGGAATCACCACAGTCGACCCAGTTGAAACATCGAGAGTGCTGCAAAAAGTGATTTTCAAGAAAGGGAAATTTACTTATTTTAAGACTTAAAACACTTATTTCTATCATCATTTTCTTAGTAAGACAAAAAATTTATCTTTGATTTGAGGTAATTATTTTATTATTTTCTTGTCAAGCAGTATTTGCTTGACAAGTGAAAATGTACTTACCCCATTGGCAAGATAATAAAAATTACCTCAAATCAAGGACAAATTTTTTTGTCTAAGAAAATGGTGATAGAAATAAGTGTTTTAAGTCTTAAAATAAGTAAATTTCTCTTTCTTGAAAATCCCTTTTTGCAGTGTGAACCCTGACATCCCTGACGTCCAGCTCACTTGCAACTGTGTAGCACTAACAGGAACAAAGTGGTGATTCTCCATTGTACCTGGCACTGCTTTGGAAGCTTGAAATCTCTCTGTCAAGTTTCTGAAGTTTTCTCAACATCATCTTTGCTTATGTATTTTTGATGTGTACGGTTGCCCTTGTGAGCAGTTCAGATAGTGTCAAAATATGATTCTCCATTGATTAACTTTTTGCACACAGTCCAGCATGTGACATTGGTCTTGAAATTCATTATTGGTCAATTTTATTCCCAATAGAACGTGAAGCAAAAGAATCCATTTTGCCCATATCAAACAGTTTCCACAATGATCATAACAATAAATTTCCCACTAAAGTCTCTCACTTAAGTAGATCAGTTTACTATTAAATATACTATATGTCAAGGCATGAAAATTTCCATTGAAATATCCCACTTTCCAAACAGATCTATAGGTTTGATCATGGCTATATTCTGTTGATGTCATCCTAATGACATTCTAATGCAGTGATAATTCTTAAAGAAAGTACACAAACTTACATGACGAGTCACCTCTAAGCCAAGGTTTATGCCCATAAAGTGGGGTCCAAAAAATATGACTATGAAAAATATGCCGATATTAAAAAAGTATTTTAGTAGTATTTTAAGAATAATTTTGTAACTCCAGAACTCTGTTCTATTTGGATGAGGCTGTCTACTAATACTTTAGTTTTTGTGATACAGCTTGTCATATCTGCTCAATCACTTTTAAAAGTTAAACAAAAATTTCTTTCTTTTCATTTTAGTGGCCAAGTATTTCAGGTTAAAAAGCATTTTATATATTTTGTTTTGTATTATTGTGACATGGCACTACATGTGGTTCAGGAAATATCACTAGTTGACATCTGCATTATATATTTTTTTGTTACTGTGTGCTCCAAGATGAGGCTTTTCATGACAGCTTCAATTTTTTTCATATTTAAACTTATAATTTATTATTAACCTTTACTGCAGGGAAGTCCCACTGAGACTGAGGTCTCTTTTGCAGGGGAGAAGCAGTTAGCAACAAACAAAACAGTTAAAAATTACACAAAATTCATATACAGCAAGGGCAGATAAAAGACAAAACAATTTTTCAAAATAATATTAAACAAAACAAAAATAAAAAACATATGCGGACATATGACAGAGAATAATGGCATACATTAAAATTAAAAGCAAGTACATCTGGCCTCTTTTAGTATCATATCCAAAACCAATTTCTTGCAGGACTTGAATGGGATAAGACAATCTATCTTCAGCATATCCAGACAATAATTCCACATACAAGGTGAAAATGCACTAAAACTGGTACAACCCAGATTTGTTCTAGTCTTAGGTGCATCTAAAATAATCCACTCTTGTGATTGGATATGGTGACTTGTGATTTTAATGGACAAAAGCCTAGTAAGATAGGAAGGAAATTTGCCCAGCAATGCTTTATAAATTAATAAAATACAATGCAGCTTCCTTCTATAGTGAAGGGAAAACCATTCTACTGAACTATATAAAGCATAGTGATGAGTTCGGAAACCATCACTGGTGATGAAGTGCAGTGTGCTATGGTAAATTGCATCCAAGGGTCTTAAGGTACTATTAGAGGCATGCATGTACAGTAAATCCCCATAGTCAAATATGGGTAAGAGTGTCACCTGGAAAATCTTCTTCCTACTGTCTAATGAAAAACAGGATCTGTTTCTGTAAAGAAACCCAATCTTCGTTTTAATTTTCCTGGACAAGTTGGCCACATGTCTTAAAAGAGAAGTCATGATCCAGCCAGATAACTAAATATTTGTAGGACTAAACCTGCTCAATTTGAGCACCGGACATTGAGAAAATGGTGGCATTTGGCATAATTGTATTCTGTGCTGAAAAGATCTTGAACTTAGTTTTATCAGTATTTAAAACAAGTTTCAGACCAGCAAGAGCTTGCTGTATAACATTAAAGGCAGATTGTAACTCTACAAGGGCCTAAACATACCCCTAATCAGAGATTATTTGATCCACTTATCCAAGATCGCAGATTCTGAATCAATGGCATAATGAGAAATAACTGAAAATTTCAGGCTTTTATCCTTAATAATTCCTGAAATTTTGACTTTCAAACATAGCCTCAAATTTCAATGTGTAACAACGTAGATTGAGCAGAAGTGTAGAGACTCTGTGAGACAAGTTTTAGTCTTATTTCCACTGGTTTCCTCAAAGGAGCTTGGTTCTTCACAGAGAAGGCAAAAATAGAGTTCAATAAAAGTGGTCCAATAGCACGAAATCCAAAAAGCCAATGACAGGAAAAGATCAAACATACAGAAGATCTTCAAACAAAGGTTTCTCCAAGGCCATCAAGAGTCCGAAAGTTCCTAAATTAAAACAGGGCACAAACCATGACTGAGCAAAGAACGCAAGAACTGAGGGGTATTTAAGGCTTACAGAAAGAGTTTTAGGTGCTAAAGCAATAATACAGGTGAGGACAATGAGTGGCATGAACAGGGTCACCTGGGGAGAAGGGCATGGGTTTCAAGTCCTTAGGGGTCTCCTAGACGAAACACCAGGGGCTGGGGCAACCTGGCGACATCTGCTGGTAGCTCGTGGTGTGACACAATGTGCAAAAAAGGTGCTGAAAGTGGGTCACCGGGAAATTTGTTTTAAAATTTTGTCTTGGAGAAAAATTCCAAATATCTTGTTAAACATCCATATTTTATGCCATAAAAATTTCAAGCAAATCAGAAATGGTCAAACAGAAATTGCTCAAAAAATTTGATGATTTGAGATGGAATGACTTCTGAGTTTTTTTCTTTGCTTGATGCAAGCCAATAATTTGCCCCCCTTGAAACAGTAAAATAATTTCCATGAACATGGGATACATCTTTGAACATGGCTGTTTAAGAAATGAGAAGCTATACACTGCACATCACTGTTGCCAGCTGAAACATTAATCACTGCAATAATAATTCAATCATTGGCTGTGATTATTTGCTTATTTATGCAGCTATGAAAGACAATTAATGTACAATATACTAGTCGGAAGGAGCTGGTATGGTGGAAGGTTTTTGAAGCAAGTATGGTGTGGAGCTGCCTATTTAGACTACAGATTGAGAATCAAGGAATTGTCTGACAGGATAAAGTCGGGTGAAAGTCAGGTGCTCCCAGATGACTCTGCTGATCAGATAACGTGATGTTGTGGCATCTCAGCGCCCACAAAGAGCTTCATGTGTATGAGGGAATCAGATCAACTTCACTGCGAACATCTCAGCACATAAAAGAGCGATCCTATAGTTCTAGTGACACTATGACTGTTCCCGTAGATAGTAAAATCTTTAGGTTAATTTAGGCCAATTAGACCATTTAAAAAACGCAGTAAGACAAAAAGTTCTTATGGGAATCAAGTAAAATTTGCAGTGAACATTCTTGGAGCCTACAGTAGTTTCCCTGTTGACTTCCTGAACCCTATATCATTTTCCTGTATTGCCACTACTTAGCTGAGCTATGAATTTTGCATGTGGGGAGAATAGTTTTGGCAATATACAGTTGTATGCAAGGGTTTGGGCACCCCTGATCAAAATATCTGTTACTGAGAATATTTAAGCAAGCAGAAGACGAACTGTTATCTGAATGCTATAAATTTAACGATACAACACGTTTTTGGACACTTTAAGGAGTATTGGTGTATTACTTTTGTTTTGTACAATTCCAGAGCAAAAAAAAGGAAATGAGCTCTGTGCAAAAGTTTGGGCACCCCAAAGGATTTGAGCTCTCAGGTAACTTTGACTATAGTCTCAGATCGTATTCAGCTTGTTAGGGCTATGGCTTGTTCACAATTATCATTAGGAAAGGCCAGGTGATGCAAATTTTGAAGTTTATAAATACCCAGACTCCTCTAACCTTGGCCCAACAATCAGAAGCCATAGGGTCCTCTATGCAGCTCTCTAGCTCTCTGAAAATGAAAATAATTCATGCTCACAAAGCAGGGGAAGGCTATAAGAAGATAGCAAATGTTTTTAGGTTGCGATTTCCTCAGTTCATAATATAATTAAGAAATGGCAGTCAACAGAAACCGTGGAGGTCAACTTGAGGTCTGGAAGACCAAGAAAACTTCCTAAGAAAACTGCTCATCGGATTACTAGAGAGGTAAATCAAAACATCCGTTTGACAGCAAAAGACCTTCAGCAAGATTTAGCACACCATAGAGTCATGGTGCACTGCCCTACGGTTCAGCGACATTTGCTCAAATATGACCTTCATGGAAGAATCATGAGAAGGGAACCGTTCCTGCATCCTGACCATGAAATTCAGCATCAGAAGGTTGCTAAAGAATATCTGAACAAGACTGATGCATTTAGGAAACAAGTTCTGTGAACTGATGAAGTTAAAATAGATGTCTTTGGCTGCAATGAGCAGAGGTATGTTTGGAGAAAAAGGATGCAGAATTTCATGAAAAGAACACCTCTCTAACTGTCAAGCACATGGTCGGATCGATCCTGCTTTGGACTTGTGTTGCAGCCAGTGGCACGGGGAACATGTCACTAGTCGAAGGAAGAATGGATTCAATTAAATTTCAGAAAATTCTGGAAGCAAGCATCACACCATCTGTAAAAAAGCTGAAGATGAAAAGAGGATGGCTTCCACAACAGGATAATGATCCTAAACACACCTCAAAATCCACAACGGAGTACCTCAAGACGTGCGAGTTGAAGGTTTCACCATCGCCCTCAAGGTCTCCCACCTCAACATCATTGAAAATCTGTGGATGGACCTCAAAAGAGCAGTGCATGCGAGGCAGCCAGAGAATCTCACAGAACTGGAAGCCTTTGAAAAAAAAAAATAATGGGCAAAATCCCAAAAACCAGAATTCAAAAACTCTTAGCTGGCACCAAAAAGTGTTTACAAGCTGTAATACTTGCCAAAGGGAGTGTTACTTAGCACTGACCATGCAGGATGCCCAAACTTTTGCTTCAGACCGTTTTCCTTTTTTGCCATTTTGAAACTGTAAAAGGATGGAAATTAAAAAGTAATCTTGCTTAAAATATAAAGGAAATGTGTCGTCTTTAACTTTATGCCTTTTGGAGAGCAGTCATCTTTTATTCGGTTAGCTATTCACAGTAACAGAAATTTTGATCTGGGGTGCCCAAACTTTTGCATATGACTGTACCCTGATGTCATCCACCAATAGCATTAGTTTAGTTTGGAATCAACATTCCAAAGTGATCATTTTGAGTCCGAGTTGTGACAATCCCATTCCTTCCCAACACAATGCTGCAGCATGACGGGTATTTACAGAGAAAAGTGAGATGCCAGCATGCCAGGACTTTTGGTGCTGCCAACACAGATGTTTGATGCCTTGGTGTTTTCCTAAGGAGGCATCCAAAATTGGACTGTGAAAGAGAGCAAAGAGCTCCAGAGGCAGTACAGGAAAACCTGCCACCACAGCTCAGTGTCTTGATGTGACGTGACGCTAAATACAGGCTCAGCATGCTGATAGTTAGGAGGTGTTGCTGAGCCTGGGAGATATATCTTGTGGCACTGTTCGACATGATCTATTTAAATGTTTTATAAGCGCTGTTCATTGAAATAGAAACCTCAGTGGGCTTTGGCAGAGCATCATTTGTGTGGTTTCATGTGTGCTCTGAAAACAAAGCAATTTCACACAGGACAACTTGTATTAAAATGAAGAGCCATTTATTGAGTATGATGTACAATGTTCTTTTTGGTTTGATATAGAACAGATCTGCTCTGGATACTATTTGCACATACGCGTGCACTAACCTGAATATAGGGGGGTCATTGACGTGACATTGTCCGAGTGCACTACTTTGGTTTAAAATAATTTTAAATGATTCATAATAAGCATCATTTTATTCTATAAAACCTGTTTAATTTGAACGTATCAGTTTATCATAAAAATGATATATATTTTATGTTTTGCCATCTCAAACCCTCAAAATGTCAGGTGGCGCAACCGTCCCAGCAAGTTAACACTATGTGAAATGTATTAAATATGTAATTTAAAATATGAATTAATATAATATTAATATGGGGGCATAATTTTATATTGAAAACCTTTCAAATAAACAAAGTTTAATGGTTTTAATTGTTCTTAAATTGTTTGGAAAACCAAAATACCCGCCCCCTACAATAAAGAATCCATAAGTTACTTTTAATACCCAGCTCAATTACAAAATAGTAATGTTTTAGGCAGAGTAGACACTCTCAGGTATACTTACTAAAAAAATCACTAATAAAAAAAAGAGAGAAGTGTGGTTTTTTTCAAGAAACTTTTGGTTGCGCCACCTGACATTTTTTGGCTGGTGAAGTTGCAAACACAGTCTACAACTGTACTAAAACCCTGTAAATGTTGTGCAACCATTAAGACTTGTTTAAACACACTCTTCCAACTTCAAATAAATGCATTCTGTACATTTTTAAAGATTTATTTTTAAAAAAAACATTTTTAAAAGGCTTATTTGTCATTGACCCACGTACAGTATATGTTACAGGCAAACTGTATCAGGCATTTATTTTGACAACTGAAACCCAGGCATTTCACAAAATGCCTGATTTACACAGTTTGCTCGTAAAATATATACAATCAGAGGAAATCCAGAAATACATTTCTGATAAGAGGAAGTGTAATTGCATCATCACTATATGCATTTTATGATTTTGCCACTATTTTTGATTTCCTTTCCTCAGCCATAAGCCGGAGATCTTTGTGGTGGCAGTTCTGATTATTTCAGTGATGTTTACTTCATACGCTCTCCAGCCGGGTCTCGGTCAAATCTTTTTTTAGTCCCGCTAAAGATGCAAGAGGTAGAGAAGAGAGAATCTTGCTCTAATTGAAACCCTCCATCTGATCCATCAGTTGCCTGCCAGAAAACATCCCAATTTTACTGCATTAAAGAAACAGCAGAACCTTTTTTTCAAAAGAGAGAGCATTGACAGGCAGAAAGCTAGCGTACACCCACTCAGCAGATGAAGCACGGTGCCCTGAGTTAGCCTGTAGCTCGCATATGCTGCAATGTGGAAAATGAACAAATTCTTGTGTATATCGTTTCCTTTGCTTTGTGGCACCACTCCAGGATGGCAAGTGGTGTCAACACTGTTCACAGCTTTTTCAAACACAGAGTAAACACCAGGAGAGGTACTTATTGCAATAAAACACTGATTTCTGCTCTCTAGAGCTGAAGATATCTTACCCATCTCACAAAATAAATGAAAAAGAAATGCAGGAATAAGTTTAACAACTGTAATTCCTGGCATCAGATTCATTAGATTGGAGTGCAAAAATAATAGAAGCTTGTTTTCCAGTTACCATTTCAAGCAGCTAAGACAGGTTATTAGCTTTGACAGAAAAAACTTGAGAATTACCCTTCATTTGCCTTCATTTTATTAGCTTGCAAGCTAAAATGTACCAATTCCCGCGAAGACTGACTTGTTATAGTTCAGTCGTGCCAAGCTGCATCCAGTGCAGGAGCTAATCCAGTCAGATATGAAAAGACTTGTCCATGAATTCTTACCCCTTGTACTTTGATCTATACAAGGCCATTATTATTATTATTATTATTATTATTATTGTAGCCAGTAGGAGGCACAATTGCCAACAAAAGATTCAAGTCCAACTACGCCACTCCCAATTGTAAGGGTGGGAGACCCAATTTACAATAATGACGAGATTCCCCATGAACAGGGTGTTCAAAAGAATGAACAAAGAGGTTTTGAGTGCAAAGAATTCCACAATTTTATTATGCACAATCATTAACAGCAAAGGATAAAACCTATATTAAAGATTCAATTGAAGGAATAAAATAACACGGCCGCTGTACCATACCACATGTTTGATAGGCTCACCAATGACTCAGTTTGGAATAATAACAGATTCACTTAACAGTTGTAGATTTACTTCATATGCACGGTGAGTTACTGCTAACGGGGACGCATCCAGATTCCAATATGAACAACAGTTAGAGCATTCCCCTACGCAACCCGCAAGCGAATTGCAGAGACCCTCTCGTTCACCGGGATGGACTCCAACACGAAGACACTCAGCCGAGGGGACACTAGTATCCCCACGTCTGCTCGCCTTGGGCAACTCCAGAAAAGGAGAGAGTTCAACCCCTATCAAGGAGCTTGGTTCCGGAGCCAGAGATGTGCGTAGAGGTGAGTCCGACTATATCAAGCCGGTACCGCTCAACCTCCTGCATAAGCTCCGGCTCCTTCCCTACCAGTGAGATGACGTTCTATGTCCCAAGAGCCAGATTCCATGACCGGAGCCCAGAACGCAAGGGCCCGCGCCCCTATCTGCCACCTGATCTTCTTTGCATCTGTCCCGTACTCCTCTCCTCGCAGGTGGTGGGGCCCACATGGAGGCAGCTCCCTGTCTCCTCTTCAGGCCGTGCCCGGATTAATTAATTTAATTTAATCTAATTTGTTTGAGGTGTGTTTCATGAAGCCTGGATGTTTAGCTAATAAATAAAAATTATTTTGTGTCATATCCGCAATTTGTTTGTTAGCCATGGAGTAAAAAACCTGGATGAACATCTGAGTGGTGATTTCATAATTTTTGCCAGGGGTTTTGTAACATCCAGCATACAGTAATGTATTCTTCATATACATTTGCTGATAAATACTGTATATCAATGATTAATAATGGGACAACTTTATTTCAACCAAGCAAGGTGTTGATTTGTACCAACAATTTAGCTATGTGGCCAGCTGCACTGGCCTGTTAGATGTTCAAGACAATTGTCATAACAATTGTGTTTTGAGTTGTTTTTATGACAAAGGAGTATGTTAATTGTAAGTAGAATTCTGCCAAAAAATTGACATATTTGTAATATTTCAAGCAATGTGTATTAAACACAAAGCATGCCAAACAGCCTTATTAGTTCGTCTGCTAAACCACCTGCTTTTTTCAATCACTAAAAAAAGTTCACATTTTCGCATATTTTTGGAGGCAAAAGTAAGTATCTGAGATATTCACGAGCTTTTTAGTTTTTAGTTAAAATAAAAAAAAAATCATACCTCACTAGCCAGGAAGCTAGCCGAAAGTCTTAGGCATACTGAGACACAGTTTTGCTTTAAAAGTTGTCTGACAGCAACACAGCAAAAAGGTCTCTTTCTGTGCAAGGAAGAAACTTTGTTCCAAATTAACTAATGACAAGGTGATATTACATGTGCAAGATGCAAGAAATGAAATTTTCATCACTGACTCCAGGAAATACAAAGCGCATGCTGGGAGGTCCAGAATCTCACAAGGAGAAAAGGACTAATCATTTATTTGACAGCAATCAAGTCTGGACTTTCTCCAGCAAGGATATCCCATGGTGCATTGTCTGAGAGGTTTCCCTTAGCAGTTTCCAGGTTCTGTGACAAGTTCACAGCAGGCGCGTCGTTAGACCTGAAAATTCCGAGGCTAATATCCCTCCCTTTATTGAAAATAATTAGTCCTGGCTAATTCTTGATGGGTTTCCTTTATTAACACGTTTTCCAATTCAAGAATAATCAAGTGGCAATTGAAGACACGGCCTCTCTCCCCCATGCGATCTAAAAGCGACAAAATAATGGGCTACATTCAGTACAGAAAAATAATTTAATTAGCCTATAATTAGGTCTATGCACCGTCACTTGGCGACGGCATTTCAGAACTCTTCAGTGAATTAAGGTAATTTTGGTGACTAGTACGTGGTTTCGTCCGTTTACATTTTCCAATCGGACAGCTGTCTATTTTTTTTTTACAGCGAGTTGAGTGACCGTGCTGCAAAAACAGGTGTATGTACTTGTCGCCGAAATTACCTTCATTCAATGAAGAGTTCTGAAATGCCGTCGCCGAGTGACGGTGCATAGACCTAATTATAATCAAATTATTTTTCTGTATTGAATGTAGCCCATTATTTTGCCGCTTTTAGATCGCATGGGGGAGAGAAGCCGTGTCTTCAATTGCCACTTGATTATTCTTGAATTGGAAAACGTGCTAATAAAGGAAAACCACTAGAATTAGCCAGGACTAATTATTTTCAATAAAGGGAGGGATATTAGCCCCGGAATTTTCAGGTCTAACGATGCGCCTGGTTCACAGTCTCATTGGATTAGTCACTGGCGAGGGCTTGAGAATTCGTCGGCTGAGAATTAACTTGGTCTATCTGCATTTTTGTGAATATTTGAGATATTCTGTTCTAATGATTTTTTAATTAACAAGGTCTATTTTAGGTTATGACCCTGCTTAGATATGCACTCAGTTTATGTCAAAGGTCAATATCAGAAGGGTCTATTTTCAAATTTGCTGCTTCACCAAGTTTTAAGTAGGTTTATCTGCAATTAACCAATAATATTAGAGGGATGGCATCACGTGAACTCAGGCCTCAGAGACAAAATGGCTGCCAAGAAGAAATTTACTGAAGCAGAGTTGAGAGAAATTTCTGCATTTCCTCATTTAGGTGAGTGCTTCGAGAAGTCAGATTGAACAGAGTGTAATTTGCTGAAACTTAAATGATTTGCTGAAAAATTATGTTTTGTCAAGTTAATCATGTAAATTGAGTTCAAGGTTACCTTTTCTATGCAGATCAAAGTGAAGAATAATGACCTAAAGGCTTTGATCAATCAGTGAAATTGGCAGAGTCAAAAAATTACATTGTTTATATACTTTAAGTTGTTCACAGGTATTATGTTCATATTTACTTGATGTGAGATCATTCACACGAGAATGTTTCTCTCTCATTACTAGGTCATGTTGAAAAAGGCCTAAAAAGTGTTAATCTTGTATTCCTTTTTTACTGTGACAGTGTTTAAAAGTTGTTTTATCAGTATTATTAGTTAATAAACATTGGGGTTTCTTTAAAATGCGGTTTTAAGAGACTGTTAATTCATTTACGTATTTTTTTATAACCTGTAATCTGCAGATAGACCAAAGTAACACTGGAATTTTATGAATTCTAAAGTTACAATGGTCTATCTGCAAAATTGGGTACCCAGAATTCAATGTTGCCAGACGAATAGGGGTATGTAAATTAGCCCAGGTTAGTCTCGTTGTATTCTAATTGTTTAGGGCAAAAAATCTTTTAAGTTGGAAAAACCCGAAGGGGATATTTTTAATACCAAATCTTTAATCGCAATTTCCTCGAAAACACAAAAATGCCAGATAGACCTAGTTAATCCTCGGCCGACGAATTGTTCTGCACCAACAGCCTGTTTTGGGAAAAAAAAAATTTTTTTCTGTAAATCGTTTTCCCTTTCGAGTATATTGTGAGTGGATTTCTGTTACTGTTTGTTTTTCGCCAGATTCGTCTCCTCCACTCTTGTTCGTCCATCAAGCCGTCCATTTGTATCAATTATTCCTCCTCCGTCAGCTGATCTCCCGTCAGCCAGTCCGGTGCTGCCCCGTTTCAGGATGACAGTTTAAATCCTACAAAGTCCTGCCGTGTACCAGCTATAATCGGCTCTTTTGGGGTTCGGTGGTCTGTTTGTGCGGTGTGGGGGGGAAACAACTTGGTCAAGGGTAGACGGGGGCCCTTATACATTCCCACACGCACGTAGGTATTTTTATTCGTTGTCTAGACCACTAGTTTAGCGGCAGCTGCCACCCACTGGTGGTTTTGCGCTTATGTAAGGGTAGTTAATCATTTTATATTGCGAATATTTAGTTAGTGTTGCACTTTTGTTTTTCTAGTATAGTTTTCTTTTGTTCTTTTTTTAATTTGGCTGTGCTTTCTGACCTTGTTGTTTTCCCCAACTTCAATTGTAAATCTCTTGTGAGTATTATTATTTCACCTGTGTGCCACTGTCGCTATTGTACACTTTTTGCACCTGATTCCTGTGCTCCCAGCCTCTTTATACCACCGAGCGCTATCTTAATTAAATAAAAGTTCAACCTTTTAAGGGCTACATGTTCCCTAGACGTAACACAGCCGTAAAGGACGTGTTCTGTTTTATTTAGTAACTCTGCAAATGTGTTGCTCCTGCTGCAGATCACAACATTCTCTTTACACTCTTCCATAATGGTAAAGTTTGCCTAATTTCAAGCGATGTCTTACCTAATTTCAAGCGATTGCCTCTTTTCTTTGTTTGAAAAATAACTGAGAACCTCATTAAATTGTAAATTAAATTAAAATTAAATTGTATTTAAGGGTATTCCCGATAACAGCGGTTAATGGACAAGACCACTCCCAATGCGCCTTCCTATTCGTCCGCACGCCTATATATACCACCTTCATTCCCACAATCCCCGCTCGTCTCGTTTCTACGTGGTTTACTCGTAACCAGACAGCCCAAATGCTCAGCTAGTCTTCGCTTACCCGAAGCATGAAATCTGAAATCCCACCGAGTCCCTCGGACGCAGAATTATTCCAAGACTCTGATGCTCCCCCAGCGGTGACCACCGAGGCCGTTCTCCCGTTCTAGCTCCAAGTCGAAGGAAATCCAACAAACAGCCCCCCCAGCACAGCCTCATGGCAGCAGCGCTTTTCATCAAACGCCCAGAAGCGAGAGCACGCGGTTCTCCAGCAAGGTTTACCATGGTTCGCGCTTCAGGCTCACCTGAGACTCCACACTGGACCATCGCTAGACTCCATCGGGCACTCAAGCAGAAGAAAATCCCCCTCCACCTCTCCAACAACAAGGCCAGAGTGTTAAAAATTATACACTGACTCCCTCGGCAACACAGCTGATCCGCCCTGTCTGCCTGCAGCAGACCACACAGCTCTTCCAAGCTTCACCATCAGTGCCCCCAGCGTCAACGTCCTCTCCGCTTCAGATCTGGTAGAAGCTATTCCTTCCGCAATCAGCCAGTGCCCCCTGTGCCTGCTCCCGTTGTTCACAACCCCTTCGGTCTCTTTTTGTCCCCTTTTTTTCGTCCCCGTGTTCGCAGGCTGCACTTTTACCCCATGCACATGCGTCACGTCCCCCCCGCCCCATCTCTTTCACCGGACGAATCCGGCTTCCCTCGCTCCTTCAGCCCACAACCGATTTCTCCAAGGCTCCAGCAGTTCTGGTGTTTAACAGACCTATACCCCGAGAAGCACCCGCCGTTGCTTCATCAGCTCATCTCTTTCCCACTGCACTCTCTCTCCCCGCCCCCTCCCTCCCCCGGCCCCTCCCCTTCCCCGTCTCCCATGTTACTAATTCTGTGCATGCTCCTACAGATTTGCCCCTCCCACCAACTACTCTAGCTGGCTCCACGTACCTTTACTCACCCCAGTACACACTAGCCACCGCCCTTCCTCCCATATGCCCCGCGTAGCCTATTGCAAACCCTTCGCCATTATCCCCCCAAACTTAGACAACAAATTTTATCGGGTATGTACGTCAATCTGGCCCAGCTCATCCAATCATCCTATTTCCGCATCCACATCTTAGTCGAAAAAAAAAAAAAAAAAAATCCAAACCGTCCTCGACCCCGCCCAGCTCAAACATCCTGCCCCCGCTCGTTCTAGGGAGCTCAATAAAGCCAGTCGTATTCGCCCTCTCACTCTACCACAGGGCTATTCAACATTGTCCTGCAAGAGCCAGTGTGGGTGCTGGCTTTCATTCCAACCAAGCACTTACACGCCAGATACTACTAATCAAGCTCTTTAGCAAAGAATCTTGGGGTTGATTAGTGGTGTCAGGTGTGTGAGTGCTTGGTTGGAATGAAAGCCTGCACCCACACTGGCCCTTTTTGGATAAAGTTGAATAGCCCTGCTCTACCGGGACACAATCCACCAATCTCTTTCTCATCACAGGCAAGAACTGGACATTTATTTTGCACTCGTTCTCGATCTCGCTTTATGCTTCGGCGGTATGGTAAGCGATCGCCTGTTGGCCGTGTTGATGTAATTGATGTGACTCCGCAAGGATGACAATTGGCAAAAATCCGAAACTTTTGCTGACTTCGCAGCAATTATTTTCGTCACCACTCAGCAGTGCATCATACCTAACCACGGCATTTAGCTGTCACTGCATTCAGACTGTAGAACGGATTCTAATGGCTCATTGCTCTATGAGCCTCGCAAACTAACTTACTTGAATCTGCGTTGTTTCTCGGGCTACAGACCAATTCGCCAGTCCTTTGGAGGGAAGAACTGGACATTTATCTTTCACTCGTTCTCGATCTCGCTTTAAGCTTCTGCGGTATGGTAAGCAATTGCCTGTTGGCTATGTCGATGTAATTGATGCGACTCTGCAAGGACGACAATCGTCAAAAATCCAAAACTTTCTCTGACTTTGTCACCCAACTCAGCAAACCCAAATACACGGAATCCCAGAACACACCACAACAGAGGCAGAGGGGTTTTGGTAAATGAATAAATACACTTTATTATTCCAATTCATATAGTTCACCTGACCTAGATCAGCAGAAGGCCACAGCTAATGCGTACCACAGAACACTGTAGAGGTCAACACACCAAAAATCAGCAAAGCAGTGCAGTCAAAAGTACTCAGCAATGGCACATCAACACACATAGCCTGAATCAGGCAAAGAGGAGGACTTCAATAACCCAGTAAAAAATGCATAACACTCAGCTGACACACGTGCACAAAAGAGACCCCTAAGCCCCTGCCCACTCCCCATACAGCCCACCCTCCAAGCTAACCTAATAGGGAGATAGATGAACTAAATGAACAAAAATACACGAAGAAAAAAAAATGTCCTTTCAGTCGGGTCCCGAAAAAAAAAAAAAAAACCACTGCAAACAGTCCACTTGCAATAAAAGGACCTTTAAATTGAAGAGCGGACTTTAAAATTCACGCACGGGCAGCAGGGGACTTTTATTTTGACACGAAGGCCAGGGCTTAGCTAACGTCCAGAGAGTTCAGTCGTAGCAGAGAACAGCACTCCCCAGCGTGATGACGTCACTCCATGGAATTCCCGGAAGCGCCAGACTTCATAACCACTGTGCTGTCTCAGGATCTTTGAGTCAGTTTAGGAGCACAAAACAATGTCACGTCACACGCCCTCCCTTCCCTTAGCCCGCGGTGACTGGACACTGAACCGTGCACAGCAGAGGAGCAGCAGAGGCGGAGCAGGAGCAGCAAAGCAGCGGAGGTGAGGAAGCAGCAGAGGCAGAGCAGGAGCAGGAGCAGGGAAGCAGTGGAGGAGTAGCAGAGGACCGGTAAACTGTATGGCCCCGTAGTTCGTGGCTCAGCAATGAAATCCTTCCCCCGCCCCCGTCTCCCACATCTCGCCCTGGTAAGTCTTCTTATTCCTACATCAGTTGTTGCTCGGCCAATCCGTGCCCCAGTCACCTGATCGAGCTGAGTGCCTGCAGCTGTACCTCGTTGTTGGTCCTTAACAGCAATCGCCAACGTGCCTGACAGATTAAAAAAAACTGCAAACAGGGAACACAGACCCACACAAAGTAGCTTGTCCATTTCCCCCCCTCCCAAAACGGCAAACTTTTGTTGCAGTCCACATTTCCCCATATAACACAATCTACACGGAATGCATAACCCACGTGACATAATCCCCCCCGCTAAATAGGTGGTCGTCACGACCCACTTCACTGCTGATATCGTAGTGGACGAATCCCAAAATTTGGCCGCTGCGACCGCCAGACCAGAGGCACAGACCCCCCTCGTTCCCCCTCACCTCCCTGGGCATCAGAGTGAGGCTCAGGCATCACCTCCCCGCCCAGAACTGAAGCAGGGGGTGTAACATTTAGACAAGGCTCCAGTGGCAGCACAGGACGGGGCACCTCCACCACTGGCCATCGGGCTGGCAGGTCTCTTCCTTCCCCGGCCAGTCTAGGGGCGTCACTAGGTGAAGAGGCAGGAGATCCTTGTAGACTAACTGAGCAGGGGCGCAGATTATTCAGATGCAGGGTGCGTATAGGGCCATCTTTCCCCTCAGGCCGGACACGATAGACTGGCTGCCCAGGCCGTACCTGAGACAGAATCACAAAAGGTGAAGGTACCCACCTAGGTTCAAGCTTCCCCTGGGCCTGACGTCTGAAGTAACGCATGAGCACTCGCTCTCCTGGTAGCAGTAATGTGGCCCGCGCCCTCTTATTGTAGCGTGTCTGGTCCCAGGCCTGTCGCTGTTGGGTGTGTGCCTGAACCTGTAGATAAGCCGTATTCAGAGCCCGGTGATGGTAAGCAACCCATCTCTCCAAAGTGGCTCGCGTTTGCGGAGGCTGGCCATCCACGCACAGGTCCACAGGGAGTCTGGCATGCCTGCCAAACACCACAAAATGGGGAGTAAACCCAGTAGAACTGTGAATGGTGTTGTTATACACTTGCACAGGTGCAGGCATCTTGGTTAGCCAATGGGACCGTTCGTCTGCATGCAGGGAGCCCAACAGGGACAACAGGGTCTGATTAAATTTTTCGACAGCCCCGTTTCCCTGCGGATGGTACGGAGTCGTCCGGCTCATGACACAGCCATACAGGACACACAGCTGCTGCATGAGCTCAGATTCAAATGCTCCACCACGATCTGACAGGATCCTCTCCGGGCAGCCAAAGGTCTGGATGAAGGCCCCCCACAAACCCTTAACTGTGGTATGGGCGGTCTGGTCACGGGTTGGCACGGCTACTGCATAACGAGAAAATTGGTCAGTAATAACAAGTATATATGGGTAAGCATCAGCTGGCCTCCCCAAACTCAAGTAGTCTAAGCCAACTATTTCAAAAGGGTAAGAAGTTTGAACCGATTGAAGGGGGGCTCTCGCCTCCGGGCCGGCCTTGTTTACTGCGCACTCCACACAGTCATTAATCCAGGTGCTGCTGTCACTGGCCATCCCTGGCCAGAAAAATCTCCGCCTCAGAAGACTTAGAGTTCTTCCTCTACTGGCATGCCCTGCTGCTTGATGGTACTGGGCCCATACCCCTTGGGCCTCGCCAGCCAGAAGGAGGACTTGGTGAGCATCCACCCCTGTATCAGGCTCCATTGTCCGCCGCACTAGTACACCATCTCGGATCTCGATTCGGTCCCACTCAGCAAGCAGCCGCTGCACATGGTGAGGGAGGGTTGAGCGTACCTCATTAGCTGGTAACGAATCCTGTTTCCTCTACTCATACAACTGTCAAAATCCGGAGTCTGCTTGTTGAGATTCCTTCCATAAACTGGACTGAGTGCCTGCAGGAGTAGCCTTGTTAGGCTGCAGCAAGCCCCATGGAATGCTGTTCCCTCGGCTGGAGTCTGGACCAGTCTGCACTGCGGCTACAGCAGCTCCCCCGGGGAGCCGGGACAAGGCATCTGCATTCCTATTCCAGGGGCCAGGCCGGTACTTAATGGTATAGTGGTAGTTTGAGAGCTGCGCTGCCCATCTTTGCTCAATGGACCCCAGGTCTGCAGTTGCTAGATGTACGAGGGGTTGTTGTCTGTGAACACCTCAATCTCAGCCCCCCAGAGGTAGTCCTTGAACTTCTCGGTGATTGCCCACTTGAGCCCCAGCAGCTCCAGCTAAAACAAGCTGTAGTTCTTGTCATTCCGCTCAGCTGGATGCAAGCTACGGCTCGTGTAGGCAATCACCCGCTCCTGCCCATCTTGGACTTGAGATAGCACGGCACATAGTCCATCTAGGCTGGCATCCACGTACACACGAAAAGGCAACTTGAAGTCTGCATAGGCCAGTATCGGGGCTTCCTGCAGCGTAGCCTTCAACCTGTCAAAGGCTGCCTGGCAGTCTTCCGTACACTGGACAGCCGCCGTCTTGGCCCCCGCGGTGCCCTCCAACAGGCGGTGGAGGGGGGCGGCCATCTTCGAAAAACCAGGGATAAAGCGACGGTAATAGCCAGCAAAGCCCAAAATGATCACACCTGTCTCACGGTGCTGGGTGCAGGCCAGTCCTTTACCGCAGCAGTCTTCTCTGGGTCGGTGGCTACTCCATGTTGGCTAACAATGTGGCTCAGACAATGAACCTCCCTCTGAAATAGGCGGCACTTTTGAGGCTGAAGCTTGAGGCCATGGGCTTGAAGGCACTCGAAGACCCGTTCCAGGTGGTCCAGATGACTATCAAAAGAGGAGGAAAACACAATGACATCATCCAAGTAAACCAATAGAAAATCGTTTACCTGGCCACCAAGGCAACGCTGCATCAGGCGCTGGAATGTGGCGGGGGCATTGCACAAGCCAAAGGGCATCCTCTCAAACTGGTATAAGCCCAGTGGCGTGGTAAACGCGGTCTTCTCCTGATCACGAGGATCCACCTCAACCTGCCAATACCCACACGCCAAATCCAGGGTGGAATACCAGGATGCCTTCTTCAGGGTGGTGAGGGATTCCTCAAATCGGGGCAGCAGATAAACGTCCTTGTGTGTCAGGACATTCAATTTACGGTAATCGACGCAGAAGCGACAAGACTCATCCTTCTTTCGCACCAGCACGATCGGAGCCGCCCAGGGGCTGGCGCTCTCCCTCACGACACCACTCTCCAGCATGCCTTGCAGAAGGGTACGTAGCTCAAGGTACAGACTCGGTGGAATTGGACAATGGCGCTCGCGAACAGGTGGTGCACTGCCGGTAGGAATTTGATGCAATACCGCACTGGTTCGCCCAAAATCATCTTCATGGGCGGCAAACACAGGTGCCCATTTCCGTAGTAGCACCGTCAACCGGTCCTGTTGGTCCCGGGTCAGGCCTTCCCCCTCTAAGGCCAGGACCGGATGGTCAGCCGTTCCCGCCTGGATTGGCTGCACAGCCACGTCAACCACCATTGGCTCCGAGTTAGTGAACACCACTTCGTTCTGCCCCCTCACATCTTCAGCTGACACCTGGACAACAGCGGCCAATGGGCGGCCCAAGGGGACCTGAACCGGGAAGGGGCTGGGGTTGCAAAGGCGGACAACAACGTGCCCCTGCCGCAGCCAGCTGAGGGTCCACGCCACCCGCCACTCACGGCCCCCATCATCCAGGTCTTCAACCATCACTAGGCAGTCAAACCGATCGCTACCCTGGGGAACCTTTTTTTTTTTTAATTTAAAGATTTTTTTGGGGGAATTTTTCCTTTATTTGACAGTTATACAGTGTAGAGAGACAGGAAGGTTGGGGAGAAGAATGGGGGAACACATGCAGCAAATGACCTGAGACGGAATCGAACCCAGGTCGCTGCGGGAAGGACTCAGCCTTTATGGTACGCGCGCTTAGACCGATGAGCCACCGACATACTTCGCAGCATTTTTTCGCCATCACTCAGCCATGCATCGTACCAAACAACACCATTTAGCCGTCACTTCATTCAGACCGTAGAACAACTCTCATGGCTTATTGCTCTACGAGCCTTGCAAACTAACTTACGCTAATTAGCGTTGTTCCACGGGCTACAGACCAATCCGCCAGTCTTTTCCTCATCGGAGGCAAGAACTGGACGTTTACCTTTCGCTTGTTCTCGATCTCGCTTTAAGCTTCAGCGGTATGGTAAGCGATTGCCTGTTGGCTATGTCAATGTAATTGATGCGACTCCGCAAGGACAACAATCGGCAAAATCCGAAACTTTCGCTGACTTCGCAACAATTATTTCACCATCACTCAGCCGTGCATCGTACCTAACAATGCCATTTAGCTGTCACTTCATTCAGACTGTAGAATGGTTTCTGATGGCTTATCGCTCGATCAGCCTCATATACTAATCTACGCAAATCGGTGTTTTTTCACGAGCCATATGAGCTTAGAAATTATAAAGACAAATTGATTTTCATTGTTATCAAAGTGCGGAAGAAAACGCCATATAATTTTGTAGAGCTATTTATAACAAGGCTTTCAAAAATAAATTAGGCTTTCATCTGTTCTACCAATTAGTCTGAGCAACTCTTGCTATATACGCACGTCGCGTTCTTCGCAAATTAAATGTTATACAATGAGGCTGTTGCAATCTGTGTAGGTGGTCACGTGATCCCCGAAGCAAAACGTACACAAAGGTTGATCGGAGCATAGTGAAAATGGGGAAATCTTGTGCTGCTGTTGGTTGCACCGATAATGATGCCATTCAATCGTCCGGAAAATTAGGCAAAATAAGTTTTTATCAATTTCCGCAAAATAATGAAGCCCTTTTGAAAGAATGACTTGTTAAATTAATAAGAATTGACCGTGGAAAGCCTTACAAACCAACAAAACATTCAGTTCTATGCTCAGAGCGCTTTGAGAAAAGCTGCTTCAAGTACCATACGTTCACAAGTAAGTCAACGGTTTTGTTGCAATAAAAACTGGTTTCAAAGTGAAGATTTTAAGAAATTAGTGGAAAAGATATTAAATACAAATATTAACCTGAAGCCCGAACGCCCCTGGTACCGGGGGCAGTGAATTTGCATAATAAAAACCGCATGTTTCCTAATAGCAACCTAGTCATGCTGTATGTCCTCTTAAAGTGAAGAAACTCGGCGAAAAGCTCATGATGACCGTTTTACCTAAATCGAACACAATTCAAGCACCAAGCAAGTAAATAAGCATCTAGCAAAACATAGGATAAAATAATATCAGTGCTCTATTGCTAGCATTTCCACTGAATTTGTGCTATACATACAAACAATACCTCAAATGAAAGAGGACAGTCCACAAAATCCAACTATGTAAACCATGTCATTTTAAATTGACTCCACACTCAAAGAACAGCAGACATACACTTTACATGCTACAGAGTTGATTAAAAATGTTTCTTACCTTTGATATTATGTCAAAAAACTCTATTTCCTGTTTCCTGTCTTCGTGTTGGCAAACGATCGACTCTCAGCACCTGCAGTGCGAGCATTTTTATTCCTCAATTTTTATATTAAAATAATTAGCCGTTTTAAACCCTTATAAACTTTCCTGAGACTAGAGTTTCCGATTCCCTGGGAATTCCAATTTTTTCCCCGTAAATTTTGCCGATCGCATTCCATCAAGACGCCCGTGAGGTCAACCTTCTGACTCAGCCTGACAAACCACATCGGCACCTAGCTAGCGTAAGTAACCAACTATGGCTACTTCCCCTTGTTCCCCGATCTCTTTTCCTGTCCTGTGTTCTGAATGCAGTATGTTTTGTTACGATACTTCCACCCTCAGTGGCACTTATACGTGTAAGAAATGCATTGCTTATGCAAGTTTAGCTGAAAAGGTCCTGGAGTTGGAGGCTTGCATTGAGACTCTTCAGAATATTCGGACTAATGAGGAGTTCATTGACTCTTTTTCTGTCCAGCCTGATAGTTGTGCTAATATTAGTTCTCTTTCAGTTTCCCACTCCATGCCTGCTGCGGTAGCGTCCTCGCAGCAGGACACATTCATAATAGTTAGAGGTAAACGGAGGGGAAAGAAACGCGTACAGCCATCTGCTCTCTCCTGTCGAACAATTTAATTCATTCGCTCCCCTCGAAGATCCACAGTTGTACGAATGAGTGCCAGAAAACGCACTAATCATCAGTGATTCCATAGTGAGAAACGTTAGGGTGTTTAAACCAGCTACAGCAGTGAACTATATTCCTGGCGCTGGTGTCACGGATATCGAAGCGAATTTGAAATTACTTGATAAGGGTAAACAAAAGTATTCCAAAATTATTATCCACGCCGGCACAAATGACGTTCGTTTAAGACAATCGGAGATTACGAAGAGTGGTTTTAAGTCTGTCTGCGCACAAGCTAAGAAACTGTCGCGTTCGGTAACTGTCTCTGGTCCATACCCGATCCGATGTAGTGACGAAATGTACAGCAGATTAGATACACTCAATTGCTGGTTGTCCGAGTGGTGCGCAGGAAATAACATTGGCTTCATAGATAATTGGCGAACTTTCTGGCGCAGACCTGGCCTTTTGAGGAGGGACGGTGTTCATCCTTCTCGAGAGGGCACCATCCTTTTGTCAAAAAATTTGGCCTACAATTTAAACCAGTGCAATTGACTGCCCAGTATCAAATCTAGATCGCAGACATTTAATACAGTTAGTCTCGATAAATCTTTGTTTAGGTCAAATTTAATAGAGACTGTGTCTGTTCCCCAAATCCCAATAAAATCAAAAATGAAGAATCGTGGTGTCGTCCACAATAACTTGACCTTCATTGAAACAAACTATATTAACAACTGTATGAATACAAAACCCTTTCCCAAATTTGGAGTACTTAATATAAGGTCACTTAACTCGAAAGCAGCTCTTGTGAACAAATTAATCTCTGATATAGTCTTGATGTACTATGCCTCACAGAAACTTGGCTGAAATCAGATGAAAACTCCTCTTTAAAATGAAGCTTCTCCACCTGGTTTTATATACTCTCATAACCCCCGTCTTGACTGGAAAGGAGGGGGCGTTGCTGTTATTTATAATGACTCCTTTCACTCAGTGCCCAAACTGCAACATAAATTTGATTCATTTGAGGTACTATTAATTAATTTTTCATTGCTTGATGCAAGTATGAACTCCATCCCTGCTCAGCCTATTGCTCTGCTGATAGTCTGTAGGCCACCCGGTCAATATTCTGGCTTCATGCATGATTTCTCGGAATTCCTTTCTGAATAAGTTTTAAGCTCTGATAGAATTGTTATTTTGGGTGACTGTAACCTGCATTTTGAGAGGGTAGATGATTCTTCAACATCCATCTTCACTAATCTCATGGAGTCGGTTGGCGTCACTCAGTGTCATCGGCCCAACACATATTCATGGTCATACTTTAGACCTGATTTTAAGCTTTGGTGTTGAGATTGCCAAGGTTGACATCCACTCACACAATCCCAGCTTATCGAACCATTTTCTTATAACATCCTGTCTACAATTGGCCCTCCCTGTATTATCAGAAACTAGGATGTACACTAGTCGTACTTCTACTGCCACAACGTCTTCACAATTCATTGAAGCACTACCAACTTATCTTGATTATCCACTCAGCCCCCTCTGTATTGACGAAATGGCAGATAAGTTTGCTAATGCTCTCCGTAGTACCATCGATGTAGTTGCTTCTTTGAAATTTAAAAAGGCTATTCAGAAGAAGAGACCAGCCCCATGGTACACTGACCAGACGCGGACTCTAAAGCAAAAATCCCGTCAACTAGAACGCAAATGGTGCTCCACTAAACTCCGGTTATTCCATTGTGCTTGGAAAGAGAGCCTTGTTGTGTATAAGCATGCTCTGTCTGGAGCTAGGTCTTCTTATTTTGCAAATCTTATACAGGAAAATAAAAATAACCCTCGATTCTTGTTCAAAACAGTGGCCAAATTAATGAACAACCATGCTGCAAGTACCCCTCAAATTCCAACCTCCTGCAACAGTGATGATTTTTAAAAATTCTTTAGTGGCAAAATAATTGGAATTAGACAAAATATCATTGCTTCCCTAGCAGATGGTGAAGGCCTTAACATAAAACCTCATGCTATGCATATAAACCAATTTGATTCATTCTCTCCCATATCCCTGAGCGAACTTGCCAAATTAGTCACTACTTCCAAATCAAAAACTTGTCTCTTAGATCCCATCCCAAGTAAGTTATTGAAGGAACTCCTGCCCATTCTTGGCAGTCCAATTCTGCACATAATCAATTCTTCCCTGATTTCAGGTTCAGTTCTGACTTCATTTAAGATGGATGAAATTAAGCCTCTACTCAAAAAACCAAATTTAGATCCAACAGTTTTGGCTAATTATAGGCCGATTTCAAACCTTCCATTTTTATCCAACAGCTTACTTTCTTCCTGCAAATGAATAGCGTACATGAGAGGTTTCAGTCTGGCTTAAGAAAACATCATAGCACTGAAACAGCCCTCACTGTAGTAATGAATGATCTACTTCTCTCCAGGGACTGTGGCCGCATCTCTGTCCTTGTCCAACTTGATCTAAGTGCTGCCTTTGACACGATAGACCACCATATTCTTCTTTACAGACTAGAAAATCTGGTTGGTATTTCTGGACTCGCCCTTTAAGTCTTATCTTTCTGACAGACGTCAGTTTGTTAGAGTAAATGGTAATTCCTCCGAGTATTCCAAGGTAAACTTTGGAATACCTCAAGGATCTGTTCTGGGCCCTCTGCTGTTTTCCTTATACATGCTACCCCTTGGAAACATCATAAGTAGATATGATGTAAAGTACCACTGTTATGCAGTTGACACACAGCTTTATATATCTTTTAAGCCAGGTGAAATTGATCCACTAACTAGATTAGAGATGTGTCTCAAAGCTGTTAAAGCATGGATGACACAGAATTTTCTCTCTTTAAATCCAGATAAGACTGAAATATTGGTAATTGGTCCCAAATCGCTCAGAGACACATTCCTCAAGTTTTCCCTCGACGTTGATGGACTCCCGGTTTCTGCCAAAGCAGTTGTCAAAAACCTTGGTGTCACCCTCGATTCAGAACTCTCTCTCCACTGTCATATTAATAACATTATAAAAGTGGCTTTCTTCCATCTTAGAAACATATCTAAACTGAGAAAAATGTTGTCTCTTCAGGACGCCGAAAAAATGGTTCATGCATTTGTGTCCTCTCGGCTAGATTACTGTAACGTTTTACTGTCAGGATGCACCAATTCTACCCTGAATCGCCTTCAAATAGTGCAGAATGCTGCTGCTAGGGTTCTGACCAGGACGAAGAAATATGACCACATTAGCCCAGTACTCAAACATTTTCACTGGCTGCCTGTCAAATTTAGAATTGAATATAAAATTCTACTGCTTACCTACAAAGCCTTAAATGATTTGGCCCCAGAGTATCTTAGTGCACTTCTTGTTCCTTACTCCCCTCCAAGATTACTTCGTTCACAAGGTGCTGGATATTTGAAAATTCCAAATATATCCAGAGTTACATTTGGAGGCAGAGCATTCTCTTACAAAGCCCCAATCTTGTGGAACAATCTCCCAACAAACATTCGGGCCTCAGACACACTCTCTGTCTTCAAGAGTAGGCTAAAAACTTACCTTTTTAGTCAAGCCTATGATTAGTTCATGATTAGTTATGTATAAACATTTATTTGGCTCTGGTGGGACTGATTACAACCTGGTTTGATGATGGGTTCACAAGATATTGGAAGCCAGAGTTCAGTAAATCCATGTGGAACTGGTGGCACTGAGCATGCATTATGGTGTCAGTGGGGCTTGCTACAGCATTAGTCACTGGGGAGGTCCACATAGTAGTGGTAGTAGTGTTTAGCAAATCCACGTGGAACCGGTGGCACTGAGCATGCATCAACGGTGCCAGTGGGGCTTGCTACAGCCTTAGTCACTGGGGAGGTCCATATGGTACTCGTGTTTAGAAAATCAAAAGTGATCTTACAGCCTGGTGTAAGTGTAGGGCCTCTGTGCTGCAGGAAATGGATGGAGGGGTGTTGACTGTTTCCTGACTTGTGATTTCTCACTTGGCACATGACACAAGACAGTTTTTCTTTTTTTTCTTTTTTTTTAAATTAACATGCAGTAGTTTTATCCAGTGCCTCAGCCCCTTTTTTTCTGTGTCTCTTTCCGAGGATCTTTCCGTCCACTACCCTGAGTCCTGGACCGTCCAAGCCCTGTCCCACACCATGAGCAGTGGCTGCTGCTGTCCTGCTGTCCTGATCCGGTCCTGATCCAGTTCTGCACCATCCTCGGCATGCCGCTTCCTGGTGCTACAGACGCCACTGTTCAGATGGACTTAAATGGAACTCTTTTGCCATTTTACTCTATTTGACTTTATTTTGTTATTATTTAGCTAGCCCGCGGAGGATGGGCTTCCCCACTATAGTCGGGTTCCTTCTGAGATTTCTTCCCACTGGGGAGTTTTTTCTCACCACTGTTTGCCTCATTTGCTGTAGTGGGGAATAGGCTGGGCACTGCCCTTTCATTATTTAATCTCTTACTGTAAAGCGTCTTTGTGACAGTCTCTGTGGAAAGCGCTATACAAATAAATTGAATTGAACTGAATTGAATAAAAAGCTGTTTGTGGGTAAATCTGCGCTCGCTATTGTTTTAGCAAGTCGATCTTAGAGTCCTCGCGCCATTATGCAATGCATCCAAAGAACTCAGCAGTATAATCCCTTAAATGGTTTGTTTTTAGTATTTTTGCTATAATTAACTGCTAAATATTCAACTGTTGTTTTCAAAGCCGGTTTATGACTGAGAATCCTTGCGCCGCTCAAGTTCAAACACAGCGCAGCTATATAAGCGCTTAATCGACCAGTGAATATATAGTCTGTTGAGCTAGTGTCGTGGATAAGGCGGAGCAATTGGACCTGAGCAAATGGGATTCAATATCCGGTGATACATGCGACCTTTCAGAGCAAGGGAATAATTTTTTTTGTATAAATAATTCATAATTAATCAATGCATTCCCATCCCAATAAAGCCATCTTCCTGGGTTACTTCGGGGATCACGTGACTTACACTATGGTTGCTGCATCCAATCGTCCCTCGTCTCACCACTCATCCGCCTCGCTGGTCGCGGCGCCTGGTTAGCTAAAGCCGATACCACAAACGCCTAAGGTCGTCCCACTCGACGTACATTTTCTGGGGGTTCCCTTGGCGTTTTCTAAAAGGGGCGCTATTACTTCGCTGTTTGCCTTACCGTACCCCATCATTTTTTCCTCCCTCATTCAAGGTCACGAATGGGCCGCCAAATGTATAACCATACGTTACGACAACCCGACCGCAGTAGACATCGTAAACAAAGGCCGTTCCTGCTTCTTCTCGTTCCTGCCATTCCTCAGGAAACTAACCCTAATTTCCACAAAACACCAGTTCACGCTCAAGGCTGCACATATTCCCGACCATAAAACGCCATTGCCGACGCCCTTTCTCATTTCTCCTGGCAGAGATTCAGAAGCTTAGCACTGCACTCGCACATTTCCTCATCGCTTTCCTCATCCCTTGCAGGACAGAAGCAATTCAAGAAATTCCACTCAGCCCTCCTACCGCCATTCCCGGCCCTCGACGTCGTTTCCGTCACGAGCTGAGCTGTCGCCACTTGCTGCAGGATCCTCTACCATTTCCGTCATGTTCTAATTAGATCCAATATTCCACCCAAATACTTCTCCAGGCATGCCTTTCGCATCTGTGCTGCCACCACAGCATCCAACCGAGGAGTGCCGGACCACCCTTGGCCGCTGGACATCAAACTCTTACGCCAGCTATATTCGCAACAATCTTGACGACGTACGTACAGCCCACCACTCGCCGATCCATTAACACTTTTGGGGGTTTAGGAGCCAATACGGACTCCAACGAGAGACGCAAACCCCACCCTGAGTCTCGCCACCTGGGGGTTCCCAACGTCCGCACAATCACAGACCAAGCCCATACAACATCACATTTGCCCCGGTCTCCTGTCCGAAGTTCCTCTCAATACTCTCCCCTACTTTGGGAGTGGCCCAGAGTTCATTAAAGGGTGTTCCCAATAAAAGAGGTTAATGAACAAGACCACTCCCAATGCGCCTTCCTATTCGTCCGCACACCTATATATACCGCCTTCATTCCCACAATCCCCGCTCGTCTTGTTTATATGTCCCTCCCACCCTTCCCCTCTCCAAGAAGGAAGCAAGAAACAGCCACCACCTGGGACCCCGGGGGGTTTAGGAGCCGACACGGACTCCAACGAGAGACGCGAGCCCCACCCTCTGAGGGTTCCCAACGTCCGCACAATCACAGACCAAGCCCATACAACATCACATTCGCCCTGATCTCCTGTCCCAAGTTCCTCTCAATACTCTCCCCTACTTTGGGAGTGGTCCAGAGTTCATTACACTGACTTAATTAACAGAGTGGATCATGCAATTTTATATAACTATCCCAGCAAAATGGTTACTTTAATTTCATATAGTTCTTTAATAACAATGATAAAATCACACGCACAGAGAAATGAACCTATTCATTTCATATAAATGCATTGCAAGAGGTGTCACAAAATATTCTTGATAAACATATTTGCAATACAAATGGTGATATAATTTTTTTTGAAAATGTAAATTATCTTTTTTTCAAACTATTATAAGAAAATTAACAAAACGCTGATATTGATTCTGAGAAATGAAACCTTTTCCCTCTTTTCAACGTTATTTAATTCACCCCAGAATAGGATATCTGCCAGAAAACTGCACTGTAGAAAGACTTGTTGGTCACACGTACTGTAAATTCATGAACAAGTGTATGAATATTAGTAATCACTGTGAATCCATATACAGTACAACATGAAAGCTTATTCTAATGTACGAGATTGGCTCTAGGTAAAAGCAATGGAGTACAGATCCTGTCATTGACAATTGAAGTGCCTTTCGTGCACTAAAGCTTGGGTTTCAGTCCAAATGAGAAACTGTTCATGCATCATTGAGATTAACTCAGATTAACTGATTAACTCCAAAACAGACTGCCTCGGTGAGTTGTTGTGGGCATGCTTAAATGAGCTCATTCAGGCCCATGCCCACTGATGAAAATGATTACAAGCCCTGAGTTCCCATTCCACTGCTTTTTTGTTCAGGGAGTGTGTCAGTGCACAGATGACTTTACAAAGTACCTTTACCTGGCTCTGTATAGTTTTAAATTAGATTCCTTTACATATTATGAGTGGCTAAAACCACAAATTAAAATGTTGCTTGTGCTAACAGAGCTAGACTGATAAATACAAATCAATGCATTAAAATAAACAGTCTTTTGGGCAAATTACTGGGAATAACTGAAATTGGATAGTAATTCATTGGACAGTAATATTTCCTACCATGATCCACAAATAATAGAAAGCACTCCCTTCTTTTTTTGCAGTTTGGCTTAAGTCCGTAAGCATGAAACAGACAGGTTGGTTCAATGCAGCCCAGAAGCCTTTTGGTCAAATTTTGGCAGAGGGAAATTGCCTGCCCCCTGAGGTGCCAATGCCAATATAGTAATGGCCACATAGTATAATTAACCCCGAGTCTTACCCTTACTCTCTGCACCTCCATATAGATGGCTGATTGAAAGGCCCTTTCCCAGAGGTCTAGGTCACTGCCCAGCTCCACGCTGTAGTTATGGGCATGTCCATGGCCCAGGAGCACGCTGAAGCACAGTGCCTGGCCACCTTCATGTTCTGCTTGCTGCTGCTGACCCCGGAATAGTTTGGCCTGCGTCCAGCAGTCCTCTGCTACCCACAGCTACAAGGGAAGAACAATCAGAATTTCAGCAGAAGACCCTCATCCACAATTGACAATTCACAAATTCCCCAAGTTCTCATGCTGTTACAAAAAGTTCATAGCATACCGACTTTGTTGGTTTTATTTCAGATGTGGATCAATTCAATTTTGAGATTTTACAGCTTTAGTTCTGAGGTTATCATCCAACCAAGTGTCTATCTGTCCTTATCAGAGAGCTATGATTTGTGGCCACAGTTCTTTTTTGCTGTAGCTGTTTAAATGGTATTTGGCATATGTTGCGATAATATCTGACACTGTTCCCCTTGTATTCTTCTATAATTTAGCCTCTTCAACTTCAACTTTATTATGAGCCCAGCGGGCAATAGGTTTGTAAGCCAAAAACTACAACACAACACCAGAAAGGACACAAGCAGCACAAAGAACAATACACAGCTCAAACATCAGACAGCATGAAAATCATTACACAAAAATAAATATAAAAAATAAAAAGTAATTACAAATAAAATAATAATTTAAAAAAAATTAAAATTAATAAAAAAAGTGCATTGCAGCTAAGTGCTAGCGCCTATTTATTTAGCAGATTAATAGCAGTTGGAACAGATGAATATGTATATCTGTTTGTCCTGATTCTCGGCACCTCGAAACGGGTGCCAAACGGGTCTGGAATTCCAAATGTAATGGGTGATTGTCATCAAGGAGTATAGCATTGGCTTTCCGCAGAACTTGAGTTTGGAATATTCCAGACAGCGCAACCTGGCTCACTCCAATTACCTTGCTACAGTGCTTCACAATTCGACTAAGGGCAGCTTTTTTTTTTACACTCAGATTTCCAAACCAACAAATCATCGAGAAACACAACACAGACCAGTGGCGTAGGCAGAATATTTTTTTTTGAGTGGGCCTGAACAAATGTGGACGGGCCATTTTTTTCCCCCAGAAAATGTTGGCTTAGAATACAGATTAAAATAAAAAATATATCATGCTTTCATTAGACTTACAAAAACGAAGAAATGGGGACCAAACAAATAAAAATATTTGCAGGCAAGACATTTTTATGTTAATTATGTCCCAGAAGATAAAACCAACAGTCAAAACCCCTTTATAGCACAGGTGTGCATATAGCACACGATGCTATGGCCATGCAAACAGAAAAATAGGAAACTTTGAAAAATGCCTGAGCCCAAATGACCATTAAAAGCTACAACCCCAATTCCGAAATAGTTGGGACGAAGTGGAAATTGTGAATAAAATCAAATTGCAATGACTTTCAGATCACATGAGCCAATATGTTATTGACAATAGAACATAGATAATATTTCAAATGTTGAAACTGAGAGATTTTACATTTTTATCCACAAAGTGAGCTCATTTCAAATTTTCTGGCTGTAACAGGTCTCAAAAAAGTTGGGACACAGGCAAAAAAGGGCTGAAAAAGCAATTAATATATGAGAATCAGCTGAAAGAACATTTGGCAAGTAATTACATTAACTGGCATCAGGTGTGTAACATGATTGGCTATAAAAGGGATGTCTTAGAGAGGCTTGTTACAACTAGTAATGTAACGATGACGCATAATGTAACAGTTGTTACACTATGCGTTGTTACATTATGCATCACCTATCCTATGCATAATGTAACAATATGACGCATAGTGTAACATTTTTTCTAACGCATAATGTTACGATTTTTGACGCATAGTGTAACAACATTTTCTAACGCATAATGTTACAACCCCTTCAACGCATAATGTAACAACACCATACCAAACCACTAATCGGACACAAAGAAACATCAACAACTCAATCAAACAGGAATAGGTATCAATTTCACATTTTGTCGGGCTCATGAATACTTGCACATATGTAAACCCTGCAGGGGCTGATCTTTAAATCCAGGAAAAAAAGTTGTCATTTTCTTTGTTTTAAAGAGGGTTGACATGGTTGATGTGTCTCACCAGCACAATTCTGCACAATTTAGGAAAATTCGTAAGTTCCCGACTGTCCAGAGGCTGACGGGTCGGAGTGTGACGTACAACTACACTGTACGTAGCGTACCAGGATGCATGGCTTGGAGCAGTAAGCCATGTAAGCGCCCGTCACGTTTCACTGCAAAGAATTTCGATTACTCCACTCTGCTGTTGGAGAAATTTTTCTTTCACCAGTGTGCCAGTTGTGGGCGACTTAAAGCTGAAGTGAAATAACAGAAACCTCAGCGCCGTACGGGCAAAGGTGGAAAATACAAACGCACGACTGTGGCGCTGTGGTTTGTGATTTCACTAACAAACCCTTCATAGATAGAATGCACTACAAACGTAACTGGATATCAAACATTGATTACAAATTTTTTATTTATCCATATAAAAGTGTCATACAGAATGTGCAATAAAGCTTGATGCGAACTTTGCGATAAACGCAGTGTCTACGTGCCCGAAAGTCGGAGAGGGTTTTAATATATTTCTGTGTCCGACAGTCGGATGGTTTCAATATAACTCCGTGCCCGACAGTCGATTATTGTTTTTAATCTCTTAAAATCTACTGAATCTTTTAGATATTAAACGTGAATGTTTTGATCAGAGGGCTCAGTTCTTCAAGATGGGTACTGAGAATTTCAAGCAATTTTTTCTGTTTAAGCTCTGCTCAATAAAGTGAGTCGACATTGGCGTGGGACTTTGTGCATTTATGACGAATTCAGCGTCTGTCGGACAGAGATCCTAAAATATTCTGTGTCCGAAAGTCATAAAAGTTTTAATTTTTCAAGTATTCCAGCAATTATTAGACGTAGGGGAGAGCCGGTGCGAAAGTAACGTGGGACGAAAGTAATACGGCGATTTATTCACAGCCATCTGCACTTCGATGCGTCAAATTAGGTCAGCATGTCCAGCTTGCGACACTCTCCAGACCTGGGAAAAATCTTGAGGTTTCGTCGCTTCCCCACGAAACGAGACCGGGAAGACCGTTTTTCACAGTGATGAGTAAATCCAGACAAATGGTAAACTTCTTTGATTTAAAGATTGTCTTTATCGCTCCATGTGTCATATTTATGATGAAATGATAGGTCATTTAGTTTTGTAACATATCCTGAAGTTTGAAATGTCAGACTTTTTCCACTTTAGAAGCAATCCTGGCTCAAATGTCAGGAGTCACTGTCGGGGCGGTAGTAGCAACGGTTACGTTCGTCCCTCTCTGCTAATGCGGCTGAATTTTCTGCTCTAAAGCTCATTAAAAAATGTGTATGTTATATTTTACCGACAGAAAATGCCAAGAGTTAGGGTCAGAACTAGCCAGAGAGGAAAGGTTGACCAGCAGGTTTACGAAAGGGCCTTTTTTGATGTCCAAAGAGGCGAGAGTATAAGGAGGGCAGCAGAGGTGCGGGACGGAAGTACCAACGGTTACGTTCATCCGTCTCTGCTAATGCGGCCGCATTTTGTGTTTTAAAGCTCACTAAAAAATGGGTTCGAGGGTACCGGTATCTGGCCCTTGAATCCAGATATTTTCAGTGAGACAGACTTTGCTCCAGCTTTTGTGACCGACCGTCCTGCACCAGCACCAGCTCCATCCCCAGTGCCAGCTCCATCACCAGCGCCCTCTCCATCACCAGTGCCAGCTCCATCACCAGCGCCCTCTTCAGCGCCAGCTCCATCACCAGCGCCCTTTTCATCACCAATGTCCGCTTCATCACCAGCGCCCTCTTCATCACCAATGTCCGCTCCATCACCAACGCCCGCTCCCTTAAGACACCACCAACCTAGCCAGAGCCCATTTGAGCTGCATCCCCATGAGTCTGCCATTCCTATAGGTGGTGAGAGTTTGTGTCTGTGTGTGTCTTTAAATGTGCATGTTGAGCCTTGCCTAGCATTTCTTTTGAAATATTATCTATCCAGGTATGCTTGTGGTTCCAGGAACATCTAGTGGCACGCCAATACAGAGGTTCAGCCCAGAAAAAGTTCGCCCATATCCAAAGGCTGGCTCGAGGAAAGAAAATAAAAGAAGAGGCAGAAAGAGGTGAGCAGAGTGTCGTTTTAACTTGTCTTGATTTTTTTGCTTGTTGAAAAACAAGCTGATTCTGACTATCATCTCATTGAATGTTGCAGGTCAACAGCAATACTGACCGACATCCCAGTAAAAGCTGCTTTGGAGGAGGAGAGTTGGCAGAGGGCCAGAAAAAATAGTCCTCTTCAAAACGCCCAAAGAAAACATTGTTTAGTGGACACACTGCAACCAGAGTTTCTCAGGGCAATGATGAGGAATGTCTTGTTTGTGGGGAGACATTTTCCTCATCTTTGCCTGGAGAAGTGTGGGTGCGGTGCATCTTTTGTCTGCTGTGGTCACATGAGGCATGCGCTGAAGGTGCAGCTCATTATATCTGTCACAACTGTGATAATGAGTAAAGTAATTTCATAATTTTTATAAATAGACCAATTGCACCCCACACCAGATAGCAAGCACCTCCGCTCGGATCTGCCCCGGCTCTGTGCCGACACCAGCTGATCCAGCTCAGAGCCGGGCAGATCCGGAGCGGAGGTGCTTGCCATCTGGGACGTTAAACATGTTCACGTTTACTTTTGAAACATTTGAAGCAAATTAAAATGTTTAAAACAAATGTCTGATTGTTTTTGTTTCTGTTTTAAGGACAGTAATTTAAAAGATTCCAGTTAATTTCATCACGTTACTTTTGTCGGCCTGTGTGCCACTTTCATCCCGATCTGGAGGGGTCGAAAAGCAGCAATGCAACTTCCGTTTGACATCAAACTATGCCGAAATCAATATATATTGGGATGATTTAGCACCTGATATTGACAGAGCACACACGAAAGTAGTTAATCGCTCTGAAATTTTTTTTCGGTCAGTAACGTTATCTTTTAAAATGACGTCCATGTGAAAAATGTTACTTTTGTACCAGCTCTCCCCTACAAACTTGGTCATGTTTGTGTTCGACCTTCACAAAATGCAAATTGATAGCTATCGACTTTTCATGGTCTTTTTATTCATCTGTTTTCTTTCGTTGAAGATAGACAACAGTTTTTATTCGGTCTCTCTTTTGAAAATTAGTCAGATGGATCAAACAGATTCACACTTTATTTCCACGCCAGAGATAAAATAGTCCTTGTAGTCAGTGAGCAAATCAATTCCATGACCATTGACATTGTGAATTAAATATTGCATGCACGATCAAGATTGTCGGACGCGAAATGCAAAATACTCCATGTCCGGCAGACAGCAGAAAGTATAAGCATTGATATGAGAGCAGATTTATAACGAAATAAAGAATAAAAATATATCACCAACAAACAGAACATCCAAACAAGATGGCCCGCAAATAAGTAAATCGCAGTGCTACATGTCCGAAAGTCGGACGGGGTTTTAATATAACTCCATGTCCAACAGTCGATTATTGTTTTTAATTTCTTAAAATCTACTGAATCTTTTAGATATTAAACGTGAATGTTTTGATCAGAGGGCTCTGTTCTTCAAGATGAGTACCGAGAATTTCAATCAATGTTTCTGTTTAAGCTCTGTTCAATAAAGTAAGTCGACATTGGCGCGGGACTTAGTGCATTTATGACGAATTTAGCGACTGTCGGACAGAGATCATAAAATACTCCGTGTCCGAAAGTCATAAAAGTTTTAATTTTTCGAGTATTCCAGCAATTATTAGACGTACAAACTTGGCCATGTTTGTGTTCGACCTTCACAAAATGCAAATTGATAGCTATCGACTTTTCTTGGTCTTTTTATTAGTTTGTTTTCTTCCGTTGAAGATAGACAACAGTCTTTATTCGGTCTCTCTTTTGAAAATTAGTCAAATGGATCGAACAGATTCACGCTTTATTTCTACACCAGAGATAAAATAGTGCTTGTAGTCAGTGAGCAAATCAATTCCATAACCATTGAAATTGTGAATTAAATATCGCTTGCACGATTAAGACTGTCGGACGCGAAATGCAAAATACTCCATGCACCCCTGCCGTAGATTGCACCCCCTTCGCGGGAGCGTGTGCACGGCATTCCAATACCAAAGTGATCCAGGTCACTTTTGTTTCGCATTTGCAATCAATTAAAGAGAAAAACACCGTTTCATATGTTAAATTCTTGCCAAGGATTTACCGCTTTAATTTCGCAACCAATCAAAGTGCTAAAAAGTGCGAACGACTGTAGGGGAGAGCCGGTGTGAAAGTAACGTGGGACGAAAGTAATACGGCGATTTACTCACAGCCATCCACACTTCGATGCGTCACATTAGGTCAGCACGTGCAGCTCGCGACACTCTCCAGACCCAGGAAAAATCTTGAGGTTTCGTCGCTTCCCCACGAAACGAGACCGGGAAGACCGTTTTCCACAGTGGTGAGTAAATTCAGACAAATGGTAAACTTTTTTGACTTAAAGATTGTCTTTATCGCTCCATGTGTCATATTTATGATGAAGTGATAGGTCATTTAGTTTTGTAATATATCCTGAAGTTTGAAATGTCAGACTTTTTCCACTTTAGAAGCAATCTTGGTTTTAATGTCTGGAGTCACTGTCGGGGCAGAAGTAGCAACGGTTACGTTTGTCCCTCTCTGCTAATGCAGCCGAATTTTCTGTTTTAAAGCTCATTTAAAAAATGTGTGTGTTATATTTTACTTACAGAAAATGCCAAGAGTTAGGGTCAGAACTACCCAGAGAGGAAAGGTTGACCAGCAGGTTTACGGAAGGGCCTTTTTTGATGTCCGAAGAGGCGAGAGTATAAGGAGGTCAGCAGAGGTGCATGGCGTTTGTCATGTCACCCTGTTCAGGTACTGCAAGAGGAGGGCAGAGGCAGGAGGGCAGCAGGCCAGAGCCCCAGGGTATAGGGCTCACAACAAAGTCTTCACAGAAGAACAGGAGAAGAGACCGCAGGCATATAAAGAGAGCAGCTGATATATATTTTGGCCTGAGTCCTAAAGAGGTTGGAGTAACACTGCAGACAGAGCTACACCACTATTGCCATTTGCCTAAGATAGCAAGCACCTCAGCTCCGGATCTGCCCAGGCTCTGAGGTGCTTGCTATCTGGGAATTAACCTCTTTTTTCATGCTGTTTTAGGTGCGAAAGTTGACTTTTGACTTTTGCACGTCACATGGCATTGTACTCCTGTCTTTTCCCCCCCACTGCTCCCACCGTCTTCAGCCGCTAGACTGAAGCGTTTTTGGTCCTCTGAAGCACTACATTAACCGTGCAGCAGACAATTGGATGTGAATGAACCCTGGAAGAACTTTGACCATCTACAACATCCCAAGTCTTGTGGCTAAAGCTCTGCCTCAAGCTGCAACAGCAAGCAGCATTTCAGCTGGGTTCGAGTGTACCGTATCTGGCCCTTGAATCCAGATATTTTCAGTGAGACAGACTTTGCTCCAGCTTTTGTGACCGACCGTCCTGCACCTGCACCAGCACCAGCTCCATCCCCAGTGCCAGTGCCAGCTCCATCACCAGTGCCCTCTTCATCACCAATGTCCGCTTCATCACCAGCGCCCTCTTCATCACCAATGTCCGCTCCATCACCAGCGCCCGCTCCCCGAAGACACCAGCAACCTAGCCAGAGCCCATTTGAGCTGCATCCCCATGAGTCTGCCATTCCTCTAGATGGTGAGAGTTTGTGTCTGTGTGTCTTTAAATGTGCATGTTGAGCCTTGCCAAGCATTTATTATTTTTTTGAAATATTATCTATCCAGGTATGCTTGTGGTTCCAGGAACATCTAGTGGCACGCCAATACAGAGGTTCAGCCCAGAAAAGGTTTGCCCATATCCAAAGGCTGGCTTGAGGAAAGAAAAAAAAAAAGAGGCAGAAAAGAGGTGAGCAGAGTGTCATTTTTAACTTGTCTTGATTTTCTTGCTTGTATAAAACAAGCTGATTCTGACTACCATCTCATTGAATGTTGCAGGTCAACAGCAATACTGACCGACACCCCAGTAAAAGCTGCCTTGGAGGAGGAGACTCGGCAGAGGGGCCAGAAGAAACAGTCCTGTTCAAAACGCCCAAAGAAGACGTTGTTAAGTGGATACACTGCAACCACAGTTTCTCGGGGCAGTGAGGAGGAATGTCTTGTTTGCGGGGAGACATTTTCCTCATCTTTGCCTGGAGAAGTGTGGGTGCAGTGCATCTTTTGTCTGCTGTGGTCACATGAGGCATGCACTGAGGGTGCAGCTCATTATATCTGTCACAACTGTGATGAAAATGTTTAAAATAAATGTGTGATTGTTTTTGCTTCTGTTTTAATGTCATTTTTATGATTGAATTGAATAAATGAGTGCATTGTATATTTACAATTGCATGTTAGCAAAGATATTGTTTGATTTTTTCAAATGAAAAACGACAGTAATTCAAAAGATTCCAGTTAATTTGATCAGGTTACTTTTGTCCCGCCCGTGCGCCACTTTCATCCCGATTGGAGGGGTCGAAAGTAGCAATGCGCAACTTCCATTGGACGGCAAACTATGCCGAAGTCAATATATATTGGGATGATTTAGCACCTGATATTGACAGAGCACACACAAAAGTAGTTAATCGCTCCGAATTTTTTTTTCGGTCTGTAATGTTATCTTTTAAAATGACGTTTATGTGAAAAATGTTACTTTTGTACCACCTCTCCCCTACCTATTCCGGTTTTATTGAGTTGTTGATGTGTTTCTTTTTGTCCGATTAGTGGTTTGGTATGGTGTTGTTACATTATGCGTTGAAGGGGTTGTAACATTATGCGTTAGAAAATGTTGTTACACTACGCGTCATATTGTTACATTATGCGTAGGATAGGTGATGCATAATGTAACAAAAACACAGTGTAACAACTGATACATTATGCGTCGTCATTACATTACTAGTTGTAACAAGGCTGAGTCTCTCAGAAGTAAAGATGGCCAGAGGCTCTCCAACCTGTGAAGGCTTGCGTAAAAAAAATTGTGGAATACTTTAAAAACAATGTTCCTCCACGTCAAATTGCAAAGGCTTTGAAGGTCTACTCATCGACAGTGCATAACATCATCAAAAGATTCAGAGAAACTGGAAAAATCTCTGTGCGTAAGGGACAAGGTCAAAGACCTTTACTGGATGCACGTGATCTTCGGGCCCTCAGACGCCACTGCATCACTCACCAGCATGATTCTGTCATTGACATTACTAAATGGGCCCAGGAATACTTCAAGAAACCACTGTCTGTAATCACAGTCCGCCGTGCCATCCACAGATGCCGGCTAAAACTCTATCATGCAAAAAGGAAGGCATTGTTAAGCATGATCCAGAAGAGCCGCCATGTTCTGTGGGCCAAGGCTCATTTAAAATGGACTGTAGCAAAGTGGCAAAGTGTCCTGTGTTGAGACGAGTCCAAATTTGACATTCTTTTTGGAAATCGTGGGCGTTGTGTCCTCCGGGCTAAAGAGGAGAAAGACCACCCCTCCTGTTATCAGTGTTCAGTTCAAAAGCCAGCATCTCTGATGGTATGGGGATGCATTAGTGCATTTGGTGTGGGACACTTGCATGTTTTAAAAAGCACCATGAATGCTGAAAGGTATATAAAGGATTTAGAGCAACATATGCTACCTTCCAGATGACATCTATTCCAGGGAAGGCCTTGTGTATTTCAGCAGGACAATGCAAAACCACATACTGCAGCTATTACAACAGCATGGCTTCATAGTAGAAGAGTCCGTATGCTTAACTGACCTGCCTGCAGTCCTGATCTCTCACCGATTGAGAACATTTGGCGCATAATTAAACGAAAAGTCTGTCAAAGGAGACCCAAAACTCTCCAGTAGCTGGAAGCCTGTATTAAACAAGAGTGGGATCAAATTCCAATGGCTACACTCAAGAGACTTGTCTCCTCAATGCCCAGAGGCTTCTACTCTGTGTTAAAAAAAGAGGGGATGCTACACCATGGTAAACAGGCCCCTGTCCCAACTTTTTTGAAACCTGTAGCAGCCATCAAATTTGAAATGAGCTCATTTTGTGGATAAAATTATAAAATTTCTCAGTTTCAACATTTGCTATGTTATCTCTGTTCTGTTGTGAATAAAATACTGGCTGGTGTGATTTGAAAGTCATTGCATTTTTATTTTATTCACACTTTGTCCCATCTGTTTCAAAATTGGGCTTGTACAATGTCCTTCACACCTACGCTTACACTGTTATTTCAGAACCGTCGTTAGCTCATTCACCTGACAGCTAATGGAATCGTCACTTCATTCGCATCATATCCTCAGCAGTGAAAAAATAAACCAAGCAAATAGAAAGTCTAGTATCCATTGAGTAAATATACGCCCTAATGGCAACACTTACACAGACATAGAGGTATAGTGCAGAGGTAACTATGTCATCATAAATTTTATGACTCGAGAAATTCAAGAAAGTTTTGAATGAAGAAATTTTATTTTTACTAGCTAAGTTGAAGTAAAGAAAAGCTGGCTAACCCTTTCACGAGCATTGGCCCCAGGGTGGGCTGCCTATTTGTGTTTTTATAACCTGCCAACAGATATTAAAGGAATAAGCCCTGAGAAGCAGTGGGTTACAGTGATTTTATACCGGCATGGAATGCGGCTCAGCCAATCACATTTAAGGATGGGAAGCACCCGTTTTATAACGTGCTACATTGGAGAACTAGCTATATTGTGTTCGAAAGTTTGTTGACTGAGCAATATAACTGTGTTAGCCGCTTTATGATGCAAATACGATAGTGAAAATCATAACGACTCTCTGCCTGTCAATGAAGTCCCATAAGTTCAGTTGTATAGCATTGTTCAGGTTTGTCAAAATATGTTGAAATTGATGATCTTACCTTGGTAGTCATCCAGAGCTAAAAGCCTGTCAACTTTTTCAATCCATAGAACAAGTGAGCTTGGACAAACGCCACTTAATCGACTTTTTTATTGAGGTAGCTGCCGTGAGTCTTTAAGATTTTCCCTTTGATTAGCTTTTTTACTCATGATGCACAGCTGTAGATCTGTACCGTAACCCTTCAGAAACAAAGTAAGTGCACCCACTGGCTATTATGTGCTGATTAAACAAAACAATCCTGGCCTACATCAGCCCTTACGCCAGCTTAACAGTTTACACAGACAGCCAGTGGTCTGTAACTTCTAAACGATGGATGCGTATGGTAGGCAAAGGTTATTTTTTATGAGGAGGAATTATTTTAATGGTTTCTGACAAGGGGGAATTTTTTTTAATGAAGCAAAGGAGTTTTGCTGAGGAATTACCGAATCCTCCTCTCGCAGTTTTCTGTGCCTGATTAGCAACAATTGCTAAGACTAATTGATAGGGGAATGTATTTTCGACAGCATTGTTCATTGATCACAACGTTATGACAAGAAGGACTGTGGGGGTCAGACCTGGAAAACCACATGGCCTACGTTCAGCGTATTTTCTGAATGTCAGTTATCCAAAGCACAAATTACATTACTGCACAAGCAAAAATACAGTCCATGTTCATAGCGAATCACTCACTCAACCAACCCCTCAATCATTATACAATTTAAAAAAAAAAAAAACCATCAAGACTGGGTGGGAGCCTGGGCGGGCCAGTGAACAAACTAGGCGGGCCAGTGCCGCCCAGGCCCATTACTGGCTACGCGCCTGACACAGACTGAATGTAAGATTTATAGAGCATAGTCATGAGTGTCTTGTCGACATTAAATGACCTCAGTTTCCTTAAGCAATACAAGTGTTGTTGACTTTTCTTACATAAAACATCTGCGTTATCATCAAAACACAACTTACTGTCAATAACAGTTCCCAGATATTAATACAATGTCTCCATCCTCTCTATGGTCTGGCCCTTAATTCCCACTTATTCTCCCACTTATTCTCATGCAATATGGAACCAACTACTTGGCCACTTTAGAACTTCGTTGGTATCCTCTCTTTCCTTTGGAGACTAACTTAGCAAAGTGCGACTCATTTCACCTCCAAAACATGCTGTTAATTATAATTGAAATTACCAGGAATTATCTGAACAAAAGCTTTTGTAATAGCAGTTTAGACACTTCACAGTTAAAGCCATATTTCAAGGGTTGCTCTGATATTTTGTTCACCCCAAGAGAAAGCCAGGTGTTGTTAGCTTCAAATACAAATACATTTTCGATTAAAAAAAAATATTTTTTTTTTATATATATATAACTCCAATTCCAAAAAAGTTGGGATACTGGGTAAAATGTAAATAAAAACAGAATGCAATGATTTGCATATCTCATAAACTGACATTTTATTCACAATAGAACATAAACACCATATCGTGTGCTGAAAGTGAGACATTTTATCATTTCATGAAAAATATTAGCTCATTTTGAATTTGATGGCAGCAACAGATTTCAACAAGACCCATTAGGAGACGGAATATCCCCCCGGTCTCCCGTCATCAACTTCGGATCAGAAAAAGGCGCCACGTCACGTCATGATTAATGTGCACACCAAGTTTTGTGAAAAAATATTGAATGGTTTTCAAGTTATGCTCCGGAAACGAAATGTTCACAGACAGACGGGTGGGCGGACAGACAGACAACTGCACTTATGACTATATCCCCCGCATTATATGCCGGGGGGATAAAAAAGTTGGGATAGGGCAGTGTTTACCATTGTTTAGTATGCCCTCTTCAGGGTGCGCGCTACCTGCTCGCCACGTCGCCATTGGCAAAGTGGTGTGGCATGTGGCAATCGAAAATTGGCCTCAGAGCGCCACGTTGGCGAAAGCCTAATGGAGAGAGTGGCGAAGTAATAACCTGCCCGATGCCTACATCAAGTCCAGTCGCCCACTTGCCGCCGGCACTCGCTATCATATTTGGTTCATACTTGGCTCATACTTAATTATCATACATCAGTCATAAATTATCTTTATAACGTTCATTCCGATCACACCGATTGGCTGACGATTCATCATTCCATTCGGGACTTTTCTATGTTGTAATTCACATGTCGGAGAAGGAATTCCGGGTTAGGAACTTCACTCACCTCCACCATATTAAAAACAATGCGAGTGATTCGAGATTGACTTCCTCAATAATATTAAATTATGAATCTAGCGGGACATCCACTGATAAGCGAAAGTAAGCATGCGATGGTGTTTTTCTTGCTGAACAAACACTCATTAAAGCAGCGAAATAATGTCAGTGGGACAAGATCAGCACTGAAACCTGCGCAATTTCGAGCTCAGTTCTGTCGTGCAAAGGAAAAGGGCTTAAATTCATTTTTGATCGATAATGATTATTTGTATATTTTTAACAATAAAGACATCCTCTACAATGTGGACAAATATTCTGAGTTTGTTGAAAGTAATGGGTTGTGTTTACCGTAACTACGAGAAGCTCTGGAGAAACCTAGGTGAAATCACGCTACATCACTTAGGGTTCTTCAGCTTTGTTTTGATGCCCTTAAAATACAATGCTGGGCCACGCATGAAGTTATTGTTTTTCAGCACTGATATTAAGGTGCATTGCCTTGGTATTTTATATCAGGGCTACCTGACACAAGTTGTCCACCTGCAATCGTCACAGAGCAATCTTATAACTAAATAAATGGCAAACTTGTTATTGGCATGCCAGCTATTTGTCAGAATGGCCCAGTATTCTAAACGCCGCTACCCAGTCACAGGTCAGAAATAGCGGAAAATAGATTTGCAAATTAGTCGGTAACATGGGTGAGGCTAGCCCCTTTTTAGGGGTGCTTCAGCACCCCTAAATTGAAACTCAGCAACCCTAAAACTTGGAGTAGGAAATGCTGTTATTCTAAAATTTTTGTTCGTCTTTGACAAGCTTAAATAATGTCCAAAACATACTCCGTAGTTTGTGGTTTAAAATGTATATGATAAGGACGAAAATGAAAACACCCCCGCCTAGCAAATGGTATCATCCTCTTCTCAATCCCTACTTCTCCTCTGTACCTGCACCGTTGCGCAGCCTGAATGTCGTCCAGCGCGACACACATGCAGAGCGAGAATCGGTTTAGTTTTGGTGTTGTGATTTGTGAATCAAGTAAGTCGCTCCAAAGCTGTGTCTCACACTTCTTTCCCAGAGTTGTTCCAATTCCAATACCATATCAGCCACGAGTACTGGAGTCCAGGCACCATTTACCAGTTAGCTCCTTTAGTGCCATTAGCGGGGCTGCAGTCGAACTGGTGCGGTCCATTTATCAAACAAAAAGAGCAGCGCTACAAATAAACGGCATACCTGTGTAGTGTGTACGTGTGTCTCTGTTGTTAAAGTTTATCGTTACAGACTCATTTTAACAATTGGGAGTCACGTAAACATGACGTTACGCACGTCTTTTTCTGGTTAGTTGTCATGGAAACATGAAGCATCACTGGTCAGTCGTCATGGAAACATGAAGCCCACCAGTGGTGCAGCGTTTGGACCAGAGTGAAAACCAACATGTGTACGAGCTGAAAAACAAAACGACGTATCACTGTATACCACCAGTATGTGTGAAAACACTCACTGTGGCTTTTTAAATGAATAGTTATTTATTCCTAGATTTATATTTGTTATTTTTCAGTTGTGTCTGACTATCAAATTAGACAATAAAAGAAAGTTAAATGTTTTTCTTTTGCTGTATTCATTCATGTTTTACAGAGGATTTTACCTGAACCAGGCTTTGCAACAACAATAATCAAATCACATTCATGCAGGCGTAGTAGCATATAACACAGACACACAGACACACACACACACACACAGTAGGTCTATATATATAGGCTATTTATAACACACAGGTATGAGATGGGTATGGTATGAGATGTGCGAAAAATAACTCTTAGCGTTACTCTCTCTTTCTCCGTGTTAGTGTGTGTGTGTGTGGCCTGCCAGTGACCAATGGACATACGTCAATTTTTTAAAAGAAAAAAGACAGAGGTAGGTGAGAGACTAGGGAGAGTCCATAATGACCTCTGTCTTGTTTTTTTTTTCTGAAAAGAATCTGTAAATGGTCTCCATAACATTTTTGTGACATGACAAACTGACCTCAACTCTTCTGCCTACAATATTTGTGTATGATTGTCAGTGCCAAGGGAAAGAGTGAAAGATGGAAATGAAGAAGGAGAAAGGGAGAGCATGCAGGAAGAACCAGGTGAGAAAACAACTATAAATTGACATATAGTGAATAGTGGCAAGCAAAACAACATTGTCACACATTACTTTACACCACATTTTTCATATTAAAGGAGGAGGAGGAGAAGAACAGGGAGAGTCCCTAGGGGATGAGAGAGAATCAACTAGTGAAAGAAATGAAGAGACAGAGGGAGTGCAACATACAGACCACCAAGCCAAAGCAGCAGGGACAGAAGAGATCTGTCCAGACTTGGGGTATAAGGACACTGGTCCTAAACAGTTAAAGCTGTCTCAATACCCTCATACTCAGTTTGGCACACAAAAAAGAGCCTTTCAAGAACAGTTCAAAAGTTTCAGATGGCTGGAATACTCAGCTAGACAAAATGCTGCTTTCTGCTTTCCTTGTAAGGTATTTGGCAAAAATATCAGAAAGGATGCTGGTTAATGATGGAGTCAATAACTGGAAAAAGGCACTTAGCAAGTTTCAAAAACATGAAACAACACAGTCACATAAGGACAGTGTGGTTTGTCGGAACAGCTACAAATCAAGCCTGTCAAAAGGGAATGTTGTAGAGCAGATAGAGGCAGCAAGTGCCACGGAAATTAGTGAAAGAAAGGAGTACCTGGAGCGTATTGTGGCAGTAACTGGCTTCTTGGGGAAGCAAGGCATAGCATTCAGAGGTCATGGTGAAACAGATGAGAGTCACAACAAGGGCAATTTCCTAGAGTGCATGTCACTTTTGACAAAATTTGATCGCTTCTTGCAGAGATACACAGCCCCTTCAAACACTACATACCTCTCATCTGATAGCCAAAATGAGATGATAGAGTGCTGTTCACAAGAACTAACAGAAAATATCATCAGTGAGATAAAGGGAGCAAATATGTATGCCATTATGGCTGAGGCCAGGGATGGAAAGACAGAACAGTTGGCACTCTGTGTTAGGTACGTGTCTGTTGAGGGTGCCGTCAAAGAAAGATTCCAAGCCCTTACAGAGGTGTCACAGTTTGATGCTACTTCGATAACAGCTGCAATTGAAAATCAGTTGGTAAAGAAGGGAATTGATCAGTTGAAATGTGTGGCACAGACATACGATGGGGCAGCTGTCATGAGTGGAGATGTTGGGGGTGTACAAGCCCATTTTAAAAAAAAAGCACCCTGAGGCAATTTATGTGCATTGCTATGCACATGAGTTAAATCTTGTTGTATGCCATTCATGCAAAGCTGTCTCTGAAGCCACAGAGTTCTTCAACATGCTGGAAAGTCTCCATTCTTTCTTTAGTGTCTTGCTTGTAAACCACCATAAGTTTGTAGACACTCCAAAGAAGTTAGGGTTGCAGCTAAGAGAACTTGTGCAGTTGTCAACTACACGCTGGGCGTGCCAGCTTCATTCAGTGACTGCAGTGATTGATAATTTCCCTGCTATCATTGAGTGCCTCTCCACAATCAAGACACCTACAGCAGTTGGATTAAGGGCAAAACTCAGTAAATTCTCCTCAGTGTATTTGCTGATGGTTTTCCACACTCTCCTGTCTGTAACAGCAGGTTTACACAAATACCTACAGAAGGAGACCATTGACATTGCCCAAGCAGTGACATACAAAAATGCAGTGACTGACACCATGAAGAAGAAACACAGTGATACCACTGCTGCAGATCTGTACTCCAGAGCAAAAGCTATGTGTGAGGCAAACCAGATAGCAGTCTTCGAATCATCCTCAGGACAGAGGCAGAAGACAAAGAGAATGGATGAATATGTTGTTGAGTCAACTTGTGGGGCAGGCAATGAAACCTGTGGCTCTGAAGATCTCAAGAGGAAACTTTTGTTTCCTTGTCTGGACCGAATGATCTGTGAACTTGAGAGGTGTTTGTCTGGTGTGAATGAGGAAGTGCTCAATGGAATTCAGGCATGCAGTCCAACCTCAGGCCACTTCTTGTCTGAGCCTCATCTGACAGCACTGGCTCTGCATTACCATATTGAACTTGAGTCAGAGGAAGTTATGGTTGCAAAAAACTTTCTGAAGCGCAAGAGTGAGGCTGGTACAGGACATGCTAACAATGTACAAACTCCTAGATTCTGAAATGTTCCCTTCACTGAAAGCTGTTATGCAGGTTGCCTTGACAATACCAGTTAGCAGCTGTACATCTGAGCGGTCTTTTAGTGCCTTGCGTCAGCTCCATACATGGCTCAGGAGGACCACAGGCCAAAGCAGACTCCAGCACCTAGCTGTGATGTCTATTGAGAAGGAGTTGCTTGAAAGAATCGAACACCAAAGGGTCATTGACAGGTTTGCCATCCTAAAAGTGTGGCGACACAGATTAACTCTCCCAAAGTAGAGTGTATTAGCTGCATACATTCAGGGGAAGTACTTTGAAAGATTTCCCTCTCTTTCTTTATATCTTACTTTCTCAGTACATTTAATATAAGACCTGGATAAATAATCTGGATTTTTTGGTTTTACCTTCTTTTTTTCCCCTTTTTTTTGCAACCAAGTAGGTCAGAGATGGCCATTTGTAAATAATTTACAGAAGATGACTCTTGATACAAAATGTTGAAATGATAAAGTGATGGCTTTGTGGCATTAAAGTAAGTTTTCAAAGATTTGCGCGTCTTTCCAGTCAGTTTTCCCCCAAAATATGATGCTCTTCTCTCACAAATGTCAGAATGATTATCCAAAATTATTTTTCAATAGACATATTTTTTGTTTTTGTGTGAAAAAATGATGGGTGGTGGCAGTGGGGCTCATTGGGTGCTCAACACTCCTAAAGCTCTGACCGTAGAATCAAACAATCAGTCGACTACCCTGCTAACTGTTAGTAAGTATATAAGAATGATAGCATTTTTCGCGACTTTAAAATGACCTAATGCCTGTCGGTTACGTGCGACTCGGCCACGAGTCATTTTCAGCCAAACTCCAAGCAGCCGACTGCATGCCGCTGACGTTGAGACAGAAGGACACTTTAAGCAAACAATCAGTATGATTGTTTAAGTTAAATCCAAAACATGATCGAGCCTCTGGGCTCTACATTATAAGCTATTGCTTTCAGAAACAAATCCATAACGCGAGTTGGCTACTACAAACTGTACTGTCGACAAAATGATAATCATCTTCGTTTTGCTGTATGGCGAATGATGTATCCAGATACATTACTCCAAAAAACTAAGCTAAGAACTACATACAACATCGACCTTTATCACGTAATACAGTTGAATCCGAAAACTTTTACCGATTTAACCGATGGTATTATTTCCCTCATATTGGCATATCTTTGCCTATAACACATATTTTCCACAACTAGTTTGTTATTCAGGTAAAATTTTATCTAGATGGCAATCATGTTCAAACCTGAACATATTGCACTCTGAGCAAATGGTATTTACATAATGTAAATATTCACATTTCTTGTTACTTCAATCTGACATTTCTTATGTGTTTTAGTAAAATAATTCTGATAAACAATTGTTATTACCAATTGGAAGAGGATAAGTGCTAAATTGAGTGTGGGTTCATGGCATTCAAGTCATATTTTACTATATGAGCCAAACTAAGGTTGCATCCAGGTGTGTAGATGTGAATTCATAGTGGCTGTATGGGACAACTTTTAATCCATTCCACACCCTGAATTACACAGCAACCAGCGTGCCTAAGTTGGATCTGTTCATGTTGTAATACATGTAATAATCACTTGGCCACAAGTGGGGATTACAAAATGACAATCTTTAGCATGGTAAGCTGGCCCTATCAAGTTAGTAATTCAACTGTTTGTCATCAAAGTGATATTGGACTTCTATCGATCAGGTTCCCATTTGCCTAAAGTAGCAGCCAGATAATTAGACTGGAGGATGGCCTTAATAGTCCTTAATACTAACCCGCCACTCTTGCAAAGCTGGGACTTGAACCAGCTCTCTGTCACCACAATATTGTTATACCATGTGACTGTGTGCAGTTTGTTGTAAAGTTTTGGTGGGTGTTAGTTATACAAGTTCCATAATTATTTTTCTGTGAAAAATATGCACCAATTCCAGTTTCTGAACAACTGTCTGTTTTATTCTTTTCACCTCTAGTAGCATGCAAACCACAATACGGCTGGAGGAAAGCCAACACCGACAGAGGTCAGGATACTAGTACAGTGTTCTCTCATCGCACAATTTGAACAGGTCGTCCCTACCTGTTCAAAAATGTGTAATGGATTTCCGTCCATGTTTGAATTTTAATCACAGTTCAAAAATGTGATTTTTAATGCATTTTGCGGCCTGTACAAATTTCATTGCCACTCTATTTGAAAATTTCTTGGAACTGCCAGTAACCCAAAAAGAACCTGGCCAGAACACTATAGTTTTAAAGATGATTTACCTACTAGTCTCTGGATGTCTGTGCACTTATTCTGAGACTGTGTATGCACACTATATGACTGAATCCAAGTTCTCTAAGGTTTCTAACTGAAATTTAAGGCAAAATGTGTGGCTAAATGGTTTTCTCTGTGGCTAACTGAACTTCGCGGTGATTAGCCACTTTGGCTAAGTGAAATTTTTGGCCAGCACACACCCTGCCTCTTCTTTTAACAACAGTCTGTAAACGTCTGGGAAGTGAGGAGACCAATAGCTAAAGTTTTGGGAGAGGAATGTTGTCCCATTCTTGTCAGATGTAGGACTCTAGCTGCTCTTTTTATACTGAGTCATGTTGCTGACCTGTTGCCAATTAACCTAATTAGCTGCAAAATGCAGTAAAAAAAAAAGATCTCTTTCGACAGAAAAAAATCATTATCCTTTGTAGCAACCACTTTAATTAGAGTGAGTCAATGGTATCCCAATTACGTAATTATGCCTCGGTGCGCATGCGCAAGCGAGGTATACGGTACTTCGTTAGTGTGTCATTCATTCAGTCATTCTGTCTGTTACCGGGATGGCTGCTACGCTGGTCAAAATCAAGTCCTAGAATATGGCTCTATGGGTTAAATGCCATGATCTCTTGGATTTAAATTTGCCAGATTTTTGAGATAGAGCTTTGTTTTTGAGTTATAGCACTATTTGATTACCACGATGGCTGCTGCGAGCGATCAAGACTTCAACGAAGAAAAAGTTCTTCACAGTGGATCGCTTTACAACTTGTGAGTTCGATTTATATCACAGCAATAGTTACTGCTGATGGCACAACTTGACAAACGGAGCACAATGCTGACAGTGATTCATATAGAAACACATTGCGCACTGTGTTAAATACAGCACTGCGAGGATTTTCGAACTTACTGCTGTATGAACTTTATAAAACATAACAAATGATCCCCCCCACACACACACACAGTAACAGTGTGCAAATGAACAATGCTTTCAGTTATTGCTGGGCTTCACTAAGCCTAACAACCGCAGTCTCGCTAAGCAGTCCAACGAAGCTGCTTATCAACTCGTTATGTCAAGCGGGGCTTTCCCAACGTAGATATCTGCGCGTTCACATATCATAGACGACATTTGTAGCATATGACCAATCGTCTACCGGCAGCAGAACAGCATATTTTACAAATGAAGAGCAAATGATTATATTACAAAAATATGAGGAATACAGGATCATACAGATCAAAGACAATGCTCGAGACAATAGGACACCCACCACCATTTGGACGGGGGTGTGAATTACATTCTGTCAATATGACGGACGGCCTTCAAAATGTTCCGTCATTTTTAAAAAAAATCTGTCAATGACGGAAAATATTCGGATAAAGCGACCTCTGTCCTGCATAGTATGAAAGGTGCTTCCCACCAAAAACCTATCGTTGTTCCCACAGAGTCTGAATTGCACTAATATTGGTCAGTGTGAAATAGACCCTGAATAGTGTGAAAGGTGTTTCCCTCCGTAACTGTATATTAATGTTCATCAGACTGCCACTGGTGGGTAAATACTTGAGTATGTCAAGCATAGATGCACAGCTAGGGCACTCTGACATGTCCATACCCAATTTTATAGCTTCATTAAGGGACAAACTTGTCACTGCTGTAAGCACCGAGGCATCAGCACCTTCAGTGCTTTCATTCATTCAGCCATTCTCTCTGTTACCGGGATAGCTGCTACGCCGGTCAAAATCAAGTCCTAGAATATGGCTCTATGGGTTAAATTCCATGATCTCTTGGATTTAAATTTGCCAGATTTTTTAGATAGAGCTTTGTTTTCAAGTTATAGCACTATTTGATTACCACAATGGCTGCAGCGAGCGATCAAGACTTTAACAAAGAAAAAGCTCTTCACAGTGGATCGCTTTACAACTTGTGAGTTTGATTTATATCACAGCAATGGCTACTGCTGATGGCAAAACTTGACAAACGGAGCCCAATGCCGACAGTGATTCATGTAGACACACATTGTGCACTGTGTTAAATACAGCACTGCGTGGATTTTCGAACATACTGCTGTATGAACTTTATAAAGCGTCACAAATGATTTCTCCCCCCACACAGTAACAGTGGGCAAATGAACAATGCTTTCAGTTATTGCTGGGCTTCACTAAGCCTAACAACCGCAGTCTCGCTAGGCGGTCCTACAAAGCTGCTTATCAACTCGTTCTGTCAAGTGGGGCTTTTCTGACCTAGATATCTGCGTGTTCACTTAACAGAGACGGCGTTTGTAGCAGATGACCAACCGTTTACCGGCAGTAGAGCAGCATATTTTAAAAATAAAGAGCAAATTATCATATAACAAAAATATGAGGAATACAGGATCATACAGATCAAAGTCAATGCTCAAGACAATAGGACACCCACCACCACTTGGACGGGGGTGTGAATTACATTCTGTCAAAATGACAGACGACTTTCAAAATGTTCCGTCATTGTTAAAAAAAAAATCTGTCAATGACGGAAGATATTCGTATAACGCAACCTCTGTGAAAGGTGTTTCCCCCATAACTGTACATTAATGTTCATCAGACTGCCACTGGTGGGTAAATACTTGAGTATGTCAAGCATAGATGCACAGCTAGGGCATTCTGACACATCCACACCCAATTTTGTAGCTTCATTAAGGGACATGTCACTGCTGTAAGCACCGAGGCATCAGCACCTTCAGTGCTTTCATTAAAAACCAGTTTTCTTAAGCAAAAATTCACAATGGTATTGATACTATGTCATTGTAGTATCAACTATAGTCATCACATATGAAAGCGCGCAATTCCGTACTGTGGATTCACGCGTATATCCATCTCTTGAAGAATTCAGCTGTATTTTAGAGCCTCATACAATCCCTCACAGAAATACAGCCATTTCAATGGTTATTCAGGCTTATCTGCGTAAACCACAGCTATTGTTCACACTCCCGTGAAACTCTCCCGGTAATTACCTATTGATTGACACGTTAATTTTTTAAATCTAATTCCAGACAGTATAACTTCAGTAATTGAAAGACATTGATTGGACCCTCAGAAAAGTATTTAAACACTTGCATAATAGCAGTTGGGTTGTATTCTCTCAACCTTGCACAGCTATAAATGACGTGATTGCATGGAAAAAAAGACTTCCAGAACCAACCCTGGAGTGCTGAGCTTATATTTTCAGGATGGAAATGTGATTCGGAGATGGAAAATGGCAGTTATTCTGAACGGAACAGACTGGAGGGCTGACAGCATTGATTCTTTGGAGGAGAAATTCAATGATGGAGAGTTTTTCCTTTTGCAATGTGACTTTAACTGTCTTTGTATGGAGTAGCTCTATCTTACTTCTAGCCAACTAGCTAACTAGCCAGCTATTTCTTATTTTTGGTTTACCACTGTGATCACAGCTAGAATGCCGCATTGGTTGACAAGAGTAGCCGATAGCCTTCGCTAATAATACTGCATGTGCTGCCATTTTGCTTAATGTGGCGATCTGTTTTAGAATTTATACCACATTCAACAAAATAGAATGCCTTGGATTTTCACTTGTTTAAAATGTGAACAGCTCCTTAAAGGGTTTGAAAAGCATTTATACAAGCTTGCTTTTCACTTGTATGATCGGAATTATAAACTGCAAGCTTTCCGTCTCAGAATGAACGTTCTGACAGTAAAATAAGCAGTTCTTTTAATGAGTATCTGTGCTTGCTGATGCGGTTTTGTAGAAAAATGGACAAAACTCTGAACTTCATCATGGAGAAAAGGCATGTTTTTGGTTTGGAGAGTATACTGGTGACTATGTCCATCCACGCCTGCATGGATAAATTCATGCTAAATTCCGCCAGAAAGTTACTGATTCTTATTGAACTTCATAAGTAGAAATTGATTTATGTTCAACATATGATTATTTTATGATTTGACAGTGCACTATTTTGAGGGCCCTGACAACATGGATAGCCACTTGGATAGCTGTCTTATTTGGCTCATAGAGAGCAGATAATTTTTTAATGCGCTGTCACATGAAGTTGACTTGTGGTCAAGAAGTTTATGATCCCAGAAATGTACCATTTTTACTCCCAGCCATTTTTCTATTCTCAGTATTATTTTTTTCATTATTTCATTGCTGAATTTTCATGAAGATTTTTTGTGTTTGTGGCCCTCTAAAATTATGAAAAGAAAGTGAAATATGATGGAATTCTAAATGCTACAAGTATCTTGAATCATGCTACAAGTATCTTGCCCTCTCTGTGAAGCCCAGATCTTGAATTATAAAGCCTTATATTGGGTAATGCATAAATAGCCATATTTGGCTTCTGCGCAAAGGGTTAAGATACTCAGACATAGTCACTATAATGTAAATAGACAAACCAGACATAACTGAATATCCATCCCTACCTTATGGGCTTTAAATAGAACCTCACAGAGGTTGTGGATAGACTCTGCTTTTTCCCAGTCCAATGTGCTGACCTGGAAATGGAAACAAACAAAGTCAAATATAACAGTTGAATTTCTTCATGCATTTACATCTGAGACGTCCAAGTTGCCAGCTAATAATTTGTTTCCAGTCCAGTCATGAGCGGCCAGAATCTGGTCAAATCTCATAAAGGCAAGGCTGAAAATCACTTCTAAATGCCTGATCTCCAAATCCTCAGACATCATCATCTTAAGAATTGTCATGCGACTGTAATGAGTATTAGGACACGGGCTTGGAAATACTTTGGGTAAATCTTTGTCAGTCAATACCAGCTGTGTCCGCAGATGCACATTTAAGCATTACTATGCAGAGCTAAAGCCCTACGTCAGGTGTAACGAAGCTTGTTCCTGGAGATCTACAGTACAGCAGGTTTTCAAAACCTCAAAAACCACACCTTGGTCAACAGCTATAAACCCTGTTGAGTTCATAATTAGGATCAGCAGGGCTCGCAATTAACCGAGACCTCGGGTGAAATACGCACAAAACTCACACAGGACGCACAGTGAGCCATGACTGTGAGTTTTGGGGACGCACAAGGACGTTCGGAGGGGACCTTTAGAGGACGTCCTGGGGACGTTATTTTGTTTGCTGGGTTCTCTGTCGTTGAAAATGCAATACCCACTCTCAGTAGCATTGTCCATTTTCCCAAGTTTATCAAAATAATGCCAAGTTACCCTTAACGCAGCAGAATTTGCGATCTTTTATACCACTCAGCAATCCCCAGTCATTCCATTCCCGGTCATATAAAAATAACTATGAACCAATCACAGAGATCAATGTGAGTTATGTTGTTTCTCTATGCCATCAATACTTCCTATTTGCACTGAATGTTAGTATGTATGAGCCTAGTCTGAATTTGCCAACCCTTTGCTTTGTCTCACAATAAATATTGCTGTTTAAAGTAAAACCAAAAGCCAAATCACAGACTTAATTAGGAAAAAAAAGTAGTGGGAAGAAAAGCAGGAGGATGATGTTACTGCGAGTACTTCCCAATCACAAGAGATATCAAGCCTCAAATCAGCTACTACCAGCACTGCCCGTAAGCATAGATGCTGGCGCGAAGAGTGGCGATTCTAATATTCATGGTTAGAAAAAATAATGATAGTTGGAAGGAAATTTTGGCTCTGCAAATGGTGCACAGATATGGGGTAGCAGAATGCGTTTGTGTCCCCAGGGTCACGTAATTTGCAAATCAGTGCATTCAAGAGGCACCAAACGAACCCAGACCACATCGTAGTCCCAGATGCTTGGATCACTAGGAAGAGAGGGGTATAGTACTGATAAGAAAGGCAAAAGCCGCCGCCGCTGACCGTGACGGATTCAGAAAAAAAGCGTGAAGATTAGAACGCTCCACTATTTGACTAAAAATGCACTCCCCCTCTCCCAAGTGAACAACCAGATGGAATTACATCTAGGTATATGATGTCTAATAATCAAATAATGTGGCGGTATGGACACAGAATTGTAGCCTGTCAAATCAGTATTCCTACTGCTATCAAAATAATGCACACACTACATGCTTCTAATCCAAAAAATTCTGACACAGAACCTTCCGGCTCTGATGAAACAAATGTGCGTGCCCTTGTGATTAGGGGGGAGAATTGCATCAACGCCAAGAACTTCAAGAAGGAAATCTTGTTCCACCTAGCCAAATTTCAAACGCATTTGTTCAAATCAATATGATTATTCGCTAGCCAGTACGCTAATGCATTTTGCCATTAAATTAATACATTCAAGTTTCTACAATTGCAATTACACGTTATTTTAACTTTAATGGCAAAAACCGCTGGTGTGCTCGCTAGCAAGTTATTCATCACAACGAATAAACCGCGAACTAGTAACTAACGCTGGTGATGGTTATCGGTTACCAGGTCACTGTATTTTCCAGTGAGCATATCTGACCAATCGTGATGCAAGAAAGCTGTATCACACGTGCGTGATACCAAACCTGTATCTCATGGGTTGTAGCTATCCACCGATTTACTGAAATTTTTTGTTAGAAAGCGCTAAGTGTCAAATATGTCCTTATAAGCAGGATGTGATTAGCCTTCAGGGACTGATTGTGTACAAGTCGGAACTGTTATTTCATTGTTTGGACCAACAATCATAGAGTTTGTTCAGAATACTGTAGACTAAGTTCTGGCTCACGACTGTTATGTTTGTTTTGCAGCTGAGTTTTAACAAAGAAGACAGTTACATTACTGGTTTCCCTAATTATTACATGAAATCAGAATAGGATCATTTCACACAAGGTATTGAATCCAATACTCTTGATTATGTATTCTATGTATTGTATCGATTATTGGCGGGCAGTTAATGTATACATTGCCCGATCGATGTTTCTCACTCTATCTGTGACCACATGGCTTGAGGAGATACACTAAATTACTGCACTACCAACAGCTTCTGGTCATGGCAGAGGTTGGGATGTGCACAACTTGTTGAGCGAGAGCCAGGGACCCCCGAATCTGGATCAAGACCCCCATACAAAGGAACTCATGGGTTTCGGGACCCCTGAGAAAGGAAAGCTAATGGAAGCCCTGGATCAGGTATTCCAGATTAGGTTTTTAATGAAAACGTTCAGGACAGTAGCTTTCCAGGAACAGGATTAGTAACCACGGCCATACATCAGCGCTCCAAAAGTGCTGCCAAGTTCTCTGGACTCAGTGTCATCTGAGATGGGGAGTAGCACAATGGAAGCATGTTTTGTTCAAGAAGTCAACAATACAAGTGGTTTTGGAAAGAACAGCCACTATGTCATTATGGGGAAATGAGTTTTAAGTAATGAGCCACATGCAGTCACACTTCCTGACATTTCTGCTCATTACATCAGAGACCATGAATTAGTAGCAGCGATCAGATATTGTCCGGCACAAAAATGTAGACCACATATCATTTGAAAGAGAATTTATAATAACTCTGACTCGCTGGGTTTTTTGCAGTACATTACTCATAGTTCTAGCCAGGCCATTTCAGCATACCGACAAACGCAAAAGTCGCATGACAGTATGCTGGAAAAATCCGCCGCTACGCAAAAAATTGCTGCCGGTACGTTACAGATAGGTCACCAGTACCAGTATCAGCAACAACTCGGATGGCTTCAGACTGTACCGATCGACCTAGTTTTATCGATTATCTGAAGATAGGCCTGTATAGCCACCGCTGTCGCAAGAAGCCTACCTGTAAAGGCATAGCAAATTAGGCTCAGTTTTTTTTTTTTTTTTTGCATTAGGCTCAGTACCAGATAGCGCGTGAACGGCCGATCATGGACGCTTGGCTGGTTCGTCCATCTCCTGGGACTAGTTCCCAAAATGAAACCAGTGCCGCGAATGTCTCGACATCGGAAAGTTCGGAAGACAATGATGCAATCATCAGAGTAGAGCCTAATAGCAAGCGAAAGCCATCAACGACGGCGGATCTTGCATGAGTGAGTGAATATAGCCAGCTAGAATTAGAATTAGCTCTAGGACATGACTATTTAACTGTCCGACTATAAATTGACTATAAATTTAGATTGGTGCAAAAAAAAGTGCAAAACTTCATGGGCAGCAGCACAGAGTAGCAGCAGTAGCAGCAGCAGCAGCAGCAGTCCGGAGCAGAACGAGCAGCAGCAGCATAAGCAGAACGAGCAGCAGCAGCACAAGCAGAACGAGCAGCAGCAGCACAGGCAGAACGCAAAGCAGTACTGAGCATCAGTAGCAGCAGCGGCAGCACGGAGCAGAATGAGCCACAGGGAATGATCAGGTAGGTGGGGAGGTTTTGAATAACCCGCTCTATTAGATGAAGAGAGCATGTGACTGATCAGGGTTTGGCGCCGCTTTGAGTTGTCTGCCTGAACTAGCTCCGCAGGCTTCACATCATTTTGTGCCCAAGTAGACAAAATCATCCACAAACTCCACGTCACATTCACCAAATTTAAAGAAATCTCGATTTCTAACTTAACCCCTTGAGAATACAACTACCTTAGTTTTGGTGACATTAACTGTCAAGCGCCATAACTTAAAGTATTCATACATGGCATTAAATGCCCACTGGAGTTCTTTTGCAGATTCTGCCAAAATAACTGTATCGTCTACATATAGCAGTACAAAAATCTTTACAAAGTACTCCACATCATCGTCACTCAATACACGATTAATCTCATTTTTAAAGAAATCAAGCCCCTTGTATTTTCTACTTACATACAGTTCAAAATCATTTAGGTACAGTGCAAACAGAAGCGGAGATAGATTTTCCCCTGGCTGTACACCGATATTACAGCTAAAGAAATCGGAGAGTCTACCTCCTTGTTTAACACACAATTTAGTGTTATGATATAAATTATAGATCACTCGCATGACATTACCATTAACACCGTACCTGTACCATACAATGACGACTGAATCGAAGGCCTTTTTGTAATCCACAAAGGCACAGCAAATTTGTTTCTTATTAAACAGGTAGAGCTCTATAAGTGAGTTGAAAACAAAACTATGGTCCACAGTACTATGGCCTTCTCTAAAGCCACCTTGCTCATCCCCCAGTACTCCAGCTCCTTCCAGGTATAATGAAAGGCATCTACTAATACAGGTAGTGAACACTTTTCCAATGCAGCTTAATAGAGTAATGCCACGATAATTATCTGGATCATCAGCTGACCCTTTATTTTTGTAGATTGGTTGAATTAGACCAATGCACCAGCTTGTGGGCACAATACCCCATTTAAGTACCATATTGAATAACTCAAGTAAAATTGCCATGACCCCTTATGGGTCAAGTATTCATTTATGATATTGTCAATACCACAGGCTTTATTATTTTTCAGGCTTCTTATGACTAGGTTGAGTTCAGGAAGGGAAAACGGTTTATTTAGTTCCTCACTGACCTGCTGTTCAACAATCCTAGGGTCAAATTTAAGTTCAGGCTCAGACCCACCATCATTAGCATCACCTCCCTGAGGTCTTACACTGAGATTTTCAAAATGATCCCTGAATGACTGGAGAGTAACATTCCCCACAGTATTTGATGTACAACCCGATTTATTTATTATGTCCCAGTAATCTTTTGGACTATTTGTTTTGAGCTTTCTAAGGTTCTTGTGGAGCTCCTTATTAAGATCCTTCTCTGCTTTTTTTTAATTAACTTTCTATACTCTAATCCTTTATTTTTTAGGGTAGTTTTGAGCGGATCCTTCGTCTCCTGGGTTCTGGCATGCCTAATTTTGCTTTTGATGGATAGGTATTCTGCCCTCTTTGACTCACATGCCTCATTGAACCAGTGTTTATGTGTATATTTTCTGGCAGTCCTTTTTTCACTTCTCCAATTAGCCATGATGGGTTTACATAAACCCAGTTGTTTGGCAGGCTCAATGAATAAACTGCATAATTCTTCGGTAAGTGAATCCACAATTTCTAGCGCGAGACTCTCAATGCTTAATCTAGTCATTCTGTTCTTGATATTCAAAATTCTTTCTGAGCAAAAACTCTCCTTGTACTGAGGTATTAGTTCAGAGTTCCATGTAGGTTTAAGTCTTTCACCAACCGCTACGGTTTCGGTCAGATCAAAGTAATCCCGCTTACACTCATTCTCTCCAGTGTTAAATGTGCAGTCAATAGTAACCTGTAATGCTGAGTGAACATCCAATACACATCTATCCATATCACAAACACGAAAATGTGAGATTCTTGTTAGAACAAAGTCGATACAATGGCATAGTCAACAACGCTTTCACCTTTCGTAGTATGACAGGTAAACTCGCTGGTTTTCTTATCATCTCCAAATCTTCCGTTCACAATTTTCAGGTCGAGGCTTCTGCACAGCTCTATCAGTTTATGCCTATTGTTGTTAATAATAAGATCCTTATTGTACCTCAATGTGATAATACCAAGGGACTCTAATTTCTCTTTACTATCATCTTGACTATGAACATCATAAACCATACCACAGGCATACCACAGGGAGAAGAGGTGAGAATGAAAGTGATCGAAATAAGTCAAATCGTAGCTCTGGGCTACAAGGTGAAGTTTTTGGAGGTGATTGATTCGGTTCACAGGGTTAGCAGAAAACCTCCAGCCAAAGCGTCAACCCACTACGTCATTCTTGCGGAAGGATATCCAAAAATTCCAAATATCTGAGGAAAAGAAACCTCTGTTTCAAGGAAGATCTCACTTCAGAAGACCGAGATAATCGGAACTGTCTGTGGCCAGAAATTCAGCGAGCCCATCAGGAGAAGAAGGTGGTTTACTTTCTCGGAGGGAGAGCCTTTGTTGATAATAAGGAGACATACTCACTGATCTGATGCCTGCATTTGTTTTCATTGAGGAGGCGAAGTTCTGTTTTCAGCATACAACCAACTTTCATGTAGAGTGACAGTTGTTCTGTTAAATAATTTCTCTGTTAAGTTATTCTCAGTTAATGCTTGAGGTTTGAAGACATTATTAAACATAAGAAATGATTTCCTTATGCAAAAAAAACTTTGATGCAGACTTATCTGATTCAGGAAACTAATTTTTCAATGAAGACTAATTTTTGGAAATCACAGGGGTGAGGACTCGTGGATATCTAATGGAAATCAGTGCACAGAAGGAACACTAAATCTTAAACACAAATTCAAAGCGAGGATCATCTTCACTCAAACTGACCTGCCTGGACACTTCATTCTGATGGTTATTTCTGACGACAACCATATTTTTCTTATTGGGAATATTCATGGCTATAACAATGCTGAGGAAAGCAAGGAGTTCTTAGAAACTTTTAGTCATTATAAAGATGCTCTTTTCAAAAGATTCTCTGAAATGAGGATTGTTTTGGGAGGAGAATTCAATATCACTTTAAAGATAATGTTGATAGATGGTGTTACGTCCGGGGACGTATGTTCTCTTAATTGTCATCTCACAGGTGATCCTGTTAAGGAAGCTGCATACGATTGGACCTGACTGGAACCTCGACGTCATAAGAGTCTGCAGAAGCCGTGCGATCGGCAGTCTTCCCTTCCTCGCCCCCAGAACCGCATCTGTTGCCTCCGTTGTTGCGCGTAGTGTTGACTCTTGAAAGTACAAACATATATTTGTTGAACTTTTTAAGAAACTATAATGTATATCTGACTGGTTGCAGTTGTTGTGTATAGTCTATACGTTGTTCAGCCCCGTGTGTTGTAAAGAGCTGTAAGGAGTGGGTGCCGTTTTGTTTATTCCTTTTTCTCCTGGTAATGTTAGGAAGTTAGGTAAGTTGATTTGTCCTTTTTGTTTTTCGGTTAGAAAAATTAGTTCGTTTTGTTTTCAGATTCTTTTGTTTATTGTTTTGGCATTGCCCACTCTGGAGCTTGTAGCTCCCTGGGGCCAACATGTGTAAGCAGCTCCCCACTTTGGAGCCTGTGGCTCTCCGGGGCCGACGAGTAAGCATTACAATAAATTCTGTTATCTTTTTCGCACTTATAGTGTGTTTGCCTGTTCTGGGAACGGGAAAGGGGACACTCACTTGAAGCTGTTAGAGCTTTACCCTAGACTGGAAAATAGAATATAGAAAAAACACATATGACTAATTTTATGAATGCAAGAGGCTGAATTTGAGCGATTGTCAATACAAAAATATGCCCTGATGTTGCAGCCACGCCCCATTTCCGATGCTTTAAGGGATAGTTCACTGGCCGAGTCACTTCCAGTCTTGCGGAGCTGCGGAAGATTACTTTAGTGTGCATGGTTACGGCTACTTGGCCATATGATACCAAGCGTAGAAGCCGTATTAATTCTTCGTGCATCCGGTACTTTTTCTTGGCTTGTTTTTGCATTTATATTGTTTGCAGTTTCTCAAGTCTAGCTGAATTATTGTCAGTAAGGCCATTCGTTACTACGAAGCTGCCATGTGCTGGTTGTACGACAATAAAAATAACAGATGATGTTGATCAGTGCTTCTAAAACCTCTCCTGGAGTACCACCACCTCTCCCGCATGTTTTAGATCTCTTTCCGCTAGCATGAAAGATTCTCAGGATTCGCTCATTATCAAGCATCTTTGCAGGTAACGAGCTGATTATTTGACTCACCTGTACTGCAGCAGGCAGAGCTCTAAAACATGCAAGAGACATGGTGCTTCAGGAGAAGTTTAAAAATTGCTAATGTAGATAATAAGGTTGCCATCACTCAATGTTATTACGCGCATGACCTAAGACCTAAGCACTAGCAAGCTGCGCGCCGGAAATTTGGTAGTCTCGGAAGTGCCAGAAATTTTGGGGAAAAAGCTAAATTTTTTTGTATTAACAATTGCTCAAATTGATATATGGAGACCCCGCAAGAAATTAGAAGAAATTACATGGAAAAACAAATCTAGCTGTTTACAATCGCAAATATATTTTTGGCTAATGTCAAAATTTTTTATCCTACTTGCATTGTAAAGTTGAAATTATTCCAAAACCCATAACAAACCACAGAGCCAATCTCCTAAATTTGAATCTGTCTAAACTCCAAACTGAACAGTTCAGTCCAACTAAATGAATTTCTAAATTTAATTATTAAAAACAAAATGATTAAGTACCTGAAAATGGCAGAAAATGAAAAGGCTTATGGAAAATATTGGTAACTATCAAAGTCTGAGTTAAGGAAATTGCCAACGGAAACAGGTGAAAATGTACTACTCAACATTTGATAGGGATATTGAATATTTTGTGTCGCAAAGCTGTCGTAACGTGTTCAGCTGAGACATATGCCATCGATTTGTACCATAAACGATTACATATGTAATGCTTTGTCAGGCATTAAAAGCGAAAGAAAAGGAGACTGCATTAGAAAAAGGCCTTTTGGTAATTTTTGATGAAATCATCCAGCTCTCTCATCCAACTTTCAACACCAATTAAATTTCGTGGTGAGAGAAAAATGAAATAACCAGTATCCCTGGTACTCCTCCTCTAACGCCATCACAAGTTTGTCTAGCTCCTGGGGTTGCACAACTTGTGCAGAAACTGCACGCCCCAACATGTCCCACACGTGCTCAACTGGACCGAGGTCTGGTGAGCACGCAGGCCATTCCATTTTCACAATTGTCACCAACTCCAGGTAATCTGCCACTACCCTTGCCCGATGTGGATGAGCATTGTTATCCATCAGAATAAACTGTGGGCTAACTGCACCAGCAAATGGTCTCACAATGGGATGGAGGATCTCATCCCTGTAACAAGCTGCAGTCAGCATTCCATGCCAAAGGACATAGAGAGGTGTTCTTCCAGCTATGGATATGCCACTCCAGACCATCACTGAGCCCCCAGCATATCTGTCATGCTCAGCCACCTGTTGCCTCTGGAATGCTTCTCCAACACATCTCCATGTTCTTGATCTTTGGTCCTTATGGTCCAACCAGCAACAACACTTGTCAGTGAAGAGCGCTGGCCTCCAGTCATCCAGGGTCCAAATGACTTTATCTGTGTCCCACTTCAAATACTCTTCTGCATGACTTTGCATCAAAGGCACCTGTAGAACTGGTCTACGGGACCACAATCCTGCCTCACGTAGATGAAGACACAGTTTGTGTATAAACATGCACACCAGATGTATTCTGCAGATCATTTTGCCACTGTGTTGCAGTTGGCACCGGATGACATCTTGCCTGAATGACAAAAAACCAATCAGCAGCAGCCCCAGTTGCCCTTTGCTGCCCTCCCCCATGTTGCCGGGCTACACTTCCACTATTTTGATTGCGGTTCCACATGTGCGATACCACGTTCTGTGGAACATTTAAAGTTCGTGTCACCTGTTCCTGCACAGCACCTTCTTCCATTCCCACCCCCCTTGCCATGTCTTCATTGCTCAAACAGCATCTTTGGAGATGCCGTTGCATCCTTTTGCACATTTAATTTAAAGAACCCCTGAAAATTCCAATAAAACAGGCCGTTATCTCTCATTGTCGTCAATGCAAACACCCACTAGCACAACAATGGACAGCGATGTACACGTCATGCACCTGCAAAATGTGATTTCTGATTCACATGACAATCAAGATTTTTTAAAGAAACCATAAATTATTCATACCGTCCACATTTTCCCGCAAAATGTAATAATTCACTGACCAGTTGGTCAAAACATCCAATATCCCTATCAAATGTTGAGTAGTATATATTAACTAGAGGCACTCCAAGAGTGCAAACCTCCGCAAGGCAGCACAATCGAAATCATGCTGAGTGAACATGGCTTATAAGAAATTTAAGGTTAGGTTCCACCCCAAATGCAAGCCCAATCAACCCATGAAATTTCAGAGATATCACTGGGAGCGAAGTTCAGTTATCGCGTGTCATGGGATTTCAAGATGGCTGCCATGGCGACCATATAGTTTGACCAAAGACTCTGCACAGCAAATCCCTTCATCGAGGAGTAATGTCCTGCATCAGTCACGCGAGTGCATTGCCCCTTTAGGAGACTAGCTGCGGGTCCTGAGTTGTATTAAGTCCCATGGGAAGTGTGAACCTGAGCACAAATTATCACAGATGTTTTTTTTTTTTTTTTTTTTGCCCCATTGTCACCTAACTAAATACTGGACTTACTTTTTACAGGCCACATATCTTCCGAACATGCGGATGCTGCAATGACATTTTTAAGATCAACAGATCAGGAAGAACTTTGCTCGACACCTGTGTCTCTCTCAGCAGCGCTCGCGTAACATCTTGCAATACAGAAATACAGCATGGACTGCAGGAAACCGTGAATAAAAATGTAAAACTCAAATAATGCTTGTGTTTCTATGCTCAGTAATACTATTATTGTCATTGATGTTTTATCATTTTTAGAGGGGAAAAGGAATATATGAGATTGCTATGATCTTGTACTGGGTTGATATCGGATATTAACCAAGCGGGAAAAAAGCGGCAAAATAAGGCGCTAACATTAAATGTGTGACATACACTCAAAAAAAATGAAACCCTATGAAATGTTAGATTTACTTAATAATGTTATGTCAACTGGTTCCACGCAATAGCTTTGCGTAACCTTTATTTGACTTGGCCAGTTTAATTAATTGCATTGAGTGGAATGTACTTAACTCAGTTTTGTGGAACCAGTTGACATAACATTATTAAGTAAATCTAACATTTCATAGAGTTTCATTTTTTGAGTGTATCTTGCCTTGTAAATGCCAAAACCTTGAACAGCAATGGGTTGTAATGGTAGGAACATGCTATCCATCTTGTCTTTTCCCAAGGATGCAGAAGGTAAGAAATAAATGAGCAACTGTCGTATTTCATTCCAGCTTCATAGGTCTGAATGAACTGGCTGATGTTGTTTCGTTTTGCAATTCCCTTTAAGCTCGGTAACAATTATGGTAAAATACGTAACGTTATTTTGAGTATTATTATTTCCTTCCACTTTAATTATACCAATAAGTCCAACTGAAATGACAAAAAAAAAAATCAGACCTGCCCAAATTATGGTGGCGGTTAGGCAATGAATGTGTACAACTCTAAATTCAGTAGAAATACAGTGGTAAATACATTGCTTATAATTAGAGAGGTTGTGAGCCGTAATGTGGATCATAATACTGAATAATAACTGAACTGATTTTAACGAATAAAGTGATAATGCTGGAGCTTTGACTGAAGACTGTTCAAGAACTGGAGCGAAAAGTAGTCAAATGCTAGGCAAGAGCTATGATTCTGGGGACAAGTAAAGAGCAGGGCTATGATTTTTACCTATATGGCCAGATATTAGGAGTGATCAAGTAGGGAGACAGCTTATTCGATGTCTTAAGAGTGTTTCCAAAAAAGTGCGCTGATTTCAGTTACAGACATGTGAAGCAGTGATTTTCTTTCATGATGAAAAAAATAAGCAGAGTTAATGCGGGGAAACTGCAAAATACAAGGAGATGATGTGAGCGCCGAAAGGAAACTTAAATGTTTCACAAGTAAGAATGAATGAATGATTTATTGCTATTATAGCCTATGGACCGGAGTTATGGTAGCCTAATGTCTTGCCAACACTTCATGCGATAAAACAACGCCAACAAATCTGTTTTGAATATATGGGTCATTCCATATTAAATTAACAAATTCTGAGAAAAGTTCCCGCATGACCTCTTCCAAATCAGCTGAAATTTTTAGCACAGTAACTAAAACATATTTAATGAACCCGTGCCAAATTTTTCTTGGATCATGCAAAAATTTTCGACTTACTGACTTTTGAAGTACATGGGTGCAAGTCGAAATTTGGGAGCTTCATTTTTCCCACCATTTTTGAGTTCTCATAACTTTGTATGAGATGTTGGTAGATGAACGAAAATTTCAGGGTTGAAAGCCATATATCAGCAATATCATATGTATTTGTGGTCTCGCAACATGAAGTCAAACTTTGAAAATTTGTGATTGCGATTTTCTTGGCAGCCAACTTCAGACATTTATATCTTTGGAAATATGTATATTTGATAACTGAGCTGTGATGAGATTTATGGCTAGGATACAGAACAATAAAAATAAGCATGATTTGCGCGCATTATGATTTGTTTTATAATTACAGGAAGATCTGAAAACTTGAAAAATCTAATTTTGGTCAATCTTTGACCACACATAATGCCATGTGGGATAGCTCATTGGTCATTGAAAGCTAGGTCATTTGAAAGAACTCATATTCATCTACATTTTGATAATAAAGTAAACTTCTAGCCATAAATCCTTCTGTGTCACAAAAACTTTCCAAAATTGCCATAATTGCAAAGTGTAAATCCATTTGTTCAGGTTTCAACATGGCAAATATGATGATAGAGTTTTTCCTCCAAGCTCATGCTGACATCATCAGAATCATGCCCAAAGTGAATGTAGATAAAGATGTGTTCTTTCAAATAACCTAGCTTCCATTGACCAATAAGCTATCCCATATGGCATTATTTGTTCTTCAAACTTGCCCAAAATTAGGTTTTTCAAGTTTTCAGATCTTCCTGCAATTACAAAATGAATCCTTAATGCAGGCAAATCATGCTTATTTTATTTTTCTGTATCCTAGGCATTAATTTGATCGTAGCTCTGTTATCAAACTTACAGATTTCCAAAAATATAGATGCTTGAAGTTGCCTGCCAAGAAAATTGCAATCACAAATTTTCAAAGTTTGACTTCATGCTGTGGGGCCACAAATGCACATGGTAGTATTATAATTGATGTTTTCAGCAGAGCTGATATGTGGCTTTCAACCCTGAAATGTTTGTTCATCTACCTACATCACATACAAAGTTATGAGGACTCAAAAATGGCGGGAAAAATGAAGCCCCCAAAATTCGACTTGCACCCGTGTACTTCAAAAATCAGTAACCCGAAAATTTTTTGCATGATCCAAGAAAAATTTGGCATGGGTTCATTAAATATTTCGTAGTTACTGTGCTGAAACTTTCAGCTGAATCTGAAGGGGTAGTGCGGGAGCCACTTGTTGAAATTATATGGAATGACCCATATGTGCTTTCCGTTTTTTTGCCTGTTTCTACTTCTATGCGGGGACATTTCGAGCAACCCAGGCCCTGGCAGAACAGTTAACCCTTTAGGAGCCAGAGTTAATTTAGGAAAATATTCCATTTTCATTTCAAGATTTCAAAAGGATGTAGCTTGAAAGTGGTGAGAGATAAAGGCATAAATGACAAAAATATTCATTATGACCCAATGCTTGCGATGGGAGTAAATTTACTCATCTAATTTGCATATTGTGACGTCACTAGGCAGCAGCCATATTGGATTACATAACTCTCAATAAAACTGAATTTTGAACATATTTACACAGTAGATTTTTTTTTGTTTTGTTTTGTTTTTGTCATCTCATCCTCAAAATAAAGGAATATGAATCTAATGGGAGTAAATTTACTCATCTAAGTTGCATATTGTGACGTTTATAGGCGGCAGAAATATTGGATAACATAACTCTCAGTAAAACTGAATTTTGAACATATTTACACAATTATTATTATTATTATTTGTTTTCTCATCCTCCAAATAAGGAACAGGAATCAGTAAAAGGTAAAACAGACACTAATAAAATGTAGTTTTCTAGTAGCCCACCAGCCAAGTAGCACAGAAGCCTAATCTGTCTATCTATCAAGATGGCATTGTTTGTAGTTTTCATTCGCTGGTCAGCTGTATCTACTCCTCCCATAAAGGAGTAAAACTGTCAACGCACTCTTTTTTCTTGATTTTACGAAAACCAGTCACATTTCCCTTGGTTCATATACATTTCTGAAGTCTGGGTATGATCAATGACGTGCTGCTTTTTGTGGACCGTCGTTGCGCATGCTATGCACAGACACACTGTCACTTTCACTTTCATCTTTTACGAAAACCAGTCACATTGTCCTTGGCTCAAATTCATTCCTGAAGTCTGGGTATGATCAATGCGATGTGCTGCTTTTTATGGACCATCGTTGCGCATGCTACGTAACAGACGCACCGTCACTTTCACTTTCGTCACTCGGCGACCAATCATCTGAGGGTAAATATTTCCCGTCAGGATCAGAATCGGCAAGTACCTGACTAAGTACTTCATCAACGGTAAAAAAAAAAAAAAAATCCTTTCGGCATTTTGTGTGTTTTTGCTGTATTTCGCCCTCTATCTTTCTCTATCTGCTGTCTCTCGCTCAGCTTTCTCTGACTCCACTCACTGGGGCACCCTCGCTGTGTTCACTGCGCTTGCTCCACCCTATTTAAAGTTCTGTTTTCTCATCTTTTTTGAATAAAGACACACCTCTAAATTACTTCAAGATTACTGCTGCACATGTTCGACATCTAGGGGTACAGAGTAATTACAAAATTTGGCAGTATATTTGGAACAAGAGCCTGTTCTATGCAGAAATGTTGCTTGTCGCAATTTTTCGACTTTGGCGCATAGAGGGTTAAACATCCGTGCATCCGATGTTCATGAGCAGTCAGAGCAAACAGTCATGCTATTGAATGTGAGCTTTGTTTTAATTAGACGCATCTGCGATGCCAAGATGACATTACAGAGGAACAATATCGTGATGCCTTGGAACGCAATGCAGACTTTCCTTTTGTGTGCCGTCCTTGTGTGGTTTCCAATCTACCACTCCCGTTTGAAGACCCCGATACAGACGCCAGTTTGGGTGGAGGTGATCACGACAGCACTACCAGCTCCTGCACTGCAACACCAAACTGTGAGTCCTCTTTCAATTTCGCCTGTTTGTGTTCACGCGGTTTGCATTTTCTGCGCACAAACGCTAGGAGCATCATCCCTTAACTGTAAGAAATCTATCTCATGGCCAGGTCTTCAAAACCAGCGCTCATCGCAGTCACCGAGACGTGGTTGGATGAGTCCATTCTAGACCAAGAGCTGACTATCCCCGGGTATGGACTAGAGAGTCGTGACTGAAATCACTCAGGAGGAGGGGTGTGCCTGTACATCAGGTCTGACCAAGCCTACAACAGACGAGATGACCTATTTTCACCGGACCTCAAGTTTTTAGCCTTTGGCATTCATCTGGCCAAATCAGGACCAATCTTGATCGCTGTTAGTTAGAGACCACCCAAAGACACTTCATTCTACTCCAAGGTAGAATCACTCTTGATGAACTGTCAGTCCTTTATCAAACAAGAGACCTACATTTTTAGTGACTCTAATACAGTTGTATATGCTAAAAATAGTGACCACTTACTCTCATTGCACTTACTCTCATAATGTGGTACAGATCAGATCTACGAAATATTATGATGTACAAAAGTTTATTCAGATATTGTCAAATATAAACTGGTTTTTAGTTACCGATGAAGAAAATGTTACCTAAGTCTTGACATGTTTCAGTGAACTATATCTAACAGTGGTGGATAGTGTTTCTCCTACCCCTCCATTCTACTCCAGTGAAACACAACACACATAGTACACACATTTAGGGCACGCCATGCGCTGCATTATGGTGGTCAGTTTATTTTCATCATCGTCATCATCATTGTCATCGCCATGAAGGATTATGCAAGTGTCAAAACAACAGAAACGCGTACGTTCATCTCATTTACTTCAACTTCATTTCATATATATATTTTAATACTCAACATTCACCTATTTGCAGAAATATGCTGAAGCCCGACATAAGAAACCAGAGATAAAACTCACTTGAGAAAAAACTCTGGAACCGTGTTCCCTCAAAGATGCAATAGCATAACACTGGAGGGTTAACAGTGACTGCAAGACATATGTAGGGCCAAAGCCTGCCAAAATGGCTGCAAAACACAAAGAACAGCCTTTTCAACTACATTTCCCAGAATTCCATAAGCATTATCTCTAATGCAATAGGAGCGATCTGATATACAATATGGCACATCGCCAGGCGGATTTGACGGCAGAAAATTATGGGTCAAAAGTCAAAATGTCGACGAGTGAACTTCCGCTCATAGCCATGCACGGTCGAACGCTAGCTAATATAATGGCGATTTATAGTGTTTCGTTCCAAAAAGTGAACTCCGGCTTTGACTCATTTGTAGCGTTTATTTGAATTTTGTGGTATTTTCATGTTCATATCTGTGTATCCACGATGGTATTTGACTGCAAAGCAGCGCATTGCTCATCGCATTTCGTCACGCATGCATTGACTTGGCGAAGGTGGTCTTATTACCAGAAGTGCGGATGTCGACAAAAAATCCCTTCCTTCATCTCATCTCCCGATTTGCGACAGTTTTGCGCTATATCAGATCGCTCCTATTATCTCTGATGCAATAAAAACTAATGACATCAAACCCCCTATAACAACTCAAGCGACCCATTGTTCTCTCTCTCTGGACTTTGCCACGGCGGAGTTAATAGAGATCAAGGGTGCACATCCATCTGACTGAAAAGTTTCGTCAGAACAGAACAAAGACCAAAGTTTTTCGGACCTCTCCAGTTGGCCACGGTAGAGTAAGATTAACTACGTTCTGCTCCATAATTACTCAAGTTGCCTATAGGCGTATCTATTCAATAACCGGTTAAAAAAAATTTACACTGCGAGATGACAGTGGAATTTCTTTTTTTTCAACTTCTTTAACTTTTTGGAAGAAACGAAAAGCTTTTTGCTTTTCCCGATCAACAAGTCGACGAACTTTCTGCTTTTTCCCGTGCATCATTGTGCCTGGAAAAGCAGACACCGCTTCCTTTCTGCTGACGAGCGTAAGGAAACAAAGAACCACCGCCCTTGCCTTCACTCAGACACCGTCACCGACACTGGAGAACTGGGTCACTCACTCGGTAGTGATCCCAAGTAAGGCATTTGCATCTGGGCAATTTATCTAGAATATAAACGCGCGTTTCTATGCTAATTGTTGATGTTTTAATGTGATCATTACTATATACTTTGAGCTGTGTTTTCTTTGCTCGCTGGTTTCATGTACTGTCTTACTGTTGTACTAAATGTAAAATTTTGGTATTTAAAAGAGAATTTGTCTAGAAATCGCGGACATTTACTCTACAGTGCTGCCTTGCTGAACTGTTAAATATCCAATCTTTGACAAAGTTCATTTAAAACCACGGATTGCTTTGTTTTACATTGTTGCTTTGCTCGGTGTAAATCATTAGGATTGATGAGAAAGTTTGAATTGAATTGGGACGTTTTGGCTCGTCTGATTGATAGTTCAGTCCGCTGCGGCTAGCTACTCAATCCTATTAGACTTCACCTGCGCCTTCTTTTCTGCTCTTTCTCATCCTCTCTCACTCTCTCCATTCTCAAATTCTCTTTTCAGCTAATTTCTGCTCACTACACTGGGCTTACTGAGTAGGAAACACTGCACTCTGGTCTGACTCGTGCAGGAGTCTTTTTCTTATTCTCCCGCCTGCGCCACCCAGTTCTTTGTTCTCCCTCTCAGCACACGTGGTTCTCAGACTGCCACATCATCAGTCTGCCATTTTAGATCTGAGTCCGCCCTCCTAGATCTGAGTCCAAGTCTGCCATCTTAACACCTCCCTTTGGCACTCAGACTTACTCACACATACATACGCATACACCCATACACACACAGCCTAAATTTAGTCTATTTTTATACGCTCTTTCATGATTTAACCGTTATTTAATCCTTCCTGTGTGTTTATTGTTGTATTCAAGTGGTATTGATTGCATGTTCATTGCTACTGAAACATAGTAAACCTTTTTATATATTTTCAGCAAGTGCCTCTGGTTGTCTTTGCCTGAATATTAGCTTGAATCTAACCTCTGCCAGGTCAAGAGCTCCACTTACCTTCAGCGTGAGGTTATTTTATTGACACTGGATGTTAATGGTAATTATATTACTATTGAATTTTAGCATAGATAGTTAAGCCTGGTTTTCCCATTTTTGTTGAATATTGTAATCATTAATTTTGAAACTTAAATTGTGATTGTAGTAATTTGGCATTTATGGTGAAACATTAATGAGACTTGGTCATTCAATTGCTATAAATTTTCCCTTTACTAGAAGGGTGGTGCCCCGAGGAACTTTAATATTTAAAGTCTTAATAAATAATTCCAAACTAATTTGTCAGTTATTAATTACATTTAATAGCCATTGTAATGCTTTTTTAAGCTGTTGTACCTACACATACATATATACAATATTTAAAGAAAACTGTTGCATGAGATTTTCGTTCAAACTCATGCACTCAGTATTATAATGGCTCTTCAGTCTGTGATACAGCAGTAATCAAACAGCTCTTTGGCCTATGTTACATGAGATTTTCGTTCAAACTCAGCACTCAGAATTGTAACACTCTTCAGCCCGTGATACATGAGATTTTCGTTGAAACTCAACACTTAGTTTTATAACGGCTCTTCAGCGCATGATACAAGATTTTCATTCAAACTGACACTCAGTATTATAGTGGCTCTTCAGCCCATGATACATGAGATCTTTGTTCAAACTGACACTTAGTATTATAGTGGCTCTTCAGCCCATGATACATGAGATCTTTGTTCAAACTGACACTTAGTATTATAGTGGCTCTTCAGCCTATGATACATGAGATTCTCGTTCAAACTCAGTATTATACGGCTCTTCAGCCCACACTAAACATGACACAATCACACTCAACACAAAGTAGTAATAACTTTTCATACCATGCTTAACATTTGTACCCCATCTACATGCAGTATTACAGTGGTCCTGTAGCCAATGATAAATCAAAATGGTATGGAGGCACACATGCACTTTTAAAACATGAACTGTAATATTTACTGTGTACCTGCAAAATTTTCCAAAGCATACTCTGCAATATTCATACTCTATGAAATAGTATGATAATGGGTCTTCAACTAATGCAACATTTGATGTGCTTGCAAAAAATAATATGCCAGCGTTACTCTCCGAATCACTCTTCATACGACAATTGAATGCTCCAGTATCATCACAGCTCTCCAGCCAACAGGATATGTGCCATCCACAATAACATGTCGTCATAGAGATATATATTCTATATTCAGGAAGACTATCAAAATCCTGAGTAAACCTAGCATGAGTGTAAACCGGCCATAGCTGCACATTTCTCCACAAGGAGAAAACAATTTCCTTCTAATTTGTTCTTCCACCGAAGGAAATATATTTGCACAACTGAAATCGGTAAGAATCAAGCAAATGAGTGAACTGTGATTCAATGGAGATATTTTAGAGCTCATTAGCAAAACAGATAAAGCTTGGGTAAAATTTTGAAAACTTGGTTCTGACAAGGCCTATAAGGATTTTAAGCAGTTGCGTAATCTTGATCAAAAATGTGTTAAAAGGGCTTAATGCAATCATTTTAAATCTATCTTATCATATTGCTCTACTGTAAAGAAACTGCAGAAATCCCTTAAAGGTATTGAAATATCCAAAGGTTGTAACGATTCTAGATCCGACACTGGTCTACTTGATGACAATGGTGATGTGTCACAGGGTGCATGTTACATTGCTGAGAAATTTAACAGTTTCTTCTGTAATGTAGCGAAAACTTGATATATTGTATAAGTGTGATTTTGATGTTCAGAAATTGTTTAGTTTCTATCAATATATGGATGTCAAGAAAGACAGTTTCAGTTTTTTAAAATTTTTTATCTGAAGGCAAAGTAGAAAAACTCTGTAGTAATCTCAATGTTAATAAATCTACAGGTCAAGATCAAATATCAGCCAAATTTGTAAAGGGTGGTGTAATGGCTGGTAAAATTGAGAGGCCTAGTGCAGCAGCTAGAGAGAAACGAGCAGCATGGACACAATACAAACACAGAGAATAATACAGACCACCGGAAAGTACTCGCGCTTCCAAAGGACGTATAATAGTCTGAAACATGGAAGCAACACGAGTGAGATAAAAGGGAGAAGAATCTCGGCAGCCGAGAAAAACAAAGCACCTAAATAGTGCGACAAAAAGACCAGAGGGAAAAAAAGTAGAAAAGGGAAAATCCCTAAAGAGGGAGGAACTCCAATAATAATGAGAAGGTAGAAAAATTACACAAATCCTGACTTCAGATATCTTCGGCTATAGTGCTTAGCTACAAATAGACACTCTAGCAAAGGAGGCGTGGCGGACTTCCGGCTTATACAGAATCCGGGGAAGCGCCGCCCCAGTTCAATCAGCCAGCAGGGTAAAGAATCCGATTGAAAAGGAATTCGATGTCGTCCCGGGACGAGAGCCACAAAGAAAAGTCCAAAACACATGCACACCTCACAAACCATGACAGATGGTGCAAAAGTAATTTGTTCTCAAGTAGTATACATTATAAACTTGTCACTTCACACTTCAGAGGTCCCTACTGGCTTCAAAACAGCAAAAGTAGTCCCACTGTATAAAACAGGTAATTGACATATTGAAGGTAATTACAGGCCTGTTTCTGTACTTCCCATTATTTCTTAAACAATGGAGAGAATTGTGTATAATCAATTACATACCTATCTGGACTCTAATAATTTGGGGTATGACTTTCAGTCTGGTTTCCGCAAATGCCATTCTACTGATACGGCTCTTATTCACTTAATAGACAATATATGGTTCAATATCGTCAAAGGTTTTATACACTGGTATAGTATTAATTGATCTGCAAAAGGTATTTGACATTGTAGACCATGTTATTCTGTTAGTGTGAAGAAACACCATCCGCTTGAATGGTGCAGCTTGGTCACATCCTCAGTGAAGAACCCAGGGTCATGGGGTGTTTCGGGTCTCAGATCTTCAGACACCCTCACCTGGGTAACCCAACCGGGGGTGATCAGTCCCCGGCTTGTGACCAAGCAGCACGCTACACCATGGATCCCCCCTCTTGATTCACGACCACCTGGAAGCCTTCTCTGTGGCTTCACTTGTTTTTGGTGGCTTTCCTTTCCTGCACCCCTCTGATACCAAGGAGCCTGTGAGCTCGGTGTAGGGACTGCCCTGGAAATTCCCTACAGCCCACCTCAATGGGCTCACAGCGGGCCCTCCACCCATTCTCCCTGCAGGACTCAACAAGCTCTGAGTACTTCACCTTCTTCCACTCGTGGGCCTCCTTGACCCGTTCTTCGAAGGGGACTGTGAGTTCAAAGAGCACCACTTGCCTGGAGGAGTCAGATGTTAAAACCAAGTCCAGCCTAAGTGCAGATTTGACGATGTGCTCCGGCAACTTCAGCTGTCTCCCAAGGTCCACTCGCAGCTGCCAGTCACAAGCCGAGGCTAGCAAGCTTGCCGGGGTCCTCTGCTGTGTTGGACGCCTCTCACCTGCCCTGACAAAGGTGATGTAATTCCTTACTGGGAGCTGGTATTTGCTCTGCTGTATGCCTGTGGAGATGGCATATGCTACTGCCTTCAACACCTGGTCGTGACGCCATGTGTACCTCCCCTCTTCCAGGGCTTTGGGGCAGCAGCTTAGGATGTGTTCTAGAGATCCCCTCCCTAGACACAGCCAGACCCCAGTTGTACAGGTTGGTTGGGCTAGGGAGAACATCATACACCGACTGGATCAGGAATTTGAATCTTGATGTTTCTGACCCCCAGATTTCCGACCAGGTGATCTTTTGAGCATCTGCAAGATCCCAGTTAGTCCATGTTCCTTGCTGACGCATTGCCACTGTCTTGCAATGCCGCTCCTCCTCCACCTCTGCCCGGATCTCTTCCTGGATCAGCCGCCGCCTCTCTCTCCCCTGAGCCTTGTCGAACGGGATTCTCGTCTTTAATTTTAAAAAATGGCCATTTGCGGATACTGGTCTCGGATAATGTGAATGTTTTTTTTTTTTTGCGCTCCACCACCTTCAGTAGACAGAAGCTAGATTCATGCTTGAACGAGTTTTACAAGTCCTTACGACAGCTAATTATTTTCCACCACGTAACAAATTCAAGTTCATTTAATGAGTCTAACGTTGATATCATAATCCTCTAGAGCATCTAACAGCAATCATAGCTTAAATTAAAGTACCAAGATTCAAAGTTACTGAAGATACACGTTTACTAGCATTGTATTTGCCAAATTCGCCTGTATACCCAGAACCCACTCTGAGCCAGTTTGTACTAATGATTGTTTTTGTAGGCATTTGGCATGTGGCCTATTGAATGGTAACCTGTGTCAAATTTTAACTCTATCCCTATCTCCAAATTTCCTTACTGCTATTTTTATTCTTCTTAGAACATAGTCCAGAATAAAGAATCCCAAAATATATATATTTTTTGTGTCTCCATCATTGAATATTTCACCAGGCCACATTTATGAAGTGTTCTCTGGAAATCTTGCCCCCTTTTTGCTTAATGTTTTTGTTGAAGGCAAAAAGTGAGTGATGAAGAACTTCCTCCTGCAGTCTGCCATGGTTGAATTACTCCAATCCCAAAGTCCTAGAAAGATATATTAACTTTGGATACCTGGCATCCCATCTCATTGCTGAACAATGAACAAAAAGTTTTTGCATTTTGTTTAGCAAATATAACAAAGAAAGTCCTAAATGATATTATTGATGAATCTCAGAATCGCTTTATGTTTGGTAAACACATAATTGATAATATAAGACTCATCCTTGATTGATTATTCAGAATTAGTACTATATAATATTTTTATTCTCTTTCTAGATTTTCACAAGGCCTTTGACTCAAATAAGCATCAATTCTTGTATTTATTTGGGACTTATTTGGTTTTAGATATCTATTTTGTTAAAAAAATCAATATGCGCCCTGTGTGCCACTGAGAGCAGTTTTATTAAATTGTCCAATGGAACTACAAACAGATTTAGATTAAAATGGAGAATTTTTCAGGGCTGTCCTATTTCACCCTATTTATTTTTACTTCCTATCAAAATCTTAGCCAATAACATAAACAAAAGTAGCGTAAATGGTATTTCAGTATCAGGAAAGTTAATCTCTCTGATTCAGCAAGCAGAGGATATTACTTTATTCATACAGGATAGATCTCAAATTGATGTTGCAGTTAAATTATTCAATACATTTTCAGCAGCCTCTGGTCTGAACCTTAATCTATCCAAATGCAAGTTACTTCCCATTAAAGCCTGCAGAAATTTGGAAATTTCAGGAATCCCTGCAAAATTCAAAGTTAAATATCTTGGTGTCATCATCCTGAAAGACCAAACCTCAAGAATGAGCAAGAACTTTAATCCACTAATCTTTTAAACACAACAAAGATTGAATTTATGGATGCAAAGAGACTTAAACATAACTGCTCGAGTTTTACTTTCAAAAGCCGAGGGTTTGTCTGGTCTAGCTTATGCAAGTGCAGCTCTTCATGTCTCAAAAGATAGATGAACAAAAATTGACAAAATCTTGAAAGATTTTACATGGAAAAAGAAAGTTCATCACACTCGAAAAAAAATGAAATAAACAAACTTGGTAGTGGGGGATTCAACATTTTAGACTTTCATATGTTAAATTGCACTTTTAAAATTGAGTGCATAAAAAGATACTTGTCACATCCAAATTCATTTTGGAAATGAATTTCATATATGTTGTTGAGGCCTTAGAAGGATTACATTTTTCTTAAAGATTTTTTAATTATTAAAATTTCCATAAACAGTTGCTTTTATGTTAGTCTTTGGTTTATAAGCATTATTTTTCCCAAAACAAATATCATACTTGGAATAGTTAGGGTACATGTTTCAAACACACATCACTGTTTTTAAAAACATGGGTTGAAAATGGCATACTGCTCGGCTGTCAACAAGGAGGGTTACATTTTTACTTGTGATGATTTTTTGTCAAAATATAAAATTCCCTCTTGAGAATGTTTTTTTGTCCTTGATGCTATTCCTTCCAGTATAAAATTTTTGCTAGCATCTGCAAGTAATGATATCGTTCATCAAACTGATTTACCAGAGTTATACGTCGGAAACCCATATACTTTTTTGAGTAAATAAACTAACAACAAATGTATAATGAAATTAATACTGAGGGACACATTCTTAAAACAAAAACTTACCTATGTATTTGTTTACAACCACAATTCTGAAATAGTTGGGATAAAGTGTAAATTGTGAATAAAATCAAAATGCAATGACTTTCAAATCACACCAGCCAGTATTTTATTCACAATAGAACAGAGATAACATAGCAAATGTTTAAGCTGAGAAATTTTACAATTTTATCCACAAAATGAGCTCATTTCTGCTGCAGGTCTCAAAAAAGTTGGGACAGGGGCCTGTTTACCATGTTGTAGCATCCCTTCTTCTTTTTAACACAGAGTGGAGGCGTCTGGGCATTGAGGAGACAAGTTTCTTGAGTTTAGCCATTGGAATTTCATCCCACTCTTGTTTAATACAGGCTTCCAGCTGCTGGAGAGTTTTGGGTCTCCTTTGACAGACTTTTCGTTTAATTATGCGTCAAATGTTCTCAATCGGTGAAAGATCAGGACTGCAGGCAGGCCAGTTCAGCACACGGACTCTTCTACTACAAAGCCATGCTGTTGTAATAGCTGCAGTATGTGGTTTTGCATTATCCTGCTGAAATACACAAGGCCTTCCCTGGAATAGATGTCATCTGGAGGGGAGCATATGTTGCTCTAAAACCTTTATATACCTTTCAGCATTCATGGTGCTTTTTAAGACATGCATGTGTCCCACACCATATGCACTAATGCATCCCCATACCATCAGAGATGCTGGCTTATGAACTGAACACTGAGAACAGGAGGGGTGGTCTTTCTCCTCTTTAGCCCGGAGGACACAACGCCTATGATTTCCAACAAGAATGTCAAATTTGGACTCGTCTGACCACAGGACACTTTGCCACTATGCTACAGTCCATTTTAAATGAACCTTGGGCCACAGAACACAGCGGCGCTTCTGGATCATGCTCAACAATGGCTTCCTTTTTGCATGATAGAGTTTTAGGTGGCATCTGTGGATGGCAGGGCAGACTGTGTTTACAGACATGTCAATGACAGAATCATGCCGGTGAGTGATGCAGTGGCGTCTGGGGGCCCGGAGATCACAGGCATCCAGTAAAGGTCTTCGGCCTTGTCCCTTACGCACAGAGATTTTTCCAGTTTCTCTGAATCTTTTGATGATGTTATGCACTGCTGATGATGAGACCTTCAAAGTCTTTGCAATTTGACGTTGAGGAACATTGTTTTTAAAGCATTCCACAATTTTACACAAGCCTTCACGGGTTGGAGAGCCTCTGGCCATCTTTACTTCTGAAAGACTGAGCCTCTCTAAGACATCCCTTTTATAGCCAATCATGTTACACACCTGATGCCAGCTAATGTAATTACTTGCTAAATGTTCTTTCAGCTGATTCTCTTACGTAATTATTGCTTTTTCAGCCCTTTTTTGCCTGTGTCCCAACTTTTTTGAGACATATTGCAGCCAGAAAATTTGAAATGAGCTCCATTTGTGGATAAAAATGTAAAATGTCTCAGTTTCAACATTTGAAATGTTATCTATGTTCTATTGTAAATAACATATTGGCTCATGTGATCTGAAAGTCACTGCATTTTGATTTTATTCACAATTTACATTTCGTCCCAACCATTTCCGGAAATGGGGTTTTAGAATAATATGCATAATCATGTAGACAGGACAAAAACATGGTTATTATCAAGAAAGTTTATTGTCTCGAATAAGGAGCGAGAGGTGTCTCTGAAAATATTGCACAGGTGTTATCCAGTTTATTCAAATACTGTAAAACAGGGGTCACCAACTCCGTCCCTGGAGAGCTTCCATCCTGTAGGTTTCTGCTCTACCTCCTATTCAGCACACCTGATTCAACTAATTAGCTACTTAACAAGATCATGAGCTGGGCAATTGAGTGACTAATTAGTTGAATCAGGTGTGCCGAATTGGAGATAGAGCAGAAACCCACAGGATGGTAGCCCTCCAGGAACAGAGTTGGTGACCCCTGCTGTAAAATATTGATTAAATGTTGACCGTCATTTGTTCCTTCAGTCACATTACAAATGAAACGGCAACTCATCTATTTTGGGAATGTAGTCAGACCTTTTGGTTTGATATCTTTCATTAAACATAAAATTAGATACTATAAATAACTCACTTTATTTGTTTATTGGAAAAATTTAATGTACCCACCAGCAAATTTGCAAATCAGAAACCTCCCTGTCTTTTTGTCTAACCTGGACTCTCTAAAATACTGCACAAATTTTAAAAGTGAAAAAACAAGAGCCTTATGTCATGAATTTGATTTGTAACCTGTGTTATTGATTGTATTTATGTTTTTTTTCCCTTGGTTTTTGCACTACCTCGAGCACACATTATCGCATTACTGCTGCCGAAATTCTAAAGTTATTTGTACTTGTTAATAAAGTAAAAAAAATTTTTTAAAGTCTTCGTTCCCGCAAGGAACTTCTGGGAATTAAGTATCAAATGCCCCATGACGCATCTGGAATATTTACAATTTTTACTATTTTTCCCATATAATAGAACCAGAGAGAACTAAGAAGTACCTTTGCTTCAGCCAGGTAGCATGTTAGCTTCCTGCTTCCGCGTTTCCCAAGGATGCAATTTTGTGGGCAAAGACGCGGCAGCTCCATAGACACCAACTGAAAAGTGCGCATTTTTTGCTTGCCAAATAAAGTGAAAACAAAAGAAAATGTATTCGGTAATCCTTCATTATTTTGCTCTTTGTCGGACACAACTGTTCGATGTTTTCAAGAGGGCCTGTAAATTAAGAACTGCTACTTAGAGCTTGATGACAGCTCGTGCACGAGTTTGGTTGTCCAGCTGTTGCTCTGACTGCAGCAGTTCAGCCAATGAGTGTATAGTGCGTGCGTTCGGATTAACAAGCGTTGCTCGTCATTTCCTCGAACTCATTCGCCAATCCGCAGACGACATTTTCTTGGCCATTTGTGCTGTGTAATCAGATTGGCAATCTTATGAAATGGTGCCGGAAATAAGCACCCATTGAATGCCATTTTTATAGATGGCGTCGGTCAATTCCATACTTCCTGGGCTCAAGTAGCTAGCCTAGCATCTCCCATTGAAAGTAATAGGGGTGGTACTTCCTCGCTCTCTCCAGTTCTATTATATTACCTCCATGAGTTTTCCTTGTCTGGAGTTAGCTCTTACATTCAAATGATGGTGGAAACATCAATTCTAACTTCAAATGGAGCTTTGACGGAAATTCTGATAGGCCACAGAGTCAAGCTTGCTTAATGTAGGAGATGCTACCTCCTGGAGAGTCACCTGAGTGCATTTGACTGTCATCTGACTTCGCATCACATGATTGCTTAGCTGGTAATATGTTGAGCTTATTTAAGTTTGCTTTTCTGAGTAGCTGTTTCTCGGCATGGTAGCTCAGCAACCACTTGCAACTGAGCAGATCCACCAGCTACAGGTTCGCGGTATTCCACAATGTTTATTTTGGCTACCGCACCTCGTGGCATTAATGTTGCTCTTAGTCTATGATGTCATGCTTGCCCTAGCTATTCTGCTACGCTGGAAGTGCTTGGTTATGAAAGCAAGCCTGCGCTAAGCTTACTTATCTTAAAATGTGGCTTATTTCGAAAACATAGCCCGATGTGTTTGTTGAAGGAATCTTTGATGTAATTGGTTTCATCTGTTAAACTGTAAATTTAGAGCAGCACATGCTAATCCAGATGCAGCCACGAATGCACGACAATTCCAGTTCTCATTTGGCAAGGTAGCACTCTTATCGTTGGTAGCTAATAATTTCTTCTAAGGCAAGAATTGCAATCTGCTCACCTATTGCAAATCGCCACCGTTCGAAAGCTGGTCTTTTCCGAGTGTCGAAAAAGCATGTGGATGCTTTAAAAACGCAGTAAGTGCGCTGCGGTACTGTTCTAAATCGGGATTGTGCCAATTGGACCTGTATGTCTTGCAAACAAGTGTGTGCGGGAGTGCAAACTTTTCATGGAAGTCTAGGCAGTACTCGAACTTGTAGTGCAGTAATATCGCATTTTGTGAAGTTACCCGAGCTGCTACTTTATCCTCATTTTTTACTCCTGGATAAGCAAAGCCTAGGAAGGAGTTTGTGATGAGACTTGAGCGTCATGCACTAATCAATCAATGCGTCGTTAGCAAGACCACGGGCGGGAAGATAAATATGATCTTGGCACAGATGACCGGTCCCTAATTCACAAACCGCTTATCGAGGAGTTGTCACTTTGATTTTCTTTATATACAAGTTGCTCGCTAGTTTCTTTGCACGGTCAGGATCTGATTTGCAAACTTATCTTACCATAGCACTGAACGAGCTCATGTCTTTTATCGGAACCCTTATATCAAGTCGTGCTCTTGCCTGATACTCTATGGATTACTGCAAATGATAACTTTTGGCCTTCCTGCTGGACCTAATTTACTGGACTATAATGACGTATTTAGAGATGGCAAATTGAAACTTCTGTAAACAACCTCTGGTACGGATGCTACTTTTTGGTCAAGTGACTTTGTTTCAAACTGCTTGGCTTCGATAGGTTATCTCAACTTCTACCTGGTTTCACAAACATGCCGTCATATGGATCGCCTGCTCATGTTCAATCTGAGTTTTGTTCAAACAAGCTCTAAGGTTTGGTGGATTGCGGACCCAACTGCTTTTGCCTTGTCTCAGGCTTATTAATATCAATTCAATGGCAGAATTACTACAATTTGCCTGTTTCCCACTGAAATATTCAATTGATGTACTTTGTGCATTGTTTTATGTATTTTTTATAATCTTTTTTTGCATGGTTTTAATTTGCTTCATGCTTTTCAAATGTCGTAGAGATAAAGCTTGAAATTTGCAAACTTGCCAGGAAATCAGTGATAACTTTTACTTTTGCATCAATTGGTTTGACTTGACCCTGTCCTACAATATGACCTAAGTAAACAACTGTAGCTTTACAAAAGTCACTTTTAACAAGGTTGATAGTCAGCTTGGCATCAATCACTCTCTGAAAGAAGTCTCTGATGTAGGTGAGGTGCTCTTAGAAGCTGTCACTGGTGATGACTATGTCATCAATGTAGGCCTCACATCCTGGTAGTCCAGCGATCACTCTGTTTACCAGACGTTGGAAGGTGGCTGGAGAATTTTTCATTCCAAAGGGCATCACCTTGTATTGGTATAATCCATCTGGTGTGACAAAGGCAGAGATCTCCTTTGCTCTTTCTGTTAGAGGGATCTGCCAGAAGCCCTTGAGGAGACCAAACTTGGTGAAATACTTTGACTGTCCAACTTTGTCAATGCAGTCATCAATCCTGGGAATAGGATATGAGTCAGTTTTCGAAAGAGTATTCGCTTTCCTGTGGTCTGTCACCATTCTATATGTTCCATTGGGTTTCGGAACTAGGATGCATGGAGAACTCCAGTCACTGTTACTTGGTTCAACAAAGTCATTTTCAAGCAGGTATTTGACTTCTTGTTTAAGGTATTTCTGCTTCTCTGGATTCATTCTGTAAGGATGCTGTTTTACAGGCTTGGCATTATCTTGTAGGATAACATCATGGTAAACCATATCAGTCCTCGATGGAACGTCAGAAAATATGTGACTATATTCAAATATGAGCTGCTTTAGCTGTTGTTATTGAAAAGGGTCCAGGTGGGACAACTTGCTGTCAATATTTTAAAGAATGTCTGAATTTTCAAGTTTGACTGGACCAGGTTCATTTTCCAAGGGGCAGTCACAATCTTCTTCACAATTTTCCAGTTCAATTGTATTTATCATATTGACTGGCTTTTGCTGAGTGTCTCTGTCAATGTATTCTTTCAGCATGTTGATGTGACACATTTGTTTTTGTTTCCTCCTTCCAGGGGTTAAAATGACGTAATTTAGATCACTGACCTTTTTGAGGACAGCATAAGGGCCGAAATATCGGGCTCTTAGAGGGTTTCCAGAAACTGGCAAAAGCGCAAGAACTTTGTCACCAGCTTTAAAACCTCTATCTTGGGAATGAAGGTCATATCTGGCTTTGATTTTGCCTTGAGCCTCTTTGAGATTAGACTTAGCAAAGTCACAAGCCTTAGAGAGACGATTATGGAAGTCAGAGACATACTGAAGCAAGTTCATTGGGACATCATCTTCCGCCAGCAACTTTTCCTTCAGAAACTTCAGAGGTCCACGGACTGTATGCCCAAAAACAAGCTCAATAGGACTGAACCCAAGAGACTCCTGAACAGCTTCATGGGCAGCAAACAAAAGAAGATGGACACCTTCATCCCAGTCTTTCTCTGTGTCAAGGCAGTAGGTTCTTATCATGTTCTTAAGGGTTTGATGGAACCTCTCGAAAGCACCTTGACTCTCAGGATGGTAAGCTGATGACCTGTATTGTTTAATGCCAAGCTCATGCATAACTTGTTGAAATATGCCAGACATGAAATTTGACTCTTGATCAGACTGAATAGACTTAGGAAGACTAAAAAAGCAGAAAAACTTGGTAAGAGCCTTGATGATAGTCTTCGCCTTGATATTACAAACTGGAATTACCTCAGGAAACCGAGTGAAAGCACACCTGATAGTCAGTAGGTACTCACAACCAGATCTAGTCTTCGGCAATGGTCCAACACAGTCAATGATGATCCGACTGAAAGGTTCTTTAAAAGCGGGAATGGGCTAAAGTCGAGCCTTTGGAATATTCTGGTTTGGCTTCCCAACCATTTGACAAGTATGACAGGATTTGCAGTACTTCTGTACATCGGACCTCATGGAAGGCCAGAAGAAATGATTCCTGACACGTTGAAGGGTCTTCTTGATACCCAAATGACCTGACATAGGATTGTCATGGGACAGACTAAGAGTTTCTTGAAGATAAGACTTTGAAAGAACAATTTAATGGGTGATCATCCACTCTTCATTGGCAGAAACATCAGGTGGACGCCACTTTCTCATAAGCACACCATTTTTGTAGTAAAAACAGACAGGAACTTGAGTAACCTCTTGTTCACTTGCAGCCTGTGGCAAAAGATGCGCTAGATCACGAGCTTGTTGTCGCTCCTGAATAAGTTGTTTCTGAGACAGAATGTCATTGAAATGACCTGATAAGGACAAGTCTGAAGATTTCCCAGAAATCTCAGAAGGACTGGAAGGTTCCTGATGAAAAGACTGCCCAATGAAGGTCTCAGCCAGGTTGAAGTCCAGGTCAGCATCATCTTGAATAGCCTTTTTGGCCATAGAACGAGTAACTGCACATGAAGGATAGAGGTCTGGAATTTCCTCCTCTATAGAGTCAGATTCTTGATCAATCAAAGGAGCGTCAGTTACAATAGGGTAGGGCACAACCTTGTCCCCAGCAAGATCATTACCAAGAAGCAAATGAACACCTTTGAAAGGAAGAAAAGACCTAACGCCAACAGTAACAGGCCCAGAGACCAAGTCTGATTTGAGATGAACATGATGGAGAGGTACACTTGTAAAACCACATTCTACTCCTTGAATAAGGACATTAGCCTGAGTAGACGTTTTGTCCAAAAAAGGCAGAATCTGCAAGAATAAGAGATTGGGAAGACCCAGCATCCCTTAGAATTTGAACAGGAGCAGATGAGGAAAAATCATGTGAAAGTGAGACAAAACCATCGGTGATGAATGGCTCAAAACCCTCCATAACAGAATCAGACACAGAAGGTAGAAGATCAGGCAAACTGACCTTTGATACAAGAGATTCTCTCCTAGTGAAAGCAGTTGGCTTGGTTTCTTCTCGTTGTTTTTTCTTGAGAGCATAACACTCAGAAATAAGGTGACCTTGCTTTTTGCAGTATTTGCAAGACACAGAAGGTAAAGAATCAGAGGATTGCTTCTCACTGGAAGGTTTCCTCTCAGAAGTGGCCTTGGAATCATCATAAGTGTTATTAGAAAAAGTCTTGGACTGAGACTTGCCTTGAAATTTTGAAGAAGTGGATTTTTGGACAAAAGAAGACTTATGAGTCAATGCATAACTGGGTGATTCTCACGAAACTGTCCTGACTTTTGCAAAAACAATTTTAGGTCAATTTTGCTAGTTTTTTCTCTCATTAGTAGCAAGTAGGGTCTCAATTTACTGGCTCAATTAAAATGAGAGATCAATACATTTTTTTTTAATACATTTTCAGAATGTTTTATTGAGTCATTGACCAAATAAGTTCATTACAGTCACACGTTTTCAATTGATGATAACTGAATATGTATGAAAGGTAGACCTTTTATTTTTTTCATGTATGTTCTGTTCATATTTCAGAATAGCCACATAGTGTAAACATTCAGAAAAATGTTTATTGATATAATAACTTTAGTTATTATGTTCATTACCGTAACAAATTACATGTTTTATAATAAATTTTTCCTGTAGTGTAAATTTTACAAATAAATAAAAAATGCCAATTCAGTAATCTGAAAAGACTAGACAAATACTTCCTGTGCAAAAATAAAATTTGAAGTTATAACTCATTCCCATCCAAATATTTACATATACAGCAGGTGTTACAGTAATTAAAAGCTTTGTTACGGTAGTGACCTCACATGGCATTCATACATCAACTTTGCTTACTTTAGTCAATATTGTTAATCTCCTTTTCTGTCTACTACTACTCCTAGTACCAACCAACCCCTAGTCAACCAAACAACATCTAGGGCTCTATCTTTCACACTGCCTTACCCATTGCCACTACCCGCAACCTGTGAATTACGCATTTAGCAGCTTCCATTATCCCTAAATGATATCTTGCGGCCACACTACCCGCTATGCATTATGCTGAATCCTTTATTTGCGCCGGGAGGTGTGCCCATGGGCATGTTTATGCGCTTTCCCTACATTTGCTATCTTGACCACACACGTTAGGGAAAGCGCATAGCGGGTCCTAAAACCACCCGCTACCCGCATTTGGGCTTTCACAAGAGCGCTATGCACTAGCACTCAGCAACGGAAATATTTTTTCCAGCGAGAGCGGCATTTCAGAACTCTCTTGCGAATGAAGGTAATTTCAGCGACAAGTATGTACTCCTGTTTTTGCAGCACGGTCACGCAACTTGTTGTAAAAAAATAGACAGCTGTCCGATTGGAAAATGTAAATGGACGAAACCACGTACTTGTCACCAGAGTTACCTTCATTCGCTGAAGAGTTCTGAAATGCCGCTCTTGCTGGGGGAAAAAAAAAGTTACGTCGCTGAGTGCCAGTGCATATACCTAATTTTATTTTTCTAAAATGGGATTTTGTTCTATGCTTCATTTCAGATGGGAGGGAGTTGGAAGTGCATGGCGAAACGCATTTTTTCTTTTTCTTTTTTTTTTGAAGTTTCCATCACAAAAGGGTAGGCTTGATTTTTTTTTTACTACATACCAAACATTAAACAATATGTCAATGTCAAATAATAATAATAATAATAATAATAATAATAATACAATTCATGATTAACTTAACAAAAACAGATCCTCCCTGACTGGATTTGACCTCATGCACGGGCAATTTAACCGTCAAAGGAGAACGTGGCGACCTTCCTCTCTCCATCACGGATTTCGGTTTGAGGATTTGGGATAAGCGCAGCCTGCTCCGAAGGCAGTGGCACCTGGCACACTGATTGGTTTAACTGGTGTAACGCCCAAACCTCGCCTATGCATGATGTAATGAGTAGCGCTGGTGTTTTAGGGATATAGGAAGGTGTGCAAGATAGCAGCTTTCGCGGGGGAACGCCTCTTACGCAATGCGAAATTCCCAAATAACGGGCTTAGGGACTCTGGCGTAAGATAGGGCCCCTAGTACCAACCAACCCCTACAGTATAACCCCTAGAAAACTGTTAAAAGGTAGATGTGATGCAAGCGGTCTAAGCAAGATGGAAGCACTCAGGAGGAAGCGGAGATTATGTTAAGAAGATGGGCTTTTTCTTTTATTTACACCGTGTCCCAAAAGTTCATGCACCACAGAAAAAAGTCAACTCAGATTGTGAATATTGAACAGAATGCATTTATTCAAAAGCCAGTGTATCCTCCCTGCTCAATTACTGCCCTCAGCCTGTGGGGCATAGAATGCACTAAGTTGTTTAGAACAGAAGGCTCAAACTTGCCCCACTCACGCACAGTCCTCGCATTGAGCTGCTTCATGGTGGTAGGGGGTGGGCTGTGGATGACCCGACTGTTCAAGATACCCCAGGAGTTCTCAATCGGGCTGAGGTCCGGGAGTTGGGTGGCCATTCCTCTTTGCGCAGAAAGCCAGGAAGCTGCTCAGAACACCACTGCTGAGTTGTATGAGCAGTATGTGCGGGGGCACCATCTTGCACAAAGACCATTTCCGTACGCCTGTTGAACATCTTCCTAGCAGTGACGGGGCCTGATTTTTTTTTTTCTGGTGAGTATGGGAAGTAGTACTGGCTGGATAATGTTCTTGACATAATTCTCAGCATTGATGGTGGTGCCCTGGGGTACAACATGCAACTCCAACAGCCCTGAAGATGACATCACCCCCCAGACCATGCAATGGGCACTGAACTTGGACCTGTTCAGAAGGTGGCACTTTCTTTCGATCGTTGGTGTAGATGCGGTCATTTTGGCTGTTGGGAGTTGGAAATAAGTAGAGTGGGCACTCATCAGAGAAAACCCAGTTTTCCCTGTGTCTTGGGATTATTGTGGCATACTTCTTTGTCAAAGCCTGCCACTTCTCCTTCTGCAGTTTGGTAAGGCGAGGAATCCACTGTCTTCTGTATGCTCTCAGACCCAGTTTCTCAGTTAGAAAACAATGGATGGCACTCTTAAAAATTGCTTCCCAAGATTCTTCAGTCTTCGACTGAGTCCGCGGCAGGATTGGTGTCTCTTTCCCATGGTCTTTCGGATGAGGTCCTTGGCCCTGGAACTCAGGACTGAGGGGCGACCTGCATGGGGCTCGTTTTCAAGGGAGTCACAACTCTGGTGTCTCTGCCACCACTTCTTTACCCATCGTATGCTTCTGCCAAGGTCCTGAGCTCCTCCCTGCAAGTTTTCCCTGCCCTGCGCAAGGCAATGGCTTGAACACAGACCTGAGGCTCTGAAAGAGCAGCCTTTCCAGTTTTTTTGGCCATCGTGGCAGCACTACCAAAAAGGTTCTCTCAGTGACAGTTCTCTCTTGGTTTCTTGGTCAACCAAGAAATTTATAGGCCTCTTGCAAACAGATTAACTAATTAAATAACCTCACAACACCTGGCTGACCAGACTCAACCCATTTTGGAGACAGACATGTTGCCCATTGGGATGCATGAACTTTTGAGACAAGGTGTAGACCCAATTAAGGCCTATTTAGGCATTAATGCAATCAAAGAAATAAAAATAACAGAAAAAAAAACTTTTCAAAAAGGAAAACAAAATGACATCATAGTCAAAACATTAGCTTAAACTAAAATAAACAGGTCGACCAACATTAGGCCAATAAACTGACCAAATAGTGACTAAACAATGACTAGAGCCCAGACAGCATGTCTGCTCACCACCAGCTCCCCTTGAGAATGAAGCTGCCATAGCAAAGTAGGCCTAGAACGCGCCCTGCAAATTGGGCCATACTACCCATTCATAAGCTGACAGGGATGTTCGAGGAGGGCTACACATTAAAAACGTAAACAGCAAAAATTTTAATTTCCACACAGCTAGAAAAATCTGAAAAAATATTTGGTGCATTGCTAACTTACTTTGGCATGGCTAAATTATGTAAAAACAGCAGAAAAATATTTATCATTACACATTATGTCACTTCCGGCTGCCCGGAAGCAGCACAGAATTTAAACTAGGCGGAAGTGCCGGTCGCTCTTTCACACAATATAGGAGACAAGATGCCGATGAGACATGACATTTGCTATGATGATAATTAAATCATTTTAACTTAAATAAACGGAACATTGATGAGACAAGACATTGTGTGGCGTGATTATTATAACCGAATAGATTATGAATGGTAAAGGTTCTAAACAGCAAGCGTTTGAAATGATGATCGTTTTAAGAGTCTAGCAAAATCACTTTAGTGTTTGATGGTAAACTGTGCACAAACGAAACAACTACCGGATCATAACGGATGTGGATGATGAGTGGCGTGGTTAACAGAAATGGTTTTGAGACAGTATGACCTTTAACAGACTTCGTGAACACGGTAGACAAACACACACAGGCAACATTTGCACTCGGACTCTGCACGTGAAATGTAGGTAGCGCATTGCAACCGTGACGGTAGCTCTGTCACAAAAACCAACCACAAAATTTGGAGCCCTGATTATACATACATAATAAATTACCGTAACACTTCATTTCATTACCGTAATAGCCTTGTATATGTTATGGTAATGAATGCAGAGCATTATGGTAATGAATGGCAGTCCCATGTTGCTAGCAATAATTAGCATAGCTAGCATGACTCGGCAGAAATATTTTCACTAACAGTTTGGCTCTTTAAAAGTTACTTTTCCACAGAACATAAAATAATTATCTTCAAAACTATTTTAAATATACCCTGTTATGGTAATGAACAGTAGTAGTGTGCCAAGGGGTGTATATAATTACAATCTTTAACATATCTACCGGAAGAACTTGAAAGATGATCTTTCCTGGTATCCATTTTGCAACTTCTTTTCCGCACAATGCATCATAGGACAAAAAAACTTTATTTATTGGAACACAGGGATTTTAATGGAGCCAAATATCTCTGTTACAGAAATGAACTGTTCATGCTCCGGACACATGTATTTGGCCCAGAAAATAATTACTCACAAATGGTTGGCCCAAAATGGTAACACTGCTAGTTAAAGGGTATAACCCCAAAAATTTTTTGTATTTATATATATATTAAATTATGGGGATGTATTGTGATAATTTTGGGTTTAAGGTAAAAAATAAAAGCCCGGACATGTTACGATAATGAACTTTTAGGTTGAAATGTTGTCATAAAATATAAAGTAATCCATCAAAAGCAAAGACAACAGTAGTCCTACAATTAGTACATACCATAGTTTGATATATAATACAAAAGTATGATTGTTTTAGTAGTTTAGTCTATCAAATCCTTACAGACATGACAAAATGCAATTTCGTGAGAATCACCCAACTATCAGCCAGGGTGGAAACATCTTGCTGGCTTGTTTCTCCTCAAGGAAAGTCTTGATATCAGGCTGGATACACCTTTTGACCTCCTCAACCAGAATAAGTTGCCTCATTCTGTCAAAATCTTTCTCAACTTTCATGGAATTACACCGCTGATCAAACAACTGTTCCTTCAACCTGCCAAATTCAACATGAATTTGACTGGCTTTCTTGCGAGAATTCCTAAATTTTTGCCTGTAAGCCTCAGGGACCAATTCATAACCAGAATGGCGAATTTGACAAAATCATAATCAGAACACTGCTGGACAGATAACTGGCTATAGATTTTCCTAGCTTTACCAGTAAGAACACTTTGTAACATCATTGTCCAATGCTCTTTTGGCCATTTCAAATTTTCAGCAATTTTCTCAAAATGGGTAAAGTATTGGTCAACATCCTTTTCTAGGAAGGGAGGAACAAGTCTGATGTGTTTAACTACATCAAAATGATCAGAAAGTCCAAAAGATTTTGTCACAGTTCCTGCTTCTATTTTCTTCATTTCCAGTTTAAACTGCATCCTTTTTTCTTCTAGTTCTTTCTCCAACCTTCTTTCTTCCAGTTCTAGTTGTTTCTGGCGTAGCTGCATCTCAAGTCTTTGCATCTCTGTTGCAGGCACTTCCACATCTTTAATCAATTCTGCTGCTTCTTCCCCAAAGATATCTTCATCGATGAAATGTTGCACCAAAATATTGAATATTTCTTGTTTCTTCATTGATGATTTCACATCAGATAATCCAAGGGTTGAGGCTATTTGCAGCAAGTCCTTCTTCTTTGCCAGCACAATTGATTCCTGAGTTGGAGTTTTCAAAAAACTTTCAACATCAAAAGTCATGATTGCTGGTTTTTTCAAATAGTCACAAGATTTAAAATAATTTTTCAGCTTTAATCTTTGGTGAATCCAATGGTTGATCCAATGAATGCTTTATCTCGGTGGAACCTCCAATTTGTTATGACTTGAAAATCACAACAAAGAAAACCAGCAACGACAACTTAAAAAATTTATTCTTCACTGATTAGGTCCAAAAATTTCTACAAATAATCCACTGTGCAATCTTATAATAACACTCTAATGCCACTATGTAATTCTGATGCAAAGAAAAAACTGTTTTTTTCCAGTAACCTAAATCTCAGCATTTATACAGACTAGGAACATTCTGGAAAGATCCACAGGAGTCTTGGGTGATCCGGCCCCCTCCAGGTAAAAAGATGCCAGAAACCTCTTGAAAGCACGTCTATTTCATCACAAACAAGTGGTATTGCATCAGATCATGTTTTGCAACAGACATACCACCAGAGGGTGCTAAATGATGAACAAAATAAACAAATAGCTGACCAGTAAAGCAGCACAAATCTAACAAATCTCCATTACAAATGATATACAGTGCTGTACATAAAACACTCATACATAACAATGTTAATTTTCATAATTCCATAATTTGAATAACCGTGGCTGAAAATGGATTAAGAATTATTCAGATAATGGTTGCCTTACAGCTGTTAAATGACTGGACCAAATTGTGATTGTCTTGAATGTTTAAATCAATTGCTGTGATGCTGCTTGAATTCTATTTGTTTCCAATAGTCATGCTGCAACTACTCCTTTTTTAGTTATTTGTCTATCCCTAGCAGGTGCTGCCATTGGTAGCAGAGTCCAGTTAAGGTAACAGTTTGCTAATTGCGTCGCATACACCTCGTGACAAACCCACAACAAATGCTAGCAAATGGAGTGCTCAGCAATTGCTAAATAGGGGATGGGGGCGTGACATCACGGCTGCAGCGCCACAGGAGTTGAAGGGAGAGATCGCCATACTGTGAGGCCACTTCTTGTTGTTGCGCGCCGAGAAGCCACAGCCATGGAAAGAACCTGCTGTGTGGTCGGATGTAGCCAATTTTCATTTAGCCTATACCGCATACCGATTACAACTCTGGACTTCTCACGCTTTTCTTTTCAGGGGTTGGAAGCAATGCATGCGTTTCATGATCGTTTAAATGAAATAAGATCATTTGAGACGTCTTTAAGCAATTCCATTGCTTCCAACCCCTCCACGCACAAGGACTTCAGTTCCGCACGAGAATCTCTTACATACGCATTGATTGAATAATTGCTGACTACAGCAGAGGAAAGTAAATATGCCACTTAAACTTACACCGAATGCGTGGGAGTTGACAGGTTTGCGTTATAAATGAAAACTGGCCACATCAGTGTTGAGAGTTTTCGGGGTTTCTGTAATGGTAATTTAAATGAACGACTGAAAACAAGGGATTTTTATTTTATAATTTTAAGGGATTGTTTGAGCTTCCCCTGTTGCCAGTTCACGAGCCGCCACTGAGTAGCCTAATAATGTATGTCTCACTAATTACAGGTAGGTAAGCAAGCAAGATGATACACACCTTTGTGCGAACGACACTGTTTTCACAGCTCGGTGGTTTGCAGACCTCCAAATCATGGACCCAGCCATTTGTGAATTGTACATGGGCTTCCATAGATTTCTAAGTCCGAAATTCATCCTCGGTATATGCACTGACACCACAGACTAAGTACACAAAAATATCGGGAAACGTCAAAGGGGGTAAGGCGGGTTTCGACTCCAGTTTCTCGCAGGCACCTCATACAGATCCAAATTTCCGATCAATGCGATTTTTTTATGTACCGTTTTCTTGCATTCGGTAGAAGTTTGTCTCTGTATAGTACGTTTCTTTCGTTTAATCAACTTCTTGGCATCGCTTAATCAGAGATGCCAAGTCTCACCCATTATGCGTGAGTCTCTCCTCTTAGTGGCATTCACGTTCCTGTGCCATAGTCAGCAATTATTCAATCAAAGCGCACTGAAGAAATTCACTCGCAGAATTTAAGTCATTGTGCATCAAGTTAATCAGTTTCACGTTCATTACGGTGGATTTCCCCACTAGTGACACGGAAATCGATTATGACTCGGGAATTCTCAGGCTTGTCTTTACTGAGGGATTGAAAGCAATGGAATTGCATAAAAACATTTCAAATGGTCTTATTTCATTAAAACTATTTAAACAATCATGGAACACATGCATTGTTTCCAATCCCTGAGTAAAGAGAAGCACGGGAAGTCCAGAGTCATAATCGCTTGCCATGTTACTTGTGGTGAGGTCCGCCTTTACGCAAGTGAAACTGAAACTTCAATGCACAAGGATTTTAATTTTGCGTGAGAATCTCAATAAGCGTTCAATGAATAATTGCATACTACGGTGAATAAGCCTAAAAAATGGCTGAGACCTACGCCTAATGCGCGAGACTCAGCATCTCTGCGCTTTCGACAAATTTTCACCTAGTTAGCAGGGGTTGGGAAGGACACGCGCCATGCGCAAATGGCGCATAAATTAAAAATATGGCGCATTATAAAGCCACTAAACGGGCCAAGAATGCGCCCATGTCTCAATTAAGTCTAAATATTTTTTTCCTATTATACAATACCAAAATTCTTTGAACGAACTCTACTGATTGCAGTTGATTGGTTCTGATGCTCGATCAATTCTAGTCCCAGTTCTTTGAAAATATCACTTCTGATTTATATTTTCAAATGATTCAGTATTGAATGTCATATCTCGGAACAATATGCATTGTCAGTCTCGAATACATTGGGGTATGTATTTAAAAACTATTTCTTAATTGTTTTCCAAGTCAGAGATGGTTTACTTTGTTGTCAAATTTACAGTTGTTGACATAAAAGGTTCAGGGTTCATTTTCAATCATCATGTACGGTTTTCTAACAGAAGAAAGTAGTTCAGATTCATATCGAACAAACGAACAGTAATCTTTTATTTAGAAAAACCACGAGTGCTGTCCACATGTCGTGGTCTGGTCGATTGTTTGGTTGATGCGCTCTTCTTTTGGCAGAGCAATCGCAAATAACACGATAGAATAATCCACTCAGGACGCAGCGGGTATTGCCGTGACAGTCCTTCATTCTCAGCCCTGGCCTATGTTTACTCTGAATAATCTATCTTTAAATTAAATTACTCTGAATTAATAATGATTTATTATGAAATTGAAATTAATTAGGTAATATTGATGTGTAAAATTCATCTGAACTAATAAACGCAACATTTCATAGTCGGGTAATTGTTTTTTAGCCTATATATATGTAAAACTAAGGTGTAACACCTCCTCTCATAGCCACATCATGCCCTTCTTAAATATGCAACAAATGTGCGTTTTAATTGTGGCTTGTGGTTTGTTTTAAGCAACAATTAAGATTAGTGATATAGGCATAGGCCTAATTTAATGGCTCATTTCAATATAGCCTTGAAACAGAATGTTAAATAGAAAAAGCTTGCAGCATTTCTTGTTCAGTTGCAGACTATTGAATAAAACTGGAATTATTTTGCAAGCAAAGTTTCTCTTACCCAGTTAAACAACAAATATGACAGGCTACAATTGAAAACGGCAGATCAGCGAGTTTACAGAATATTCTTTCCGCGCATTAATGCGTTTTATGTCCTTGATCGGATGGGTGAACATTAAGACTGAGTTGTTATGTGTTAGCTATAACAATGCGAACCACGTTATTTATAGGCTACTTGATTTGGAACTGTATTTATAGGTGTATGCATCTCCATTATATTGCGAGCAGTCCAAATGCAACTTGAAGTTAACAACCGTCATAAATTAGTCACTGTCTTAACGCGAACTTGGAGCAGAAGCCCGCCGGTATTATGCCGAATTCAGCTTTCAGAGCGCGGTTACAGATGCTGGTCACTGCAGTCTGACTAGCCGAATCCATTAGATAAATTTAGAGGCAATTAACAAAATAAAACTTGCATCTTTCGCATGGAGGCTATCATTTATTTGTATAATGCGATGATACCATTTAAAACTTCACGTAGCGGAGCATTCACCGGGCAGGTATAGTATTTTTAGCGCAATTTAATTGTTTATTAATGTGGCGATGCTTTAAAATGGCAGGTGGCCGTGGTGGGTATGTTTTTACGATAGGGACCCATTTATGTTCACTCAGGATTACAATTAATTTGCCGTTTGAGGTATTATGCGTGAATTTCCTTCCTACTTATTTCTTTGGTAATTTCTTTGTTATTCATAATATATTGCGTCATTCCATATAAAAGCATATAAAAGCTTCCCACCTGACCCCCTCAGAATCAGCTGATTATTCTAAAAACTTAAATACATATTTAATGAATCCCCAACCAAATATTACCTTGATCTTGTGAAGATTTTTTTGAGCTACAGGCTCTAAAAGTACATGGGAGTAGGTCAAAATTTTGTGCTTTCTAACTCGCATCATTAGCATTTTTGAGCCCTCATAACTTCATTTGTATTAAAGATGGGTAAATGAAATTTTCAGAGCTGAAAGACATATCGGGGCCCTGTTAAAAACTGCAATTATATCAATTGTATACCAATTCTAGATGGCACAATTTTAAGCCAAAATCTGTATTTTCTTCAACAAGATTTGTTCTGAAACCAACTTCAAGCTTCAATATCATGGGAAGTATGGAAGTTTTAATAGCAACACTGTACCAATTTAATAATGATGACATACAAATAAGCACTGGAACCATGGATGTGTCGTGTGTTTTCTGGTAATTCACCAGAGAAAACTTGAAAAATGTGTGTGTTAGGAAACCTTCACAGGGTTGTATCACCATGTGGGATAGGTTCATCCTCTAGCCATGATTACTTTGTGTCAAAAAAATTCACACTTGTCAATGTAGAAGAGCTGCAGCCAGTGCTGCTACAAGATTTTAGTGAACTGTGAGGACGAAGTAAAAAACTATCAACTTAGAGTTACTTACTAGTGTATCGGCAGACTAATGCCACAGCCAGTAGTTTTACTGAACGATTGAAATCGAAACGACCGATTTCCCTCTTGTGTATTTGAGTAAATAATCTTGTCTTATGTATTAAGTAATGATTCTTTTTGTTTCAAACAATATTCTAATGCTGAACATTAAAAGCAAAATGTATGTACCACATGTTTTTAGCATTTAACATACAAAGCAAAATATATGTATGTATATATGCAGTACATATTTTGATTAAAAGTATGTTATGGTTAAAATTATTGGCGCATTGAATTTTGGGAATGGCCCATACATTTGAAAATGGCCCATTGATTTTCCATGACACGGGCCACTGGCCCATGGGCCTTGCTGTCCTTCCCAACCCCTGTAGTTACTGTATCTGTTTGGCTCTGTTTTAATTTAGTCTCGCATAACATGGCCTCACAATATGGTGGCGCGCTATTGTTTACGTCCCAGAATGCATTGCGCAGTGACGTCGGTTGCCAAGCCCTATTAGTGGATGTGGTTCCAACTAAGAATTCTACCTAATGCTGTGGAATGATCAGGACTGGGTGTAGCTATTCCAGTTGGCACTGGAATTTCGGTTATCAACCAGGTCATGCGCAACCTTGTTTGTAAATGAATTGCTATCATGTTTGCATTAATTTTCCAATTGCCAAAGCTCCGTGTTTTCCCCATAATTTGGCAGTAATGTCTTTGCATCATTGTACACGCACTGGTACCCTAGTTTGGGTAAAATTATGATTGCTGTGCAAATTATCACTTGTTTGGTAAGTTAGCCTTGGGTTGCTTGACAACATCAAACTCACGTCCTAAAGATGTGGCTGATCTTGCGCAAGCTCAGCAATGCCATGGTGCGGCGACATGTTGCTGATACGTTACTCCACCTCAGCCAGCTAGCTTGTGCTTTGGTCATCTGCCCATCATTTCATTCAAAATGGTTTGTTTCTGCTTGCTCAGAATGTCCTATAGCCTTTAACTGTGCTAGTTGGTTAACTCTAAAGCCATTAAGACCACATAGTCTCTGTGTCATGGTTTAGGCGTGCGTTTGTTTGTTGGCCCTTTCTTTGTTCTATTGTCCAGGACGATATCGAGTTTCTTTTACATCGAATTCCTGGCCCAGCTGGCTGATTGAGCTGGGGCGGAGTTTTCCGGACTCTATATATATGGCCGGGGGTTCGCCACGCCTTGATTGATTCTAGCACTTCAGCCGGAGAAAATCTCTAGTCTGATTTCCTAGTGATTTGTTATATTCTATTTATTGTTAGGGATTGCTTCTTTTAGAAATTTTCTCTCTTCTCTCGTTGTTTTTTCTCTCGCACTTTTGCTTCTGTGTTGCGGACATTTATTCGTCCTTGGAAGCGCGAGCTTTTACCGGAGGTGTGTACCTCTTTTGTGTTTGTCTCTTAGCTGGGCTGCTCTTTGTTTTCTCTCACTGGACGCGGCACCTGGCGTCCTATCCCTGCCCATCACACTCTGGCTCTAAAGGCACGCTGTCATTAACCTCTGGTCTTTGTATTATGCCTGCATCATTGATTTTGGGGGATAGTAGCAGCTTTCAGATTCATGAATGATCTTCATATTTTGCAATATTTTTATATCAACTTTGAGTACACAACATTATCTCATGGTATATCCCCAGCACTGCTTTAACCTGCTGCTCTCCACTAATTGCCTGGTTTTGTGTTCCCTCCATGTTTGCGGAGGGGCCCTGCCCTGAGCATGCTGCTGCTGGTCTTCGCCATCATCACCATCTGACCCTCTGCCCAAGTGCTGCCCAGGCTCCACCATCGGAATGGTCTGGTCCATGGCGTCTAACCAGTGAACTCCAAATCCTGGACTGCTTGTCTAATGGACCATTTTGCATTATGGCAACCATGAACTCACCCTGAGCCGGTCAGAGGAGGATGGACTACCCCTCTTAAGCCTGGTTCCTCCCAAGGTTTTTTCCTATTTTGATTCACTGTTAAGAACAGATGGAAACTCCAAATGCAGATCAAACTCAGCAGGGCGTTTATTAGACGTGGGATTCGATCCCTTACTCATGGTCAGTTCAGAAAATAGTCAGAAGCCAGCAAACAGATACAGGTGAGCAGAATCGTAATCAGTAATACAGGCCAAGATCGGGAAACCAGGAAATCAGTCCGCACAAAGACAATGTACAAAAGGGGGAAAATAAACTAAAGGAACGAAGGGAATGGGGAAAAGGGTAAGGGGAAAATAGGGAAGGAGAGATTAGGGAAACTAACTAAACAATTGGGAATACAAGGGCAAAGGGAATACAAGGACCTATCACACTGCAATCTCACTTCAAACACAAAACTAAAATATACAGACTGATACAAACAGACAAATGCTTTCAAAAGAGCAATCACAAACCAAATAGCGCAGGGACGAACCAACCAGACAGAGTCAAGGGAAGAACGAATCGACTTGGAACAAAGGGGGAATGGGATATTTAAGCACAAGACAATTAACGTGATTGCCTGACTAGATAGGGAACAGCTGTGGCAGGAAGCCAGAGAGGGGCGGAGCCAGGAAGAGCAGGACAGGGATAGGCGAGTAGAATGGAAAGGGCGTGGAATCCTATGCTAATCTGCTCTACACACCCAGGCCCTGATTCTAAACTACTCTCAGGTACAGACAGGCAGCAAGAACAGAATGAAGGAAGTTAGAATCACCTCACCGAATTAACAGGGGAATTAGTGTGTTAACAAGGACTGACAGGAGGGAAGAACACAAGGATTTACACTGACAATGACAATCAATCAGAACAATACACAATCACTCAGAAAAATAACAAAAGGTACATAAATGAAAATAAAAACTAACAATAATGAAAACTAAAAATAAAACAGGCAGACAAAATCCTACTTTCTAACATTCACATAGGGAGTTTTTCCTTGCCACTGTTGCCATTGGCTTGCTTTTGAGGAGATTCAGGCCAGGGTTTACCGAAGTGCATTTTGGCAATTAGGGTTGCACAGCGATGCCATTATCTGTATCTGTATCTGTGTAGGCAACAAAATTATCTGTATTTGTATCTGTATCCGGATATGAAACCGGAAGGGGGTGTGGTTTGTCGCAGGAGCTTTGACTATTTAAATATTAAGGGCTGATTTCACAGAAGCGTTTTAAGGTTTACACACGGATAACTTTCTTAATCAGGCTTTTAGCATGCGTTCAATTTAAATCACCGTTTCACAAGGCACAACTGTCCGTGTGCATCAAAATATTTTAAAAGCCTGTGGTCAAATAACAAAAGAACACTTTAAACACTCGTGAGGGTATGTTTAACTTGCGAAAACTACCACAGATTGATTTGCACCTAAATGAGTGACGCCGCCCTGCCTTCATCTTGTTGCCTGGTAAATTTTGAGCAAGACTTGCCTTTCCTGGAAAAGAAATGCATAAATAAAATAAATGAAATTATTCCATAAATTAGATGCTTTCTTCCATTTCTTAATCACTTAATAGAGGGGTTTTGCAAGGCCGAATACTTTACTCGGCTTCGGGTAATCCTTAGAGGCAATATTTTATTATTATTTTTTAAATGTGCATTTCTGATGAAACGAAAGGTTTCTATTGTATTAAGTTAAATTATGACAACATGGCAGTTATCTTGCACAGTCACTCTACATTCATCTTTGCACTCAATACCGCCTCACGCGTCGCATAGAATATCTTCCTTTCACATGGGCAGGTCATCCAGTGACAATGCATAGCTCATGCCAACTTATCCACCGCTACACAACTCATGATAAAGGTTCCAATTTCTCTTTCAAACAATTGTGCCAGCCATCAGGCTGTCTCTACTCTGTATGCTTTATAGCATATTTCTCTTGAATCAGCTTCAACTGAAATTCTGACAGCCTCTGGGATGCCACTACACATAGTACATATCATAACATGACATGACATTCAGCCCAGCTAAGCGCACCATTTTCCTATCTCTAAAGTTTATCCAACACTTCAGATATTAGTTCACTAAATCCTTCTTATAGTATTTCTCTTGTAGTGGCATCAAGAGAAATCATGCTAGCCGCAAGATTGTCACTACACATGGCACACTTTATATAGTATATTTCGCTTGTATTGGCATCAGGAGAAATTGTCCCAGCCGCTGGGTTGCCACTACACATAATACACTTCAAATAGCATATTTCTCTTGTATTGGCTTCAAGAGAAATTGTGCCAACCATCGGGCTGCCACTACTCATAGTACACTCGTAGTATATTTCTCTTGAATTCATTTCAAGAGAAATTGTGCCAGCCATCGGGCTGTTACTACATGGAACACTTCGCTTAGGATATTTTTCTTGTATTGGCATCAAGAGAAATTCCAGCCGCCGGGCTGCCACAACACATTGAACACTTCATTATTTATTCTGCATTCAAATTAGCCTATGCCCGGCATGGTTCTGTTTGGGGGGTTAGTAGCAGCTCCCTGCCTTCGGTTCCACGCTTGGACGGGCAGGGATCTCTCAGAACAGAGCCATGTTGCCAAACCCAATGTATGCTTGTATGCTAATATGCCTGTATGCTTTCAATAAATGTTCTCTTTTTGACAAAGTGGTCCTATCAGAATGTATTGCCCGAATTCATAAAGGGTGATGATCACCCAATTATTTTAGTCACGTACAACTACTGTACGGTGGCTAAAACAGAAGTATGCGTGTGGATAAACTCCTGTGACTAGCGCAATTCAGGTAGAACATAATCGGGTGTTTACCCATCCGTGTACAAGTCCCTGCTTAGCCAATGTGTAGTGGTGTCATGTGACACTCTGCATGGTATGAAGTGGTTTTTCCTGGCACATATTGCCTCAGTAACACAACAAACTACTCGACAGCAGGTAGCCTGTGATACACCACACGTGTCACCAACAACCATTTGGAATGCACCACATGCATAAAAGCGCAGGGCAATACATAGTTGGTGTACTGGAAGAAGGGCATGGTTTCGTCTTGTGGGATGGTCAATGTCTGCTTCGATTAGGTCCAGAATATAATGGTATGATTCTTTGGAAATTCTGTATCGCTTGACAAATTTCGTGTCGCTATACTCTTCTAAAGGATTCGTCCTGTCTTTGAAAACCCTTAATTTGGCACCTTACCTTTGGTCAGCCATCTCTTCCTGTACTATTTCAATTATCTTAAAAGATCCATGGTCATCGTCCAGCCACACAAGCAAGCCAACAGAGAATTGGTAGCTTGTACACGAGATAAACAAGCCCCTTGGGACGATTAGAATTTCTTTTGTTACTTAGACAGGTGTGACTAACCATGTACGTTGGATAAACAGCAGCTGATCTGATCTCTTTATGAATTCTGGCCCAAATTTGTCCGCTCGATCATCACCTGTTTATACACTGTTTAGCCAAGTTAACCATGATCAAGGGAAAAACACCCTTTATGAATTTGGGGGTATGTTTTTTGTCTACAGCAGTAGTCATCTGTCTTGTTGCTTGAGAGTCACCGAGCATACTAGCTGTTGCAGTTCCATGAAAATCAGCTATACAAAACCCAATGAGTAATGATATCTATTATCTACCAAACTAGCACTCTGCCCGAGGGGATCCACGGGTTCTGTTTTATGTAACTTTGTGCAGCATTATGATGTAATCACATGCACCTCTATGATGTCATCACGTTGCTATGGTGATTCCATAAAACACCAAGGTGGCTGTCACGCGACCAATGTTTTTATAGTAACTAAAACTAAGTAACTATCAGGGGAATACGCTGCGCTGACATTCCGCGCTCAGTGGAACACGAAGTCGCCAGCAAGACGGAGCATAATAGCGTTGCTCACGTTATGCCGCAGATTACACGCTACTTTCTCTTGCGGCCTGGCATCTGTTTTTTGGGATTCGGGACTCCTGTGGATGAATTGGCTTGGGTTCAAAAGGGGGAATCCCCAGGAAAGGGGGATACCGGGGGATTCCCCCTGTATGTCTATATTATAATAGCGTCGCTCACGTTGTGCTGTAGATATCGTAGTCTCGACTGATTGGCCGTACACAGTCCCTGCAAGACGGAGCCAAACAGCGTCGCTCGATATGCTGCAGATTGTGCCGGTGGAATCTAGCACCGTCTGGCGGCCGGAGTCTAGCACTGATTGGCCGTACACAGTCGCCTGCAAGACGGAGCCAAACAACGTCGCTCCGCTATGCTGCGAATCGCGCCCAGTGGAATCTAGCACCGATCTGGCGCCCAGCGGAGTCTAGCTCTGATTGGCCGGACACAGTCGCCTGCAAGACGGAGCCAAACAGCTTCGCTCACGCTATGCTGCAGATACGCACCCAGTGGTATCTAGCACTGAGTGGACGGAAACACACACACACGTGCACACAGAGGCCACTCAGCTTTTATAATATAGATGAACTGCTTTGACTGATAAATTAAAAGTGGAATAGCAATAAAAGCCACATTCAGTGTGAAACACTAGAAAAGGAGCTGTCTAACATTGCATCTAGCATCTTGTGTTGGCCCTGAACTATTTTCCAAAAGGGAGTGCATCCCTTCAAGCTGCGTTTTTTTCCCTCTTGAGTCTGTCTTTGTCAGTGGTGTAGTCTATTTTTTTGTAGTGGGTATACTGTAAAACTCACATGCACCCATCTCAGAGCAATATATATGTAGTATTTGCTCCCTTCCTGATTTCTTATTTTTTTGCATATTTGCCACACAAATGTTTCAGATCATCAGAAAAATTTTAATACTTGACAAAGATAACCTGAGTAAATACAAAATGCAGTTTTGAAATTAAATGAAGGTTTATATAAAATGATTACATATAATGTAAATAAGCCTACCTCTATAAACAGAGGTAAGGAAATTATTAATTTTTTATAACAAGATGATGAGTGAACGAGCTTGAAAAAATTGCCTTGAGAAACTTTGGGACTATAGGAACATAGGCTGGACCCCGCTTAAATTCCATACATTAAACAACATTTTGTGAAAGATGTCTCTTTTTTAATTTACTGTTTGTAATTATCACGAAGCCACCAATAACAATGGAAACACAAGACACATTTTTTTTTTTTTTTTTTAATAAATTTGGCATCTCCAATCCCACCCGAATCTGGAATGCCCAACTGGTGAACTATGTACAAGGCTTGCTCGTATGCGACCCCTTGCTGCCAATTCAGGAGAGTGTAGACAGTTCGCGGCTCTCCTCCGAAGCACGCGCCTGTCAACCACAAGACACATTTTTAATATAAAATATTTTAAATATAAAAATTGTGTACTGTTTATGACTGTCACTGCACACGCCCGCCGCTGCCGCCCCCCACCCCACACACACTAAGTTATCGCTCCCCTTCTCTCCCATTCATTGAACCACCACACAAATGTTTGTTAAGTTAGCAAGTCCTCGATAAACTTAAATATACTAACAATCCCCTGCTATTGCAGTTAATGATAACTTATATTCTATTTTCACTTACCGGGTAACATTGCAGTAACGTTAGCATCGGGCTCCTCCTTTGTATTGTAGAGGACAGCCTCAGCCTGCAACATTACCGCGCAAATTTCTCCAACCTCTCTGTCATCTTCTGGAGCTGCAGTGTCATTCGAACTGGTGTTCTGACAATTTGAGCTGCCTTGTCAAAAAGTGCTACCGCAATTTAAAGCGATCGTAAAGTCTTTGTTTTCGCCGTAATATTGCAATATGAATCAGTCTACAGTAGTAACTTTGTTATTTGCCAGCTTGTTATAACATAAGCAGATGTTACAATGTGTTGGACAAGTTTGTTCAAAAAGATACATGCCGCACGCCGTTATCATCTAATTTCAGCACTTTCAAGAAACCCCAGCCTGTAATATGCAAATATATATACGCTTACGAGTAGAAAGGCGCACTGAAAAAAAAAAAGCGTTTTCATGATTTTCGAAGATATTTAAGATGTGAGTGAAGAAACAGAGGCCAAGATTTTCGGTCTGCGTAAGCGCAGAACCGCAAGGTAGCATATTTTGATAGGTGGCAAAAATTGACAGAACACCGCAGTATTTTCAGGGGCAAGTTGGGCAACTTTATGAAAACACTGAAAGGGTGTAGTCTGCCGTTGTTTTCATTTCATACTTTATCTCTTTATGTAATTCATTCACATTTGAGCAGAGATTGCCCGCAAAGCAAGTTTGTTGCTGTTGCCTAGCAACGGATCACAGACTCACAGGCGACGGAAGCCCCAGAGATCCAAAAGTCAGTGCTTCAATCCAAACACAGATGGGGTCCAGGGTGAATTCAATTAATAAACGCGTTAAAGCTCTGTTACAAAACGATGTTGTTACGTATCCTCGCACATTTTTAAAAGGTATACGCAAATCATTGACATTTTCCGGTGGGTATACAGCATATACCTGCGTATCATGTAGACTACACTACTGGTCTTTGTTCATATTACCAGGCTGAAGTAGCTCAAATCTGATTTTCTTCCTCACTGTGACACCAATTTCAGGGTTGTGTGGCACAGAAATGTGATCTCTAAATTGAGTCACTTTCATATGAGGTCGTAGACTGGTTACTTATGTGATACATGGCCTTGCAACATGAATGAGAATGTCAGATTGAAATCCATGTGCCTTTTTGCTTATATGGATTCTCTGAGAGCTGTTGTCATCAGCCAGCACCGGTGGTGCAGCAAAACTAAACTGGCCATAGCAACAACGCAGATGACTTGTGCAAAAATGTATAAATGCATGGGTGTGTGCCATTTTTGAGGACAGAAGTGTGAACTTTACAGTCAGATACAGGTTTTTTGTAATCATGAATGTGAACCGTCAAGATAAGCAAATCCAATTTCAGCAAAAAATCGTAATTGAGCAATGAACCTTGTATTGTCAGTGTGGCTTTAATAAACTCTCCTTCAAACAAGTGGCATCAAATCAAAATTTAAGAGCACAAATTCTGATTATGAAAAGGCCAGTCACTGCTCTTATTTATTCAGTGATACCATAATTACCAATGATACTTATAATTACTAATGAATTTGATGAGGTAATGTTTCTGCTCTTTAACATCCCAGGATTTTCATCTGACGTTGTTCTCTGCACAGGGATGTTCCAAGGACAGTGTAGCATGCAGAATACAGATGGTCGTTTGGTCGATTAATTTACTGATAGGTTTATTTATTTGCACATATATTATGCAAGAGTGAAAATGATTTTGTGATGGGGGAGGGAGTCTTACTGGTGGGCGACTGAAGACATAAAGTGAGGATCCTTTTAGCACTAGAAACTTGGAGGAGTTCAGAGGAGTGGAGTCTTTAGCCAGCAGAATTTCACACACCCAGCCCATGTGGACTATCTACGGAGAAAAAACATTCAATATCATTGTTTCTTTTTTTTTTTAACTTCTCTGTCTTACGGCAGTATTATATAGAAAAGTAGACCTCTTATAGAGAGTAGCAAACATAAACTGTTGTCTTCATCATGGAAAATGATAGTCCATGACCTGACTTTGTTAACTATACACCAGGGCTCGTATTCACAAAGCATCTTATCTTACCGCTAGTACTCCTAGGTCACGCTAAAACATTTTATGTAGGAGAAAAATCTTAAAAGTTATTCACAAAGCCGCTGAGAGCAACTTTTAGTTCAGAAAACGTAACTCCTTGAATAGGAGTAGCTCTGAGATAGGTGGAAGTAAATCTCCGTTGCTATGGATGACGTCAATTCTCATGCACGAGTCTTGGGACAATGAGCACGGTGATTGGTTGTTTGGTGGCAGGGCGGCCCATTGAAAAAAATATCCCACATACAACCCATGGAGGAAAAAATGAGGAAATAGTCCAAGCGGCTGGTTTGTCCCATAAAATAATGGCAGTTGCTACGGGTATGGCAGTTTTCCAATGCATTTTAATGTAGAGAGGTACGGCAGTCCCAATTTTAAACACTGCCCTAACCGTAACCCTAACCCTAACCTTAACGCTGGCCCCTAATGTCATTCCTCCCCTAGTCGTACATGCAACCGTTAATCTTATCATCTAAGATAGTCTATTGTATCTATACAGATTATTGTATGACTAGACATCTGCGTCAAATAATAGCATGTTGAGCATTACGGGAATGCTCAATACGCGGTCCCATATATCACGCTCTAGGCAAATGAACATACACAGTAAAGAGATAATTGTTAAAACATTAATAGCATAAAACGAGTTAACAATGAAACGCGTCATTTGCCCCAATAATTAGCAACTTATTACCCAATGAGAATATGTTGCGATCATTTAAATGTCGAGCCGTTCAAGTTTGTTTGCCCTAAACTGTCTTGGATGAAAGTTCAAAAAGGACAAGAAAGCCCAACTAGAGCTACGACCGGTTACTACTGCTGGCCCAGTTGGTGCTGGAGTGAAAGCATGTAATCAAAGGGAAATTTGGCTCGGGGGTGAACAGCAAATCCAAGCGGGATGTGTGGGATAATATCAGCCTACAGATCAATGCTGCATTCAGACAACTGCGAGAAGCGGTGGTATGGGCTGCAATCGTAGGGGAGGTCCGAGATTGCACGGGCAATCGTTCAAACAGGAAAGCATACCAAGCTTGTTTGTAATTTATAGCCTACAATTTAAATATGTGTACAAAATATGACATAGGCTAGTATTACTATGATGATCCATTAAATGTGACCCTCGCTCTACAGCCTAATAAAATAATTCATGCATAGCAGGAGGAGGTATAGCACCAAAGCCACTGTCCCCGATCAAGTGGTATCCCGCAGGCACATAATGCCTGTCAAATAATTGGCATAAGCTGCTTTATATTTAAATGCGAGTCGTGTGTGGATCCTGGCCATTTCGCAACAATGTCCAAAAGATTGTATTCGGCATCAAATAGGCCTACTATCTGGGTGTTGATGGAATGAACTTTTTTTTTCTATTTACAAATACCTCTTCATATTAGCTCGAGAAATAATTCAAATATGGGTCTCGTCAATAGCACCGATGATACCGGCATACCTGAGATGGGCATGAATTCAAGTTTGATTCTGTGTTGTTGGCGAATGTCCATTGGAAACCAGATAAACTGTCGGATGATATGGGGTTCACAGAGCGCATCGATTGTTCGCTGAATCGTGTGACTGACAGATGATTGTGAAATCCCTAAATTGTCCGCGTGGCAAAGTTGCATTTTTCCGGTGGCGAAGTAACGAAGTGTTGTCAGACATTTTATTTCAGGGCTTATTGGGTTGTTTCTCATGGTTGGAGACGTAATTCTCTCCCTCACCGAGTCAACAACAAATAAAATCCCTTCACGGTCGATCGCGCATCATTCAGAATTTCCAAGTCATTCCGTCTTTCAACAGCAGCAGCCATTTTCCAATTATTTGTGAATAGGTTTTAGCGAGTTAGGAGTCCTCTTGACTACTTTTAAGCTCTCCCAGACTTAGGAGCTACTTTTAGGCCTAAAATGCTTTGTGAATAACACTTAGTAAAAATAATTGGGAGTCCTAAATTTATGACTGACACGTCCATTTTTTTAAAGAGTTTCTCCTAAATCCGGCCATTAGGACCTACTTTTAGCACTAAGATGCTTTGTGAATACGGGCCAGATCAGCATTTCTTATAAAAGCCTGAAAATATCAGGGACCGAAACCACTGGTGGTTTATTCCACATGCATTATGGAATGCATGTCTGCAAACAGCATTCTTCTATAGCAAGTATAACACTGTTTAATATTTAAACACAATCACGCAAGAGGGTGTGCTGTTTTTCTAAATATAGCCACGGCTATGATTTGGTTGTAGACACAAGGCCGAAGGTCGAGAGCCACAGATAATCATATTCCTGACCGTATTTAGTGTAGAAGCATTCCCTTGTGTAAATTAATTATATTTATTCAAAAAATTATGAATAACTGACATTTCAGACACAATATGATCAAATATTTTGCTTATTTTTCACTCTGCCAAGAAAAATGGTTCCAAAGAAGGCTAGCACATTGCCTGCCACTGCTCAATGCACAGACTCACTACCAGTCCCTCAGTCACCTGTTTCGGTGCTTGCTGGCTAGCTCACATTGATATGAACATTCCCATTAAAGGTGCATCAGGTGAAATATAAATTTGATGATGAGGACTGAATTTTTTCCTCATTTATTGGATTCTTTTCAGCTTTTCTTCAACTGTCTAAGTCTGCAGAAAATTGCAGAAAATTTGTACGGTTGAAGCTGGCCTCTTCTTCCTCTTCCTTTTCATCTGACGAGCTTATGTCTTTTACCTCAGAAGTTAAATTCATGAAAAACATATTGTTTGCCATTTCCACTTTCATGTTGTAAATGTAGCCCATTGACTGTAGTCTTTAATGTACCAAATGAACAATATTCCAATTAATTTGAATTTTATGTAGCAAACAGAGACAAGTGGAGTGGTACATAAAGTAAAACATCGGATTGATGTTATACTAGATACCACCATTCCTATAATGTTGTCCAATCAGAACGCTTAATCTGAAATAACAAATGCCTGGATGTAACTCCAGTTCTATGAGTACGTGCACAGCCCTCTAATTGGCTTAGCCATTGCTTTTCCCCCCACGACGCTCCGCCGCGGTGCCTGAGTAAGATTGTACTCACGTACGAGGGGTAATAACACCCTCCTCCTGTAAAGCTCCGGTCCTGTTGCTGCTCATCTCTCCTTTGAAACTCAGCAACACACACCTGGGGCCAGCTGGGCTTATTGTTAGAGGGTTACATATGAACTTAAAGAATGGAGTTGCATCCAGGTAACTATTATTTCTATGTCGTACGTACTTCGCCTTCTAATGGGCTTTGCTATTGGTTTACACCAAAGGCGAAGGCTGTTAGGGATGAGTGTGCTCCCAGCTGGTCCCAAACTACAGAAGCTTCAATCCAGTAAATCGCACAAAAGCCCACCACAGGCCTATGGTCAAGCACTGCCTTCCTGAATGTCTCACACTTGACTATGGTGTGAACAAAAGACTTAGCCAGTAATCAGTTAGTTTCCATGGGGGAGCTGACAGACAGGGGTCCCCAAAACAGATTGAGATACTGAACCAGCAGTCATATCTCTAAGATATGACGGTGCAATGGTTGAAGCAGAAGACCAGGAAGCAGCCATGCAAATATCTTCTTCTCAGCCATCACTGAAAAATGCCATAAATAACGCAATGTTCTGGGTTGAGTGCGCCCTCAAACCTGCTAGAGCAGCGTGGTCCGCCATTGATTAACCTCTGCAGATCACCTCATAGACCCAGTGGGTTAGGTATTATACTGACAGAGGTGCCCCCTGAACCCAACCCCTGTAACAGACAAATAAATGTTTGGATTTTCTAAAATTCACCATGCGCTCCAAATAAAGACAGAGTGCGTGCACTGGGCACAAAGTGTGATGGTGTTCCTTCTTCATGTTGGCATGAGCAGGGGGGAAAAATCCTTCAGGCGTATGGCTGTAGACTTAAACGAGGAGGTGATGACTTTGGGATAAAAGTATGGGTTTGGGTAAAGTTCCACCAAGCCCTTATCCTCACTATTGCACTTACACGAAGAGTGAATAGAAAGGGCACGTAAGTCACCTACCATCCTGGCTGATGCCAGAGCCAAAAGGAGCGCCATCTTAATTGAAAACATTTGCAGGTCTGCCTGATCCAATGGTTCAAACAGCTGGCCTGCAAGGCCATCTAACACAGTCTCAAAATCCCACTGAGGAATTAAGTGTTGAGTAGGGGGACCCAGCCAGTGGTCCCCGAACAGAATACACTTAAGTGGGGGGTGGTTGAGGGCTATGAAGCAGTCTAAACCATTGTGGTCTGCTGTAACTGCTGCAGTTAACACCACCAGGATGGATGCTGTGCAACCATTCTCAAACAAGCCTGACAGAAGCCCAAAATACCCTGCAGGGGGCATGAGCACAGCTGAATTTTTCTAGTCTGACATCAGTCTGCAAACATCCACTGATGAGCTATGTAGGTTTTGAAGGTGGAAGGGGCATGCACTATAACTGGGGAAAGGCCTCATTCCTCCCCCGAGCCATGCTCTCCCAGAATATCCCGTCTGTCTCTGATGTTGAGGAATCCTGGTAAATGAGGGGCCTTCAGGGAGCATAAGTTAGAATGGATGTTCAGCTAATCAGGGGATCTGATGCCCCCCTCCCATAACCATAAATCACCATAACACGCCTCCCTCTCAGCTGCATGCAGAACAAAATGGTGCAACACCTTTTGCACTGCAGTGAGTTCCAGCAGACTGATGTGCGCTGGGACCCCCGCCATGTACCTTTCACAGAGCCGGAGCCACAAGTCACGTCCCACCCGGTCAGGGAGGTATCTGAAAATATGTGGACATAGTGAGGAAAACATCCCAGCCGTACCCCCTCGCGGAGATGGTCGTGTGAATTTCAAAATGTAACTTCCCGACGTATCTGGAAGGGCATGTGAATCTTGCACTGTTGGTCCCACCTTGGATTCAGTCAAAGGTATCGGAACCAGCGCTGAAGATTCCTCATGTGCAGCAGGCCCAGGTTAACCACAGAGTGAGCTGCTGCCATCATCGCCAGGCGTGATATGACCATCCTCATTGGCACTGAGACTGTGGTCACCACGTCTCAGGTCAGCTGCAGAATTGCACCCACATGCTTGCCTGACAGTCCTTCAGTTATGGCTTGGGAGTCCAACAACAGCTCAAGATATGGCATCTTTTGGCTGGGTTGCAGGGCGCTCCGCAGGGGTTGATAGTAAAGCCTAGTTGTGTGACATGCCTAATGACTAACAAAGTATGGGCTTCCATTATCTGTTTGGAGTAGGCAAGAATCAACTCGTCATTTAAATCAGTCAGGATTCTCCTGTCTGATCGCGCAAAGTGCACAGGCACATTAAAAGGAAGTGTGCAGCGCCAGGGAATATTCGAATGGTGGGTGGGAAAACCTCCCACTGCAAAGTGCAGAAATTCTGGTGGTGTGAGAGAATGGAAATATGACAGTAGGAATCTGTCAAATCTACAGAGGCCATCCAGCCGGATGCACTCCAGTGAATGTTTGACCGTCAGCATGCAAAACGGCCTTCATGTAATGTAGAGAATGTGAATGTGGAGATCTAAAATGGGTCTCACAACCCCCCCCCAAACTTCTTGGGGGCCTGGAAATACAAGGAGTAAAATCCTGCCTGACCTTCCAAATGGGGGACCATGACTATGGCTTCCCTGTGAAGCAGCGAGCTTATTTCTTCCTTCATTGTCTCCTTCTTGATGGGATTGGGAAGATAAGTGTGAACAACACCCCTGAATGCAGGGAGTTTGCAAAAAAAATGTAGTGTGTATCCTTACCGCGAGGTTTTGTCTAAGCCGAGCTGAAAGTAGGGCGTATAGCCAATTCCATGTCTGATTGCTTTGCCTCTCAGGCACCGCTATCGGGTCGGCGGAGACAGTTAGTATGGGCCCACTTATCTCGTCCCTCTCTTCCCGAGAGGAAATGCATGGTGGCTGAGAAGCTAACATTAGCAACGATTTTGCTGCCTCTCTCAACTTTTCCTTCGATGATCCTCTATTGGTGAATGGCGGAGTTAAACTAGTTTCTGAATTAAGCAAAAATCCCTTGATGTTTTCATTCAGAAAATGTAAGTAATCTCAGAAATACACCAACCTGGGGAGTATGGCGTGTGACGAGATGCTCCGCAGTCCTGTCATTCGAATTGCCATTGTTGTTGACAAGCGTAGGGCTAGCTGTAATGGCATGCATCTGGCGCCTAATCTCTACGTCAGACGTAGCCACAGAAACAACTCAACAAAAATGGCAGCGGTCATCACTCGCTCTTAACAGGGAGCCAGGCCGTAAAGAGGAAATGGGGGGGAGAGCAGCCTTCATGCAGTGCTCATCCTTTAACTGTATTTGAAAAGAAAACATCCTCTTTGACATGTTGTGGGCTTGCTCGTCAAGAATTAAGCCCAGTAACCGTGATGCTATGATCACCATTTCGTGCTTGAGCCACAAGGACAGTGGGGAGGATCAGCATCCGGTCTTAATGCCACCATCGTCTGGACCGCCGAAATTTCTTCTGCCATCAGCTTGGTTCTGCAGTGAGTCAGGTGATCTAACGAGCCCACCAGGAAGGCTATGTTGTTAGCCAGTGCTCCATCCTGAGCAGCACTAGCATAAAAGTAGTTGAAGAGGCTGGCTATTACTCTGTCCCTCCCAATAGGAGCAAAAGCTGACTGCCTTGCCAAAGGGAGGCAAAGGGGAGGAGGCACACCCTGGCTGCATCGTCGATGGCAGGCACTCACGTATTCCTCTCCCAACACTCAATGGTGGAATAGAGCCCATACACAGCATCGTTTCCCAAAACCATCTTAAGGCAACGATGATTGTAGAATCCCTCTTATGACGCATTTGACATTTGGGGAGTGTTTCTGAAAACCATCATAACTTAAGACGCTTTCAGAAATTGTCATAGATCTATAAGTGCTGAAGACCACTCATTGAAAGCTACGTGCGTTTTAAGACCGGCAGGAGTCATTGCAAACTATTAAATTTTTTTCTGTGTGCGTGTATTTTTAATATTATCGTATTTAGTCATGACCACTGATGCTAATCGTGAATGAAAGTGGTGATTCATTGAGCTTGAATGGCAAATTTTTAATATACATTCACCAAAAAGGAACGACAATTACAGACATTATACCAATGATAATTACATTAACGAATAAAGACAAGAAGACATTACACGTTATAACAAAAAAGTTACAGCCTATATACACATTTCAGCAAATTAAAATATTATACTAGAGGAACCGTGAAAAGGAAAATTAAGAAAACAGATAAACGCGTCACGGTGCTGCTTAACACAACTGGAGTGCTCATCACAAGAGGGAAAAAAGAGGTGTATTCTAAAAGGAAGTGGGTATTCGCCCCGCAGCGGGGCGAATTGGGGGAAAGAGATGGGCTATCTGCCCCGCAGCAGGGTGGGCAAGAGAAGCAGTTCTGCTATTTGCCCTGCAGCTGAGCCAGTAAGAGATTTCATTTTATGATCTGCCCCACTCTTATAACTGTCCTTCCAAAGCGCTGCAGGGCAAACAGCCTCTTCCATTCTAAAAATGTCCAATAACTTGACAGGCCCCGAAACTAGCCATATATTCCGCATCTCTTAGCTGATTTATTACTGCCAGTCTGTTTTCAGCCACCTCCTCCTCATGCTCCAGGTCACGCAAGTGGGCCCGGACACTCGCCCAAACAGCAATGTTGTGCAGCACAGCATTTAGATGTAGAGAGGCGTAAGCCACTACTGAACCAGGGCATGCACCTGAGGTGCAACTCCCATCTCCCAGCTTGCTAGTAGTTGTGGGATTAGCCACCGGGGTAAAGAGGTATGGCCGAAATGGGTACCCACTGTCCCCAAGGAAAAGCCAGAGAACATGGTTTCTCACTGCTTCTTGACCATCACGTTTCACACCCCGTGTTGCGGTAATTTTCTTTGCATTGCTTTCCAAAATGATTGCTTTATTTTTAATAGTAAGGCTACCTTTAAATCTGTTGAATAAAGTGACTTTGCCTTCACTTCATCCAACATTACGCCCATTTCATCCAGAGGAAGAGCTAACTTTCTAGGCTGTTGTTTTGTATCCGCAATCGTTTAGAATGTTTTCTCGGTTTCGCTGAATTTCCGATTCTCAGTGGAGACCTAAGGGTGATAATTTGATTACAGAGTGACAATGCCTGAATGCGTCGGAAATGCCTCTGGAAACATTAGAGGAACCATGTGAGATTTGGTTTCAGGTGGGAAAAATATCCTAAAATATTCTAAATTCAAAGTATAACCATAATCACAGTTCGACAGAAAGAACTGGGCCAGGTTCATATGGCCATTTAAAATTACGGAGAGAGTGGGCAGCTGAGAAGCAAAAACTCATAAATCTGTCAAAATGCTGATAAAGAAGCTCTAGCAGGCCGCTCAAGGCCAACAAAATGAGCTAATCTTCCGGAATTACTATATCGGTAGTCAACCAAATAACTGTCCCATTGTATGCACACTCCAGTGTTCTGGAAAGATCCAAGACCAGCCAACTTGGGCATCCTAACTGACCTTCAGGTGAACCCAAGGTTGGGAGGTTCAAGTGCAGTCTTCGAGCGTCCCTGGAGGTCTAAAATGAATTTACACTATTATATAATGACAAACTTTTAACTAAGGGGGTAGGGTTGCTATATGACAATGTATCAATTAGAAATGAAATATGTTTAATAAGCCAGAAAGAGTCACATTTAATCCCACCAACGTAAAGGAACATGCCAAAAGGCTAATAAATACGAGGGTTTGGACAGTCGGCGGTTAATCGGCGTAGGGTGATAGATGTAGATTGAACGTTAGGTGGTTTGCGCAGACTAGCCTGGGTTTTATTATTTCACCTGGAGTTACTTACAATAAACCCAATTGCATCAGATTCTGGAGAATGTGTCCATTCCGTGGAGATAGATTTAAAAGGATGAGAGGAACACGTTCAATTGCTTGGACTGTTTTTTATATGACAGGATCTTATTTTCCACTTAAGGACAATAGACAAATCAAAGCACATTGGTGACTGGTGAGCTGAAGAGGATGAGAAAACATACCTTTACACAAATGACTGGTTTTGACGTGTTGACAATCATTCATTTAAATTAAAATTACGTGAACTCGGAAAACATGATTGATCATCATTAGCTTCAAAAAATAAAATAAATTGTATGGAGGCTAAGTTGCATTTCAATCCACGTTATTGAGTTGTGAATTCTTGCGGCGAATCTCCGTGTTTACTGTTATAATTTAAACAATCGTGAAGTACAAAAGCAAACGGGGTAGTTAAAAGAGTTGTTTATCTTTCTCGTAAAGCGCATGGAACATTTTTTTCCCTGAGTTCTAGTATTTAGTAGCCACAACATTGTATTTAGATGGAAGCTATGCATTTAACTGCCGATAGATTACTCTTATCATAAGAAAAAATTTTGTTCAAGGAGAATTATTGGAAACAAGTCAAGACTGCTAGTTATTTACGAGGATTTTTTTTTGTCCCTTAATTTCAGCTGAGTGGCCGTCACTGGCATGTCATCATTACTTTGTGTAGCCTACTATGCCTCCACTGCATAATACGCTTCATTTATTCCTACTATTTTATGTATATTTTATTTCATTTTGAGTGCATGACATGGCTTACTCAGGCCCTCACTTAAATTGGTCACTGTGGCCTGAAATCTCAGCACCAGTAAAGTGGACAGCGCAAATTGCGGTAACAAAGTACTTAACTTCCGTGCGCACGTTCCCGCGTAAGAGCTGCTTCGGGAAACGCACATCAACAACGAGGAATTTTCGTAAGATTGCTCGTAGCAAACCCTCGTAGAGCTCTACGATTGTTCGTTATTGGGAAACGAGGCCCACAACTCCCACGGACTTACCAGCTAGCAGAAAGGCCCACTCTTGTGTATAGCCAAAAATGGAGGCCATCTTCGGGAACACCACACTGGTGTGTGTGTGTGGCTTGTTTCTCGGCTGCGTGAGGAGGTCCATGGTAAAATCTTCAGCCTGCATCCAAGAGGGTGGCTGAGGGGGCAGAGGCATATCCATCTGGTAAGCCGCCGACTGGAAGAACCTAGGGGGGGCATCGATGGGATACCGATGTTCTGGTAGTGGATCGTCATCCTAGATCCTCTTCATAGATGCGACGATCATCTTCCTTGTCCTGCTCCCATAACGATTAGGAGGGGCCACCGTAGGCTCCTCAGATGGCGTTGGGCTAGCCTGGAGTGAACTGTGGCCGCCATTCCCTTTCCTCCTGAGGAGTATGATACAGGTGGTGCATGATTCTGCCTCAACCTGGTCCCGCCAGCCTAAGCAAAGGAAACATGCTTCATGCTGGTCTGACGGCGTCACAGGCGAGGCACAAAAAACACAAGCCTTTGACATACTGATGAATCATGACACTGGATAGTGATTGAAATTTGTGAATACTTTTTTCTTGAGTGGTCGATGAAAAAGGGGGATGACTGTGCTGCTGGCCCTCCTATGGGGCAGTGAGTATAATTTTCTTTCTCGGGCACAGAGACGGTGCCTCAAAGGGGTAAACCAATAGCAAAGCCCATTGGAGGGCTGCACACGTATGACGTAGAACTAAGTGTTGTATAAATAGTTCAATACAATGGTCTTGATGAATACTCTTTTTTTGATTAGCTGGCAGGTATGCATTAAAACCACACACTAAATACGTAGTTTGTTACAAGTTTAATCACTTTTCTCAATTCATCTGTGGCCAAAGCAATACAGCTGTCAGAGCTTATTCCTTATCAACTGCAGCATGCACAGCTGAGTTATTTAATTTATCTAATTGAAAAATTATGTTATACTTTTGAACAGAATAGCCATCATATTAAATGTACTGCAAGACAATTTCAGCATATAATTGAGCTTCATTTTAATACAAGCTACAGTGATGGAGCCATATCCATCGCTCACCTCACCAGTTCGTAATTTATTTATTTTGTGACTAACTGCCATGGTTGTAAAAGAGTAAAGTAGGTTTGTTCTGAGCCTAGTGGCTTATCAGGTTGGTGCTTAACCCCGGTCTCAGTAGCATGAGGTGTCTAGTGTTGCTACTCCCCCTGAGTGGGATGCTAGTCCATCACAGGTTAGCTGTCCCGCTTTTAATCAGGTCTCCCTGACTATTTGCTGGTACCCTGGGTGGAATGAGGCACTGTGAAAGTGAAGTGTTTTGCCCAAGAAGACACCACAAAGGCCATGGCAAGGACTCAAACTCGGGACCTTCCGAGTCAAGCACACTTAACCACAGTGCCACCGTATCCGCCCCAGGGTAGTAAAAGGGAACAAAATTAATCCATGTTTTGACAATGGCAAGCTCTTGCTTCATAACCATTCAATTTTGAGTATAAGACTTCAACCAAAAATTTGCTAATTCTTTTATTTTATACTGTTGGCTCTGGTAGGCGTCAGATGGGTCTCGCCTTCAAGTCACGTCACAAAACCATTTAACGCCCACCTTCCCCTTGATTATCGCTTAAATGGAATAGTTTCTGTTGAATGAGGACTATGGATCTGTTTACATACCTGGTCTTCAGGCGAGCTGCATTTATTTGCCTTTTTTATCTGTTTGAAGAGAGAAAAGGAAACAGAAGGTGAGACTTAAGTCTCGCAGGGCATAAACATAAATCTGGTATAACAAGGTTCAGACAGTGAATCTCGAAGCAGACCAATTCTAGAAAGCGTCAGTATAGACTATGTATGGACCAGGGTAATACTACTTCTGGCTTGTGAAAGAGCAGTTTGTCATTTAGTTTGCGTGCTGATAATCTTTTCTAGGTGTTATATATTTTCTTTCACTTTGCCTCAAAGGGGAATTTATTGCATTTTTTTTTTGGCTGGTTTGGAACCAACATCAGCTTGAATGTATTTAGTATTTTCTTTTTTATATTTATATATATATATATATATATATATATATATATATATATATATTTATTTAAATTTTTTTTAAAAATTTGGCATCTCCAATCCCACCCAAATCTGGAATGCCCAATTGAGGAACTATGTACAAGTCTTGCTTGTATGCGATCCCTTGTTGCCAATTCAGGAGAGAGGGACGGTTCACGGCTCTCCTCCAAAGCACGTGCCCATCAATCCTGCTTCTTTACACTCAATGGTTGAATCCTCGCAAGTTCAGAACGAGGGTGGAGGACACCCGAACATGAACAAGCTTAGAATCTTCCTGACGAGCGCCTGGCTGGCCAACAGGAGGCGCTTGAACAACGAACAAAGCAACCATTTTATTTTTCCCTTCCCGGCAGCTCCTTCCCAATTTGCATCCCTGTAGCGCAATGGCCAATTGTGCGCTACTTCTGAAAAAGCTGCCGACCACTGCCGGTTGGTACGACCGTCACTTCTGCTCCGCAATGCGGTGCTCTAACCAAGTGAGCTATCCGGCAGCTTGTATTTATTATTTTCATGTCAACCCCATAAGTGAAAATAAGTGCATAATTCCATCACCTGGGGACCTGGGTCTTTACCTTGTACTTGTAGTGCCATAGTAACACCATTGTCACAAATGTTTAATATTTCAAAATATTACATATTAAATTATGTGTATGCTATGTCCATTTGAGAAATGCAGCTGTGAACAGTTAAAACTGACACAGAAAAAAAACATTAATGTGAGATGGAGCCATGTGTTCCTGATGAATGTGACAATCATTTCCTAAAGTAATCACTCTTCTTGTGTATGCATGATTAATATGTACCACTCATCTGCTTGTAAGCATAGGAGTACTGTGCGATTTTCCTATCGTTTATACATTATCATTCGATTGCTCCTGACAAATGTTTTAACGGGGAACTACACGCAGTGAAGAATAACTTGTTTCCTCCCTTAAACAGTTATTGTACATCTTGTCATTCACCTCTACATAACAGGCCATATTAATGAACAACACTTGGGCTTTCTTTACTGGCAGGTCACACTGGACATGGGCTCGGTCAAGCAGGAGTTAACATATGGGGCAAAAAAAATGAATACCTGTGTGAAGTAATTAAGTCACTAAATAACTCTTCTGTGATTTTGGGGGTCAAAGTTTTCAAAACATGTTGCAGGTATATACAAACCCCAATTCCAATGAAGTCGGGGCATTGTGGAAAATGTGAAGAAAAACAGAATACAATGATTTGCAAATCCTTTTCGACCTATATTCAATTGAGTACAACACTACAAAGACAAGATATTTAATGTTCAAACTGATAAACTTTATTGTTTTCTTTTTGAAATATTAACACTTGCAAAAAAAAAAAAAAATCAGGAAGGGGGCAAATACTTTTATTTGCCCCTTCCTGATTTCTTATTTTTTTGCATATTTGTCACACTTAAATATTTCAAATCATCAAACAAATTTTAATACTAGACATAAATAACCTGAGTAAAGACAAAATGCAGTTTTTAAACCAGATAACTCGGTTGCCACAGGGACCGAGTCGTGTATCTCCCCGATCCCCAAATTTCAAACAAAATGGCCGCCAGCAGCCATATTGGACATCCGAAATTGACGAAAATCGGTCTTGAGCATTATCATATAAATATATATATATATCTTTGTCTGTGTAAAATTTGAAAACATTCCTGTAATAATTGTGGCTTCCAGAGCCCGGAACATAAAAAAATTTTGGACAAAATGGCCACCGGCAGCCATATTGGACATCAGAAATTGACGAAAATCGGTCTTGAGCATTATCATATGTGTATATATATATATCTTTGTCTGTGTAAAATTTGAAAACATTCCTATAATAATTGCGGCTTCCAGAGCCCGGAACATAAAATCTCTGCGGCTGTGATGGCTGGTGTTTCGAGACGCCAAATGCAGTGGCCGGAATGTAAGAGAGACAAACACAGACAAAATAGGAGAGAGGCACTCGCGCTTCCAAAGGACATAAATCTAGTCCGAGTGAAATAAGGAAGCAGAGCGAGCTAGACAGTACGAAACAAAGGAAAAATCTCGGGAACCAAGGTAAAAAGACAAAGCAACAGACGGTGCACAGAAAGAGGAAAGGAAGGAGAAAGATTCCCTTTACTAACTAACACTTTCCTTTTTTGCAATTAATTCCTCAACACTTCTAGAGATCTTACGGGCTACAGTGCAATGGTAACACTGACACTCTACCAAAGGTGATGAAGCGGAATTTGGGCTTAAATAGAGTCCGGGCGCCGCCCAAAGAATCCGATTGTGGGCAAAACGATATCGTCCTGGACGAGAGTAACAAAGAAAGCTCGCCAGCCTTCAAAAACCATGACAGGACCCCCCCCCCTCTAAGGGACAGCTCCAGAAGTCCCTAAGGAACCCCGTGCGCGGAACTCAGAAATAAGCGTGGAATCCACAATATCCCGAGAAGGGACCCAGCAGCGCTCCTCAGGGCCATATCCCTCCCAGTCAACAAGAAACTGGACCCCACGACCAACACGCCTCTCAGCAAGAATGCGGCGCACGGTGTAAACCGGCCCCTCCTCAACCATTCGCAGTGGCGGCGGGGGTGTGTCGGCAGGTGCCAGGACGCTAGTGCTAACTGGCTTAATCCGAGAGACATGGAATGACGGATGGATGCGTAAAGATCTAGGGAGCTTTAACTGGACAGTGACTGGATTGATCTTCTGCACTATCTTGAACGGGCTAATATAGCGGGGCACCAGTTTTCGGGATTCTACCTTCAAGGGGAGGTCTCGGGTAGACAGCCAAACTCTCTGACCAACCCGATAAGATGGGGCCAAACGACGCCTTCTATCAGCGGCGGATTTTTGTTTGAGCCCCAAGCGCAACAGAGAAGAACGGACCCTGGTCCAAACCGACCGACAGCGGCATTTAATGAAATGGTTGACCGAGGAACCTCGGAATCATTCTCAGTCTCAAGAAACAGTGGGGGTTGGTAACCCACCTGAGCTTCAAACGGGGAAAGACCCGTGGAGGAATTACTCAGTGAGTTATGGGAATACTCGGCCCATGCTAAAAATCGACTCCATGAGGATGGATTATCCGCCGCTAAACATCGAAGAGTGTTTTCCAAAGACTGATTAGTACGCTCAGTCTGCTCGTTGGTCTCTGGGTGGGACCCAGAGGAGAGACTCACAGTGGCCCCCAACTGTTGGCAAAACGCCCACCAGAATCTGGTTGTAAACTGAGGGCCTCGATCAGAGACAACATCTTGCGGAATCCCATGCAGCCGGAACACATGATTAACCACAAGAAGGGGCTGAAGGCAGCTTGGGTAGCGCAACAAAATGAGCGATCTTAGAAAAACGGTCAACCATGACCAGGATGACCGTGTTGCCTTCAGACTCAGGCAGCCCAGTAACAAAATCCAGCGCAATATGCTTCCAAGGGTGCCTGGGAACATGCAATAGTCGCAGCAAGCCAGAGGGAGGTGGAAGTTTTGTTCCTGGAGCATATGCCACAGGTAGCAACAAATTCCCGAAAGTCCCTCATCATACCGGGCCACCAAAAACGTCGGGCCAGGAACTGCTTAGTCCGATGGGCTCCGGGGTGCCCCGCCAAGTGCGAAGAGTGTCCCCACTGGAGGACCTGTGGCCTAACCCTAGGCAGGACGGACAAACAAACAGCCAGGAGGCTCCCCCCCAGGACCGGGATCGGTCTTCAAAGCCTCCTGAACCACCACCTCAATCTCCCATTGAATGGGCGCCACAATCTGAGCCGCCGGAATAACTGGCTCTGGGGTAGGATCGCGATCAGAGCGGTCGTGAATTCGAGACAAGGCGTCAGGCTTAATGTTTTTAGAGCCAGGGTGGTAAGTTAGCATGAAATTAAAGCGGTTGAAGAACAATGACCACCACGCCAGCCAGAAATTACGTCGCTTGGTCTGCTGAATATACTGGAGATTTTTATGGTCTGTCCATAGCAAAAACAGGGGTTCAGCTCCCTCCAACCAGTGGCGCCACTCTTCAAGCACCAACTTGACCGCCAATAATTCCCGGTCATCAATGCTGTAATTCCTTTCCGCGGCAGACAAAGACTGGGAGAAGTATGCGCATGGGTGTAGCTTATTATCCCAAAAGGGGCGCTGGGAGAAAATAGCACCCACGCCAATCTCTGAAGCATCCACCTCCACCACAAATGGGAGGGAGGGATCGAGCAAAACCAGAAAGGGCTCTGAGCTAAAGCGTTTAATTCCTGAAAGGCAGCATCAGCCACTGGAGACCAAAAAAACGCTGAGGAGGTATTCTTCCTGGTGAGCGCAATAATGGGGGCAGCAACTGCGCTAAAATTAAAGATAAACCTCCGATAAAAATTAGCAAAGCCCAAGAAGTGTTGGACCTCCTTAACACTTTGAGGGGCAGGCCAATTCCTGACCGCAGCCACCTTGTCCGGGTCCATGCGGACCGACCCCTTGGAAACAATAAAGCTAAGAAACGAGACAGTTTGGGCGTGAAAGACACATTTCTCGGCCTAGACAAAAAGCTTAGCATTAAGGAGGGCCTCAAGCACACGTCTGACCTGTTGTTTATGCTCCGAGAGTGTTGAAGAAAAAAAAAATCAAAATGTCGTCAAGATAAACTAAGACGAATTTCTCCGAAATCTCTCGGAGGACGTCGTTAACGAGTGCCTGGAACACCAAGGGGGTGTTAACCAATCCGAACGGCGAGACTAAATATTCGTAGTACCCGTTGTGAGTGTTAAATGCCGTTTTCCACTCGTCCCCCTCCCGAATGAGAACTAAGTTCTAAGCATTACGGAGATCTAGCTTGGTAAAAAATGACGCCTCCTGCAGACGTTCAAACGCGGAATTGATCAATGGAAGGGGGTATTGGTTTTTAATGGTGATTTTATTCAAACCCCTATAATCAATACAGGGTCTCAAACCGCCATCCTTTTTTCCCACAAAAAACCCCCGCTCCGGCAGGAGACGTGGACGGCCGAATAAAACCATTAGCTAGAGCTTCCTGAATATATTCTCGCATGGCCTTACGCTCAGGCCCTGATAGCGAACCCCGAGGAGGGGTAGTACCAGGGTAGAGATTGATCTCGCAATTGTACAGGTGATGAGGAGGCAAAGTTGAGGCTCGTTGTTTACTAAAAACCTCGGCGAGATCATGTTACGACCCAGTACATTTATGCTGCCCCTAGTGGCAGGAGGACCTTTTTTGTGTGTCTTAAGTGTTTAATTGCAGGATTGGTGGCACCTGGAAACACCCTATAAGAAGAGTTTGGTGTTGTGTGAAGAGGGCTCTCAACTGCCAGCCTGTTCTCCAGCAGCCACTCATTGCCCTGGCCAGCTCTCTTCATTTTTGGGCCAGCTGTTTTTTCAGATAAAGTGTTTTTAGAAATTAAATCCTATTTTTTTTTAACAACCATGTTCTCCCATTTCATGTTGCGATCAGTCAGTGGGCTGGTCGTAACAGATTGGGCGCTCGTCCGGGAGATATAATCTACTTAAGTTAAACCCTAGACAGTTTTGCTTCTTTGCTCTGGTATATACATCGTGAGTGTTTTGAGCATTACGGTGCCTCTCCCCAGTTAGTCAATCGTCGGGCAGGTCCTGTGGGGCTTGTCAATTTGTTATTTTGCCTTTTTTGTTTTTGGTGGAAATTCTGGGTGGGGGTACGCTTCGGAGCACAGTTAGTTGACTTCTCAATTGGTTTTCTAACCATGCTCACGAGTTCAGCGTTCAAAGTTGCCTCGAGCCCGGAAGGAACACTGAAGACTAGTGCAGGTCATAGTTAAGTAGATGGAACTGTGCAGTTAGTCAGGATCTGGGGAAGCCTCTGATTGTTCGTTGAACATTCCAGAGCAGTGTAATGATTATCACCTGTTTTGGAGTTTGCTGATTGGGTTGATTTGAGGTGAAGATAACTCTGGTTAATTGTTGCTTATTACTACTTTGTATTTTGTTGTTCGCTAGATGTTTGCACACGAATGTTCCAGCTCCCTCAGTGGTCGATTGCATGTTGGTTTATGGACCCTCTTTTTTGTCTTGTCATCAGATTAATTGATTGTACCTGAAGTTTCCTGTTGGAGGGGAGTGGCTTTGCTAACTTGTGTCATGGGAGAATTTGAGCACTGATGGTTCTTGTGACCTTTGGCTTCAGCTTATTTGGAACATTCAGGTGCTACATTTTTGGTGAGTTTCTTCTTGTGTTGGTGGTTCAGTGACACTATCTGGCTGTGTTCGGAGTAATTTTTGGCATGTGATTTCGCTAGGTTTGGTTGAGTGGACTGGCTGTGATTTTCAAATGTTTGGCAATATTTACTGGTGCTAATTTCCTGCCTTTTCTAGAGAGACCTGGAGATATGTATGTACCGTTGTATGCTATGGCAAATACGCCATGTGTCTTTGGTGTTGGACTCTGCATGGCCGTTTTTGGTGTATGGCGCTGCCCAGGAGGGTCCTTTGTGTGCCTTTGTTATCTGGGACCCGGAATTCGTTCACTAGCCACATGGACTAGCTTTGGTGTGTGTCCGGGGATCTGGAATTCGTTCGCTAGCCACGTGGACTAGCTTTGGTGTGCGTCCGGGGATCTGGAATTTGTTCGCTAGCCACGTGGACTAGCTTTGGTGTGTGTCCGGGGATCCGGAATTCGTTCACTAGCCACGTGGGCTAGCTTTGTGTGTGTCCGGGGATCCGGAATTCGTTTGCTAGCCACGTGGGCTAGCTTTGTGTGTGTCTGGGGATCCGGAATTCGTTCGCTAGCCACGTGGGCTAACTTTGTGTGTGTCTGGGGATCCGGAGTTCGTTTGCTAGCCACGTGGGCTAGCTATGTATTGTTAAATCTGGAGCTTTAAGTTCATCTCGTTGTCCTGAATATTTCACACTTTTGGTTAATTTTTATTGTCCTGTCTGCCTGGGAGCTCCGTGTGTTCCTCTTCGGTCCCCTTGGACTATTGTTTGGTGACTGGAGTCACCATTTAAGGGAGGGGGTGTTACGACCCAGTACATTTATGCTGCCCCTAGTGGCAGGAGGACCTTTTTTGTGTGTCTTAAGTGTTTAATTGCAGGATTGGTGGCACCTGGAAACACCCTATAAGAAGAGTTTGGTGTTGTGTGAAGAGGGCTCTCAACTGCCAGCCTGTTCTCCAGCAGCCACTCGTTGCCCTGGCCAGCTCTCTTCATTTTTGGGCCAGCTGTTTTTTCAGATAAAGTGTTTTTAGAAATTAAATCCTATTTTTTTTTAACAACCATGTTGTTCTCCCATTTCATGTTGCGATCAGTCAGTGGGCTGGTCGTAACAATCAGCATAATCATTTGGAACATTAGAAGGCAAAGCAAAGTTCAGGGTGGCCCCCAATTCCTCACCCTGTTCAGAACCTAACGTCTCGGTACCTGATTCTGAATCGGAAAAATCCTCTAAAAGGTAATCGTCCTCTGGCTGACGCCAATCAAATTGAGGATCCCATTCCAACCCCTCCTCTGCCCCTTTTTCTAGTTTAGGAGGGGACGGTGAGACAACCTCCTCACACTCGCTCCAGGCAGCCTGCCCCATAGCTTGAGGTCTGGGAAAACAAGCCACATTCTCTCTACAATGGGACCTATAATTGGCACCCCAGTGGACAATAGGATTATTCTGTTCCCCCCAAGTAATGCAAGGCATATGTTCCCGTAGCCAAGAATGCCCTAAAACAATGGGAAAAGCAGGGGAACTGATTATAAAGAACCGAACCTCCTCCGAATGGCCACCAAAGGAAATGAACATATTTAGCGGTTCAGAAACCTCGGTTATCACTCCCGTTCCAAGCGGGCGACCGTCCAAAGTTCTCACAGAGTGTGGCTGTGAAAGAGGACAGGTGGGAACGGAGTGCCTCCAAGCCCACTCAACATCCATGAAACAATTCACGGCGCCCGAATTCACGAACGCTTCAGTAATAACTCTCTTGCTCCCCACAGTCAGTTCAACAGGGATTAGTGTTCGGAAGGGAAATTGTGTCTGCCCCTCTAGCGCCCCCCAAACCCCTAGAGGGATTTTCCTGCTTCCCTGAAGCTTTGGGCAACATGGACTGGTATGACCCGGTTTATTACAATTAAAGCAGATTATTCTTCTGCGAGCAGGTTTGTGAGTCCGACTCTCAAACGAGCTATTATCTTGCATGGCCTCAACCGGAGTGGAATTTTCAATGGGTGGAATAGGAACCGCACACTTGCCACTAGCAGCCTTGGCCCCATTGTCAGCAAGCGGCAATCTATTTAGTTTCTCCCTGTTACGTTCGCGGATGCGATTGTCAATTCGCACCGCAGTGCGAATGAAAGAATCGAAAGTCAAACAGGGCTCCAATGTAGTCAACGCGTCTTTTACCTCCTCAGAGAGAGCATGACTGAACACAGTCACAAGAGGAGCCTCCGGCCAGCCTGTCTCTGTCGCCAGGGAGCGAAATAAAATAGAAAACTCTGCGGTACTTTCTTTGCCCTGTTTCAGATGCATCAAATGCGTAGCGGTCCTGACCACAAATATCCTGATCAAAAACTGACACCATCTCCCTAACAAGAGCCTCCACAGAATTTACGACCGGTGAATTAGATCTGATAAGTGGGCCGACCCAAGTGAGTGCTGTGCAAGCCAACAGGGATAATATAAATGCCACCCGAGAATCCTCATTAACAAATCGTGATGGCTGAGCCGTAAAAAATATCTCACATTGGGCGATGAAATCCTTACATTTTCCGGCCTCGCTGCTATATCTTTGGGGCAATTGTAATTTTGGTTCTCGAGGAAGGTGTGTGGGCGATGCTTGTGCAACATTGTGTGAAACTTGTGTTGACAGGGATCTAATACTCTCGGTCAAGCTTAACAGAACGCCCTCCTGCTTTTGCAACGAATTCTCCTGAAGGCGGAGTCTCTCAGCCAAACCAGCCTGCTGGTTGCCCAGGCTGGAGAGCCCCTTGCCAAGACCAGAAAGCATAGCTTGCTGGCTGTTGACAACCTTTTCAATCTCGGCCACAGCTGACGTCTCCATGTTGGCTAGAGTGAACTGTGATGGCTGGTGTTTCGAGACGCCAAATGCAGTGGCCAGAACAAAAGGAAGTACAGGAATGTAAGAGAGACAAACACAGACAAAATAGGAGAGGGACTCGCGTTTCCAAAGGACATAAATCTAGTCCGAGTGAAATAAGGAAGCAAAGCGAGCTAGACAGTACGAAACAAAGGAAAAAATCTCGGGAACCGAGGTAAAAAGACAAAGCACCAGACGGTGCACAGAAAGAGGAAAGGAAGGAGAAAGATTCCCTTTCCTAACTAACACTTTCCTTTTTTGCAACTAATTCCTCAACACTTCTCTAGCTAATCTTGCGGGCTACAGTGCAATGGTAACACTAACAATCTAGCAAAGGTGGCGAGGCGGAACTTGGGCTTAAATAGAGTCTGGCGCCGCCCAGTTGGCCAAAGAATCCGATTGTGGGCAAAACGATATCGTCCTGGACGAGAGTAACAAAGAAAGCTCGCCAGCCTCCAAAAACCATGACAGCGGCGGCGGCCCCGGAACTAAACCATAGTATCTCCCGACTATCGTCGATGATTTCATTTATTGAGGGAAACAGCTATCCAAACCTACCTGGCCCTATGTGAAGAAGTATTTTATCTCTAAATCTAGTAACTGGTTGTGCCACCCTCGGCGACAAAAACTGCAATCAAGCGTTTGTGATAACTGGCGATGAGCCTTTCACATTGCGGTGGAGGAATTTTGGCCGTCTCTTCTTTGCAGAATTGTTTTAATTCAGCCACATTAGAGGGTTTTCAAGCATGAACGGCCTGTTTAAGGTCATGCCACAGAATCTCAATCGGATTTAAGTCTGGACTTTGACTAGACCACTTCAAAACCTTCATTTTGGTCTTTTTTAAGCCATTCAGAGGTTGACTTGCTGGTGTGTTTCGGATCATTGTCCTGCTGCATAACCCAAGTGCACTTTAGCTTGAGGTCATGAACTGATGGTCGGACATTCTCCTTCTTCAGGATTTTTTGTAGAGAGCATAATTCATGGTTCCATCAATTACGGCAAGTCGTCCAGGTCCTGAAGCAGCAAAGCATTCCCAAACCATCACACTAGCACCACCAAGTATGATGTTCTTTTTATGAAATGCTGTGTTAGTTTTACGGCAGATGTAACGGGACGCACACCTTCCAAATAGTTCAACTTTTGTCTCGTCAATCCACAGAATATTTTCCCAAAATTCTTGGGGATCATCAAGATGTTTTTTTTTTGGCAAATGTTAGACGAGCCTTTGTGTTTTTTGGTCAGCAGTGATTTTTGCCTTGGAACTCTCCCATGGATGCCATTTTTGCCCTGTCTCTTTCTTCTTGTTAAATCATGAACACTGACTTTAACTGAGGCAAGTGAGGCCTGCAGTTCTTTAGATGATGTTTAGGGTTCTTTTGTGACCTCCTGGATGAGTCGTCGATGCGCTCTTGGAGTAATTTTGGTGGGTCGGCCACTCCTAGGAAGGTAAACCACTGTTCCAAGTTTTTTCCATTTGTGGATAATGGCTCTCACTGTGGTTTGCTGGAGTCCCAAAGCCTTAGAAATGGCTTTGTAAAGCCTGTATCCCACTGGGGTCGCGACTATTTGGGGACATTTGCGACTGTCATTCTGCAGAATGTCTGCAGAATTTTTCTGTGTTTGTGGAGGTCGTCATGTTGTTGCGGGAATTTTGAACATGTTCAAAGATTTGTTGGCAACAACTGTGGTCGCCAAGGTTTTGAAATGTGCGCCAAATTGTCAACAGAATGTCTGCAGAATGTCTTCAGATTGTCTTGAGAATAAGGGGGCAAAAATTCATGAAACAATCACGAAACTGTCAGCAGAATGTCTTCAGAATGTCTAAACAATGTCTTAAGAATGTCATCAGACATTTCTAAGACATATTGAAGACTTTTTGTGTAATTCCCGCCCATTCCGTGCATGCGCAGTCAGTACTGCCATCTTCTTTTTTTTCTTTTTTTTTTCGAATAAATTTCGCATCTCCAATCCTGCCCAATTGGGGAACTATGCACAAGGCTTGCTCATATGCGACCCCCTGTTGCCAATTCAGGAGCGTGAAGACAGTCCGGGGCTCTCCACCGAAGCACACGTCTGTCAGCCACTGCTTCTAATACACTCATTGGCTGAATCCTCGCAAGTTCAGAACGAGGGCAGAGGATACCCAAACATGAACAAGCTTAGAATCTTCCTGACGATCGCCCGGTTGGCCAACAGGAGGCGCTAAAGCAACGAACAAGGCAGCCATTTTTTATATGACCCTTCCCAGCAGACCCTTCCCAATATGCATCCCTGTAGCGCAATGGCCAATTGTGCACTACTCTGAAAAAAGCTGCCGACCACTGCCAGTTGGTATGACTGGGGCTCAAACCCGCGCCGTGATAGCCACTTCTGCTTTGCAATGTGGTGCTTTAACTGAATGAGCTATTAGGCAGCTTTAGTAATGCCATCTTGACAACATCAGACACAAAAGTACATGCCACGACAAATCTATTGTGTTTGATTCAGTGGGACTGCAACTCTGTTTGCGTACTTTGTCTTGAAACAGTCGCCAATTTTGGACACAAAGTGTTTGAATGGTCGCAAATCATATGCCTCTTCAGTCTATTGTTATGTCCCGCTCGTTTTCAGAATTGGCATAAATTAACTTTCTCAACCTATCCGGTTTAAAGTATAACTCCTGTTCATTTTGAGTGTATAGAAATCAAAATCCTCGCTAGCCAGCCCAGTATAGAGACCATGGATCAGCTCGAAGCCCTGCAAGCAATTGTGAAGATTGCTGTGATGCAATCCCGGAGGAAGAGGAGAAGATACTGGGTGCATCCCATGCGCCACAGTCGGAAAGAGCACAGAGAGTACCACCGTTTCGTCCAAGAGCTGCAGCTAGACGACTCGGTCTTCCAGCAGGATTTCAGATTGCAGAAGGGGAATTTGATTATCTGTTGAGCCGCGTGGGACCGCAGATTGCGAGGTGCTCTGCATTGCGAGAAGCCATCGGTGCAGCTGAGCGTCTCACTATTTGTCCTCAGATTCAGTTTTAGTACAATTATAAAATTGTCGATGCACCACAGTACCTACAGCAGGGGAGCACGGTGGTTTAAATATCATTGAATATAGTGTTATATACTATAGACCTACATCTCGGGTATACAGTATAAACAAGAGGCTCCTCAGAGCCTGTACTCGGGCTGGGTCTAGGCCTGGGCCAATCCATAGATATATATATTTAGAACTCTAGATTGCTGATGATGTCATATTTACATTATCCAAAGTGAAGCACCCGGCCGCCATATTGATACACCCAACTTCTTCATAAAAATGAATGGTTTCCTATGAGGCCAATTTCAAATAAGTCAATATAAGCATTAAAATGCCGAGACGTGCGGCTGCCTTTTGCAGCAATAGTCATTTGAAGGGCTGTAATAAAGCGTTTCATGCGTAAGTTAACGTAGAAACGAAAATTTGTCACTTTAATAAAAAAAATTGCGTTCGCTTGCTAGCTAGCTAATTAGCCGTCCCATTGACTTAAATAGACCGCCGACTAAAGTAAACGCTCGCGGTCGATAATGGTCTCCAGCAAGCTACCTTGGTACCCTTACCGTCGCGGGGACTGCATTGACTAAGCAGTCAATAAAATGAACAAGGTGGCTAACTAGCTAGCTACTCGTAATTGACATTCAAGGACAATATTTCTTTCCTGCATAATATTTAAAACAATGGACGAGTCGCTTTGTCTGTTTATACTAAGTTCCAAAAAAAAAGGAGGGGAGAAAGGCTTGGCTGTTAGAAATCAGGAGAAAAAAACCCTTTCTCTATCCCCTCGATCCGTGTTGTGCAGTGATTATTTTTTGAGAGCAGTGTTATTATGGGACAGGGGCAAAGATGACGCTTAGTAAAGGAGCAGCCAGAGTTAACTAGCACTTCCATTTAACAACGTTGGCATTAGCCATATGACTCAGTATGAACAATTCAGTCAACGGCAAATATGCTCAATCAGGGTACAATGAAGTGAGGAAACCAGAGAGTGATTTGATAATGTATACGGACATTCATCGACGTTGCTTATAACGGTGAAAACTTCGAAGCAATGATCTTATCAAAGGGTCATTAAAAGCCTCAGTCACCTTAACTGAACTTTTCTGCTCGCACTTGAACATTGACACCGAGTAACATTTCGATCTTCCCTTTAGTAAGTGCGCTGCTTTCCAGCCTCCAAAAAAGCACATATTTAGGGAGAGAAAATGTTGCTCTGCACAGCGATACCAAAATCACCCTGACTCGCATGCAATTGTCTTTGAAAATATAATTTTACAGTAGGCAAAAATAATGGGAGTGTACGAGCGAATTTAACTCCCGGAACAGATGCTTCACTTGAGCGTACCCTATCAGCAATGTAGTGTTTATTTATGGGCCAATCGCGACCCTGAAAAAAAAAGAAGATCCGGAGCCGAAACTTAAGACTCGTGGCCTACTGGCCCGAGTAATAAACAAGTCAAAGACCTTAATGACGATCATTATGCAGGTAACTGTGACTTGATTTAAATTTACATAATGATGTTCAAGAGTCATGTTGAAAATAATGTCAACATTGACACTGCGCCGAGGAAAATGGTTTGTATTTCTAAAAATCGCACTGAATGCACATCTATTTCCAATGTCACAATATGCTTTTGTTAATAAGACATACAGTAACTTCTCTTAGTTTGGGAAAAAAAAGCTGCCGTTACTCAAGTTAAGCTTAAAGTTACGTGACGTGAAACAATCATTTCGTTAACTTTAATTGATTAGACAGGAGTTCCGTGCATTTCATTCAAAAATACGGGCAACAGCTGATACGATATCATTTAACATATCTGTACACGTGTGAAACTGGTATTGCATCAGATCATGTGTTGCTACAAATAGACTGTTATACAGACATACCAACAGAGGGTGCTAAATAATGAACAAAATAAACAAATAGCTAACCAGTAAGGCAGCACAAACAGTATTCAACAAACCACGCCACTTTCTCATAAGCACACCATTTTTGTAGTAAAAACAGACAGGAACTTGAGTAGCCTCTTGTTCACTTGCAGCCTGTGGTAAAAGATGCGCTAGATCACGAGCTTGTTGTTGCTCCTGAATAAGTTGTTTCCGAGACAGAATGTCATTGGAATGACCTGACAAAGACAAGTCTGAAGATTTCCCAGACATCTCAGAAGGACTGGATGGTTCCTGACGAAAAGACTGCCCAATGAAGGTGTCAGCCAGGTTGAAGTCCAGGTCAGCATCATGTTGAATAGCCTTTTTGGCCATAGAATGAGTAACTGCACATGAAGGATAGAGGTCTGGAATTTCCTCCTCAATAGATTCAGATTCTTGATCAATCAAAGGAGTGTCAGTTACAACAGGGTAGGGCACAACCTTATCCCCAGCAAGATCATTACCAAGAAGCAAATGAACACCTTTGAAAGGAAGAGAAGACCTAACACCAACAGTAACAGGCCCAGAGACCGAGTCTGATTTGAGATGAACATTATGGAGAGGTACACTTTTAAAACCACATTGTACTCCTTGAATAAGGACATGAGCCTGAGTAGACGTTTTGTCCGAAAAAGGCAGAATATCTGCAAGAATAAGAGATTGGGAAGACCCAGTATCCCTTAGAATTCAAACAGGAGCAGATGAGGAAAAATCATGTGAAAGTGAGACAAAGCCATCGGTGATGAATGGCTCAAAACCCTCCATAACAGAATCAGACACAGAAGGTAGAAGATCAGGCAAACTGACCTTTGATACAAGAGATTCTCTCCTAGTGACAGCAGTTGGCTTGGTTTCTTCTCGTTGTTTTTTCTTGAAAGCATAACACTCAGAAATAAGGTGACCTTGCTTTTTGCAGTATTTGCAAGACACAGAAGGTAAAGAATCAGAGGATTGCTTCTCACTGGAGAGTTTCCTCTCAGAAGTGGCCTTGGAATCATCAGAAGTGTTATTAGAAGAAGTCTTGGACTGAGACTTGCCTTGAAATTTAGAAAAAGTGGATTTTTGGACAAAAGAAGACTTACGAGTCAATGCATGACTATCAGCCAGGGAGGAAACATCTTGCAAAGTATTGGCTTGTTTCTCCTCAAGGAAAGTCCTGATATCAGGCTGGACACACCTTTTGAATTCCTCAACCAGAATAAGTTGCCTCATTCTGCCAAAATCTTTCTCAATTTTCATGGAATTACACCACTGATCAAACCACTGTTCCTTCAACCTGCCAAATTCAACATGAGTTTGACTGACTTCCTTGCGAGAATTCCTAAATTTTTGCCTGTAAGCCTCGGGGACCAATTCATAATCCTTCAGAATGACAGATTTGACAAAATCATAATTAGAACACTGTTGGACAGATAACTGGTTATAGATTTTCCTAGCTTTACCAGTAAGAACACTTTGTAACATCATTGTCCAGTGCTCTTTTGGCCATTTCAAATTTTCAGCAATTTTTCTCAAAATGGATAAAGTATTGGTCTACATCATTTTCTAGGAAGGGAGAATAAAGTCTGATGTGTTTAACCACATCAAAATGATCAGAAAGTCCAAAAGATTTTGTGACAGTACCTGCTTCTATTTTCTTCATTTCCAGTTCATACTGCATCCTTTTTTCTTCTAGTTCTAGTTGTTTCTCTTTCTCCAACCTTCTTTCTTCCAGTTCTTTCTCCAACCTTCTTTCATCTAGTTCTTTCTCTTTCTCCAACCTTCTTTCCTCCAGGTCTAGTTGTTTCAGGGGTAGCTGCATCTCAAGTCTTTGCATCTCTGTTGCAGACACTTCCACATCATTAATCAATTCCGCTGCTTCTTCCCCAAAGATCTCTTCATCGATGAAATGTTGCACCAAAATGTTCAATATTTCTTGTTTCTTCATTGATGATTTCACATCAGATAATCCAAGGTTTGAGGCTATTTGCAGCAAGTCCTTCTTCTTTGCCAGCACAGTTGATTCCGGGGTTGGAGTTTTCAGAAAATTTTCAACATCAAAAGTCATGATTGCTGGTTTTTCAAATAGTCACAAGATTTAAAATGATAGTTCAGCTTTAATCTTTGGTGAATCCAATGGTTGATCCAATGAATGGTTTATCTCGGTAGAACCTCCAATTTGTTATGACTTGAAAATCACAACAAAGAGAACCAGCAATGACAACTTACACAAATTTATTCTTCTCTGATTAGGTCCAAAAATTTCTACTAATAATCCACTGTGCAATCTTATAATAACACTCCAATGCCACTCTGATGCAAAACTCAAAAAACCTCCAACTGACCAAAATCACAGCATTTATAAAGACTAGGAACATTCTGGAAAGACCAACAGGATTCCTGGGTGATCTGGCCTTCTCCAAGTAAGAAGATGTCAGAAACTTCTAGAAAGCACTAGTCTTTTTCATCACAAACAAGTGGTATTGCATCAGATCATGTGTTGCTACAAATAGACTGTTATACAGACATACCAACAGAGGCTGCTAAATGATGAACAAAATAAACAAATAGCTAACCAGTAAGGCAGCACAAACAGTATCCAACAAACCTCCATTTACATAAAACACTCATACATAACACATGAAGCATGAATGTTGAGCTCATAAACAAAAATTGTTTTGTGTCTTATCTGTGATTTGTTTATTTGCTGTGACACAAAAAGCCTAGATGAACATCCTCTCTGTGTCATGTTTCCAAAATTTTTGCCAGGAGTTGTACACCTTACTTATCAAGCTAACTATATAGTTATTTCAATTTGCTCTTGAGAGAACAAAAACCCACCCCAAAAAAGCTCTGTTGCTTTCATTAGACCAAATCAGCAACTTAATTCAGCTATTTGCTACCTATTTTTATGGGTCACTGAAAGGGGGGAAAAAAGTTGGCAACTTTTCTTTCTGCCCCAAATGGCAACAATGGTTTTTACCTTGGGAGCAACCCATCCTACCTTTCCCATTATTTGAGCTTTTAAACACAAATTCAAATCAGAAAAAGCCTGTGAAAAGAATCTTCTTTTTCTCTCTTAACAACAAATAACTGTCCTCTCTCATACTCTCTCCTCAACAGCAGCACAAGGCAATCAAATACATAGCACAAAGCGGCTACAAATTCAGTTAATTAGTTATTGAGCTCATGCTTGTTTCCACATTTTTCTTAATCTTCTCTATTCCTCTCATCTTACCCTCCCAATCACCTCCATCTCTATTTATGCCCACTGTGATCTCCCTTGTGTCACAAGTTTGTCTCAGCTTCTTTTGTTTTGTGATTTTTCCAAGTATTGATTCCCAGTGCCTTCCTTTGTTTTACAGTTTACGAGTATTGGACTGCTCCTCTTGTCTGCCTTCTGGTTTGGACACCATATCACTGGTTTTTGGATTCTGCCTTCATTTTAGTACTGCATTCTGCCTAGCTGGTTTTTATGTTTATGACTATGTTTTTTTTCTCAGTGATTCTGTACTGTAATTCCATCTCTGGTTTCAGACTCTGAATGCTTTACCTTGTTTTCTTGTATTTTAAATAGTTTGCCATTTCATTACTCTCTGCGCTTGGGTCCATTTACCTTCCTGACACAAGGTGTGCAACAGTACAGAGTCATCGTTGTCACATTTTGTGTTTCAAAATGAACCACAAGTTTTCTATTAGGCACAAGTCGGGACAGCAGGCAGGCCAGTCCGGCACCTCCACCCTCTTCTTATGCAGTCGTGCCTTTGTAATGCATGCAGAATGCGGTTTGCATTGTCTTGTTGAAATATGCATGGGCATCCTTGGGAAAGATTCCATATTTAAGGCAGCATATGTTGTTAAAAAACCTCAATGTACTTTTCAGCATGAATAATGCCTTTTTAGAAGTGCAAGTTACCCTTGCCAATGGCAATGACACAACTTGATACCATGACTGAGCATGACTTTTTGACTTATTGCTGGTAACAGTCTGGATGGTCCTTTTCCTCTTTGGTGCGGAGAACATGGTGTCCATCTCTTTCAAAAAAAGACCTGAAACATTGATTGATCTGATCAAAGTACACGCTCCAACTATTTCCATTACAGATGCCTCTAAGCCCAGCGAAGTCAATGGTGCTTCTGGTCCTTGTTGTGTCTGTTGACATAAGGCCTCCTTAAATTTTTAAACAGCGTTTGCACATGTAACCTTGAATCATTTTATTATACTTTGCACCATAGAGAGTGAAATATCCAAATCCAAATCTTTGTTTTACATAGATTCTTTTTAAACTTTTGAATTATTTTCTCACATATTTGTGGGCGAATCCTCAGCCCATTTTTACTCCAGAAGAACTAGATCTTTCCCAGATGCAGCTTTTGTACCCAGTCATGATCATAATCACCTGCTGACACAGACTCCTTCAAATCACATCATTATTTAGATTCTCTACCTCATTAATAGTTATAAATTGCATCCTTTCCAACTTTATTTGGAATGTGTCCCAAGAAGAGGCAAGAATGGGTGTATATTAGAAATAAAATGAAGTTGAGACGACAAATTTAGCCTAGCGAATCCTGCACATGCGCTGTGAGTCTCCAGCATAGATTCCAGCTAGTCTTTTAAATTACACTGGCGCATTATTAACCAGTCAGAATCCTACACAGCGTCGATAGACCAATCATCTGCTTGCCGTCAAATCTTAAAAGTTTTCTCTATCTCTGCAGTCGTTTAGCTGTCAACCAGTTTTGATGCACTCTGTGAACACTTTGTTTCCCTTATATTCCTACCTTGCAAGTAGTTTAAACAATGTCAGTCGCCAACGATGACACTCATTCAGAGTTTAATCCAAACAACGAGGTTTTGCCCGAATCAGCCCTTTCTTCAGTGGGTCAACGCAGAAGTCTTCACATTGCATCCTTTAACCAAGATCCTCGCAGCATAATGCTGCTCTCACACATTTAAGAAGTCAAGGTGTCACTCCAGCCCCAGGTCTTTAGCCGTCTCAGCTGCAGGAGTCGGCAAGCCAAGCCATCATCACTGACTCTTCCGGTTCTTCATTTCCCGCAAAGGAAATTCCGGCAAGGGTGCATTCCATGGCATAACATGGGGCACAAACGAGCCAGAAATTCGCTGCTCCTCAGGTTTACAAAGAAGTCATCCAATGCTTCTATTGCATTTCCCTCCAATCCAGCTGTTTCAGCAGTGCAAACCACTTCAGCTCCGCAGACGTGACGGCTCCAGATGCCCTCCTGGTGACTATGCAATCTGTTTTGAGTTCCATTCTCAGGATTAATCTGTGCATTTTGTTCTAATCCCATTTGGATTCGTCACTAAATAATACTCGGGAAAGAAAAGGTTAAATCATGATTCATCCGCTCCGCTTGTTGGTCCTATTGAAAACATAAATGATCTTTTTCCCTTGTACAACTTTCCCTTCGCCATGCCATCTTCGATCATGCCGTCAAATCGATAAAAAATAGCAGGCCTGGACGCTTTCCAGTCAAAAGTGGGTATATTTGATGGCAAAATTGTTAAGACTTAAGTTAAGATATTTGTTCAATTACCTCGGCGTACCGCAAGCAAATGAGAGAATCCTGCTAAAAACTGAAGTTCCTAGGTACTTTGAACATGTTTATAGGATAGCATCTCTACCGCCAGCCAAATTACAGCGAATTCGCCAATTGTGCCTCCTTCACTTCAATCAATCAATCACTCAATCACAAACAACAGGTCCTCTCTTTCCAAGGCAGGGTTCTTGTTAATTTTTCTGACAGCAGGAAATTGAATTTGCTATAGGCGGTTACAAGACGCTGGGGTCTGGGGGCTGCGCAAGCCCCCAGCAGGTTCAAGGGGCAGCGCCCCTGGGAGCTACACGTTTTTCACAAAGTGATATGGTGAAATAAGCCAATCTACACAATCTGTAATGCATATATGACTATCTTAATGAAGTAAAACAGAAGTGAAAAAAAAGAAAATTAACAAACTTATTTTATGTGGACCCCCCACAGCTACATGTTTTAAAGAACTGATAAATGGTGAGATCAGCCAACTGACTGAATGATGTGCAATGCAAATCAATTATTACCATCTTTATGGAGGGAAAAGAGCTAATTAGAATTATTTTACCAATTCTTGAAATACATCATTGACATTATGAACTATTTTACAAAACAACAATTCTGAAAACCATGGTTTGACCAACTATCTATGCAGTATCAATTTTAAAATGTTGTCACTAAGATTCTGTTTCTGCACCACATGAGTGTCCTCAGCTTTCAGCTAGCTTCTGGGCAATTCCACAGGAGAGCTGCAAAAACAGCTATTTTTAAAAAGTGTTTATATGAGAAATATATAGGTTTTCATGTAGATGACTTATTACTAAATCAGACACTGAAAACTGTTTTGAAATATCTTTGACGGTCTTCTCAGAATTTAGATTTAAATTTTGTAAATTTTTTTAGCTCCAAGACAAGGATCAAAGGTTATTTTTCCAAAGCTGACAACTCCTAAAAGATATTTAGCTATATCCTGGTATTTACTGTATTTCCATACATTGGTAGCCAAAGTATTTGAGACTGTAAGTCATTGTAGGAAGTTGAAACACACAATTCCAGTGGCTCATTGTGAAATTTGTCATTTTTCAATGAGGTAAGCAACACAAACATCATTTATGATACCAATTTTCAATAGCTTTGTTGTTTTGAATATAATAAATTTATTAGATTATCAGAAAATGTAATTCCGCTACCATTTTGTAATTTCGTTACCGCTGTCTCTTTCTCATAAATGGCATCCTATCAAACATCTGTGAACATATCAGTCAATATAAACTTACCATGGCCTGGTCAACATCTGAGGCCACCAACTTAAACTTAAACCTACTGCCTATCATTTTAGATTTCAGAGAAATGCCTGTTAAAGTAAAGGCAAAGATAATGGTATTTTTTTCTGCCGTAATTCCATTACCAACACTTTCACCTTCGTATAGCCTTCTACAAAATAGATTACCCCAAACTTTGTGTTATACAGCTCAATAGGCATGCCAGTGGAACTGATAAAAGCACAGGCAAGTAGCTACTGCATTTGAGTAATAGATGGCAGGTAAAAATGACATGAAAATTACTCTCGATTGTAATTCCATTACAGTGGAATTGCCCTTCTTCATCAACAATGATGGTCAGATTGTGCTGTAGGAGTATCAGATACTCTTACAGGCAGGGTACAGTACATACAGGCACAATCTGACAATCATTGTTGATAAAAGACTAGGGATCGGGATCGAAACCTGGTTCCAGTGCGGACCCGGTTCTGCATTTTTCAAAAACCGAAAATCAATAACATTTGAGCTTATCGATATTGCTATCGAGTCTCGTGGGTCCATTGACGTATTGTTATGTCTCGAGTCGAGTCACGTCATTTAAATGCAATCACTGGTGCACAAACATACGCCAGTTTGTCTAACAAAGTTTTTGGGGTAAAAACACTGAAATGCCAGCTAACAGGTATTACAGTACATGAGGATGAATCCGGGTCACTTGCTTGCGAGGATGGCGGATCGTGCGAAGAGGTCTAAAGTTTGGCTACATTTTTACCAAAGAAAAAGATAACCTCCATGGCCAAGCACATCCACATTGTGTACCAACTTAAAAATGCACTACCTTCGATTGTCTTACGGTTAAAATAACTCCGTCAACTTCGGCTGCTGTTGCTGTGGGCCAGCCATCCTCTTCATTCACTCTAAGCAACTGCAGTAAGCACACCCACTCTGTAGCAAGTCCCGTTAGTTAAAAATACACTCTGGACTTTAAGGCTAGTTCTGCCCATTCAGACCGGGGCGAAGCGAAAAAGCAGCACGGATTTGCGGAGTATTCGCTGCACGAAAATTCCGCGTGAAACCATGCACACTGGACTCGGTGTGACATTCCGTGATGTTGCGTTCCAATTTCGCACAACAGACAAACAAATCCGCGGGATATTTAATCAAATTGGACCAGGAGAGCAGCAGCAGCGACGATGACATTTTTTGTATGTATCTGAACGATGACCTTAGCCTCACGTCTACTTTTGCGTGACAGACTGTCAGCTCCGTAGCCACCGAGCGTTTTCATTCGGGACTTTAAGCAATGGTGGATTTTGAGACGGCTACGGCACCTGGAAATACTTCTGCGCTCCGCTGATCGAGACTTAAGCCAGTGTGCCGGCGTTCCCTTGCCGTAGCACGCTGATCTACTACGGGGGAAGAGCCAATCTCACGTAGTCGCGACAACACGTGGTTCAGTTTATTGCATTAAAAGGTTTTCATTGGATTTCTGAGATGAAATGTGTTCTACAATTCATAGTGACACACTATACATTACATGTTTCAGCGAACCATTCTTGAAAATTACGGTACTTCTATGAAGCCGATTGAGAAAATTCAAAGACGAGGCTAATGCGGGAAAAGTGAACGATAACGTCAGTATAAGTGCACAATTTCAACCGCACATCCAGGACACCAAAACACGCTGAAAAAGACTGCGATTTTCAGCGAGCACTGCACTGCAGTCAACCAGGAATTTTAGGTATCTGACGTAAACAGACGGCCAGCCTGGCGCCTAGTGTCACGTACCTATACTGTGTATATTTCACTGTATAAAACCATTGTGAACTATCTTCTGCTGTAGGCTATATTCTCCCCTCATCCTTCATTGCATATGGTATACAATTTCTCTGTATACCCCATACATATCTATATATTTACTCCAATGTACATTAGTGTCTTTATTCTACCCCGTGCATATAGCACACATATGCTATATATATTTATTTATATGTATATATATATATATGGGCCAGGCTCACGAAATGTGCGCCGCCACCCCCGCCCAAATGTGTCCACAGGCTAGCAAATCTTATATTTTGCTTAGATCATTCCAGAACCACCATGAATGGATAGAGCTCACCAAGAGCAACTTGGAACACCCCACTTTTGTCAGTCTGCGATAAATATTTCCCTGTCTTTTTTGCCCTTAAAGTTGGAAAAGTGGCCAAAAATTGCACTTTTTTGATGTCCATGTAAAAAGTGAAATAGTTCACTTTCTGTTTTTTATATTTAGGTGTGTTCTATTTAATTTTTTTTTTCTGTGCATAATAGACGTGTAGGCTATGTCTGATAGTCGGCATACGTCCCTATCATCGTTTTCTGTATTGCGGTGACATTTAATAAATTGTCCACAAGGTACTGGTTTCTGACGAAGATTTTACATTTAGCACTCTAAAAAAAATTAAAAAAGGTCTCTATACCGTAATAATCCTTCAGGATGAAGCAAATATATGGTGCATTAGGACAAAAAAACCCCAACCTACAGGGATTGAGTGGGATTTTTGTGTCCCCAAAAAAATGACCTTTTTAACCCTTTCATTACCATTGTTTTCCGCGACAGTGTCCTGCATTACTTACCAAAAACAAAACTGACCTTTTGGTATCGCAAACACATCAGTGATTCATCAGGCTTCCCGTATTCCCACCATTATGCACAGTTTTATTTTATTTTATACAGGTTATTGCAGGCAGTTCGTGGTGCAGCACGACTCCTTTGTACACAAATGCACATGATCCTTTGTACAGAAATGCTTACCACATAAGTCCCATAGAGGAGAAGTCGCCTTGTCTTGATTTTTTTATCCTCATTTTCTGTTTTTAGAAAAACTAAGCAAAGATATATGTCAATGGAAAAAATGTTGAACATGTTTTTTCTGTACATAAAATTGTCCATTTCTGGCGTTTTTAGTTTTGGAAGGGTGAAAATCCACATGCAATATCATGCCGCGATAGCACAAAAATTTATGGTAAGCAAGGGTTGTCTTATTCCCAGTAACACATCAGTTAAGAAAAGTTTCACTTAGATGTTTTTTAATACATAACGCGTTGCTGAATACCCCTCGGCCCGGACACGATTTCCTGCCTCAACGTCACGGCGTGGTCAAAGGCCAAATCCAGCAAAAAAGGTAACGTTGCACATCTATGTGTCGCAGTGAGTTACCATAACAAATTTGGTGATGCTGCGATCAGTAGTTGCTGAGTACTGACCCATATAAGATTTCCTGCCTCAAGGTCACAGCGCAAAGGTCAACGGTCAAATCCAGCAAAAAACATGACATTGCGCATATGTGTGTGATAATGAGTTATCATACCAAATTTGGTGAAGCTGCGAGAATTAGTTGCCGAGTACTGACCCGGACAAGATTTCCACAGTCAAGGGCACAGTGCTAAGGTCAAAGGTCAAATCCAGCAAAAACCCCGCATTGCACATCTATGGGTCATAGTGAGTTACCATACCAAATTTGGTGAAGCTGCGAGAATTAGTTGCTGAGTACTGACCCGGACAAGATTTCCAGGATCAAGGTCACGGAGCTAAGGTCAAAGGTCAAATCCAGCAAAAACCCTGACGTTGCACATCTATAGGTCATAGTGAGTTTCTATACCAAATTTGGTGAAGCTGCGAGAATTAGTTGCCGAGTACTGACCCGGACAATATTTCCAGGGTCAAGGTCACAGAGCTAAGGTCAAAGGTCAAATCCAGCAAAAAACCTGACGATGCACATCTATGGGTCATAGTGAGTTACCATACCGAATTTGGTGAAGCTGCGATGATTAGTTGCCGAGTACTAACCCGGGGAAGATTTCCAGGGTCAAGGTCACAGCGCTAAGGTCAAAGGTCAAATCCAGCAAAAAATGTGACGTTGCACATCTATGGATCATAGTGAGTTACCATCAAGGATGTTTTATATTTCAATGGATATACAATTGGAAAACGGCTGCCCATTCATTTCAATGGAAATGGCGCAGCACGCCGACATGGGGGCCAAGCTTCCGGACCCACGCGGACATGCGCTGTGTGACTTTTTACTCACACATGCGTAGTGTGGGGCTCATGAACGCGCTGGTATCCAAGGTGTCCATGACAACGGCTCGCGCCGTGGAACTCCGACCCAGGGTGCGTGTTCACGATCACTTTTCTCCGGAAATGGAATTCTGACCACTGCAGACTGCACCCTGATGTAAGTATGAGCGGAACGGAAAAAAAAAACATAGCTGCCGGTCAAGGTTTAACCATAGTTTGAGATACAATTTTAAAACACAAATGCAATATCAAATGTTTAAAACTAAGTAATACTATTGATTTCAACTCAAAAATGTCGGCAAAATAGTTGACTTGCTGTTGCGTAACATGACATTGCTCAGGGGTGCGTTTCCCGAAATCACAGATGCTAACTTCCATAGTTGGAACCATAGACTGCGAATGGACAAACTACGTAAGTTGCTGCAACTACGCTTTTGGGAAACGCGCCCCAGGCTCGTGTCCTCTTTAGTTCAACAATGAATAACCACATTAATGGAGTCAGACGATTCTTGCTCATCTGCGTGCGAATTCCATTATCTTCTCCGGATTCAAGACAATAAACCGAACACACAACGCACTGCACGTGCCTTATAAACCGATATGTTTTAAAGTCAGGAGCCTTAAACTTTTGTTAATTCTGGCAAGCTAATTTACTTTTAGCTAACGTAACTTAGCTTTGCGCTACTTATAACCATTCCGTGGAGGAAAGTAAAATGTGGGTCTACCGTGAAATGTTACGCACATTGTACTGCGTTATTTTTACCTTTGTTTTAAAGCTCCTTTTTTCTGTCTTTCCCCAGAGATATCTGAGCCTCTTGGAGGGCATTGAACAGTTCATCCATGAATTTCTGCATGTCAGCGAACCGGAGGCCGTCCCCCCCTCATTCCCTTTCCAATAAAGTCTGTCTTGATTATAATTTGAATACTGTCTCATTACATTTCTAAGTGCGAGTTAACATCGATTGTAGTTGTGGTACTCAATTTTATGATTGTGGCCGGCTCTGCGTAATTTAGGCTACCCTTTTCAGGCCTTTTTTGCCTGTGTCCCAACTTTTTTGAGATATGTTGCAGCCAGAAAATTTGAAAGAAGCTCATTTTGCGGATAAAAATGTAAAATGTCTCAGTTTCAACATTTGAAATGTTATCTATGTTCTATTGTGAGTAACATAGGCTCGTGATCTGAAAGTCATTGCATTTTGATTTTATTCACAATTTATACTTCGTCCCAACTATTTCGGAATTGGGGTTGTACATCTACTCGATCTTCGTCTCATGCTCAACTGTTGCATTTTTTAGGACTCGTATTATCTTCGTTTAGATGAAAATCAGCCACACCGTCAAATCTACCTGCATCACTCCCGTTGATCTCAGGTGCTGCTCACGAACATTAGATGTTCGGATTTCATATGCTCTGACGTTTCCACCTACCAAAAACTTCGATCTAATAAAGGCTGTACCACAAATAATGAGTATGTATGTTCAGTGCTTGTTCGGATCATGCACAAAAAAGTTATCATTTTGGATCTCATCTGTCAAGTTGCTGAAAAGTTTTGTCATCAAGTATGAAGGTCTGTAACTAATTTAAGAATAAAGAACGGTGAATAAATGGTTTGCTTAGCAGTGTTCGAACTGAATTCATGTAGTGCTGTAAGTGCACGCATATGGACATTACGTTAGATGCTACTCAGCTGACACATTATGCATAACGCATCTAAATACAGTAATGTGAATTGGTGCTATTCAAAGTAATGGAAATATACAACTCAGTTCATGGTTGTATCCATATCATTTTAATACGAAAAATTAAGGTGAGTGTTGGCTGCGTACATGGTTCTAGGATATCTCAACAGCGGCCTTAGCTTACTGTACATTTTGCCGTGCTACATAATGAAGTGTGGCTATCGAGTATATTACGGCCACTCATCAATTAAAATAAAATGGCTAAAATATTTGCACCGTAACGCCAGCTCGCTTTACCGACTTGGCCACGTCTATAATGTTGATCACAGACGGACGGCAAGGAATGCCCATTGTTCCACCCACTCGGTTCGGATCATGCACAAAAAAATAGTTATCATTTTGGATCTCATCTGTCAAGTTGCTGAAAAGTTTCGTGATCATGTATGAAGGTCTGTAAGTAATTTAACAATGAAGAATGGTTAATAAATGGTTCGCTAAGTGGTGTTGGAACTGAATTTATGTAGCGCTATAAATGCACTCATATGGACATTACGTTAGATGCTACTCAGCTGACACATTACGCATAACGCATGAAAATAGAGTAATGTGAATTGGTGCTATTCAAAGTAATGGAAATATACAACTCAGTTCATGGATATATCCATATCATTTTAATATGAAAAAGTAAGGTGAGTGTTGGCTGCGTACTTGGTTCTAGGATATCTCAACAGCGGCCTACCGCGCTACATGAAGTGTGGCAATCGAGTTGCTACATATTACAGCCATTCATCAATTAAAATAAAATGGAAAAAATATACTGAGCAACAAAAGAAAGGCAAGTTAGCTAATGTGCTCTTATGGTTACTCAAAGTGACCGCAAAACAGAAAAGTTTGATGAAACGAGTGTAAATGTGCACACGGTAGTGATAAATTTGATTTTCAATAATTACGCGTAAACTTATTCTCCGGTCTGTCTTTAATTAACTTGCATTTCTTTTGTTGCTCAATATATTTGCACCGTAACGTCGCCAGCTCACTTTTCCGACTTCGCTAATGTTGAACACAGACAGACGGCAAGGAATGCCCATTGCTCCACCCACTCACATCTGCTGCAGCGCTAAATTCGGAGGAGACGAGAACGCGCTTACATATGGACCCGTTGGTGTTCGCATAGCCTGAATATAAATAAAACATTTTGTCTTTGCTTAGAAACGAGGCATCAATGATTTAAAAGAGAAAAATAAACTGTTTCGGTATCGATAATTTGTGGCTGTCAAAAAAATTTATTCACGGATTTATCAGCGTTTCTTTTTCAATTATTCCCTATGGAGAAATTTCTTTTTGGCCCCCATGGCATCACGTGACCTGCAATATCAGCTTCACCGCTACGCCCATGTCGGCGTGCGTTCCAGCCTTCGTTGTCTGTCCAGTTCTCCTTATAGGTCCATGGTTACCATACCAAATTTGGTGAAGCTGCGATCATTAGTTGCTGAGTACTTGCCCGGAAAATGTCACCCGGACAAGATTTCCAGGGTCAAGGTCACAGCGCTAAGGTCAACGGTGAAATCCAGCAAAAAACCTAACGTTGCACATCTATGGGTCATAGTGAGTTACCATACCAAATTTGGTGAAGCTGCGATAATTAGTTGCCCAGTACTGATCCGGACAAGATTTCCAGGCTCAAGGTCACAGCGCTAAGGTCAAAGGTCAAATCCAGCAAAAAACCTGACGTTGCACATCTATGGGTCATAGTGAGTTACCATACCAAATTTGGTGAAGCTGCGGTCATTAGTTGCTGAGTACTAGCCCGGACAAAATCATGGACGGACAACGGACGACAGACGGACACGCAGGTGACAACAATACCCCTCCGGGCCGGAGTCGGCCGAGGGGTAAAAACTGTAGAAGATATAGCCAAATGCAATTCAGGTATCGTTGTTGGCCTAAATCAAAGTGGAAATCACTGTTTAGATCAATTATTTATTGAATAACGACATAGCCACAGTGCGCAAAGCATTTTGGTCGGTTTCTGACTTAGGGTTTCTGCCTTAGATTTCTAAGTCAGAAACCCGGGCATCTCAGGCAGAAACTGGGCGTATTTGGCCAAATGTGGCCCAAGTCATTACACAGGTGGTCAGGGGCATGATATTCCATGTTGGTTTGACATGTTAACATGTATTTTAGCCGATTTGATCGAAAATACAACCCCAATTCCAAAATTCTTGGGACAAAGTGTAAATTGTGAATAAAATCCAAACGCAATGACTTTCAAATCACACCAGCCGGTATTTTATTCACAGTAGAACAGAGATAACATAGCAAATGTTGAAACTGATAAATTTTACAATTTTATCCACAAAATGAGCTCATTTTGTGCATAAAAATGTAAAATGTCTCAGTTTCAACTTTTGAAATGTTATCTATTGTAAATAACATTGGCTCATGTGATCTAAAAGTCATTGCATTTTGATTTTATTCACAATTTACACTTCGTCCCAACTATTTCGGAATTGGGGTTGTATAACGATGGCGTCGGTTGGAGGCCCGACATCGGACCGATCGGCCTACGCTCTCAGTCAGAAACCGGGATCTCAGGCAGAAACTGACGCCGGGAGTAGGCGGCCGCTGTGGCCGCAATCGGTGGCCAATCAGTCATAAACTTGGTCAAAAAACATGCATGGGCGGTCGGGGACATGATATATTGTTTTTTCTAAACATGTCGACTTGTATTTTTGAAGATTTAATCGAAAAATATCAGTGGCGTCGGCCCACGCTCTCAGTCAAAAACCGGGATCTCAGGCAGAAACTGACGCGGGGCGTGGCGGCCGCTGTGGCTGCAATCGGTGGCCAATCAGTCATAAACTTGTTCAAATAACATGCATAGGTGGTCGGGGACACCAGACAACACCTACAACAAAATAACAATAATTAAAAGACAGAAACATCCAATCATCGTAAAAAACTCCCAGGGCTCAGGCTAGGGGAACCTAAGACCCAAAATTTAAAAAAAAAAAGAACTGTCAAGCAGCCTGTCCACCAACCTACAAGTGGCATCTTCCATCAGTAAATGATCAATTACCTACTTCAGACTCTTATTCTATCTATTAGTTAAGTATTATGGCAATAGCAAGTCAGTCGGGTTGAGTTTGGTACACTTTGACGGGTTTCTGACTTAGTCGCGGTTTCTGACTGAGATTCAGTTTCTGACCGATATACCGATATTTTGAGCCAATAGACACCTGTTCTGGCTTGGTATTGCCAAGGCTACATACTTTTAAGCCATAAAGAGTGTTTCTAAGAGATTTTTGAGTTTTGATATAGGTTTTTATAACATTTTTCAGGTATTTGCAGACCAGAATTTCTTTTTTTTTCAGCAGCGACGGGATCCCGAGGGAAAAAAAATCACTGTAGGGTTTCTAATTTCAGGTGATTTACCTCTGGACATCACTTATATACAATTATGACACTGATTGGAGGCTTAAATAACTTTATTATCACTAGTTATAGGCCTCTGGATGGATTATAGGCAAACAGTAGGTTTTCGTGTTTCTGACTTAGACGAGCAAGGGGATAGGGAAATGCGTATAACTCACCAAATATTCCACCAATGACCATGATATTTGGTATTCAGTTAGTAGACAAATACCTTTATCACATACAATTACTACTGAGAGCATAGGGTTGCCTAAATTAATTTTACACATCGTGTTAGAGAGCAGTTTGCACTCGCACAGCAATTTTGCAGCCGCACGCAAAACATACCCCGACTTCAGGGCCATGGCAGGGTTGACAATCCCAACAGCATATTACCTACAGTGCCTGACAAAAGTCTTGTCGCATAGGACATAGTAACTAAAAAGAGCATATAACTTTTTTTCTAACCAATCAATTGTTACAATAAATGGTCCATTTTAATGTCAAGGGCTTTCACATTAATAATTTGGTGCAAAATTACACTGTCAAAAAGTGCTCTGATGTTCACAGTTTGGCTAAGCCCATAACATCTGTTTTTGCTAGGACAAAAGTCTTGTCGTCTCTTCAGATGATGCAGCAAATCGCAGATTAGAGTTTAACCTATGACAAATACTGCAATTAACACATTCCCAGATGTGTATAGAAATAACCCCAGCACACCAGACTTTCATATGAGGTGCGACTAGACCTCTGACAACATACCAAAGATTCAACCACAGACCAAAGTGCTGATCATCAAGAGCCTGAAGACTGAGTCTGCTGCTGAGGTGGCAGACATCTTTAATGTATCCAAATGTCAAGTGGAGGGGATAAGAAAAAGATTTGAAGAAACTGGTGACGTTCATGGCAAGCGCAGGTCAGACAGACCCCGGTATGACAACTGTTTGAAAGGACTGTTTGTTGCTTCAACTGTACAAGGCTAGCCCTTCTTCAACTACAGCGGCTACATGAGGAAATGTCACCAAAAAATCCCGGTATCTACAAGAAGAGTTTGTCAAATGCTCTCTCAAAGTGGTTTTCTTAGCCGAATTAGTACACAGAAGCCTGCATTAAACAGAAAACAAAAAACCTGCATTGCATTTGCCAAGGCCCACCGCTTGCAGAAAGGATTGATACTGGAAAAGTGGCTGAAATTTATTTATTTATTATTAAAATTTATTTATTTATTTTTCTGATGAATCATCCATTGAACTGCATCCCAGTCGCCGTACAAGACCTGTTGGAACCTTCATGGACCCAAGATTCCCCCAGAAAACAATCATGTTTGGTGGAGGAAAAATCATGGTTTGTTGTTACATCCAGTATGGGGGTGTGAGAAAGATCTGCAGAGTGGATGGCAACATCAACAGCCTGAAATATCAAGAAGTTCTTGCTGCCCTACTTATACTGCTGCTCCTTCTCGTACTTCTGCCTCAATGTCACAGTTCCTGAAAGCGAAGAAGGTGAAGGTACTCCAGGATTGGCTAACCCAGTCACCTGACATGAACATTATTGAGCATTTCAGGGGTAAGATGAAGGAGGAGGCTTGGAAGATGAAACCATAGAATCTTGATGAACTCTGGGAGTCCTGCAAGACTGCTTTCTATGCCATTCCAGATGATTTCATCATCAAGTTATTTCAGTCATTGCCAAGATGTATGGATGCAGTCCTCCAAGCTCATGGGAGTCATACGCAATATTAATTCTTTTTTTTTCCAAGGCACCATGGCTTTATGTTCTGATATTATAGTGGCATATTTGTGTATTCAAAATAAAGTGTATGTATAATTTCCACATTTTTTTTCAATGCGACAAGACTTTTGTCCAAGCAAAGTCTGACCTTTCTGTACTAATTAAATAATAAAGCTCAATGAATGACACAAAACTCCATTTTGTTATATTTCGCATAATCTAGAGGGCTTTGCCTTTCATATAAGCCATTTTTGATTCCAATTGATCAACTACAAGTCAGGTTATTATTTGTTGTTCCTACAACTTGGATAAGTGACAAGACTTTTGTCCGGCACTGTATATACCATTTTTCCATCAGCTATGCTATCCTTCTATACATATCAGGGCATTTTGAGAAGATATAGCTATATCTATGCATGTATGAGGCTTTAGAAGATATGCATGTCATGAAACTAAGGCAGAAACCCAGCCCAAAAAATGAGTTGAGGGACCCAACTTTGACCAGGTACGACGAAAAAATGAAAAACGTTGCCGTCACACGGCTTTGGAATATGATCCCACAACACCTATAGATTAAAAAACCACTCACAGCTAAGTTCTATGGGTACTTTCATTATTTTTCAGCACCGGGGGGGGGGTGGCGCACATTTTGTGAGCCTGGCCCGTATATATATATATATATATATATATACATGCACACGCCTGATTAGATGTGTGCTTAAATCAGCTGACTTCAACTGATTTCCCACTGATCGATGTGCGTATACTGACGGAAAATCTAAAATGCCGCGGAAATGTCACTTTCGTCTGACGATGTTTCATCAGAAGACGTTTTGAGCCATTGCTGTGCGCTGCTGTCCGTTAAAAAACATATTGTACGTCATTCATCTGTCCAAAGGCGTTTTGGTCCGCTGTAGACAGTCAGCGACTTTGCTATTCTTATGCGTAACCACAGCTGTCAGAAGGTTGTGACGTCGCCTGTACCGTTGTGAAAAGTCAGCCCGTTGCTTAAGGTCCCTACTATGGCTTTGAGGCTACGGCACCAGCATCAGAAGAGATTTATTTCCGGGCGCTGTAGCCGTCGCAATATCTGCCTTTGCTTAAAGTCCCTATTATTGATGCCCCGAGCTGGTCTTTCAGCTCGTTGTTCAAGTAATCATCCCGCCTCTAGTTATAGAGGACAGGATGCTGGAGAACAATATTGATGAGTCGCTCTCCTTTGTTTGTCACCATACTATGCTATGTACTGAGTTTGTATCTAGTTTATGTGACTTTGCAGTTTGAGGTTTGAATGCTGTAACGTGAATAGAAACAAAGACCATCTGCACGTTATTAGCTTCGCTGCACTGCATGCACTGTGTATGCTGTGCGAGGAGCTCGAGTGGACATGTGTGTGCGAGCGATTGCGAGCACAAGGTGGAGAATTTGGACCTGAAATTCAAGATTTCGACGGAGAAATCTGACGAGAGCTCCAAAGGGACACTAAAACAGGATATTTTGCTTCGCATTGTCCATGTAGTCCATGTGCATTTTGAAAAATGTTTTTTTTTTTTTTTAGTTTTTTCCCCCTTTTATTTATTGATATTTACCAAAGCAATAGCCGGTAACTGTGCATTTCACAGCCGGAAAAAATAACCGGTTACCGGCTATTAACAAGAACCCTGCAAGGTCACCTGAATTTTGCTATGCATGTCATTCCCCAGGCCGTTTCTTGCAAATTTGATCTAAGCCTCTTCAGTTTCAAATTTTCATGTCCAAGTCGCCTGGGATGGAGGTGGCTTTCCTACTCTGCTCCATCCGAGAGTTGGGGATTCTTTTAAGGCCAGGGATTCACCAGCCAGGCCAGTAATTCGATAGTAATATATCTTTTGCACTGTATAAAATCTACAAAACCCAAAACCAGTGAAGTTGGCACGTTATGTAAATCGTAGATAAAAACAGAATACAATGATTTCCAAATCCTTTTCAACTTATATTCAATTGAACACTGCAAAGACAAGATGTTTAATGTTCAAACTGAGAAACTTTATTTTTTTTTTTGCAAATAATCATTAACTTAGAATTTAAAGGCAGCAACACATTGCAAAAAAGTTGGCACAGGGCCTTTTTACACTGTGTTACATCACCTTTCCTTTTAACGACACTCAGTAAACGTTTGGGAACTGAGGAGACCAATTTTTGAAGCTTTTCAGGTGGAACTCTTTCCCATTATTGCTTGATGTACAGCTTAAGTTGTTCAACAGTCCGGGGTCTCCATTGTCGTATTTTACGCTTCATAATGCGCCACACATTTTCAATGGGAGACAGGTCTGGACTACAGGCAGGCCAGTCTAGTACCCGCACTCTTTTACTACGGAGCCATGCTGTTGTAACACGTGCAGAATGTGGCTTGGCATTGTCTTGCTGAAATAAGCAGGGGCGTCCATGAAAAAGACGTTGCTTGGATGGCAACATATGTTGCTCCAAAACCTGTATGTACCTTTCAGCATTAATGGTGCCTTCACATATGTGTAAGTTGCCCATGCCTTGGGCACTAATACACCCCCATACCATCACAGATGCTGGCTTTTGAACTTTGCGCCTATGACAGTCCGGATGGTTCTTTTCCTCTTTGGTCCGGAGGACACGACGTCCACAGTTTCCAAAAACAAAAATTTGAAATGTGGACTCGTCAGACCACAGAACACTTTTCCACTTTGCATCAGTCCATCTTAGATGAGCTTGGGCCCAGCAAAGCTGGCGGCGTTTCTGGGTGCTGTTGATAAATGGCTTTCGCTTTGCATTGTAGAGTTTTAACTTGCACTTGCAGATGTAGCGACGAACTGTAGTTACTGACAGTGGTTTTCTGAAGTGTTCCTGAGCCCATGTGGTGATGTCCTTTACACACTGATGTCGGTTTTTGATGCAGTACCGCCTGAGGGATCGAAGGTCACGGGCATTCAATGTTGGTTTTCGCCTTGTCGCTACGTGCAGTGATTTCTCCAGATTCTCGGAACCTTTTGACGATATTACGGACCGTAGATGATGAAATCCCTAAATTTCTTGCAATAGCTCGTTGAGGAATGTTGTTTTTAAACTGTTCGACAGTCAGCTCATGCATTTGTTCACTAAGTGGTGACCCTCGCCCCATCCTTGTTTGTGAATGACTGAGCATTTCAGGGAAGCTGCTTTTATACCCAATCATGGCACCCACCTGTTCCCCAATTAGCCCGTTCACCTGTGGGATGTTCCAAATAAGTGTTTGATGAGCATTCCTCAACTCTCTCAGTCTTTTTTGCCACTTGTGCCAGCTTTTTTGAAACAAGTTGCAGGCATCAAATTCCAAATGAGCTAATATTTGCAAAAAATTACAAAGTTTACCTGTTCGAACATTAAGTAACTTGTCTTTGCAGTGTATTTAATTGAATATAGGTTGAAAAGGATTTGCAAATCATTGTATTCTGTTTTTATTTACGATTTACACAACGTGCCAACTTCACTGGTTTTTGTACCTTACTGCTGTCGCCCATCATATTTGGGGTCATTGATGGCTTCGCAAACTCAGAACAGTTTTATGAGCAACGAGGCAGTCATGGGCATAATCAATAAGGCTGCTCTTCAGCAACGGTATCATGTTATTCATGAGGCACATTACTTCCTTATCCGTGAAGTACAATTTCATTATTACTGCCCGACACGTGCCGGCCGCTGCAATTTAATTACGGATTTCCCATCCCATTTTAATTTCCAGACTTTTGAAAAGTTTCGCTGCTTCCACTCTTTAATCTCATGATTTTGCTTGATCGACTTTTGCTTCATTTTGCACATCTGTCAATGTTCCCTTAAAACTCGTAGTTTTAATATTGTGTGTGCCTTATAATATAATATAATTATCGTAATTGCTATCAAAAGTACTTTCAAAGTGTTCTCCTTCTCTTCTCGACATCCCATTACTCTTGCAATTCTGCACGAAATGTTATCAGCTTTACGGGATGGTTCAATTTCTCGTATGTCGACAGCCTTCTCGGAAGCATATTCCTACTGACTGTCTATGGTTCAAGATAGGGCTTTTAAGAATCGGTGAATTTACTTCCACTTCAAACGAGTTTAATTCAGCGAGAGATTACATGATCAGATTTGTCATTCCATCTAGATTATTTTATGTTATTCCTTAAACATTCTGAGGTGAAAAGTTCTTCTAATTATTGCTTGCATTGTTTCCCATTTGTCACTCAAGGCCATGGTTTAAAAAAATAAAAAAATAATAATTGGAGAACCAGTTTAGACTTAATGTCTTCCCTCTTCATAACCCGTGAAGGCAGTCCAAAATCAAAATCCTAGTTTAATCACCATTTACATAAAGTTTACCAAAAAAAAAAAAAAAAAAAATGCAATCTGTCCCGAGTACTATTTAGAGCACTCGTTGGGTGCTGCCATTACTCCTGCATCTCAAGGAATCTCTGCAGCTTCCGTTCAGCGATTGGGGCCCTGGTCGTATGCTTATTCATCCTACATAAGACCAGATGCCGCCTCAATCCCAGCTGCTCAAAGAACTCGAAAACCCTGATTAGCAAGTAATTCATGCATATAACTGGTGGTGGTTTTATTTACATGTTCCTGCTCTTTTATTATTTAATTATGCTTGGTTGTTCGCATCAGCATTGCTTTTCTCATGCTCGTAACCATCATTCCTCTGCATGGTTTTGACCTTTACCCTGCATCTCAATGGTTGAATACAGCTTATTTGGCTACTGCCCCTGCACCACACTTTGCAATTTTGAAAAGTCCCTGGCCCCAGAATTGTTGCTTGCCTTGAAATGCAACTTGTTCAATGTCTGTGTTTGCAAACCTGTCATTGTCCCTTCATCGCTAAACCGGTCTTGTTCTCCTATCACAAACCGGTCATTGCCCCTGCATTGCAAATGGATCATTTCCCTTATTTTCCGTGCGTTCCAGGCATTGCAAACTGGTCCTGCATTTCCCTGCATTGTAAACTTGTCATTTTCCCTGCATTTCCCGCTTTGCAAACTGGTCATTTCCCTACATTTCCCGCATTGCAAACTGGCCCTTCGCCACGCATTTCCCCAGATTGCAAAGTGGCCATCCCCACGCATTTCCCAGCATTGCAAATTGGCCATTGCACCACATCCCTGAATCGCAAACTGGCCATCTCCCTGCATCCCCACATTGCAAACTGGCCATCTCCCTGCATCCCCACATTGCAAACTGGCCATCACCCCACATCCCTGTATTACAAACTGGCCATCACCACGCAGTTCCCAGCATTGCAAACTGGCCATCGCCCCACATCCCTGTATTGCAACTGGCCATCTTCCCGCATCCCCGCATTGCAAACTGGCCATCGCCCCACATCCCTGTATTACAAACTGGCCTTTGCCCCGCATCCCCGCATTGCAAACTGGCCATCGTCCCACATCCCCGCATTGCAAACTGGCCACTGCCCCACATCCCTGTATTGCAAACTGGCCATTGCCCCGCATTTCCCATCATTGCAAACTGGCCATCGCCATGCATTTCCCAGCATTGCAAGCTGGCTATCGCCCCACATCCCTGTATTGCAACTGGCCATCGTCCCACATCCCCACGTCCCCGCATTGCAAACTGGCCATCACCCTGCATCCCCGCATTGCAACTGGCCATCGCCCCACATTTCCCCGCATTGCAAACTGGCCATCGCCCCACATTTCCCCGCATTGCAAACTGGCCATCGCCCCGCATCCCTGCATTGAAACTGGCCATCGCCCTGCATCCCTGCATTGCAAACTGGCCATCACCCCGCATTTCCCAGGATTGCAAACTGGCCATCGCCACGCATTTCCCTTCATTGCAGACAAACCATCGCCCCGCATCCCTGCATTGCAACTGGCCATCGCCCCGCATCCCTGCATTGCAACTGGACATTGCACCGCATCCCTGCATTGCAACTGGCCATCGCCCTGCATCCCTGCATTGCAAACTGGCCATCGCCCCGCATCCCCGCATCGCAAACTGGCCATCGCCTCGCATTTCCCCGCACTGCAAACTCATCATTTTTCCCTGCATTTCCTCGCATCGCAACTGGCCATTTTTCCCTGCATTTCCCCGCATTACCATCTGGTCATTTTCTTCGCATTGCAAACTGGTAATTTCCTTGCAATTTCCTGCATTGCTTTCTGGTCATTGCCCAGTATTTCCCTGTATTGCCTCTGGTCTTTTTTTTTGCCCTACATTGTAAATCGTCATTGCTCCTGCATTGCAAATCAGCCACTGCCCTGCATCGTAAAATGGTAATTTCCCCTGCATTTGCTAATGAGTTCATTTTTGTGAATCTTAAATATCACGTCCTCACATCTTGCTTTCCTAAACTTTGTTTATCTTGTACTCTTTACAAATGCAGATCCTTTGGTTTCATTTTTGGGCATCTCCATCTCTCCTCAACCCATTTCCTTGTTTCATTCCATACCTTAACCCTCTTACCTCCTTTGCACCGTGGCTGGCCTTCATCTAATTTATTTCACATAATTCCATGGGCGTATTCTCCCCGTGATTTGCATTTTGTTCTCTCATTAATCTGCAAATTTACCTTCTCTATTCTTTGTCATTAAACCCTGTTTACACAGCTCTGCGACCTTAAGAAGACCATGCCGATCACCCTGATCTGAAAAAGTAATCAAATCGGGGCATTATCGCCGTCAAAATCCAGCAATTTGGGAAATTAAAGACTACATCACGACTGTACTGCGATGCTTCTACGTCAAAAGCGCTGCTGACTCGCTGCCACTACGATTACACTTTGACCAATGCCGACCAAGCGGTCGTTTCTACTACGTTGCTACTACGACATACAGGACATACTACGTTGTTACACAGACCTAGAAGACTTTAAGACGATGTCGCTACGCTGGTGCTGACCATATTATGCTTCTAGTACGATTTGTGGCAATGTTTATATAATTGTAATTACTGTATGCATTGTATTTCTTTGGACTGTCTTATACTTGCTCAACTGATTTTGTGATGCATAAGTTAAATACAGTGAGTGAAGAAAATACAATACAGTAAACAAAAGTCATTGTACTTATTATTTAATTTATGCAATTATTTTTTGCACTGATTTAGTTATAATTTATGTCCTCTTGCTTCGATTGAATATTAGTTCCTACTTATAATTGTTTTGCTGGGGAAGAAGGAACGTGATGGGGCAAAAGTGAGTAGCAGAAAAAATGATTGAGTTGAACAGTCCGTTTTGTTGGATGTAATGTTAGCTGTACAGTACTGTATTGGTGTGATTAACGAAGAACGAAGATTAAAGATTGATTTTTGTACCACCAATTGTAGCGCTCATTCCCACAGACTAGAGACCTGGAGCACGCGACCTAAATCAAAAAACGAGGGTTGCATCTATATAAATCACGGGTGTTCAAGCATTTCTTTAGTTCTTTCCCAACTTTGAAGATGAAAGGACCTGATGCTGATTTGATTCAACAGGCTCTGCTCCAACAAGAACGGCGCTGCTTTTTTATTATGACCACAGAGATCTCAACACGATCCCACCACATGGTTTGTACGATAATGGCGTTCCCACTACGTTCTTAATAAGACTTTGCCCTGCTTTTTGTTGGCCACGACACGGCTATGCTTATTTTGCACACATCAAAATAAGCATGGGGAGAGCGTGCAGCTTCCGGACCTAGGAGATCCCACCCCGACCAAACCACGCTCATGGAGATCCTCCCATGTTTGGCCCACGATTGGTCCTGATTGGCCACGCTCTCAGCAACTTTTCCATCGTAGTAGAAGCGGCGTCTATGTGTGAACGGGCCTTTAGATGCAGCAATCCCACAAGGTATGGTATTTCTTTTTTTGGGTGGGGGGGGAGATCAATAATGTTATATATTTATTTCATGCTGGGGTCTAACTGGCAAAGATCATGCTCTATGTTAATTAATAAACAACATTGTTAACATTTTCAAATCATCACCTTGTTCTAGTCTTTCCTGATTGAAATGTAGCTTAGCGAAAATTCAAGCAGGAAGACTATCTCCCTGCACATGCGCTGTAAGTCTCCAGCATAGATTCCAGTTTGTCCTTTAAATTAAACTGGCGGATTATTAACCAATCAGAATCCTACATGGCACTGCTGGACCAATCAGCTGCTTGCCATCAAATCTTTAAAGTTTTCTCTATCCCTGCTGTCGTTCAGCTGTCAACCAGTTTTGATGTGCTCTGTGACCCTCCTCCACCCCAGCACCATCCTCTGAAGAACGCCCAGACTCTTCTACCAGCTCCTCGATCAAGTCGGCCCTCAGGAATCGTCCCATCAGCAGTTCCTCACCACCACCACCAGTGTTTAGATCCCGGGGGGAATTTCATTATTCATATAGAGCACATAATCTACAGAATCATCAACAATGTTATATACTTATTTCATGCCGGGGTCTAACTGCCAAAGATCATGCTCTATGTTAATTAATAAACAACATTGTTAAAATTTTCAAATCACCTGCTTGTTCTAGTCTTTCCTGATTGAAGTATTAAATACATTGTCTTTATTCTGTCTGCAATGAAAATAAATTTAGGAATAACTGTTTTAACGTGCATTTTCCAAACCTTCCTAACATTCTCCATATCGTGTTGGGGGGAGTTTATCAGGGTGTTTTCATAAATTGGTCTTCTGAAATAATTATGAACGATATTAATGGAATGTATCACCACATAGTATCTTCACACAAGTGTTACATGAATGGCACTGGGGGTTAGTCGATAATCGGTTGCCTAATCTAATCTGCTCCGAAAAACATACTAACTTGATGGGAGTTGCTGTCAACCGAAACTGAAGTGGAAGCATTACAAAAAGCCTTTCACAAGCTGATGATTGGATTGTCAGAGTGAATTTGAACCTGAGCCTAAAAACCCCGCCAAGGCAGCAAGATGTGGGGATACATCTCAATGTGTGTGTGTCAGAAGGTCTATTTTTAGGTTGTAGGTCACAACAGTAAGTCTCAGTTCCGCTCACACAGAATCATGTCTTAATTGGACATTTAGCAATCAGTGCCTGTATGATTGAATGACGCAAGTCAAATAATTGCAATTTTAAGGAAATGGCAGCTGTGTGGGTGTAAAGTGGAGAATGTTTGCATCTTTATAAGAATGAGCCTGCTAGATCTAGCTTCAAAACCACACCTCAGAAAGGCAGCTTTTCCCTCAGAAACAATCAAGGATTTATGAAGACAACATGATATTTGTAATAGATAAGGCTCAAAATATGTGGATATATATTAATTCCAAAAAAGAGGTGTTGGCATGCTAAATGTCGTATTATTATGATTCCACGGATTATTATACGCGTAGAATATCATTTCCATGTATTTAAAAAATTCAGTAAATCTCTTGGCAGCTCAAACTTCTCACAATACCTGTGATGATTAACAGAAGGAATGAATGAAATCCACAGACGTAGCATTGACACTCAATCATTTGTGTGAGGCTTGGTTAATGCAGAACACAATGGATTTCCAATAAAGCCTAAATATTAATTGGTACTGCAGCTCAATGGTTAATAAAATTCAGTTTTAATTATTTGAGACACTCAAGGACTTTCCACAATCTTAAGCAAACAAAAAAGTCACAATAATATTTTCTTTAATAGGAGGTGAGATGATAGTATTACATTTATATTTGTGCTCTGGTATTTAGCTCACGCTCTCTTAGCACAGAAAACTGATTACGACTTCCCAGAGCCCAATCTGTGACGCCATGGAGACTGTCCGTTGTTTTTTCAGTCTATAATTATAACCCAAATTAGTTTAAAAAAAAATCCCCTCAAGATGGTTTGATTTTACTACTATGTTCCCAATATAATATTCTAAAAACTATATGAATGTAAATGCAGCAGTGTCCAGAATTATTAGCACCCTTGACAGAAGTGCATGAAAGTACGACAAAGCAATAAATAATACATGGTGTGTGTTACCAATGCTCCAATGGAACAAACCAAATCATAGATTTATAATAAATAAACACAATCTCAAAAATTACGGTGACCTTAGTTTAGTACTTAAAGGGAATCTCCACTCACTTATCATAAGGGATAAAGGCAGAATTATTCGCTAGATTATCATAATCTACCTATCCTGAAACTTTTGTTGATTTCCAAGGTTGTTTACCATTTTAAATCAATTTTTATTGGCTATCGATCTGCATTTATTATGAGCACCGCCATTCTTACCAAGTCACATAATCCCACAAAGAGAAGTGGTGCCAACTGTGCTGTAAACTGCCGGCCAGGGCGACTAAAGTTTGGCTAAACTGTTAAGATCACATAAATCAAAACGTGTATTGCATGATTTCATATTGTAACACTGCCAAATTAGTTGCAAAACACTGTCACTATTGCACTTACTCTACAAGAGATGTCATTTTTGCCCCACTGGCTTGGGTTTTTTTCTGTTTTCCATTCGGGATCCAGCAGTATGCTGAGAATGCGGTAGTACAATCTGTACTTCGTTCAACTGCCCAAGATCCAGAAACAGTGCACCAGATGATCAAAATGCATTAGCGGACAGTTTTTGGCTGATAAACAAAACATTCTTGGTCCCAGCAATGTTGATGAAAGTTAATCATTGCTTATTAGCATACTCTGGTACCACATTGTAAAAATTCAATGCTGGTTGAAAATCGGTAAAGTATCCCTCAGATAACCTCATGGGGTGCATTTCCCTAAACTACATTTGCTAACTAAGTAACCAACCTACATAGTTCGTCCGTTCAATTAATGATTCCCGCTATGTAAGTTAGCATCTGCGCTTTCGGGAAACGCACTCCAGTCTGCTGCTAACTCGAGCTTGCTTGTCATTCCCTCCCGGTGTTCTGTCAGTTTCTCCTACCTGTCAAGATATGCTACCTAGCGGCTCTGCACACGCGCAAACCCACAATCTTGGACTCTATTTCTTCCCTTGCATCTTAAATATCATTAAAAAAATCATGAAAATACAGTTTTTTTTCAATGCGCTTTTCCACTAATTGGCAAATAATTGCATGTGCACACTGGCTTTTCCTGAAAATGCCGAAATAAGATGATAGTGGTGTGCGGCATTATGTCTTTAAATCAAACGCAGCCAACTCATTATAACATCAGCCTATGTAATAATAAGCTAACAAATAACAAAGTTGCTACTGTGGGATGATTCATATTGCAACATTAAGGCAAAAACAAGGACTTTATGATCGCCCTGTATAAAGGAAGACTTTTTAGACAAGGCAGCACAAATTGTCCGAATCCCGGCAACATTTTGCAAGCTACTGGCTTTGTCTTGACGCCTTTGATGGGATTCTGCGAAAATGATCTTTCTTGATGTTGTTCGCATCTGAGACATGACAGTACTTCACCGCACAATAGGGCACCACACGTGGTAAATCCACACATTAATAACAAGAACACAACATAATTTTCTCGCTATATGTCAGCGAAGTGTACAGATGATGTCATATGAGCTACTACTTCTGATCACGTGACTGATCAGAATGGCTGCGCCCATGGGAACTTCTTTTTCCTCCTAAAAAAATACAATTTTCTCAACCCTATGTTGCTTGATTTGCCTGAAAACATGGGAAATAATACAGCGGGGAAAATAGTATTGAAAGTGTCAAAATTTTTCTCAGTAAATATATTTCTAATGGGGCAATTGACATGAAATTTTCTCCAGATGTCGGTAACAACCCAAGCAATCCAAACATACAAAGAAATCAAACAAAATAAGTCCATAAATTAAGTTATGTGTAATAAAGTGGAATGACAAAGGGAATAAGTATTGAGCACATGAAGAAAAGGAGGTGCAAAAAGTCATGGACAGCCAAGAAACCAGCTGAAATCTGTCAGTATTTATAAAGCAATCCTGCCCCCTGTAAGTGCAAATTAATATCAGCTGGTTTAGTTCTAATTGACGGCCTATAAAAAGGTTTCTCATTACCAAGGTGTCACACAAGAAGCATCTCGTGACGGGTAAAAGCAAAGACCTCTCCCAAGACCTTTGCAACCTTAATGTTGCAAAACATACTGATGGCATTGGTAACAGACAAATTTCTAAACTTCTGAATGTTCCAGTGAGTACCGTTGGGGCCATAATCCGGAAGTGGCAAGAACATCATTTCACCATAAACCGGCCACAACCAGGTGGTCCTTGCAATATTTTTGACAGAAGAGTCAAAAGAATAATCAGAAGAGTTGTCCAAGAGCCAAGGACCACTCGCAAAGGGCTTCAGAAAGACCTGGAATTAGCAGGTACAGTTGTTTCAAAGAAAACAATAAGTAATGCACTCAACTGCCATGGCCTCTGTACACACTCACTGTGCAAGACTCCATTGCTGAGGAAAAAGCATGTTGAAGCTCATTTAAAGTTTGCTGCAGAACATTTGGACAAGCCTAGGAAATACTGGGAGAATATAGTCTGGTCAGATGAGACCAAAATTGAATTCTTTGGATATCATAGCACACCATGTTTGGAGGACAAACGGCACTGCACATCACCCCAAAACACTATACCAACAGTGAGGTTTGGAGGTGGGAACATCATGGTGTGGGGCTGTTTTTCAGCACATAATACTGTAGTACAGTACATGTCAATAGCCCCATTAGAAATATATTTATGGAGAAAAATGTTGACGCTTTCAATACTTATTTTCCCCACTGTATGTATCAATTTCGGCATGATCAGTATGAACATAGATCGGGCTGAAGTATTCTCCTCGTCAAGTGCAGTGGCGGCCTCAGCTCCGATGGTGCATCCAAGCCAGTACATAGCCTGCATTTACGATGGGATTTGGTGGCTAGGGTTGGCATGTGAAACTGATCAGGAGCATGAAGACATAAAAATGAAGTTCATGCATCCCAGTGGTCCATCTCCATCATTCAAGTGGCCTGATCCTGGGGACATTTGCTGGGTTCCAATTGTTCATGTCCTATGCGGCATTGAACCACCCAGAACAACTTGCACAGGTCGGCAGTACACACTGGATCCTGCAATGACTAAAGTCATTCATGAGTCAAATGAAAAAATCCTGTCTGAAATGAACTTGCCTCCTTTTTATCTGTTCTGAGCTTATTGTATAAATGAGTTAATAAATACCTTTGTGAGATTTTCAAATCTTTCTCAATAAAGAAGTCCTCAAGTTGCTTTGTCTTCAATCAATGAGTTGAATTATTTGGTTTAACAGATGAAATTTTTAGCATGAAGACAACATGGAATGATAGTGAAACATTGCACACAAGTAGATGATACTTTTATCTCTTACTATTCCAAATTTCATGAAACTACCCATGATTCAAGATGTCCATCAGGCCATTTGGAAATCAATTAAAACCCCAATTCCGAAAGACAAAGTGTAAATTGTGAATAAAATCAAAACGCAATGACTTTCAAATCACACCAGCCAGTAATTTATTCACAATAGAACAGAGATAACAGCAAATGTTGAAACTGAGAAATTTTAAAATTTTATCCACAAAATGAGCTCATTTCAAATTTTATGGCTGCTACAGGTCTCAAAAAAGTTGGGACAGGGGCCTGTTTACCATGGTGTAGCATCCCCTCTTCTCTTTAACACAGAGTGGAGGCGTCTGGGCATTGAGGAGACAAGTTTCTTGAGTTTAGCCATTGGAATTTGATCCCACTCTTGTTTAATACAGGCTTCCAACAGCTGGAGAGTTTTGTGTCTCCTTTGACAGACTTTTCGTTTAATTATGTGCCAAATGTTCTCAATCGGTGAAAGATCAGGACTGCAGGCAGGCCAGTTCAGCACACAGACTCTTCTACTACGAAGCCATGCTGTTGTAATAGCTGCAGTATGTGGTTTTGCATTGTCCTGCTGAATTACACAAGGCCTTCCCTGGAATAGATGTCTTCTGGAGGGGAGCATAAGTTGCTCTAAAACCTTTATATACCTTTCAGCATTCATGGTGCTTTTTAAAACATGCAAGTGTTCCACACCATATGCACTAATTCATCCCCATACCATCAGAGATGCTGGCCTTTGAACTGAACGCTGATAACAGGAGGGGTGGCCTTTCTCTACTTAAGCCCAGAGGACAAGACGCCCATGATTTCCAACAAGAATTCCATATTTGGACTCGTCTGACCACAGGACACTTTGCCACTTTGCTACAGTCCACATTAAATGAGCCTTGGCCCACAGAAAACGGCGGCGCTTCTGGATCATGCTCAACAATAGCTTATTTTTTGCATGATAGAGTTTTAGGTGGCATCTGTGGATGGCACAGCGGACTGTGTTTACAGACAGTGGTTTCTTGGAAGTATTCCTGGGCCCATTTAGTAATGTCAATGACAGAATCATGCCAGCGAGTGATGCAGTGGCGTCTGAGGGCCCAAAGATCACGGGCATCCACTAAAGGTCTTCGGCCTTATCCCTTACGTACAGAGATTTTTCCAGTTTCTCTGAATCTTTTGATGATGTTATGCACAGTTGATGATGACACCTTCAAAGCCTTTGCAATTTGACGTTGAGGAACGTTGTTTTTTAAGTATTCCACAGTTTTTTTACGCAAGCCTTCACAGGTTGGGGAGCCTCTGGCCTTCTTTACTTCTGAGAGACTCAGCCTAAGACATCCCTTTTATAGACAATCATGTTACACACGTGATGCCAGTTAACTTAATTACTTCCTAAATGTTCTTTCAGCTGATTCTCTTATATATTAATTGCTTTTTCAGCCCTTTTTTGCCTGCGTCCCAACTTTTTTGAGACCTGTTGCAACCAGAAAGTTTGAAATAAGCTCATTTTGTGGATAAAAATGTAAAATGTCTCGGTTTCAACATTTGAAATGTTATCTATGTTCTGTTGTAAATAACATATTGGCTCATGTGATCTGAAGGTCATTGCATTTTGATTTTATTCACAATTTACACTTTGTCCCAACTATTTGGGAATTGGGGTTGTACTGTTTTACCTGTGTCAACTTTGATTGGCTATAACTCCCATTTCTACTAACATCTGAAAGCTTTGTAAGCATTGGTAACGTAATTTAGATATTATTTTCACAATAAAATTGATCAAATTGATCCTATGTATTAGAGATATATTTTTCCTATTTTTATGAAAATCCGCTTTATTTGTGATTTTTGAACAAATCCTGAATTTGAGAAGTGAGGCTTGTTTGCCAGCATTTGCTGCATTCTTTCAATTCACCGGAAACTTCTGAACATCTTGTGAAAATTTGAAGACTCTAAGACATATACTTCAAGAGACATGGACATCTGAAAGTGGCATCTTGTTCAATTTCCAACTCACGAGTGATTTATCAAAAATTTCTATTGGGTAAAAAATAATGAAAATGTTGGAATTACAGCTAAAAAATCGACAGATGTCAGTTTCAGATGCCAAAGATCATTCCCCCAAAGTTTCAACGATTCTGAGATGGTCAAGCAACCACCTTCGCTGAGCTGACACGGAATGACCCATTTGTAAAGCTAAGCGCAGCATAGAAGTAAATAATCTTACAAATGTTAAAATCCACCATACTTGTCCCTTCTGCCAATACAAAATGCCCTCCTAAATTTGGATTACTTGTTATTAGATTGTTTGCCCCCAAAGCATCTCTAACTAATTGATTAATCATGGATCATAACCTCATTGTTTTTGTCTGACTGAAACAAGGCTAAAATCTAATGAAAATGTTGCACTAAATGAGGCATCAGCTCTGGGTTTTTTAAATGCGCAGGTTCCTCGTCCATCATGCAGGGGTGCTGGTGTTGCTGCTGTTTATTAGTCCATTCTGGCTTTAACTCAGAAGCCTAGAATCCTTGTTTTCTCATTTGAAGCTAATAAGCCCTTTACCTAGAAGCCAAATCTGGTCATTTATGTGTTACCCTATTATAAGCTCTATAATTCAAGATTTGAGCTTCACAGAGGGGGGTGGATTAAAGGGACTATGTCAGCTGGGGTGCATGCGCGTGACGAAGCGAAAAACTTGAAAACGTTAGGCTAACTATTTCAAGGTCATAGGAGATGTAAGGTGTAAGCGTTTCAATCTGTTTATATCGCGTTCATCCTTGAGAAGTTTATTGAAATTTTTCCAAAAAAACTATCTTTATTGATCGTAGAGCCTATTCGTAGCATCAGTTTGTCATTGTTATTATTGCTTTTAAATCAGCCAGCCTTGATTGTTATGTCGTCCCATGGCGGCCGTCGAACTGGAAGCGGTCGCAAAAATGACAGCTACATGTCAGACAAAATGTTGCGACAAACAGGTTCTGCCAACATTAAAGACAGTTGCTTGATAAAAATTTCCCCAAACTTCTCAAGGATGCACGAGATGCAAACAGATTGAAACTCCACCACGAATTCACCGGTTTCCCTTACCTCACACTTTTAATGTGTTTTCGCCCAAAGAAACATGGATGGATAATATAATTTATTCTTTGTGGGTTTCAGCAAAGATACATGCGGTTACTCTAGTAATTTCACGTTTGCAGGCCATCTTCTGTATTTAAAATAGCGACGAAGGTACGCTTTACACACGTACTAATAAGCTTGGGGTTTGTATTTCTGCTCCCTTGATACTGCACTGAAAATGTTTATCGACTGGACTCTACTATGCATGTGCCCCAGCTGACATAGTCCCTTTAAATGAAACAAGGCACTTTTAGCATTCAGAGTTCCAATTGCATTTCAGTTTTTCATAATTTTAGTACAGATTAAGGGCCGCAATCACAAAAAAACTTCATAAAAATTCAGCAATGAAATGATAAAAAAAGAAAATACCGAGAGTTGAAAAAATGGCTGGGAGTGAATACATTTATGGTATCATGAACTCCTTGACCACAAGTGTAGTTCATCTGATAGTGACATTCAAAATTATCTACTGTTTATGAGTCAAATAAGATAGCTCTCCAAGTGGCTCCCCATGCTGTCAGAGCCCTCAAAATTGCACACTGTTAAATCATAAAATAATCATGTTTAATACCAATCAATTTATGATTTTCAAGTGGAATTTAGCATGAGTTTATCAATATAAGCGCAGATGGACATCAATGGTCACCAGTAACCTCTCCAAATCAAAAACATGATTTTGTCCATTTTTTTCAGAGCTCCACCAGCCAGCACATGTACTCATCAAAGGAACTGCTTATTTTACGGTCAGAACGTTCACCCTGCAACAAACAGCTTGATGTTTCTAACTCCAATAATCTAAGCAAAACGCAAGCTTGTATAAACCCCTTTCACACCCAATAAGGAGCAAGTATATAACTAACTAACACAGTAATATCTGAAATATTGCTTATTTTAACAAAAAAAATCATTCCACCATCAGGAAAAAGCAGGCAACATGCTTCCCTGGATTGAACAGAATCGGTGCAACGCACATAGCCAAGGATCTACCGAAGTCTTCCAGCTGTTTGCGTTTTAAACGAGTAAGCACTGAGGCATTCTATGTAATTGAATGCAGTATAAATTCTAAAACAAATCACCACATTGAGCAAAAGGCCACCACATGCAGTATTATTAGCAAAGGCTAAAGATTACTCTTATTAACCAATGTGGCAAACAAGCTCTATGGTCATCCTGGCTATGGGAAACCAAAAATAAAAAACTTCTAGCCAGCTTACTAGCAAGCCATAAATAATATATACTCCATTGTACTTAGACACAATAAAGACAAACTCTCCATCATTGAATTCCTCCTTCAGAGAGACAGAGCAATCTGGTACAAGGAACCATCCAGTCCTGTTCGATTCAGAATAACTACCACTCATAAAAGTACCCTCAGCAATTCTGGGTTGGTTTTGGAAGTCTTTTTTGTACTCAGGATGTACTCACGTCATTTAGTTGCGCACAATTGAGAGAATACAATCTAACTGGCCATCCGCGCAGGAAGATATTTCAGTTGGGGGAGCTACCAAGTGAAAGTAAAAGTGTGATGTCTTTTTTTTTTTTTAGCACGGCATGAGGGCGTTATGACAATGTTGGTCTTTGCAACAGTGTCATAGCATCTAAGGGTGCAAACAAGTACTGGGATAAAAGAATACTCGCTGTATAAATCAAAACCAGTTATTAAAAGTGATCATTTATAATTGTATTGTTGTAATAGGGCCTATGTTTTTTTTTCTACATTTTATCCCAGTAAGTTCCTTTGTTATGTACGCCTATATGTGTCATTTAAAAAGCCGTCATGCTTGTTGCTTTATTCGTGTCAACCTCTTCAACCCCAACTCCTGGTAATGCTGCCGTTAAGGGATTTGCCTTTCACCTCTCACACATGATGGATCACATCCCTTCCCAGTTTGAGATCGCCTGATTCACAATTAAAGAATTTATTATTTGAATTAACAAGACTAATATATAAATAACAATAAAGAAATCATTAATGAGGAAATTATCAAGAAACCACCGATAGCCTACATTGAAAATGCACAAGTAATACACACGATATTGTAGGGACGACAAGTATGCACGTAATTAATCAATCCAAAACCTTCTCTCAAAAGAATTCTGTTTTCAAGCTCCACCAATATCGAATGAAATTAGAAACTTTTTGGCTTCTCTTGACATTTGGGTACCGAACATTTGGGTATGTAAAATCGTCAAGCTTACATCCAGAAAATGTAGTTTAATTTCTATTGCTGCTATATGTGGCAATGGAAAATGTGGCTGCCAGCCATGTTACTGATTACACACTGGGTTGCAAGGGCATGCGCAGCATATGCATTGACAATATTAAATATTAATATGGAATTATAAACCACCTCTCAAATAAAACCCCCCAAATTATATTGGCACCCCCCTTTAAAATTGTTCTGGCAAATAAAAAGCTGAAAAAAGTGGATATGTAATTCTTTCCCTTTCTCTGAATCCCATGTCCCATTTCAGCATTTTAAAGATTTAAAACAGAAACATCTTCCTGTCGCACCCTATGAAACGTTGGCGCAGAAGGACTTTACTTTGTAAGCCCAGCTATTATATGCCGTTTTATGAGCTACACGAGGTCATCAGTCCCAAAAATAAACAAATAATCCTCGGACAAAAATCTCAATTTGAACAAAGTGATTCATTGCATTAAATAACTTACTTTTTTAATTCAATCAACTATCTTTAATGAATGTAACTTGTCACTTTTGCCAACATAAATGCATCCAGGCAGCAGGCTAATCCCATAAAAGGCATAAATAATAATAGCCCAATAATCGTTCCCTTTGGGATCTTCATCAGCATTCTCAAAACGCTCCCAAACCGGCGATTTTATTTTATTTCATTTACATCTTTTTACTGCGGGTGCGTGAAAGCCATTCGCGAGCTTTTGGTAACAAGTGCATTCTCTCAAACATAAGCTGCCACTGTACTTGTCACGATAACTGTGCCCTCTGAGGGGTATTCCTTCATGGCCCAGGAATTTAACTGATCTGAATAAATGCTACAACACTGTCCTAGCAGTATCTTGATTCCTAGCTGCAAACTCTGACAGCATAGCACTGATTGGAGTTCAATAAAGTATAGCTAACACACATAATGAATCAGAGTGCAGGCCTGACAAATCATGCTGACCAAGTTTTTCTTTTGCCTTTTCCCAGTTGCTAAATCCCCCTTATCAAATGAACTATCACTGTAGTTGTGCAGATAAAGCAAAGAATACCGTCAGTTTCCTAAACAGAATGCAACCTTCGGTATTTTTCGAACAAGCCTCATTGAAATGATCTGTCAAATCACACCGTGCCAAATTTTCTTCCAGGAAATTCGATGTTCGGTTGGAAGGATCCCGAGTTTACGGCAGCGCTAAAGTTAATAATCCGCCTCTGATGCTCTTTACCAGAGCGACATGATAGCTGGTGCTTGGTGCTAGCTATTGTAGTGATAGTATTGTTTCTTCCATCATGTGTACTATCATTTTCATCACTGTCCTTGCGTCCACAAGTAACGTAAGTGTTTGTATAATTTACTTTAGTTTTCTATGAAATATTGTTTGGAGGGGTAAAAAAATCAGATATCCCTCTCTGTTTGCTGTCGTTCATCATTTTTGCTTCCCGCTGCGTTTGTGTCAGCGCCTTCCGCTTCTTTGAGAAAGCATCTCCTCAATAAATAATTAAAAATTTACAAATATTTCAACCCAGATTTTTTAAACACAAGTTTTAGACATAAATTGTACAAAACGGTTTTAACCCAACTAATGTTTTTATTCTTCTGTTTTAATTTTTACTGTTTAAAGTTACAGATAGATTCAAGATGCAATAGCCTGCAGCTGCCACCAGGAGTGGCTGCAAAGGGGGGGGGGGTGGTTGCTGCAGCCCCAGCAGCCCCCTCCTTCCTGCGCCCTTGTAACTGGTGTTGAAGATTATATTTCAATATTTCTCATCATATTCATCAGTAGATCAGTTGCCATGTTGAATAACCATAATCAATAATCATAATCAATAACCATATTATGCAAGCAGCAGTAACACACACACACACACACACACACACATACATACAAGCAGTTCACACACAGACACACACACATACAAGCAATTCAATTCACACATGCATGAGCAGCTCACACACACATATGCAGCGGGCTTCTGTAGCTTTGATTAGTAAGCAGGATTCTGTTAAGTTGATTCGAAAACATGATCAGATGATGTATTTGATTTCTGTAGCTTTGATCAGTATTTGTTCAGTAAAATCATTAGTTGTTACTGAAAACATAATCAATTGAATCATTTATGTATCTACTTGTATCCTATTCATCTGGCTGTATTTTTCCTCTCTTGACTGTAATTTTCTGGTCCTTTGTAGTGATGTGCATCCTTATCTTTGCTTTTGAAGTTCTCAAGGTTAGTGGGCAGTGTTTTGGTTTGCCTGTCCTGTTGTAGCGTGAGGATGAGAAAGCAGAAAGACCATATTTGGAAGATATTTCCTGTGATGAAGGTATAAAAACTGGGTGTGGAAAACCATATTTGGAAGATATTTCCTGTGATGAAGGTGGGTGTGAAAAGTAAGATGTGAGTTCTTCCTGCGCAAAAAGAACTCGTCTATATATTTATCAATATGCCACAATAAAGCCTAATTGTCTGAAGAATCTGTCTCTCTCCAATTGCTTGGGGATGGGGGAACCTCATGATATGAAAATATGTCTGAATGAAAACCACAACACTAGCTGCTACGCAAGGGTGTAAATACTTTCCTGAGAGTCCAATCAGTGTCTTTCAATTACTGTGGAATGTTTATGCTGTCTGGAATTGGATAAAAAATGTCTCAATCAATAGATTTTTAAAATCTAGTCGAAAACATACACTAAGGAGCCAAAAATGTTGAAAACCACTAACCGATAAAGCAAGTAAGGTTTATTATTTTGTAACAATGGTTCATGTCTAGGTCAAAAGACAGACCTTAGACAGTATGAAAACAGTTGGTTTTCGTAGTCCACATATTGGATGTGGGAGAGTTGGGACGTGAGCGATATTGACAAGAACCAAATAGTTTTGGCCAAACGATTAGGTCAGAGCTTTCCCAAAGCGGCCAGGCTTTTGGGGTGCTCCCAGTTAGCAGTGGTGAGTATCCAGGGGCGGTCTTACAGCATTTGGTGCCCTGGGAACCCCACCAAAAAAACCCTCAAGTCCAAAGTACTGCACATTTACTTAAACAAAGTAAATAACAAACAATACAACATTATCAGCAATTTTTTTCAAACAAAATTAAATCATTTCAATTAGTTAAATGTAATTATTATTAAGTTGCTAGGCCTTTTAATGTTAAAGGGAAATTTCACCCAAAAATGAAAATTCACTCATCATACACTCACCCCAAGGCTAATTTAAGGGTCGGTTAATTTCTTTTGTCCTCAAAACAGTTTTGGACTTTCAAGGAAAAACAGCATTGAAGAGAAATCCAAATGAATGGAATTCAATGGTGGCCACTCTTTCAAGCTTAAAAAATCAGCTTTAAAAAACAAGAAATGCCTCCATAGTGCTCGTGTGACATTTTCTAAGTGTCTGTAAGCCCCGACATTATGATTTGACTCAAAAAGACATCATTCTCACTATGTTTTTCGCCTAAATGTCCAATGTAGCCACTTAACCAGGAGCAGAGGTCGCATTAACCGAATATTTTCCGTCATTGACGGATTTTTTTTAACAATGACGGAACATTTTGAAGGCCGTCCGTCTTTTTGACAGAATGTAATTCACACCCCCATCCAACTGGTGGAGGGTGTCATATTGTCTCGAGCATTCTCTTTGATCTGTATGACAGAGATGCCAAGTCTCACACATTCGGCATAGGTCTCACACATTTTTTAGGCTTATTCACCGTAGTCCGCAATTATTCAATGAGCGCTTATTAATGAGATACTCACGCGGAATTAAAACCCTTGTGCACTGAAGTTTCAGTTTCACTTGCGTGAAGATGGACCTCACCATGGAAAGCGATTATGACTCCGGACTTCTCGTGCTTCTCTTTACTCAGGGATTGGAAATAATTCATGTGTTTCATGATTGTTTAAATTGTTTAAATGAAATAAGACCATTTGCAACATCTTTATGCAATTCCTTTGCTTTCAATCCCTCAGTAAAGACAAGCGTGAGAATTCCTGAGTCATAATCAATTTCCGTGTCACTAGTGGGGAAATCCACCGTAACGCACGTGAAACTGATTAACTTAATGCACAATGACTTGAACTCCACGAGTGAATTTCTTCAGTTCGCGTTGATTGAATAATTGCTGACTACGGCACAGGAACGTGAATGCCACTAAGAGGCAAGAGACTCACGCCAACTGCGTGAGACTTGGCATCTCTGGTATGATCCTGTATTCCTCATATATTTGTAATATGATCATTTGCTCTTCATTTGTAAAATATGCTGCTCTGCTGTCAGTAGACCATTGGTCATATGCTACAAACGGCGTCTCTGTTATGTGAACACGCAGATATCTAGGTCGGGAAAGCCCCGGTTGACATAACGAGTTGATATGCAGCTTCGTAGGACCGCTTAGCGAGACTGCGGTTGTTAGGCTTAGTGAAGCCCAGCAATAACTGAAAGCATTGTTCATTTGCGCACTGTTACTGTGTGGGGGGATAAATCATTTGTTATGTTTTATAAAGTTCATACAACAGTAAGTTCGAAAATCCACATGGTGCTGTATTTAACACAGTGCGCAATGTGTGTCTACATGAATCACTGTCGGCATCAGCTAATGCGTAATCTATAAATCATTCTGTTTATTTTATTTAAAAAAATAAACGATTATCATTTTAAAAAATAAAATTACAATGACGGATAATAATTGATTATGACGAAATTTTTATGCCCCTGTCCGTCACAATGACGGACAATCAGAAAGTGTAACGTGACCTCTGGCCAGGAGCTATGTTTTTTTTCCTTGGGAAGAGTGAAGTTCCGTTACCTGGAGGACTCAAAACACGAAGAAGAAGACGACCTAGAAAACTTTAGGTAGCCTCGAACTTGTGTTTACATGGAAGCAGTGAACTATCGCCGCACACAATAGGGAGATCTGCGCGCATGATGACTAATCATGTTTACAGTTTAATTTCAAAACTTTCGTACAAAAAATAAAATGTCAGAGGACTTCAATATAGAAGAGGAGCATCGTTTCAGCCTTATTTGTTTGAGCCAGAATATACAGATGACGAACTCTGATAGATGGAGGCGGCAGCCGCAGCTAAACCAGACCAACAGGCTACCGCAGACTACAGAGAGAGGGCAATGGAAACCTAGTGGTGTAGTTGTACGAAATGTGAACCATTGCAAACCGAAGAGAGCCTTTGTTGAATGGAATGGGATTTAATAATGCCACCATTGATGTCTCCACTGACGAGAGCACTGCTGCTAAACCACGCTTCATTACTTAAAATCCAGAGTTTCCACCATTACTAACCCGCGGTGTTCTGGAGATGGTGTTCCATATGCCGAAAATGAACTGGAAGAAACAACCAAGACCCGCAGGACCAGATGACACGCTATCAGTGGAGTAAGTACCGTTTTCTAGTACGCCTAATTCATAACGCAATTTGTCTGGTGGCTACTTGCATTATAATGCTATCGTATCTTGTGCTGCTCCCAGTGCTGAATTAAACTATAATTCATTTACTTTTTTCCACAGTCAGTGTCGGTTGGTGGAATACTGGGGGGTGTTGGAGTGGGTCTTGAAAGGTCAATGACAACAGGAAAGTTTAGCCGTCCTGTGTCATCGCAGCCATCCGTCACAACTACCCTTCTCCCACTGGACTGTACATGGGATTTAAAGAGTAAAAACAAGCTTTTGAGATTATTGAAAGACATTTTAATTGAGTGCTATTTTGCTACCTAATTTTTCATATTGTCTCATTGCACTACATCTTGGGACTGGTTCAGGTCTAGTGAACTACAACCTCAATTCTGAAATAGTTGGGACAAAGTGTAAACTGTGAATAAAATCAAAACGCAATGACTCACCAGCCAGTATTTTATTCACAATAGAACAGAGATAACATAGCAAATGTTGAAACTGAGAAATTTTACAATTTTATCCACAAAATGAGCTCATTTCAAATTTAATGGCTGCTACAGGTCTCAAAAAAGTTGGGACACAGGCAAAAAAGGGCTGAAAAAGCAATTCATATGTAAGAGAATCAGCTGAAAGAACATTTAGCAAGTAATTAAGTTAACTGGCATCAGGTTTGTAACATGATTGGCTATAAAAGGGACATCTTAGAGAGGCTGAGTCTCTCAGAAGTAAATATCTATGTTCTATTGTAAATAACATATTGGCTCATGTGATCTGAAAGTCATTGCATTTTGATTTTATACACAATTTACACTGCGTCCCAACTTTTTCGGAATTGGGGTGGTACACAGAAGTGCCTCATTATGACAAATGACAAGGAGTGCCATGGAAAGCTGCATATGAGTCACTTTCATTAAAAAAAAAAAAAAAATCAACAAGTTGTTTGTTGCTTTGTGCAGTAAATAACAACCACCATCAATATTAAGTCATATCCAATCTTTACTCTAAGGGAGATCATATATCATATTGCAGGGGTAAAAGAGTCTAGTCTAAATAAAATTAATCATTATAATAATAATTGCTCATGGACAAATTAGTATTGAAGCAATACGAACATCATCAACCACTGATGTTTCAAAATTCACAATTTCATACTTCTCGTTTATACCCACATTATTAAGAGCAATGTATAAATTTGTAAAACAAGAGGAACATTTTCATATCCTCTAGTCATACATTCAATTATTCAGATACTTCCACCAGCTAAGCACAGGTATGTGACCAAGCAAACTTTTTTTTTTTTTTTACCCAATTTCATATTTTCAGAGACAGAAGATCAAAAAATTGCATTATGCATTTCATTATTTTCATAAAGTAATATCAACGTCCACGTCCAATGGAAGGTTCTTGCCCAAGTGCAAATTCTATGAAAGGTAAGGGCACTAAGCACAGTAATGTTCCAAGTAAATATGGTGTATGTTAGCATCTGTGATTTCGAGAAAGGCCCCCCTGGTCAGTTAAATCGAAGTTCATACCGTCTGCTTATGTATTTTTTCCTGAATTAGTCTATATTGTTATTTCCAAGATCATCAAACGTCTATAAACATTCGCATAAATATGTAAGATGTCTATTAAATACATACCTCTGTCCCTGGTAGGGACACGGTCGGCATAGCGGTACACTTCGATCAAAGTTTTCCTGTTTTTGTTCCCGGGACGTTTGGACGGTAATCCTCCGGTGAAAAATGTTCACTCCACACCTGGAGAAATCTGCGGGATTCAACGGAGACGTTGAGATCCAGCCGAAGAGCGATTAGCCACAGCCGTGATCTGTATTGGTCATGTATTGGTAGTCAGTGGAAAGTCACCGATCTCGCACGCTTCTCTCGGTTGAAGCATCCAGGAAAAGCACACACTTGAACCATCGTTTTATGAATCGGCACGATTGAAAGAAGCTGCAGCAGTTTGGAAGCAGATGAAAGACCTAATTCAAAGAAGCTAAACCATTTGGTAACAGATAAAAACCCGAGAGTGTAATTATCAGTGCAACAAAGGCACTTGTTGATCGCTGTACCTACAGCAGACTTCTCTATGCTGCGTGCAGCGATAGTTCACTGCTGGCATGTAAACACAACTTCGGGGCTACCTCAAGTTTTCTAGGTCCTCTTCTTCTTCATATTTTGAGTCCTTCAAGTAACAGAACTTTGCTCTTCCCGAGGGAAAAAAACATGGCTCCTGGCTAAGTGGCTAAATTGGACATTTAGGCGGAAAACATAGTGAAAATGACGTCTTTTCGAGTCAAATCATGATGTCGGGGCTTACAGATACTATGAAAATGGCACATGAGCAGTATGTAGGCATTTTATGATTTTTCAAGTTACTTTTCTAAGCTTGAAAGAGTGGCCACCACTGAATTCCATTCTTTTGGATTTCTCTTCAATGCTGTTTTTCCTTAAAACTCTAAAACTGTTTTGAGGACAAAAGAAATTAACCAACCCTTCAATTAGCCTTGAGGTGAGTATATGATGAGTGAATTTTCATTTTTGGGTGAACTTTCCTTTTAATACTCATTCTATATAAATTCACTTAGTCCCATTTGCTCACAGCTCTAGTGTAGAAATAAACATAACTCCACCTGTATATATTGTTTGTAATTGCTATGCTCAACTCTTTTTTTATACGTCAATCAGTATGCAACTTATACTTATCTGTGTTCATCAATATATATGTCCATCCTCTGCACCTGTGATTTGTATACATGTTTGTGAAGTCCATATGTTTATAGCCTCATCTGTATATCGCTGCATGAGCTCATAACCCTCGTATCTACACTTCCTGTTGTTTTGAGAAACATGACTTCAAAGATTCACTTATGCCATATAAATCAGGTTTTATTATCTTATATAATTCATTTACACGATTAAGTCTATTTTTAAGTACTTTTAAGTCATGCAATTGTTTTAAATATAACTCCCCAAAAAGTTCTTTGTGAGCAGATACGATACTTCTGCACTAACAATGTCAGTACACCAGTGCAGTTACAACGCTTTGTGTCCAATTCATTTATAAACTTAATTTGTATCCTTTGCTAATATGAATCACTTTATTGACCACAAAAGTTCTTGTATCAAATGGAAATCACATTTTTCCTGTAACTTACAATGAGTTGACTTGGTAAGGGATAGGGGCTAATCAAACTTCAACATTCGTGCAAGTCGTTTTGGCCAAAATTACTTGAGAGTGCCCTAACATTATTTCTAAGCTACAGGATCGTGAACTTGCTGTAAACTCATGCTATCAGCTACTTAACAAATAAATCTAAATGTAAAGCTGAAAAATGTGTCTATGATATAAGTCATCACCACTAAGATGAGTATGAACGCCATGCAGAATGTCACTGCTTCATGACATTCAACATGTTTTTGAATACTAGTACACATCAACCTTTACCACAGCTTCATTGGCTCTGTCATGATCATTGTCAGCAGTACTTCTTTCACTATCTGAAAACATAAATAGGGAAAAAGTAAAAGTTCCGTGTCAAAATTGAAAAAAGTAGGCCTATTTGGCAACATGGGGCTATATCACATCAGACCATGCATGCAAAGGGCTAATTTGATCAAGACTGTAGCTGCAGTGCTTGAGCTACTGCATAGCAGAGACACAAGTGACCTAACCTACATAAGCCTGTCTGCATGGCTAGACCATGTAGACTGAATGCCTACCTGGCCACATGCTTACAAGGAATGAATGCATGAATTCAAAGTATGCAAAGCTTTCCTTGCTTTACAACCCTTTAAAAAACGATAAACGACACTCATCATTTTCTATCTTTCAGTGAAAATACTTACCACTGTCTTCAGCACTTATAAATGAATCATTTTGCAAGTTATCAGCAGTCATTAGAGTGCCTTTGTTTCAAGGACACCATTTTGACTGTAGATACAATGTTTTTGCGCTCGACTTCCCATGCTCTCTGTAGATACTATAGCAATGAAATGTGGTTTTCTAGGGTGAATGAAAGATGGCAGCACCAATCAACACTTTCTTTTGGTAGATAAAATGGTTCTGCACAAATTTTCAGTAAAATCTCAATTTCTCCAAAATTGTCAGTTATAAGTGTTATGCGCTCATGCAGCGATATAAGGTACTGTCTCACTTAGCACTTTACTAGTTTGCTCTCTGGTTAGATGCAAAACTGCATTTCACTGTACTTGAACTTTTTGAAATAACAATACAGTTAAATCTAATCTAAATCTGAATCTCATCTAATTTTGCAATATGGACAGTAGTAATAGACTTTTTACATCCAGCATAGATTCCACTCAATTCTGAATTTCATAACACACAGTGAGAATGATGTAATATCTATAGTTAGTGTCAACTTGCACAGTGTTTTGCTAAAAATAGCCAGCCAGCCTAGGCCAAGCCAGGCAAGCTGTCTGAACTAGTTTTATGACAGTCTTATGATGACGATTTCGCGACCAACCGCGTGGTAATAATGAACAAACCTAACCAAAGGAAACAGAACCTCACAACTGGCTACTTAATGTTAGCTTATTACCATGATTAAATGATGATGCTGCTAGCTAGTATGATCATCAAATCATGAATGCTAAGGGTGAATTTGACAAATATATAATTAAAAATGGCATACCTTTGTCCTTAGCACATTTCTCTTGCTCTTCTTTCCTTCTCTCTGAACTGCTTTTGCCGCTTCATACTCCCACTTGCTTTGCCTTCCACAAACAGCTGAGCCCATCAGTGTTCGTCTCTAGCATGTTCTAACCGTGACTTGCTACAACTAAAGGGACTTAATGTCACATTTTTTTGTCATTTCTTTGAGTCATGTTTAATTTATTTTTCATGTCTAAGTATTGTGACCGATAAAGAGGGATGCCAAAAATTGTTTTTTAAAAAAAGTTTGATATCATTATTGTTATTTATTTTATTTTATTTATTTTTGTTTTTTTTGCCGGCCACATATTTGGCGCCCTCCATTGGGTGGAGCCCAAGGCAAGCGCCTTTGTTGCCTGTAGGAAGGACCACCTCTGTGAGTACCTACTGTCAGTGGTCCAAGGAGGGACAAACCATGAACCAGTAACAGGAAGTTGGGTGCCAAAATAACTCCCAGACCCAGGGTTTCTGTGTGGAGCATTTCCCGGAGCATCACACTCCCTCCAACGGCTACTTCCCACAGTGCATCCTGTTGTCATCTCTTCCCCAGGTGTATGGTGCATACTGTATGTACCCGGCACTTGTATGTAAAAGAAAACAAGACTCACTGGACCAGGCAACCTTATTCAATTTTTCGAAGGTCTAGTTCTGATTCTTCCAAGCCCATTGCAGTTACTTTTGGTTGTGGCCTGGGGTTTGAATGGGCACTCCGACTGGTCTGCAGGCACAATGGCTATACACAGCGGGGTGCAGTGCAACGTTTATTGTTATATTTCTCACAAAAGTATTAACAAATTCTCTGTGACGTGGGCCACAGTAACCCACTCTGCCAGTTTGGACCAGACAGGATAGCATTTGCTGCCTTAAAGTGTCAATCAATTGTGGGCCCCCAACAACCAGTCGCTCGTTCACGATTTGTTCCTCCTCGAACAACTGGTGGGCGGCTCTCATTGCTGCAAACCAAGAGCACCTCAGGAGCCTTGCTGCTTCGGATACGCTTAAATCCAGTCATCAGGCTATAACAATTTGGCCGTTGTCAAATTTACTCAGGTCCCATTTCTGTCACATCCAAAGAAAGACTGATCGCTTGCTGTAGGTTTATCTGCAGACCTTGAGATAAACTGTTTCACCAACTAAATGAAAAATATTCTCTTAATCAGGGTGTGGTCATAATGTTCTTTTTTTCTGGGTTTTGCAGCTACTTGCTCCATTTGACTGAAGAGGAGGATGCTGCGACACGTCATTGCTCTAACCCACAAGATACCTAGTCCTCACTTCTTTTACACTATGCAGTCGCACCACCAATCATACACAATCTCTGCCAGCGGAGGATAATACAGTCAATGTAAAATTTGCTTATACAGCTTCACATACCTGGGTGACCAGGAATGGCTGCAAGAGAGAGACTGGACTAAAGAATTTTGACCAGCTTAATCCCTATTATTCCCTGCAAAGCTGGACTAATTGTTGCTTCTCCCATGCAAACTTTTGTATGTTGCCAGTAATGTCTTGGCAGGGATTTGAACACCCAACCACAAGGCTCCCAGATGACCACCTTAGCTGTGAGGATGTGGCAACATGAAACATGAAGATAAAGAGACAGTTACCTTTTCAGGCCTACCAAAGAAAACGGCCAAGCTGTAACAAAAGTTTGTCAGATGTCTACCTTTTCCAAAGAACCAGCAACACACAATCGAAAACTCAGTTGGTTCGTCTCTGGGTTTGTTACAGGCTGTGTGATTTTATGAGTTTGGTTCTGGTGAAAATGTATCGACTTCAAAGTGTTGTGGTGCAAAGTTTTGCAGGAATGTGGCATGTTTTCAATTTTCTGTTGCTGGTTATTTGAAAAAGGTAGACATCCGACAAACTTTTGTTACAGCTTGGCCGTTTTCTTTGGTAGGCCTGCTTTAGTTTTAGAGAAATCTCTTTCATATCAGTCGCACCCTGTAGAAAATGTACCCCTTTTATGCAGCATTAGTGGGACAAATACCTAAGACTTCAATCATCATGTACTAAGGCAATCTGGTTTTCCCAAGCACACTTACCTTCTCCATTGTCAGGTCATTGATGTTGGTGGATATGGACTGCAGCCAATCGGTGCTCTCTGAAGCTGTGCAAAACTGCAGAATGGTGGGACAGTCAGTGTCCATGGCATACACCTCCAAACTGTTTGGCCTGGGGAGTAGATGATAAGGACACACTGATGAGTGACTTTTTGAGTGCACCTAAATTTTCTGAATCTTCTTTAGGCTCTCACCCAGAGTGACTTTAAAAACAAAGTGTGCAAGTGCAGTCATTCCTTTTGGAATGTGGCTTTTAACCTTATCAAGGCCACACTTACATTAAGCAAGAATAGAGGAAGTTATTTTTACTTTTACTATTTCTAGATATAACTATTTCTTGTTATAGTCAATCAGTAATGGACAGTTGTTTCTACTTATATTTAAATTGTTTGGGATTGTCTTGTGTGCAGCTAATGGAGGATGATTATGATGAATTCACAATTTCACAAATCATATTTTGTTTTCCCTGGCAAAGGACAAGGCGGGACGACTTTCTTCTTTTAAATACAAAAAAAAAAAAAAGATTTTCTGACATCATAATAATGGGGGACAGAAGTCTGACACCATTTGTGCCAGCATGAGCAATTACTGTCTCTACATTAGCTTACCTGAGCAGCACAGATGGTAATTGCTCCATCCTCCAGCACTTGGAGAAACACAGTTGCGCTGCTTCACAGTCTTGTGCTCAGAATCAGAAGCACTGAATATTGGTCAAATGTGAGGTAGTTACAAGCCAGTCTACTTGAGCACAAAAAGGCTCATGCAGCAGATAAAACACCCTTGCAATTATGCTCATCTAAAGTGCATTCAAACATGCAGGTTAATTCTGTGCTCACAACAGCATTCTTTAAATGATGATCACATAATTACTGTGTATTTTTATAGGCCAAGTCCCATTATGATAACTGTTTATTCACCTGCTTGTCAAGACTTTGAAGTTCATACCTACTAATCATTTCACATCCAATGATCCCTCAGTAACAGCAGCATACATCATTGTGTCCAAATAAAAAATCATTTAAATTGAAAATACCTCACTGCCTGTCAAATTATTATCAATCTGGGCAAATCTGATTGAGCACAATTCAATTCAAAGGACCAGATTTAAGAGAAGCTTGCATTTATTTCATAATGCATATATAACAGTATACATCATCATAAACTGTTTTTCAATTGAAAATGGCAAATTATACATCATCATAAACTGTTTTTCAATTGAAAATGGCAAATAAACAGAGTAGCAAAAGCAAGACTGTAATGAGACATGACACTGATTCCATCTTATCATATTATCAATCTTGAAATGCCTAAAGTAAAGCAATCATGCAGTCTTCTTAAACAGCGCACCCAAAAAAACTTAGTTTCACAGTACTTGTACAAACAGCTATATCCACAGTAATTAATGAAGGATATCCATACATGTGTTTTTTTTTTCTTTTGCATGTCCTTGTATAGAAGTGATATAGGGAAACTATTGCTTTGCACGCAGAACATTGCTCACTACTATTTGGAAATTTTATGCAAAGTCCTGCTCAGAATTTTCAGAATTCTCAAGACTCCCCATATAGATTTTACTCCCCTCAGAGGCAAATGAATATTGAGCATTTTATTATGACCTCTGAATGGCTAAGTGCTGACTGATGCTGACGATGATGATGATTATTACTATGAAAACTAAAATGACAAAAACCACAGCATCTACCATAAGGACTACTAATAAAATTGATAAAGGCCAGTTTTTAATCGATCTTCAGGAATATAATTGCTGTATCCTCACAATGTGCCTATTCCAGCCCTCTTTAGCTTGGGAATTCATTAATACATCTGACTTGGGCAGACCCTCAATGGATAACCTTTTTTAGGCACACCATGTCCATGCATAGATATTTGCCTGTAATGTGCCCTCCACCTGATGAGAATCCGTTCACCAGAGTCTCGGTCACAAACAACCAACTGCCTGGCTAACCCCAGCTGACGTGCAGGGGACATTACCCACCTTAGTTTATGGCTCTCTGCTCTGTAGCGGGAGACTCGGGCCAGAAGCAGGGGCAGGAGCAGGGCATCCAGCCAGCGTTTCTCGTAGCGCGCCTCATTAGTGGATGCCGACAGGGGGGAGCAGGGATCCTTGGCAGAATAAATGAGACATAGTGTTAGACACTAGCCCTCTGCACAGGTCTACAGGAACAAAATAACATCCAAATGCTCCCATGTCCTTACCATGAAGAAAATGTAATTTTTTTTTCAGATGCTAGACAGAGAAGTTCAGATCTGATTGAGTGTGTTTGCACATGTGTATTTGTGTGTGGACCCTCGACTTTTTGTGCTATATTGTCTGTTCCTCTTTAAACCCCCATCATTGACTATATGGGGAAATCATTCAATTTCTAATCATATCTGCATTGCCGTGCCACCATATTTGCATTCGGACTGCGTTTGCGCAGTCCCTCACTGCCTCTGAATTAAGATGGCACAGCCTCTAATTACATCTGCATAAGGCCTGCAGAGCCACATCTGAACTGGAACTGTACAGACAGATTTTGCTCCACATTAGTGCTGTGCAGTCGCTCATGACACTCGCATTAGGCATACACTTTTTCCTCAGTCTCCTCTATTCCTCCCCCTCTCCTTTCATCGTCATATTCACTGAGCCATAAATTCATATTCCTGATGAACCACTTCTCATTCCCTTTGCAAACATATTACTCACCAGCAGTTTTTTATAGTAATTTTAAATCTCTGCGTGTGCGTGTGAATTTTTTTGTAGGAAATGTTCTGAAATTTACCGACACACCAGTGCTGGATTACATCAGCTGACCAAAAATTCAGATACACATCAGCCATAATAACATGGATGGGGGGGCACAGTGGACATGCACATGTTAATTGTAGATGCTAAATTGCCCATGGGTGTGACTACGTGAATGAATGCAATGTTTTAAGTGTGTGCATCCTGAAATACATTGGCAAGTAGTCCAGGGTGGGTCCCTGCCCTACACCCATAGTCAGCTGGAATAGGCTCCAGCTCCCCCCACAACCCAAGTAAGGAAGAAGCGGGTATAGAGAATGGATGGATAATAACATGGACAGTATTTATTCAAAGAAAAAAAATGTCTCACTGAAGTTTTTTTGAGCATTGCATCACCGGAGAAGCCAGTCCCGGCAGCAATGACAAGAATGCAAGGAAGTCAACCCATCAGGACTAAAAGAAGCAACAGATCTTCCTTTGCCATGCTGATGCTTATTCGTGCTGAATAATTTTACTTGATCTGACATCTGAGTCCTGCTTGGCTTGGGTAAAGGCAGAGATGATAGGAAAATATAGGGCACTGGCGGCCCCAGAACCTCCTGCCGCTAAGATAAAGCAAAATGTTGAAGTTTTTTTTTGACGGACGCACGCACGGATGGAGCCTGATATCATAGCTCCCATGCCGCTCGGGCGGCGGGAGCTAATTAGGAGCCTGTAACTGTAATAGTTGATAAGATAAAGCAAAATGTCGAGATTTTTGGTGATAATTTTAGGCCAGTGACCTTGAAAAAATAGGCCAAGGTCACCTTTAGGCACATCATTTGTAGGCCTTTATGAGAAGCATGTCCAGTAAAAATTAGGAGTCTGTAACTGAAATAGTTGATGAGATAAAACAAAATGTCAAAGTTTTCGTTGACGGACGCATGCACACATGCACGCACAGACGGAACCCGATACCATAGCTCCTGCGCCGCTCAACGGCAGGAGCTAATAATTAAATATCTTCCATATCCCTAGACTCAATGGCCCTCATTTATCAAACTTGCGTAGGATCGGGTGTAGATTCTGGTGTAAATGTCAGCGTTCGCCAGGTGTCACGTCTGATTTACTAAAAGTGTGTACGTCGCTGATTTTGGTGTAGAACTGGCGTGGCGTTGATAAATCTGGCGGCTGAAACCATCGTAATTTACATGACACGCCCCCATAAATTCATGCTCTGGGAGGCATAGTCCTGCCCACTGTACAACATGGACTCTCGAAAGTTGGCAAAGAAGAAAGAACTTCACTGAGGAGGAAATATAAATTATCACGTCCGAGGTGAAGAAAAATAAAATAATTTTATTTGGAAGCCTTAAGAGTGGCATAAAGAAAGCCCAGAAGGCTGCAGTTTGGAAAACTATTGCTGCTGCTGTAAACACCGTCAGGGTGGAAAACCGGAATGCTGCAGATGTTTGATTTAATTCATTAATAAATCGCACTTATTTAAGTGCGTCCAAGCACAAAAATTAATCGAAATTCGCGTGGGATGCACTTATAAGCATGGCCAAGATGCACATTTCTCCATTGCCCACACTTATTTTAAGTGTGTCCAAAGCTAAAAAATTTTTCTCGGCCAAACTTATTTTAAGCGGTACTTTCTATGAGCGGCAGGAATGGTCATCAACTGGCGCACTTATAAGTCTGGCCAAGAGAAAAAATCAGCATTGGCCACACGTATAAGTGCGAATAACATCGGCCCTAATAAATTCAGTTTATAGGTCCATGATATTTCATGTTATAGTATAACCTACATAATTGACAATCCAAATGTTTTACATGTAGATTAAAAAAAGTAGTCCGATTTTAAGATCGCAACCAAAAAGGCCAACCAGACTCAAACCTCCAGCTGTCACCATTTGAGGAGCGTGTGGCAGCAGGGCTCTTCCTCCATCGTGGGAATACGAGGCTGCATGAGGGGTAATTGTTAAAATACAGTCTACAGAGCTGCCGGATAGCTCACTCGGTAAAGCATCGCATTGCGAAGCAGAAGTGACGATCACATTGCAGGTTCGATCCCCGCCTCGTACCAACTGGCAGTGGTTGGGAGCTTTTTCAGAGTAGCGCACAATTGGCTATTGCGCTACAGGGTCGCAAATTGGGAAGGGACCGCCGAGGAGTTTCCTTGTTCGTTGCTCAAGCGCCTCCTGTTGGCCAGACGGGCGCTTGTCAGGAAGATTCTAAGCCTGTTCGTGTCCAGGTATCCTCCGCCCTCACTCTGAACTTGCGAAGATTCAACCAATGAGTGTATAAGAAGCGGTGGCTGACAGGCGCGTGCTTCGGAGGAGAGCCGCAAACTGTCTACACTCTCCTGAATTGGTCGGGGTCGCATACGAGCAAGCCTTGCACATAATTCACCAATTGGGCATTCCAGATTTGGGTGGGATTGGAGATGCCAAATTAAAAAAATACAGTCTGCAGAGATCACTCTTCATTGTACTTTTATTTGTATTACTCCAGGACATTTTATTGGGTAGCACACAAAAAGAGCAGCCACTCGTCACATTCCCGGAGGAGACCGTCTCTGTGCCGAAAGCTCCTCTCACGTCGGACAGAAGCTTAACAATAGAAGATCTGCCATTGTCAAAATGTGATCACGGTAAAAGTATCCGTGGGCCTATATATACTGTGCAACAAAAGAAACGCAAGTTAGCTAGTTTGTTAATGTACTCTTATGGTTACTCAGTCAAAGTGACTGCAAAATAAAGAAAAGTTTGATGAAACAAGCGTAAATCTGCACGCGCTAGTAATAAATTTGATTTTCTAAAATAATTGCGCGCAAACTTATTTTCCAGTCTGCCATTAATTAATTGGCGTTTCTTTTGTTGTTCAGTATATATCTGACTGGATGAGCATCTGACATACCACACTGCATATCTGCCAGGCCACGCATTGTGCTTAATCAAATTGATTGTAATTGTCAGCCGTCTGGCCTGACAAGCAGGTTGTCTCAAAATATAAGTTTAATTAATTTCACAACACAGGTGTCTTATTTATTTATTTAGCCTATTTATCTATTTAGCCTATTTATTCATTTTAATAATGAGAGCAACAACAGCATGACGTCCGCATCGCTGCATATGGTTTATTAATCATTTTGACAGCTGCACTCGTTCCTGCATGTTTTTCGCCGGTTTCAAATCTGCGTACGCCTGGTCAGACCTGGTGTGAGATTTTCGCGGACCGTTCGCTCACGTTCAGATCTATAAATGCCGATCCTTGCGGGAGATTCGGCGTACACCCATTTTTTTGTTGTACACACGTTTGATAAATGAGGGCCAATATACTGTGTTTCCGCCAATTGCAAAACAAAATTTTTCCTCGCTTTTCATGCGGGGGTTTGACTGCGAGATCATTTTTTTTCTCTCTTTTAAAATTTGTTCCCGACTACATCTCATTCATTTCTATGGGAGATCAACTAGGTAGAGGACTGACACATGAATTCACACCACCGACTAATAGCAATGCGAGTTGAGCCTTGTTTAAACTTAAAGCTGAAATCAGGAAGATTGCTCGACCGAGAGGACTTAGATTTTTGAACGAGTACAACTTTCAAGCACCTCCCCTATTTGCGCTGAGATCCAAACCAGTCCCTCTCGCGATTTTTCGTGCACATCCGAAGGCACATGCTAATGATCTGATTGGTTAATTGAGCCGGGAGCGGTAGAATTTTGCAGATCGTATTACAGGCTGTGGGTGGAGATAAAGTCACAGATTTTTTCTAAAATCACCTAATTCATATTCGCATGTCTAAGCATAGAGACAGTTTCAGTATATAGGACCAAAAAAATCTTCCAGACTTCAGCTTTAAGGGGCGGTACTTTCTAGAATCTCCAAAACATCTGCAGCAAGATGCTGATGCTAATGTAGCTATGCTAACATCATAAACATTTTATCTAACAAACATTGTGCATGCTTGAGAATAAAAATATTTACAAAGCTGATGATGTTGTCATATCTGATGCTCAGCAAGACGGCTATTTTTTCTTTTTTTGTGAAACTGTGTTACATAGGTTATTAGATACAGCTAGCTCATGTTCCCACTATCTCACGCAATATAACTGCAGATTGAATATATTGCTAGGTAGCCTAGCTAGTAGGGGTGTTCCGTTTAAATGGTTAAACGTGTAAATGTTTATGAGAAGCTAAACATTTAGGAAAATTTATATTTGTTTAAACTAGATACACAGTTTTTATAATTATTCATTTATTAAAATATATTCTTGTTAATTACTGTGATTGCCACAAAGAATCAATACATAAATAAACAAGATGCAGTTCCTGATCCAAGGTCATGGTAAAACTCATGGCAGGACGGAGGTGGTGGGCAGTGTGTGTTCAGTTCTCTCCGGTCCACACCGGTCAGATCACATAATTTCATACCACCCACGCTATGAAATGTCAAAAACTGCAATTAAAAAATCCTATAGTCACATTGTTTGGTATTAGATTGTTTTCAGTAAACAGATGATTTATTAAAAGTGCTTGTTCATCCAGAAAGAAGATATGGACCAAGGTATCTTTGATATAAATACATCCTTTGTGCACTGGTCACTTCAAATTTTAATCAGCCGTTACAAATTTATTTGCATAATAAATTGGGCAGGACTTTCCTATACATGGCACCTGAGTGCATCCTGCATTTTCAGGATGCCTCCAGTTACACTGACATGTGGTCCCTGGGGGCCACCTACATGGAATTGTTCACAAGGTCAACCCCATAGGTCATCAGAAAACAACGAGAGCTGGCTGCTCTCATGGCATCGAAGACCCCACCACATGCTCTCCCAAGTCTCAACGAGAAGTACCACTTTTTGTGTTCATTGCTCGACTATGAGCGGCAATCCCAACCCACTGCCTCAGAAGTAGTAGAATTTCTCAAATCAGGGCATGGGCTGGATTTAGAGAGCTGGTATGGGTATAAATGGTGGGGAAATGCTGTCAGTGTGTGGAAGTGGAAGGGTTTTTGTTTTTGGTAGTTGTTCGTGATCATTCTGAACAGCAGTGAAGTACAGGATCTATACCTGAATTCATAGTTTAAATAATTGAAAGGGTTGTAGTTATGTTTTTATATGGATACATTGTCCATTGTGTAGTCAATAATGTCCAGCAGTAATGTCTGTTTGTTCTAACAGAATGCACTTTATTAAGGAACATATGTCAAATATGGTTAATGATTTCAAAGTACACTGTTCAGAAAAGGACATTTAAAAAAAAAATAGGACCAAGGGTCCTATAGCTTACCAGCAAGCAGTCTTACAGAGATGATACAAGTTATGAAAATTTCATGTGAAGTTTGACTTTTGAATCAATGAAAATAAATGTCAAGGTCACTAAATAAAAGTTCACATACATTTATAAGACCTTCTGTAATACAGTCCTAAGCTCTGAAGCAGTTTTGGTGATACAAGTCATTGAAATATGTCAATATGTATTCAATATGTCAATTGTGAACTTTAAAGGTCACAGAGTGTCAAGTTGTGGTCAGCAAATGGACTTCAAATATGACTTTCTAAATGTCTCTATACAAACCTTGGCTGAATCTGTGACCATTTTGGTGATACAAGTCATTGTAATTTCACAGTCGAGTTTGACCCTCAAAGGTCACTGACAGTCAAGTTGAATGTCACCAAATGAAAGTTCATATGTGACTTCCTAGATGTCAGAAACACAAACCTAGGCTCCATCTGTGACCGTTTTAGTGATACAGGTCATTGAATTTTCACTAGGTCACATTTGACCTTTGAAGGTCAATATGAAGGTCACCAAATGAAAGTTCATATATGACTTCCTTTATGTCTCTAATAAAAACCTAGACTCCATCTGCGACCGTTTTGGCAATACAAGTCATTGTAATTGTATTATCAAGTTTAACCTTCAAATGTCACCAACAGTCACGTTGAATGTCACCGAATGAAAGTTCATATGTGACTTCCTATGTCAGTCACACAAACCTAGGCTCCATCTGTGACCTTTTCAGTGACAGAAGTCATTGAATTTTCTCTAGATCAAGTTTGACCTTTGAAGGTCAATATGAAGGTCACCAAATGAAAGGTCATACAGGACTTCCTATACATCTCCAATACAAACCTACACTCAATCTGTAACGATTTTGCTGATATAAGTCATTGAAAGTTCACTGTATAGTTTGAACTTGAACGTCAGTGACCTTCAATGGCTAATGTCAGCAAATGAAACTTCATACACGACTTCCTAGATGCCCGCAATACAAACCTTCGCTCTATCTGTAATAGTTTTGGTGATAGAAGTCATTGAAATTTCACTTGGTGAAGTTAGACCTTCGAAGGTCGCAGAAGGTCAAGTTCAATGCCACCAAATGAAAGTTCATACATGACTTCCTATAAGTGTTCAATGCACATATGTTCCTAATCTTCAATATTTTCAAGCCTGGAAACCTTTGAAAATTGTAACATTTTGCCTGACCTCAAGTTTGACCTTTCAAGGTCATCTGAGGTCAACTTTAATACAGCCAAAATATAGGTCATATATAACTTCCAATATGTCAGCAATACAAACTTAATCTCTATCTGCAACCATTTAGCTTCCACAGGCGATTTGGCCCATTCCCCATAAGACCCAGTGTTAAAGTACAGCGCCCCCACTAGACCCACTTCTGTCGATTCAATCAAAATGGCACTCGCACTGTACATAAAAGTGTATCAAGGTGAGTTGATTGCCAGATTTAGAAAATAAGTTATCAGACAGTTTTAGAGAAATAATTTTTTGAAATTTCAATTCCGCGCGAGAATCTCTTACATACCCGTTGATTGAATAATTACTGACTACAGCAGGGGAACGTAAATATGCCGCTAACACTCACGCCAAATGCGTGACAGTTGACAGGTATGCATTATTAATGAAAACTGGCAACACCTGATAATGTTGAGAGTCTTCAGAGTTTCTGTAATGGTAATTTAAATGAATGATTGAAAACAGGTCACGAATTAGGCTATTCGTGCTAATCTTAACTTAAGAAGGAGACCTGGCAACACCTGATGGTCTTTAGGATTTTTGGAGTCTAGTAAAATCAATTTTATTAAGATTGAAAACAGGTCATGACCAATCATTATTTTTAAGGGATGGTTTGTGCTTCCCCTATTGCCAGTTCACCAGGGGCCACTGGACTTATGCAATTATGCAATGAGGCTAACAATATTCCATGATAACAATAAGCAGTGTTCAGGGTGAAAACATAAACTAGATTGATAAATCATTTTCAAAGAGTTCTCCTTTCATCCAATGGAACTTTAGATCTCTGATATGTAAAAGGAAAAAATATTCTTCTGGTATGTATCGAATACAGACAATATTCCATAGGCCTGGCAAAATAAGTCAGTTTATCTATGCAAGCATACAAATGATTATTCAATGTGAAATTCAGGGCTGAGAAAAGTTCACTTGGAACCCATGATTTTCAGGCTCCGTTTGACCACCCCTTAGAAAATCTTCAGGGAGCGCTACAGATCCCACCACCAAAATGCAAAACAAAACCTAATTGAGAAGTTGGTAACACCATCAAACTGATCAATAAATGTTTTAACATACGGAATGAAAAAGCAGGTAACCACTAACCAAACACAGGTTTGAAATATTCTATCTCATTCAATATGATTACCTTTAACCCCTCTGTGCAGAAGAATATGCCAGCGGACTTTAGGGGTGGGGGAAATAATAGGTTCTACAATGCATCGCGATGCTTTGTTGAACGATTCAGCATCGATGCAGGAAAGTCTATTATTGATTACCCACAGAATTTTCAATGGACTGCCATTCCTGGAGTTTGGGAGTATGGAGTTACGCGTTATTATGGAACCCACCTACGTTCTTTCAAAGACATGTCCCTCCGGAGCATTCAAGTGGTATGATTGGCCAGTCAACCTAGCGCCAGGATTAGCCATTCAGCTCTAGGATTGGAATCCTACAGCTTGAACAGCTGGCCAATCCAAGCGTTTGAATGCCCCGGAGGGGCACGTCTTCTATGCAGAACATGTGCGCCGTGTTTACAATCTGGATCGCAGGAAAGATGTGCAGATGCAAGAGAGAAAAGAGGTACAAGCACCGCCAGCTTTTCAAAAAGCGGCTGTTTGGGAACATTTTGGATTTTGTGAAATCGATGGTAAAAAACAGAGCTAGACAAGACTTAGGCTATTTGCAAGACGTATAACGCAGAGATCAAGTACGTAGGCAACACAACAAATATGTATCCAACCAGAAAACTCTTGAAAAGACACTCGTATCAAAGCTGGCACCCAACTCTGACAGGGCCAAAAAGATTGAAAAGGCTGTCGTAGTTTTTATTGCTAAAGATCTGCGCCCTTACTCCGACCTGCATACACTGACTCCGAGGTAAAATGTCCCGTCCAGGCGATTCTTCACAGATACGGCTGTACCAACACTTTACCACGACATGAAAGCTCAAGTAATAAAGTCATGGAGAAGTGCAAGTCAGAGACAAAGAGAGCAAAAGTGGAAGGGGAGCTGTTGCCACATGTTTACTGAGTGCAAGAAATGTGCATTACATAATACAGCCGCTAAATAATAATTTTTTCAACGTAAATTGGTTTTATTTTGATGTATGAAAATGTAATGCACTATGAAAGAGGTTTATTTCTACTATTTTTGGGCACTATGTGCAGTCTTATCAGGTGGATTGAAAGATGAATATTTTATTTAATTGAAAAGAAGCAGCTGTTCATGTTAAGTGATTTGTTACAAAAATGTATAAATAAAAGGGTTTTAATTTCACCCGATAGTTTGTATTGATGGGGAAAAATAAGTCATGTACATAAATCTGAAATTGAGATGCACTGAGAATCGTTTAATTATCGAACCGTGACCCTTTGAATCGTAATCGAATCGAACCATGAAGTGACTGAAGATTCCCACCCCTAGCGGACATGGAGCTGCAAATTCATGCGCACAGTTACACTACACAGTTACACTATACACCCGGGTCAGTTGTTGAATATTCACCAGCAAGCCAAGCTCGAACACGATTTAGAATATGGACGAGTTCACTCCCATCCCTGTTTTTCAGGAGTTGCATGAATTAAACTTCTCAGCTAAGCCTGATGTGCAAACTGCTCAATATACTTGCCCACAGTATCTATCCAGCCGTTCAAAAAAAAATGTTTTGCAACAGAAAAAAATTCTTGTCCTCTGTAGCCACCACTTCAGCTACAGTGAGCCAATGGTATCCCAATTAGTAGTTAAGAAAAATCAGTTTTCTGAAGCAAAAATTCAACTTAGTAGAATGACATAATATCAATACTATTAATTATAGTCATCAAATATCAAAAAACTCATAATTCCCTTCCGTAGATTTACGTGTAAATTCCTCCATCGACGAATTCAGCGCTCCCTTATATCTTACTACATACTCTTATTGATGAGCCAGTCACTCTAATGCTAACTTAGGCTCATTTGCTTAACGCAAAAGTATAGTTCACACCCATGCGAAACTTCCCCGGTAATGATGTATTGATTGACTTGTTTCTTATCGCATTCCAGAAAGTATAAATTTTCACAATAACTGAATGACATTGATTGGACAATCAGAAAAGTATTCAAACCTTTGCGTTACAGCAAAGTAGGTTGTATTCTCTTAACGTTGCGCACAGTCGCGCAGTTGCACAGCTGAAAATGACACGATTTAAAGAAAAAAAGACTTCCAAAACCAGCCTGAAGTGTTCAGTCACATTTGCGTGATTTAAAAAAAGGTACCGACATGGTCAATGGGAATAAATCTGAATGAAACAGGACTGGAGGGTTCCTTCTACCAGATACATCTGTTTCTGGAGGTGGGATTCAACAAATAAAGGTTATACTGCTACTGTGGTACCATTTTTCTCAATGAGGCTTTTTGTTTTGGAATTTATGCTGTATACGAATGAAATCAAATGCCGAGGTTCTGGCCTGTTTAAAATGCCAACAGCTCAAGCGCTTCGGTAGACCCCCTGGTACGTTGATTGCACCATTCTGTTCAATCTAGGGTAGAATATTGCCTGATTATTTCTGCTAGTGGATGACTCTTTTTTTTAAATAAGGAAAAAATATTTTTCAGGTATGTCTCGAATACAGACAATATTCTATAGGCCTGGCAAAATAAGTCAGTATATCTATGCAAGCATACAAATGATTATTCATTGTGAAATTCAGGGCTGAGAAAAGTTCACTCGGCACCCATGATTTTCAGGCTCTGTTTTGCCACCCCTTAGAAAATCTTCAGGGAGTGCTACAGATCCCATCACTAAAATGCAAAACAAAAGCTAATTGAGAAGTATATTTCAGATATTACTGAGTTAGTGAGTTATAGTTGTTCCTTATAAGGTGTAGAAAGTGTTTATATAAGCTTGCGAGCTCAGAAACAGGAAACTTCCTGTTCCGGCAGCATGGAGTGAAAGCGTCTATCGTGTCGCTCCCATTTTATAATTAAAAAAATGTTTCGCTGACTGCTGTATAGATTCACCGACGACGTCCCGAATTGGAGTTTGAACTCTTTACTATTGAAGAGTATAATGCCGGTATAATGCCTGGAATGGATCGCAATTTATGCAGTAATACTGTTATGGTGGAACATACTGAGCTTGTATGAGAGGTTATACGGGAAGAAATCGGTACGGTGTTTGATTTAAAATTGCAGCCAATTCAGCAGTCAATCGACGCCCTACAAGAAACAATGAAAACTAACTCATCTAAACTGCGGGAGTTTGAGGAAGTAATAGCCGACAATGACCGCCGGCTGACGGACATGGAGACGAAATATACCACGCTACAATTGGAAAACATGTCATTGAGAGAAAAAATCCAACAGATTGAGGACCACAGTCGCAAATTTAATTTGCGAATTATCGGGATCCCGACCGGGGCAGAAGGTGGGCAACCAACTGCTTTTATGAACACTTTTCTCTTGGAAATGTTTGGTGTGGGAAAACTTTGACTGCAGCCGAATGTGAATATAGCCCACCGCATCGGCCCCCAATCAGCGACGCGTCCAAGAATTATGATTATCCGACTGTTTAGTTTGGAAACAAAACGGACAATAATGAAACTCTCGGGGGAAGCAGCTGGTAATTTGAAGTACCAGGGAAGGAAAATACACATTTATCCCAACCTTTCGGTTGACCTGTTGGCGAAAAGAGCAGCGTTCAAGGATGTAAAAAACCTACTGAAGGAAGCCGGGGTGAAATATGGTCTTTTGTTTCCATGTAAGCTGATAATTACCTACCGTGGGACTACAACGACATACACGGACACTAAAGAAGCGATGTCTTATTACAACCAGGTAATGAAGGCGCCCCTTAGTGCTTCATAAACTGTGTTGTCCTCCCTTTTTTCTCATCTTTTTTGGGAAGCGGATGGTTTTTCAGCAAAGCAAGGACGATGTTTTTTTTCCTGTATCCTTCTGCTGAATTAAGGAATGGTCATATATTTGGTGCGACAAGCTGGCTGTAGATGATTGTAATATGAATTTGTGAGTTAAACAATCACACGGCTGAACGATTGATAGGCGTTTATTTTTTTGTCTTTATATGCTGAATACACAGTCCTAACTTGCTTGCACAGGATGGGATTGGCCTGTCCTCTGGCTGTTTATGCGAGTACAGTGGATCATATGGAGCAAACGGAACAGTCATTTGGCTGAACTCATATACACTGGCCATTTATTTGGTTCTGGACTTTAAAAGGAAAGGAAAAATGCAATTTTTTTTAATATTTTTTTTTTCCTTGTAAAACAATTCAATGGCCAGTTTGGACTATATAAATAGAAATGTACAGCCCATATCATTTTAGGGAAGGGGGGAGAGGAGAAAAAAGGGGGAAAAAAGACATTAAAGGATGAATTGCAGTCTAAGTTGATTACGTTAATAAAGTTGGGAGCTGACCCCACAACATGCAGCACCTCTACTTTAGTATAGGGGGGGACACTCACAGGGGGTATGTAATGGGGGGTGGGGGATGGGTTTTGGGGTATTTTGTGTTTGGATGATGTTGTGTGTAGTTTTGTTTTTCGTGTGGCTCTCAGGTCCATATTTATTCTGCTCAATGTTACATGTATTTAAATGCCGAAATATGTGTTTTTAACTTGGAAGTGAAAGGACTGGGAAAATTGGCAAAAAAAAAAAAGTCTCGTATTTAAGAGAGAATAAAATAAATATAGCCTTTTTACAAGAGACCCATCTATTGCCAAACTCCCATGGCTAGCTTAAAAGTAGGTGGTTTAGCGAAGTTTTTCACTCCTCTTTCACATCCAACTCTAGAGGTGTGGCTATTTTGATAAGCCAGAACACTCCATTTTCTTCTGTAGAAATTAGAATTGACCCCAATGAAATATATATTTTTCTTAGAGGTTATTTGATGCATAAAGAGGTTATTTTGTTGAATTCCTATAGTCCTAATTATGATGATCCAAAATTCATCAATGATCTATACCTTATGCTGCTTCAATATTAACTTCCAATTTTTTGGGGAGGAGACTTTAATTATGTTCTGGATGCAAAATTGGATAGATCCTCTCAAAATAAAGGCCCATTACCTAATATGTCAGTAGATTTGGCAAGTAGTACAGCAAATTTAGGAATCTATGATGCATGGAGAATACTTTTTCCAGAGGAGATAGCATATTCTTTTTGTTCTCATGTACATAATTCGTATTCAAGAATCGATTATTTCTTTATTCCAGTTAATTATCTTTCCAAAATAACAAGTTGCTCCTACCATGCGAGGATCCTGTGATCATTCTGCTTTAGTTTTTGAAATGGAAATTGAGAAAATATCATTAAACCCTAAACGATGGAGATTAAATATTACCTTACTTTGAAAAGAGGATTTCACAAACTACATGACGGCTCATTTAGAGACCTTTTTTGAGGTACACCAAAACACTGATGTCTGTACATTGATTGTATTTATTTATTTATTTCAAAATCTTCCTATTATTCCCCCAGATTCATTTTTTAAAAAGGTACAGAGCTTGGTGGCATCTTTTATTTGGAATCAGAAATCTCCCCGAGTCCGGATGCCAGTTCTATACCTGACATATGAAGCTGGTGGCTTGAAGCTCCCCAATTTCTATTACTATTTTGTGTCATCCCAGCTTACCCAATTCAAACAATGGTTTCTGAATGTTCCATGTTCATGGAAATGAATTGAAACATTAGATGTACACCCATACAATTTGGACTATTTGCCTTATATAGATATGAGAGACGTAAAAACCATTACTAAGAATCCTATTATTTTAAACAGCCTCTGTAGTTGGAAAACAAGTCATAAATTGTAGGGTTATACGAGTGCCCTCTCTCCCTTTTCTCCAATTTGGAAAAATCCAAGTATATTATGTTGTAAAGAGGATACCTTTAAATCTTGGCATGACAGGGGCATAAAGATTTATCTCATTTGTTTTTAAATGGGACCTTTCTCTCATTTACCAATTTACAACAAAAATATGGAGTGCCTTCTTCCCACATGTGTAGATTTTTTCAAATAAGACATGCAATAAATTCAGTACAGGGTTCATTACAAGAACCAAAATCCTCAAAAATAGATATTATTTTAAATGACAAAGAGGAGAACAAGAAACGGATTATCTCAAGGATTTATATTGCTCTCATGGAATACTCAAAGGTAAATACAGACAATATATGACAGAAGTGGGAACAAGACCTTCATATTGACATTAATGAAGAAGAATGGTCACATTTCTGTAGTAAAGTACATAATTGTTCCTACAATTTAAGAAATAAACTTGCTCTATTTAAGATGCTACATAGGGCTTATTACACTCCAGAAAAATTACACAGAATGAACAACAAGATGTCATTTCTCTGCTAGCGTTTTTAAAAAGCAAAAGGTGTATTCTTGCATATGTTTTGGTCATGCAATTTGATTTCTTTGTTTTGGAAATCTGTTATTATGCCTCGGTGCGCATGCGTAAGCGGGGTATACGGCAGTTCGTTTGTGTGTTATTCATTCTGTCTGTTACCGGGATAGCCGCTACAAAATCAAGTCCAAGAATATGGCTCTATGGGTTAAATGCCATAATCTCTTGGATTAAAATTTGCCAGATTTTTGAGATAGAGCTTTGTTTTTGAGTTATAGCACTATTTGATTACCACAATGGCTACTGCGAGCGATCAAGACTTTAAAGAAGAAAAAGCTCTTCACAGCGGATCGCTTTACAACTTGTGAGTTCGATTTATATCACAGCAATAGTTACTGCAGATGGCAAAACTTGACAAACGGAGCACAATGCCGACAGCGATTCATGTAGACACACATTGCGCACTGTGTTAAATACAGCATTGCATGGATTTTCGAACTTACTGCTGTATGAACTTTATAAAACATCACAAATGATTTCTCCCCCCACACAGTAACAGTGTGCAAATGAACAATGCTTTCAGTTATTGCTGGGCTTCACTAAGCCTAACAACCGCAGTCTCGCTAAGCGGTCCTACGAAGCTGCTTATCAACTCATGTCAACCGGCCACTGGTGCGTAAATACTTGAGAATAGCCATGTTTCCATCCACACGTTCTTATGCGAATTAAGTCATATCGAATAAAAAATGCCAAATGGAAACGGTGAAATTTGACTTGATTTTCAAGATATCGACATTAAGTTTATACGGTTGATCTCATCGGATTTTCTTCTTGATCGGTTAAAAGTTTATGCGTTAACTGCTGATGGAAACGTTATTTGCCGAATAAATCTGCGACTGCATCATGACGGTGTTTCGATGCCGTTGTTGCCTTCTGATAATGGTTTGCATGTTGCTAATAGCTGGCACATAAGCACTATTACAACTTGTGCAATTATCATTTTTTGGGAGACGCGATCCATTATTGCTGACTAGTTAATTTTGTTGGCTACCACACTATTTCTGTTCACGCGAAGGTTCTGCGATTCAGTGCGAAAATGAATGGAAACAGCTTAAAATGTCAGAAATCTATTCGATACACCGATTTGATCGCATTGCAGCAAGTGACGTCATTATGCACAAGTTTTTATTCGCTTTAATGCTGTTAGGTGGAAATGTATTTTCACCACCTTTATTCGCATTAATATTTTGGCGAACTTCAAATAATTTGATTGACAAGTGGATGGAAACATAGCTTATGTCAAGCATAGATGCACAGCTAGAGCACTCTGATGTGTCCACACAGAATTTTATTGCTTCATTAAGGGACATACTTGTCACTGCTGTAGGCACCGAGGCATCAGCACCTTCAGTGCTTTCATTAAAGTGGTATCTCAATGTCTACGAGTGTATATCCCCTTTTCACCACGGTTATGTCTCTTAGGAACTAGCTTGATGGACAAGTGGAACAAATATGAAAGTAGTAATGTAGATTTTGCCATGTTGGCAGCTAGGAAATGTATAGCTTTAAACTGGAAAGTGTCTAATCCTCCAGTATTAATCCATTGGTGGGATGAACTTTCAAGCTACCTTACACTGGATAAAATTTATTACAAATGTAAAGGTAAACTCCCCGAATTTACAAATATATGGCAATCTCATATGAACTTTGAGTTTAAGAATTATCTATGACGAGATATAACAGATGGACCTGAGAGCAGATGTATAGGTTGTTCTGTTAGTTGTTTTTTTTTTTTTTTTTTTTTTGTGGTTGTTGTTGTGATGGTATGTTGTCATGTCATGTCTGTGTAAAAAAAAGAAATAAAAATATGCCAGCACATGTTAACATTATTTCCACTGCAAAAAAACAGTGTGGCATAGCACATGATAAATGCTCAGCAAATGCTGATGAGTAATAGCGAAATTTGCTTTTCTGTTGCAATAAAAAAAATAAAGAAAAAAAAGAAATATGAAACTGCTAGCTTTTCCTTGCAGGGTGAATGTTCTCACCGTTAACTAAGCAGTTCCTATAATGAGTATGTTGTGTTGGCTTGTGGGACTGAAGAAAATGGACAAAGTTCTACACTTTATCATGGAGAAAAAGCATGTTTTGTGTTTGGAGAGGTTACTGGTGACCAATGATGTCCAACTGCACCTATATTGATAAACTCATGCTAAATTCAACCAGAAAATAATCAGTTCATATTGGAATTTAATGCGTTAAAAGTTGATTTGTGTTAAATATGATTATTTTATGATTTGACAGTGCGCCATTTTGAGGGATCTTAGAGTTTGGGGAGCCACCTGGATAGCTGTCTTATTTGGCTCCTAGAGAGTAGGTAATTCAGAATTTAATGCTCAGATGAATTATATTTGTGGTCAAGGAGTTTATGATCCCAGTATAGTTTTAATCCCAGCAATTTTTCAATTCTCAATATTATTCTTTTTACAACTTCAATGCTGAATTTTCATTAATTTTTTTTTAAATGTTTGCAGCCCTTTTTCTCTACCAAAATCATGAAAATAAACTGAAATACGATGGAATTCTAAATTCTTCAAGTGTCTTGACTCAGTTGAGCCATCCTCTTTCACTCTGTGAAGCTGAAATTTTGAATGATAAAGCCTTAAATAAGGTGACACATAAATAGCCAGATTTGGCTTCTGCGCAAAGGGGTTAACTATAATTAGTAAGACATGCATTAAAATATTCTGTCTTATTCTATGTATTTTTTATACTACATTTATTAAGACATTAGTCCAAATATATTGAATAATAATTTTCCATCAACAACTAAGTTTTAAAAGATATATCTGGATGTATCACAAACATGTGGTCAAAAGCAAAAGATAAAAATTTACCATTTGAAAACAACAAGAAAGCAGTCTTCATACTGCCTTTGATGCACAAATATTAATTAGCTAATTTAGTTGCAGAAAATTTTTAAATTGTTTAGTCTGTTCAAAAATACACCACCACTCAATCACTGGCTCATGATGTATTTTCCCTCATAATGTGATGTCTTAAATATCTTACCTGGATTCGAATATAAATAAATATTGTACTTGAGTTCCATTTCTATCTCTTCACTACATGTAGTTTTACCTCAACATCAGCGCCTAATTAAATCAGTCAATATTGTGATTAAATCATTAGCATGGAATAGTTTTCTTCCCAAAGTTCCCATTTTGACATTTGGGGTAGATTCTGTTCATCTTTGCCACTGAACAAGACATATTGTATTCTTCTGATAAACTGAATGCAAACTAAAGGCATAGTGCAGGTTAAATGAAAAACTAGGTGCAATCTCCAACACCTTTAGGGGTTAATTGCATTGTCTATGGTACCTGTACACTTCAATGCTTGCTGAATGCCCTGTAATGACATACAATCCCATTTCTGAAGAAGTTGGGATGTGAAGAAAAATTTAGGTAAAAAAAAAAAAGAAATGTTTCACAATCGTCAGAAATAAAGGAATCAACTGCAGAACTGAATTATTCAAAGCACTTTAGAGTCAAGAACTGGCAGTCAGGAGTAATGCAGGACAGTTTTAGCGTAGTTCATTGACAGGCAGAGGTTGACTTGCGGCAGTCAGGATTCTGGTGGGCACGTAACACGTTAACGATGCGTTGATTTTTCACGAGTTGAATACACGTAGAATGCACATAAGCAACACGTTGTTATCATGTTGTTAACGTGTGTTTAACGTGCATTCCCTAACTTGGTGGAAATGCAGCTTCCGAGTCAAAAGCAACATTCCTGTTTTTTTTCTATGTCCTTGTCGGAGTACTAAAAAAGGTACTGAAGCAGGCAAAGCTATCCTTTTTCATTTTATCCTCTCGCTCTGCCAAGAGGTGCGTTTGAGGGAAAGATGATGTGACTGCGATTGTTTTGAGGCATTTAAATGGATCAATAATGATTTCCCCTCAGTTTTAAGATGAAAATAATCTCAATCATTTGTGTATCAATGGAACATTCAGGATGTATAGGTTCCGTAAATTCTCACTCGCCCACAAGACTTGGGAATAGAAATCATCAAAAGTAAATTAAATTAAAATAAATAAATTAATAGTTTTTGTTCTCTGTTCCATGGAGGGGTCTCTTGGCCCATTATGCTTTTCTAAATCAGATCACTACTTCTGAGGATTTTGGTGTACCAGTCTGGCATGATAATTTCTCCTCCTGCTTTGATGTAATCATGCCTCCAAGAGAATTCCATGGGACATGCACGATGTCACTCCAGTGGAGGAATCCAGAGAGTAAAACTGTCTTTTTTAAAATAAATTTGGCATCTCCAATCCCACCCGAATCTAGAATGCCCAATTCGAGAGCTATGTACAAGACTTGCTCGTATGCAACCCCCTGTTGCCAGCTCAGGAGAGAGAGACAGTTCGCGGCTCTCCTCTGAAGCACGCGCCTGTCAACCCCTGCATCTTTACACTCATTGGTCGAAACTATTGCAAGTTCAGAATGAGGGCGGAGTATAAGTAAAACTGTCTTTAAAATTAAATTAAACTGAATGCTGAGCAAATTGCGATATTTATCGACTGCATGCCACGAACTTTAATGAATTTGTGAGCCGTACAAAGCATGATGAAATAAACTTTTATCACTGCTAAAATTTTTTCCTTGCATGCGCATTGTGAACTCAGAAATACTGCAGAGTTAAAAAACAAAAGCGAAATAAATAAAACAGTTAGTAAAGAAACAATCAAATTAATGGATAAAGTAATATTTTCCACTTAAAATTTAGAAACATGATTACAAGTCCCCAAAAAAAGGCTAAAAGACTACTTCTGACAGACATTTCACGTAGTTTGACGTTTGATAATTTTTCATAAATTTGACCCGCCGTGGTAAAAGGTACCTCTGAGCGGCGATTATGCTATTGAGAAAAATGTGATTTAAATGTCCCGCTCGCCACGTGGACTGTGTTTACTTCTGCATTTGGAAAACTGCTTCTGATCCATGGGATTACGTCACGCGGAATCCCCTCACTGTCTCAATAAATTTCCATTTCAATCCACCTTATTCCCACGTCCCATGATCCCTTGTGCAAATTATGGGCGCAACTTCTGCTGCATCCTGTCACTGAACAGTTTACCATGGTAACGGCTAACGCTAATCCTCTTTTTTTAAAGCGATTGGAAAATAATATATGAGGGAACATAACCTTTTAGCCTTCAGACGGGATAAAGTTACGGTACTACTGTCTTCTACTATCGAAGAATGGGAGAACGACCTGAAGCAGTTGCCACAGATAACGAACACTAGAGCATTTGGCTACATTAGCGACTCCATTGCCACACACTGTGAACCTATAAACAATCTACAAAGCTCCAAAGTGTTTGCAGTACTTCCACAGCAACAAGGTCAGTCGTGTTTTGTTAAAGGAGGTAGTGTATGACCTTACGTACCTTAAAACAGATATGCAAGTACTTTCTGAGAATATTTATGAAGGAAACACTTTCAGCGGTAAATATTGCTCTATGTATGAAACGTAATGGATTGTTTTACAGAGTAAACTAAGCCATCCGACAGTACGAGGCAAATTAGCTCTACTCCAGCCAACTACATTATACAGTATAAAGTTGCTAGCTAATCCAATACTATAACATGTAAAACACAGTGAGTCCATTTTCCCCATACTTCTAATTTTAGTGAACTGAGGTTGGGAGTGCAAGACTATTGTTTGGAACAGAGTAGGCTATTTTCAAATTGTAGTAGACTACTGCTACTTCTACAGCCTCATCTTAAACTGTACAGGATGAAACCTTAGTTACACTGACTGGCATTGCCGGACGAATACAACAATTTTCTGTCCTCCCTACACATGAAATCATACCTGGTGCTCTCCTGGCACTGCTGTCAAAATGCTTTTGAGGACCCGGCGTCTCATCTGCAGTGGTCTGTCTGAGTCTAGCTATAAAGTAGGAATTTTTGCTTGTCGACATAATGAAATGAGCACCTAATGTTTTCGGGAGTCTTTTCAAATTCAGGTTTTTCAGCCAAATTCTGGCTTCCTCTTCTCTAGGTAGGCGATGGAAACCGTTTCGCTGAATACAAGGATAATCCCCTATGTTCTGGGTGCATGTTCAAAACACTGTTGATCAAACTATAAATTAAGCTTCCTCTGGTTGTTAGTTCAGCCTCAAACAGCACAACAGGTGCTGGAGCTCTGAAGGGACATTTTACGAAAAGCAAGTTAATTTGTTAAAAAACGAGCTGTAATCGCTAAGTTAACGGAATTATTTTTTAAAGAAACGCCGCTGTTCTTCACTAGCCACTCGCTAACAACTACTTCCGCCGGAAGTTGCACCCATAATCATATCTTCAGTAGCGCCCTCAGGAATAAGGTGGATACTGCCGAAATTTGGCTATTATTCAGTGGCGGAGCTAGAACTGGGAATTGGGGTGGCACAGACACGTCCCTTTATTAGTCCTGGCTAGTTCTCAATCATTTTACTTTATTGACGCATTTTCAGATTATCATAATTGGCAACTGAAAATGCGATTTAACAGCGATGAAATCATGGGCTAAATTCAGTACAGAAAAATAATTTACTTATTAATAGGCCAATGCTTCATTTTGATTGAACTGGTCCGCGTTCCAATGAAATATTGCCTTTCATTCTCGGTATTGCGTGGGTTGATAAAAAAAAGTGGCATTTGGCAGTTAAATAGGGTATAAAAAGCGTGCGGCTCAAGCTATTTGCGTGAGAGTCGACAGGTATGCAATTTTGAATGATGTTAATTTAAATACAGCAAATACGCGTCCAGATGAATTTCTGGAAGAGGACAGCCCACTCTATAAAAAAATAACATGAAACTGAATTTTGAAAATTTTGATCCTGCCAGCCATTTTTCATGGCTGGTCACAAAGGTGATCTGAATTTAATCAGAAAAAGTTTTAAGTGAAATGAAATGCTGATGGTGAAGAAATTCAATACAAAAACATGCAGCAGTTGGCAAATTATTGTTTGCCTACTTTCTGAAGTTAGCCAATAATTAAAGTTTTTTGATTTTGAGACTGTTTCATGAAGGGTATGTTACCTGCTTAAAATTCCAAAGACAAGCAAATGAAAGACACAATGTGAATCAAGAGTGAAAAAGTATGCATGCTGACCATGTGTCACAGTTTTGTGACTGAGAGTTAGTAGTTGCCAGAGGGACTAAACATGATGGTTTTCATTTCAAATTTAGTGCCATTCAAACTCTGAGGATGTAAGCCTGATTCAGTTAGCATTGTGTTACCCCATGCTAAGTCTATGGGGAATTCATAATCAGAATTTATCATTTTGAGCCATCTTTTGTAATAAAGGAAGATAACAGGCATGAAATTGTGAAAAACACACATTTCAAAATGATCAACAGAATGAACGGTCATGTGCCCTGATTTCTACATACATTTCGAAGGCATATCCACAACCTAGTTACTACATGATCCACTTATGTTAAAATCTATTTTTGGGGTGCATGTGGCGATTGTGAACCACCTAAGCCATTCTGATTGAGGTTTAAAAAATAGCTGAATTATACAGCAGAGCTGACCAATCTAAGTGTTACGATGGTCCAGGCATACATGCATGAGATTGTTCATATAGTTTAAGAACTGAATAATCAGTTCTAATTAGTAATTAGTGATTGCACATTTTAGTTTTTCCCCTGTGAGATTAGATCTCACATTTCTGCAGATTGACCTCTTTAACTTGCAGCTGTGCTCAGGGTTGCCTTGGTGACCGCCGAATCTCAATTAAAATGTATCTGTTTTGCGAGTTTGTTGGGCAACTTCTGTCCAGACAATTCCCGCCACAAGAAGTCCTGTGGAGAGTTTTATGAGAAGCAGGCACGTTAAAGCAGGGCTGCGTAGTTAGCTGTATTACTTTTAATATTTTCCTTTGTTAAACTGTGCTACCTGTAATACCGTTTGGTGAGCTGTAGCCTCATAGAAATAGCCTAACTGTACTTGTTCGTAAGGCAGTAGCACAGCACACGGTTATTCATTTCCAAAAAGTGAACTTTCGATTGTGTTTACTCTACGGACGTGGGTGAGTGCGGCTCACGTTTGCCATTCAGGAAGAGAGGATTGGACTGGCTGTTAGTTAAATTCTACCAAGCCAGCATCGCAGATCGCCGCAAGCGGGGACCGAGTGGCGAGCTTGGCCGGCTGACATTCTCGCTGCTATTTCTACGGTAGCCCTCAGATGGAGAAATCTCCCTCCCTTTCTTCTGTTCGCTTCTCAAGGAGGCCAGCCATCCGCGGACATCACGCAGCTAAGTTACACCCAGCTAAGTGGAAAGCTGAACTTTGTTTTCCAATCAATTTGAGCTCCAACCGGCCGTTTGGTGCCGTTTATTTTAGAGGCAGAACTTTGGTTTACAAGTGAATCAGGATTTCGAGTTAAATGGGCATATTGGTATAATTCTACTGTTTCCACCTTTGTGTTTGTACTAATACCGTGTGTGCTTACTGAGATATTCCTACTGTGTATTGATTGTTTGTGCTGGTACTGTGCGTGCTGGGATTATTATTATTTACATTCTTATTTGTTTCCTTTTAAGATAAATACGATAATTGTTGCTGGGTCTCTTTCCTTATTCATTTAGTGGAGTATCCACCCACCTTCTCATTAACATATACATAGAGGTACGCCAGTGGCTTTACTGCATACATTTTTGTTTTAATTTCGAGTCTAATAGAGTCATATTATTGCATATTCTCTCATCCAATTAATTACAGTCCCTTTAGTTTGATACAGATTTAGTTTTAAAACCTGAGCTGTTACACTGAGCATACATAAAACATTGAAAGCACATGCACAAACCCATGTCCAAGAAATGGTGGTTAAAAATGACAAAGACAGCATATTTTCTGAAAATTAAGTAGGTCAGCAAGAAAAAATATCTCAAAGAAACAAAGGTAAGGGTGACCCTATTTGGAGAGCTGCAAAGAGTGATGTATTCAATGAGAACACTTTCTGCAACCATTCTACTCTGTCTCTGCAAATACAGGGCTACTCAAAGGAAGAAACTACCAGAATAAAGGAGGTGAACTGATCAATACATTTGAGCACTTAGAAAGTGGCACTTTTTCCCTGGTGGTATACTCCTCAGTGCTGTGAGGGTGTGAATAAAACATCTTCATACCATCGCAATGTTTCATTTGAATTATTTCCAGTACAACAGTCCCTGTAGGTCTCTTTGTCCTTTAAAGAGAAGAGACTATTACTAATCCATGTGAGGATTTCAGCCTCTACAAAAACAACTCTTCAAAAGTAAAAATTAAAAATTACAGACAAAAAAAAACAACTAAACATTCAGGGAATGTATGAATTATACAGGACCATTTTCACAGGATTGGCTCCCAAAAATTGGCCTTGATTTATTTGCAGAAGAAATATAAAAATGTTTTTTTTCTTTCAATGTATCATTATGAAGTGCATGTTTTATTGCACAGTATTATGACTATAGAATGATGACACCATTGGAGTTTAGATTGGTTTCCTATGAGCCTCACTTTCATTGAGCAATTCTATCTGCCACTGGGTATGATCTCCAGGGAAATGATGGCTCCATTCATGGCACAAAGGAAGTGTGTCAACCACTATGCAACTAAAAGAGGAAGAGGATAGTGCTTTTGTTTCTCCTGGTAGCAAGCGATAGCAGTCCCCAGGAACGAAGATAACAGACAGTGGAACACCTAAAGTGACATTGGATACTTTACCCAGAAAAAAAAAGAGCTGGAGGAGGCACAGAAGGCAAAGAGGAAGAGTAATATGCACAGGTAACCAAAACTAGACTGATCCTTGGACGGGCATGCACTCAATGGAGAGAAGTCCAGGACTTGAGTGTTACAGACTAACATATAGTTGGCATTCTTTGAACTGGATCAGAAAGTAACACAACCTGTCTTCTTATGAAAACTACCGGATGTTCTGCTCTGCCATCATCATAACACTAGCTGGGTTTCCATCCAAATATATCGCAAATTTTAACCGAATTTTCAGAAATTCGGCAAAACAAAATGCGAATTTATCCACGTTTCCATCCACTACTGTTATACGAATATTTGGAGTTGGTTCATTGAGATAAGCAATAGGTGGCACTAATTCTCCAGCCGTGTGACAGTATACCACTGCAGAAGAAGAGGGCGCAACGTGATGACGTAGTTACAGGCGCGTCTTTCAAACCTCAAAACAAACAACAACAACAGAAGAAAGCTATGGACCAAATGGAAGAAATATCAAAATTATGCGCTCTTACAAGAGTATTGATAACAGCGCTGTGCGTGTTCATAATCGTGTTGAAAGCTATATATATATATATATATATTTAGAACACTAGATTTCCGATGATGTCATATTTACATTATCCAAAGTGAAGCACCCGACCGCCATATTGATACACCCAACTTCTTCATAAAAATGAATGGTTTCCTAGGAGGCCAATTTGAAATAAATCAATATAAGCGTTAAAATGCCGAGATGTGCGGCTGCCTTTTGCAGCAATATTCATTTAAAGGGCTGGAATAAAACGTTTCATGCGTAAGTTAACGTAGAAATGCAAATGTGTCATTTTAATAGAAAAAATTGCGTTCGCGTGCTTGCTAGGTAATTAGCTGTCCCATTGACTTGAATAGACCGCTGACTAAAGCAAACCCTAGCGATTGATAACGGTCACCAGTGAGCTACCTTGGTACTCTTACCATCGCGGGGACTGCATTGACTTAGCAGTTAATAAAATGAACAAGGTGGCTAACAAGCTAGCTACTTGTAATTGACATTCAATGTCAATACTTCTTACCAGCATAATATTTAAAACAGTGGACAAGTCACTTTGTCTGTTTATACAGAGTTCCAAAAGACAAGGAGGGGAGAAAGGCTTGGCTGTTAGAAATCAGGAGAAAAAACATTTCTCTATCCCCTTGATCTGTGCTGTGCAGTGATCATTTTTGAGAGCAGTGTTTTAACGGGACAGGGGCAAAGATGACGCTTTAGTAAAGGAGTAGCCAGAGTTAACTAGCGCTTGCTTTTAACAACGTTGGCTTGGCCACATGATTCAATAGAAACAATTCAGTGGACGGCAAATATGCTCAACCAGGGTACAATGAAGTGAGGAAACCAGAGAGTAATTTGATAACGTATACGGACATTCATCGACGTTTCTTGTAATGGCGAAAACTTCCAAGCAATTATCTTATCAGAGGGTCATTAAAAGCCTCGGTCACGTTAACTTTACTTCTCTGCTCGCACTTTAACGTTGACATCGAGTCACATTTCGAGCTTCGCTTCAGTAAGTGTGCCGCTTTCCATCCTCCAAAAAGCTCATATTGAGAGAGACAAAATCTTGCTCTGCACAGCGATACCAAAATAACACCGACTCGCACGTAAGTGTTTTTGAAAATGTAATTTTAAAGGAGGCGAAAATGAATGGGAGTCCACGAGCGAATTTTACTTCCGGTGGACTGTATACGCTCCTGGAACAGATGCTTCACTTGAGCGAACCGTATCAGCAATCTAGTGTTCTATATCGAGGGCTTAGAACCAGATGTGGCTATGTCCAAATTCCTACCATAGCCACTTCTGGTTCTAAGCCCTCGATATACAGTATGGTTGAAAGCCACCCAGAGATGAAGAGAGTTTGCAGTGGCCTATATGTCACGTGATTATGAGCGTCACCGTTTATTCGCTACATCTGTTTCCAGAGCACTTATTTGCATTTTCCTTTTATCGATACACCAACTTTTCCACCTCCCCCAAGCGTAAAAACTTTTTTTGTGATATTTGGAAATTTTTTTGAATTTTCAGTGTTTCCATTCGGGTTTTTAATGCGCAAATTGAAAATGCGAATTAAAACAGGAGGATGGAAACCCAACTACTGAGATTGTGGTTATCAGTTCAAATTGAAGACCTGTGTGCAAGAAGTGCCTAAGTCACTAAATAACACTTTAGTAATTTTGGGGGTCAAAGTTTTCAAAACATGTTGCAGATATATACATATATATTACATATATACATATAATGTGCTGTTTTAACACTGTAGTATTATAGTCTATATATTTACTGTATTGCACAGTGGCATGGCGATAATGTCATCTGATTGGTTAATCCTTAAATTTTTTTCACCAAAGGATGCTGACTTCACCTGGCTTCATCAGTGACATGATATTAGTTTATAGAAGGAGTGCAATAAAGTGTTTCATCACAAATTTACCAGGTAACGGACACTATTCTTCTAACTGTAAAATGCTCCTTGAGAAATGGAGAAAAGATGGCAGCAACAGAATTGCCAGAACTGGTAAACAAACTGAATTTATTGAAGTGACTGCTCCGTTCCTCAAAAAAAAAAACTTGAGAAGCCTGGCTTCCCTTGGTGTCCGGGAGAAAAATGCCACTGCTTATAATTTTTCTATATAGGGCTACTGTACAATTTACAACACTGCTTCATGAGTAAAAAGGCAAATTAAAATGAAATTCACAAAGACGCACAGCTACTACCTCTCTCAAAATTGATTTCGTGAGGTTTGTCCAAGCTTGCTTGCTTTGCGGATGAAAAACTATACCAGGTTTTTTATCTCTGGACCACTATCATGGTGAGAACCACTACAAGTTAATCACTGAGACTGCATAGTCAGGCTGAGGGATGTTATGACAATTTTTTTTCACTGTCGCATTTAGTCGCCGTATGCAGTTGGAATGCTGAGTCCTCAAACTATCGCACAATATATTGTTCTAGTAGCAAAATATTTGACGGTATAAAAACTCAGTTATGCCTAGGGGCCTGCCCTCGGGCAATGCTCATGAAAGGGTTAAAAGCTCTCTTACATTATGATTTGAGTTTCCATTGAGTTGTAAACCACTGTCAAATAGGGGTGAAGAAGCTCTACTGCTCTGGTCACTCGAACGTCCAGGAGAACCTATGGAGTAAATGAAGAGAAAGAACAAGACATATGCCAACTGCGCATTCATGTACAGTCAAGACTCTTTTATTGCATGCATTGGATATATATTCATTTGTTCATTTTTTATATTCATTATTATTATTATTATTATTATTATTTTGTCTTTTTACACGAGAACTGGTGGAGATAATCATATCCTTGTATATGAATTTTTACCGGTACGTAAAAATACTGCCAATTTTGACTTTCTGTCCTCTCCTGCTCAATAGCTATGGATCAATATCACTCCCCAGCAGGTGAGATTACAGCCAGGGTTGCAATATCAGCCTTTTGTTCAAATGACTGAATTAGTCATGTTGGGGCAACCTGAGACTCCAGAGGATATGGTACTGCTAGATCTAAAATGGTATTTATATCATTGGAAGATAAAAGGCACTAGATCTCACGTTGCCTATGGTGGGCTTGCTCCTTGTTTGTCAATTTGGTAGTTTGAGAGAAGATACAAGTCATTACTGCATCGTGATTCCTTGGATGAACCCTATAAAAGCTGACTGAGGCCAGTTTGTACCCTTGGAAGTATAAGTATCTATCTATGCTGAGCGGTCCTGAGATATTGAACTTCAAAGTTTTTGCATTTCAAAAAAAATTATATGTTAAAAAATCTTTTTCATATTTGAAAATGACTGAAACCCTAAATGTATATTAAATAGAGAATATCAAAACCTATTTAATTTGTAAATGGGGTTTTTTTGAAACACGTCAAATGCAGATACAAACTCATAATCCGTAGAACTCTCTTTCTGTTTGGAATTTTAAGGTTCTGCCTTACAACACATGAAGCGATAATTTTCAAGTAATGCAAACACTCATAATTTGTTTTAAAAATGAAGATGTTGCAACAGTAACTACATGTATCATGTACATGTATTTTTTCCCTGACAATTTAAAAAATGTATTTCTTCTTTCACAACAAATCATCTTCTGATTCAAAAAGGCATTCCAGGTTAAGCACCAGAAAATTTCTGTGAGAAAATTTGAAAGTGCCACAGAATGCTTTGTGGATGTGAGGGAGCCCTGCATGGTGGCCAAGCCCCAGATTCATTGATGGCTCCTTTACGACCTCATTCAGTGGTATGGGAACTAATCAGAGCTGATCAGGACCAAGGACAGAACACACCAGTTCAATCTTAGAAGTGAGTGAGTGTGCATGTGCGCGCGCGTGTGTGTGTGCGCGTGTGCGCTGTAGTATCACAGAAGTATGCATGTAATGTATTGTTTATGGCAGTGCTTCTCAAACTTTTTTGCCTGAGTACCCTTTTTTCCTGATTTCTGAATCCAAGTACCCCCTTTACTCAACTACTACACTTTGCTTAGAAAACTGCAATAGAAAACCAATAGCAATCATATGATGCAATGAATGAATGATAACCCACCTTTTGAAGAATATAACATCACAAATAAGAAATGGAGTGAAAGAGTTGCGATTAGTGCCTCCTGAGCACATTTATTTTAACAGTGACCATGACATTTCAGTCAAGTTTTGATGTCAATGTGTTACAAACAAAACAGCATAATAGAAAATAAATATGGCTTTCTATTTGGTAACAGTTGTGCTATAGTCAAGTTTTGAACTGAATATGGTTGCGCAGTTCACAGATCAGCAGGTTCACACAAAGCGTGAAAAGCATATGGGGTTGGGTCTTGGTTTTATTGATATGGTTAAGATTATCTATTCTAACCCCTCTGCTTGTGTAATAACTGGTAAGGTATGCTCCAAACCCTTTAAAATTTCTAGAAGTAGTCAGCAAGGAGATCCGTTATCCCCCTTACTTTTTATTTTATCTTGAGAGCCGTTGGCTCAAGCTATTAGAGAATCCCCAAATATTGAACCAATTACTGTAAAATCCACTGAACACCATATTTCTTTATTTGCAGATGATGTTTTATTATTTTTTTCAGATATCACTCAATTTCTTACGACAATTATGAATATTTTGATTAGTTCAGCCATCTGTCCAGTTATAAAATAAATTGGACAAAGTAATCTCTGCTTTTCCAAAATTTGGTACGTAATGATGAGTGGAAAATTTCTTACATTCTAGTGGTAACACATTTTAAGTATTAAGGTATGACTATCTTTCCTTCAATTGATAAGACTGTTTCTAGGAATTATTGTAATACTCTCAAAAGGGTTCATTCTGATTTGGAGAGATGGTTCAATTTACCTATCCCCCTTTCAGGTAGAATTTCAATAATAAAAATGAATATTTTGCCTAGGGTTAATTTTTGTGGATCTATGTTACCTCTGGCACCCCCTCCTATGTATTGGGAGGAGTTACACCGGGTAATAACCCATTTTATTTGGAAAGGTAAGTGTGCTAGAATTAAATTGATTAATTTACAGCGGAGAAGTACATCTGGCGGCATATCTTTGCTGAATTTTAAAGTGTATTTCCAATCCCTTATTTTTCGTCCACTTATAAATTGGTTTAAGGATGATAACTCAAATCCAGCTATTGATATTGAAAGAAGTTTGGTAACCCCTGTTCCACTAAATAAAGTGCTTTTTATGCACCTGTCAATCCGACAATGTAGATTGAGGTACGGTCCTATCATTGCGTATGCAATATCAACATGGAGAAGCATGGAAAAAGTATTTAAATGGAAAAATAAGTGGCATATTAGTACTCCTATTTTCCATAATTCTGCTCTACGGACTGGGGGCCGACCTTTCGTTTCACTTCAATGGCAAAATGCTGGTATTCATACTTTAGGTGACATTATGAATGAAGGTGGTTTGTGTAACTTTCAGGACCTCAGAGAAACTTATAAAAAAAAATTATTTAGGGGCTGCCGGATAGCTCACTCGGTAAAGCATCGTGTCGCGAAGCAGAAGTGACTATCATGTCACGGGTTCGAGCCCCGCTTCGTACCAGCCGGCAGTGGTCGGCAGCTTTTTCAGAGTAGCGCACAATTGGCTGTAGCGCTACAGGGTTGCAAATTGGGAAGGGACTGCCGCAAGGGATTACAATAGTTGCCTTGTTCGTTGCTCAAGCGCCTCCTGTTGGCCAGACGGGCGCTTGTCAGGAAGATTCTAAGCCTGGTCATGTCCGGGTATCCTCCGCCCTCGTTCTGAACTTGCGAAGATTCAACCAATGAGTGTATAAGAAGCGGTGGTTGATAGGCGCATGTTTCGGAGGAGAGCCGTGAACTGTCTACACTCTCCTGAATTGGCAGCAAGGGGTCGCATACGAGCAAGCCTTGTACATAGTTCACCAATTGGGCATTCCAGATTCGGGTGGGATTGGAGATGCCAAATTTAAAAAAAAAAAAAAAAAAAAAAAAAAGAATTTGATGCAATATTATATTTACAGTTATACTCTGCCATACAGGCACTTCCAGGGAAGGCTTCATGGCGCTGTTAGCTAGGAGCTCGCCGCATAAAAAAACACTGAGCTAATGGAGGGTCCTGTGAGGTAAAGGTTAATCCCACGGCTATGCAATTGTACGGAACTGGCAGCATGTCTGTGATTCAAGTGTTTTCTTTTGAGCTGGCTCTTCTAGGTTGTTTGCAGGAGGCCCTCGTTTTAAGAGCCATCTCTCCACCTTTTACCAACTTCGTTGCTAGCTAGCCCGCAAGTTCAAGTTGCAAATGCACACTTCCCATTTCTCCTCCACTGCTTGCTGCGACATTTAAAAATTGGAAATATTTTTTATAAGTATAATTCTGTTTCACGTTATTATTATTATCTAAAAATATTTACTTTCAAAAACCTGAAATATATTCATGATTTATTTTATAAGTTTTATATGTTAAGATTTCTCTCACGTAACCCCAGTAATACCGCTGCTGTAGTACCATGAGGGGTACGTGTACCCCCATTTTAGAAAAATGGGTTTATGGCGTGCTTGTTTATATCCAAAATAATGCATTTGAGAATGTGGTCACATCAACTATCTCAAATATTATCTCAAATGATTATTATAGTCTTAAGTGATTAAATCATCTCACTCTGTCGAATCTCAATGCTCTTTGATTAACTAAGAATGTCTTTTATTAACTGCAATTTGAGTTTTCTTTGACAGGTATGATAATTGATTGTTTTGTGTGGATCAGTGTCATGTGTCTTCCAAAATTTGGGTCCAGAGAACTTGAGCTTTGTGTGTCTGGATATTACCGTGTTATAAGGGGGTGTATCAGAGTAGCTTGCCTGGTGAAGTCATGGATTCTACGGCTATGAACAAATGAAGAATCTAAAGCGGTAGGTAGGCAACTCATTTCTGTGCCATTAAAACTAAGATTTGACACTCCTATAATTTATAAAGGCTACTATAGGGAAAATTGCTTACGCTTGAATTTTTAAAATGATCCCACACAAAACACATCTCTCTCCAATGTAAAACGCACTTTTGTTTTTATAACATAATCTTGACTTTTCATGGCTGGAAAATTAATGGCCTCACAATGGTGAGGTTGGAAAATGATACCTTATTAACACGTTTGATTAATTTATCGTTGCGCCAGTATTTCACGATTCTTTACATGTGTTGCAAACATATAATATGCCTATTGTCGCAATGTCATTTAAAACTGACCCAGTGAATGTGAGAATGAAGTATATTTTCAATGACATACAGTTTACCTATGTTTTTCAGCTGCACTGACATTTTGCTGGGTATAACAGAAACCTGTCCAACTTGAGGGATATGATTTTTTTCTATAAACAAGATGAATAAACGGAGCGGGGGCGTTGTACTTTATGTTAAATCAATTCATCAATGTGAAATTGTCAAAAATATGTCCTTTTCCCTAGAAAATATTATGGAATGTATCACAGTTGAGATTAAATGTGAAAAATCAAAAAATATAATTATAAGCTGTGTTTATAGAGCTCCTGGATCAAACATTAATATTTTTGAGGATAAACTGACAGAAATGTATAACACAATCAATTGCAATAAGCTTCTATTTGTTTGTGGAGACTTCAATATAGATTTTTTTAAATCCATATAGTCAATCACAAATAACGAAATTCATTAACTCTGTATTTTGTATGGGACTTTATCCAACAATTATACATCCAAGCAGGATAACGATGAACACAGCAACACTTATTGATAATATATTAACAAACGTTACTGAAGGGAACTTAACTGGTGGTTTACTTATAAGTGATGTCAGTGATCATTTGTCTGTTTTTGCTGCCTTTGAATCACCTGTTGATAAAAATGATCATAATGAAAGTCATAATTTAAAAAGAAAAATAACAGATGTAACTATTGAAAATCTTAGAATGGACTTATTGCATCAAAACTGGAACGACATTGATGTTGAGGATATAGACAAGTCATATGAATCATTTATCTTTATTTTCTCCAAGTTATACGATAAACACTGCCCACACTACCCCAAAGTAGGTTACAAACGGTATGTAGACAAACCATGGATAACAAAGGGGCTAGAGAATGCATGTAAAAAGAAAAATCTATTGTATAAGCAATTTTTAAAATTTAGAACTAAGGATGCTAAAAGTAAATATAAGATATACAAAAATAAATTACCCAGCATTATGAGATCTAGCAAGAAGCAGTATTACAGTGAATTACTAGAAAAAAATAGAACCAACATCAAATGCACCTGGAAGATTTTAAATGAAATCATTAAAAAGAAAAAAGTTGCTAAAGACTACCCAGCTTACTTTTACGCAAATACTGACACAATCATTAAGGAAAATAAACCTATAGCAGACCATTTCAATGAGTACTTTGTTAATGTGGATAAAAATTTAGCCAATTCTATTGTATCCCCTAAAATGTTTTCCTAGGATAATAACAATACAAATCAATATAATTTTGGATTCAATGTTTATGAAAAAAAATGATGAAAAGGAAATAATCAACTGACAGTTATAATTTTGATGTTTTTGATAAAGAGTATTATTGATTGTATTGTTAAACCCTTAACTTACATTTGTAACCTGTCACTAATGACTGGGAAATTTCCTTCAAAAATGAAAATAGCTAAAGTGCTACCACTATTCAAATCTGGTGACAAACATGTCTTTTCAAACTACAGGCCAATCTCACTGTTACCAAAATTCTCAAAAATTTTGGAAAAGGTATTTGCAAAGAGGTTAAATGATTTCAAAGCTAAACACCAAATACTCTGTGAACAGCAAAATGGATTCAGGAAAAATTGAACCACCTCATTAGCTCTAGTGGACTTTGTTGAACAAATAACAAATGCAATTGAGAAAAAGCAATATACAGGAGGGGCATTTTTTGATTTACAGAAAGCATTTGATACCATAGACCACACCTTATTATTAAATAAATTACAGAAGTATGGCATCAGGGGATTGGGACATGACTGGATAACCAGCTATCTACACAACAGGTATCAGTATGTCCATATTAATAAGACAAACTCAGAATTCTTGAAGATCATATGTGGGGTGCCTCAGGGTTCAGTCCTTGGTCCATTGCTGTTTCTTTTTATATATTAATGACATATGTTTGGTTTCTAAGTCCCTGCATTGTATTTTATTTGCTGATGACACGACTGTGTTCTGTAGTGGGGATCATTTGGGACAGCTTCTGGATATGGTGGAGAAGGGCCTACAGAAATTCAAACAATGGTTTGATTCAAACAAATTATCGCTTCATCTCGGTAAAACAAAGTGAATTACATTTGGAAATAAGCCCAGGAATTCAAGCAGGAACTTACCAATAAATGATGCTGAAACTGAATTGTAACTGAAATCAAATTTCTTGGAGCTATTATTGGTGATAAATTTTGCTGGAAATCACACATAAATTATGTTAAATCCAAAACGTCAAAATCCTTTGCAATTCTGTATAAAGCCCAAAATTTCCTCTCTCAATATTCACTAACCACTTTATATTATTCATTAATAGCTCCATATATGACATATTGCATTGAGGTCTGGGGAAACACATATAAAACAAACGCTAATTCAATATTTTTATTGCAAAAGAAAGCCATAAGAATCATCAGTAATAAACCTTACCGTGAGCCAACCAACCCACTATTTATCTGCTTAAGCATTCTGAAATTCAAGGACTTAGTTGATTACATTACAATACAAACCATGTACAAAGCAAAAAACAAACTTCTACCTCAACATGTCCAAAATCTGTTTAAAATGAAGGACTCCAGGTATAACGTGAGAGGAACATTATTATTTGACAAACCAAAGACTCAAACTATTGCAAAAAAATCACTGTGTCTGTTAAAGGGGTAAACATCTGGAACAACTGTCCCGAAAATATTAAATTATGCTGCACTCTAGTCGGCTTTAAAAGACTTTATAAAACCAATATAATTTCTCGTTACAGTATGGAAAATTAAGTTTACTGATTTTGTACTATTACTTTTGGATTGTTCGCTGTGCACTATTCTTTATTTTGTTGTGATGAGAAATTTAAGTTCACTGATTAATTTCAAATCTCTGTGCTTTGCTCTTTTTGTATTAGTAGTGACGAGTAAAATTTTCTAAGGTAAAAGGGGTAGGTGTATATAAGCTTTTGCTTCAACCTACACCCTTTCGGTTACATAGGCTAACTGAGAAATCAGTTTTTTTTGTACTGAAATAAACTCATTCATTCATTCATTCATTCATTCATTGACCTACTTATTTCTGTTGAGTAAATTTGAAGTGGGAGAGGTGGCCTCAGGTGGGCGTCAAGTTGTGTCCTGAGGGGTGGTTAACAATAGGTAAATCTTCCCAGGATAATGACCGTAAATATTAAAGTTGGGAAGTAATTGCGCTTTATTCATTAAACGATCGCTAATTATGTAAGTTTACAAAGGCAGCCAACATGTCCACTCCTAGTGTCAGCGACTGCTGACTAGCTCGCTACCTACGTGCCATGACAACAGACTGATTGCAGCTATGAAACCGTCACAAGTTCATTGTAATTGCAGGTAGCAAACTACCTACGGTCTGCACAATTGCGCATAATGTTGTGTTACGGAATTAATTTCAGTTAAAGGTTGAGTCCATGACCAAATTGTCAGCTGGTGAAAGGTAGTTTAAGCATTTGCAAAAATTTCTCCATTAAGGTAAGTTAATCTATGTTAGCTGGTTCAGTTTAGCTTAGTCTATTCACATAGCCCTACATACACATGGTTACCATGGAAACCTGGGAGTAACAGTGCTCCCATCTTGTGGTCGTCCTGAAATCGGCATATAATAAATGAGCCACAAAGAATTCATGTTATGGATTTATTCACCATGAGGAACCATTTAGAGACATCAAAGTAATGTAACAAACATATTTTTACGAAAATTAAGTTTAATGGGCAGAAATATATGACAAATAGCCCTTACAGTATGTTTTTTGGTCAACCCAAAATTGGTTATTTAAGCCATTTTTGAGAATTTCCTTGCATAAAATAAAATACAACGTTGAAAATGACTTAAGGACTGTCTCCATGTGTTCAGCAATCTTTTATCTATGATCTGAACACAAAAATAGGATGACTTACCGTGGAAATTTTTTTTCACATAGTGAGCGCACATCCATCTTGTAGCGCGAGTCCAAGGGCAGTAGTGCAGAGCATGAATAAAGTATCCAGATGTGCACTCCGTTTGGGCAAAATCTGGAGCATGCATCGATGTAAACTTAGACTGGAAACAATCCCATCATTCCTTTTGGGAAACAAGTTTTGAAGTGAGTCAGACGCTCAATGGCTGACAATAAATACCTGCCTCCGGGTTCGAGCGGAGCTTCACTTGGGACTTTCCACAAATGTAAGAAATTCAGATTGCTAGCACTTATTTATATATTTTGTTGTTTTTTTAAACTGTTTGAAAATAAATGACACTGCATAATTAGCTAATTATGACTGTCTAAAAGTGGCTGGTTGGTGAGTTTCATTCATTAATTTTAGGTTTTGTAGCCGTAGATAACACTCCATGTGACTGGGTAGCTAGTTAGCAAGTAAAGACAGGGCTAGCTATCTTGGCTGTGCGTTGTTGATGACTGTTTCCTGGCTAGATAACCAGCAAAATATGGAAACAAGTCATTGATTTTGGCAAGCTAGTTGAGTCGTACAAATGATGTTTATAGCCAAGTCGTTTGCAATGTTCGTAGCTAGAGTAATTCCCTTCTGCTGCTGTGATATGCTAGCTTGCTAGCTCACTAATCTTACCCGTTTGTCAACCTAATTTAGCTACTTTGATTAACCAGGCATCTGGATTGCTTGTTATACATAACAAGAGCTAAACACCATAAGACAGTCGTTAGCACGGGAAAACATATTTGTTATTTTTCAATTGTGGGTTATGCATTGGTCTGTTGAACATATACGCGCTATTTCTCATTGTGTAATAGAAACTTTTTTTTTAGCTTGCTAATTATTTAGCATTCATATGTTCCTTGGTTTATGAAGTATGATGTTGTCTCTTCAGGTTTTATTTGACCTGAGTTCTCTTTTGTTTAGTGGGATATCCTTTTATTGAGAAGGCTGATTTTATCATCCAGCACTAGAGACTGATATGAAAAAGGGTGCCAAAATACGCATAAATAAAGGCAAAACACCAGCATGATCTTACATTGGCAGAAAGAGACTTTTCAGTGTGCTGCATTGAAAATAAGTGGTTTTGCTGTCTGCAGGAAGCATGGAGAGGGCTGACTCTACCATCTTCCGCCTTAGGTGCTGTCCAGATGTCTGCTGCGTGAGGATGGCCTCTCGGTTTGAGGTGTTTTCTAATGAGGAGAACTTTGCCTCCAGGGCCCAGGCATAGGTTATGAAGGACAGCACAGGCTGCGGCCACCTTTGCTGAAAACCTTTGATGCCCCTTCATCTGATTTTAATTGGACCAAAGGGTCACTTGATTATGGATCTAGCTTCTGCAGCTAAAGTGGGTCTCAGCCAGCCCTTTGACAAGCTCCCTGAAGGGGGTGGTGATCTGGATTAGATTCTCCAACATGGGTGCCCTCTGTTGCCTAATAGTGTATTGCCATGGGGAGATAACAGGTGCTGAACAGGGGCTGTTCCATGGGACCGTAGAATCATGGAGAGACCCAGGGTAAGCCACTGATCCATCCAAGAAATTATCTAGAGGGGCTACAGACCTTCTGCATTTTATTTGACAGATAAGTCTTTCTATTTCTGTGGCATTGTCTTGTGGCCCTTCCAGGCAGCTGTATTTATGTATGGCTCGCATTTATGGCTCCCACACCCTTCAAGAGTACAGTGTCCTGCCAGCTTGCAAAACCCCATTCCATTGGCTTTAGATCCCCCAAATTAGGGAGTTGGATAACTCTGGGAAAGAAGGCCATCATGTTGTTCATGGCATGAACCAAACTGTGTGCTTTGCTGTGGGGGATAGAAATCATTTCTGTAACAACTCTCTTTGATGCCCCACAGACCAGCTAGTGCAGAAGCACTGAAACTTTGTTGCCCCATCCATGATGCATCATACTAGGTAGTATCCCAGTGAGCATGTGGATTACCCTCGCTGTTTGAATCGGAAACTAATTGTCAATTTCAAATATTTACGTGGTGGGGAAAATGACTGAATTGCAATATTGTGTCAGTGAGACTAATGAATGCATGAATAATAAGTCACATGAAGAGAGTAGTTTTAATTCCAGGTTTTTTTGTATCAGTTTAACCATATATGAAAACATAGGCTAATGTCAGCTATTTTAAACGATTTAGCTGGCCGTATTGACCTCACAACCGACATGAGCGTGGATGTCCCATGGAGCACTGCCCTTGTGGCAGCTCTCCAACTGGCTGGCCTTCGTCATGTCCATTTAGAGTGATTTATCTCTGCCGCTGACCTTCTTTTCCATTATCAGCAAAAGAACATGAAAAGGAGCATCGCAACAGAGAAATACCAGTTCCACATTGCATCTGCCAGTCAACAGCTGTAAAATAACGTTCTCAAATGCCTGTGTTTACAAAGCAAGGATGTTGCTTTATTATGTTGTTTGTTTATTGAATATTCAGAGAAGCACTGTATATCCATGTATTCTCTTCCAACTAACAAACGGAATGAAAATGAGAATTCAACTTAAGTGCCAAGCTATATCAGCTAATTACAGCGGAGAAAATAAGTATAAAATGCATCAACATTTTTCTCAGTAAATATATTTCTAATGGGGCTACAGACATGAAATTTTCACCAGATGTCGGCAACAACCCAAATTATCCTAATATACAAAGAAATCAAAACAAATGAGTCCATAAATTAAGTTACGTGTAATAAAGTGGAATAACACAGGGAATAAGTATTGAACACATGAAGAAAAGGAGGCATGGAAAGGGGCATGGAAAGCCAAGAAACCAGCACAAATCTGTCAGTATTTGGAAAGCAATCCTGCTCCCTTTCCGTGCAAATTAATATCAGCTGGTTTAGTCCTAATTGATGGCCTATAAAAAGGTTTAACAAGGTCAAGGACAAGGTAACTTTTGTTATCCCGAAGGGGCAATTTGGTTCACAGCCAGCAGTAACAACATCATTCAAACAATACAATCCATACAACAGTTAAGTTACATAGAATTTAAAAGACTGATTGCAGCAGGAATGGAGGACCTTTTGAATCTATTTTTCCTGCATCGTGGCAGGTGGTATGTGTGCCCTAATGGCAGCATCTTGAATTCACCCCACAAGGGGTGGCTCAGGATCAGCCAAGATCGCCTGAGCTTTCCTCCAGGACCTGACTTTGTACAGTTCATTTAGGTCGTTCAAGGGCATGGTAGTGATTTTACTGCACAACTTAAAGGTATAGTTGGCAATCCTGTTCAGAAACACTTTTTGTTATACTGGGTGAAATGGTCCTTCCATCCTGAGAGTAGTCAATACATTATGTGTTCAGAACAAGGAACGAAAAGAATCCGACCTCTCTGGCAGCTGCAGGACTGTAAAAACTGTAAAAACTCTGACCAATCCCTGCCTTTCGGTCCGAGTGGAAAGAACCAATCAGATGCCTTCATGTCTCGTCCTGCCCACGCCGCCCTCTGTCCCTCCTTCCTCCCCTCGTGCACACTCATCACGTTTCACCGTTGGCGGAAATATTCAGCATGCTCCTCAGCAGAAATACCAAGTTAGCAGAGGAATAAGTTCATAAGGGTACGATGGCAGAGAAAATGCAGCCAAAAATACCACATCCAGCGTTACTTGTAACGGCTCACCCCGCTAAACAGGCAAAGAAAATGCTCCATTGTGATCGGAGCTGACCTCTGACGTTAGGTTTGCAATCGCTCTTTTGCCCCAAAATTTCTCCTGAAAAACAAGGTAATGTCAACCGATGCCAGTTTACCGATCCTACTGTTTATTTAACTAACGTTAGTGAACAAAGAACACGCAGGCTGGGAAATGATCGTATTTTTATATTCTCTTGCAGTGCATTTATTTTTTGTCAAGGTAGCCACATAACTCTCTTGTTATCTGCAAATGATCATGCCAGTTATCGTCGCTAGAATAAACAAAGGCTTGCCTGTGTTGCTCACTGTCCACCTGACTGTCTGCGTATTAAGGACACAGTCTCTGAGCAGATATAGCAAGGAGGTTTATATTTTTCATAATTAGTAATCATAAACATTCTTTTAGTCAGTTTGGCTGTTGAAGACTATAGCCAGGATGTTAGATCTTGTTGGAAAGAAAGCGTTGTGGTATTCTCCATGAGAAGCCTCAGGGCCGAAATGATTGTGCCGTGCATCACTGACAGAGGTTTGAAATTATTTGCCTTCACTGTTGGTGATGTTTTGCCATGATGCTGGAGTCGGTGTACATGTATGCGTCTGTCCGCTTCTGTTTACTTTCGTTGCGCGCAGTAAACTGACAGGAGGCGCGTGCATTCGCGTCTTTGCATTGACTTTGAATGTAATCTGTCATGCAAAAAAATTCATTTCGCGTCCGGTATGAAAGCAGCCTTTTAGAGGGCTGTGCATTGAATTGCCTGGTGAATGAACCATGTACGGTGGTGGAGGAGTTGACGGGGATAAACCATCCGATTCGGTGGGGCATGTTTCCTTAAGCGACCCAGACGCACAACTTGTCTGCTGTGCGATGCAGTTGCACTGGCAGTGGTTGACAGAACTGGACGGGCTCTGCCTACGTGACAGCTGAGCAAAATGTCGTCACCGCCATGAATGTCAAAGTTGTCAGTGATGGTAACAGAAATAAACGTTACATTGTTACAGTGTAATTTAGCAGACGCTTTTATCCAAAGTGACGTACATTTGAGAGTTCATACAACACAAAACGTGTAAGGTTAGTATTGCTAAACATAACATGCTAGCTTGAAAGCTACAATAATAATATAGTTTACTGACAGGTGAATGAGACATGAGGTAGTTTGGTTGATGTCCAAAATGTTCTGAAATGGCTGAGTCGGCTCTCCTCTGCCCTGCTGAGTCTGACTGTCAGATGCGCGTTCAAGTTTGTGGGGGTGTGGCTTTGGACGGAGCACTGACGGGAGGGGGAGGAGCGGGTGGAGCTTAGAGGAGGTGCCACTTTCAAATCTTGCTTGCTCTCCAACATTGCCTACTCTACCTTTAACAATGCCTTGCAGGTGGTTATTAAGTTTGACAGAAAGTGACCCGTGCCAACAGATAAAAGAAAAAGTAAGAACAGATTAGATAAAACAAGAATAAAACATTTTCATAAAAACAGTGTCGACATTAAAACTACGGAGCTTCATTAAAAAGTGCATACGTTGATGTGCTTTCCTACCCACTGCGTCAACCTGGGGCTCGAAGCATAGTTTGCTGTCGATCACAGTACCGCGGTGTCTATGCTGCTGCATCAGTTCAACAGTCTGATTGTCCATTAAAACAGGGCAGATGACAGGGGGGTTATGAACGCCCAGCTCCGTCGGGTCCCTGCACAAGGGTCCGGTGGCCGGAGGGTCTCCGCAGGGAAGACTGCAGAGGGGTCCACGGTGCCCACAACGGTGTCGCGCAGTAACAGGAGGAATTCCCGGTTGTACTGAAGAGGCTCTCCGTACGCGGAAAGTCCGTTTAAAAAGTGATATGACAGCGTCAGCAGGAGGAAAAGGGCTGTCAAACTCAGGTGAATCATCATGTTGCTTCAATTCATGCAGATCAGTCCAAATAAATTAGTATAAATAAATTAGTAGAAAACAATAAAACAAACAGGCAGACAGGACAGGTTAAAACAGTAGTTAAAAACTAGTTAAAAACGCGATTGAAGGGTTAAAAACCAGTAAAAATACTGCTATATCCAAGACGTGGACTCCGCATACTCATACACCGCTGCTGCATGTCGCGATTACCAGCGCCATTCCTCCATTACGCCGTTTATCATAACCAAGATGTCACACAAGAAGCATCTCATGATGGGTAAAAGCAAAGAGCTCTCTCAAGACCTTCGCAACCTTATTGTTGCAAAACATACTGATGCCATTGGTCGCTGACATATTTCAAAACTTCTGAATGTTCCTGTGAGCACCGTTGGGGCCATAATCCGGAAGTGGAAAGAATATCTTTTCACCATAAACCAGCCAAGACCAGGAGCTCCTTGCAAAATCTCTGAAAGAGGAGTCAAAAGAATAATCTGAAGCGTTGTCCAAGAGCCAAGGACCACTCGCGGAGAGCTTCAGAAAGACCTGGAGTTAGCAGGTACAGTTGTTTCAAAGAAAACAATAAGTAATTCACTCAACCGCCATGGCCTCTATGCAGGCTCACCACGCAAAACTCCACTGACTCCATCACAATCAATTCATGATTTAACAAGGGTGGGCAATTACTTTTTCACATAGGGCCAGGTAGGTTTGGATAGCTTTTTCCCTCAATAAATGAAATCATCATTTAAAAACTGCATTTTGTAGTTACTCAGGTTATCCTTGTCTAATATTAAAATTTGTTTGATAATCTGAAACATTCAAGTGTGACAAATATGCAAAAAAAAGAAAGAATTCAGGAAGGGGGCAAATACTTTTTTCACAGCACTGCATATATATGACAGGTTGGCAGCATGCACACGGTTTAGTATGGTCTGTGTTGAGATGAAGTTTCCTGTAACCTGTAGATGCCCAGATGCAGCTGTGTCACATTCAGTGACACAGAAAGAGAGTAGCACAAACACAGTAGAAACTCAGAGAATAAGATAGACCAAACGCAAGTACACGCGTTTCCAAAGGACGTATAATAGTCCGAACCACGGAAGCAAAGCGAGATAGAAAAAGGGAGAAGAAACTCCAACAATAAGAAGATAGAAAGTCATACCAAACCTGACTAAAGATATCTTCAGCTATAGTGCGAATCTAAACACAGACACTCTAGTGAAGGAGGCGTGCCGGACATCCTGCTTATATAGATTCTGGGGAATCGCTGCCCCAGCTCAATCAACCAGCTGGGTAAAGAATTCGATGGCCCAGGAATTCAATATCGTCCCCGGATGAGAGCTGCAAAGAAAGGTCCAAACAACACGCAAACCTCACAAACCATGACAGGACCCCCCCTCTAAGGAACAGCCCCAGAAGTTCCCAGAGGGCCCCGCGCACGGAATTCAGAAATAAGGGTAAGATCCAGGATGTCCCGAGAAGGGACCCAGCACCGCTCTTCAGGACCATAACCCTCCCAATCTACAAAAAACTGAGTTCCACGACCCACACGCCTCTTGGCTAAAATACGACGCATAGTGTAAATTGGCCCTCCCTCAATCATCCACGGCGGCGGTGGGGGTTTGTCGGCCGGAGCCAGGACGCAAGTGCTAACCGGTTTGAGCCTGGAGACATGAAAAGAGGGGTGGATCCGTAAGGATCTAGGGAGCTTCAACCGGACTGTGACCGGATTGATCCCTCGCACAATCTTAAAAAGACCAATAAAGCAAGGAGCCAATTTCCGTGACTCCACTCTCAAGGGTAGGTCCCGCATGGAAAGCCAGACCCTTTGGCCAACCCGATAAGATGGGGCTGAACGGCGCCTTCTATCTTCTATTCTTTTCTCCAAAGACTGGTTGGTTGACCGCTCAAAGTCTGAATCCCGTTCTCAGGAAACTCTGATAGGTGGGGAAACCTGTGGAAGAGTTACCCAGTGAATTGTGGGAAATTCGCCCATGGCTCCACGAAGATGGGTTGGCCCCCAACTGGTTTCGCTCAGTCTGCCCGTTAGTCTCTGGGTGGAAACCCGAGGAAAGGCTCACGGTGGCCCCCAACTGGTTGCATAATTTGGCCATAAATTGAGGGCCCCGTCAGAAACCACATCTTGAGGGATGCCATGCAGCCTGAAAACATGGTCCACAACAAGAAGGGCAGTCTCCCGCGCCGAAGGCAGCTTGGGCAGCGCAATAAAGTGGGCGGCCTTAGAAAAATGGTCAACCACAACCAGGATGACCGTGTTGCCGTCTGAAACAGGCAGCCCCGTAACAAAGTCAAGAGCGATATGGCTCCACGGGCACTTAGGGATGGGTAACGACCGCAACAGACCAGAGGGGGGGAGGTGGGAAGTCTTGTTCCTAGCGCAAATACAGCACACCGCTACAAACTCCCAGATGTCCTCCATCATACTGGGCCACCAAAAACGTCGGACCAAGAACTGCTAGGTCCGATGAACCCCCGGGTGACCAGCCAGACGGGAAGAGTGCCCCCACTGAAGAACTTGAGACCGCGCTGCTAAAGGAACAAATAAACAGCCAGGCGGCTCCCCACCAGGACCGGGATCATTTTTCAATGCCTCCCGCACAACAGACTCGACGTCCCACTGAATGAGAGCCACAATCTGAGCTGCCGGGATAACTGGCTCAGGAATGGGGTTGCGACCGGAGCGGTCGTGAATCCGCGACAAAGCGTCGGGCTTGATGTTTTTAGACCCTGGGCTATAGGTTAACGTAAAGTTAAAGCGGTTGAAAAACAACGACCACTGTGCCTGCCGAGAATTACGTTGTTTAGTCTGTTGGATGTATTGGAGATTTTTATGATCCGTCCAAACCACAAATGGCTGTTCAGCCCCCTCCAACCAATGGCGCCACTCTTCTAACGCCAACTCGACGGCCAACAACTCCAGGTCACCAATGCTGTAATTCAGTTCGGCCGCCGACAACGACCGGGAGAAGTAGGCGCATCGGTGCAACTTATTGTCCCGAAGGGGGCGCTGGGACAAAATGGAACCTACCCCGACTTCCGACGCATCCACCTCCACAACAAATGGGAGGGAGGGGTCGGGCAAAACGAGAATGGGTTCTGAGCTAAATCGTTTCTTTAAGTCCTGAAAAGCAGCCTCAGCTGCCGGAGACCACGCAAACGACGAGGAGGTATTCTTCTTAGTGAGCGCGATAATGCGGGCAGCTACCGCGCTAAAATTACAGATAAACCTCCTATAAAAATTAGCAAACCCCAAAAACCATTGCACCTCCTTAACGTTTTGAGGGGCAGGCCAATCCCTGACCGCTGACACTTTGTCAGGATCCATGCGGACCGACCCCTCCGCAATAATGAAGCCAAGACACCAAACAGTCTTGGCATGAAAAACGCATTTCTCAGCCTTGAAAAAAAGCTTGGCTTTGAGGAGGGCCTCAAGCACTTGTCTGACGTGTTGTTTATGCTCCGAGAGAGTTGAAGAGAAAATCAGAATATCGTCAAGGTAGAAAAAGACGAATCTCTCCAACATCTCTTGGAGGACATCATTAACGAGTGCCTGGAACACAGAGGGGGCGTTAACCAATCCAAATGGCATGACTAAATATTCCTAGTGCCCGTCATGAGTATTAAATGCCATTTTCCACTCGTCCCCCTCACGGATGCAAACTAAGTCATAAGTATTCTGGAGGTCTAGCTTGGTAAAAAACGACACCTCCTGCAGCCGTTCAAACACGGAGTTCATCAATGGAAGTGAATATCGGTTTTTAATAGTGATATTATTCAAGCCCCTGTAATCAATACAGGGTCTCAGACCGCCATCTTTTTTGCCCACAAAAAAGAACCCCGCTCCGGCAGGAGACGTGGAGGGCCGAATAAATCCATTAGCTAGAGCCTCCTGAATATATTCTCGCATAGCCTTCCGTTCAGGCCCTGACAGTGAGTATAATGAACCCCTGGGGGGAGTGGTACCCGGGTGGAGATTGATCTCGCAATCGAACGTGCGATGAGGAGGTAAAGTCGAGGCCCGTTGCTCGCTAAAAACCTCTGCGAGATCAGCATAATCGTCAGGAACATTAAGAGGCAGACAAAAGTTCAGAGCAGCCCCCAAATTCTCACTGTTCGGAACCTGCCCCCTCTAAGTCAGATTCCGAGTCAGAGAAATCCTCCGAATAGCAATCCTCCTCTGGCTGCCGCCAGTCAAATTGAGGATCCCACTCCAACCCCTCCTCCGCCCTTTTCAGTAGATTAGGAGGGTTGTGTGAGGCAAACTCCTCAGAATCACTCCAGGCGTCAGCCTCCCCCATAGGTCGACATGCCAAACTATCCCTACAGTGGGACCTACAATCAGTCCCCCACTGGACGATCGGGTTATCCTGACTTCCCCAAATGAAATGAGGCCTATGTTCCCATAGCCACGAGTGTCCTAAGACGACAGGGAAAACAGGAGAACTGATAATAAAAAATAGGTCCAAGGGTCCTGTAGCTTACTGGCAAGCAGTCTTACAGCGATGATACAAGTTATGAAATTTCATGTGAAGTTTGACATTTGGATCAATGAAAATCAATGTCAAGGTCACTAAATAAGTTCACATACATTTATAAGACCTTCTGTAATACAATCCTAAGCTCTGAAGCAGTTTTGGTGATACAAGTCATTATAATATGTCAATATGTATTCAATATGTCAATTGTGAACTTTAAAGGTCATGAAATGTCAAGTTGCGGTCAGCAAATGGACTTCATATATGACTTTCTAAATGTCTCTATACAAACCTTAGCTCAATCTGTGACCATTTTGGTGATACAAGTCATTGTAATTTCACTGTGGAGTTTGACCCTCAAAGGTCACTGACAATCTAGTTGAATGTCACCAAATGAAAGTTCATATGAGACTTCCTAGAAGTCAGTAACACCAACCTAGGCTCAATCTGTGAGCATTTTAGTGATAGAAGTCATTGAATTTTCACTAGGTCACATTTGACCTTTGAAGGTCAATATGAAGGTCACCAAATGAAAGTTCATACATGACTTCCTATATGTCTCTCATACAAACCTAGACACCATCTGTGACCGTTTTGGCAATACAAGTCATTGTAATTGTATTATGTCAAGTTTGACCTTCAAATGTCATCAATAGTCAAGCTGAATGAACCTCACAAACCATGACATCTTGGACACCTTCTTCAAGGTTTGTCCTGGACTCTAGCTGTGGCAACATAGCATGCCCACAATCAGCTCGTGACAGACTGCGAAACATGTTGTCTGGCTATGTAAGCCTGGGTTCTTCCTGCCTGGAGTATCCCTATTGCCCGCAATCTTTCTTCTTCCTGGAGTCTTCTGATTGTCAAAACTTGTGAAATGATGGATAAGTATGGTTCTAGGCATGCTTCTGCATATGAGTACAAAAAGCATGTGCATGACAGCATTTGCAGTCTGAAGGCATGATATTTCTTTTCACATCCACCCCCAGGTGCGTTAGGGCGCCCTGTTTCCGCAAATTTGGAAACCTCACAATTTATGGGATATGTATTGAAGTGTGCCAATGGCTACCCACAAACTTACTGAAAAATCTCAAGAACATCTAAATTCAGGTGCTTTCCATGGTTAGTCAAATTTGAATATCCCCTACTTTTTGTGAGCAGTATATATACAGTGCTGTGAAAAAGTATTTGCCCCCTTCCTGATTTCTTATTTTTTTGCACATTTGTCAAACTTAAATGTTTCAGATCATCAAACCAATTTTAATACTATACAAAGATAATCTGAGTAAAGATAAAATGTAGTTTTTAAATGGCAATTTCATTTATTGAGGGAAAAAGCTATCCAAACCTACCTGGCCCTATGTGAAAAAGTAATTGCCCCCTAAACCTAATAACTGGTTGTGCAACCCTCCACGACAACAACTGCAATCAAGCATTTGTGATAACTGGCATTGAGTCTTTCACATCACTGTGGAGGAATTTTGGCCCACTCTTCTTTGCAGAATTGTTTTAATTCAGCCACATTGGAGGGGTTTTGAGCATGAATGGCCTGTTTAAGGTCATGCCACAGCATCTCAATGGAGGCGTTGCACTGGATGCGGAAACTGCAATGTAAGTCCCGTGATCCCCAAAGTAACCTAGGAAGATGGCTTTGATAGGATGGGAATGCATCGATTAATTATTATTTATTTATACAAAAATGTATTTCCTTGCTCCGAAAGGTCGCATGCATAACCGGATATTGAACCTCAGGTCCAAATGCTCCGCCTTATCCACAACACTAGCTCAACAGACTATATATTCACTGGTCGATTTAGCACTTGTATAGCTGTACTGTGTTTGAACTTGAGCGTATTGGCGCAAGGATTCTCAGTCATAAACCAGCTTTGAAAACAACAGTTGAATATTTAGCGGTTAATTGTAGCGAAAATTCAAAAAAACAAACCACTTAAGTGATTATACTGCTGAGGTTTCCAGTGCTTAGCATAATGGCGAGAGGACTCTCAGACTGGCTAAAACAATAGCAAGCGCAGATTTACCCACAAACAGCTTTTATGACAAAATATCAAAGGTAAGAAAAACTTTTGCTCATCTCTGTAGCATTTAAAGTGTATGCCTGCTGTTCTTTGAGTGTGGTGTCAATTTAAAATGACAAGGCATATATCGTTGGAATTTGTGGACTGTCCTTTTTCATTTGAGGTATCGTTTGTATGCATAGCACAAATTCAGTAGAAATGCTTGAGATAGAGCACTGATCTTGTTTTATTTAATGTTTTGCTAAATGCTTATTTACTTGCTTGGTACTTGAATTGTGTTCGGTTTAGGTAAAAACGGTCATCACAAACTTTTCTCTGAGTTTCTTCGCTTTAAGAGGATATGCCGCATGACGAGGTTGCTATTTGGAAACATGCTGTATTTATTATGCTAATTCATTGCCCCCGTTATGGGAGCGTTCAGGCTTAAGGTTAATATTTGTATTGAATATATATTTTCCACTCATTTCTTTAAATCTTCACTTTAAAACCAGTTTTCATTGCAACAAAACCGTTGACTTACTTGTGAACTTCTGGTACGTGAAGCAGCTTTTCTCAAAGTGCTCTCAGCAAAAAACTGAATGTTTTGTTGGTTTGTAAGGCTTTCCACGGTCAATTCTTCTTAATTTAACAAACCACTCTTTCAAAAGGGCTTCATTATTTTGTGGAAATTGATGGAAACTTATTATGCTGTATTTTCCAGACGACTGAATGGCAATTATTATTGGTGCAAGCAACAACAGCACAAGATTTCCCGATTTTCACTATGCTGCGATCAACCTTTGCGTACATTTTGCTTCGGGGATCACGTGACCTCCTACGTAACTTGCAACGGCCTCATCGGATTTAAAGGGACTATGTCAGCCGGGGTGCATGCGCGTGAAGAAGCGAAACTTCTTGAAAGGGTTAGGTTAACTATTTCAAAATCTTCGGAGATTTCATGTAAGCATTTCAATCTGTTTATATCGCGTTCATCCTTGAGAAGTTTGCTGAAATGTTTACCAAAAAACTATCTTATTGATCGTAGAGCCTGTTCGTAGCATCAGTTTGTTATAGTTCGGGTTTTTGTAGCGTTATTATTGCTTTTAAGTTATCCTACGTTGATTTTTATGTCGTCCAATGGCCGCCGTCAAACTGGAAGCAGTCGCAAAAGGATCCATGACAGCTGCATGTCAGACAAAACGTTGCGACAAACAGGTTCTGCCAACATTATAGACAGTTGCTTGATAAAAAATTTCCCCAAACTTCTCAAGGATGCACGCGATGCAAACAGATTGAAACTCCACCACGAATTCACCAGTTTACCTTACCTCACACTTTCAATTTGTTTTCGCCCAAAGAAATATGGATGGATAGTATAATTTATTCTTCGTGGGTTTCAGCAAAGATAAATGCAGTTACTCTAGCAACTCCGCGTTTGCAGGCCATGTTTTGTATTTAAAACAGCGACGAAGGTACGCTTTACACACGTACTAATAAGCTTGGGGTTTGTATTTCTGCTCCCTTGATATCGCAGTGCATGTATGAAAATGTTTACCGACTGGACTCTACTACGCATGTGCCCCAGCTGACATAGTCCCTTTAAGTCCAGACTTTGACTAGGCCAGTCCAAGACCTTCATTTTGCCATTCAGAGGTGAACTTGCTGGTGTGTTTCGGATCATTGTCCTCCTGCATAACCCAAGTACACTTGAGCTTGAGGTCACAAACTGATGATCAGACATTCTCCCTCAGGATTTTCTGGCGGAGAGCAGAATTCATAGTTCCATCAATTACGGCAAGTCGTCCAGGTCCTGACGCAGCAAAGCAGCACCAGACTATCACACTACCACCCCCATATTTGACTGTTGGTATGATGTTCTTTTTATGAAATGCTGTGTTAGTTTTACGCCAGATGTAACAGGACCCACACCTTCCAAAAAGTTCAACTTTTGTCTCGTCAGTCTACAGAATATTTTCCCAAAGTCTTGGGGATCATCAAGATGTGTTTTGGCAAATGTGAGACGAGCTTTTGTGTTCTTTTTGGTCAGCAGTGGTTTTCGTCTTGGAACTCTCCCAGGGATGTCTTTTTTGCCCAGTCTCTTTCTTACTGTTGAATCATGAACACTGACTATAACTGAGGCAAATGAGGCCTGCAGTTCTTTAGATGCTGTTCTGGGTTCTTTTGTGACCTCCTGGATGAGTCGTCGATGTGCTCTTAGAGTAATTTTGGTAGGCCGACCACTCCTGGGAGGGTTCAACACTATTCCAGGTTTTCTCCATTTGAGGATAATGGCTCTCACCATGGTTCGCTGGAGTCCCAAAGCCTTGGAAATGGCTTTGTAACCCTTCCCAGACTGATAGATGTCAATCACTTTGTTTCTCATCTGTTCTTGAATTTCTTTTTATCGCGGCATGATGTGTTGCTTTTTGAGATCTTTTAGCCTACATCACTTTGTCAGACCAGTTCTATTTAAGTGTTTTCTTGATTCAACAGGTCTGGCTGTAATCAGGCCTGGGTGTGACTAGTGAAATTGAACAAAAAAAAATGTGGTTCATCACAGTTAATATGTGATTTAACAAGGGGGGGGCAATTACTTTCTCACAAATGCCAGGTAGGTTTTCCTTTAAAAAATGAAATCATCATTTAAAAACTGCATTTTGTATTTCCTCTTGTTTGATGATCTGAAACATTTAAGTTGACAAATATGCAAAAAAAAAGAAGAAAAAATCAGGAAGGGGGCAAATACTTTTTCAAAGCACTGTGTGTGTGTTTTTACAATACTGGATAACAAAAATGTGACACAAACATGAAAATTTCAAAATCATTCAAGGAACAGAAAACCAACTTTATTTGATTCTTACCTGGTATTAGACTGGCATATGTCTGTCCACAGCAAGTATGAGAAAATGGCATCGGAATACAGCATACAGAATAATACAGAATACAAGATTCTGTCAAAGTATTCCAAAGGAAAATTCTTCGATTTTTACAAAACATGTTAATTTTGTTAATGTTAATGAACTTTACATTTTGCATCAAACAGATACATTTTTCAATGGAAAATTGTCTGAAACTTCTTCAGTTTTTCACATATATACTTATGTCTGGTATCAAAATGTCAGTCATGTTGTTGTGTAGCCATTAAAAATCATCTGCTTTTTCAGAACAATAATTTATGGGTTTAAATATGGAGTTTTCGAGGCCTTGCCCCACAAAAATCTTGAAATCACTGTAGAATCTGGAAATATAAGTGACAAATGGCTGATAAGCTCGGTCCAGAGCCAGGCCAAATAGCAATAAAGCTTTTGTGGACTTCCTCCCCAAAATGCTTGCTAAGGTGTTAACAGTCTTACTATTCCTCTGTATGGGGGGGTTGTTAGAGGGCTCTGGCTGACACAATGCCCCTGTGCGAGTCATATTACTGGCCTAAGTCTTAAGTTAAAGTCCAGTTATATTAATCTGTTTCAAATAATCTAAACCACTGGGAAGTGCATAATGGGCTTATATGTTAAATCATGTTCTTATATATCCAAATAGCACTTATATACTTATAACCCAATTAAACTATATATTAATTCATCTTAAGACTTTTTCATGACAACTGCATCATTTTAGTACATATTCATATCATGTTTGGTCTTGTTATTCTCGGGGGATTCTAAGGAGTTGAATGGAGTATGTTTCATTCCCATTGAAATTATGGTTCGTTCCATTTTGGAAACTCCTGAGAATTTGGTCCGAATACTCTCTGGTAATCACCCTATTCTCCTCTCTCTGCTGAAGTGTTTTATTACCTCCTTCCCATGGGGGGAACCTAAAAACCAGATTCGACCCCCCTTCTAGGTGTTTATGGCCATGCCGCCTGGATCAAAGACGTGATTTGGCTTAAAGCAAAGAGAAACAAACCATTCTGGGAAGATCGTATCCGATCTGTCCCCGCGTACGTAAATACGTGAGTAGCCTTTTCAATGATGTAACATCGTATTTCGCATTTCCCGCGCACGGTAACGCGTGTATCCTTTTCCTCCAGGTATGACTTTATTCTCCTCTTCTAAATTATGCGTAACTTGTAATTGGCTTAACGTTGATTTGTTTGATTTAAGCTTTTGCCTACCTGGTGAATAAACTATTGTTATATTCCTTTGAACTTGCGTGGTATCCATGACTCTTAACACTTGTACATTCTTTCTAGCCACGTTACGCCGGAGACTTAGGGGTTAAGCTCACCCAATGACTGACTGATCAGCGGCTTTGGGATGAGAATTGGTTTTATTAAGTTGGAGAGACAATCATGATCTACTTACATAAAGGGTTATGTATTGCGGTTCTGGGATTTTAGCCTTAAGGAAACCCATGGACGAAAAAGTCGGTTATCTGTTAAAATTCCCTGAAGGAACCCATGGGCGTGCATAGATCTGGGTTCGCAGTAATCAAGCCAAAAGATGCTGTTGCTGTGATGTTTGACTTCCAATCCTCTAGTATTACCAACGAACCTAAGCTGCGGGAATAATGCCAAACCCGGGGGCATATATTTTAGTGACACAGGCCTTTATTTACGAGTCCGGGAGGTAATCACCCCGAGATCCATGCAGGTTCTCCCTAAATTATAAATTTCAATTCTAATTTGGAGTCAGATATTTAACGAGGGTATAACTAAATTCATCATTATAAATTTATTATGGAGTCAGATTAATGGTAACCGTTGTGCTTTTGTGCCCCGTCCTTCGAACGGAGAAATATATCCATTTTATTGTGATTCGCACCAGCCAGGACGTCGCGCGTGCTAATACCAGTCAAAAGAACACGTTGAACCTTTGCCCAACAATTTCCGCCGTTGGTTATTGTTTTGTGGGTTTTACATCACCAAATAGGTCACAGTTCACTTCCTGTATGCAAATATCACATTTCAAATCTATTTTCTGGACAGTCCCACAAGTAGGTACAAATTACCATAAGATGTGCAAATTGGGCTGTGGGAAAATTTGCCTATACCCTGCAAAACCTCCTTTTGCCATCAAATTATGATGCTGACCTGCGATAACGCCTTGCAACAGCCTCTGTTAAAGAAAGTGATTTAATTTAAGGGATTTTGAGGTTTCCTCAAAGGGTGTTGAGCAGTTGGGCAGTAGGTAACATTTTTTATTTTTTTGTATCATATGGTATGTGCACTGCAAAGTGGTGAGTGACCTAAGGGAAGATGATCTGATGGCAATGCTGCACAGTGATGTGATGCATTTCGTTTGATTATCAGTTCTCATGTTGGTGTTGATTGAGTACTGATGCATAAAATTACCGTGGATTCTGAGTGTTTATTTATTGTAGTGTGTTTGCGGCTGCTGTGTTGGCTGTATTGGCATACATGACCTTTTTTTTTTTTTTTGGTGTTGCGTTTTGTTACTGCAGGCCCTGACTGAAGCCCCACCGCACGCTACTGATTATAAGTTATCATAAATGTTATTAAAGCAATTCTTACCTTTCTGGCATGTCGCACAGCACTTAGTAAAAATTTGAACATGAACAACTCCGCCTCCCACCAAAGTCCCACCCTCTTCCCCCAGATTGCCAGACTTCTCCTACGAAAAAAAATATTACTAATAGGTATATGGTAGTTCGTCAGACTACAAAGGTAACTAAACGTTGCGAGGGCATTTTATACCACATATAGAATTAAATATTATTCAATTACTGTTGGTTTATTTTCACTTACTGGTGCCTCTGGATCTGACTCCATTGACCCGTTTCACTCACGCTGATCACTTCCTCGCACCGTACGCAATTTTTTTTTTTTTGTAGGAGAGTGAAACCGGTCAATGGAGTCAGATTCAGCGGCACCGGTAAGTGAAAACTAACCAACAGTAATGACATAATATTCCATTCTGTATGTGGTATAAAATAAAATGCACTCGTAACGTTTAATTACCTTTGTAGTCTGACGAACTACCATGAATGTTATTATCATAATTATAGCATTTCAGCACCCGTTTGTTTACAGTCAAATGCGTCGTTTTTTTTTTTCTGCCAGAGAGGCGCGTGACTTGCAAGCGGTGACAGCTGTAGGCAACTGGAAGGGGCGCTGCGACGAATGACCGACAGAAAGCTCGGCAAATCATTTTATTCGGACCAAAGAAAATGATTGGTCACACTTTTATCAGAAATATATGAGAATTGAATATTGAAGAGTTTCAACACCTGGTAGATTTCTTTTACATTTTAGTGTGCCATACGCTTATTAGGAGCATTTTAAGATTACAAAAGAAAAGTGTAAAAATGCCAGAAAGGTAAGAATTGCTTCAATCAGACAAAAAAAATCCACATCCACATTATAGAAATCTTATAAATAAGTGTAGTTTGTTGCTGAACGATTTATTGAACGTTGTTAGTCACAAGCATTCTGCTTTTTTTTTAAGATATCCTACAAACCAATACATAGCCATGATTTACTTTCTAATTGTAATAAAACAACAAACAATAAAAACTGATTCAAACTGCTTTACAAGGAGTCGCTATTTGCGGTCCAAAACATAAATAGATCGCAGAGCTTCAGCGGTTTCCATGCGCGATCCCCAGCAATCTATTTAATACATGTGATATTTTAGAGGACAGTTTACAAACATAATTTACTGAAATCAATTTACTGGCACAACGTTCATCAAGGTGGAGAAGAAATGGGTATGAATCAGAGACTTGCGGTCAGGGGAGGCAGTGACTTCACCTTTTCATTGCTAGAATTTGTCAAATTGTTTCCACGTACTATGCCTGATTGACCATATTAACCATTTTTTTTAACCGAACAATTAGGACCTTGCCTAGGCTATATAGCCTGTAATTATTAAAAGGTGATAGTGACAAAAAATTTCATTTAAGTTTACACTTTGATTCGGGACTGCAAGGATGGAAATCTTAATAATTAATTCGAAAAAATATCAGCTCTCTCGGTAATTCTGTGAATTGTTTTGACTTTTTGTTTATTGGATTATGAAAAAAGACTGAAAATAAACTCCATATATATATATATATATATATATATATAGACACATATATACAGTCGCGCCCAAAATTATTCATACCCCTACCAATTTTTGGTTTTTTTCGAGATATTTTTGACAAATCAAATTTATTCTTGCACAAATGACACAGTAAGTTGACATAAGGCTGTAAGAAGTACAGTAAACAATTTTTCAAGAAATACAATTCTTTTTGGTATTTTATTTGACAGATTTACTAAAAATGCCATGTCCAGAATTATTCATACCCTTTTCTCAGTAATTGATGGCACAGCCTTTATTCACGATTACAGCCTCCAAACGCGTCCTGTGGTTGATCACAAGGTTTCTACACGTCTGCACGGTGATTTTGGCCCACTCCTCTTTGGTGAACTTCTCCAGGTCCTTAAGGTTTGAGGATTTCCTTGCCATGATCTTGGTCTTCAGTTCCCTCCACAGATTTTTCATAGGATTGAGGTCGGTGCTCTGGCTTGGCCACTCCAAAATGTTCACTTTGTTGTCCACTAACCATTTTTTGACGGATTTGGCTGTTTGTTTAGGATCATTATCCTGTTGGAAGATCCATTCCTGCCCAAGATTAAGTTTTTCGGCAGATTGCTTAATGTTTTCACTGAGGATCTGGATATACTGGTCCTGTTTCATGATGCCATTAACTTTAACAAGGTTTCCGGGCCCATTCGCTGAAAAGCAACCCCAGAGCATGATACTCCTGCCACCGTGTTTGACCGTTTGGGACCGTGTTTTTCAGGTTGAACGCTTCACCTTTCTTATGCCAAACAAAAGCCCCATCTCTGTGCCTAAACAGCCCCATCTTTGTTTCATCCGTCCATAACATTTACAGCCAGAAGCTTGTATCTTCATCCAGGTGAGCTTTTGCGAAGGCTAGACGAGTTCTTGTGTGTCTGGGTTGGAGAAGTGTAAGTGGCATAAGAAAGGTGAAGTGTTCAACCTGAAAAACATGGTCCCAACGGTCAAACACAGTGGCAGGAGTATCATGCTCTGGGGTTGCTTTTCAGTGAATGGGCCCGGAAACCTTGTTAAAGTTAATCGCATCATGAAACAGGACCAGTATATCCAGATCCTCAGTGAAAACATCAAGCACTCCGCCAAAAAACTTGGTCTTGGGCAGGAATGGATCTTCCAACAGGATAATGATCCTAAACACACAGCCAAATCCGTCAAGAAATGGTTAGTGGACAACAAAATGAACGTTTTTGAGTGGCCAAGCGAGAGCACCGACCTCAATCCTATCGAGAATCTGTGGAGGGAACTGAAGACCAAGGTCATGGCAAGGAAACCCTTAAACCTTAAGGACCTGGAGAAGTTTTCCAAAGAGGAGTGGGCCAACATCCCCATGGAAACGAGTAGAAACCTTGTGATCAACCACAGGAAGCGTTTGGAGGCTGTAATCGTGAATAAAAGCTTTGCCATCAATTACTGAGAAAAAATGTATGAATAATTCTGGACATGGCATATTTTGTAAATCTGTCAAATTTTGTATTTCTTGAAAAAATGTTTACTGTACTTCTTACTGCCTTATGTCAACTTACTGTGTCATTTGTGCAAGAATACATTTGATTTGTCAAAAAATATCTCGAAAAAAAACCAAAAATTGGTAGGGGTAAGAATAATTTTGGGCGCGACTGTATATATACAGTACATACATACAACCTATATATATGCTGTTTTTTTTTTTTTTTTTTTTGAATGGCATTAAAAAGTACGTATTTAAGGGGGAAAACGTTATCGTAAACATATTGACCATGCACTGAACAAGACATGAGAAAGGTTTTAATATTTATTAATGGAATTGTGTTAGCTTCCTGTTAGCAAATATGGCCAAATTTGCTATCTCCTGAGTATTTTAAGTTCAATGCATTGAGCAATAATGTAATGATGAAATTGGCATGCCATTCTGCCCTTTAATCATACTACATTAGTAAATCAATCCTCTGATTGCTAATCAAGCAAAGAAATAGGGAGTTAACATTTATTTAACGGTGAGGATTCTACCTTTCCTAACTGACCTCCGATGGCATGTCACTGGTACAAATGAATTCCGTCATTGCATGATAAGAAATCGCATTATAATCCTCAAATATGAAATTAATAACATAAATTGCACGGAAAAGTCATGAAAATAGCAGTCAGTAACGTCTTACCTTGCGGGAGGACGGCCAATTGCAGAACAATGATCAAGAATAAAGATGGATTTGGACAATTTTTATTATAATTCCCTTTTCACATAACAGTTGTTGACGCATGCAAAATTGTGGACACGAAATAGCTGACTCGCAGCAGCACACTGGAAAACTTTCGTTGCCAATCAAAGGTGTTTACGGAGTCATTCCAAGAAAAATGAAAAATCAATAAACTGATGCTTATAATCATAGAGTGCAAAACAAAATATGTCTTTGGTAACGGTAGTGATTTACTGGACACAAAACAATTTTTTAGTGTTTAAGTTAATTATTGTCAAAAATGACGGAAATTAGTGGGGGGTAGTTGTTTCATCGGCATAAGGTAAGTCAGTTCTGCAGAGTAGCAGTGCATTTGAGCAGTGCCACTCACTCAAGACCTGCCAGCCTTGGCAACAGTTGTGAGCACAGCAGACACATCGGGCAACGACCGTTATCCGATAATTTCAGTCTGATACAGTCTTATAACCTGACTAGAAAAATTTTGTAACAAAGTGGAATTTATTCACTGGACTGTGAGTGAATAACATACAGGCAAATCTACATGATACTTTCTAATTTTAATTTCCCACATCCTTTCAGTTAAAACTGATTTTTAGCTTGCACGGCTGAAGGCCATATAAGCTATTGTAATGGGTTTGCTTCCGGCATAGTCTGTCGTCTGTAAACTTTGGTCTTCTCCGAAACTGCTGTGTACGGATTGTTCTGAAATTTTTTGTGTATGTTCCATATCAGTATGGGACTAAAGTTTGTTCAAGGCTTTTGAAAATTTTGTAAATTGAATTTTTGAGAAATTTTCAGAAATTTTGTTTCAATGGAGCCCTATGGAAGGGAAGTTTTTGATGGGCTATATCTTTGAAATGGTAAGAGATAAGGTCATACTTACTATTAACCTTAAACAGGAAGTCATATATGCAGGGTTCTGCCCAGGACGCTCGGAGTGGTGGTCGGGGAATTGTTTGTATGCGAGCGCGAGCTGGAAAATTTTTTTGCGTCAATTCGAAAGCAAATATTGCCCGAGTCACCAGATTACTGTATTTCTTTGAAGTGCTCCTCGGTGCGTAGTGAGATGCCTCCAATTTTCATTGATAGATGCCATATTTATAAACTTGTTTTTCTATTTTGTATCCAAATGCTTTTGATTAAATTTCTGAATACGACTTAACAACTGTCATTTATGTTTCAAACATTTCTTCAGTGGCGCCCGTTGGACAGAGAACAAAGGGGGCGATAAACGTCTTTAAACTGCTTATTAGTCTTGATCTGTTTCAGTCATTTTCCTTGATAAAAGATACTTAAACTCTCCCTTCTCAGGTGTAGCTAATTGTAATTTGTTAAGACAAGAGAGAACGTGTCAACTGAAGGCAAGAAAAGTGCGCATTTCAATCTTTGATTTCGATTAGACAATCACGAAGCGAGGGTTTGATGGCTTGCTTTGTAAGATGTGGCAAAAGTTAACACGGAAAATCCAGTTTTTTTCGTGAATAGTTACCTATTAAGACACGTGAATTAAATATGTTTATTGAATTTATTATTCACTCGCCTTGCCATTTCATTAAAAGGGAAACTGTGTACTTAACGGCAAATGGATTATTCATATTGTTGGAAAACGTGTTAACCAAGAGCAATGATTAAAATTGGGTCAATTATCTCATTCGTTTCAAGGTAGCCAATGTTTTCCACCCCCTCGGTTTTCGCCCACCCACTGCCACTGTGTAGATTTACATGTGAGGAATGTTACTGTCCTATTTTTTTTTTTTTTTGCTTTCGTTTATATAACAAGATAACTTTCCTCTCGATATGCAAAGTACAGCGCTACAGAAATCAACCGCCCTGCCCCGATTATAATTGCCTGTCTTTCATTGGATTGAGACAACCGTTGCGATCATTTCCCCACATATACCCAGCACACGCGGGCTCGGATGGCACTCGGCGTTTCCATCACTGTTGGGCAGGGTTTTCGATATCAATGACGACCGGCGCAGACGGGGCGTGGATTGAAAACGAAAGTTCGCTATTCTGACTATTTCAAGAAGGGGGGGAGCATATTTAGAGTCATTTATGTTTTGTTTCTAGCGATTTTATTGGACACTGGATGCATTCATTTCAACTCATCTTTGAAAAAATGCACTAAAAAAAAAAGCACTATCTGAATTGAGTGGTGGTCGGTGGATTCCGAGTGCTGGTCGGCGCCGACCAGCATCAGCAGAACCCTGTATATGGGCTTCAATTTGGCACCCTGACTTTTGAGCTCAGATGACTTTGAAAGGTCAAGTTCAACGTTACTGAATTTCATTTGCCTGTATCTCCGAAACTACTGGACGGATTGTTCTGAAATAATGCATAGGGGGGCGCTATTGAGATGATTGAAGTGTATACTGGTTTTTTTGAGCTCCTGCTGCATCACGGTTTTATTGTTTAAAAAACTGCCTTTTTGATTATCAAACTTTCTAATTTTTAGGATTAAACCTTTGAAGTAGAAAAAACTCCCGCACATTGTCGATTCCGCATGCAATTATTTATTCACAATGTTTCGGTCAACAGACCTTTGTCAGGTGAAATTACACATCAGATTCAAACGTAGACTTAAGTAGTTTGGTTGGCTAGCTTGAACCAATCAGATCTTACTATGTCATGACATCATTCGTTCATTCATAAAGTCAGTCATTCACAAGGTCTACAAGGAAAAAACAAAAAAATAGAATTAAAACATTGTTGAGGAAGTCAGCAAAGTCAGCATGAACCAGGAGGTCTTTTAAATTTCTTTCATGTTTATGCACAAAGAGTGGCATATCTTTGATAGAGTCTGACAATTCTGGATCAGATTGGAGAATGAGCCAATATTTTTTAAAAATTGGACGTATGACGTGCGAGTGTGGGGAATAGGACGTAATGCAGGTTACTGAGAATTTCTTCTCTTTCTTTTTGCTTTTCTTTAGCAAGTCTGATCGAGGTTTGTTCAGGGCTGTTGCATAAGCTTTTTCAACCCATTCTGCTGGGTACCCTCACTGAGTAAACCTTTCTTTCATCTCACCTGCCTTCTCCACATAGTCCTCTGTAGTCTCGCATATCCTCCTCAATCTAAAGAATGGACTTTTAGGGAGACCTCTTTTCAGAGAGGTGGGATGAAAACTGCTCGCCAAAAGGAGTGTATTTTTGTCTGTTTCTTTGCGTTACAGTGTGGTGGACAGAACACCTTCTTTTTTAAAGGGGACCTATTATGCTGAGCCTTCTTTTAATACATATAGGTAATCTTATAATGTTGGATGTCCATACTCAACCTCTGAAAAGTTTCTAAACATAAGATACAGGGGTTTTGCCGTAATCCAAGAATGTGATTTCGTGAATGTGATTTCCTCTCTGAACAGCTCCTCCCAAGATCTTCACGAGATCTGGGCAAAACCTGACGTCAGGTTGTGCCGTCCAATTAGTACAGACGTAGCCAAAGCCAATCACGGCGCTGGACCTGCCCACACCGGAAACTATTCTAGCAGACATGAACAACCGCGGATCATACTATGCCTTAGTAGCATCTACACTTCCAGAAATACAAAAGAAGAACCGCAGATCATTTGAGGTGCAATTTTGTCAATATCTCTCCCAAAGCTGCTTATCCGTTTACTTTTGGATGCGAAGAAAAGCACCTATTTCTCCCCCAAAAGATGATGCCTCCAGAAATCACTGGGTAGCTTTTTTGTTTGCTGTCGGCGAACAGCCACGGTCAAAGGGAACGTTAGCTGTTTGTGCTCAGCATTTCACCAAAGACAGCATTGTCAATAAAGGATAATTCGACACAGGATCAAAGCTGAAGCAGTTGCATCGATCAAGCGCTCGGAGCCACAAGCTGTAAGTAACAGCAAATAATGTAAGTGAAGCTAACGAAGTTACGGGAGGCTAGCAGGACCGCTAACGATAGTTAGCACTAACAACTGGTCTCAAACGCAGGCTTTGTAAAATATCTGAAGATAAAGCCTGTATCGGTCGCAACTGTCCGCGACTCACAAGCTGTTTCCATCCACTTGTCAATCGAATTATCTGAAGTTCGCCAAAAATATTCATGCGAATAAAGCTGATCGCCACATGCTGTTATGCGATCAAATTGGTATATCGAGTACATTTCTGACATTTTAAGCTGTTTCCATTCATTTTCGCACTGAATTGCACAACCTTCAAGTGAAAAAAAGTAGTTTGTTAGCCAACAAATTTAGCTGGTTAACCAAAATGGATTGCGTTGACCAACAAATGACGATAATTGCACAAGTTGTTGTAGTGCTTAGGTGCCAGCTATTAGCAGCATAGCAGACCAATATCAGAAGGAAACGACGGCATCAAAACACCGTCAAGATGCAGTAGCAGATTTATACGGTGAATAACGTTTCCATCAGCATTTATCGCATAAGCCTTTTACCGATCAAGAGAAAATCCGATGAGATGGACCGTACAAACTATGAGTCGATAGTCTTGAATTCAAGTCTAATTTCACCGTCTCCATGAGGCATTTTTAATTTGATATTACTTAATTCGTATAAGAACGTGTGGATGGAAACCATGGAGGTAATATAATAGAACTGGAGAGAGCGAGGAAGTCCCACCCCTATTACTTTTGTTGGGAGATGCTACGCTAGCTACTTCAGCCCAGGAAGTATGGAATTGATTGACGCCATCTATAAAAATGGCATTCCATGGGTGCTTATTTCCAGCACCATTTCATAAGATTGCCAATCTGATTACACAGCACAAATGGCCAAATGGTCTGTGCGGATTGGTGAATGTGTTCGAGGGGAAATGACGACCAACGCTGTTGATCCGGGACGCGCACGCACTATACACTCATTCGCTGAACTGCTGCAGTCAGAGCAACAGCTGGACAACCAAACTCATGCACGAGCTGTCATCAAGCTCTAAGTAGCAGTTCTTATTTTACAGGCCCTCTTGAAAACATCGAACAGTTGCGTCAGACAAAGAGCAAAATAGTGAAGGATTACCGAATACATTTTCTTTTGTTTTCGCTTTATTTGGCAAGAAAAAAATGTGCACTTTTCAATTGGTGTCTATGGATCTTGCGCGTCTTTGGCCACAAACTTGCATCCTTGGGAAACGCGGAAGCAGGAAGCTAACATGCTAACTGGCTGAAGCAAAGGTACTTCCTCGTTCTCTCTGGTTCTATTATATATCTCTATGATATAAACATGGCTACAGATGCGGAAGCAGTTGCTTCACAGCATAAGCCTACCCAACTGATGGCCTGTTGAATGTGGCTGTAGCACTGCGGCTAATGTAGCCAAGTTACTATTGCTAACGTTTGTGTCCTAAATATGCAAGAGTAATATTAGGGGAAATTCAACAGAAGGTGTGTGAACATAAACCTCATTTGAAGCAAACTTTTTATACTTGTTTGTAATTTGGATGCTTGGTACAACTGCCCCCGATAACAAAATTTACTGTCTGTAAAACCTGTATTGCAGGGTAACGTCTGTCTCTGTAGTTGTTATGACCGCTCGGTTATCAGCTACTGCATGTTAGTTTGCGTGCTGTGCAAATTAAAATGCTCCTGGTAACTTGTAGGCAGTAATTCTGATCGATATGCTTGTGTTACTTCGATAAGCATTAATGTGGCAGTTCCATCATAACGTTGCCTGATTGTAGCCACTGCAGTTGAAGCTAACCGGAGAGGTGCTGTATGTGGCTGCGAAGGCTGCAGTTAGACCAGACGTAGGTTTTGCAGAGCTTGGGGCGCGTTTTTGGGTGCTTGTGAAACGATCGCTTTACTTATCCATGACCAGGGTCAGCCTGATACTTCTCTAATACCTGGGCAAGCTCTCTGATGCTACCAGTGAAAGCAATAGGGAAGCGCACAGGCTATAACGTGTCCGGTATAACAAACGATTTCTCTGCATTGCCATTGATTGAATAATAAATCAGCGATTGAAAATTAAATTCTTTCCTGTAAAAGTTATCGATTCGCTAGCTCCACATAAGCAACGGTTCACGCAAACGGAACTTATGGTCTGTAAAACCTGTATTATGCTCATAACATAACCGGAGCTCTATCTAGCTCTCGCGCACTATCCATAATGCGCCCATTTTCCGCGAGGAAACGCTTGTCATTCTGACGCAATCAGTAAACCATTACCACAGGCAATATCCGAAAAGGCTGTTTAGCCTGGAGCTTTCGCCGCTCCGTCATATACCAGCGCAGAAGCTGTTCGTTACTCCACGCTAACGACACACCACAGTTATGCACACGAACCAGCAGGTCCTAATACACACCGAAGCAGTCCATAAGCTGTTGGTCCACTTTTAGCTGCTCCTCACTGTCCATGTTTCCCTCTAAACTCAGACCCACCGTATTTCTACGGTCTCCGATCTACACTTGGGCATGTCGACCCGTTCTACAAATGTGTCTATGTGGTGGATTCTAGCTTTCCCTGCATCTTAGCTATAGAGTAGAAAAACCGCTGTACTCACCACTGTTGCTGTAGCAAACTGTAGCTTATAGCAAATTCGAGCTTGAGCTGCCTGACTTTCGCCCTGCGTCCTCCACTTTCGCTGCTGCGTTTATTAGTACAAGTTCATTTCATTAGATCTATATTCAAGTATAGCGTTAGATTTCGGAATTTCCTCGCCTTATCCTAATCAGATGGCAGATGTGTCTCACGTTTTGCTCTGGGGAGGCGGACCCGGAAAACTGCGTTCTGCAGCCTCGTCCCGCCCAGCTCCGCCCTCCACAGAGTAGGCCAGTCAGAAGAAAGTGGGCACACGGGGAGTGGGGGCCATAGTGGAAGAGCCACCCCAATGAGGCATTTCAGGCAGAGACTACAATGGACTACAAATGAGGTTTTTTGAGGATGGCAGTATGAGCTAAATAAGGACCCTGTTTTGGACTTTGAACGATCAGGAGTACTCTAGGGGAGTCCAAGATCAAAATATAACCTTGGAAATATAGCAAAATAGGTCCCCTTTAAACACTGACAAATGCAAGTTTAACTGCAACAGTCTTTCATTTTTTGGGCACAAAATTACAGCACAAGGACTGCTCCCGGATGATGGTCATATTCAGGCCATTCTCAATGCTCCTCCCCCCACTGACCCTACTATTCTGCGATCCTTTCTGGGACTGACTGCATGGTATGCACGTTTTGTACCAAATTACTCCACAGAGGTGGAGCCAATGAGAGCATGCTTAAGGTCAGAGGGTGAATTTAGATGGACTGACGGAGCACTTGAAAGCTTCAAGAGACTCAAACATCTTATTGTGAATAGTTCAGCCCTGGCTATCTTTGACCCTGCCCTACCTACTCTAGTGACGTGTGATGCCTCTGATTACGGAATAGGGTCTGTAATGACGCAAATTCACCCTGATGGTTCTGAACGTACAGTCGCGTTTGCATCGCGTACACTCTCTGTGGCAGAAAGAAAGTATGCTGTTGTGGAGAAAGAAGCCCTTGCCTGCGTGTGGGCTGTTGAACGGTGGCGCACTTTCTTGTGGGGTCGTCGTTTCACACTACGCACCGACCACCAGGCTCTGACTATGCTCCTGGCAACGAAGGAATGGGGCGTGCTGGGATGCGCATTGCAAGGTGGTCTGCGCACCTACTTCGTTTTAATTATGATCTTCGGTACAAACCAGGGTCTGAGAACGCAACAGCAGACTGTCTCTCACGCCTGCCCCTACCATCCAGTGATGTTCCAGAGGCCGTAACTGAACCTGAATTAGTCGCTCTACTCACCACTGAGCAGTGTGCAGTGTCAATGGATGAGTTTTCTGAGGCATGTGCTACCTGCCCTGAACTCTGTGCCTTACGCAGGCAGCTGGAAGCTGGCTGGCCTACGAACAAGAAAAATGTACCACCTGAGCTGGCCCCATACTTTTCTGTTAGGGATGAACTTGCTGTGCAGGACCACCTGGTTTACAGGGGGTCACACCATTTGCTCGTGTCCATATCACTGCGTGCTACAGTGACATCACTGGCACATAAAGGCCGCCAAGGCATTGTTCGGACCAAGCAGCGCCTTCGTGATCTCTGTTGGTGGCCGGGAATGGACACTCTAGTTCAGTCAAAAATTTCTGATTGCCAGCTCTGCCAGAGTCATGACAAAAGTGCAAAAACTCATTCTACTCCTCCCTAGCCGGTACCTCTACCATCTGCACCATGGGAGAAATTGGGGCTGGACATTGTGGGGCCGTTCGAGTCTGGAACCTGGGACTGCAGGTATGCTCTCTCCCTTGTTGATTATTACAGCAAGTGGCCTGAAGTGGCTTTCACCAGTAATGTTACAGCAGAAACAGTCATCACTTTCTTATCTAGTGTGTTTAGCAGGTTCGGAAATCCTTTGGAGTTAGTGACTGACAATGGTGTACAATTCACTTCCTCCGCTTTCAATGACTTTCTCAAAGGCAGAGACATTAAGCACACCTGCGTTTCCCTTTACTTTCCCCATGCTAACGGTGCAGAGGAACGGATGAATCGCGTTCTCAAGGACTGTGTGCAGTGAGCTATCCTGGAAGGTAAACCATGGAAACCATATGTCACTAACTTTTTGCTTCAGTATCACTCTACACCACATGCCACCACTGGCGTTACGCCGAGCGAACTTTTGTTCAGTCGTCAGTTGAGGACGAAACTGCAAGTGTTACCTGCCCGAGTATCGACGTGGACCGATGACTCTGTACGTAACTGGGTAACTGCACACCAACATCAGGTTAAAGTGTACACTGACACCAAGTGAGCAGCAAAAACATCAAATCTGTCTGTGGGAGACAGAGTGCGAGTGAGGCTTCCCACTCACGTGAAAAAAGGGGGTTCTAACTTCAATGCACCTCGGACGGTGCTAAAGGAAGGGACTGGACACTTACATCTTGGATGACGGGAAAATGTGGAATGCCTCCCATCTTTCCCTATGCATGGGGCAAAATCAAGCTGCAACGGGTGCCCCTGGTCCATCAGATGAAGCTGCCCCAGTGGGCCAAGGAATGGTCAGAGACAGGCAGCCACCAGTGTGGCTTAAGGAATTTGTCCAATAATATAGTCAAGCATATGACTGCTTTTGTTATTGTTCATGACTGCAACTGGTTGGGGTTGTTTGTTTTATTATGTCATGTGACAGTATCAAGTAATAGAATGCACCACAATACTGTGGTTATTGTATTCAATGTACTGTGAAATGCCATGAATAGAGTTACATTATTAGGGATTGAAAATAAATGTTTTTTTGCTTGATAGGGGTCATTCAGAAATGTTGCTTAAACTACCCAGGTGTCCTTATTTTCACCAAAAAGGGAAAATGTTATATACTCACTTGTTCAAGTGATATACGCCCGCCTGTAGAGGTCGCTAAAAGGATACTGTATGACGGATATGCAGAATGTATGGAGACGAAGAAGTACCCTTAGTCAGTAAAAGTTCTATTCACTTTTAAGCTCTGACTTCGTGTTTAATTTTCTACCTGAATACACAACACATAAATCTTGGCATCAGAATTTAATAATAGGTGCATTCTCATTGCAAAAATGCATCTAATGAAAGGGGTCTAAAGCTCATAGGATCATTAGGATCCTTATCTTTTTTTGAGTAATAGGGAGATAATGGCAATATTGACATCCCTAGAAAAGGAACTCTTTTCAATTAGATAGTTAATCACGTCTAAGATGTGGACCCAATGAATCCCAAAAAGTAAGAAAAAATTCTGGGGGTATTCCGTCCAGACCTGTGGATTTACCTTTGTTCATCTCTTTCACAGAATTTTTTCATCCAGAGAGATGGGAGCCCCAATACAAGCAGTTTCTTCAGAAGAAAGTGATGGTATTTGAAGATTATGAAGAAATCGACCACATTCATCCTCATCATGAGAGATCTCTGATTTATAAAATTTTGAGTGAAAGGATTGGAACACCAAATTAATTTGTACAGGGTCAGACAAAATTTCGCTTTCCTCTGAACGAAGAGGAAATCTCTGAAAATGCTCATTTTTACGAAGTTGCAAAGCAAGTAAGCGACTGGGCCGAGAACCATTAAAATAATAACGTCTAGATCTATGGATGAGAAATTCAGTCCTACATCTGAGGATAGAGTTGATCTCTTTCTTGATTATATCCCGCTCCAGTGGCGTTCTTGGATTAAAGGTAGACTAAAGCGAATTCTCTAAATTGAATAATTTCATTTCCAAATCGTGTAATTTTTAAATTTGGGTTTTGCTATTATTGGAAAAAATAGTATAGAGTTGCTGCGAATGAATCCTTTTATAGAATCCCATAGAATCCGTGGATCAGAAACAGAGTTTTTGTTAAAATTTAAGAACTCCGATAAGTTAGTCACAAACTGTGTTTTAAAAGATTCATTGTGAAGTAGGGTTGTCATCGCCATCTAACTGCACGCATGGACATTGTTGCAACAGTGGCTGTGCAAAATATGCCACTATGATCTGACGAAGCGATAGAAATAAGGTCGGTCTTATATACAGCGCCTTCCATAACTATTGGCACCCCTGGTTACGATGTGTTCTTTAGCTTCTAATGAATTCAGTTTTTTTCTAAATAATATAGGACCACAATGAAAAAAAGGAGGAAAATCCAACCTTTAATTCAAGTGCATTTATTCAGTGGGAAAAAAATCCCACGTTAAGAAATAATTTTTTTACATCAAATCATGGGTGCCACAATTATTAGCACCCCTGATGTTAATACTTTGTACAACCCCCTTTTGCCAACAAAACAGCACCTAATCTCCTATAATGTTTCACAAGATGGGAGAATACAGAAAGAGGGATCTTCGACCATTCCTCTTTGCACAATCTCTCTAAATCATCCAGCGACCTGGGTCCTCTCCTCTGCACTCTCCTCCTCAGCTCACTCCACAGGTTTTCAATGGGGTTGAGGTCTGGGGACTGAGATGGCCATGGGAGGAGCTTGATTCTGTGTCTGGTGAACCATTTCTGTGTAGATTTGGCCACATGTTTAGGGTCATTATCTTGCTGAAAGACCCAGTGACGACCCATCTTCAGCTTTCGGGCAGAGGCCACCAGATTTTGATTTAAAATGTCCCGGTATTTCAAAGCGTTCATGATGCCATGCACCCTAACAAGGTTCCCAGGGCCTCTGGAAGATATACAGGCCCACAGCATCACCGATCCTCCCCCATATTTCACAGTGGGCATGAGGTGCTTTTCTGCATACTCATCTTTTGTGTTCCGCCTGACCCACGTAGAGTGTTTGTTGCCAAAAAGCTCTATCTTGGTCTCATCTGACCAAAGCACATGGTCCCAGTTGATGTCCCAGTACCGCTTAGCAAACTTCAGATGTTCGCGTTTATGATTGTGAGTGAGAAAAGGTTTTTTCCGTGCATGCCTCCCAAACAGCTTGTTGGCATGTAGATAGCGCCTGATGGTTGTTTTGGAGACTTTGTGACCCCAAGATGCTACCATTTGTTGCAATTCTTTAACAGTGAGCTTTGGAGAACTTTTTATTTCTCTTACCATCCTCCTCACTGTGCGTGGTGGCAAAATAACCTTGCGTCCTCGTCCAGGCTTGTTTACCACTGTTCCAGTTGTTTTAAACTTCTTAATGATTCCTCTGACAGTAGATATGGGCAGGTGCAGGCGAGTGGCTATTTTCTTGTAGCCATTGCCTGACTTGTGAAGGTCGACACACATCTGCCTAACTTGAATGGTGTGTTCCTTTGTCTTTCCCATGTTGAAGAGTGGATAAGAGAAATAGCCTCTGTGTCACGTCATATTTATACCCCAGGAAACAGGAAGTGATGAATTACTAATTAAATGTTCCTAGATACTCTGATCAACTTTGTAAACTACTGTAGAAATGACAGAAATACTTCAATTACATTTATTTCCTAGGAATTGTTAGGGGTGCCAATAATTGTGGAACAGGTGATTTTATGAAAATAAATATTTCTTAGTCAGGATTTTTTTTTTCCTTAAAATTCACTTGAGTTGAAGGTTACATTTTTCTACAATTTTCAGTGTGAGAGTATGCTTCTGCAATAAAAATTGAATTTATTTTAAGGCTTTTAACACATCTTAACCAGGGGTGCCAACAATTATGGAGGGCGCTGTACTTCTTCAAATAGGCCCTGCGATACAAATACAAAATCCATCCTCGAGAAGGATTTGTGTCTCGCTGAGAAAAAGAAAAACGCTTTTGTTGTGGGATTTATCTTGCGCCATAAATCTATAAGCCCAATATCACTGGCCTATGATCTCAACGCAGAAGAGGCAAGTTTCTGCTCTCTGTTCTCCATTATGCCTGTCCTATCGATAATGTGGTCCTACACTGCATTGAAGTCCCCACCAATAAGCAAACAAAAGTCAGTAAGATCCGCCATAAAATTCGTCAGTTCACAATAAAATCCCCTATCAAACGTGTTTGGCGCATACACCGAAATTAGCGCGATTTTCTTTCTGGCTAACGACACCTTAGCAATTGCAATCCTTCCAACTTTATCCGTATAATTATCGAGAATGTTGAGTTTAAGATTTCGTCTTGCCAAAATTGCAACTCCTCTCGCCTTTTTATCCGTTGACGAAGAAGCTGTAACATGATACGTAAACTTGTTCTCCTGTGCGGAATATTCAGACTACGAGCATTCTAAGATAAAATATTCAGCCTAGCCATATGCACTCGTTAAAATTAGCCTAAAGAACAAAAGCTGAAAGTAGATCAGTCTAATCGACTTATGGTCAGTCTTTCTCAAGTTTAAAATTAACGAGAAACATGTTCCTCCAAGGTCCATCCCTCCCTCTACCCCTAAATCCACATCACATACCAAAAATACCACATATCGAAATCCACCCACCTCAGAACTAAATGTATCAAAACAAAAACAGAGTTCGCTACCCCCATTTCCCTTAGATGCTTTAGCGTCAGTGGCGAGCATTGGAAATGGGCAGATAAACCTGACCCTCCCTCCCCGACAAAACCCATTAGGCAGTTATGACGAAAAAGAAAATTTTAGGTACAGCAAAACACCAATAACATGGATCGCTCTTGAGTGTACTAAACTAAAATTTAACACGGGCACCTATATCTGTGTCGACTGGTCCATAAAGAAAACTTATCAAATTGTTCAGGCATCTAAGCCAGGGGTTCTCAACTGGTTTCACACTGGGACCCACATTTTCCCATGGTCATGACATCGCGACCCACTTTTATAGAATCGAAACCAAGGAAATATATTTTTCAAAAACAGCCTTTGAAAACACATACGCAATCTTTTTAAACATACATACACATTTATTTATATGTGCAAAGTGCATTTCAGAGCACATTAAGAAAATGAGGAACATGAAAACTGCATTAGTGAATAAAATGCAATAAAATTCCAAAACTGTACAAAATAAATAAGGCCACAAAACTAAATATTTAACTTCTATGAATATTTCTGCATTCAGAGCACAAAATGAGGAGAAACATGACAACTGCATGTATAAAAGTGAATAAACTAAAATAACAAAACTGCACAAAATAAATAAGGCCACAAAACTAAATATTTCACTTCTATGAATCTCTCTGCGTTCAGAGCACGAACTGAGGAGGAACATGACAACTGCACATATAAAAGTGAATAAAATAAAATAATCAAAACTGCACAACATAAATTAGGCCAAAAAACTACAAAACCAGTGAAGTTGGCATGTTATGTAAATCGTAGATAAAAACAGAATACAATGATTTGCAAATCCTTTTCAACTTATATTCAATTGAATACACTGCAAAGACAAGATGTTTAATGTTCAAACTGAGAAACTTTATTTTTTTTTTGCAAATAATCATTAACTTAGAATTTAAAGGCAGCAACACATTGCAAAAAAGTTGGCACAGGGGCCTTTTTACCACTGTGTTACATCACCTTTCCTTTTAACGACACTCAGTAAACGTTTGGGAACTGAGGAGACCAATTTTTGAAGCTTTTCAGGTGGAACTCTTTCCCATTCTTGCTTGATGTACAGCTTAAGTTGTTCAACAGTCCGGGGTCTCCGTTGTCGTATTTTACGCTTCATAATGCGCCACACATTTTCAATGGGAGACAGGTCTGGACTACAGGCAGGCCAGTCTAGTACCCGCACTCTTTTTACTACGGAGCCATGCTGTTGTAACACGTGCAGAATGTGGCTTGGCATTGTCTTGCTGAAATAAGCAGGGGCGTCCATGAAAAAGACGTTGCTTGGATGGCAACATATGTTGCTCCAAAACCTGTATGTACCTTTCAGCATTAATGGTGCCTTCACATATGTGTAAGTTGCCCATGCCTTGGGCACTAATACACCCCCATACCATCACAGATGCTGGCTTTTGAACTTTGCGCCTATAACAGTCCGGATGGTTCTTTTCCTCTTTGGTCCGGAGGACACGACGTCCACAGTTTCCAAAAACAATTTGAAATGTGGACTCGTCAGACCACAGAACACTTTTCCACTTTGCATCAGTCCATCTTAGATGAGCTTGGGCCCAGCGGCCAGCGGTGTTTCTGGGTGCTGTTGATAAATGGCTTTCGCTTTGCATTGTAGAGTTTTAACTTGCACTTGCAGATGTAGCGACGAACTGTAGTTACTGACAGTGGTTTTCTGAAGTGTTCCTGAGCCCATGTGGTGATGTCCTTTACACACTGATGTCGGTTTTTGATGCAGTACCGCCTGAGGGATTGAAGGTCACGGGCATTCAATGTTGGTTTTCGGCCTTGTCGCTTACGTGCAGTGATTTCTCCAGATTCTCTGAAACTTTTGACAATATTACGGACCGTAGATGATGAAATCCCTAAATTTCTTGCAATAGCTCGTTGAGGAATGTTGTTTTTAAACTGTTCGACAATCAGCTCACGATTTGTTCACTAAGTGGTGACCCTCGCCCCATCCTTGTTTGTGAATGACTGAGCATTTCAGGAAGCTGCTTTTATACCCAATCATGGCACCCACCTGTTCCCAATTAGCCCGCTTCACCTGTGGGATGTTCCAAATAAGTGTTTGATGAGCATTCCTCAACTCTCTCAGTCTTTTTTGCCACTTGTGCCAGCTTTTTTGAAACATGTTGCAGGCATCAAATTCCAAATGAGCTAATATTTGCAAAAAATTACAAAGTTTACCTGTTCGAACATTAAGTAACTTGTCTTTACAGTGTATTCAATTGAATATAGGTTGAAAAGGATTTGCAAATCATTGTATTCTGTTTTTATTTACGATTTACACAACGTGCCAACTTCACTGGTTTTGGGTTTTGTAAATATTTCACGTCTATGAATCGCTCTGCATTATACGCTCAGCATATTACTGCCCGCCACAGGCCAGATGTATTATGATACATCTAAAATACGCAAAAAAAACCCTCCATTTCATACAAACTCGCGCTTCAAGTTCAAACTCCTATCGTCACTTGTGAGCTCAACTCTGCTCGCTTCTTCCTCTTCCGCTCAACTACCCCTCGACTCTCCAGAACCTCAACACAACACTTAAAGTGAATGGCAATCAAATGATGGTTACCATGGCTCCAGGGTCAGACGCACATTAAGCATTATTCACCTTATTATTATTATTTATTGCCAAGGAGGTGTATGTTTTTGCCAGCGTTGGTTGGTTTGTTTGCTTGTCTGTTAGCAGGATATCTCAAAAATAGCCGCATAGATTTTAACCAAACTTTGCAGGATGTTAGAGTAGCACAAGAGGCACAAGTGATTAAATAGCATATCTAGGCCAAAGTACGGCTGAGATATACGCCACAGTTCAAGATTTCAAGTCTTTCCAATGGGCCAGATTTCCAATTGCCGTGCTTTTGGGTTTTGCTGCCACCTGGCGGTGAAATGCAGCAATACCCTACATCAGCCAGCAAAAATAACTCATGCACAGAGTTGCCTTGGCGTGGCGGAGGTGCTGCGCTCTCTGAGTGCTCTTGTTAATTTATTTTTTAACCAGCTGTCCGCGACCCACTCAGAACGGGTCCACGACCCACTTTTCGGTCGCGACCCACCGGTTGAGAACCACTGATCTAAGCAACTCCTTCTTTTAAAGATAGTGGGAATGACATATAGTTGTATTATATATGAGGAAATAAAAATGTTTATATTATAAACCATTTAGCTATAAGTTGCAATTAGTGACACGCAATATTGAGTCGAACGATAGCCACATACTTTCTGAACACAATTGCTAATTAACTCGCTTACAAATGATTTAGCCAGCTAATGAACCAGCACAAAAAATTCAACAGCGGCTCGCACCTGAACATTAGTTGGCAAACTGTAGAAAAACTCAAAGGAGCAGTCCCAGATACTAAAAACAATTAAGTGCGCTCTGAGATTGAAAATTTATGCCGCAGCCCAAACTAGGCAAGTTCCGGATCCTTGTCAACTTGCTTCAAAGCAAAATCCAGCTTCTTAGCAGAATCCGGGCGTGGATGGCTGGTTGAAGGCAAGGCAACATTTCCGATGATAACCTCCGCTGCCTCCGGTGTTTGAAACAGGTGAAACTCAGCTCTCTGTAGAATCTTCAGAGTTGCTGGATAAAGAAGGAAGGCTTGTAGGCCATGAGACCGGGCCCTGCTTATCACCTGGGTGAATGCTTTACGGCGTTGAGCTGTTGCGTTGTTGTAGTCCGGGAAAATTTAACACTTTTTCCAGAGAGAAAGAGTGGGTCTTTCCTTGATGCCTGCTGAATGAGTTGACGGTCAGAGTAACTTAAAAGATTAAAAATAAGTGTGCGCGGTTTGCCCATACTGTTATTGCGGTTGCCGTGAATACGATGGGCCCTCATAATTTCGATCTCAGTGTCGGCCAAAGTAGGAAACCAGCGAGGCAGCGAGTGCTTTAGAAATGAAGCTGCATCTGAGCCATCAAGGCCTTCTTCCAGTCCCATCACCCGGATATCACCACGCCTATTTCGATCTTCGAACTCAGCTAGCTTGGACTCTAGCTTTTGCAACCTTGTTTTACAGTGGTTGATATTCTTTGAGTTAGCTTCAACCCTGTCGCGCAGTCCGGACATGTCCTCCTTTATGTTGAACACGTTATTCGACAAGGCAGCGAGCTCTGACTGAATTGCCCTGAGTTTAGTATCAGTCTTTCGCCATTTCCTCAAGTCGTGCAAACTGTGGCTCAAAAAACTGACGTTGTTTTTCCATGCATGTTTCCACTATAGCAATGACTTTGGCGCAAATGTTGCCCTTCTCCGACTTAGCTGGGGATTCCAGCTGTGAAGCCGACCTTTTTTTTTTACCAGGTTCAGACCTGCTGTCCCGAAAATAATGATAAAAAGGGCGCAAGGAAGGAGGGAGCTCTGGTTCTAAGCTGCCATCTTGTCCAAGCCGTCAAGTGACTACTAAGAAACATCTTTTAATGTTACAATATTTCATACACAATTTAAAAACTGTACATTAAAAAAAAAAAAAAAAACTTTTCATCATAACTCATGTTGGCGGACTGAGCACAAGGCTTGGCTCTTTTCTCCAATCAAAAACTACACAATCATTCTGCTTTAAACATGTCATTGACACGGAATTTTTTTTTTCCTGAATTATTACCACTGAAACAATGCAACAATATGCTGCGCTGGCTGCATTGGGGAGGTTGCTGACTGTGCTGGTGGGGTCGCTGGCTGCGCTGGCGAGACCGAATGCCTTACTGACCCTCCTTCTGCCTCTACATTATCATCACCCTGGAGGGGGAAAAAAACCACAACAAAGTTTAAACAGTTCTTAGATTACTGTAAAAAATTAATTATCAAGCTGCACTGGAAGATAATAACAGTTATTTTAAAAAAGAAACAAACATTAGCTAACCGCCAATCGAATTACAAAATTAACTCAAACTAATATTTGCCTCCTCGTCTTCTCTTTTTCTCCTTTCCTATTCTTCTCCCTTCATCTCTTTGAGCTGCTTTCTTTGCTGTCCCTTTGGTGCCTTTTTTCCTCCTACAAGCTCTTGTGGGATTTGATAACAAATAAAAATAGACAGAGGTCACCATCATGGTACCACTGACAACTTACGTCATAGAATACATAAAAATCTACAATCATTCTGCAATCAGTAAGATTTTAACAGTGAGTTAACTTCTAAAACGACCTTTCACTACTCTAAATATTATCAACTATACTATGATTATGCAATATTTCGAGTAGAATAGGTTCATATTTTTTAATATCTTTAAGCTTTACTCCTCGAACAACAGACAATGGGTGTTGTTATGTTTTCACCACGAGTCATTCCTTGTGCAGAACCCGGAGAGCTATACAAATACAATACTGGCTAAATAAGGTTACAAGTACATGGATGGATATATAACGCAACTGAAAAAACCTGAGAAAAAAGTAATCTCTGTCTTAGAATCGCGCTACCCCATGTCTGGGCACCCAAAAACAACCGTTTGGCATTAGTGCAAAACTCTTAATGTTTGCATTGACTGCAGACAAACTATACCAAATTAACGTTAGATTGATAGCTAATAATGCTAATAAACAGCTCAGTGCAATCCAAAACGATTAAAAGTTCAGAACTTGTCATTGGTACTCTCGTCCGTCATCAACTCATTCGTGAAGTCCCCGACCTTTAGGTACTGTATCTAAAAAAACAGCCCCAGATTACGACAAACATTTCTTCATCCTGTTTCCTCCGTTCCTTCAGAGAGTAAGAATAACTGTGGTTCCATTTCCTGATATTGTGCCTCGCAGTAACATAACAAAGAAGCAGCAACCTGATTGGTTACCTTGTGTGCATTTCAAGTGCTTATTAGCTCACAGTTAGAACCTTATAATACCAAGTTAAATCGTGATTTTGCAGATAAAACCTTTTGGTTTTCTGAATAAAATGGTAAAAATTATATACAACTGAAAAAACCTCTTACATATTGTTGATAAGTGGTCAGAGAATAAGAATATGTAAATAACTCAATTTCAACAAAAATGTCAGATAGAACCCTATAATTCTAAGGAGATGTAATGCCAAAGTTGACATTTACAGACAATATTAAAGTGGCGGGTTCTATAGTGTTGGAACAACTCCTTTCTGGAGGCGCAGGTTTTTAGCTAAGCCAGCTTTGTACTGGCCTAAGTTGGAGAAAGAGTCTGACATGAAATGCTGAGCCCACACAAATAGGTTTGTGGCAGGGGCCGCAGGAACCTTGTCGGCAAAAATAAATGCAATCTACTTGTTCCTCTGTGATTCATCGCCCGGTGGAATGTTAAAAACGTTTTTATGTGGATTTTGGCAGCCAACAACAGAGCATTTGTGTGCACCAGAACCTGTAGCTCTTGTCGTCTCCGATATTTTTCTTTTGCATGTTTGCAGAAAACAGTGGGCGCAGTTTGCTACTCCCTAACTACACCTCGACTCCTCCTCCGCGCAGGTACATGTAATCAGTATGCCCAAACTGAAATCACTGTTTTTCATGCCTCCGGAGTTAATGAGGGAGGAAGGAAGCTGCTTTAACTCTAAAACATCTCAGTTTTTGTTAGAGTGAGGGATAACTAATGTATACATGCAATGACTAGGAAAAATGTGTTTTTCAGGTAGTGGATCCTTTAAAGTTAAAGGGGAATATGATCACATTTTCTATAGGGCTACAAACTATATAAAACAGTCACCTGTGGCCTACTTTATTTTTGAGAATTTTTTTTCAAAATTTTTGCATTGACGCAATATCCCGAAATACAGTTTCAAAGTGCCTGATTTTCACCCTCTGAAAATCAGCCCGCCCATTACTCCGTGACGTCACACAGTGAGATAGCAAGACAAAATTACATTGCGGACAATACAGAAAGGCATAGCGGCAGCTCCGATTCAGATTCAGATTTCAACGACATTAGCGGCTCTGGAGATCGCACAGATATCGAAACTGATGAATGGAGATAAAACTGTTCACCCATCGCGGGACTTAGCCAAATTTTTGAAAGCTGAACTCGGTCGTTTTTCTGAGATGCAACCGGTGACCCACCGTGGGACTTAGCTTCTGAAAGCAGGGGGCTGTTTCAATAAACATTACTTGTCCGACCGAGTCAGACCATCTGTCGAGTGAAAAGTCGGACCTTCGACAGACTATGTCCGTCAGGTGTTTCATTAAAACAAAAGTAGGATGTCTGACTATGGTCCGATGTGGACGGATGGTTTGTCACTGTCCACTCGAAGTTGGATGAGAATTTACACCTCAGCGATGCACTGCTTCGCTATTTGGCGTTCAAATATTCGAAATAAGTTAATGTTAAATGAAAAAAACAAAAAAACTATTCTGATTAGGTACGTCATTAACTACTATTCAGACATAAATTAACGGCGCACATCGCTGTAGGATGTCACCTTCAATTTCAGCAGGCTATTAACTGAATACAGTCTAGCTAATTATAAGCCATCCTTGCTCACTGCGCACTCTGTGCTAAAACTACGATTGTCAACATAACAAAGCTATTCATCACACAAAGAACATTAAAACATTCATATCGTCACGATTGCTCATTTTACAGAATTGAGTTAAGCAGACGGGCAATAAGCAGAGCTCCACTCTCGGTCACACAAGCACCATGAATACGGAGTTTTATAACCACTGAGAACCATACCGAGACCGCTCCTTAGCCAATGTCACATAAGTGTTCACATAGCATGCATAAAAACAACTTTTTGTTGCACTGAAGGATGACGGTACCAAGGATTTATAAGTGAAATCTTCACGTGTTATTAATAAATTATGTGTAGTTAGAAAAATTCATTCACGGATTTAACAGAGCCCTGTTTCTGGGTGTTGGCTATATTGGTTTCGCGGGCATTGGTTATACTGGTTTTCCCTTCTCGAAATATTTTGGGCTGTCTGCACTTCCACACAACATTACTTTCTCCATTAATATTAAATTCTGAGCTGGTTTTAATCGAAGCCCTGGCGAATGTCCCTCCTCTGGAGGGCTTCCCACCATTCGTGCGGACCCCACGAGAGGGCCTAAGCCAACCCGACTTTGCCTTTCATTTTTGCCCCTCAAAAGCAGCCCGTTCTCAGTAAGCGCAGATCAGCCAGAACATTATGACCACCGTAATTTTGCGTCTTTTGGCCACTGGTGTAACTTGAACCCATCATATCAGATAAGTTAATGCATAGTACAGATTGAAAATTCAGTTAGGGCAAAACCAAGATCATATCGCTTTAATATAACTAACCATTAATCACCAAGATCTCCTTTGCTAACGGCAACTAGCTGACTCGCTGAATGGCTATATAATGAAAAGAATAACTTCATCTGCGATCGCATACAAAGCAGTGTCGCCCCCATGGCATAATCAGTAAGAGAGCAGTTCAGCTACTTTTATTAACAGTTTTCTTATAACGTCATCAGAGCTTCCAGCCCCTGAGAAAAGAAACGCGTGAGAAGTGTGGAATCATTATCGCTTTCAATGCTGCTGCTCATGGTAAAATCTATCTTAATAAACAACCCTGCGCAGTGAAAATCCCGGAGAGTGCACCTCTGATGTAGGTAAAATTGATCGTGTGTTTGACGTAAAATGATCCTAAACACTTGTGCTTTGTGTTTATATGGCTTGTGCACAGACATGAATACTGTTCTCACTGTGTCGGCACGCTATCACATTTTATGTGTCATGTATTTTGCCGTTGCTGGTTGTTTTAAAGCTGCGTTCTTTCACTTCTTACATTCGCAGCTGACTTTATGTTATGTTACATCTGATTGTGATACTGCGAGATTGAGAAACGTGCTGGCGGGCAGTTCACAGGGCCACTGATATTTAATCCCTGCATTAATCATGATTCACTGGTCTTGACAAAAATTTGAGGACAGCCTCATCTGAGCTTTCAGGCTTTGTCTGGGGTGCTGAAGTTGTTCGCGCAGAAACACTACCTGAAGCAATTACTATTGATGAATGTTTACGATATTCAAATATTCTCATTTATTCTGACTAAATTTTATATGGGAATGAGGTGACCATTATAACTGAGCTATCTGTACGAGAGAAGCATAAGGGAGGCAGATGAGTTCGTTTTGGGAATTATACATTTTCGGCCCGATGTAGCATCAACTAACGTTAGTATACATAGCATGCGTGTCACACACGGTCCATCGCAATCACTGTACATAGCCGTATTCGCAGTGCACACTGGCTGTGTGGCTAGCTGGGACTAAAAAGAGACAAAACGAGAGAGGCAGTTCACTCTTGTCCTTTCATTTCCTTATATGAAAAAGAAAATGCCCGAGAAAGAGTATCTGCGTTCTTGTTGTTATACCCTCCAACAACACAGGTACGAGGCATGATGCCTCCAAACTTCGGGAAAACCGTTGAAAATAGGAAAATATTGGAGCAGATTCCAGTTGTTGCATGTGCTACCAATGTTAAGTTTGTGAACGTTCTCACTGTCTGACGTCACGGGTCAAACGTCATCGCTCTGACAGGCTGCGCTGTGAAGGCATTTAAATCGCCAAATTTACCAATTTAGAGTTCGGAAATTGGGGGAAAAAATATATTGGCGATTTTTTACAGCATCAAGGTATATATTAACATTTTCATAGGTTTGGCGGTTACATTCCCCTTTAAGCTTTAACGGTCAACCTACCTTCACTTCTGAATCATTCATTTCTGTTGTGCACACTCACACCAATCATTAAAACCCTCTACTGCACAATGTTGCCATATGGCAACATACCCTTTCTTTGGCTAATTCCTGAAATTTGAAAATAATCTTGTGCACTGATTGATCTAAAATGCAAGGTAGAACACTGGATTTACCAATCATATGCTTTGTTGATCTCACATGACACCAATTTCCCTGCTAGTCCCATTTTTCCCCACACTATTGATGACTCTGAGTCACTGAAGAAACGCACCTGAATCTGCACAGATTTCTCTCGATTTTTCAAACGTCTACAGCATTTAAAAAATATTGCAAGCATCTGTGATTAGTTCCAATATTTTAAATTCAATTGAATATTGTTTTTATGTAATTATTGCCTTTTAATCCAGCAAAATAGGTATGTTGCCATATGGTAACAATGTGTAGTAATGGAAAAACTGCATGTGGCTTGAATGAATACTTAGGCAGTAATATGGATTGGTTTTGTATGAGTTTGACACGTAGAAATAAATTATGGATGCACAAATAAAAAGTGTATGGATGGATAGAATTACTATAGACTTTATTTTAAAAAATTTATGTTTTACATGTACATTATTTTGTTTAGAGAATCAACCCATCAGTGTTCTATGGCAAGGCTCAGAGGAGGGCTGAAATGAGCCCTCAATTTGACTGTTTTACATTTGAAATTGAATTGTGGCAGCTTGCAAAGCTATATTGTCAAGAAATTCTCTATTCTTACCATTTTTAAACCAGTAATGTGAATGTCTTTGCCATGTTATGAGAGAGAAAAAAATTGTTGTAACCTATACACTTTGACAAGAAATTATATGAGATTCCAGCAAATATTTTGAAAATATTGTTGCCAAATATCTTTTAATTGCTGTTGTATTTGTTAAACAATCCCTTGAATTCAATGGTGGTCATATTTCAAATCTTTTTAGACTATAAAAATCATTTCATTTTTGTAAGAAAGGTCTGTAATCTTTTATGAACTTCATGTCATTTTGGGGGAAAAAAAACATTCGGGCATTCCATTGCTGCATAATGTTGCCATATGGCAACACATCCCAAAGTACCCCCCCAAACATAAAATCTAAAAAAAAAAAAAAGTTTAATTTGTTTATTTGAGACCATTTTAAATGATATGCAACACTGAAACATTTTTCCCCATGGTTACATAATAATGTGTGCAGTAGAGGGCTAAAATATGGACCAGGAATGATATGCTAACCGCACTAAACCAGGCGAACCTGAATCAAGCACAAAATACTGTCTTTAATTGCACGACCTGGGAGTTGTATACTCAGAGGCAATGAAAATGCAACACTCTAAATTTTGGTTTATTTTTGCTCAGGACCTGAGTAGTCCAATTTGAGTTCTTAAGTGACCATTGGGGTCAGAATGTGTACCTCGTTATACATGAATGATCATCATGTAACTCAACAGTGTGAGTTGGACTCTCATCAATCCATATTGAGTACAACATATGGGATTAGGAGTTGTGCAAGTACAGTGGTTGAAATGAAGGAGGGGTTGTCTTCCCTATATAAAGGCATGATAAAAGCCACAAAAAAAAACATTTTTAAGTGTCATAATGCCACGTCTGTCGACTGAACAACGGAACAGGGCCCTGGGTATGCTAGAGGCAGGAGTAAGTGCCCGGCAAGTGGCTCACCGTTTTGGGTGTAGTACATCCAGCATCACCAGACTGATACAGCGGCACCATGAAACAGGTTCTGTTAATGACCGACCACGTCCAGGACGCGAATGTGGTGCCAGTGTGACGGTGTGGGCTGGGATTACTGCCAATCACAGAACACCTCAGGTCTTCATCAATGGCAACTTGACAGCTCGGCGGTACATTGATGAAGTCTTGGACCCTGTCGTTGTCCCATTCCTGAGGAATCACAATGATGTGACCATCTTCTAGCAGGATAATGCCAGACCCCACACTGCTTGTGTCACAGCTGCTTTCCTGGCACAACATGGTGTTAACTGTCTGCCGTGGCCTGCGTGCTCACCAGATTTATCGCCCATCGAGCACGTCTGGGACTACCTGGGACGAGCTCTTTCATCAAGAGTACCCAGACCTCAAACCAGGCAGCAACTCCAGAATGCACTACAGGCAGAGTGGTGACAACTTCCCCAAGACAACCTAAGACGCTTAGTCAGGTCCATGAGGAGACGACGTACTGCCTGTGTGGATGTTCGTGGGGGTCACACCTGATACTGACTGTTCTTTTAAGTTGATTTTTAAATGTGTGTTCCGTTCAGTCTTGTTGTGATTTTTCATTTTCAACTTGTGCTCGTTATGTTTAATGCATCTGTTTATTATTGTCCAAATCGGCCCATTAACACATTTAATTCATCAAAGTCAACCCACCCAACATATTTGAATTGTTAAGATAAGAAAATAAATTTGAGCCACAAAATTATTTGAATCCAAACTGGTGTTGCATTCTCATTGCCTTTGAGTATATTTCTAATTTTAACCTGACCAATGTCCTGATCAGAGCAGTTGAGTGAAAAAACAACAGGCAACTGTTCTCAATGAAATTTATATCAAAGAGAAGGTTTTTTTTCAGTTTCTGTGGTTTCTCAAGTTTCCCTTTGGGTTTATATTATCACTGTTAAACTGTCCAGGGGCCACCCACACAGTACCTTTAAATATAAAATTATATGGTAAATGGTTGGGTGACCATCAGCATGTGAGATCAAAAGTTTATAAAAGGGTTGTGCAATACATCATAGCTACAGCCAAATGGATACCTTGCTGCAAAACCAAACAAACCCACAAATTCATGGAAATTTTGATGGTAGTCCAGTCTTCTGTACCGTAAAGTACCATGTCAACCAAACAGAATAGGTCTCTATGGCATTGATGAGCAAATAACATTTAAAAATGCCAACTCACAGAGCCCTAAACAGGCGGATATAATAATGGCAAAGAAGACTATCAGCTCCTGTCAAAATTTTGAAATGCTGCGGTGAACCAACCATTCCATTATACATTGAGTCACAGCTTTTTTGCTTTAGTGACCTTACATCTTTGTATCTGCCACATAATCTTTATATTAAATCAGCCATCTTTTTGAAGTTCAAAACGAACCAAACATTACATGGTAGATATTTAGCATTAATATTTTTTCTTTTCAAAACAAATACACCCTACCAGTCAAAAGTTTTAGGACACTCCAATTTTTCCAGTTATTTATTGAAAATTATGCAGTTCCAGTCCAATAAATAGCTTGAAATGGTACAAAGGTAAGTGGTGAACTGTCAGAAGTTTTAAACAAAAGGTAAGGTTATCCAGGTTTTTTGTACGCCGTTGAGTAGGTGAAAGGATGGTTCCTCAGTGTGTGACATCAACTGTCAAACATGGAGGAGGAAGCATGATGGTCTGGGGCTGTTTTGCTGGATCCAGGGTCAGTGACTTATAGAGTGAAAGGCACCCTGAACCAAAACGGCCACAACAGCACTCTGCAGCGCCATGCAGTACCCTCTGTTATGTGCCTAGTTGGTCAAGGGCTCATCCTACAGCAAGATAATAACCCAAAACATACGCAAGTCCAAGCTCTGCCAGAACTACGTTAGGAAAAAAGAACAAGATGGTGAGTTTGAAAACATGGAGTGGCAGCACAGTCTCCAGACTTTAACCCCATCAAGATGGTTTGGGATGAACCAGACAGAAGAGTGAAAGCAAAGCAACCTACAAGTGCCACACATTTATGGAAACTTCTGCAAGAGAGTTGGGAAGAACTTTATGAAGAATATTTGATTTCCATTATAGAAAGAATGCCACGAGTGTGTTCAGCTGTTATATCTGCCAAAGGTGGCTATTTTGAGTCAAAAGTTTAAAATCCTTTTTGGTTTATAAATTGATTCCATGACTTCTTTTTTAACTTCGATTGTTAATTTGTTCTATTATGTCTATGCTTTCACTCCGGAGTACAATGAGACATTAAACTGCATAATTGAGACGGTGCGTTCAGGAACCACACGCAAGAGAGGGAAATCCAAAAAAACGTATGCCTTTAATGAGTTCCGGGTCACTACCAAAAAACACAAGAATTGCCAAGCCACAAAACGAAATCCAAAAACAGAGTCGACTAGACAGGCCGGGGTCAGAACCAGTAAAACAGATGAGCAAAGGTACATAGATGATAGGCAAAAAGTCGTAGTCGATAAACAAGGCAGAGGGTCATACACAGGGCATCCAAACACAGGAATTGTGGTCATGCAAAAATAGGTCGAAATCCAAAAAGACAAAACAATACAAAAGGGCAATGGCAAGAATCTTGGTCGGATGAAACAGTTGAAGGAAAACAATACTCAATGGCATATGAAAGGCTCTGCACAAAGAAATATTGATCAACGTTCGGACAAAGTCAGAACAGCAGTGAGGACTCTTAAATAGACGGGAGGGAAGTCACATGCTATGCAGGGAACAGGTGAGCTGGATCAGACTAATTACAAAGGGAGGAACACATCCTAACCACGAGGGAAATCCTAACCACGAACATTGGCAAAAGCCAAGACATGGACGGGAATCACGCAAACAGCCTATGACATTTAAACAGCTCCGGTCAAGGAGTTATAAGTGCACGGACAATGAGTGCAGGAAAGCAATTAAGCACGTGCGAGAGATCTCACAGAAACGCAGAGGGAGATAGTTAAAGCTGAGCAAGAGGCGGAGACTAGAACAGTGTGATTGCTGAGAGGGAATTAGTACTAATTAGTAGCGGTGCAACTTTACAGATTTAACTAGAGTGCTCGTTAGTGAGTTAGTAATATATACATGGATTAGTTGGGTTAGTAGACTATGATACAAAATACAAATCTTAGTCTTGTTAGTAATCAGAACAGCAAGGCGAAGGAAGTAAACGAGAATTGAAGGAATAATATGAAACACCAGAAATCATTGAAATCACCCGAAGCATGTGAGCACACAGACCGGGGAGACGGACTGAACCAACTAGATTACAAGACAGGGGATACAAGTGCAATGGAACTGAAAATGGACTGAACTAAAACCTGAGAAATACAATAACAAAAAAGAATAAATAAAAGACAAAATCATGAACATAGAACATGAACATAAACATGAATACAAAACCAAAACCATAACAATAATTTTCTGTTAAAAAACTGGAAAAATTGGGGTGTCCTAAAACTTTTGACCGGTAGTGTAAGGTTTTGATACAGTCACTACTATGCCGATGACACCCAACTTTTCCTTTCTTGCATTCCATCTGACACCCAACTTTTTGCCGGGGTCTCTGCTTGCATGAGGGACATCCAGAGCTGCACGGATAACCACCGTCTTAGGCTCAACAGGGGTAAAACAGGTGATTTTCATCCCTGCTGCATCCTTTCCAGTCCAAGAGTACACCATTTTGGTAGGGGGTACTATGGTGTCCTCCTTTAGTGAGGAACCGCAGAGTAGTGATGGATCATAGGCTGTCACTCTCTAAGAACATTTCAGCAGTGAGCCAGGAATGTAGACACTCACTGTACAACATCAGGAAAATCCATCCCTTTCTAACCACCTATTCAACCTAGCTTCTGATTCTGGCATTGGTCTTGTCCCACCTGGACGTGAAAATTAATTGGATAAAGATGCTTATCAGTTGAATGAGCTGAATGGAGTGCACACACAGTATAAAGTCACCCAACCTTCAGTCACTTACTCAGTTAAGGAAGAGCCCATGCACAATGGACATCTCTCCAACGAAGCGTACTAAGATCCTGACTCTGCACAAACACGGTTCCAAGACCCAGAAAGAAATTACAAATGGTATCAGCTGAAGCTCAGTATCTAGAATCATCAATAGGGGTTTAAGACATGGATCTCTTTCTCCAAGATGCAACGGAAAGCGTGGCCGACAAAGAAACAACTCCTCGTGATGAAGCATTTTTGAAATGATGCGGCAAAGCAAGACCCAGGAAAGAACAATCAAGCCTTATAGAGACATCTGGCTGGGGCAGGCGTCACTGTGAGCTCCAGCACTGTGCGCAGAAGAGTCCTTGAGGTTGGTGGATTTGCAAGACTTACTGTGAGGAAGCAGCTGCTCGCGGCAAAGATGAGGCAAAAAAGACTGAATTGGCCCAAGACGGAAACCTGCAAATTGGGTCAAAGCAACCTGCAAACACTTGGTCAGCTCCATGCCAAAATAATAAGCCTGAAAACCTTTGTTGTTTGATTTTCCCACTCCACCGTGCTTTATCCCATTAATTTGCACATGACTGTGTCTTCAGGAGATCATCAGACCCTATACATCCACCACACATCACTGTTCGGCCACTGCTGGTCAACTGGTGGTTCCCCATCCCATTCTGGTGCTGCCCGGTCACGTCTCTGGTCTGTTTTGCCCCCACTTGGTGGAATGAGCTTCCCACATATGTCAGGACAGCAGAGACACAGACCGCCTTCAAACGTAGTCCGAAGACTCATCCATTCAGACTCTACCTCTCCCAGTCACCTTAATGCTGTATTTGGAACTAGACTTAGTTATTGACTGTATAGTGTTTGACTAAATGCATTGTTTACTGATATGTTTTCCTCAACCGGTATTTGACTGAGCTGGGTCCTTTCTATGTATTGTCACTTCTGGTATTTAAAGGGGTCTTCCCAATGGGATTCTCAGCACTCCTTGTCTGGTCTAAGCACTTTGTTGTGCGTCACTCTGGATAAGAGCACCTGCCAAATGACAATAATATAATGTAATGATACAGATTATCAAGCTGCATCAAAGTGTGCTGTGTGATTTTACACTACCTCTTTCATACTTGTTTATTCATATTTTAAAGTAAGAAAGTTAAAATGGCCAATACCACAAAATGTCTTCTGTGCAGGTTGGTTCAGTCTGGCTGTAAGGTATCCAAATTATATAGCCAAAAAAGCAACATGAACTTGTTTTTTTGTGTGCATAGACAAGTGTATTGTATGCCAGGAAATCTAAATATAAACTAGACAGTCCGGTCGGCTGCAACCGCATGTGTGTAGCCCCCGAAAGCCCACTTCTCCCCTTTTTTGCGCAGTGTTCGGCCAAAACTGTCGCCATGGCAACCAAAATGGATAGGTGTAATAAGTGAAGTATATCACATGTCCATACCATACCATACCATATAAAATATGAAAGTAATCAGTCCAAAATTGCGGCCTGTACTGTGTCCACAAGGAAATCTCTGTTTTGCCATTGATTTACATATTATTCGGCCAATAATGTCGCCATGGCAACCAAAATCGGTAAGTGTCATAAGAGAAGTGTAACACATGTCCATACCAAATATGAAAGTAGTCGAAGAAAAACTGCAGCCTATACAGGGTCCACAAGGAAATCTCTGTTTTGCCACTAATTTGCATATTATATGGCCAATACTGTTGCCATGGCAACTGAAATCAATATGTGTCATAAGTGAAGTGTAACACATGTCCATACCAAATATGTAAGCAATCGTTCAAAAATTGCAGCCTGTACTGCGTCCACAATGAAATCTCTATGTTTTGCCACTAATTTGCATATTATTAGGCCAATACTGTCACCATGGCAACCAAAATCAAAAGGTGTCATAAGTGAAGTGTAACACATGTCCAAACCAAACATGTCCATACCAAATATGAAGGTAATCGATGAAAAATTATGACCTGTACTCCGTCCACAAGAAAATGTCTATGTTTTGCCACTAATTTGCATATTTATTCGGCCAATACTGTTGCCATGGCAACCAAAATTCATAGGTGTCATAAGTGAAGTACAACGGAAGTCCATACCAAATATGAAAGTAATCAGTCAAAAATTACAGCCTGTAGAGCGTCCACAAGAAAGGGTCTACGGCCGCGAACGCGGCGGCGGAGACGACACAGGTGAATCCATAGTAGCTGCCCGAGTTCATCTGGGGGCTACAAAAATATAAGCAACCTACACCAACAACAACAAGGCTACAGTCACTATCTCCAGCCAGACACAAGCAACAAATTATGGTCAGGCTACTGCCCTGATCAAGAGCTAGACACAAATGTCACACAGCCACTGAATTGCTCATAATACAGTCAGACTGTAAACTGCAATAATGAATAACTTTCAGAATGTGTAACTTTATGTCTGCATTTCTTTAGCATTCAGTGGATTGCTCCAATCTCTTACCTAGTGGAAGCTTTAGAAAGGATGGTGCCTCTCGGAGGAACTGAACAGTAATAGTCACTTTATCCCCCGCACTTCTTAGAAGTTGCACCTAATACAGGTAAAAGGGAGGGAGAGATAAAAAGAAAGATCATATCGCATCACGCAAACCCTAAAAGCTTGAATGCCCACAGACCAACTTTATTTACTGAACTTAGCAGAGTTGGAGGAAATTTAATAAGACAGATGCGAATTACCATAATAATTTTTTTAACGGAAAAAATGTCTCCACATTGTCAGTAGAATTAATAAAACCAATTATGGAGATGACAATAAAAATGGTTAGAAAACCTATTTGCTTCAAAGCTCCTTTCCTTAAAAGCAAGGAATAATTATTAATTTGCCCCACCTCCACATTCATCTTGAGCACTTTCTGAGGTTTCTCTGAGAGTGCAGAAAATCCTCCCTTCTCTGTGATGCTGTATTTTTATAGCATAACTTTCAACACCCAATAGTGTCATGCCTCATCCAAAATTAGTAGTCCACATTCCCTTGGTGGATAAAAAGGCTTAGTAAATCTGGCTTATGGTATTAAATGAAGCCGCCGCACTGAACACTCACTTTGGTTCACTTGCTGACAAAACATCTAATAAATCCCACTCAGAACTGTACAGTGTGAAACAGAATCCTTTCTCAAGTTGTGAAAATGTGGCTTGTGGCCCTCTTATTTTCTGTTTTACAATCACATGGCTCCCAGTAAATATTTAAATTGTTTAACATAGATGAACACAAAATTAAGAGCAGACGATTTAATGTAATGTCATATCCCGAGTATTTTCTTTACTGTTTTCCCCTGCAATCTGGCCATTTTTGTCAGTTTCTCTTCTGTTTCCCCAATGCGTTCTCATGATTTAATTATTCTCTCATTCCTCTCTCCATCCTCCATGTGTCTTTCCCCGTGCTCGCACATTACTACCCACTTCGTAATTGTAATATTATGTATGTTAGTTGCTGGTCTCCATCTTCCTTATAGAATTATGTCTTCGGTGTTGTATCGAAAGAAAGCAAGTAACTATTTATTAGGGAAACACTTTCAAGCTGTGAGCGGCTTCATCCACGTCAATCAAAAGTTGGCACCTGTCCAACTTATTTGGCTTGCCATCCCGGTGAATGACTTCAGAACAGTCCCTTCGACTACACCTAGCCTGATTTTCTATGTTCCTGCTGGCTCCAGAATGCCATCTTCTGATAATTCCCTTCCAGTGTGCTTCTGATCCCCGCCTTTCCTGCTATTTACAGTGGGGTGCAAAAATTTGGGCACCCCTGGTTTCAATGTCTGTTACAATTAATCTCCAAGTGATTGAAGGCAAACCTGAACACTAAATGCCACAAAGTTAAACATGACACATTTCATCACATTTTAAAGCAAGAATAATTTTTATTTTTAACTTTTTACAGTTTCAAAATAATAAAACAAGGAAAAAAGGCCTTATGCAAGAGTTTGGGAACCCTGTCTGTTAGTACTTTGTAACTCCTCCTCGGGCAGCTATAGTAGCTTGCAAACACTTCCTGAAGCCAGCTAAGAGTCTTTCAATTCTTGTCTTTGCAATTTTTCCCCATTCTTCCTGACAGAACACCTCTAGCTCAGAAATATTCTTCGGCCTTCTTGCATGCACGGCATGTTTGAGGTCTCTCCACAAATTTTCAATAATATTCAAGTCTGGGGACTGTGATGGCCATTCCAAAACCTTCATCAGTCTTTCCTGGAGATACTTCATGGTGGATTTTGAGGTATGCTTCGAGTCATTGTCTTGCTGGAATACCCAACGTCTCTTCAACTTCAATTTCTGGACTGAGCTTTCAACATTAGCCTCTAGAATGTTTTGATATTTGCTGGAATCCATTCTTCCTTTCACCCACACAATATTGCCTGTGCCCCCAGCTGCTACACAACCCCAAAGCATAATGGATCCACCTCCATGCTTAACAGCTGGCAACGTGTTCTTCTCTCCAAATGCTTCACCCTTTTTTCTCCAAACATACCTTCTTTGGTTGTGGCCAAAAAGTTCAATTTTGGTTTCGTCAGTCCAAAGCACATTGTTCCAACAGGCTTGAGGTTTCTCAAGGTTCTCTTTTGCATATGTCAGGCACTTAATTTTGTGTTGAGGTCGTAGGAAAGGCTTCTTTCTTGCAACTTTGCCATGTAGGTCTTTGTTGTTTAAGGTACGCTGTATTGTTGTCCTGTGAACAACTAGACCTGTGTCTGCTACTCTTTTTTTGCAGTTTCTGACAGTAGAAATGGGTAGTTTGAAACATTGCAAGAGGTTTTTGTAGCCCTCGCCTTGTTGGTGGAAGTGAATTATATTGATTTTGACATCCTTGGACAACTGTTTAGAGGAACACATGGTTTTTAACACCAGACAAAACAGCCACCACAGTCGGATACTTTAGAAGGCAAGGAGTTACTTCAGAATATATAGTTCACCCCTGGAATTATATTCACCTGACTCATTGAGGCGCTAACGAGTAAATCACCTGGGTCTGGGCCTTAGTAATCATATTCTTAAAAGGTAACAAAGAATAATCCAAAAGGGTTCCCAAACTTTTGCACAGGCCCCTTTTTCCTTTCTTATCATTTAAAAACTCAGAAAAACTAAAATAAAAAGCCTTGTTTTTAAATTTGCAGAAAGGTGTCATGTTTAACTTTGTAGCATTTAGTGCTCAGGTTTACTTTCAATCACTTGGAGATTAATTGTAACAGACATTTAAACCAGGGGTGCTTTTTTTGCACCCCACTGTAAAAACGCCGATTCAGCTTTTCTGTGATCTCCATCTGGTTCCTGTTTCTGAGATCCCTGACATCCCTATCTTTTTCAAAAAGTATTTTTACACTCGACTATGGCACATACAGGGCACCATCATCAAGGTAATAAAACTCAATGGTCCCAGTCCATTACGGCACACGAGAGGATTTTCAAAGCCTAAATGATTTATCGTGCTCTGGCCTGAGGGCAAGCCACTTGACATAATTTTTTAATAAGGTTTGTTTATTTGTTGGTTTGTTACTTAGCAGCATTACAGAAAAACCTATTGACAGATTTATTTGAGAATTTTACCAGAGGTAAATTTTGCCCATCTTGGAGATTTTGGGAGTTGTCAGGATCTGGATCTGGATTCAGGTTTTTTTTGAAGGGTTCTTCACCGTTAAAATATTTAATGTTTTGAGTCACATCTTTACAAACACATTACGATTTGAAATTCGATCAATTTGGAAGCATTATCTTAATGATTTTGAAAAAATACCACAAACTGGCCTGAATTGGGATATTTTTCTGAATGTGAAGACTGAAATTACGCAAAATTGGGGTGATTAAATATACATAGCTATTGTAAAGTTACAGAACTGGAACCTCCTACTACCACTAAATTATTGCATAAATGATGTACATTTAGTTGAGTGTTAATCGATCATGAGTCCTGCTACATCTGAAAAAAATATGGATAATGCTTGCATGTGTTAACAAACGCAAATTGTTCAGCTTTAGTAGGGGGGTTTGGATTGCTCTTGTATCACAATGTATTCAAGTGAAGGAAAAAAAAGATGCTTTTACACAGTGGCCTCTGAGAACAATGAAGATGTCACTCTTTACTGAACATGTCACTCTGAAGTCAATTATGGTGCTTACCACTTCGTCATGGGTGCCATTTTCTACATTAATTCCATTGACCTACAGAGACAACGCAAGATAAAGAAATCCATGACCAATTGTCTTTTTCCAAACAGCACCCTTACAGTACCGTGGAAAGGTACAATCTCAATTCCAGAGGAATTTGGAGAATGCGTAAAATGTAAATTAAAACAGCAAGCAGTAATTTGCAAATCCCTTTTAACCATCATAATCTGCTCACATTTTCAATGAGAGACCGGTCTGAGCTGTTGGCAGGCCAGTCTTGAACTTGTGCTCAGAGACTGCTAATTGAGTCACCTGTAGCCTATTCACCTGATCACCTCTGGATTGTGCCAAATGGGTGCTTTTCTGAGGATTTCACAACTTTTCCAGTTTTTCAGTTCCGCTGTCCAATTTGTTTTGGAACGTGTTGCAGGTATCAATAGAAAATTTGCAAATATTTACAAAAATCAATGCACTTGAAAAAGTGAAACTTTCATTTTTCTTTTTTCTTCTTCCAAATAAATGCAGGTAAAAGACAATTCACAAATCACTTCGTGCTGCTTTACAACCCAAATTCTAAAAAAGTTGGGATGCTGTGTAAAATGTTAATAAAAACAGAATGCAATGATTTGCAAATCTCATAAACCCACATTTTATTCACAATAGAACACAGACAACATATCAGATGTTGAAAGTGAGACAGTTTACCCTCTCATGGAAAATATTAGCTCATTTTGAATTTGATGGCAGCAACACATCTCAAAAAAGTTGGGTTAGGGGCAACAAAAGGCTGGATAAGTAAGTGGTACAAATAAAAAACACCTGGAGGAGCATTTTGCAACTAATTAGGTTAATTGGCAACAGGTCAGTAACATGACTGGGTACGAAAAGGCATTTTAGAGTCGCAGAGTCTATCAGAAATAAAGATAGTCAGAGGTTCACCAATCTCCGAAAATCTGCGTCTAAAAATTATGGAACAATTTCAGAAAAATGTTCCTCAATGTAAATTACAAAGACTTTGAATATCCCACCATCTACAGTACATAATATCATCAAATGATTCAGAGAATCTGGAGAAATTTCTGTGCGCAAGGGAAAAGGCCGAAGGTCAATATTGGATGATCGTGATTTTTGGGCCCTTTTGCAGCACTGCATGATTCTGCACTCAAATCCACTGCATGGGCTTAGGAACACTTCCAGAAATCATTTTCTGTGAACACAGTTCACTGTGCAATCCAAAATGGAACTGCTCTGTTGTCAGATGAATCAAAATTTGAAATTCTTTTCGGAAACCACGGATGCCGTGTTGTGCGGACTAAAGAGCAGAGAGACCATCCAGCTTGTTATCAGCGCACAGTTCAAAAGCCTGCATCTCTGATGGTATGGGGTTGCATTACTGCCCATGGCATCGCAGCTTACACACCTGGAAAGGCACTCACAATGCGGAAAAGTATATAGAGGTTTTACAACAACATATGTTCCCATCCAGACAACGTCTCTTTCAGGGAAGGCCTTGCATATTTCAGCAAAACAATGCTTAAACACATGCTGCATCCATCACAACAGAATGGGTTCACCGTAGAGGAGTCCGGGTGCTGAAGTGGCTTGCCTCCAGTCCAGACCTTTCATCAATAGAAAACATTTGGCGCATCATAAAGCAAAAAATCTTGCAAAGAAGACCCAGAACTGTTGGGCAGCAAGAATCCTACATCAGACAAGAGTCGGACAACATTCCTCTCCCAAAATTCCAGCAATTGGTCTCACTTCCTGGACGTTTACAGACAGTTGTTAAAAGAAGAGGGGATGCTACACAATGGTAAAATGGCCCTGTCCCAACTTTTTGAGATGTGTTGCTGCCATCAATTTCAAAATTAGCTAATATTTTTCATGAAATGGTAGAGTGTCTTACTTTCAACATCTGAATTTTGTCTGTGTTCTATTGTGAGTAAAATGTGGGTTTATGAGATTTGTATATCATTGCATTCTGTTTTTATTTACATTTTACACAGCATGCCAACTTTTTTGGAATTGGGGTTGTTTTTGCATTTTACATGCTATCCCAACTCTTGCGGAATAAAGTTTTTATTTGCCCTCTGCCTGATTTCTGCCATTTTTGCTTATTTGCCATTTTTCATTATTTTAGTTTTTTCTTAATGGAATATATGACAAGGACAACCTCAGTTAACACAAAACACAATTTTGAAATGACAATTTAATTTATTTAAGGAAAAACTGTATCCAACACAAACTGGACAAGTTTAACTGTTCTCAGTAATTGCGCCCCTGATATCTCCATCAGCTAATTTACAGCATTTAATCAATTATCGGCTAAAACTGGATGAGAAACTGTTGTAGTTGAATCTTAACGTCACTGTAAGAGAACCTTCCCTCCATGAAGTTGGCTGGGAGTTCTCACAATGTACCATGATCAAAAGAAATTCCAGAGTAGATAAGAAAGAAATATCAGCCTTGGGTTACAAATCCATTTCTTTAGCTCAGGATATCCACCGTATCACTGTGAGAGCCAGAATATATGGGCTACATTAGCTCAAGTCACCATTTACCAGCTCCTGTCCAGCTGATAGCCAAATTTTTCCAAAGGCTTTTCAAAAATTAAGTTTTGCTTGGGGCATGTGAAAAAAGAATGGTAGCTATACCATTTAGTTGCACTGCAACTTAATGTAATTATTTTTAAAATCATGAATGGCAGAGCAGTCAATGGAGCTGGCAGGGCACCCAAACAAACATTTCTCCTGCAAAGAAGCTGCATTTTACACTGACCTGTAGAACTGCATCCCCAACGAACAGCATTTCCGTTTGATCTGCTGAAACCCATGAAATAAAAAGATGAATCAAAGGCTCATGGAGACTTGAGGAAATAGAAACAGATTTCTTGCTTAGTGATGGGTTAGCAATGCTAATCAGCTCCACCATCAACTAATCTGCATTTACTTCGCTGAGCAGCCACAAACAAAACAATGTTCAGACCTGATTCCTCACAGCAATAAACCCCCTCACCGTGCTAACATATTTATGGAGCAGACCCTAAACAAACAGTGCACCGATAGTTCAGTGACTTGGAACTGCGCTAATCTCTGGTACCAAGCAGAGGTTTTATGAATATATCACTGGAGCAATGTACAAATCCCAATTCCAATGAAGTTGGGACGTTGTATAAAACGTGAATAAAACAGAGTACAATGATTTGCAAATCCTTTTCTACCTATATTCAATTGAGTACAAAACAAAGACAAGATATTTAATGTTCAACCTGATAAACTTTATTGTTTTTTTTGGAAAATATTCACTCATTTTGAATTTGCTGCCTGCAACACATTCCAAAAAAGCTGGGACAGGGGCATGTTTACCACTGTGTTACATCACCTTTTCTTTTAACAACACTCAATAAGCGTTTGGGAACTGAGGACACTAATTATAGAAGCTTTGTAGGTGGAATTCTTTCCCATTCTTGCTTGATGTACAACTTCAGTTGCGCAACAGGGTCTTCGTTGTCGTATTTTGCGCTTCATAATGCGCCACACATTTTCAATGGGAGACAGGTCTAGACTGCAGGCAGGCCAGTGTATTACCTGCACTCTTTTACTATGAAGCCACATTGTTGTAACACGTACAGAATGTGACTTAGCATTATCTTGCCGAAATAAGCAGGGACGCCCCTGAAAAAGACGTCGCTCGGATGGCAGCATATGTTGCTCCAAAACCTGTATGTACCTTTCAGCATTAATGGTGCCTTCACAGATGTGCAAGTTACCTATGCCATGGGCACTCACACATTCCCATACTATCACAGATGCTGACTTTTGAACGTTGAACTGATAACCATCGGGATGGTCTTTTTCCTCTTTTGCCCGGAGGACATGACGTCCATGATTCCTAAAAACAATTTGAATTATGGACTTGTCAGACTACAGCACACTTTTCCACTTTGCGTCAGTCCATCTCAGATGAGCACAGGCCCAGAGAAGCCAGCGGCGTTTCTGGGTGTTGTTCATATATGGCTTTCGCTTTGCATGGTAGAGTTTTAACTTGCACTTGTAGATGTAATGAAGAACTGTGTTAACTGACAATGGTTTTCTGAAGTGTTCCTGAGCCCACTTGGTAAAATCCTTTACAGAATGATGTCAGTTTTTAATGCAGTGCCGCTTGAGGGACCGACGGTCAAAGCATTCAATGTTGGTTTTCGGCCTTGCTGCTTATGTGTAGGGATTTCTCCAGATTCTCTGAATCTTTTGATGATATTATGGACTGTAGATGATAAAATCCCTAAATAACTTGCAATAACATGTTGAGAAATGTTGTTCTTAAACTGTTGGACTATTTGCTCATGCAGTTGTTCACAGAGTGGTGAACCTTGCCCCATCCTTGGCTGAGAACGACTGAACCTTACGGGGATGCTCCTTTTTTACCAAATCATGACACTCACCTCTTTCCAATTAACCTGTTCACCTGTGGAATGTTCCAAACAGGTGTTTTTTTGAGCATTCCTCAACTTTCCCAGTCTTTTCTTGCCCCTGTCTCAGCTTTTTTGGAACGTGTTGGAGGCATCAAATTCAAAATGAGTGAATATTTCCAAAAAAAAAAAGTTTTAGTTTGAACATTAAATATCTTGTCTTTGTCGTGTACTCAATTGAATATAGGTTGAAAAGGATTTGTAAATCATTGTATTCTGTTTTTTCCACATTTTACACAACATCCCAACTTCATTGGAATTGGGGTTTTACCAATAGGGTAATTTAGAAGCATCAGCTTTACAAGACAGAGAGTAAGGACTGAGTGCTTGGTGAAGTCCCCAGAGTTGCACACCGGGAAGCCTTACCCGTCAATGAAAAACATGAGATGGGTGATATTACACAGACACATCAGAGAAATATTACTGCACTAAAAGAAACAGAGATAGCATCCATTTTAAAATGAACCCTTTGACTACTTGGCAGTATTAAACAAAAGCTGCACAGTTTTGAGTGGAACTTGACTTGCAGAAGATATATGGCCAGGAATAACCGTATGTCCATTAGCTTTGTGACTCATTAGCTTTGTTGGCCCCACCACCAAAGGTGGGTAGGGCCTATGTACGTTGTAATACCCTGTGTCTGTTTGTCAATCTGACTATGAACAAATTACTTCAAAAACTCTGCGGCTGATTTGGACCAAACTTAACAAGGGGGTATGCAATATTAAGTTTTGGATGTGATTTAATTTGGGGGACATAAAAATTAAAATCATGGCAATATCTCCAGAACTAAATGTTGACTTGCTCAATGTCAATGCAATCCAATATCTAAAATGTTCCATTTACAGCAGGGAAAAGTATTTAACGGTCAACATTTTTCACAGTAAATATATTTCTACTGGGGCTATTGACATGAAATTTTCACCAGATGTTGGAAACAACCCAAGTAATCCACAAATATAAAGAAATCAAAACAAATGAGTACATAAATTAAGTTACATGTAATAAAGTGGATTTCTTTGTCTGTGTGGATTATTTGGATTGTTACTAACACCTGGTGAAAATTTCATGTCAATTGCCCCATTAGAAATATATTTACTGAGAAAAATGTTGACACGTTCAATACTTATTGTCCCCGCTGGTAAATGTTATCACAAAATTACAATAGTTTTTGAGATTGCCTAAGATTTACCCGTCAAAGCCAAAAGTTAAGTAGCAAGTTTCTCAGAATATTTATGTTTTAAATATGACGTCAATTCAAACATTATAATTATTAAACTTAAAAAAAAAATCTTTGGATTGTTGTTCTATTGGGACTATACACTTCATAGAGTGACCTATTTTATTGTACACTGCTTGGCCAAAAAAAAAAAAGTTGCACACTCAAATATTGAGCTGTCAACCGTATGCAGTGTCATGTGTTTTGTTTTCAATCAGAGTTGCATTACTTTTTTCAACAAGTTGAACCATTCTGTCGTCTTCTCCTGCACATCCCAGTCACTTTCAGTGTTATTAAGGGGAGGACTTTGTGGAGACCAATTCATGTTTGAAAACGATTCCTCATACTTGCTTTCCTCATTCACTGTTTTCTTTGCTAGATGCAGGCCATTTATTTGCCCTATTTCAAATACTGTAAGATCTTTTCAGCTACCAAAGGATACGTCTTCCGACATGATTTTTCAAGAAATGAGAAGGTATGCGCTTCATCAGTTTGCGTGAAAATAATTATTGCCAGCTGAAACAATCGCTGGAATAATGATCCAGTCAAAGTATTTGTTTTTTTATATCCAAGTGGCGACTTTTGTTTTGAACAGGCAGTGCATTTACTTAGATTTTTTACATTATGTAGCTGCAAACAAGTGCAGATCAGATGGATTACATTTCTGCTGAGTGAATCATAGCGTGTTTTCTTTATACTTAACCCTGTACTTAACACTTTTATGTGCCAAGCGGTCATTACGAACTAAGAATGCTTGTTTTGTGAGAAACCCATGAACTCCCAAAAGCCCAACGTCCCCCCAGCAGTAACGCTGGCATTACCGGATTTTTAATGGTGTGCAGTGAGCCTTTGATCCTTAAATGCATGATTGCTTTCAAGCTGTTCCTGTTCAAGATCGCTTGATTAATCATTATACAATTTATTCACTGAATAATCAAGACCAATATAACAGTCTGTAATTATGAAGAAATAATAAAGAAATGACAGAGATCACAGATGGGCTACATTAACAACACACTTAATAATGATATCACTGGGATTGGGGAAAAAAAATGAATTATTCCAATCCGTTCTCTGTATTCCATCTGCCATATCAACAATTGTTTTCAGCAGTGCAACCTAATTTATTTTAATATTGCACTTCATCAAAATGTCTTCAGTGTTCAAAAGAATAGACTATATTTGTGGGGAAAAGCAGTCGCACACTCCTTGCCGCAGTGCTATAATTATTGATTCATTAAATTACCAAAGCTTCTTAAATGGGGTTTAATACGCATGATGGCTACTATGAATATTTAGTGATGCCATTTGGCCTCGCTAATGTCTCCTCTGTTTTCCAGGTGTTAGTTAATGACGTGTAAAGAGAGATGTTAGAGAAGTTCATCTTGGTCAATCTAGATGACATTCGATTTTCTCTGCCAATCTTTCTGACCACAAGAACCATATGCGTCAAGTTCTTACGGCTCTTCTTGAGGCTAAGCTCTTTGTGAAGGCTGGAAAGTTAAGACAAGTCAAGTCAAGTTTATTTATTAAGCACATTTAAAACAACAAAGGTTGAACCAAAGTGCTGTACAGTGATAATTGGCAAAGAATAAAATGGGGGAAACTAAAACATTTATAAAATCAATAAATCTGTAAAAAGAAATCACCATCAATAAAAGAATGTACATATAGAAAAGTGCCTTTTTCACACCAAAACGGTCTCCTTTCTTGGGTTCATTGTGTTCAAAGGGTCCACATTGACTCAGATAAGGTCTCGGCAATCAGGAATTAGCCTGTCCTGCAGTCTGTCAGAGGTCTAGCAGTTTTTGGGTTTTGCCAATTTCTATAGGAGATTAATTCATAATTTTAGCAGTTGCTGCTCCGATCATTACGTTGACAAAGAAGAATGCCTCATCTCACTTTGTGTGGACTCCTGCAGCGGAGAGAGCCTTCCAGGATTTTACCATCCAACTCATTCTGATCAAGCCCAACTCATCTCTCTCTTCTGTTGTAGAAGTTGATGCCTCAGAGATTGGAGTAAGGGCCACTTTTTCTCACTGCTCGCAGCAAGATAAACACCCTTGTGCTTATTTCTCTTGATCACTGTCCTCAGCCGAGAGAAATTATGAAATTGGCAACCGAGAGTTGTTGGCAGTTAAGCTGGCACTGGAAGAGTGGCGTCATTGGCTTGAGGGAGCTGAGCAGCCTTTTGTGGTTTGGACTGACCATAAAAATCTCCAGTATATTCAACAAGCCAAAAGACGCAATTCGCGACGCGTGTTGGGTGATGTTTTTTAATGGATTCAATTTCACATTAATGTATCGCCGGGGCTCCAAGAACACAAAGCTGGATGCGCTCTCTTGCATCCATGACCATTCGGACAGGGATCCGGTGCCTCAGCCTGTCATCCCAGAGGCTCAGATTATGGCCCCAGTACCAGTGGGATATTGAGGCTGTGGTGCAAAAGGCACTGCACTCTGATCCTGGTCCAGGAGGGGAACCCTCTGGATGTTTGTTTGTTCCCTTGGCAGCGTGGTCCCAGGTGTTGCAGTGGGGACATTCGTCTAAATTGATGGGTCATCCTGGGGTCCATCGCACTAAAGATTTTGTGGCCCACTGCTTTTGGTGGCCTAGCATGCGGAAAGACATTTGCAGTGTTTCCCCTAAAATTTTTTGTAGCAGCGGTGCTATGTGTCGGTAACCTAGCAACAGTAAAAGGTCCGGGGGAATTCTCCCCTGGAAGAAAATTTTGAAAAATTGCACTTTCAATATGGACTTCTGATGCATTTTCTGGGCAAATTTCAACTTACCAAACAATCAACAAATTTCAAGTTATCTGCTGACACTAGATACTGATAATAAAGCATGACCATAGTTGAACTTGAACTAGTCACAAAGTACCATTTTTGTTTTGATTTTAAGCTTTTCTTTGTAACAAAAGATACTAGCAAAATGGGGTGGCTTAACACAGAAATTTATTGAAGCCAATTTGGCGTTGCCTGCCCTAATTTACTTCACTAACCTTAGCTCGTCCGTGGTCACTGTCCGCCTTTCTCTTTAACCAGTTTAAGAGACTCATCTTAAAATCGCATCAGTGTTTATTAACCTACTATCAGGATATGACTTACGATCTTTTTATTTGGAAAACGTTCATCAATAAGGTAGCCGGTGGAATACCAACATTGTTAATGTTGTAGGCCTAATATACATTTTAACCTTACATTCAAGGACAGCTTACCCTATTAACAAAAGAGTAGGCCTGGTCACAGCAAGATCGACGGTATTAATTCTAACGTCAACTCATTCACTGACATTCACGACTGAAGTGGTCAAAGTGCACCACAGTGAGCTAACGAGACAGATTTCCGAGTGTCTGCTAGCTAGCGAACCGCGTCTATAAACACAGAATTACATTTTGTTTATGATCAGGCTTAACATTACAATAGAAAGGAAGGCTGTAACCTTCAATAATTTCCAAACTAGCCTGTCAGTCACTTAGTTACGAGCTGAAGAGATTTAGCGAGGCCTATTGGTAATGTCGCTCCCATAAAAAAAAAATCGTTCCCTTATCATTATATCGCTAACCTCTCCACAACAAAATAAACGATGACCTACGTCTTTATAAAACATAATTATATACACATACAGTAAAACTCGCTTAAAACGGATTCAATTGGACCAGCTGATTTTGTCCATTATTTATTTATTTAAAGATTTTTTTGGGGATTTTCTCCTTTATTAGATGGAAATTCAGTAGAGATTGACAGGAAGGTTTTTCTGGGGAGAAAAATGGGGAAGACATGCAGCAAATGACCCAAGCCGGAATCGAGCCCGGGTCGCTGCGGGAAGGACACAGCCTTTATGGTGCGCGCGCTTAGGCCGATGTGCCACTGGGGCAAAATCCGTTACACGCATAAAACAGATTATATCCGCTATATGCGTATACCACATTATGTCCGTTGCATACATGTATGAATTTAAACGTATGCTTTGTGTATAAAGATGGAAACAACGTCATTCTAAAGTGCACCTAGCTAGTTCTCTTCATTTAGTCTGTCTTTGCCCTGCCACAATGGATAACAGGATGATACTGCGTGTTGCTCCAACTGGGATCAATAACAAAGACAAAAAACTAGTAAATGTTAATGAAACCGCGCCAGTTTCAGTTTCCGCAAATACACCGTTATAAACTTGCACCTTTTTGACAGTTATTTTAACTGTAATTTTACAATAAGTTTCCAACAGTTCCGATCGTATTAAGTGTAGGGGAGACTGGGGTCCAATGAACCATGGGGACTAATGAGCCATATCACTATTTTGCGATCAATCGATGACAGAGCTGCTTAAAATAGGCAAAATATTTGACCATTGACTGATGAGTCATGAGGATAAATGAGCCATATCATTATTTTGCCTATTTTAAACACCTTTGGCATCGATTGATCGCAAAATAGTGATATGGCTCATTGGTCTCCATGGCTCATCGGCAGTCTCCCCTAAACCACGGTAAATTGTGCGCAGGACTCAACTTACAGTTAAAATAACAAGGAGATAATGAGTTAATTTAACTGTTGAATTCAGTCAGTTTATAACAGTGTAGGAAAGCCAAACTTCATTTTGTTGCTGTGTTGCAAATGCGTATGTGCACGGTGCAAAACAGCTTGTCCGGTATACACGAGTGCTTTTTAATGGAAATGCATTGCGACGGGACTGGACATTTTGTCCGATGTAAGCGAAAATCTGTTACATAAAATCCGGTATATTCGATGTTTATTTAATGGGAAAACATTGCAGAAAAATTGGGACTTGAGCTCATACCCGAGCTGTTGAGCTCAGGTATGAGTGAGTTTCCGTTTTATACGAGGACGGTTTAGGCGAGTTCTACTGTTTTTATTTATTTTTTTAACTTACATTGGTTTCTTTGTGGAAATGTTGAGGATCCTCTTCAAGCAAGTTGACAGCCAGAGTCAAAAGGTACCTCAGAGTTGACGATGTGGCAATAAGCCAATCATTGGAAAGAAGTCCACATCGCCACAACGTAACGTTCTATGATCTTTGATGACAATCAGCTAGAGTAGCGCCAATCAGAGACACGTAATGTTTCTTTCCCCCCTCAAAGATTGCACATTTTTTTGCTTCAGTGGTGTATGATGGGGGAGGCGGGGGTTGTGTTATGAAGCCTAGCCTATACTAAAGCCAAAGCCAAGTGACATGGTTAGCTAGCTGCTAGCAGTTTTAATGAAATCTAGCAAATGGTCAACATTGTTAACGTCATGTTACTTCAAGCATAGCTATTTTTGCAGCGGCGCTCAGAATTCAGCAGCGGCGGTGCGCTGCTATGGAATGTACATAGGGGAAACATTGCATTTGGGACTTTGTGGCAGCATGCTCTGTGTATGCCTGGAACAAGGGCTCTCATCTCCCACCTTCTGGTTTACTGCAGCAATTACCCATCCCTAAGCGACCTTGCAAGCTACCTTATTGCATTGGCAAAACTGCCATTGGCACAGGAAAATGCTCATGGGGTGCCTCAGGATGTGGTCTCAAATCAGGGACCACAGTTCACAGCACGGTTTTGATGAGCTTTTTTGAGCAACTGGAGTCGTCTGTCAGTCTGTCATTTAGGTTTCACCCTGAAACCGATGGGCAGACGGAGAGAACAAATCAGTCTGTGGAAAATGTGCTCCGTTGCTTAGCAGCCAATAATCTAATGTCTTGGAACCTTTTTCTTGCATGGGCTGAATACTCCCCCGATTTGTTTCCTAATTCTTTCACAGCCTTTCACCTTTTGAGGCTCAGCTGGGCTATCAGCTTCCTCTTTTCCCAGAATTAGCAAAGGATTCTGAGGTGCCTCCATCAGTCATTTTCTCCATAGATGCCGGTCAGTGTGGAGAAAGGTCCGTTCATCTCTTATGTTCTTCCAGGAGGCAGAAGTAGGCAGCCAACAGGAGGCGCTGTCAAGCACCATCATATTGGGTGGGCCAAAGGGTGTGGCTTTCAAAACGGGATCTTCTGTTGAAAATGGACTCAGGGAAGTTAGTCCCTCGATTTTTTGGTCCTTTTAAAATTATTTGGAATATTAACGCAGTTACGGTGCAGTTATTACTCTCTCGCTCTTTGAAGATTCACCCTACCTTGCACGTCTCAAAGCTAAAGTCTGTAAGCACAAGTGTGCTGGCACCCGTTGACAAACCACCACTGCTGCTGCGGATGGTTAGAGTGGCCTGGTGTATACTGTGCGCTGCGTTTTGGCAGAAAGATGTGAGAAGAGGGGTGCAGTTTTTGGTCAATTGGGAAGGTTATGGCCCGGAGGAGCAGTGCAGGGTTCCTTCCAGGGATATTCTAGACCCAAAATTAATTTCTGAGTTTCGTAGACAGGGTCCTGGGGGAATGTCAGGAGCTGTTCCTTGGGGGACTTATTAGCTCCATATGTTTTCTTAGCCTTTAGCAGTATGGGTCTCCCACATTTAATCACTGGAAAACAGATATTCACCCCCACAAATCTACAGACCCATATATGGGTCCTTCAAAGGCAGCTGCTGAATTCAAACTTGTGGAACTTCAGGACTGTTTAATATTCTAGTAGAGATCCCAAGGTTTCCAACAATCCTAAACATGTCCTATTGAATTACAGGGAAATGTGGATAATATGATGAACAAGATCTGTAGATATTTTCCATTTGAAATATTGCTGTGGCCATAAAATTATGGCATCCTGGGTTTGAATATTTCTCTCAATGTAGAGCCCAGTCTCATCATGACGCGTCATACTTTGACACTTCCTGTCCAAGTGTCAATATATGATGTGTCGTATTTTGACACTACCTGTCCAAGTGTCGATACATGATGCAAAAGGACGCTTTTGGCATCGTTATTTGACGCCAGTTTGAAATAAACTCTACCCCCTTTCCCCAGACCCTTACCATAAGCATCAAATAAAGATGCCAAAAGCTTCCTTTTGTGTCATATATCAATGCTTAGTCAAGTTGCGTAATTATGTGATGCGTCGGATAAGAATGTGTTGCAGTGTACAGTAAATGTGATGCAGCTTCAGTGAAGTCCTGCAACCAGCAGATATAAACAATGTATGTGAGATTGTCTTGTGAAATGATAAAATTATTTTTTTAATGCTCAATCTACTTTCGGGAAAACTTAAGTGAAAAAAATCAGAGTCTAAGGGGTTAATTGAGTTGAGAGTTGTGCTCCTAAAGGCCACACAAGTTGCAACACTGCATTTAACCTCAAATACTATGCACTGTTCATCACAGCCCAATGGCGCAGTGAGTTGCACTGTCATCTCACAGCACGGAAGTCATGGATTTGAATCCAGCCTGGAGCTTTAATCTGTGGAAGTCCTATGTCCTTCTTGTGTTTTTGTGGGTTCACTTGGAATGCTCCAGTTTCCTGCCACCGAAGAAACCATGTTGGGTGATTGGTGTCTGTAATTTTCTCAGACAGTATCTGAGTAAATAATGTTTTGACCCCAATATCATTTGAAGTGTACAATGGATGACATGATAGAACAAGGTTTGAAATTTGTGGTAGTCCGCTAGTCCACACTCTAGTAATAAAAATTACAGTGGACTAGTAAACTTGTCTCGAAACTAGTTTGAGTGCCTACTAAAATATTTTCAACTACCAATAAATCGTAAATATGTTTGTGCTCGCATTGCGGACAAAGATCAACTTCTGGAAAGATTATGTAATACATGGCGTTATTTGAAATCACTTTGTCACCGTATATTGGTGTTTCCGATGTTTGTTTTAGTCATCGTTCAATCATCGAAGTCTACAGACTTCGTAGCTTACATGGCTATTCAGACTGCAAAGCATATTCAAAATGTTCAAACTCTTTGGTACCCAAATGTGAAATATATTGGTAAAAATGTTACTCCTAGTGATCCAAAAGGGTCTTTGGTAGAAAATGGCCAAAATGTTTACAGGCATTGAAGATTTATGAAACTGAAGGCAGATCAAAGTTGGCACGAAATGCTCACAGGTCCCAAATAACCCCTGGTGACTGAAAAGGATTGTATTTTGGCCTAAAATATCTAAATTATTTTTGAAAATAAAAAAAATTGTGAAAGTGGGACTGGATTGAAGTTGGCCCGAAATGAGCCCTGGTGAGCCAAATGGGTTGTAGTTTGACCCAAAACACCCAAAATGTTGATCAAAATTGAAAACTTGTGAAAGTGGACCCAGTTCAAAGTTGGCCAGAAATGCTCCCACATGACCCCTGGTGACCCAAAATGTTTGTATTTTGGCACAAAACACCCCAAAAGTTGACTCAAATGTAAAATTTATGAATGTTGAGCTGGACTGAAGTTAGTCCAAAATGGTGCCAGATGACGCTTGGCGACCCCAAAGGTCACATTTTGGCCCAAAACACCCAAGAAGTTGTGAAAGTTGAGTCAGATCGAAATTGGCACGAAATGGTCCCAAATGACCCCTGTTAACCCCAAAGGATCGTATTTTATCCCAAAATGCTCCAAGTGTTGATCAACAGAAAAAAATCATGAAAGTGGAGCTGGATCGAAATTGGCCCAAAATGATCCCACATGACCCTTGGTAATCCAAAAGGGTAGTATTTTATCCCAAAATGTCAACCAAAATTGAAGTTGGCCCAAAATGGTCCCAAATGACCCCTGGCGACCGAAAGGGGTCGTACTTTTGGTCCAAAACACCCAAAAAGTAGAGATATAGGCCAGTGGAAATCCATGACCTTGAATTTGACCTTTCAAGGTAATCTGAGGTCAAAGGTCAGGGTGCCAAATTGAAGCTCATATACAACTTCCTATTTAAGGTTAATAGTAAGTATGGCCTTATCTCTTACTGTTTCCAACATATAGCCCATCAAAAATTTCCTTCCCATAAGGCACCATTATAACAAAAAGGCGGTTTTTCTGGACAGTCCCACAAGTAGGTACATATAACCAGAAGATGGTTCAAACTGGGCTGTAGGAAAATTTGCCTATACCCTGCAAATCCTCCTTTCAAAAATCTCTCAAAAATTCAATTTTGAAAATTTTCAAAAGCCTTGAACACACTTTAGTTCCATCCTGATAGGGAACATCCATGCATTATTTCCTTTTTTGAAAATATTTTATTTGTAATTTTCAATATTGTTAAGATAAAAAAATCAAGCATAAGAAAAGACACCAAAATAAAAAAAATAATAAATTAAAAAAAGAATAATAATAAAAAACTACACAAAGGCTGCCAGTTGGTTTATAGGTTAAAAGGGAGTATCTTTTCATCATGGTATCATCTCAAATCCAAGATAAAAATGACAAGAGTAAGTGCTTCATTTTAAAATCACCCCCACTGAGGTAACTTAACAGATCTAAACCACCATAAAGTAGGGATGGAACGGTTTATGAAAAAAATCCGAACCATTCGGTTCACCTGATTTGGTTCGGAGCGCGTGTCGTTCGAATCATGTTTTTTTCTTTTTTTCTTTGCTTTACAACTCAGTGTGGAGCGCGTGTGTGTAGTTCTGATCATACACATGCACAACACGAGGCCAAGGAGAGTAGCAGGACAGTTGCGGAGGCCTGTGTGTTGTGGACATGGCGAGCGGAGAAGACAAACAGTCAGGGTTAGAGGATGTGCCTGTGGCACTGCATCGGTCTGCTGTATGGGAGCACTTTGGATTTAGTGTGAGCTATGATGATGGCGGTAAGAAAGTGGTGGATAAAACTGCGACTGCGTGCAAACACTGTGCAACACGTGTTGTTTATGCAAGCAGTAACACATCCAACATGTCAGGTCATCTGCGGAGACATCACCCCAGTGTGTCAATTGACAGTGCAAGAAGGAGAGAGTCGGGAAGGAAAGTACAACTTTCACTCCCCGCAGCTTTTAGACAGCCTCTCAGTGGTGACTCGGACAGAGCAAAAACTCTAACGAAAGCACTGGGGTGTTTCATTGCCAAAGATATGCAGCCTTATGCCGTGGTGGAGGGTGCGGGATTTCAGCATATGGTAAAAGCACTTGAGCCATGATATAATATCCCCACCCGCAAACACTTCAGTGACATGGTAATTACCGCACTTTATGAAGAGAGACATAGAGGAATTGAAAATAAGTTGTCTGACACAGCCTTTGTAGCTCTTACTACCGATGGATGGACCTCCAGGGCTACAGAAAGTTTCCTAATTGTGACGGTCCATTACATTAGCTCAGAGAGGGAAATCAAAAGCTCCGTGTTGCAGACCCGCCCCCTTTATGAGAGCCATACAAGCGAGCATCTCTCTGAAGCACTGACAGAGGCTGTGACAGAATGGAAGTTGGAGAGGGGCAACAGCACAATACCTGTTACTACAGACAATGCTAAAAATATAGTGAATGCAGTCAATGCAACAGCTCAATTGGGGCCACAAATTGGCTGCTTTGCACATACTGTAAATCTTGCAGCCAAGAATGCAGTCTCAATAAGTCAGGTATCTTGGCTCCTGGGGAAGATTAGGAAGGTGATAAAAATTTTTCCATCGAAGCACAACAGCCACCCATACCCTAAAAACCAAACAGGGGATTCTGGAATTGCCAGCTCACAAACTAACACATGATGTCACCACTCGTTGGAACACAACCTATGACATGCTGGAGCTTTATGTGGAACAGCAGGCGGCCATCTATTCTGCCCTGAAGGACAAGGATGCTAAGAAGAATGTCAACGACATTGCTGTTTTGACTGACAGTGAGTCAAACCTCTGAAGAATGTTACAACCCTTATGAGCACAGAAACATCCCCCTCAGTGTCAATGATCATCCCTCTGCAGAGGATGATTTTAAAATCCATGACTCCAAGCGAAGAGGACAGCTCCACCATCAAAGATGCTAAGGCAGCCATCACTAAAGACCTAGGCAGCAGATATGGAAACCCTGATCTTCAGGACAATCTGCGCAAAAGCCACAGTTCTGGATCCAAGATTTAAGTCCCTGGCCTACTTGGAAGAGGCCTCCGTTTTGAAAATCTACAGTGATGTCACCAGAGAGATCATGGAAATTGAAGAGCAGGTATTGTGATTTTATTTTTGTAATTATAACTAAATTTAATGTATTATATCATCATTACCATTTCTCCACATTTTAAACTAAACATAACACTACTGTCCTGTATAGAATTATTTTAGTGTCCTTGCTGCTATGGAAGTTTTTGTTATTAATATTTTTTAAACTATTGTGCTTTTTGTGATCTTATCATGCAGGGTCAACCCAGAGAGGCCCAGGTGGCCAGTTCATCCTCCGCTGCAGAGTCAGAGGCTTCAGGGGGGTCATCTCCTCCCCAGAAAAAATTTGCCACGGCAGGGCTTTTTGGAGAGCTCTTTACACCAGGGGAGAGAACCACCAAGCCTTTGTCCCGCATCGCTGCGGAGTAAGTTGCGGCATACAAGGTCACAGACCTCATTCCTGTGGATGCAGATCCACTTGCATGGTGGAGAAGCAATGAGCATAAGTATCCTCACATTGCTAAGTTGGCACAACGTTACCTCGCAGTCCCAGGTACATCTGTGCCAAGCGAGAGAGTCTTCTCCACGGCAGGGAGCATTTTCACTGCTAGTAGATCTCGTCTCATGGCAGAGAATGTGGACAAACTGATCTTCTTGCAGAAGAATATGATGATAGAATGAGCAAAGCAGTGTTGTTGAGAAACAGTGCAAGTGTGTGTTGGTTTGGTTTATGCTGCATTTAAATATTGATGGCTTGAGAATTTTGGATTATTTATTTTGTTATTTTAGATAACATAGTGACACTTTACATTTGCTAAGAAATCCAGTCTTATTTCTTTGATTGTATTTCAAACACTGCACTTTAATATCAGGTGGAAAAATGGATCTTTCCATTAAGAACTGATAGTCTGGGAATTGAAACATGTTTACATTGTTTTTGTTTTGATTTAAAACAAAGAAAACTCTCTAGTGCTGATAAAGCTTATGCTTCACTTCATGTTGATGGTATATAATGTGGTTATAAAGGTAGTACAGTTAAATTTTTTTGTTTGCGCTAATTCAAGGGTCAGAGCTTTAAGAGCCATTTTTACGTTTTATTTTATAAGATATTTTTGTAAAAACCACAACTGATGAATGTAGCTTAGGATTTATATTTTAGTCAGTTCAAAATGGTTCCAATCTATTTTGGTGACAGTGAATAACAATTTTTTCTTAGCATTTGTTAAAGATAACTGTTTTTGCCAAATAAATGAAAGGCATGTTGAAACTAGCAATGTCTCACCCAGCTTTAATGATGTATCAAATGGCAAACTGCCTCAATCTTTCAGGTTTTACATGACTATACATGACATAATTGATTTAAAAAAAAAAAAAAACTGTTAATGGCAGATTATTGGGATATATGGTATTCTGGGATGTTAAAAACAGCGACAATGTACACCGAACCGAACCGAACTGAAAACCGTGACCACAAAACCGTGATAAGATCCGAACCGTGGATTTTGTGAACCGTTCCATCCCTACTATAAAGGATTGGTAATATTACTCTGCATCAGAAAAGGTCCCCAGATCTTCTCAAATCTATTTTGGGCATTACATTTGTACAGGTACAATCTTTCCATTTGTATGATGGACAATACCTCGTTAAGCTGGTGTATAAAACAAGGTGGAGTGGACAACTTCCAATTTAAGAGAATAAGTTTTTAAGCAACCACCATTCCAAGATGCAAAGCAATCTGTATATCAAAAGGCAGGTCTGACATCTCGATAGAGCATCCAAAAATGGCAAGATCATGATTGAGCTGAATGTCTCTGAAATAGGCTCTAGAGAGCCACTCGAAGATTGCAGTCCAGAAATCATGTAATGTAGGGCAAAACCAAAAAAGATGTGCAAGTGATCCTTCAACAGAATGACATTCATCACATTCAGAAGACACTGTTGGAAACATGCGATGGAATTTTGTTTTGCAGTAATACAATCTATGAATCACCTTGAATTGAATTAACCTGTAACGCGAGTTAATAGACAACAATGAATCCTTCACGTTGCATTTTTCCCAGTACTGTGTTGATATCTCCGAATTCAGGTCATTTGCCCAAGCCTGCCTTATACGATCTGATGAGATGGAAGAAGTAAAGCAGTTCACAAACTTAGAGACCAACTGTTTGGAACCCGGAGGAAGCAGAAGATTTTCAAAAAAACAATGAGTAGGGGCAGGGGCGTAGATACTTTTATTCCCATGGGTTTTTTTTTTCACCCCAAAGGGGCCCCTGATTAGCCTGTCTGTCTGTCAATCAAAATATATCTTTCTATTAATGTATTCATTAAAATATTGAATTTATACCAACTGAAACATATAGCTAGCAGCACAAATAAATGTATTCATTTAGGCAAACGTTTTTACCAAAGATAATAGGCCTATATAGAGTGCAGCTGCATTATGTTAAAATGTTAGAAATAAAGTTTCAGGAATCTGTTTCCAATTTACTGCCTTTTATTTTCTTTTATTTTCACTCAATTCGTTCAGAGGCAACATGTCATGGTAAAGGCTTATAGGCCTAATAATCCAATGTTGGCTACTCAAAAAAGGTTTGAACAAATGAAAAACGCATTAAAAAAATAAAAAGTAGGCCTATTGTTTGAATGTGTAGACTATATGAACTTATTTTCTTCATCCTCACAAAAGTAGGCTATCAATTAGCTGAAGTCCACCCTCTGTCAATTCTCTCTCGATAAAAAGCATCACCTGATTTGAGAGAGATTCTCACTCATTGAAGACCGCAGATATGTTTTAATTAAGACTACTGAAAGTATGCTCTGCCTGTGCGCTGCTTATGAGAATAGTGAGATAGATCCGATATAAAGTTGAGATGCTAGGAAAAGTTTGGTGCATGTCATTGGGGATGAGGAAATACAAAATTTGGCCTGTATAAAACTCTCCTCCTTCGGGGAATGGGTCTTTGTAATACTCATCAACAACACAATCTGCGTCCTGATCCGCCTTATGTAACTGAGCCAAATCATTGATCTTCTCGACTGAATTTGGATTTTTTTTTTTTTTTAAAGTGCCGTTCATTGAGGACTTGAAAATGACTTGCCATGTTGCGAAGGTCTGTGAAACGTGTCACAAACTATTGGTCAAATACGTCCAGGATATAATAGAATGAGTCCACTTTAAAACATGTTCTACTGTCGTATATAGGCTCGTCTGCAGTTTTTTCGTCAGGGAAACGCTTTCTCTTTCTCACTCTGCCCTCCTGGAAATCAGTCTATATGTTGCATTTTATTGATTAAGTTACGGTGGATTTTGCCACTCATAATATGGAAATCAATCATTATTCCGGACTTCTCACGCTTTTCTTCACTCAGGGGTTGGAAGCAATGGAATTGCATAAAAACGTTTAAAATGGTCTTATTTCATTTAAACAATTTGAACGATCGTGAAACCCACACATTGCATTGATTGAATAATCGCTGGCTACAGCAAGGGAACGTGAATGAAGCACTAAATCTCACGCAGAATGCGTGAGAGCTGGCAGCCCTGATTTTTGTTGTGCACAAGCCTCGATATTTGCAAAGCCCTGCTCTGGCCGTAGGGCTTTACAGATCCCTTGCGCAGCGGTCAATAAGCTCAAGCGCGGTGTTCAAATCGATGAATTCTTTTTGAAGATAGTTTGATAGAACAAACGTTTCCCTAAAATTGTGTTCCAAAAATTGACTGTTTTTTTTTTCTTAATTAATAGCCCTGCTTTCATTTGCTTCAATCACTGAACTCAACCGGCCTTTTTTTTTTTTTTTCCTGGCCATCCTCCTGAGGGGGCCCATGGGTTCGCAGAACCCACGCACCCTATGCAAATTACGCTACTGAGTAGGGGGAATGGACTCAAAATTTGGAAACATTTCCTTTACATAATGTCTAACCTGGAGATAACAAAAAAAATGTGAATTTGAAAGATTGTATTTCAAACTTAATTGAGTAAAAGAGGCAAACTGGCCATAAATATACAAATCTAGAAAGGTTCTTATGCCCCTCTCACCCCTGATTGCAAACACCCCATCCAACTGACCAGGCCTAAAAAAATGATTTAGACATATAGGGGCTTGTATGGAGACACTAAGAGTTTGGCATACCAATTTTATCTTATTCAATATCTGAAAGGAATTCTTTACAATGCAGTTTTGTCGAATCGACTTATCTACCAAAGCCGAACTGGAAAACAAAAGAGCAGGAAGGGAGGAGTTTTTGACAGTGGTGGCTTCTAGTTGTAACTACGAAGGCTTCCCTTCTGTCTCTGTGCAGTCACGTCTCCAATAAGTAAGAGCCCTGGAATTAGCTGCCCAATAGTAATGTTTACCAACTGGCAGACCAAGACCACCCACCTTAATGGGTTTATATAAATGAACCTTGGATATACTGTGTGATTTGTAACCCCATATAAAGGGCAGTACAATAAAACACAAATGTTTGCTTCATTAAGAGTGGATGGAAGCTTTTTATTTCTAAAGGTATCCCGAATCATTCTTAAAAGAGGTGGTCCAAGGACATCTCGGAAGGCTTCATAGAATTCTGGCCCGAACCCGTTCGGTTCGGCAGCCTTTCCAGTGGGGAGTGCTGTAATGGCTTCCTGTTACTCAGACAGTGTAAAATCCAAATCCAAATTCTCTCTAAAAGTTGAATGTAATTGTGGAGGGTGAAGCGGATCAAAAAAACTTATCAAAATCTTCTTGTATTGCAGTTGATTTGGAGGTATAAATTTCTGAATAGAATTCCCTGAATGGTTCGTTGATATCCCTTAAATCAGTGAGCATCGTACCAGATTTGGACTTTATCTTATAATCGCTCATTTTGCTTGTTCTCCCTTTAACTGCCTTGCCAATAGATTATGCGGTTTGTCAGCAAACTCAAAGTGTCTCTGTTTAAGTTTAAGTAATATGTTACCAATTTGTTCTCCCAGGATAGAATTATATTCATATTTTAATTTCAGAATATTATTATAATCTGATTGGGACAGGGAGTTTTTATAAGCCTGTTCGGCGACTGGTAATTGCTTCTCAATTTCTTCCAATCTACTTCACTTATCCCTTTTCTTATGGGCTTCATAAGAAATAATTTGTTCTTTCACATTAACTTTAAGGGCTCTATCTTTCACACTGCCTTACCCGTTGCCACTACCCGCAACCCGTGAATTACGCATTTAGCAGCTTCCACTATCCCTAAACGATATCTTGCGGCCACACTACCCGCTATGCATTATGCCGAGTCCTTTATTTGCGCCTGGAGGTGTGCCCGTGGGCGTGTTTATGCGCTTTCCCTACATTTGCTATCTTGACCACACACGTTAGGGAAAGCCTATAGCGGGTCCTAAAACCTCCCGCTACCCGCATTTGGGCTTTCACAAGAGCGCTATGCACTGGCACTCAGCAACAGAATTTTTTTTTTCCAGCGAGAGCGGCATTTCAGAACTCTCTTGCGAATGAAGGTAATTTCGGCGACAAGTATGTACACCTGCTCTTGCAGCACGGTCACGCAACTTGCTGTAAAAAATAGACAGCTGTCCGATTGGAAAAAGTAAACGGACGAAACCACGTACTTGTCGCCAGAATTACCTTCATTCGCTGAAGAGTTCTGAAATGCCGCTCTCGCTGGGGGGAAAAAAAAAAAAAGTTACGTCGCTGAGTGCCAGTGCATATACCTAATTTTATTTTTCTAAAATGGGATTTTGTTCTATGCTTCATTTCAGACGGGAGAGGGAGTTGGAAGTGCATGGCGAAACGCATTTTTTCTTTTTTTCTTTTTTTTTTTTTTTGAAGTTTCCATCACAAAAGGGGTAGGCTTGATTTTTTTTTTTTTTTACTACATACCAAACATAAAACAATATGTCAATGTCAAATAATAATAATAGTAATAATAATAATACAATTCATGATTAACTTAACAAAAACAGATCCTCCCCTGACTGGATTTGACGTCATGCACGGGCGATTTAACTTCGTCCACGGAGAAACGTGGCGACCTTCCTCTCTCCATCACGGGTTTCGGTTGGAGGATTTGGGATAGCGCAGCCAGCTCCTAAAGGCAGTGGCACCTGGCACACTGATTGGTTTAACTGGCGTAACGCCCAAACCACGCCTATGCATGATGTAACGGGTAGCGCTGGTGTTTTAGGGATATAGGCAGGTGTGCAAGATAGCAACTTTCGTGGGGGAACGCCTCTTACGCAATGCTAAATCCCCAAATAACGGGTTGAGGGACTCTGGCGTAAGATAGGGCCCTAATTGTTTCCCACTATATTGAATCATTCACCTCACCATTATCATTGGTCTCAAGTAACTGTGTGATATGCTTCATAATAAATTCTTTGAATGCCAGATCTCTTAGTAAAAAGGGATTAAAGCGCCAACTATAATCTCGTTTAGGGAGGGACAATTTAAGGTTGAGAGTGACGGGACTATGCTCGGATATTGTAATGTTATGATATTTTGTGTAGTCAATATTCTAAATTAATCCTGAATCCACCAAAAAATAATCAATCCGTCTATACGATCTATGTACATGAGAATAGAAAGAGTAATCGCGATCAGATGGGTGCTGCAGTATCCAAACGTCCACTACTTTCTTTGTCTTCATTAAATTGTTAAGAGTAGCACAGCAGAAATACTGGGTGGGGAGGTAGAAGAAAACCTATCCAAATAAGGATCCAGATAACAATTAAAGTCAACCCCAATCAGTATATAACTTAAATCGTCATCTGGGATCAAATCAAATACCTTACGAAAAAAACCTGGATCATCGATGTTTGGCGCGTAGATATTTACCAATATAACGGGAAGTAAATTAATATGACCCATTAAAATTATAAACCTACCATTTGGATCAATTATAGATGAATGTAAACGAAAGGGTACCATTTTTCGAAAAAGAATAGCAACGCCTCTGGCCTTAGATGTGAAAGGTGCCTGATACACCTGTGAAATCCAATTAACCCAAAGTTTCCTATGCTGAGTAGCTTTAATATGCGTTTCTTGAAAAAAAAATAACATCGGATTTCTGTGACTTTACATGCGCAAAGACTTTACCTCGCTTTATAGGATGACCCAGCCCACGCACATTCCAAGAGACCAAAGACATCAAATCTATTTTATTACTCATCTATAATAGTGGGGTCCCGAAAAAAAAAAATTTTTGCATTATAATCAAACACAGACTTAAGAGTCCAACTGGCAGCCAACAACTTAGAACAAGAACCAAACAAATGATCAACAAATATATAAATAAATCCCACACCCAATGCTTTCCCAAATGAAGCAGAGTTAACCCCATACACATCGGGGATTGCCGGCCAAAAAAGGCATGAAGGAAAAAATAAACTCCTTTAACTCACTGCCCCTCGCTGGCACATATACAGAAAGAGACAGATATTACAACATGGAAAAAAAACTGTGATACAAAAAGTCCACTCAATGTACATTTTAACTCTTCAGTCATTACTTACAAAGTTCTTGGACAGCAAAATTCTTCACCTCAACTGGATCGTTGAATATTTTTACTTGCCCGAGATAGTGCACATTGGGTGCACTCCCGAGCTGCTGAATTTTCTCTTTTTCCTGTGCAAGATGCACTCTTGTCATTATCGTGCGAGATCTGGAGCCATTCGGTGGTTTGGGCTATTCAAGATGATGTGCCCTATCGATTACAACGGGCTTTGTAAAGTTCTCTTCCCCCAAAGTTTACAGACCAAAGAAGAAGACCAAAGTTTACAGACAACAGACGACGGACTACGCCAGACGCAAACCCATGACAATAACTTACATGGCCGACAACAACGATTTCCAGATGTGCCAATTTCCCAAAAATAGCAAAGTATTGTGATGGCCGAGATCTGGAACGTCCCGCATTGGAATTCGAGGATTGAACCACATTAGACTAGAGAATCAGATCCTTGCTTACATTTTCAGAATGTAATAAATAATTGATTCAATGTAAATTAAAGAATGGGCTCAACTCTTACGCGATTTATGGACTTTATCATAGAAACATGGCTTAGTTATATTGTTCAAGGGTGACTGTAATTAAATCAAAGAAATTGCGTTCAAAACCTCATACATAATGTATTGCCCATTCATACTGCAAATCAAGAAATGTATTTCCCTCTGTTTTTCGAAAGAATAAAATCTTGGTTGCAGACATTGCATTGCGCCATGTCTCATTCACTGAATATCAATTGAACTTTATTCGCCACATAAACCGGTGTTTTACACTGAATATACATTTTCAGTTGTGTTTAATTAGTGCTTTGAAAGTAATTATAAATTGACAAACCAGCATTTTAGATGTCAATACTTCGCTAGGGATTTATCTTTGTTCAAGGTTCTGAAGGGCTTCGAAACTTAAAGTTTTTATCGTTTGCTATTAATTACGAAGAGAACGTTACTTTCTGTTTTACTGAGGGGCTTGTGTCATCTGTCTCTTATGTTTATTGGCATGACTGATTATTAATTAATATTAGAACATAATTGGAGTGAAATGACCATAGGTGTGAACGTCAGTTGTAACAGTTGTATTTGAGACACAGATATCTAATTGGCACTGTAAAGTAAAGAAACAAAGGCTGTCAAGTAAAAGATGGCGAGGACTAGTAAATCTGAGTGATTACTGGTATGGATGTCTTGTGAAAAAAAAATCCAATTTCTATCCCTGTAAAGCCATAAAATACTTTGCTGAAAGTGTTCTTAAAGAATTGAGTATGGGGATCACGTGATGTTCTAAAGCGAGGAGACGTGTTTGTCGAGCTCCCTGTCGGTATTAAATTTAAAATAGACTCATGTTTTTTATGTGAATAATTTACAATTTAAAACACTCGTGTTAGAATCAATATGTCATTGGAGGACTTTTGGTCTCATTCTGCAGACTCTATGGCACTGCGGGAAAGTTAAGAAATTCGTTTTGGATGTGGCTAGCGCTAGCCAAGGCAAAGATAGCGATGAGGATACAAATGACTGTGGTGACGGCAAAGAGGCTAGCTTTCATTCAGAAGCAACTAATATTGCTGATATGGTGACAGCTAATGTGGCTAAAATGTTGGACAACAAACTGGCAGCGATTTTAGATGACAAGATAGAAACTTGCTTCAGCCAGTCAACAACATTTCGGCAAAAATGGACACTCTTTTGGAGAGAACGAGAGAGGCTGAGCAATGAATATCAGACGTTGAAGACCTTACCTCCACAGCTGTTAGCCGTATTACCACCCTGGAGCTGACCTTAAGAATGCACTGGAACACCTAGATGATTACGAGTCTCACAGCCGCCAACAAAATATTAAGATTGTTGGGGTGAAGGAAGGTGTTGAAGGGAAAGACTTGTTCTCCTTTTTTAAAAAATGGATTCCACGCACCCTCGGCTTGGATTTTGAAGATGGTCCTGTGAAGTTGGTTCGTGCCCACCATCTAGGTGCTCATGCTGGTGACAGCAGAAACCGACCAGTTTTGGTGAGGCTTCACAATTATTGTGACAAGCTCAAGATATTGAAAGCCACGAAGTCAAAGGAACCTGTGCAGGGGCGCCTCGGTAGCTCATCGGTCTACGCGCGCGTACTATAAAGGCTGTGTCCTTCCCGCAGCGACCTGGGTTCGACTCCGGCTCAGGTAATTTGCTGCATGTCTTCCCCCATTCTTCTCCCCAACCTTCCTGCCTCTCTACACTGTATAACTGTCAAATAAAGGAAAAATTCCCAAAAAAAATCTTTAAAAAAAAAAAAAGGAACCTTTGCAAATCGAGGGGAAGTCAGTTTCGTTTTATCAGGACTTTTCAGCCGGGACTACCAAAAGGAGGATGGAAACAGCCGGGGTTTGCAAGCAGCTACGTGAAGCTGGGATCAGGTACACATTTGTGTATCCTGCTCCTATTAAACTTTTCAGCGATGCCGGCACTGTTACACTGACCAGTGCAGCAGAAGCTAATGAATTTGTGAAGTCTAAGTTGGGTAAAATGATTGGTTAATGAGTCAGACTGACTTCTTTTTGTTCATTAATAATTTACAGCTGATTTGGTATTGTGACAAAAAAGTAGATTAAATTTGTTATCATGCTATCTCCATTGATGTTTTCCGCTTAAATAACTGTTCTCTTCATTTGTACTTATGCTGGGAAGGCTGGTATTATTATGATGATCTATTAAATGTAACCCTCGCTCAATAGCCTAATAAAATAATTCATGCAAAGCAGGAGGAGGAACAGCACCAAAGCCACTGTCCCCTAGCAAGTGGCATCCCGCAGGCACATAATGCCTGTCAAATAATTGGCATAAGCTTCTTTCCATTAAAATACAAGAGGCGCTGCTTGCATGGATCCTGGCCATTTCGCAACAATGTCCAAAACATTGTATTCGGCATCAAATACTATCTGGGTGTTGATGGAATGAAATTTTTTGCTGTTTACAAATACCTCTTCATCTTGGGTCGGAGAAATAATTAGAATATGGGTCCCGTCAACAGCACCAATGATAGCGGGCATACCTGAGATGGGCATGAATTCAAGTTTGATTCTGTGTTGTTGGCAAATGTCCATTGGAAACCGGATAAACTGTTGGATGATATGAGGTTAACAGAGCACATTGATTGTTTGTTGAATTGAGCGACTGACAGATAATTGCGAAATCCCTAAATTGTCCGCGTTGGAAAGTTGCATTTTTCCAGTGGCCAAGTAACAAAGTGTTGTCAAACATTTTATTTCGGGGCTTATTGGGTTGTTTCTCATGGTTTGAAACGTAATTCTCTCCCTCACCAAGTCAGTAACAAATAAAATCCCTTCACAGTCGATCTTTTCAACAACTGCGCATCATTCAGAATTTCCAAGTCATTCCGTCTTTCAACAGCAGCGGCCATTTCCCGATTCTTTGTGAGCAGGTTTTAGCGAGTTAGGAGCCCTCTTGAGTACTTTTAAGCTCAAGACTTAGGAGCTACTTTTAGGCCTAAAATGCTTTGTGAATAACACTTAGTAAAAATAATTAGGAGTCCTAAATTTACGACTGGCAAGCCCATTTTTTTGGGGAGTTTATCCTAAATCCGGCAGTTAGGACCTACTTTTAGCGCTAAGATGCTTTGTGAATGTGGGCCCTGTACTTTAAATGTGAAGGGGGTGAACAACTCCATCAAAAGAAAGAAAATTCTAAATGTTTTTAAAAAAGTGAAAATTCAGGTAGCCCTTTTGGAAGCGACACATCTTAATGATTTGGAGCATAAAAAATTTCTTCGAGAATGGGTGGGTCAGATTTTATTTTTCATAACTTTCTTCAAAAAAGCGCGGGGTGATAATTCTTATGCATAAAGGGTTACCTTTCACTGTTAAAAATACTTACTCTGACATGAATGGTCAAATTGTTTTGGTGAGGGGAATGTTGTAGGGTGAGGATATAGTAATGGGATGTGTGTATGCTCCAAACGAGCAGGATGAAGCTTTTTTGCTGAACTGCTCACTCAGATTACTACTATGGACTGCCCCAATATTCATTATAGGGGGGATTTTAATTGCCCCCTTTGTCCAAATTTAGACAAACTCCCCCAGTCTAATGCCAGATTACTAATCAATATGAATAGAGATTAGGACCTTTTAGATGTGTGGAGGTTTAATAACCCTGATACTACAGGTTTTACCTTTTGTTCTCACCTACATGCCTCAGCCTCTCGTATTGATTATTTTGTTTCCACACATCTATGTCATCTAGAAGAAAAAACTGATATTGGCCCCATTTCCCTCTCTGATCATGCCCCAGTATCCATGACAATTTCTCCTCTTAGACCAGGAGTCACCAACCCTGTTCCTGGAGGTTTCTGCTCTACCTCCTATTCAGCACACCTGATTCAAGTAATAAGCTACTTGTCAAGATCACGAGCTGGGCAATTAAGTCACTAACTAGTTGAATCATGTGTGCCGAATTGGAGATAGAGCAGAAACCAACAGGATGGTAGCTCTCCAGAAACAGGATTGGTGACCCCTGTCTTAGACTATCTGAATGCTCATTCTCATGGAGGCTTAATGGACATACTCAGCTTGAAGAAAAATTTTGAACATACTTAGTGGAGCAGATTACTTTGTACCTTCAAACTAACGATAAAGCGGACATGGACCCTCGGGTAACATGGGACACCTATAAAGCTTACCTTAGGGGAATGATCACATCATACAACCCCAATTCCGAAATAGTTGGGACGAAGTGTCAATTGTGAATAAAATCAAAATGCAATGACTTTCAGATCACTTGAGCCAATATGTTATTTACAATAGAACATAGATAATATTTCAAATGTTGAAACTGAGACATTTTACAATTTTATCCACAAAATTAGCTCATTCCAAATTTTCTGGCTGCAACAAGTCTCAAAAAAGTTGGGAAACAGGCAAAAAAGGGCTGAAAAAGCAATTAATATATAAGAGGATCAGCTGAAAGAACATGTAGCAAGTAATTAAGTTAACTGGCATCAAGTTAGTAACATGATTGGATATAAAAGGGATGTCTTAGAGAGGCTGAGTCTCTCAGAAGTAAAGATGGCCAGAGGCTCTCCAACTTGTGAAGGCTTGCGTAAAAAAATTGTGGAATACTTTAAAAACAATGTTCCACAACGTCAAATTGCAAAGGCTTTGAAGGTCTCATCATCGACAGTGCATGACATCATCAAAAGATTCAGAGAGACCGGATAAATCTCTGTGCGTAAGGGACAAGGCCGAAGACCTTTACTGGATGCCCGTGATCTTCGGGCCCTCAGACGCCACTGCGTCACTCACCGGCATGATTCTGTCATTGACATTACTAAATTGGCCCAGGAATACTTCAAGAAACCACTGTCAGCAAACACGGTCCGCCGTGCCATCCACAGATGCCACCTAAAACTCTATCATGCAAGAAGGAAGCCATTGTTGAGCATGATCCAGAAGCGCCGCCGTGTTCTGTGGGCCAAGGCTCATTTAAAATGGACTGTAGCAAAGTGGCAAGGTGTCCTGTGGTCAGATGAGTCCAAATTTGACCTTCTTGTGGAAATCATGGGTGTCGTGTCCTCCGGGCTAAAGAGGAGAAAGACCACCACTCCTGTTATCAGCGTTCAGTTCAAAAGCCAGCATCTCTGATGGTATGGGGATGCATTAGCGCATATGGTGTGGGACACTTGAATGTTTTAAAAAGCACCATGAATGCTGAAAGGTATATAAAGGTTTTAGAGCAACATATGCTCCCATCCAGATGACATCTATTCCAGGGAATGCCTTGTGTATTTCAGCAGGACAATGCAAAACCACATACTGCAGCTATTACAATAGCATGGCTTTGTAGTAGAAGAGTCCGTGTGCTGAATTGGCCTGCCTGCAGTCCTGATCTTTCACCTATTGAGAACATTTGATGCATAATTAAACAAAAAGCCTGTCAAAGGAGACCCAAAACTCTCCAGCAGCTGGAAGCCTGTGTTCAACAAGAGTGGGATCAAATTCCAATGGCTGAACTCAAGAAACTTGTCTCCTCAATGCCCAGATGCCTCCACTCTGTGTTAAAAAGAGGGGATGCTACACCATGGTGAACAGGCCCCTGCCCCAACTTTTTTGAGACCTGTAGCAGCCATCAAATTTGAAATGAGCTCATTTTGAGGATAAAATTGTAAAATTTATCAGTTTCAACATTTGCTTTGTTATCTCTGTTCTATTGTGAATAAAATACTGGCTGGTGTGAATTGAAAGTAATTGCGTTTTGATTTTATTCACAAGTTACACTTTGTCCCAACTATTTCAGAATTGGGGTTGTACAACACAAAGAAAAAAAGGGAACAGATTGCAAGGCAGCTTGAGTAAAAGATAAAACAGTTAGAGGAAAAAATTTTACTCCAAATCTGAGGAGATATTGGCTGAACTTCAAGACACAAAACGATTGTCAAACAACCTGTCAACAAAGAAAGCATTTATTTGGTAAACAAAGACTTTTTGAGATGGGAAATAAACCTAACAGCTTACTTGCAAGGCTAGCTAGCAATTTCCCAAGTAAGAGTTTAATTTCTGCTCACAAAAGTGTAGATGGAGATAGACTCATGAGTAACAGGGAAATCAATGACTGTTTTAGGAAGTTTAGGAGAAGCTCTATTCATCAGAGGTAGATGGAAAATGTTTAGAAGAAAGCTCATTTTTCAAGGACTTGTCCATACCGAATATTACTGCTAATCAATTAAAAATGTTAGGAGCTCCCATTTCTCTTAATGAGGTCAAAAAAGCAATATGCTCCTTGCAATCTGAAAAGGCACTAGGGCCTGATGGCTACCCAGTGAAGTTTTTTAAATTAATGAAGGATCAAATCAGTGATCTTCTGTTGAGGGCTTTTGAATGTACATGGCTAATATCTTAGTTATTCTTAAAAAAGGCAAGGATCCCGAGCTGTACTCATGATATAGACCCATCAGCCTTCTGGGTGTAGGCTGTAAGATCTTCGCAAAGGTACTGGTAATGAGGCTTGAGGAAGTTATGACAACCGTTATAGATAGTGATCAAACAGGATTTATTAAAGGACGTAACTCTTTTCATTACACTAGACACTGGCTTAATACTATGCAGTATCTCCATTACCGCAGAATGCCTGGCCTCCTGCTATCTATGGATCCAGAGAAAGCCTTTGATAGGTTGGAATGGCAGTATATGTTCAGAGCGATGGAGAATTATAACTTCGCTAAAGCTTGTATTGTCTGGTACAAGCTTTTATATGCAGCACCCAAGACCTCAATACGAACTAATGGTTTATTGTCGGCACCATTTAGACTTCACAGAGGTTCTAGACAGGGCAGCCCTTCGTCGCCTCTTTTATTTGTATTGACTATGGAACCCCTGGCAAAGTCAATTAGGCAGAACAATATGGTTAAAGGGATTACAGTAGGAGCAAAGCATCACAAAATCATGCTTTATGCAGATGACATCTTAATTACAGTGACTGACCCACTTCAATCAATTTCGGCTCTAATTAACTGCATCAAGCAGTTTGGACTTATTTCAGGTAATAAGATTAACTTTGATAAATCGAAATAATGCCTGTGCAAACTACCAATATTGTGAAACCTAGTTATATCAAGCCTTTTAGATGGGCCCCGCACGGATTTACTTATTTAGGGATACGTATCACCCCCCAAATTAATAAGTTGTATCCTTGCAATTTTACACCCTTCATACAACGACTAAAGGTAGATCTTATACGATGGAAGAACCTCCCACTTTTGCTTCTAGGAAGGATAAGTCTTGTTAAAATGACTGCTCTCCCATGTATTCTCTACCCATTATACATGCTGTTCACTCCCTTGAGTAACCAGGATATCAAGGAAATTGATCGTAGTATATCCAATTTCATTTGGGCGGGAAGGAAACCCAGGCTAAAACTAAATATACTCCAACTCCCCAAGGATGGACATGGCTGGGGGTCTTCCTTGCGTTAAATACTATGGATGGGCAGTTCAGTCACAAATCATTATAGAATGGGTGCGTGGAAATGTGGAATCACCGTGGTTCACGATTGAATCTGATCTTTGTAAGCCTATCGCCCCTGTAAATCTCTTAGACAGATGCCCGAAAGACACCCCCCCACTATAAAAGATTACCCCCTGATACTATGTGTTGCCAAAACCTTAGTTAAGATGAGAAGGGTAACTAACTGTTTCCATCCTTTGCCTGTTTTAGAAACCTTAGTTGATAATCTGGGTCTTGCACCAAGTAGGACTGGAGTGATTAGGCTTTGATTTATTTGAGAAAGGAGTTTTTATGTCATTTAATCAGGTTTCCGAGAAATATGGTTTCCCACTCCATGATTTTTATAAGTATCTACAAGTCAGGCACCATGTATATTCAAAGGATAGTTCCCTAGTACTTGCTAGTGATTCTCATCCCCTCAAGAGATATTTCTTACAGAATGTAAACCCCAAGAAATATGTATCTAGATTTTATACCATGTTGTACAAAGGCGGTAACAAAACCTTGACAATACTACAAAATACATGGGGTAGAACTATAAATTGTACAATTCACGATGAAACATGGGATAAGATTGTTTTACTCCCATCGAAAATTTCAGTCTGTAACAGATTCAAAAAAATGCAGTATAATATATTACACAATATATACATCGTTGTACATGTCTCTTTATATTTACAGTCAATTTAAGAGCGGAACTTCACCCAACTGCACTAAGTGCAAAAACTATGTTGGAACCACACCCGGCGCCAGGGGCGGGCCATTGGACAGGGGGGGGCATGCACCAAACCCATAGACAGGGATGCATAAAACGTCATTATATCAGCTGGATTGCTTACGATGCATAACGATTATATCAGCTGGATTGCTTACGATGCTTCGTGCGCGGTTGCGAATTAGCCAAATTACGTTACTCTTCAGATCACATAGCCACCTAGCTAGCAAGCTGACTCCAACTAAGGAAAATATTTAAAAATAATCGTTCTATATTTACGCGCTATGATTTGGTTTTGCCCCAACTTCACTAATTTAGCTAGTTGTAATAGGCATGAACTTCTGTGATTACCTGCGTCCGAACTGTACTTCGATTTTTTTTTTTTTAACGTTTGCCAGCTAGCTAAAGAGCAGTCACTGTTACAGCTTGCTAGCTTGTGAAGTTGGGGCAAAAACCAAATGACTACGCTTAAATATGATGTTATTTACAAAGATTTTCCTGAAATAGCGTTAGCTAGCTAGCAAGACAGCCATATAATCTGAAGAGAAATGTAATACACGATTGCATGCACTGCGGTGTGCATCTGAGATCATCTATGAACTGCCTCGTAGCCCAACCTGTCTGCTTATTCTTCTGTCGACAGAAGCCACTAATCAAGTTTGAGGAAGGTCGTGTGGGTGTGATGGCGTTGAAAGTAACCAATCAGAGTCATAACAATTTCTCCCATAGCCAATGTGACGTGGGAATCGCAAATACATTGCCCGCTCAGCTATCAGCTATCACAACTTTCAACTGACAAACTATTGTCCTTATTCCGAGAACTTAAAAATTTTTTTTTGCAAGGTTGTTAATTTTCCATTTTGGATCCTGTATTTCTGAGCATGGATATCAGGATATGGTATAAAACAAAAAAACGTACCCAGTCAAATAAGTGACAGTATGTCCTCAGAAGACCCTGCGCCAGCAGTAGCTAGCAAAGATGTTCGTGGTCTTAGGTTCGCTCCGGACCGCGCTGGATTAGCATGCCCGCTAGCACAGCTGGAGCCATCAGCGCAACCACCACCAGATCTCTCCGAAGCCTCACTTCATGTCTCACTGTCACCTCCACCGGCACCACCACACCTACTACCCGCCTCCTCCTCCTTTCGTTCTCCACAGCCGCCTCCCAGCATACTGCCATCCGATGCCGCTGGTCCCACGCCCCCCCAGAGAGCCACATATCCCCAGATGATCTTGGGGTAGATAAACCTAACCAGGTAAAATTAAATAAATATCCAGTGCGACTCTTCTCCGGTAAGAAGCGCACTTTTGCCAGTGCTTGGTATAATAATAGACCCTGGCTTGAATATTCAGTAAAAGCAAATGCAGCTTTTTGTTTCCCGTGTAGAAAACTTCGAGCCAGTCACTCTTCATCTGATGCTGCTTTTACTGTTAAAGGTTTCTGTGACTGGAAGCATGCATTAGAGACTGATAAAGGACTGCTCAGACACGCAGCATCTAAAACACACATCACATGTGAGACTCTTTGGAAGGAGAGACAGATCCATGAGACAACCGGTCAGGAAATAAATACTTTAGTACATACAGATCAGCTGGCTCGTAACCGTTATTACCTGTCCTCTGTTGTCGACATGATAACATTTTTAGTCATAAATCAGCTTCCTCTCAGAGGAGACTACGATTCACTAGAGAGCATGTCAGAGCCAGGCAGTGGGCTGTTCTTATCACTGTTTCAGTTTTCGCTACAAAAAGACCCAGAGTTGGCCAAAATACTGGAAACCATTCCCCACAACGCGACCGACACCTCCCATGTTATTCAAAATCAGATAATTGAATCAATGAGCACCTTAGTGACAGAACATATTGTTGGAGAAATAGGGGATGCGTTTTATTCAATTAAAGTTGATGGTACCAGGGATCTCACTGGCCGAGAGAATATTCCGATAGTTCTTCGATTCATTGATGCCGATAATGACATAAAAGAGCGGCTTTTGACAATGGCCACTGCAGACGGAGGGGATGCAAACACTTTGACGCAAATGGTTATTGCTGAACTGACAAAGGCTGGTTTGGACACAAACAAATTCCTGAGCCAGGTGTACGACGGGGCCTCCTTGATGTCAGGGAAACACGGCGGAGTGTAGAGACTCCTTCAGGATGAATTGAAGAGGGGAATCCCGTATGTACACTGCTTCAATCACCAGCTCCATTTGGTGGTGGTGCAGGCAATGTCCACTGAGCAACACATAATAGATTTCTTTAGTGTTTGTAACCTCTTATATAAGTTCATTAAAAACCCACGGTTGCTGTTCATTATAGAAGAGAAGCACTGAAATGCCTGCTTGACCAACGCTGGACTGGTCACTTGGCCACGGTGCAGGTTATAAATAAGTCATATCAGGAAATTTCTCAGGTATTGACAGAAATTGAGCAGACACGCTCGTTCCCAGCTGACGTGAGGGTAGAAGCAGTGGGGCTGCTGCGCGCCGTTTTGGAGCCCAGCTTCAAATTTATTGCGCTTCTGATGACCAGGATTCTGGAGCTTCTTGACCCACCGAATAAACTGCTCCAGTCCAAAGACATGGGTCTCCTAACAGCTGTCAAACTGGTGAAAAATGCCACGAAGTGTGTCGAGGGCCTCCGCACTGATACGGAGTTCAGCGCATTATGGGATCAGTGCGCACATGAAACAAACCCCCAACACAAAAAGAGGCGGACAACAGCCAATAAAAACCTACAAGTTTATGCCATTGAACAATTAACGGGAACACGAATTGATCAGGACGACATGGTCACAGAACAACATAGATTGTTTTACAGCTGTATTGATGCAGTGTGTGGAGAAATGGAGAGGCGTTTTGGGGAGTGCAACACCGTTCTAATTGAATCACTGGTTTCACTTAATACAGAGAGTGAAACATTTTTGGACACAGACAAAGTCAAACCTCTCTTGGAGTTAACCGGCACTGAACTTGTAGAGACCAAGTATGCTGTTGCCCGACAGTTCCTTCGCACTCAAATGGAAGGCTCCACACCCACAGAGGAAGAGAAGTGGACCATGAAAAGTGTTCTCACCACCTTCCACAAGACCCTAGAAGCAATGCCAAGTGTCATGGTGGCACTCAAGTCTGCTTTAACTTTCGGGTCCTCGACTGCCACATGTCAGAACTCATTTTCAGCTTTGAGAAATATTTTCAGCGATCACCGGAGGAGTATGCTTCATCCACGCAAGGCCCATCTGATTCAGTTGGGTTTTGAAAAGGAATTGACGCAGAAATGCAGGGACGAATGGATGGATCGTTTGCTGAGGAGATTCAATTGCAGCGAAAAAAGGAGGCTTCAGCTTTATTAACATGAGCAAGGAGCGAAGCGACAGGGAGTGTGGAGGTTAGGGCTTTATATGTTTACCTTTGCGTGCTGTTAACTGGTATGTTTTTTTCAGAGCTGTTGGACAAGTGTAGGACATTAACAAAGCTGTTATTGTATTTACGTGAGCGCCTTGACGCGACTATATGCAATGGCTTTGGTTATGTTGTTGTTAAAGCGCGCGTCTTCATTCGATGCTGCTGTGGTCATGTTGAGCAGCTATTGCTTATCTGTGAATACTGCATTTTTTATGCTATAGGTCATGCTGTTTAGTTGTCGTTTATTAGTGAATATTTCTGCACTTATTTTTTTCAGTGCTACTGGTCACGCTGCTGTGTTGATATGAGCATAATTGCGCGTGGCGTGTATCTTTAAAAGATGCGAATGGTCATGTTCAGACGTAGTATACTGCCACGCGTAGTTTTTGTATGAGTACAGGGTTGCTGCTGCCTGATGATTTTGTGGGCCCGCCCATGTCAATCACATGCCCCCTGTACAGAGATGCCCTGGCGCCGGGGCTGGTTGGAACCAAACCAGACTCCATTGTTTATGGGAATGTGTCTATATACAAGAATTCTGGAGTGAGGTTTGTGACCAACTCTCAGTAATGCTTGGGCAATCAGTGAATGCCACACCACTCCTGTGTTTACTGGGGTCATACCAGTTTCACTAGAAAGGCATGAGGAACTTATTCAATCCCTTTTAATGCTTGCAAGGAAAGCAGTTATGGTAAAATGGGTGGGAGACCAACCCCCCTCTATTACTCTGTGGGAATCATTACTTGGTGATCTCATATCTTTGGAGAAACTGCGATATCTTATTAAAGAAGAATTAGATTCATTTGTAAAATTATGGAGTGATCCCCTGAGACTACTTGGTTTGAATCCCGGCCTGGCAGGATTTCCTTGGCCGATATAAAAAATATGGGTAAACTCTGTGGATTGTGCAGTGGTAGTGCTGTATGTACATCCTTTAAATGACTGCTGTCAATGAATTATCCGCTATGTTGATGTGTTGCGGTTGTCTCCCTCTGCTTGCTCTGTATTATAAGGAATGAAAACTAATAAAAATAATTTTTGAAAAAAAAAAACTATAAAAGCACTCAGAGAGCGTAGACCTCCGCCAGGTGGCAGCAAAACCCAAAAGCACGGCGATCGGAACTCCGGCCCATTTGAAAGACTTGAAATCTTCAACTTGATGAAATCTTGATGAAAATTTCATCAAAATGTGTGCATTACTTTTTGAGTTATGTTGTTCACAAACAGACAAACAAACAGGGGCGAAAACATAACCTCCGGCCCAACTTCGTTAGCGGAAGTAAGAAGAATTTGGTTTGCATATTTAGTATATATACAATGAATATGAATTGGATAACTGAGATTTATTCATGTGGAATTGAATGTTTGGAATATTCTCTTTTAATTTCATGTTTAATACTCTTAAAAATTTGGTGTGAAAAACTCGATGTTTTTGATTGTTGCCCTATTCTCATTTATCACACAGCAGACAACTTCAAATTTATTGCATTTCGCCCCCAGGGTGATGAAAGGAGCAACAATAACCCCAAGAATCACTGTGAAGGAATTGCAGGCCTTGGTTGCATCTTGGGGTCGCCAGGTTTCAAAAACCACCATCAGGTGCCAACTCCACAACCACACGTTCTTTGGAACCAGAAGAAAGCCTTTTCTGACCAGAATATTGCCATAAGAAAGCCTTTTCTGACCAGAAGACACAGAAGCAAGCTCTTGTCTGATCAGAAGACACATAAGCAAGCGCTTGGACTTTGCCAAACGTCATTTAAATTATGACTGAAACAAGGTGCTTTGGTCATTGAGACCAAATTCCACGTTTCGGTCAGATGCAGCATTGTCATGTTTGGCGTCGAAACAGAGGTGCATACAAGGGGATGCACCTCATACCCATGATGAAATATGATGATGGGTCAGTGATGTTTTGGGGCTGTTTTAATTCAAGAGTTCCAGGGGCACTGGTTTAGATCAATGGCATAATAAATTCCACCAAATATCAGGATATTTTGGCCGACAATCTGGTTGCCTCCGCCAGAAGGCTGGGGCTTGCCCATAGACGGACTTTCCAATAATACAATGACCAAAAGCATACCTCAAATCCACACTGTTACGGCCCAGGGCCGTTCGCGTGTTCTGTGTGTATGTATATGTCTGTGTGTCTGCACTTGAGCCCAGCAGCCCCGCCCACTCCCATTAGTCCTGCCCGCCGGTGATGGTGATTGGCCGAGCTCCACCAATCTGCAGGGACCACATCACCTCCAGTATAAGAAGGTCCAGCAATGGCAGCAAAAGGCAGCTAACCACAGCATGCCATTAGATCAACGTTGTGTATATTTCGAGAGAGTGAGGCTGGTTTGTCTGTTATTGGAACTGGGCAGTTGTAGAGGGGTGGAACACACACGCAGCGACTACCTATGTTATTCCTCACTAGGTTTAGCGGTGCTGTTTGTATTTTTTTCTGTTTTGGAAGTGACAACAGTGAGGCTTTTCCTTTTGTCCCTTTTGTTTTTAGTTAAGGAAAGTAGCAACGAGTGTCCTCCCTTTTGGTTATATTCCTTTCTTTGATTTAAACAGCACCGGGTTGTTCTTTGTTTCCTTAGTTTTCCTCGCCTCTTTGTGTTGTAAAAGCCATCTTTTTGTTAATAAACACCTTTCCATTTTTAGCTCACCTGGACGAAGTCTATGAGCTTGTGTCATGGTCTGCTTGTCCATCGTCGTGCGTCGGCGTCGTCGTGTTGGCGTCGTCCTCGTCGTGCGTCGGCGTCTGTAAACATCTTCTCCGAAACTACTGGGCCAATGAAGCTGAAACTTGGCATGCATGTTCCTACCCATGAGGACACCAAAGTTTGTTCGAGGCGTTCCGATCCAACTTCAAATATGGCGGCTTTGGCAGCCATATTGAAAATGCTAGTTTGGCTCAGCGATTCAGCTGAAATTTGCTGTGTATGTGCCAAATAGCAAGACTGAACATGCATATTACGGGTTCAGCTGTGCATCGCATTTTGACCTTCATTTGACCTCTGTCATTTGGCCAGGCATTTAAATTTCAGAAATATCTTTAAAAATCTTCTTCTCTGAAACTACAGACTGATGGAGCTGAAACTTCACATATAGCTTCCTACCACTAAGGAGACTAAAGTTTGTTCAGAGCGTTCCAATCTGACTTCAAATGTGCTGCGGCGGCCATATTGAAAATGACATTTTGGCTCATTAGTCGCTCATTTCTGGAGCGATTCAGCTGAAATTTGCTGTGTATGTGCCAAATAACAAGACTCAACATATGTAACTCTGGTTTCCCTGTGCATAGCATTTTGACCTTTACTTGACCTCTGTCATGGGGCAACGCCACTTCATTTCAGAAATATCTTTAAAAATCTTCTTCTCTGAAACTGTGTGAGCTGAAACTTTGTATACACCTTCCTATAGCTAGGGAGATTAAAGTTTGTTCGAGGTGTTCTGATTTGATTTCAAATATGGCAACAGCGGCAGCCATATTGAAATTTCCTTTTAGATGCAAAGCAGCAAGGCTGAACACATGTTACAGGCTTTGCTGTGCAATGCATTTTGACCTTCATTTTACCTCTTCTTTTTTATAAATAAATTGTAAAAATAACTTTAGCGTTTGTTTTAATTGGCAACTGAAATAATACCATTCAATGGTTTACTTAAACAAAAGCAGTGAAAAACTTTGGAGTGAATGTCTTGGTGAGCTATTTTTATACAAACATAATATCGTTTGTTTTATGTTGCCGCCTTGAGCCAGGCGTAACACACACGGGAATGGTTCCGTGACGAGAAAACCAACGTTCTGCAACACCCATCTCAGTTAGCAGACCTCATTCCAATTGAAAATCTGAGGGCTGAGTTGAAGAGGGCACTTGATAAACGCAATCCCAGGAATGTGAAGGATCTTGAAAGGATCTGCCTTGAGTAATGGTTCAAAATCCTCCCAAATGTGTGCCTTAACCTTGTCAAAAATTACAGGAAAAGACTCAATGCTGTTATCCTTGCCAGAGGTGGTTGCACTGAATACTAAATGATGGATGCCAGTTATTATAGTACCTTGATTTTGTTTAAATATATTTTGTATTAAATGATATGATTTTGGTTGTTTCCCTCGAAACATTAACAAAGTAAAGTATTTCACACACGCTGATATATTCAGTTTGTCTATAATTATGTTGTATATTGTTTTTTGTTTATTTTTTTATTTATTGTGTTGTTTGTGCATTGCCAGTCTGGGGTGCCAGAAATTTTTGAGCCCACTGTGTATTAATGGGTTTTGTCAAGCAGCACATTCTGACCTTGATTTCACCTTTGTCATTATGCCACGCCAATAAGTACTATTGGCTGTAAACATCATCTTCTCTAAATCTGTCAGGCCAGTGATGCTGGAACTTGGCACACATATAGTCACTGGAGATTCATTGTCCAGACGAGCCGCAGTGCCCATGGAATTATTTTTAAACTACAGCCTGGCCTCACAGATAGCCTATGCCAAGCTCAAGCCTAGGGAAAGTCCCCCTGAATTTCAATTGTTGGAATGCGAATGAAAGACATGCAATTTGCATAGTCTTGGCACCAGTTTCTGTACAAGGGAGATTACATCCCAAGATGTGGAAACTGTAAAATGATTAAAATGAACGCTTACGCTGTTTGCACAGAGATGCAGATTGTAGACGTCAGTGTCTATGAACTGCTCAAATAATGCACTCAGTTGCTGTGTCCTATCAATATGTTGTACACCCAAAACAAATATTGAAAATTCACAAGGAACTGTATGAATTAAACTTCTCATTCAAACCTGATCCCCAAACATCCTAACCTATATGCGGAAAGCATCCATCCAGCAGTCAATAAAATATACCTTTCATTGCAGAAAAAAAATCGGTTTCCATTTTCATAACAAGCTCATTACAATATAGCCCAAAGCCATGGTAATTTAGCGGAGAAAAAAAAAATCAGCTTTCTGAAGCAAAAATTCAATATGGCATTGATTCTGTCATTTTACTGTCCATTATAGCCATCAGATATGAAAAATGTGTAGTACCCTACCAATGATTTATGCTTAAATCCATCCCTCATAGAGATCAGGAGTCACCACCTCAAACAATCACTCCCAGAAATTCAGTCACTTTAGTGGTTGCTCAGGTTTATCTGCATAAGGCACAGCAATATAGTTCACAGCCATGTGAAACTTTCCACGTTAATTGACACAAACTGATTGGGCCTTTAGGAAAATACATAAACCTTCACGTAACACCAAGTTATAGGTCGCATTCTCTCAACTTTGCACATTTGAATAACGCGAATACATTGAAAAAAACCCGGCCAACAGCAACCTAGAAGGGCTAGGTTACATTTATAAGATGTATTTGCAATATGGACGTGGACACTGGGAGTCATTCAAGATGGAACCAGACTGGAGGGGTTCTTGAGCTTCATAGCACTGATTCTCTGAAGGAGGAAGTCAATAATGGAGAGTCTTTCTCCTTGATGCGTAGGCAGGCATATTGCTTCATGGAGTATATGTTTTTTTTTTATTTTCCATTTACCACCGTCATTCTGATTATCATACTTTGGCAGCTTGGTTGTCACAGTGGTTATTCTCAGTGAGAAGTAGCCTTTGCTAATAATACCGAATATAGTGGCATTTTGCTCTATGTGGCAATCTGTTATAGAATTTATACCGCATTGAACAAAATAGAATGCCTAGCTTTAAGGCTAGTTAAAACTGTTGACAGCTCGAGGACTTCAGTATACCCCATAAGGTTTGTTGCACCGATTCTGTTCAATATAGGGTAGCACATTTCCTGCTTTTTCATTATTGTGGGATATCTGTTTTGTAAAAAAAAATATTTCAGATATTACTATGTTATTTATACCTCTTCCTTATAGGGTGTGGACAGCATTTACACAAGCTTGTGTTTCGCTCGGGCCCTCAAAGGCAGTTAATCCAAGCTTACTGTTGCAGATGAACGTTCTGACTAGAAAAGAAGCTGTCTTTTAATGAATGTGTGCTAACAAATTTCTAAGTTTTTAGTTGAAAAAAGCATTTTTCAGGTTTTAAGATATTAGTGGTGACCTTTGATGTGCATCCCCACCTATATTGATGAACTCAAGCTAAATCACGCTTGAAAATCACTAATTCGTTTAGAGCTTCATGATTCGAAAGTTGATTTGTGTTAAAAATATAACTATTTTATGGTTTGACAGTGACAATTTTTAATTTTTTTTTTTATTTGGCATCTCCAATCCCTCCAGAATCTGGAGTGCCCAATTAGCAAACTATGGACACAAGTTTGCTCGTATGCGACCCCATGTTACCATCTTGAACGTGCCTGTCAGCCGCTGCCTCTTATACACTCGTAGCTCAAACTTCGCAAGTTCAGAATGAGGGTGGAGGATACCCAAACATGAACAAGCTTGCAATTTTACTGACGAGCGCCCGGCTGGCTAACAGGAGGCGCTTGAGCAAAGAACAATGCAGTAATTCAATAATCCAAAGCTGGCAGTCCCTCCCAATTTGTATTTCCCTGCAGTGTGAAGCCAATTGTGTGCTGCTCTGAAAATGCTACCTCCCACTACCAGCACTGGTACGACCGGGGCTCAAATCCTGGTCTTGGACAGTGCACAATTTCGAGGGCTTTGTGAGCATAGAGAGCCACTTGGAGAGTTAACTTATTTGGCACATAACTGTTGAGAATTTTGAATATCACACTCAGATGAAGCACACTTGCGGTCACGGAGTTTATGATTCCAGAAATGTATTGTTTTAACTCCCAGCCATTTTTCAGTTCTCAGTTCTCTTATATGGCTAAAGGCCATATATGCTATTGAAATGGGTTTGCGTCCGGCATAGTCCGTCGTCTGTAAACTTTGGTCTTCTTCTCCGTAACTGCGGGACGGATTGTTCTGAATTTTTTTGCGGATGTTCCATATCAGTATAGGATTTAAGTTTGTTCAAGGCTTTTGAAAATTTTTGAAATTTATTTTTTGAGAAATTTTTAAAATTTTTGTTACCATGGAGCCCTATGGGAGGGAAATTTTTGATGGGCTATATCTTTGAAACGGTAAGAGATAAGGTCATACTTACAATTAACCTTTAATAGGAAGTCATATATGGGCTTCAATTCGGCACCCTGACTTTTGAGCTCAGATGACCTTGAAAGGTCAAATTCAAGGTTATGGAATTTCATTTGCCTATATCTCCGAAACTACTGGACGGATTGTTCTGAAATAATGCATGGGGGGGGCGCTAGTGAGATGATTGAAGTGTACACTGGTTTTTTCGAGTGCCTCGTAGATCACGGTTTTATTGTTTAAAAACTGCCTTTTGATTATCAAACTCTTTAATTTTTACTAATTAATCTTTGCTATTTGCTTTACGTTCACATCGCTAGAAGTGTAATGTCGATATGCCAAGTGAAGCTGCACAAGGCGGAAACGGAGCTGCTTGCCCACCAGCAAGTGCTATTGTTAGCCATGACCAACCTACCATGGATTCGTCTCCAGGTTGATTTCCAGGCTGGTGGGGGAAGACAACTTTACTAAGCCTGCTGTAATCGATAGGGCATATCGTCTTGAACAGCCCAAAACACCAGATAGCTCCAGATCTCGCACGATAATGGCACGAGTGCATCTTGCACAGGAAAAAGATCCAACATTCGCTGGATTACGGAGGTCACCGCATCCTAATCTTCCCTCACTACACCGCGGAGGTAATGGAGCAGTGAAGGAGGTTTGGCCCTCGCTGCGCTTCCCGGCTAGGCTCCATGTGCATTACCTAGGGCAAGTAAAAATATTCAACGATCTGGTTGAGGCGAAGAATTTTGCTGACCAAGAACTTTGTAAGTAATGAATGAAGAGTTAAAATGCACATTGAATGGACCTCTCATATCACAGTTTTTTTCCCATGTTATAATATCTGTCTCTTTCTGTATATGTGCCAGCGAGGGGCAGTGAATTAAAGGAGTTTATTTTTCCCTTCACACCTTTTTTGGCCGTTGTTCTGACAATTTATGCTGCCTTGTCAAAAAAAAATGCTACCGTAATGCAAAGCGATCGTAAAGTCTTTGTTTTCACCGTAATATTGCAATATGAATCAGTGTACAGTAGTAACTTTGTCATTTGTTATCTTATTATAACATAAGCAGATGTTATAATAAGTTGGATAAGTTTGTTTAAAGATATATGCCACATGCCATTATTATCCAATCTGCGTTTTCAGGAAAACCCAGCGTGTACATACAAATATATATACAAAGTCGAAAGGCGCACCGCAAAAAGACGTATATTTATGATATTTGAAGATAATTGAGATGTGAGCGAAGAAATAGCGCCCAAGATTTTAGGTTTGCGCAAGCGCAGAACCGCGGGGTAGCATATTTTCATAGGTAGCAAAAATTGACAGAACACCGGCAATCCCCGATGTGTATAGCTAGTATGGCAAAAAAGAAAGGTGGTTTCTTGTTGTATTGTGGGGTGCACTAACCAGTTAAAAAATAGGACCAAGGGTCCTGTACCTTACCGGCAAGCAGTCTTACAGCGATGACACAAGTTATGAAAATTTCATGTGAAGTTTGACATTTGAATCAATGAAAATCAATGTCAGGGTCACTAAATAAAAGTTCACATACATGTATAAGACCTTCTGTAATACAATCCGAAGCTCTGTGACCATTTTGGTGATACAAGTCATTGTAATTTCACTGTGGAGTTTGACCCTCGAAGGTCACTGACAGTCAAGTTGAATGTCACCAAATTAAAGTTCATATGTGACTTCCTAGATGTCAGTAGCACAAACTGAGGCTCCATCTGTGACCGTTTTAGTGATACAAGTCATTGAATTTTCACTAGGTCACATTTGACCTTTGAAGGTCAATACGAAGATCACCAAATTTAAGTTCATATATGACTTCCTAAATGTCTCTAATACAAACCTAGACTCCACCTGTGACCGTTTTGGCAAGACAAGTCATTGTAATTGTATTATGTCAAGTTTGATCTTCAAATGTCATCAACAGTCAAGCTGTATGTCACCAAATGAAAGTTCATATGTGACTTCCTATGTCAGTAACGCAAACCTAGGCTCCATCTGTGACCTTTTCAGTAATAGAAGTTATTGAATTTTCTCTAGGTCAAGTTAGACCTTTGAAGGTCAATATGAAGGTCACCAAATGAAAGTTTATACATGACTTTCTATACTTCCCCAACACAAACCTACACTCAATCTGTACCGTTTTTTGCTGATGTAAGTCATTGAAATTTCACTGTATAGTTTGGTCGTTCAAGGTCACGGAAGGTCAAGTTCAAGGTCACCCAATGAAACTTCATACATGACTTCCTATATGGTCACAATAGAAACCTAAGCTCTATCTGTAATAGTTTTGGTGATCGAAGTCATTGAAATTTCACTATGTGAAGTTTGACCTTCGAAGGTCACCAAAGGTCAAGTTCAAGGCCACCAAATGAAAGTTCATATATGAATTCCTATACATCTCCAATACAAACCGAAACTATCTAACCATTTTGCTGATAAGTCATTGAAATTTCACTGTGAAGTTTGGGCATTCAAGGTCACTAAAGGTCAAGTTCAATGTCACCAAATGAAACTTCATACATGACTTCTTATATGCCCGCAATACAAACCTAAGCTCTATCTGTAATAGTTTTGGTGATAGAAGTCATTGAAATTTCACTATGTGAAGTTTGACCTTCGAAGGTCGCCGAAGGTCAAGTTCAAGGCCACCAAATGAAAGTTCATACATGACTTCCTATAAGTGTTCAATGCACATATGTTCCCAATCTTCAATATTTTCAAGCCTAGAAACCATTGAAAATTGTACCGTTTTGTTCGACCCCAAGTTTAACCTTTCAAGGTCATCTGAGGTCAACTTTAACACAGCCAAAATATAGGTCATACATTACTTCCTATATGTCAGTAATTCAAACTTAATCTCTATCTGCAATCATTTAGCTTCCACAGGCGATTTGGCCCATTCTACATAAGATCCAATGTTAAAGTACAGCACCCCCACTAGACCCACTTCCGTCGATTCAGTCAAAATGGCACTCACATTGTACATAAAGTGTATCAAGGTGAGTTGATTGCCAAAAGTTATCAGACAGTTTTTGAGAAATAATTTTTTGAAATTTCAAGTCACATCTTTTAACATTGTTAATATATTCCCTGACCTCGAGTTTGACCTTTTGAAGTCATCTGAGGTCAACTTTAACATAGCCAATGTATAGGTCATATATGACTTCCTATATGTCGATAATACAAACTTAATCTCTATCTGCAACCATTTGGCCTCCACAGGCCATCTTGCATATTCATTAAGTACAGCGCCCCCAATAGACCCACTTCTGTCAATTCAATCAAAATGGCGCTTGCACTGTAAATTGACGGTACCAAGGTAAGTTGATTGCCTGATTAAGAAAAAAAATTATCACACAGTTTTTGAGAAATAATTTTTCAAAATTTCTCAGTCCCATCTTTAACATTGGAGCCAAAATTTCAAGGGCCCATAAAACGAACAAAAATGATTCAATCAAAAATCTGAGAAAAAACGCCTGGAGATGTGGTCTAGTATTATGTTATTGCAAATTTACACGAAAATTCATTGGGCCAAAAAAAAGAAAAAAATGTTCCGGACGATGGACGACGGACCACGACAATAGCTTATCGGCACATAGGGCCAGTAAGCTAAAAAGGGAGATTCATTTAAGTTTTTCTGCTTCCAACGCGGTAAGAGGCAGTGAAGAGCTTGGATACATGCAATCAACCAATAAGATTTTGCACTGACGAACCATTCAAGGGTTTGCGGTGCACATTTTGTTAGTGGCTGGCCTGATTACACAGACCCGAAAGATGTCGACATCACGCCATCGGCCTTTTCTTACAAAGAAAATAGAGTAACTCCCGTCCAACATCACGAGATCGACAAATGGGGCAAGAAATCCGTTAGTGTAAATGTTGGATTTTGTTAGAAGTGACATGGAATCGTAGCCTGGTAAAACCAGACTCTGTGTACGAAGCAAAGCGAAGTAGCAGAGTCTGGGTAGTCGTCATTGACAAGTGTTTACTTCCTGGTGGGTGGGTGCTTGTCAGAAGTTTAAAATCATTGGTGTACCCGTAAACTAATCACTAACGTTTGGCGATGACGTATGTTATGCGCCGGCTCAGCCGCCTAGTACTTCCGCTGGAAACTACAGTCCTTCATACCAGGAATGCAGCGAAAACAAACTGATCAGTACATTAAAGTTAATACTGAACCCATACATATGCCCATCTACCAAATTTTAGCCTTCACTCATTCACTTAAAAGAACCAAAGGTGCTCTTTCTGTTCTCCTTACAAGAAACAAACTGTTGAGCTTTCGTTTTTCTTGCAGATACTGCTGCTGTTAAAAAGAACTTAAGAGACCCAAAACCAACGGCAGAATCGGCGAGAATAATGCATTATTTACGTCAGGACGAAATCTGCGTTGACACGAAAACTGAACCGTTAACCATACTTACGCGAACATCATACCGAGCTCGATATCTAACTTTATAGCAACACAGTTTGGTTCCAAGCGTTTGGCTGTCTCAGACAGCCATTTCATTCATGGATAGTGACAACATAACACTGAGACAGCGAAAAGGTCTTGTGACATGAACGAAAACACGGCTTTTAAGAAGTTCGCTGCTAACTTACATAGTGTGAAATTCGTGGGCAATGTAACACTAGAAGCTACAAGCTAGCTGAGGTGGTTCAGCTGTCTCTCACAGAGATGAACAGGGTGCCTATTTCATGATGGCTATTATGACAATCTGTAGGGAGTAGCGCTACAACATCATTTCCATTCAAAAAACTAACCAAAAATTCATCTTGTTGTGGCTATAAGTCGCTGATACCCAGGATTTTCTCCATGACAGAGCGAATGTCCTCCAGTGTATCTATGTCCGTGGCCATTGTTGATTTCGGAGACTACAATTTCAAACTCGGCGCAGCGGCTACATCATGGCTCTCGGCCACACCTTCTGTTCGTTGGTTGGTCCGGCGTACTTTTGGCTGAGGTAAACGAAGCAGAGCTCTGAGTGATCAGACTGAGTACTGAAGTGAAATGAAATTAAGTGAAAGTGCGAAGGCTGGCGGAGTCAGGCTAACGGAATCGAGCTGCAGTTAAAAATGTAATCCTGTGTTGCTATACATCTTGAGCGCGTGCTGTTGTTGTAGCGTTAACAGCTAACGTTTGTTGGTTACCCTTTACAATTTAAAAAATTACTCTTTACTGCTTCAGTTCTTGTAATTATGATTTTTTTGTTTATAAAGAGAACAAGATATGATTTGTTAATGTGTGGAAATTTTATATATATTATTTTAGTTCTTATTTTTGTTGTAGATAATTTCAGACGTTTGAAGAAGCAGATCCTGCAACAACAATTTATTGAAGCACAGTTCTCCTGTGATCTGGAAAAACCTAGCAAGTTTATTAGTGGCAAAGATCTCGCAATTGAACAAAAACTTTTAGGTTCTGGACTTTTCCTAACAGAAAAAAAATGATAGAAACTTGATTTTGAAAGTTCAAATGACACTTATAGTTAGTGTTATAAGATTTTTACCACTTTTAATTACTGCAAATGAAGGTTAAATTCAGTTTCTACCAAAAGTGACACACATACTAGGTTTTTCCAGATCACAGGAGAGCTAAATACGTCCGTCCAGTTTCATGATTACTGCATGCTGCAGTAAGATTAATAACTTATTTAGTACATGTGGTGCTATCAACCTGACTCATTTCCCAACTGCGTGCATAAATAGAACACCCCCGTCTCCGCGGACGTCTGTATCTACTCAAAAGGGTTTAACAGCCAACAGGTTGTAACTGTATACATGTAATTATCACTGCTATCCAACATGTCCAATGACAGCTAGTGATGCCTACCTGTTTGTAGCACCATTCCTGGATGTCACCTTCATCAAAGTGTTTAATACCCTGGTCTAAACACTTGTTGTTTCTGCCACTCTTCTCCACAATGTGATCATATACATGAAGAAATTTAATTGGGGGTATTAAATCAGTGGTCAAGTCTGCAATATATCCGACCTCCTCGAAGGCTGTGGTAGCACTTAAGTCTCGGTTGTGGGGCCTGTATTTTCTTTCGTGAGGCTCTGTTCGTCAACAATCGCTTCAATCAGTTCAGCCTTTTTCATTCCCACGCGGTTTATGTTCAAATCCTTGCTCATCTGCCATAATTCTTGCACTTTAACCCGTAAAATTGCTTATTGCTTGCTAACATAGGTTTTGACAGACGCTATGACACTTCTTCTTGCCATACAAACTTCGTCTTGCACATATGCATAAAAAAAAATTTTGTGCTTACTCCGAAACGGTCTACTAACCTTGTCGCTTTGTTTAAAACAAGTGGATTTTGTGTTGAATCTTTTGATTTTGATTAACTTTTGCGGTGTTGTGGTGTATAATAGACTTTTGGCTCACCAGGCTTCATTTGGGACCATTTTGGGCCAACTTAGATTGGAGTGCACTTTCACGATTTTTCCATATTGGTCAACTTTTAGGGTATTCTGGGCCAAAATATCACCATTTTGGGTCGCCAGTGGGCATTCGGCACCATTTCAGGCCAACTTCGACCAGACTCAACTGTCATACATTTTTTTTTATTTTGGTCAACTTTTTGGGTGTTTTGGGCCAAAATGTGACCTTTGGGGTTACCAGGGGTCATCTGGCACCATTTTGGACTGACTTCAATCCAGCTCAACATTCACAATTTTTTGAGTCAACTTTTGGGGTGTTTTGTGCCAAAATACGAACATTTTGGGTCACCATGGACGATGTGGGAGCATTGCCGGCTAACTTTGAACCGGGTCCACTTTCACAAATTTTCAATTTTGATCAACATTTTGGGTGTTTTGGGTCAAACTACAACCCATTTGCGTCACCAGGGCTAATTTAGGGTCAACTTCAATCCAGTCCCACTTTCACAATTTTTTTTTTATTTTCAGAAACAACTTAGATATTTGAGGGCAAAATACAATCCTTTTCAGTTACTAGGGGTTATTTGGGACCTGTGAGCATTTCGTGCCAACTTTGATCTGCCTTCAGTTTCAGAAATCTTCAATGCCTGTAAACAATTTGGCCATTTTCTGCCAAAGACCCTTTTTGGATTACGAGGAGTAATATTTTTACCAATATATTTCACATTTGCGTACCAAGGAGTTTGAACATTTTGAATATTCTTTGCAGTCTGAATAGCCATGCAAGTTCTGAAGTCTGTAGACTTTTATTTTTTTACAATTTCAAGGCTGAGTTTTCATGAAGACTTTTTTGGTCTGCAATCCTTATTCTGCAGTAAAATTATGAAAATAAACTACAATACGACAGTACTCTAAATGGTACAAGTGTCTCACCTCATTTAAGCTATTCCTCTTAATAATGCTCAAATCTGGAAATATAAAGCCTTAAATAGAGTAACGCGTAAATTGCCAGACTTGGCTTCTGCAAGTGGAAAAGCACTCAGAAAATTTTATGATACAGGGGACGACGGCTTTTTCCTTTGGCATGTACTCAATCAACACATGCCCATAACATAATTTCACGATGAAAGTTGTTTCAAAAGCCACCCTGACCTTCTGGAAAGAGAAAAAAACCAGTAGTGGCATTCTTAAGTCAATAATAAATATTGATTGACTTCAGGCCACTCATTTAATCAAGGGAGTCTGTCATATACAGTATCACTTTCTCTTTACCTGATTGTTCTTTAAAAATCTTTGAAATGACAACTGGAACTTTGTGTTCGGCTCCACCCTAAAAAAAACAAAACAAAACAAAAAACAATTACCAAACACCAAGAGGCAGAGAAATATTGCTGGGAATTTCAGTATCAGTGGTAAATTGAATCAATTGCTTTGCTTAAATGAAGTCCTTTGACTGAGTCAAATAACCAAATCAATTTTGATACCATATGTACCTAGAGGATTTTGAGCAGACCCTAGAAATGATTTCTGTTGGGTCAACATAATGATATAACATTTCATTGTACAAGTGCATAGATTTTGTTTTGTTTATGATCCTGAATGGATCTGTTTTACATACTACAGAGCACACATCAGTAGGCACCATCCTGACTAAAAGGGAGCATGATATATTTCCCCTTTAAACAGAAAGAATATCTGAAGTCCCCTGGTACCTCAAACTAGGTCCAAACAATAGGTTGTAGCTGTTATGGTGGACAATGAGCGCAATTCAAGCAGAAGCCAGGGACACAGCAGAATAGAGAAGTTCTGAGTATTGCTTTTAATAACCCACTGCACAGTGACGTGCGGTATGATTGGAGTGTGTTACAGTCCAGACCAGGAATCGAGTGCGGAGGCAGTGTATAATCCAACTAGTAGTTTATTGACAGCTTATTTTGCAATGAAGGGAATGGAACCACGGATAATGATAGCACAAATCAGCACAGAAGCTATATACGAAGCTGAGCTGTCAGTCACCAGCCATTGGCTTCCAGGATCACAGCCAGTTGGCATGCAGACTTTGCCAGCACTGAAATGTCCCACAGGAGGATAAAGTAGCTTGAAGGGAAATCTGTTCCAATCCTGATGACCTTAGAAGGCCTGGGAACCTGTTCCAAACAAACTGGATGGAGGAACATGCTTGGAAGGGTTAATAAGAACACAGTGCCAATCCTGGACCCTGCTTAGGTTTGGGAGCTTGTTCTTATAAACTGGAACAAACAAACTGACTGGAGCTAGGTTAACTTGAACGCAGTCCCAATCCTGGACCCCAAATAGGATTGGAAGCTTATTCGAATTAACTAAGTTATGCAAATGGTACTCAGGAACTGCTGTCATTAAAGTAAAAGTTGCATTTAAGCAAGACAAAGAGTTTACACAACCAGTATTAACGTGATCTACGCACAGAAAGCACACTACAATCCAGCACCTTGCAATACTGGGAAGAAGGCTTAAATACCCGTCACCTGGCTATCAGAGGGTAACCAGGCAATGAGATGCAGCCGGGGATGGGGAGACACACACAATGTAAACCAATCACACAAGGCACACACCAAATAGATGTACAACTTGCTATATTGAAAGAGACACAAAGGGCATACACACAAGGGTTGTGACAGTACAATCCCCCCCCAAGTGGGTGCCACCTGGTGGCCCAGTGGTGGACCCCAGACGCCGGCGCAGGGAATCGCGACCCAGGGAGGAGTCCAAGATGTTCCGCTTCGGAACCCAGTCAATGAGGACCTGTTGACTGCGTCCCCTGCGCCGGACGTCCAGGTTCCGACGCACGGAGTAGGTGGAGCCACCTTTGATGAGCCTGGGGGAGGCAAGGTGCGGGTCGGAGGACTGCAGGGAGACAAGGACACAGGTCTAAGTTTCGAGACATAAAACTAGGGCCGTCCCCAACTAAAACAAATCTTGGTCGACCGACAGTCAGCTGTTTTTCCCGATTGATCGATAAGTCATAAGTTTTAAACTGTCCAAAGCCTCCTCTTTATGGTGCCTTAGCACATTTTGCCATTGCACTTATCAAGTTGAAATATGACCACCTATTAGGCAGATGCTTTTACTTGACTAAACCATAACATCTTCTAATGCATACGTTGTTTTACTTAATAAACCTGGTTGATCTCTTGAGAATTTTAAATCTGTTTTGCCAAAATGTATTTTTATCTTCAGTTAAAACTGTCTGGAAGTCTAAAATTCACATGGATAGTCCCTAAAGTAGACACAAAATGAAAGTAATATTAACTCTTTTCCCATAATGACTACATATGATGTTTATATGTGGGGGGAGCCCATGGGGAAAAGAGTTAAATAAAGAATAGAGTTGGTTAAGAAAAAGTTATTTTTATATTCCTTTAGGCTGTTAATGTTTTGCGGATTAATTTGTTGTGTTAGGTCGTGATCAAATAAAACAGGTGAGGTTACAGACCATAGCCAACTGTAAAGAATGCCGTTTTTACACATTAATTGAAACAGCAATAAAACCGATAGTAGCATGCTTAAAATCGAACAAAATTTACTATATATTATTAACAACAAAATGACTAATCAAATGACTACCAAAATAAATAGGATGAAACAAATTCCCGCTAAATGCTTCAAATTGTAACTTATAAATTGCAAGCCTGAGTGAACAAAAAGAGTTCTTAAAATGGTTTTCCGCTTCTCCAGGAGCCTTTGAATGACCAAATGGATATATGAATATGGCCCTTCTGAATTTAAGAGAACTTGACTACATCATCTTCATCAGCATTGACAAACTGGGCAATCTTGTCTTGGAGCTCATCATTAATGAGGTTCTGGAACACACCGGGGTGGTTAGCAGGCCAAAACAGCATTGCCAGGTATTCGCAGTGGCTTAGGAAGGTGTTAAAACCTGTCCTCCGCTCATCACCCTCCCAGATGCGCACCAGATGGTAAGCCATGCGCAGGTCCAGCTTTATGAGGAAGTGGCAGCTCTGAAGACTGGAGAAAGCAGTTTCCATTAAAGGCAAAGGATAATGATTCTTAACTGATTTATGTACTCCTCCATAGTCAGGGAGTCCTGGTGGCTCAGACATAAAGCTGACTCCAGGGGGCTGATGCTCCAGGCAGTATTTCAATGGCGTAATCATACAGTCTGTCAGGCAGAAATTACATTGTTTTTGCTTTGCTGAATGCCATATGAAGGAAGTGACAGATGGCAGAAATACCCTTCTGGTCCAGCAGCTCCTCGTGATGGTTGAAGGAAGGAGGTGCAGTTAGGCTGGCAGCTGCATGAAGACAGGACAGTGAACAGGATGAGATCCCCTTCAAAACTGAACTGCAAGGCCAGTCCACTTAAGGGTCATCATGTTCAAACCAGGGTCTCCCCAACACCACTTCGGCATGCGGCGACTCCATGATTAGAAACGCCGACTCTTCAGTATAGTCACTGCCCGAGATCAGTATGGGCACCGGCTGAGTTACCTCAGTGATGTCAGGAAGGGCAATCCGTGTCAAACCCTGGGCCTGGAGGGGAACTGGCAATGGCTTAGTTGGAACCTTCAGGCATCGGACGAGACCAGGATGGGTAATGTTCCCATTAGTACCAGAATCAATTAAAGCCTGGTAGGTAACTGGGCAGCCTTGACAGGTCTGGCGACCAGTAAGGAGCGGACAGACTGATAACAGCAGCACTCAACAGCACCTTTCAATCTGACATAGCTCATGTTCGCTGAACTGGGCACTCAGCTATAGCATGCATAGTGCTTCCATGGTACAGGCAGAGATTGAACTTAATCCAGCTCTGCCAATCCTCTGGGGGCAGCTTGTGAAGCTGAACCCAGTTAACCCTTTGATGCATGGAATACATATAAATGCCTTGGACCATTTGTTGGGATTTGGTGCAATATTTTGTGTGTGTGTGTGTGTGTGGGGGGTGTGCAAGTGGGTGGTCTGTCTGTCCATTATCATGGACATTATGCTTGTGGGATGCACACTGCCATCCAGTATTTTGGACATTATGCATGCGGAGTGACAGAAATAATATGAAGTTGAAGAAACCTGCTCATTGATATGCATGATGATCTATCTGTATTCTGGACATTCCTTATTTGAACTATTTACTCGGCATGCATAATGTCCAATATTTTTGATAGAGCATAGACTCAGATATATTCCAACAAACAGACACGCATTACATAGGTTATGTGTTTTCAGTTTGTGCTATATAATGTATTTCCATCCCCCAACAGAAAAAAGTGTGATAAAACTTGAACAATATAAGACTATTTATGACTTTCGTCAACTTACCTCTTACTTGTGGATGCAGCCATTGTGATTGTTTGCGGTAAATCATGTGACTAATCAGAGAGGCATCTATTAAGGAAATCATTATCTGGAAATGTCCAGTAAAATGTATATTTTGTGTTTTCAGGGCATCTATGAGCCTAGAGAAAATAAACCCCACTTAACTTATGTCCAAAATATTGGACAACATGCAACAAAGGGTTAACACCCATCAGTAGCTTCGATTTCAGCATCTTGCGATGCAGGCGGGAATGGCGCCTGTAACCTTGTCCGCCGGTCAACCGCCTCTCTTGCAGCCGGACGTCAACCCTCAGCGCCAGGTCAATTAGTTAGTCTAGATCTGGGGGGAGAACACAGGTAGTCAACTCACTGTAAATTTACTCCGCCAAACTGAACAGTTCGACATCATACCAGGACCGAGCACCCCAGCACATGGATAGAGCCAAGGTGCAGAAGTCGATGGAATAATCCGACACCAACAGGTTGTGTTGGCGCAGCTGGAGCAGTTGGTGGGCAGCAGCATGACTGGAGCCGTAATGGTCCATGAACAATTTCTTTATTTCAGCAACAAAAATAGTTGAATGATGACACCTCAGAATGGTCTGTCTCTTAGCAGGCGGCAGCTTAGTCCCTGGCACGTCCAGAGAGGCGAGTGATGGCTAATGCCACTCTGGAACACGCAGTGGGGAAGGAGAACGGCTGAAGCTCAAACACTATGACACACTGAACCAGGAAACTGTGACAGGTGGTGGGATCGCTACTGTAGAAGTCCAGAACCACCAGGTTGGGCTTGTGTCTGAGGAAGAGCTTGCTGCAGAAGGACCCTGGCTGCTTGAGCAGCGGTGAAATTTCTGTTACAGTCACGAGTTGATTGGAGAGGACTCCAATCGACCGGTTAAGCTGCTAGAATTCATTCTCCAGCTGACAAATCAGCTCGCCCTGGTACCTCAGGGCATCCACTAGGCTTGACATCTCTGCTGAACCCATTAGTGGTTGGATTGTAATGGTATGGTCCACACCAGGAATCAAGTGCGGAGGCAGTGTACAATTCAACTGGTAATTTATGGGCAGCTTAGAAGGCAGTGAAGGGGACGGAACCCCAGAGGAAGAGGTGGGGAATGAAACCCTGTATAATGATGGCACATATCAATACAGATGTTACAAAGCTGAGCCTTCACTTGCTGGCCAGTGGCTTCCAGGATCACAGCCAGTTGGTGTGCACACTTTGCCTGAACTGTCTCACGGGAGGATGGAGTAGCTGGAGGGGAACTTGGTTCCGGTCCTGATGACTGTGGAAGGATTGGGAGCTTGTTCCTAACAAACTGGAAAGAGAAACTCACTTGGAAGAGTTAACAAGAACACAGTCCCAATCCTGGACCCTGCTTAGGTTTGTGAGCTTGTTCTTATAAACTGGAACAGACAAACCCCTGCTTAGGATTGTGAGCTTGTTCTTCTACACTGGAACAGACAAACTGACTGGAGCTGGTTTAACTTGAATTTGGTCCCAATCCTGGACACCAAATAGAATTGGAAGCTTGTTTGCATTAACTAAGTTATGCAAACGAAATTCAGGAACTGCTGTCATCAAGGTGCAAGTCTCATTTAATGAAGACAAAGAATTTACATGTGCAATACTGACTGATCCTTGGCAAAGAAAGAACATTACAATCCAGCAACTAGCAATGCTGAGAAGAGGGCTTAAATACCAGTCACCTGGCAATCACAGGGTAACCAGGTAACAAAATGCAGCTGAGGGGTGGAGAGACACACATAACGTAAACCAATCACTCAAGACATACACCAGACGTGCAAGTTGCTGAATTGGAAGAGCCACAAAAGGAATTCGCACAAGGGTTGTGATAGACGAGTATGAGAAAATGAGTTGCGCATAGGCTTTAATTTAACCTAGGAAATGATCGTGCATGAGACTGATCTAAATGTCCATTGGTTGGTGGCTCAAGAGCTCTTTGGTTGAAATTGTCATGCATATTTTTTGTGCGCCACACAGCACGTGCCAAAATAGGACTACAAATTGCAATAATCTGTTGCATATCATACAGTTAAATTTGAGATTGTAGCAATAGAATGAAATGGCGGGAAAAAAGTGGTGTTAAACCCTCTGTGTGTGAGTGCATATTGATTTCCGCACATCACAGGACTGACAGTTGTATTTAGTTACAGTAAATACTACATGGAGAAACCATGTTTTAAGACCTCACAAAGCCTTTACAATTATGAGCATGAAATTGAAAAGAATATATAATAAATATTTAACTTACTTTGATGCTTAGACCAAAGCCTCCAACTGCTTGTCTTCGAAGAACAACAGTTCTGCGCTTTAAAAAATGCGAATTTAGTTTGGTAAAGTGAGAAATATTTGAGTAATTTCACATATTATGAAGTTAAATCATTGTTTGGCTACCAGATTTCTCATACAAAAAAATAAAATAGCTGCTGTGAAATGTATACTTTCAGTGATAGTAAACAATGCAAAAATAACATTGTTACTTTTATTTGGAATATAATCATTTGCTGTGTCATCTTTGTGCTTGGGAACGTTTCCCCAAAGTATAGTTGCTAACTATTTAGCAACTAACAAAGTTTGAACCAGAGTCATGTTGTATGTAAGTTAGTGGTTAGCACGGTTGGCAATTAAGCTTTCGGGAAACGCTCTCCTGATTGGCTATGATGACAGCATATTTTGGGAAGAAGGACTTTGGCAACATGGTTACTTCTTTTGCTTTTGAATTGCTGGGAGAGTGTTGAAAAGTTAGTGCTTTGATTGGTTGGTATATTACTATTCAAATTTCTGCTCTTGCTTTACAATTCTATTGCTGAATTTTCATTGTTACTAGGTCTCATAGTGCAGTGATTACCATATGAAAATGGTCTAAGCTGCAAATGACCAGCAATTTCAAAATCACAACATGATCAATAAAAAGACACCCAGCAATGCGCCTCTCCCTTTTTCCAGTGAATTTAATCTTGCTGAATTCCCTTTGGACAGGAAAAATGCCTTGGTACTTACATTTGAATTGGCTTCACCTCCATTGACAATCACCACGTCCTGCTTCTGAATGGTTAATGCTTCTTTTGTCAGCTTCAGACGTATATCGTAGGTGTTCCTAGTCTCTTCATTATACAGCAGGGCTATTCCAGTTTTTGTCTGTTAAATGAAAAATACATTTCCATTATATTGTGATGAGTGAGGGTAGGGGAGTTAGGGAAGTCATATGTCTTTGTGGAATATTCTCACAATTTTAATTTGATGTTTCACTTAAAAGTGCATAGCCTGGACCAAATTCGTCTTTTTTTGTCTAAAAGATTGTGCCTTTATACACCAAATCCTAAGGGTTATTTTGCCAAGGGTGGTTTGTGTATAGAACAATTTTTGAAAATTACCAGAAGCGTCTGGAAAAATCTCCAGGGAGTCTTTAGCCATATTGATCCAGATTCGTGACGTCACCTGCGGTTCCCCCATATCCAGGGCGCTGAGAGACCCAGTGCCTACATGGATCAGTCGCGCGGTCACCGATGTTTACCGATTGCAACGAAACAACAGTGTATCTGATATGGAATCGCCGTCTGTCCATGATATTGTCTCGGAATACTTCAAATACTTCAAATAACGCCCAAAATCGCAAAAATAAACACCATAAACAATAACGCAACCTCCAAGTATATCCACTATCAACAGAATGACCAGCGCCGCCTATGGGCTGTGGGAACCGCACGTGACGTCAGAGAAAGTCATTTTCCCCGGGAGATTCAAATCCCAAGCTTTTTTCACGTCAGACGAATTCTGCCTAAAATGCTGAAATTAAACCAGGTATATCTGACAGTGACCAATGTGTTATATTGGTTAAAATGCGCGAAGTGACTAAAAATCCTATATAGTATCTCAAAATTGGATGCATTTTACTTTTTAAATCAGCAAGGACATGCACTTTAATGTATTACGTTTTGGTTGATAACTAGTAATGGATGATATGTGCAGGATTTATTTTTTGTGGAAGCTAAAGCAGCTCAATGACAACCATTTATATGAACTGCAATGCTTTCAGGTGCACTTACTGTAAATGAAATACACCATGATACAAGTAATCATTATAAATGTGGTCATAATTTTGTCAATAGTGCAATGTTTCTTATGCATCATAGGCAATTTTTTGTACGTCCACATAACCACTGGATTAGCGCAACCACCAGACAAGTTTTGCAATCAGCAGCTCAATGCAATTCTTATAAAAGCACATCATTTTCAGAATGCTTTAGACATGGACAGAATGTCAATTGACCATGTGCACAAGTATGCAGCCAGTATACCATACAAAGATTCAAAATATTTAATATATTTTGCAGTTCATCCAAACACACACACACTTCAGTGGGACATTGAAAACAACTGGCAAAGCAATTAACAGCCAATGTTTCATATCATTTGGAAAAGTTTCTGAGAAAATGACAACAGAAAGCAACAAAACCAATTGCTTATAAAAACAAAACATGTTGACAAACTTTTCACATAATCATAAAAGCAGCACCACATGTATTTTGGGAGATTTTAGACAGAGCCTAAAGCCGAACACATCTATTAAAATAAAAATTGCTGTGATGATGATAATTAGCTGAGCCCCATGGTCAGCATCTCATGACCGCAGTATTGCGGTCATGTGGTTATCATCACCGCCCGACCGCAGTATTGCGGTCATGCGGCTATCATCACCGCCCTAGTTCTGCAATGGCCATCTCAGTCACCAGACCTAAATCCAACTGAAAATATATAAGCTGAGTTGAAGAGGGCAGTTGATAAATGCAAACCCAAGAATGTGAAGGATCTTCAAAGGATCTGCCAAGAGGAATGGTCCAAAATCCCCCCAAATGTGTGCCTTAACCTTGTCAAAAATTACAGGAAAAGACTCCGTGCTGTTATCCTTACAAGAGGTGGTTCCACTAAGTACCAGATGAAGGATGCCAACTATTTTGAAACTTTTGTTGAATTTGTTTTTTAGTTCAAATTTATTTTGTATTAAATGATTGTTATGATTTTGTATGGAAGCCCATAGTGGACAATATTCAACTGAAAATGTAATCCCACTATTGCATTATAATTTTCCACTTATGAATGAGTTATTTGAGACAATATTAAATTGAAAATGCATTAATCCAATTATCACTTTCATTTTCACATACACCTATGGGAAATCTATGACTATATTCAAATGATAATGAAAAGCTGTTTGACATTTCATTTTCAAAGTCATGCTCCGCAATACAGTGGACAATATTCAAATGCAATAAGCAAAACAGCACCCCCTGCCTATTGCATTTACATTTACATGTCAACACGTTCTTTTAGGGTCAACATGAAAATGTAAATGCTATTTTCTGACCAGAGTTGGGTCGGTACAAGTACTTGGACTTGGACTGAAGTACTTTTTCATAAACGGTAAAAGTACTTGGACTTGGACCAAGTACATTTGAAAAGTACTTGAATTTTCAAGTACATTTCAAGTACTTTTCAAATATGTTTAAAGTATTTTGAAATCAAGTATTTTTACATGGATTTTCCCATTAGTAAAGTAAAATCTATATCAAATGTTTTTTTATATCCAATACACATTTTTAAACATGAGTAAAATGATATTGTTTATCAATCAACTATGATGTTATTTTGATTCATCCATCATAATTAGCAATTGTTTGAGTGGTAGTTTGAATTTTGTTCTCTTTCATGTCTGTTAATTGATGTGGTTAACAGAGCAGTATCTTAAAATAGCTTGCCTTGATCATTAGTAATTGAGGTGGTTAATGAGTTAGTGAGTTAATTACAGTGGGTCACTGAGAAGTAAAATGTTCAACTGAGTAGTTAGATTGTTCAACTGAGAAGTTTAACTATGGTGAGTGAAGTGAGGAGAATATCAGCATGAGTGAGCACTTACTGGGCTGCTATATCAACAAGAGTGACATCTGGCATATCATTCACTCACTCAACACACTGACATCATGGATAGAAAGCGTTCTATTGTTTGGGATCATGTGGATATACCTACATTCACTACTGGTAACTTCAAAGCAAAGTGCAAACTTTGTCCAGCCGAGATCTCAGCATCACTCACAGCAACTTCAAACCTGCTGAAACACTTCAAGGTAAGCTTCTTTGCACATTGGCATTATCAGTTTGGTATTGTTGTTGTATTTAAACTTTTCATTCTCATGTAGATATTGGCTGGTAGCTTGATATGTGGTGCTCATCAGTTATACTTTATTGTTTAATATGTATAGTCATGTTGACTTCATGTGCAAATTAGTTAGCTTGGATTCAGAGTTAGTAAGGACCATTTACTTTTACATTATATTTCAATAGATATGTATTCTATATAACTATTCAAAGATGACATTGTTAAATCTCATTCGGGCTTTGTGTGAAACAATATTAGACAATTAGTCTGAAAATTGCCAGGTCTAGTAAAACCTGCCTATGACTCTGCTTGTAACACGCCTTAAACCACAGAGAGACAGGTAAACAGCGACATGCATTAAAACGACTTGGTTCCTAGTGCCTAGCAATTAAATACCTTTTTTTTTTTTTTTTAAAGATTTTTTTTTGGGAATTTTTCCTTTATTTGACAGTTGTACAGTGTAGAGAGACAGGAAAGTTGGGGAGAAGAATGGGGGATGACATGCAGCAAATGACCTGAGCTGGAATCGAACCCAGGTCGCTGTGGTAAGGACACAGCCTTTATGGTACGCGCGCTTAGACCGATGAGCCACCGGGGCGCCCCAGCAATTAAATACCTTTTGACCCATGTAGCACCATGCTACCTGTTACCAGGCTGGTATTCTATCTTTGTCTGAAGGAGCTGTAAAACGCCTTAATAGGTTCCTAAAGCTTAGTAATTAAATCTCTTTTGACCCCTGTAGTCATAGAGCATGCTATCTATAGGCTGGTATTCTATATTTACCTGAAGAGGCAAAGAACAATAACAGATTTAGAACTAGCTGAACTATTTTGAGAGTGGCTTATATCATTTGTCATCACTGGCTTGGGGTAAAATTGACAATCCAGATGTAGATTGAATCTGATGTCTTTTGTAAGCATATCTGTGTAAATGTTTACATATTCATTGTCCCAGAAAAATATCCATTCCCTCATCCATACAATCTATTTTGTTTATTTTCTTAATTTTTTTATCACAATGTAAACAACAATGTAGGCATGATCACTGGCCTGTTGCATACGAAAGATTTGTTTTTGGTTTGAAATAATATTTTTTATCTTGATTGACTATGACTCATATTCCTCTTTCTACTTTCAGAGAAAGCATCCAGCCATCAACCTGTCTCCCTCGCCAGCACCTTCCCCTGCCAAGCCACAGGGAACCTCAACAACCCTGTCTGGCAACCATGGCTTCAGCGCACCCAAGGAGGTCAAGAAGTGGAGCCGCACTGATCCACGTCAGATCAAGCTCACACAAGCTCTCGTCGCTGTGTTTGTCAACAACTCCTACATACCCCCACTCTCTGCTCGATGATAAGGAGTTCCGCTGCTGCCTCAACACCTTCCAGCCCTGCTTCACTGTCCCAACACGCAAGACACTCGCCCGCAAACTGCTGCCTGAGCGCAGTGCCATCATCCACAGCAACATCAAGCAACTCTGCACCTCTGCCCAGGCTGTCTCCCTCATCATCGACCTCTGGTCTAGTCGCCAGATGCACAGCTACCTTGGCATCACAGCTCATCTCATCCTCGACTGGCAGCTCCACACTGTCATGCTGGCCTGCAAGCATGTCCGTGGCAGGCACACTGCTGACAATGTACTCGACCACTACAAGGAAGCCATAGCAGCCTACGACCTTGGATCCAAGGTCACCCACATCATCACAGACAACGCCAGCAACATGACTCTGAGTCTGACACTGAGGAAGTGTCAGAGCAGGATACAGACAACCTTCTCACTTACATCCCAGACCATGAGTCTTGCTACTGCCACACAGAACAGCCCGGCATCAACGAAGCCATCAAAGCCTGCCTACAACTTGACTCCGCCATCTCCAGGTGCAAGTCAGTTGCCAGCCACGTCCACAAATCTACCGTCTCTTCCGATCAGCTCGAGCAGGAAAAGAGACTCCTCACAGCATGCAACACTCGCTGGTATTCAAGCGTGTTTTGTGTCCGCTCTGTTCTAAACGTTCCCAAGGATAAGCTCGATAAACTCGATAAACTGAACTTGACCACTGCTCAGGATAGAAACATTCTAAAGGAGTTTCTTGACTTTATGGACATGTTTGTTGAGGTGAATAAATCTATGCAAGCTGACCAGTCTGTCACTGGTAGTATGGTCATACCAGTCATCCGCAGCATCCAGGTCCACCTTGCCGGCATCAACCCTCACCACAACACCAAGTTTGTCAAGTGTCTACAGAATGCTGTTGACAAACGTCTCACTAAGTACACAACATCCACCACCTACCAGCGTGCCAGCTTCCTTGATCCAAGGGTCAAGCTGGAGTGCTTCACTGAAGAGGAATCAGCAGCTGTCAAGTCCGACATCAACCACCTCATCAGTGCCACCAGCCCAGCATCCATCCCTCCCACCGACAGCAGCAGCAGCCCTCCTCGCAAGAAGAGCCGCCTCTTCCTCTTCAAGTCAGCCCCTGCAGCCAGGCCACCGCCTCCCAGCTCAAAAGTCTACACCTCCCTAGCTGAGCCCGCCACCGAAAAGAAGGATGACCCGCTGACCTACTGGAGGATCTCTGCCAGCAGGTTCCCCAGCTTAGCCATCCTTGCTGAAAAGTATCTGCATGTCCCTGCCTCATCAGCCCCAGTGGAGAGGCTCTTCAGTGTGGCAGGCAAGATACTCCGCCCTGATCGTGCCAGGATGAACGACAAGACTTTTGAGTGTGCTATGTATGTCAAATGTAACAAGGCTTACAAGTAGTAATGCAAGCCATTGATGTGATTTCAGTATGATTCTGTGTCATTCCATGTACCTATTCACAGTCTTCTGGTTATGACCCGTGATTAGCATTTCACTGTGTCGTCTTCATGGTAATTGAGATATTGACATTATATACTTATAATTGTAAATATTGCAAATGCATGATGAAAACAATAAAGATATAGCTATACAAGTTTGTTGTTGTTATTTCTCATAATAGTGAACGCAAAATCATATCTAGGTATATATTGCAATACCCCGACCCTTCCCCTCCCCACACACACACACACACACACACACACAACACACAAGGCATTATCCAACATATCACATTATATGAAAAGTACTTGTACTTGAGTACTTGAGAAAATACATGTACTTGGACTCAAATACATTTTGAAAAATGCCAACAGTACTTGTACTTGGACAAAGCACTTGTACTCAAATACTTTTAAAAGTACTTGACCCAACTCTGTTTCTGACTACTTGAAAATGATATTGAAAACGACTTTCAACATTTAATTTGCAAAGACTTAACTTGCTCTACTGAGGACAATATTCAAATGCAATAAGAAACAGCTCTCCCGGTCTATTGCATTTACATATGTACATGTCATGACGCTCTTTTAGGGTCAACATGATAATGAAAATGCTGTTTTCTAATCACTTGGAAATAATAATGATATAATAATGACGACGACATTTGACATTTCATTTTCTAAGACTTATTCTGCAATACTTGGGACAATATTCAAAGGCCGTAAGGGAAACAGCGCCTCCCAGTCCATTGCATTTTCAAATACATGTCACCACGCTCTTTTTGGGACACAATGAAAATTAAAATGCAATCTGTCAGCGTCTCATCAAGGCGGGTCTTCCGCTAGGACGTCACTCATTAGGGGCGCGAACGAAAAGCATGTTCCTCATTTGCATACCAACCAATCAGCTTCTGCGTAGCGCTTGCACGCACGGAGGCTTCCTGATAATGTCACAATGGCTAGGCTGCTATGTATTGTCTGCCATTGTGCATTAGGCTATGTTGCCATACGGATGTAGCCATCTCGGCAGCTAGTATGCTAGCTAACATTAACTAAGGAAAATCTTTGTAAATGATCATCACATTAAAGCGATATGATTTGATTTTTGCCCCAACTCTATTAACTGAGCTAGCTATAATATGCATGAACTTGTCCGAGGCTTTGCAGCAGTGTTGTGCAACTGCAACCCAAGTGCGCTTGCAGATTTCAGAGATGTTAGCCAGCTTGCAAGTGAGTCTAAAAGCAATCGCTTAGGTACAGCTAGCTAGCTATGATGCCTACTGGAGAAGCTCTTACAGCTCTGATTTGTCACTTTCAACGCCATCTCACACACATGACCTCTTTCACCATTGATTAGCAGCTTCTTTTACCTAAAGAACAAACTGACAGTTCAGCCTGAGACACGTCATTTCATAGCTAGTTAATGCAGCATTATCCTTCCATGCGTGCTATAGCGTATTACATTACTCCAGATAAAACGCTATCCGTCTTCCCACCCTGCTGACGCTAGTTAGGGGAAATGTTTGTCATCATTTTCATACTTAATTGCTGTGATTCGGTTTTTGCCCTAGCTTCACAAGCTAGCTAGCTGACAGCGATTGCTCTTGTGCTTGCCGATTGTTCTTGAGCTAGCCAGGTAATGAGCTATTCATTTAAATCTCCCAGAAATCTGATAGTACTGTTGGGACGTACAATTGCTGCCAAACATATCAGAGAAGTTCATATTACAGCAGGCTAAGTTAGCAAGTGAGGAACATCGTTTTCAGCCAGTCAGAGTCATCAAAACTTCTCCCATTGCTATGTGGCTTGGGAATCGTGATTAAACCATGAACAGGGGCAGTCTGACTGCTGGTCGTTTATCGGACCGTTCTGCATGATGCATACATTGTGCATGTTTCAGGAGTGGCGAACTTGCAACTCGGCAAGCACAAGAGCTAGCCAGCTAGCTAGCCTGTGAAGCTAGGGAAAAAACCGAATCACATTGAATAAAATGATGACATGATGACATTAAATGAGCTCTGCGTGCCGTTTCCTTTATATCCAAAACACAAAGACTTAAAACTATTAATTACAAAAGGAAATGTAAAAGGGAAAAAATATTCAATATTCTAATTTACTGTCACAGGAGGGACTAGGTAAATCAACCATATCAATAAAAAACATTTGTTTGGTTTCTTGAGACAGACAGTTGTAAGATTTCGGGGTTTCTCAGCGTGTTCCCCAGTTTTTTCTTTCACATTTTTGGTTTCGGCCAATACATTGATTGCCGACTATCAGGCTTTCCCCAGTATAGTAGCTATGCAAATCAACTGGGCGCCGATGGACAGTTTGGGAGTCATTCGCCAACTGAATGAGTTTCGGCCAATATGTTGATTACCATCTACCTGCTTTCCCCATAAACATGCAAATCAGTTTGGCACCTGAGGACAGTCTCCATTGTATTGCTGAGTGAGGGTGAGGGGTCTGGACATCCCATCAGGGAAGCTTCTAGACTAGGCTTACCTATGAATACTGTGAATAGAGAGCCATCTCCTCAGGACAGCCCAGGTGGGGGTGACTGTCTGGCTAGGTGCTACCTCACATCATGTATACTGCTTGTATGTTTTGTTCTGTGTGTGATGCTGACCTCTCCCGCGGGCACGTCTGTTTTTCCATTGCAACTGAACTTGTAATAAAGTGCTTCACGTGTCTCATCATTATCATTGGCTCCTTATGCAAGTTATTTCCATCCGAGATTAACAGTGAATTAAACAGCCTGTTTTAAAATCATTGAATCAGCGGTAAAAGAAGAAACTACACAACAGAGATTTTCTTCACAGTAGATTGTTCATTCAGCACATTTCACCAAAAAAAAGTTAAGATCTCTAGTTAATCCTGAAGGGTTATAAACACCCGAGTAATCTTTCCAGCGTTCCCTCATGAAATTGAAGAGAGAGTAAATGACGTTAATCGTCTATACATATTAGCACACGTTGCTATCATCCAAAATAAGCTCTGCTCGACCAACGGCAAATATTTCAGCACATTACCTTTGTCTTTTTCACATTTTCCTCCTCTTCTTTTCTTATTTTTCATCCCTGGGCTCCAGATGGCTTTGGTCTGTTTGACATAATCCGCTATATACATTTGAATTATGTTACTGAGATTGTTTCATAGTCAATGTCACTCTCTTCAACTGTCTCACCTGTCCCCAAGAAATAAAGAAAATAGGGCCATTTTCTTAACCTTACAGACCCCAATGTCAAAGGTTGTGTTAGCACTACAGGATTGTCAGTGGTGTGTATAGAAATCAAAAACTTCCCCTGAATTCCATTTCACCCATAGGCTACATTGGCAATGAACCTAATACACGCAATATTGTAAGAATGACTATAATACAAATCATCAATAAATTCAAAACTTTCTCTGAATTCTTCTTCCCGTATAAGCACTTTTTTCAGCAGCGTAGCCTAATTTATATTAAGGTTGCACTTAACTTGATCAAAATGTTTCCAGTGTTCAAACAGACTACATATGTGAAGTGGACAGTAGCAACACACATTGACACGATGCAATGATAAATTAAATTCCAACATTTTTTGCATTGAAACGTTGGTAGCTAATTTAATAAATTAATAGATTCATTGTTATCGCTTCGTGGCTATGAGTGTGCAACTGCCCTCTTGTATTTGTATTTTTACCATGGTCAGCAGCTTTCCAACGCCGATGTGTAGTCTTTCTCTCTTCTATCTTGTAAAAAAGAATACATTTAAAATGGGAAACATCTTTTTCGGCGAATATAACTCAAGGCCTTTTGAAAATTAGTGCAAAACTGTTATTCAAAAGTCTAGCTAACAAATATGAGCCATTTTATGAGCTACAGAATTAAAAATTTTGAGGTTAATTGAAATATTTACAGTCGATGGTGGGATTCTGTCTGCCTCTAACCCTTACAAAGTAGGAAGGCTTTTGCACACCTAGTAGGTTGACAGGTGTGTAGGAGAGGAAATGAAATGAAATGAACCTGATGAAGGTTCTCATTTTTCAACCTGATGAAGGTCACACGACCGAAACGTTGTTGGGAATAAAGTTTTTCTTGCAGAGGAGACAGTGTGCAGGAGTTTTCCATTTCTACACTGCCTCTAACCCTTAAAATCATACTTGCTTTCAACCTATTACCATTCAAGATTGGCTGATTAATAATTAATAATGATTAAGAAACTAAGAAGAAGCGCCCCGTTGGCACATCAGTCTAGGCGAGCGCGCCGTGGGGGCTGTGTCCTTCTCGTGGCAACCTCGGTTCGGTTCCGGCTCGGGTCGTTTGCCGCGTTTTTCCCCGTTCTTCTCCCCGGCTTTCCTGTCTCTCTCTACTGTGTGACTGTCGAATAGAGGTAAAAATCCAAAAAAAAAAACCAAAGAAACTAAGAAGAAATAACAAAGAGATCACCAATAGGCTATGTTGGCAACAAACATATCAGGCCTACCCGCGACATTATAAGGATGGCAATAGCCTAATACAAATAATCAATAAATCCAAAACTTTACTGAATTCCATTTCCCGTATTAGCTTTTCAGCAGTATGGCCCAATTTAGATAGCACATAATCAAAATGTTCTCAGTGTTCAAAAGAACAGACTACATTTGTGAAGTTGGCAGTCGCACGTTCGTCGTCATGATGCAATATAATTTCAGGGTGTCCACGGGGTTTTAAAAAGTATTAAAAGGTGAAAAATCAAAATTGCCAAATTTAAGGCTATTGAAAGAATTTAATGTGGTTTAGAAGTATTATTTTTTTAAAATAGGTATTGTTTTTTCAGACTATGAGGTGTCCTATTCTGATTGAAATTCTATCCACTAAAGTTTGCGTTAGTTCGTTTAAATGTGGGCTTTAGCATATCTGGGCACATAATCAAAGATCCTCGTCTCAATCCTGAAGTCTCAACTTTGAATGTTTGATGCTGACATCATATTCAGTGGTCGTTCGACATCTCAAACACTTTGTGCGCTCAGCTCAACTGGATAGCCAACTGGCTGGCTTACGGTTTTGACTAGTTTAGGCACATCTTCAACGTCCAGACAACCATCGTCGTTGTCATGGGCAAATGCAAGTTTTCTGACAGCTGGGTGGAAGACCCAGCGTTTAAGGACTGGCTCAGGCCTGTAGTAGGGAATAACTGGCAGGCTTATTGTTCGGTTTGTAAAAAAAAACATCAATGTCAACTGGACAGGAGCTGACACACTTCGGTCGCATATGCAATCCAATAAACACACATTGCGAAGTCATCGCAAAGTCATTCACGTGTGGTAAAGACAAAACCGGGTACATCATCAGATTTGTATTAGCATCGTTCTTCAAAAAACAGCTTGTTGATGGCATCAACAAGGCTGGGCCATTCAAGTTGATGTTTGATGAGACCCTCAATCAGGTGTCAAAGAAAAAACAGCTTGACATCCATATTCGATACTGGGGGGATGGCCGCGTCCAATCCAGATACTTTGGATCTCAGTTCTTGGGACATGGAAGGGCCGATGATTTGTTGCATCACATCAAGGTAAGTTAATATTCTTGTTTTTTTGCAATATAGGCCTACTTAGGCGGCGTCCTGTGGTCACTCATTTGAAGAGTTATTTATTCACAAAGTTTGTATGTATTATAGGACAATGTTGGCAAATTTATTGTTAGTTACACAAAAGGAGTAAATTGGCCAAAGGCCTGCAGTTACTTGAATGAAAGCTGTAGGCCTACCTGCATTTATTAGCCTGTGGGGTATAGCTCCAAGGTACAGGAAAAAAAAAAACATGTTTTTAGTATTTTGTTAAGTTTAATAACCTCCGAAAAGCGCCTGAAACCAGAGCTAGCTCTAAGCCTAGCCCAGAGGCTAACACTGCATCTGATGATGCACTTGACCCGAGTGGACATGACGTCATCCTCCATGCAATTGCTGAATGAGGGCTGAACTGCTCACCAAAGCAGAGACACAATCTGCTGAAATTCGGAACCAGGGTGACCAACTAGGAGCAGAAATTAAACTCACTAACAATAATGCTAATGCCAAAAGTGAGGCCCTGGATAAACAGGTGGTCGCCCTCGAGTCTGCAGCCGACAGCTACTCCGACCTGATTGCTTCTCTGGAGCGGGACATGGCTAACGTGTGGAGGGAGCTCGCTACTCAGAAAGCAAGAAATGAGGACCTGGAAGCACGGTCACGCCGCAATAACCTACGCATTATCGGAATAAAGGAGAGATGAGAGGACGGGAAGCGCTTGACGGACTTTATATCTCAGTGCCTGAATGCTTGAAGGAGATGCTTGGCCTTGATAAGCCCCCTTTATTGGACCGGGCACATCGCACTCTGCGGGTGAGACCAGGTGATAGTGACCCGCCGAGAGCCTTCCTTATCAGATGCGATTATTACCAGGAGAGGAGGAAATACTAGGAAAAGCCGGGCAGATGAAACATCTAACTATGGCAGATGGCGATAATATCCGTATCTAGAGAAAATACAGGCACTCCGTCAAGGATGAAAAATAGGTGATATTTTAATTCATGAGCGAGGCAACAAGACAGACCAACGTGTTTCGACACGGTCTTCATCAAGGTCTAACACACACTTGATCCAACAGGTAGAAATAGGCTGGCCGTGGGAGGCTACCAGGCCTAGCACATGATCTTCTCAGTGCACAGGAGCTGCCACGTAAGCTCCAAACAAATTTAAAAAGTGCCAATAACAGTAAGCCAATATACATACATTAGAAACAAAAAGACTTCAACATCAAAGAAGTTAACATTCACTAGATAAATACATTTATATAGTCCCAGCCAAAAAAGTATATGTAGAGAAGATACATTTTATTCTTTCAAAGGCTATAAACATTGTCAAGCTACTAAATGGAAGCAAAAGTTAAATATTTTAAATATTTTAGATTCAAGACACAACAGGGGAACAATAATTATACAATTATGTAAGACAATCATTTTTACTGATGCAGAACATTTTTTTTATCATTGTCAAGGATAAAAGTTGGTATAAGAGTTTAAAAGAATGTCACAGAAACGGGAGAAAATCAATTTCATCATTTAACCCTGGGGATTGGGTGGCCTTTAATGTGACTATCCAGAAAGTTTCTCGTTGAAGAAGTTTTCTTAAACGGTTACCGCCTCTTGTCTGGTAAGGTATAACCTCTAGGGCGACTGCTTTTAAAGAGGAAGGGTTACTGTGACCTGCTTGATTGTAATGAACAGCCATAGGATAATTTGGATTGTTGGTTCGAATGGCAGTTTTGTGTTCTCCCAAGTCTGTCTTTAAATCTCCTTTTGGTTCTACCTACATAGAAAAACCCGCATGGGCATTCGAGGCGAAAGACCAAAAAAGTGGTATTGCAGTTAGCAAAATGTTTAATGTGAAAGATCTTATTGGTTGACACATCTACAAATCTGTCCGTTTTTAGCATATTGTCACAATGACAGCAGTTACCACAAGGAAAATCACCCTTAGGCTTATGCAGCCAAGACGTCTTCGGTAATAGATGGCTGTGAACCAACTTATCCTGTAAGGTGGGGGCCCTTCTAGAAACAAAAAGAGGGAGTTCAGTGAAAAGTTCATGCAATGAAGGATCACTGCGCAGTATATTCCAGTTCCGTTTAATAATATCACGGATCTGAGAAAACTGTTTGCTGTACGTTGAAACAAAAAAGACATTAGATTTGGAGGAAGGTCGTTGTTTTTTCTTCAATAGGCTTTTTTCTATCCATGGATTTGACTTTAGAATATGACATGCACACACTTTTATGATTGTATCCCCCGCCACGAATCGTCGCTTCATTTCGAAGCTTTTAATTCAAAGTCTTCCTCTTGATCACAGATACGCCTAAGACGCTGAAGTTGTCCAAAGGAATGTTGTCAATTAAATGGGGGGGATGAAAGCTTTCAGCATGTAAAATGGTATTACGATCTGTGGACTTGCGAAAAATTGTTGTATGCATCTCACCCGAACACGTTTTAAGGATTTTAAGATCCAAGAAGTTAATTTCGGCCTGACTAAACTCTAAGGAAAGTTCAACACAATCACTGGTCGAATTAAGGCAACAGTGAAATTCTTTAAGTTCTGATAACTCTCCCTTGAAAAAGAATATCAAGTCATCAATATACTGTAACCAGATGGAGTTTGAGCAGAAACTCAAGGACCACACTAGAACAAATAGTCTTTATAAAGACTGCTCCTGTGTCCTGCACACTGCACAAGCAAAGGAGAGTGCTTTTTATTAACAACGGAACAAGCACAGCCACCAAGTCAGTTCAGTTACACAATGTACAAGCGACCGACCGCCTTCTTCGGCTACTACGTTTTGGTCAGGTTGCCTAACGCTTAACAATGGCTAATTTGCTCAAGAAACCAACAACACTAACGGTGTTTGTAACTAAATAATCACAACAGTTATTTACAGATTTAAATGACACAATGAACACAAAATGTAAGGCAACTATTCACAGAAGTGCATGCTGGATATCCCTGCTTGCGCTTAGCCCAGCACGCTACACAGCCCCCCTCTGGCCGGTTAACTGTCTTCAGCAACCCAGGCACTCAGTACATAGTCCTGTAAGTGCTGGGGGGGCCGGCGTTGCCGATGCGGTAGTTCAAGAGTCCCTGGAGTGGAGGAGGGCGTTCCAGGCGGCCCTCGGACCGGCTCCCCCGCTAGCCGTGTCCAATGGCCAATAAGGGCTAACCGTCACGGTGAAGCGCCACCACTGCCCTGCTTGACCAACCGGACCCGTGCACGGCGACATCGACAGCTTGCATGGCCCGACCCACTGGCTCGTCAGCTTGGGGAGACGCCCTTCTTCTGCTCGGGGCAGTAGACCCATACGGGCGGCACCCGGGCAAAGTCCTTCCCCGGCAGCGGAGTCGTAGGCCCTCTTCTGGCGCATCCCTGCGCCCATGAGGGCCTGCCTGGTCACCTTATGCACCAACCGGAGCCGCCTCCCGTAGACTGTAGAGGTACTCCAGGCCAGCCTCACCTTCCAGCTCCGGTTCAGGAGGAGGCCCGAACACCAGGTCGACGGGGGTGCGGAGTTCGTGCGAACATGAGAACAGCCGGGTGCATTTGGTGGACTCCTGCACTGCAGTCCGCACGCCCACAGGACCAATGGCAGGTGGCAGTCCCAGTCCCGTTGCTGCCTGCTAGCCAGGATCGATAGCTGAGTGGCTAGTGTACGGTTGAACCGTTCGACCAGCCCATCACTCTGAGGGTGCAACGGTGTAGTCCGCGTTTTCTTGACCCCGAGCCGCTGGCAGACTTCCCTCAACACCTCCACTTCGAAGTTCCGGCCCTGGTCGCTGTGCAGCTCCTCAGGTACTCCGCAGTGCGCGAACATTTCATTGATCAGGTACTCCGCCGTGGTAGCAGCCGTCTGGTCGGGGACCGCGTATGCCTCTGGCCACTTCGTGAAATAGTCCATGGCTACGAGGACATAGCGGTTGCCTTGGTCCGTCATCGAAAGGGCCCAAAATGTCCACCCCTACCGCTCCATGGGGGCCCCACCCTGGTACTGCTGCAAGGGGGCATGAGACCGCCGGATCGACCCTTTCCTGGCGGTGCAGGTGTCGCACCGGTGCACGTATAGTTCCACTGCCTGGGAACATCCTGGCCAGTAGAACCGGCTTCGGAGCTGGTGGAGGGTCTTGGCTACCCCGAAATGTCCTGCCCCCACCGACCCGTGCACGAGCTGGAGGACCTTGGGTCGGAGTTGGTGGGGCACCAGCAGCTGGAGGATTACCCGCTGGCCACAGGGGACTGCCAGCGTCGGTACAGCAGGCCATCCCGGCTGGTGATGCTGGCCCACTGGGAGTAGAGAGCCTTGGTCTCCGTGTCCAAGACGGCCACGTCCCTCCACTCCGGTCATTTCCCTGCCGCTTCCCATCCCAGGACCCGCGAGAGAACGGGGTCCTGGCTCTGCTCGGCTCGGAGTTGAGTGGGGTCAGTGATCTCCCATCGTCGTCGAGCCCCGGCTGGTCTGCACGGCTGCCACCACTGGGTTAGTGGGGTTCCGGTCCTCCACCCGCTGGCAGTAGCGGCACTCGCCCCCCTCACAGGGCCGTCGGGACAGGGCGTCTGCATTGGTGTGGAGGTGGCCAGCCTGGTGTTGGATTTCAAAGTCATAGTCCTGTAGGGCCTCCAGCCATCGTGCTAGTTGCCCCTCTGGCTCCTTAAAGTTCAACAGCCAGGTGAGGGAGGCATGGTCGGTGCGCAGTAGGAACCTCCTCCCGTAGAGGTACGGCCGGAACTGGCGAAGGCCACAGACGACAGCCAACAGTTCTCTGCGCGTGACGCAGTAGTTCCGCTCTGGTCGGCTGAGGGAACGGCTGTAATAGGCGACCACCTGCTCCCCGTTTTCTCCCTCCTGGGACAAGACCGCCCCAAGCCCTTCGTTGCTGGCATCGGTGTCCACCCGGAAGGGTCGGTTGGGGTCGGGGTAGGCCAGCACGGGGGCCCCCACCAACGCTGACCGGAGCCTGGCGAAGGCAGCAGCACAGTCCTCTCCCCACCGGAACTCCTGGCCCTTCTGCGTCAGCCGATGCAGAGGGCTGGCGATGGTGGCAAAGGCTTTCACGAACCGGTAGTAGGAAGCGAGACCCAGAAAGCTCCGCAGTTCTCCGACATTTCGAGGACCGGCTAGTTCTTGACTGCCTCCACCTTGGCGGGGTCGGTGGACACCCCAGCTGCACTGACGACATGCCCTAAAAAGGACGTTTCTCTCCGCAACAGATGGCACTTCTTCGGGTGGAGGCGTAGCCCGGCCTGGCGAATGGCACGGAAAACGTCCCTTAGGTTCACCCAGGCATTCTCGAAACTGGTGGCATGCACCAGGAGGTCGTCTAGGTAGACGAGGCAGCAGCTCCGGGGGATGTCGGCAAGGACCTTCTCCATCAGACGCTCGAACGTAGCTGGTGCGTTGCAGAGCCCAAATGGCATCACCCTGAACTGCCAAAGCCCCTGGCTGATGGAGAACGCGGTCTTGGGTCGGGCCTCCGGTTCCAGTTCCACCTGCCAATAGCCACTGCGGAGATCCAGGGAGCTGAACCAGCTGGACCCAGCGATGTGGTCGAGTGCTTCATCGACCCAGGGCAGGGGATAGGAGTCCTTGCGGGTAGCTGCGTTGAGGAGTCGGTAATCAACGCAGAACCACCAGCTGTCGTCCTTCTTCTTGACTAGGACAGCGGGTGCGGCCCACGGGCTACTGGAGGATTTGATGACGCCCGCCTCCGCCATCTCTTGGATCTTCTGTTCTGCCGCAGTTCGTTTGGCCAGGGGTAAACGGCGGGGACGAAGGCGTATAGGCTTTGCTTCGCCGGTGTCGATGCCGTGCTGCACCAAGTTTGTGTGCGTGCAGTCCTCGTCCTTAGCTGCGAAGATGTCGGCGAACTGCTCCAGCAGCTCCCGGAGCTTCAGCTCTTGCCCCGCCTCCAGGCCTACGCAACTTCTCCGGCACAGGTCATCGAGGGCTTGCCTGGTCTCGTTGGACAGCGGCTGGGCTGCCTGAGGGGTTGTGGCGGCCCCCCTGGCTGGCGGTGAAGTGTCGGCCACCCTGACCCCTCCTTCGCGGCTGGGCTGGAGAGCTATGGCTTCGGATCCCAGGAAAAGTGTGGCTCTGGGAATATCCACCACAGCATCCCACCGGGCTAGCAGATCCAGCCCGATGATGCAGGGGTCTTGAATGTTGGCCAGCCAGAACTGGTGTTCGATGGTACGGTTAGCAACATCCACTCGGACAGCCCCTTTGCCTTGCATCTGGGTGCTTTTCGCCGGTCACTGTGGTGATGCGGAGCTCGTGGATTTCGAGCCCCTGCACTGGGTGGCGTCCCTGGCTGGATCAGCGAGATCGTGGACCCTGTGTCGACCAGGGCTCGGCATGGAGTGCCATTAAGGAGCAGTTCAGGTACAGCCTGCTCTGCTGCCCAGGCGCCCCAGGCGTGAGGCTGTGACTTGCATCGGGGGAGGGGTTGGATGTGGATGGCAGTCCTCCCACAGCCACGCTGTCCTAATTTAACGGGCGGTGGGGGGCTTGGGGTCTTTTGAGCCGGGGCTGGGCAGCAGTGTGCTACGTGGCCTGGCTCTCCGCACCGGTAGCACCCCTCCGTGGCCCGCCAGGAGGCCCTCCTTGCCCCCCTCCATGGTCGTGGAGATGCTATGGTGGCTTGGCGGGACAGTTCCTCATCCTTGCTCCCCCCAACAGTCGCTTGACATGCTGTGCACTTTATGCCGGGGGGCTGGCTTCCCTTGCGAAGCACGTGCTCGGCTCGTTCAGCTTCTTTCAGGGCTGCTGTCAGAGTCCTTGGGGCGAGCAAGCGGATGTGTTCCCGCAAGCGTTCGGGCTGTAGCCCCCTGACGAAGGCTTGGAGCGCTAGTTCGCTCTGTATGTCGGCGGGGAAAGTGGGGTACTCACGCCGTGCGTAGGACTGGAGGTCCGCTGCATACGCACCTAGGGTTTCTCCTTCTTTCGTCCGGCGGCTGACCAGCTTGTCCCGGGCTTCGTCCACGTGGGCCTGGTGACCGAACCGGCTCTTCATTGCCCCCTCCATGGCCAGCCAGTTCAGCCTGTCCTCCGGCTGAAGGTCCGTGAGGATTTGTAGGGCCCTCCCTTCCAAGGCGAGCGCCACCTGGACTGCAGTTTCCTCTGCCAACCACCCATTCAGCTGAGCTGCTAGCTGCACCTGGATGAGGTACCTCTCAGGGGGCTCTTCCCCATTGTAGTGGGGTAGCTTCATCGAAGCTCGGCGCACACCCTCTGACGGGGCTGGCCGTGGAATGGAATTTGCTCTGGCCCCCAGAGACTCCCTGGGCAGCAGCGTGCTAGCTGTGGGTGGTGGCCTATTGGCGGCGTCGAAGGAGGGGGAAGCCAGCGGCTGGAATGGGCGATGTAGCGACACATGGATGGCTGTAATTCCCTGCCGCTAGTCGTGGTTCACTAGCGCCATCAGTTGACTTGGGACCATCTATGCTCGAGTGCTTCCTCCCATCAGCTGTATTCAGGCATCTCTTCGGACTTGCTCCCTCTTTGGCTTGCAGTCGAGTGATGAGCTCGTCGATTTCCCTCAATGTGGCGGCCATTTTGAATCCCACTTCTGACACCAATGTAACAAGATGGAGTTTGAGGAGAAACTCAAGGACCACACTAGAACAAATAGTCTTTATAAAGACTGCTCCTGTGTCCTGCACACTGCACAAGCAAAGGAGAGTGCTTTTTATTAACAAAGGAACAGGCACAGCCACCAAGTCAGTTCAGTTACACAATGTACAAGCGACCGACCGTCCTCTTTGGCTACTACGTTTCGGTCAGGTTGCCTAACGCTTAACAATGGCTAATTTGCTCAAGAAACCAACAACACTAACGGTGTTTGTAACTAAATAATCACAACAGTTATTTACATATTTAAATGACACAATGAACACAAAATGTAAGGCAACTATTTACAGAAGTGCATGCTGGGTATCCCTGCTTGCGCTTAGCCCAGCACGCTACAATACCTTCCATACCAGACAATGTTATTTAGATACGGATTGGACGGACCGAAGATAAATTTCTCTTCCCAATACCCAAGGAAAAGACATGCGTAATTGGGAGCAAAACTTGCACCCATTGCTGTGCCACGTTTTTGTCGAAACAATTTATCCTGGAATAGGAATACATTGTTGTTAAGAGTCCACTCAATTAACGACAAAAGAAATTCATTTGGAGGAGAAACATCGATTCGACTATTTAAAAAATGATTCACAGCTTCTAGGCCTTCTGCATGCTTGATATTGATATACAAAGATGTGACATCCATAGTTACCATAAAGGCATCGCCAACATTTTTAATTTCTGCAATCTTGGTGAGGACGCGTGTAGTATCTTGAATATAAGATGGCAAAACATTAACAAACGGTTTAATAAAATGGTCAATATATTGAGACACAGGCTCAGAAATAGAGTCGATGCCACTAATAATGTATCTTCTCTACATATACTTTTTTGGCTGGGACTATATAAATGTATTTATCTAGTGAATGTTAACTTCTTTGATGTTGAAGTCTTTTTGTTTCTAATGTATGTATATTGGCTTACTGTTATTGGCACTTTTTAAATTTGTTTGGAGCTTACGTGGCAGCTCCTGTGCACTGAGAAGATCATGTGCTAGGCCTGGCAGCCTCCCACGGCCAGCCTATTTCTACCTGTCGGATCAAGTGTGTGTTAGACCTTGATGAAGACCTAGTGTCGAAACGCGTTGGTCTGTCTTGTTCCTCTGAACTGACGCGGTTCAAACACTTGTCGCCAAGTCTTCTAATCCCAACATGCAACGGTACGCCAGGGAATTCCCAAAATGAAGACATGGTGACAAGTGTTTGAACCGCGCTGCTTTGGAGGAAGTTTTTGCTCATATCTCCGCACAGAAGGCATCTACTGGCGTGTACTCGCAGCTGAGTCTAGCTGTCTTAGCTAGGAAGGTATGTGCGTTTGATTTGTTACTATCCGAAGAGTTGGGGAAATGTTACAGATGTAGAGCGAAAAAGTATGCCTGAAGTGAATGGATCAAGCAGTGTCTCTGTGGGTATACATTGAAAGTCAGATTTATAAATATCAACCCACAGAGATACGCAGGGTCTAATTTGAACTGTGTTCTGGATCCCACTTTAGATCTTTCTAGAGCCACATCTGGAACATTCAGTAAATCTGCAGAGACTATACATGCTTTTCTCCAGGCGTATGGGGTGATTGATGCAGGGAGATATAGAAATCCGGTTTCTAGACAGAATTCATTTTTCTCTTCAGCACACCACTCATATTCCAGGATAGATTACTTCTTGCTGGACAAGAAGCTCCTCTCCCTGCTCAGGTCTAGTGAATATGAGAGCATTGTGATTTCTGACCATAGCCCAGTAACAATGGAGCTTTGCTTTCCAAATATTGAGCCCCCACAACGCACCTGGCGACCTAACCCATGTCTTTTGTCTGATGAAGATTTTGTTAGCTTCCTATCTGCTCAAATCGACTTTTTTCTAGAAACAAATCAGTCACCAGATACAAGCCATTGTATCCTTTGGGAATCAATGAAAGCTTATTTACGCGGCCAGATCATATCCTATAATGTAAGTATGAACAGAAGACGGTCAGTACGCCTTAATGAGCTCATCTCTTTGATAAAGGATGTCGATCACAGAAATTCAGAGGCTCCAACTGCCGATCTCAGTAGGGAGAGAATATGTTTGCCAACAGAATTTGACACCCTCTCATCTGGAGCAGCTGAGGAGCTTCATCTTAAATCTCGTCAAGAGTTTTATGAGCATGGAGAACGGGCTAGCAAACTGCTATGCCATCAGCCAAGACAATCCGCTGAGGCCGGATTTATTGTGGAGATTAACACTCCAGACGGGATAACCACGGATCAAAAAGGCATAAATGAACAATTCAGAAAATTTATGAGGACCTTTACGCCACTGAAAATTGCAATAATACGAAGATAGCCCAGTTCTTCAATAGTCTCGAAATACCGACAGTAGGCCAACAGAATGGGACAGATCTTGATAGCAGCATCTCAGCAGCCGAAATTGATCGGGCAATTAAACGAATGAAGAGCGGTAAAGCTCCAGGGCCGGACGGCTTCAGATTGAGTTTTTTAAAAAATTCTCGGGCAAACTAATCCCCCTACTTAAGAATGTGTATGCTCACGCACTTGAGCGTGGGACACTCCCCCCTACAATGAACCAGGCCACCATTTCAGTTCTTCTTAAGAAGGGAAAGGACCCTCTGACATGTGAATCATTTCGGCCTGTGAGCCTACTCTGCTGTGATTACAAGATCTTAACCAAGGTTCTGGCTAGTAGATTGGAGTCTGTTATGCATAAAGTGATACATCTAGATCAGACTGGTTTTATTACAGGGTGGCAGCTTTTTGGTAATATACGCAGGCTTTTTAACGTTCTTTATTCTCCGGAAAAAGCACCGACAGCAGAGGTTTTGCTCTCCCTCGATGCCCACAAAGTATTCGACCGGATTGAGTATGAGTATCTTTTTGCAACTCTGGAGAGGTTCGGTTTTGGACCAGTTTTTTGCTCCTGGGTAAGGGTCCTGTATGCTTCACCACTGGCTTTGGTCCGTACTAATAAAACAATCTCTAATTATTTTCCTATATGAGGGGGGACCAGACAAGACTGTCCCCTGGCCCGCTCCTGTTTAACCTTGCCATCGTACCGCTTGCGGTTGCATCAAGGAGTGCGGAGGGGCTCAAGGGTATTGATGGGGGGGTCAAACTCACAAGCTGTCTCTATATGCGGATGACCTGATACTCTATTTGTCCGACCCATCTTTCTCTATCCTTAAGGCATTAGAAATTATCTCTAGCTTTGGTAAGATCTCAGGCTATAAAATCAACCTTCCTATGAGCTTACTCTTTCCTGTTAATGACCAGGCTGGACAGATGTCCTTTGAGGCATATTCATTAATAGAAACTTGTGACACTTTTACATATCTTAGCATATCAGTGACCCATAAATACAGTGCTTTATTCAAATAAAATTTTAAACCAGCCCTAGAGAGGGCCAAGCAGGACCTTGTCCGTTGGTCAGCATTGCCTATATCGCTTGCTGGCAGGGTCAATTCTGTCAAGATGACAATTATGCCCAGGTTCTTATTCTTGTTTCATACAGTGCCTGTTTATATCCCAAAGTCTTTTTTTAAAGAATTAGATAAATCCATATCCGTCTTTGTCTGGAAAAAGATCAGTCCACGGATAAGAAGGGCGCATCTTGAGAAACAGAAAGAGGCTGGAGGTTTAGCACTGCCAAACTTTCTACAATATTATTGGGCAGCCAATATTTATAAACTGACATACTTGGTCACTGCATCTTATGAGGAGGATGGACCTGTATGGGTCGAAATTGAACAACATTCCACCCTTCCTGTGTCCCTTCCTTCTTTAGTATGTGCGCCACGACCACTCAGTAAACAGCGCCTTACAAACAATCCCATTGTGAGTGGCTCACTACGAATATGGTCTCAATTTAGGGCCCACTTCAAACATAGACAGGCTATACCCTCTCTCCCAATCTCGGCTAATGCACTCTTTCCGCCCTCACTCATGGATACAGCGTTTAAGTTGTGGTTCAGGAATGGTCTGAAAAGGGTGAAGGATCTTTTTAAGGATGGTGTGTTTATGTCTTTTGAGCAGCTTGTAAGTGAGTATAATATTCCCAGCTCACATTTATTTAGATATTGGCAGGTGTCGCCTTTGTTCGGAAGTATTTTCCTTCCTTTCCGTTACTCCCGCCTAATGACTGGATGGATGAGTGGTTGGATGGAGATCCAGATCAAAGTGGGGCAGTGAGCAGATTGTATGAAGGTATTCAAACGATCACCTCTCCATCACTTAATAATATTAAGGCAGCGTGGGAGGAGGAACTGGGATTTGAGATCTTAGGTGGCTCCTGGCAAAAGTGCAATTAAGAGAATACATTCAAGTTCAATTTGTATCAGACATGGTTTGCTCCAGTTTAAAGTGCTCCATAGGCTTCGTTTGTCTAAAAGTAGACTTGCCAGGATATATCCGGATGTGGATCCGACCTGCTCCCGATGCTGTCAGGCTCCGGCCACCCTCCATCATATGTTTTGGGCATACCCAAAGTTGGTACAGTTTTGGTCTTTAATTTTTGACACATTTTCTTATAACTGTGATAAGGAGATTAGCCCTGCTCCTGAAATTGCGTTATTTGGTGTGATCCCTGCTGAGGTGGCGATATCTGGTGCACAATCGGATGCCATTGCCTTTTCATCCCTATTGGCCAGGCGCCTTATTTTGTTTAATTGGAAGTCAGTTATGCCTCCCATGCACAGGCGCTGGGTTGGGGATGTAATGACGCATTTAAAACTTTAGAAGTTGAAACACTCTATCAGGTGATCAACCCAGAGTTTTTATAAGGTCTGGCAGGCATTTTTGAATCACTTTAACTTGGAATCCCGGCTAGAGACACTGAGACTACTACTTAATTGACCACAATCTCTGTAACATGTTAGAATTTGTGTTCTTTTGTTTTGTATGTATATATATTTTCTTTTATGTAGACTGTATGCTTATGTCAACATTGTTGCTTTATTTTATGTATCTTGTGAATGCTGTCTGTGGCTCTGTTGATTGTATTGTATGTGTTTACAGTTTAAAAAAAGCCAATAAAAATATTTGAATAAAAAAGTTTAATAATCTATCACAGTTATAGAAATGTAATATTTGGCTCACGTTTTGTTGTTGGAAAAAACACCACAAAATAATTTCATTGCTAAAATACCAACTAATTCTTGAAATCAAATGCGTATGCAGTAATGCTTCTCCTTAGCCCCAAGTGCCAAGCTTTGTGAATGTTGTAATCTATTTTACCGTATCTGAATGATTATTTTTCTTTCTCCTGTGTTGATTCACAGGAATGTGTTACTCAACTGAATATGAGGGAACTACTATCGGTTGGCATGGCTGGCCCAATGTGAATTTCAAGTTGGTGGATCTTCTCCAGAAAGAGCATGCAGAGCTCTACGGAGGTGCTCAGGTTGTCACTGTGGGAAGCTGTGGACTTCACACCCTCCACAATGCTTTAAAGGCAGGCTTTACTATATGGCAGTTGGAAAAACTTCTGTGAGCCATGCACTTCCTCTTTCATAATGTTCCTGCCAGGAGAGAAGACTTCACTAGCCTTACAAGGTCCTCCTGCTTTCCCTTACCATTTTGTGGCCACAGATGGGTTGAAAACGTTCCTGTGGCAGAGAGAGCAGTTGAAGTTTGGCCAGTGATTAAGATGTATGTGGATGCTGCAGAGAAAAAGAGGGTCCCAGTCCCCTGGACAGCCTCATATGACACCATAGTAGCAGCATAAAAGGATCCTTTCATTATTGCAAAACTCCAAGTTCTTTCTGGCAATTGCAAGGACTTTCAACCCCTTCTTGACGAAGTTCCAAACCAATGAGCCAGTGTTGCCCTTCTTGGTCAAAGATTTGACTGAGCTGCTGATGGTAATGATCACTGTAAATATTTTATAGAATTGATTGCATTTGATTAATCTGTATGTAAATAGCTTGATTACTAACTGCTTGTTTTGCCATTTTAAGAGTTTACTGAGGCGGTTTGTTCAACAAGAGCTCCTCCAGGACCTCACACCCCTGCAGCTGATCAAAATAGAACTAACGGATGAAAAGTACTTGGTCTCCCGTAAGAGTGTAGACATAGCCCCGGGTGCTGAATCTGCTATCAAGGTAATTTTGATATACTACTTTTTTTCTCAGAGATGCACATGTGTTTTGGGTTGCCTGCGCAATGAACCAGGATGTATGTTGAAAAATTAACTTTTGTCATTTAGTAGTACTACTACTGCTACTACTATGTTTAGGCTGCTACTAATAATAATAGTAAGAAGCAGAAGAAGAAGAAAAAGAAATAGGGATAAAAAAGAAAAACAGATTATTTTCCAAAGCATTTTCAGTGAACATTCATGAATGTTCCTCATTTGTTAGGAACTTCAGAGCAAACCAGGATGCAAGGTTGGTGAGCTTTCTGTGCTCACCTTCAGGCGAGAATGTTTGCAGGGCCTGGTTAAGGTGGTAATGAAGCTACAGGAGAAAAGCCCCCTGAAATTCCCAGTGGTCAGGCAGATTGCATGTTTGGATCCTACAAAGATGCACAGAGATCCTGATTGGTGCATCAGACAGATGAAGAGCATAGTGCAAACATCCCTCCAGGGCAAGCAGCTGGCAGGTGGCATTCCAGCTGGTAAGAAAATATTGTACAGGGACAGTCAAAGTGCATAGGTTATTCAGATTGATTAAAGTCGTGTGTGAGAAGTCTCATTAGCAAGATGGTTTTCTGCATTCTCCTCTCAACAGTGAAGAAGTGTCAATGCTTTATCAAATGAATAAGTTCTGAAAAAGTCTTACACATTCCTAGCTCTATGTAGATGTTATAACATTATGCTGTGATATATGTATGGTCAAATGGGTGACTACTGAATTTCTGACCTATTAATTACCTTAATTTCTGTGTCAATGTTGTAGGTGATGTGATCATTCAGCAGTTCACGTCATTGCTGTCTGTTGAGGGCAGAGATGAACGCTTCCGCTCTTTTCAGCCTTTGAAGCAGCGTGTGGATGTGTTTCTACACTCAACGCTCAGCACATCTGACACTGACCTGTTAAGGTTCTGCCAGAGCCTTTTACTGCTGTTGCATGGACAAGCCACCATGGAGAGAGGCTTCTCCATAAACAAGGAGGTGGAAACATGTAAACTTCTAGGTGAATCCTTGGAGGCACTGAGGTTAATATGTGACAATGTCAGTAGCTGTGGTGGTATCCTCAAGGTGCCTTTAACCAAGGACCTGCTGGCCTCTGTGGCCTCAGCAAGGTCCCAGTACAGGCTATACCTTAAGCAAGAATGCAAAAAGAAGGAGAGTGCTGCTCAGACACTGAAGAGGAAGGCCGGAGAGGAAGAACTAGAGGAGCTCAGACAGCAGCGCAGAGCCCTGGACGATGTCTGTGCCATCCTTGAAAATGATGCCAACAAGTTGGCCGAGGAGGCAGAGGGGAAGGCTGGGTCAAAAATGTCCCAGCTTAGCACTAAATCCAATACACTCAGAAGCAGATACAAAGAGAAAAAAGAGGAACTGATCAAAATGGACAAAACTATTGAAGAAAAGGCCATGCAATTAAGACACTTGCCATAAAATTATTTTGCTCATGAGTTCATATTAGGCCTATAGCCCAGGTTTATGTTAAAATCAAATAATAGAAGTTCACCAGTTCATGTAGTGGATGCCAGTTTCTGAAGTGATATCAGCAACAGTTAATATAGCAGATGCCAGTTTGTAATGCATCAACAGTTCAAGCAGTGAATGCCAGCCAGTGTGCTGGTACTCTTCTTGTCATTGCACATTTTATGTAGTTTGTTTTATTTTTATTCAGGAAGTGTAATAAATGCATGCAATATGTGGTCAACATCAGCAAGTCTCTAAATCTATTCTGTTGTGTATGGTGTTATGTATGTCAAAGTCTGCGTCAACGTTAATAAGGTCGCTGATTAACACTAGCAACTCAGTGTCGTGATGGTTTTTAAAAAAAAAATCCAAGGTAGTAAAAAAGGTATTAAAAGGTATTAAATTTAACTTAAGGATGGCTGTATATACCCTGAATTTACTAAATTTCAACGTTTCTTACGTCTAAGCAGCTCTGCAACACCGGTTTGCATTACTTCTCTGTAATATTTCTTAATGAAAGCATTAAAATAGTACTGTATCAATACAAAGTCATATAGTTTTTTCTTTTTTTTTTTTTTTTACTCTTCCCGCACCTTGGGCGCCTGTAGTGCCCCCAGCATTTGCCTACACTGCCTATGCCAAGGGCCGGCTCTGGGCAGTTGAGTCATTTCCTGACACTTGCTAGTCAAACCCATTCATTCATCATGAGTTAATTTCTTCAGTAATCTGCATATGAATGATGTCTCCTATTAAAATAAAGTAAAAAAAAAAAAAAAATTGGGTATCCTAAATTTTTGAGAGTCACACTCATTTTTCTTGGAGTTTCTTTTAAATTGTCTTGTGAACAGCTTACGATTCTTTGTGAATACGGCCCCAGAAACTTAAATATACAAGATGACAGTAATAAAATGGCAAAAAGTCAGCGCAGGAGCACAACAGGAGAGGTGAAGCACAAGACAATAATTAAATGATAAGAACCAATAAAGGAAATTAAAGAGAAACTGACAAGGATTGCTGGATTGCAAGGGGAAAACAAGAAAGACTCAGGACACGACAGAGTAGATAGCTTGTTTAAAATTTCTTGCAAAGTGATGAGCCTTTACCATTCATTGCTGGTAAACAAGTTGGTCTTTTGTAGATGCCATGTGTACACCAAAATATGATAAATAGCATCACAAGTTCTACACCTGTGCATCTGGTGTTTTATCATTCTAATGATTTCCAAGTCTTATATCTACCGTGCCAAATTTTTTTAAATGTGCTGCAGGCATCAAATTCAGAAAGAGCAAGTATTTTCAAAAAAGTAATTAAGCTGATAAGGTGAAATATTAAATTATTCTGTCTTGCACTGCTTTCAAATCACTGCTTTCTTTTTCTAATTGCATTTCCTATAAGTCAATTCCACGGTAACTGACGTAACATTTAGAACAACTTTAACTTCGTTACTCTGTAATTACATGGTGGATCACTACAAAATATCATAGGGATTCAAACATTTGTTGGTGCTTGAGAACCCATGTAATAGATTTTATTTTGCGTATTGCACTATCCCACAGTTTGTCATTTTACAGGGTAACTGACGTAACATGAAAAAATACCTCAACTTTTACATGCTTTTTTAAATTGAAGATTTCTCTGAATTTTTTCCGTTCAATCATCTTAGTCTCTCTGTCAGAAGAAGGTTGACAGTCACTTCTGCAGCAATCAGAATGAAGAAAGTGTTTATGTTGGCTGAATTATATTTTCTGAGTCAAAAAGTAGGGTAACTGACGTAACATTGTTCGGTAACTGACGTAACATGTCTGGGACTAAATGAGAAAACTGAGCTTAGTTGACTTTTCAGTGGCATATAATTCTGAGAAAGGAGTGCAAGCATGTTTCACTCACAAAAAAAACATGTTTTCAGTGCAGAAAGAAGTTCAATTCTATAGAAGTCTATGAGAAAATGACCCTACTTTCTCCACATGATTTATTATTTAAATAATAATTTTCCACATTACTTTATTGTATCTATCGCAAGTTTCAAGTCTCCTTCATGATGTTCATTTTTGTAAATTATGGTCCTACATTGACTAGAATAAAGGATAAAGCCAGAATATGCTTTAGGGGCGTGGCTATCCTCTGGTCCTTGTCTGACATGGTCAGATCCACACGTAGATCCACCCCTCGCTCCTCCCTGTATATTCAATTCACGCTCTAGTCCAATTGGTATCACATCCGTTTTCAAAATGACAAAATGGCACAATTCAAATTGTCAAAATCGAGGCTTCCTAAATGGTATGCTGAAACCAATGGGTGACGTCACGGTTGCTTCGTCCATCTTTTTATACAATCTATGGTACTAATAGCAGTAAATTATTGCAAAACAAAAATTATTCAAAACACATGACAAAAAAAATTTGCCCGAGTTATCATTTTGCATGGAATTTACCAAATACTGTTGAAACTTTTTGGAAGATGGGGTTCTATATATAAAAAAGAAAATAAAATCAAAGGGCAAAAATCAAAATCATATTGCACAAAAAACACTTTCTGGCCACATCGTTTCTGGTATTTTCCACCTCAATCACCAACTTTTTCTGGTTTTATTGCATTTTATCTGCAAGCCAGCGAAGTGATGGGATCCATAGGGATGTTACAACATTGGTTGCTGCGTTTCACTTACCTTTCACTTTTCTTTATTTTGACACTTTTATTTGTAAATGCATTGCTCTTTTAAAGGACATCATTTTTGACAGCTATAATTAAATGTGTAATGAATATTGAACAGTTTTGGAAAAGGAACTAACCTGAGATCAATATATCATGTCCATGCACTTCACAAGAATTTACTCTCTCCCAAGAGAACCTCTCCCTCTATCCATCCATGTGTATGAGTCCCAGCAGCCCAAAGAGTCCCAGCAGCCCAAAAGAGCTGCATAGATATTACATTTTTCTGAAATAAACAATTTTCCTATCAAAAATGGGGTGAAGAGGCAGATGAGAGAACACCCCTGCTACCTCTGAGTCAGCCATAGTTACTGCATCTCATGCACATTACACAGCTCTGTATCTTTTTAGGACTGTCCATTACTCTGTAAATTAGCAATGAAAAGACATAGCATTTTGAAACATTTCTACCACAACAATAGCACTCATAAATCCTTGTCCCCCCTCAAATAAAGATGTGTTCGCAACATGTGCAAATTTTGTTTGTTTAGGTAATTGTTCATGGTGATTTGAAAATTGAACATAATTAGGAAGTGTTTCCACAAAGTGTTTCTTTTGCTGTATATCTGACTCCAGTATAGAGAAGTCAAACTGGCATTTCACTGAAAAATGTAAAATCTTGTGGTTAACTGTATCAGGTAGTAAGAAAAAAGAAAAAGAACCCCCCCCCCCAAATTTCCAGTTGTGTAAGAAGCTCATATGAAGTGAGCTGAAATAACAGCAGCAATCAGCATTCTTCAACTGTCCTAATACATATTGACTCACTTCCTAGGACAACAGTGGAGCAGGGTCAGTATAAAGTCTACTTTCCATCCCTCTTCATTATATGGTGCCATTGATGTGCTCAATGGGACTTCAGACAAGACTCAGATATACGCTGCCTTGTCCATGTATGAGGTTACAGTCTTGGATTAAACCATCTACAAAGAAAATTCCAAAGTTTCTGAAAAACTGGACCTCTTGACTCTCCTCAAAATTGTATCATCAGTACTGTTTGCAAAATACACTAGTGTTTTGCATTGTCTCCTCCTCCAATCAGATCCAATAGAGTAAATCACCTGCATCTTTCAATTTCACTAACACTTAAGTGACCAGTTGTGCCTGGGCTCCTTCTTCATTTTGTCTGAATATAATCTGTTATCAAAGACCAAAACCTCCCAACCCTCTATAACTTCCCAGTGTAAAATCTGAGTGTCTCATTTTCTTTCAGGAGTGAGGGTATGCTTTTCTGTCTTAGTGCTGCTGCTTTGCAGTTTTTGATCTGAACTCGAGCGTTTCCAAGATTTCCAAGTACCAATTTCTGAAAATCCCAACAAAAAGCAGATGTATTGCAAGAAGAGCCGGAATCAAAAAGATACCATCGTTCTCTCATAAATATGTCCTCACTAAAATTAAATGTGGTTGTAAAAATAGCACACCAAAACCAGAGAGTGTCATTTGCCAAGCCACAGTTGGCAATGAGGCATTAAAGCCTTCAAAATTGCAGATACTTTTGGGTACTTTGCCAATGCACTGAAAAGATAAATCTGATTACTTTTTAAAAGGAAGGGAGATCTGCTGGGCAATCAAATAAAGTACATAAAAATAGCTCAATAGACAATCAATGCAGGCATCAAACATTCTCTTCCACGATATTTCCACATCAGGCTGATATAGATCTGATACAGATTTAAGTACTTTAACAAATAAGGGCATCAATCTGGTTTGCAAAACAAGATGGTGGATGTTTGAATCCATATCTGTTGAAGTTTTGGTTTGCTTGCAGTGGGGAAAATGTAAATCTTGGAGAGATTGCAATTAAAATACAACTGTTGTCCCACTCAACTTATTTTCATATACCAGGTGCCTCCTCGCTACTAAGACTAACTATAGGAATAGGATAGCCTCTGAAAACACTCTGAGTCCCTGTCATCAGTTTCTGCTTGCTTTGACCAAATAGTTGCGAGAAAACAGGCACAAAGATCCTTTTTGAGCAATTAGAATGTAATTTTTGTTAAATTGAATTACTAAAGCTAATACTCTCCATCTACTATCGCTTTCCTCTGCTCTTTTACACACACACACACACACACACACACACATGCACGCACGCTTACATACACACGCGCACGCACAAACACACAAGACATTATGCTGATCAGAAAAGACATTAAAAATAATGACAGGAAACAAAAAATAACAAAGCTTGATGGAAATAATTTTGCCATTTGTAAAGTTCTGTCGAGTCTCTCTAAACATTTTGTTTGTTCAATGTTATTTGCTGGGAGGGGTTGGGATGCCATGGACAATAAATTACTGGTCCCTTCCACAAAAAAAAGTTCGCAGAAACCCTGGGCTTGGCCATGTGAATAATTATGCCTCAAGACCCTTTTTGTGAATTTGATTAAATTTAATGCATAGTTAGGTTGAAATTATTAGGTTTGATCCAGTTAAAGGCATTCAAAAATACTATGGCATCTTTGAATTGTCCAGATTGAAGACCAAGCAATAAGTAACATTCTGAACCACATAGAGTGGCCTAATGGGACAGACTGATCAAGAGGCCAGGGCCCAGTTGTTCAAAGCTTTAACTTTAACCGGTGATTAAGTTTAAACCACAGTAAGTATATCTCTGAATGAAAGCACAGATGTTTGTATGTTTTTGATGCATTTTGTAGGTTTCCCCTTGATTAGTTTAAGTAGTGAAGACCATTCGCGAGAATCTTATTTAGAGAGTGGTCATAGTGTCAGGTGTTTAGCGCTAACCAGCCGTTAAATTAACAGAGATTTGAACAACCGGGCCCTGAAGAATGTTACAGATGAAACATAAATAGAGGATCTTACTTGAGTGGGCTGTTGCAACCGCTATTGTAATAACGGTCACTATTATAATAAGTTATTACAATAGCGGGCGCGAATGCATGGTAAACTCAACCACTATTGTAATAAATTATTACAATGGCGGGCGGAAATATTCCGCAAAATCAACCACTTTTGTAATAAATCATCACAATTGCGGGTGGGAATACATGGTAAACTCAACCACTATTGTAATAAGTTATTACAGTAGTGGGCGCGAATGCACAGTAAACTCAACCACTATTGTAATAAATTATTACAATAGCGGGTGCAAATGCATGGTAAACTCAACCACTATTGTAATAAATTCTTTTGTCTTGAAATTATCCTAAAAGAATAAAATATGACACACACTAGTATTTCATTTACATATTTATAAATTCATTTCTTTTCATATCCGTTCCAAAAATACATTTTGCCTATAATTGTACTAAATGGGTCACGGTATTGAATGTCACCTACAATTCTTATGCCCCCCCGTCCCAGGTCACAGTCTGTCCATCTATCCATCGGTCTGTCTTAGGCTACCCGTCCGTCTGCTTTGGCTATATATTTATATGGTTAAGTTCACAATGAAAATGTGACCAAACATTTTGACTGATTATGGTTTTGACCAGTTCTGGGGGCTGGGATTAATCTCCTTCCCTAAAAGTAAACTTACAGTGCCATTAACTACTAGTAGTTGTAGTAGTAGTTGTTGTGTTGTTGGTGTCATTATGGGCAGTTTCTGGAAGCTGTTGAAGCCATGGAAATTGGGAATAAATCTTATTTCTTTTTTCAAATATTTTGACCTTTGACCTATCTGAGAGCTGGGTTACTGGCCAAAGAATGCTTAATGCCCCTACTCTTTCCTCAATTTTGGTAAAAATTTCCTGAGATTGCACAGGAATGGCATCATAAGAGAGTTTTAAAGGAATCCGCCTTGCGAGAAGTGATTTGACCTATTTTCGCTGTTTAACGTTACCTTGAAATTTTGAAGTCGGGTCATTTTAGATATTCCTGGCCATAACTTGTAAACGGTGCATGATAGAACCATAGTTACTATTGAAGGCAAATGCTTTTTGTGTTGGCATAAATATTTCTGACGTAGCGGGAAGGATGGCATCATAATGACGTCATTGATATTTTGCAAAGGCTATAACATGTAAACGTCATGTAAACGGTGCAACATAAAGCCATGGTTATGACTGAAAATGAATAGGAACATGCTCTTTCGACTGGAACCAATATTTTTGACGTAGAGGGAAGGGTGATGTCAAAATAACATCATTGAGAATTTCCAATCGTTGTAACATCAAAACAGTGCAAGATAAAGCCATTGTTACTACTGAAGATGAATAGGACGTCATACTTGGTCTATTGACTGGCGCCAATATTTATGATGTAGCGCAAAGGATGACATCAAAATGACGCAATTGATATATTCCAAGGGCTATAACATGTAAACAGTGCAAGATAGAGCCATTGTTACTATTGTTAGTGTTACTATTGAGGGGCTATCAGTTGTAAACTGTGCACAAGAGAGGGCCAGAGTTACTATGAAAGACAAATGAAAAGTCGTAGATGCTCTTGCGTTTGACGCCGAAATATAAGACATAGACGTGTGGCGTCATAATGATGTCATCGACAGTCACATGACGCCGGGGGATGGGATCCATTGTGGCCATCGCCACAACATATTGTGTAGATTATTACAATAGCGGGCGCCAATGCACAGCAAACTCAACCACTATTGTAATAAGTTATTACAATAGCGGGCGTGAATGCACAGCAAGTTCAACCACTATTGTAATAAATTGTTAAACAGAGATGTTGAAGATCATTGTCAGAAAATTATTATCTTTCACGTCAATGACGAAGGAGGGAGGAATAACCGTCTGCGTCCACACTCAGTGTGAATGAAGTTTGCTTTCAATATACAGCTGCCGTTGCTAGCAAACTAGCAGGGATGAATCATCTTAAAGCTGAACTGTAATTATAGAAAAAGACTTTTACCTGGGTACTTCAAAAAGACTACCCAAAAGTAAAAACACTGGAGCACACTTTACAAGTCTGCACGTTTATTGAGGGGAATAGATGACTGACGTTTCGACTAGCGTCTTCCTCAGAATCATCTGAATTTCTATGTCTATTATTCTTTACTGTTGAGCACCTCTCCTCACTTTTGAAACTTGGCTGAAGTGCATTGGACTTTTGCATATTGACTGAACTGTAATTATTTTAACAGATTTATTCGTCATATCATTTGACTGGACAGGCCTTCCCGCAGACTCCAGCATAAAGCGATGCGAACCTTTACTGGCGATTCATTTGAAAGGGATGAAAAGTCCAGTACAAATGAAAATTGCCACGTCATTTGAGTGTAGTAATCTTTGAGAACTTTATATCACACGACAAATGTACGCAAAATGTTTAGTTTGGGCAGTGATTCTAATTATTAGACAGTGATTCTAATCTACAGGCCCAGTGATTCTTCTTATAACATTTATAATGTTATTTATAATTATTCACAATCTCAGGAAATTTTACCAAAAATTGAGGAAAGTAGGGACTTTAAGGACTGTCTGACCAGTAACCCAGCTCTCAGATAGGTCAAAGGTCAAAATATTTGAAAAAAGAAAATAAGATTCATTCCCAATTTCAATGGCTTCAACAGTTTCCAGAAACTGCCCATAATGACAACGACAACGACAACGACAACAAACAAACAACAACAAACTACTACTACTACTACTACTACTACTAGTTAATGGCACTGTAAGTTTACTTTTAGAGAAGGAGATTAATCCCAGGCCCCAGAACTGGTCAAAACCATAATCAGAAAAAATGTTTGGTCACATTTTCATTGTGAACTTGACCATATAAATATATAGCCAAAGCAGATGGACGTGTAGCCTAAGACAGACCGATGGATAGATGGACAGACTGTGACCTGGGACGGGGGGTGGATGGAGGAGGTTATAAGAATTGTAGGTGACATTCAGTACCGTGACTCATTTAGTACAATTATAGGCAAAATGCATTTCTGGAACGAATATGAAAAGAAATGAATTTATAAATATGTAATTAAAATAACAGTGTGTGTCATATTTTATTCTTTTAGGATAATTTCAAGACAAAAGAATTTATTTCAATAGTTTTGAGCTTACCGTGCATTCGCCCCCGCTATTGTAATAGTTTATTACAATAGTGGTTGAGTTTACCATGCATTCGCGCCTGCTATTGTAATAATTTATTACAATAGTGGTTGAGTTTCCTGTGCATTCACACCCGCTATTGTAATAACTTATTACAATAGTGGTTGAGTTTACCATGCATTCCCACCTGATATTCTAATAATTTATTACAATAGTGGTTGAGTTTACTGTGCATTTGCGCCCGCTATTGTAATAATTTATTACAACAGTAGTTGATTTTGCTGAATATTTCCGCCCGCTATCGTAATAATTTGTTACAGTAGTCGTTGAGTTTACCGTGCATTCGCGCCCGCTATTGTAATAACTTATTACAATAGTGACCGTTATTACAATAGTGGTTGCAACAGTGGGCGTGTCATATGAAAGTCATGAAACGAGTTGAGCAAATTTTGCATTTGTTGTGCGCTTTAGCGACCAACAAACCCAAAATTTACGAAGTGAGTTTCATAACTTTCTCATGGCGCGACCAAGAGTATAAGATTCTGTTTATCACATAACTTAATTGAATGATATAATGGAAAGCAAATGTAATTTCAGTTAGCGCCCATTGTATGTTGGCACTGTGCTAACTACATTGCCCGGCTCAGTCAGTCTCTGAGTCACAGAAATTTGCGGCTGAATGAGCAATGGTTTGTAAATTCAGTCAACTGAGTAGGCAACTGACTCACTAGCTAACAAACTAATGTTACATTATAGTTTTGAGAAAGTATTGCTTGCATGCTACATAGCGACGTAACGTGAACTTTCAGTCAGGTAAACTCATGTATTAAAATTGAACTAATTTATTGACATGTAGATGTAATGACATTTGAGTTTGGCGGAAGGTACTGCTCTGGAGATGCTCTCTACTATGCATAGCAAGAACATACTAAACAACAACAAAATTAGGTAGGGAGCAGAACTTAAGAATCCCCCCACTGTCAGACAGAGCAGAACCAAACAGGTGGAGGCTGGGGTGGAGGTGGCAAGCAAAACAAATTTCTCACCTTGTACGTGAGGCATCAGATTGAGCAGCAAAGGTGTTTGTGCTGATTGTGCTTAAATAGACCAACGTAATAGGTTCTTTGCTGTTGCCGCTCTGCGATTGGAGTACTATCGCTGAAGCAGACAACCACATAGGTGATGTAGAATGACCCAAGTTTCCTGCCTGAACTAGTTCCACTTATGAGTGGCGCTTAACTAGCTTGCCACAGCGCTGAACCATCCCGATTTGGCCATTTGACTAGGTATTAAGTTTGGCTAATTATACACAGAGTGACATAAGGCAAAGCGATTTTTTTCCCCACGCTCTCAGCCAATGAAATTTTTGCCAAAAAAAAAAAAAAGTCATGTCATGAGCTGGGCTATGGGAAAAGTACTGGAGTTATGTGATAATAAAGAATTGCACTAGACGTTGTGTAGCCTCTATGATAACAAATGGTGGGATTCTCCTTATAATGTGAAGAGAGAAATTGCAGCCCTAACTGATTGCCTCTGTAAGTCCCACTAAGCTGTCCTCTAGGCACAGGGTTGCCACAACATCCTTAGCTGAGGAGAGAGCCATCAGCAGTGATGCCTGAATCCGTGGGAGCCCTTTGCTATGGACCAGTGGTTCTGCCTCACCCAGGTTGATTTTCAAGTGGTGGGTGGATATACCGGCCAAAATGTCAGCTAGACGTGCAGAGATATGTGCCCTAACTTGTCAGAAAGAGAAAATTAGAAAAATAGTTGAGTACCATCAGCATAGCGATAAAATGACATGTCTTGAGCAAAGGTAAGTTGAACCAAGTGATTCAGTGAGGGATGAGAAAGGGATAGAACCTTTGCAATGAGCTCTATGGGGTTTTGGGTAAGTGGTGTGAGCATATAGATGCTCTCCAGGCCATTACGGAGGATTGTCCTGCAAAATATGAGGTTTATCAGGATGGGCAGAGCCTGAGGTGGCCAGGTCTGCAAAAGTAACAAGGAGGATCCAGTGAGTGAGGGAGCTGAACGCAGCAATCACAAAGAATGAGGATAGAGCCGGGCGACTTGCATTACATGAGATTGTAGCTTGACGCAGTCATTGGAGTAAAATTATTCACCGGTCAATTTCACAGAATGCTTAAAGTATTGTGTTTTTTTATTTGGCCAAAAATCACATGAAGAGATAAGGCAGTCTGGAATCTTTGAATGTGATCCTTCAGCTATAACACTAAGGAGTTCATTTTGGTCTTCATTGCTTGAAAAATGCAATTAAATATTAATTACTGAAAAGCAAATCTGAATTTTTTTTTACCTGAAAATGTATAATATATAAAACATTTTTCTTTGTGCTCTCTGTGCTCATTTTTTGCTAACGAAATAAGTTTTGGTTGTGAGTCAGAGATATTTGTGAATCAACTTAGAATGCATATTTGCATGCAGGGGCTTAAAGCATGCATCTCTATTGGCCAATCTTCTTTTGAGTGACCGTGTTTACACCCACCAATTGTTCCCTTAAGGCTTTGACAAATAATAGCAGTGTTAGGATTCTGTAGTCTGTTGTCTGTTCCATGTGTTATTTTCCATGTTAGTGCAATTTCTGTTTTGTTCAAGTCCCATGTCTATTTGTTTTACTTTCGCTCAGTGCGCCCCCCATGCCGCTTAATTGTGTATTTGCGGCAAGCAACACATTGTTCTTCTTAAGTCCGTTTATTGATTTATTTTTTCATTTCCACACACTTTTTGTCCCGTATCAAGTGCCCGAGTGTTCACGATAGAGACGCAGTTCAAACGCCAAAACGTCCGGCCCAACCGTTTCTCTGGGCCTTGTACATATGGTTGCATAGCCCCTTTTCACTCTTTCGCAATCCCTGTTTTTCATCCCTTTTTATCTCCATAAAAAATACATGGTGGCGTTCTGCCATTATGACATCACGGAACGCTGGCCCACTCTAGTGGCAGAACTCCACCATGCATTTTTAATGGGCATTTTTGCAAGCGCACTCTCGAGGTTTGTCCTGACGAAACGCAGTTGTAGTTGTATCTTGTTATTCCATTAGTATTTCCTCTCATTGTCTCATTTCTTGTCCCATCTCCACTGTGCTTTTCCCCACCTGTTATGTGTTTATTTGCTTTGTCTGCATGTATATATGTTCCCCATTTACTTCAGTCTGTGTTCATTTGGTATTATCTGCTGTACCCTCCCTGCTGGAAAAACCAGCAAGGACCATCATGCTGGTTTTTCCAGCAGGGCTCCTGTGCTGCTATTTTGTTTGCAATTCTGTCTGGTGATTTTTCTCCATGCTTTAAGCATATCTCAGTCACAGGATATTTCTGATCTCCCTGGTCTTGACCCTGACTCAGCTTCTGACGACACCCTTGGATCCTGTATTTGGCACTGAAATTCACCATCTCGAGTATGAACCCAGTCCGCCAGAAATATGATTTCAGATAACATTTCTGTACTGCAGCCTGTAAATAAAACTCTGGTTTTGGATCTGTACTGATGCCTGTGCCTGAGTTCTGTTTGTGTCCTGACAAGCAGTCTCACAGTTGTGCCATTGCCACAGTGATGCTGAGCTTTATCATTTAAAAAAACATATACAGTGGCAGCTTTTATGCGGTCATTGAGTGGTGGACCCCTACTGTTCAAGAATTCTAGGAATTTTTGTAATTATTTTGATTTAGTTGGACGTTCCAGTTACACCCTGCTAACAATGAGGTCCAGCTTTATGCAGAGTGATGCAGACTCATGGTGTTGTGTGGAAGCAGACTCTGCTAACAATGTTCAGCTGAGCAGGGCACCTTTCAGGAAGAATGTATAACCTTTATCTCCAGGTTGGCTGTGGTTCAATATGTAAGAAAAGTTGAATACCAATTGGGCACCTAACCTTACATGATCTCTTTCAGCACAAGTGACTCGTTAAAATAGGTCCCCTGTGACAGAATGGTTGTGGAAGATTTTGCTAATCAGAGACAAAGTGGATAGCCTTGCCGTACCTGCATCAATTAATTATCTAACCTATTCTCCGTGAGCCGCTTGAAACAAAGTGAATAGGTGTCCAGACTATCGTGAGCTAGTACTGTAGCTATTCTGAGCAATGGGAAGTGGAGTTTTGTTTTATGTAGGGTTTTTAACTTTTTTTTCATAGTTACACTGCTTTGCCAAAAAAAAGTTGCACTGCCATATTTTGTTGGAGCACCTTTCGCTTTGATTTCGCAAATTCAATGTTGATTGCGCAAATTAACCGCGGCATTGTTTTGACAACAATGGGTACTGAAGATAGCAGTTGGTCAAGTTTAGCAAACAAAGTTTCCCAGCATTCCTCCATTATGCAGGCCCTCAACAGCACAATTGTATGATGGCCTTCATTGCTGTATATTTTGCTTCACAATACACCATACCCTCTCAATCAGGGATGAGGTCAGGAGTGCAAGCTGGTCATTTTGAGATCCACACTCCCTGCTTATGCAGTCATGCACCTGTAATCCATGAAATGTAGTTCGCCATTGTCTTGCTTGGATGTAGGGATGTCTCAGGAAAAAATGAGATTTACATGGCAACATAGGTTGCTTAAAAATTCATGCATATTTTTATGTGTTAATTGTGCCCTTGCAAATGTGAAAGTCACTGATGCCTTGTGCACTGACACTCCCCATAGTATGATAGACACTCACTTTTTGGACCTGATGCTGATATCAGTTTGGGTTTTCACTGGTATGGAGAAAATAGCAGCTAATTTTTCCAAAAAATACTTGAAATATTGACTCAGTAGACCATCAAACAAGCTTCCACTGTACTACTGTCGATCTCAGATGACACAAAGCACAGAGCAGTCGGCGGCGTTTTTAGAAAGTGCTGATATATGGCTTCAATTTTGAATAGAGGAGCTTTCACTTGCATCTCTGGATGCAGTGACAAATGGTGTTGACTGACAAAGGTTCACCAAAGTATTTCTGAGCCCATGTTATATTCATTACAGCTTCATGACAGTTTTTAATACATTGACATTTTCAGCATTTTCAGAAGTGGTTTCAGCATTGACTGGTACACACTGACATTATTTTGGACTCCTTTGAACTTATAATTCTATTATGCATTGTAAAGGACGAAATGCCCAAAATCAAACCAATTTGTCTTTGGGGAATGTAGCTGTCGGCAAATTGGTGAGCCATGACTAACCTTTGCTCTTGAGCAACTTACACTTATTTGAGGCTCCTTTTAAGTTATAACATGTTTAACTCACCTGTTTAACATCACCTGTTTTTTGGAGTTTTCCGCAGTCACTGGATTTGAAATAAGTGTTATTTTTTTCAATTATCAATTCTATATAAAAGTTAAAGCCTCAAAATGCATTGTGGTAGTGCCTTTAATATTTGAAACTATCTACCACAGCTTTACTGTGAGCTGGCACGGAGCCGGTTCCCGAACCTAATTTTGAACCATTCTGTACATTTTGACCAAAAATAAATAGGTTCGGAACTCAAGATGTTGGTTCCCAGCCGGAACCAAAATATAGCAGGTTCTCTCAGAGAACCCTGATAATGTTAGCCACAGCATTGGTTTGTTGACATGGCTCAGCAGAAAGAATTCCATGTCCAACCTCCCCCTTTTCAGCTTTTTATTTGTCAGGACAATTTTAAAAGGTGGCACCAATATATCTTTGGGGTTTTGAGATATATATTTGCCAATTCTGAGATGGTGTGGTGGAAGCCATTTGTTGATCTGACATGGAATGACCCAGATGTCAAGGTTTTTAAAATAAATAAAATATTACTCACAATGTTGTTCACGGGTATAATACACACCATGACACCAATTTTGCGCTATGAATCTTATCAACTTCTGTCACAATATGATCCAAACTCTAATTTTCATTTATTGGGGTAAGACCACTCTGGTTCTCAGCCCTTAGATTGATAGTAGATGACATAGTATCAATACCATGTTGAATTTTGGCTTCAGAAAATAGATTTTTTTTTTCACTACTTAATTGGGATACTTTTGCGCCATTTTAGCTGAACTGGTTGCAACAAAGGAAAACTGTTTTTTCTGTTGCAAGAGGTCATTTTAATCATATACTTCCTTATAAATGCGGGGAATCTGCACCTGTGATACAAGCGCGAGGCACAAGGCTGTAAAATCCCGTATCATTGGCAGCAACGATTGCCATAGCAACAGTCACGAGCATCATTGGCAACGCATCGCTGTAGACACTGATCAGACGCTGTTATGGCGGAGAGACACATGAATTCCTTAGTGGCTGAAATTTCTGAACTGGTACAATGTTGTAGAAAAGGAACTTGATACAGAATTATTTGTGAACAGTATGCATAATGCCACATTTTGCAGCAATATTCTTATGAAGGGCTGTAGTAAAACGTTTCATGCGTTAGTTATCGTAGAAAGGCAAATTTATTACCTTAATGGAGAAAATCGCATTTGCATGCTAGCGAGCTAATTAGCCATTCCATTGGCTTGAATACACCGCTGACTAAAAGCAAATGCTAGCGACTGTTGATGGTCACCAGCTGACTAGCTACCTTGGTGACCTTACCGTTGTGGAAAATACTTGAAACAGAAATAAATCTGAACTCACTGTAGATAAATTATAAGTTTTAGTTGTGTTCTTAGTTATTGAAATGCTACTGGCCTGTAATGATCACAATAATAACCAGAAATAAATGCTTTGTATAAAATCCATTATTAATTATGGTCAAAATGAGTATATGATAAATAAAACATCATATGGGCATTTTCATATCACATCCTCAAGCTAAAGCTCTCGGGCTGATACTGGGGACTGTGACTGTTATGATTCTGTCATGCCTGCTCTGTTTCTGCCATGTCTGTTCTGTTTTTTTGCCATGCCCTGTTATGTTTCTCCCATGCCTGTTCTGTTTTTCCCATGTTTTAGTTCTTTGCCATGTTTTTGTTTTTGCCCTGCCAGATCCATTATTCTGTTAGATTCCGGTCCATGTCTTTGCCCATGCCCTTCACTGCACTTTGTCTCCCCTGTCTGGTCTTTTGAGCTACAGCTTCTCCCCAAGTCCTTCGTGTCACATGTTTAGATGATTTCATGGTTTCTGGGTTTCAAACATTCCTTCTAATCTCGTTTGCTTCCTTCGCCTTGCTTTTCTATTTTACTAACCCATACTAACAGTTTGTTATTTTTGTTTTGATACTAACCAAGACTAACATTGTATATAATACTAACTTACTAACGAGCACTAGGGATTGTATAGCTGCACTTACTAATTGATTAACAAGCTCTCAGCACTCGCCCTGTTCTAGTCTCCGCCTCTTGCCTTCTCTTAGTCTTTGCTGCAATTCAGCGGATCCTCCGCACCTGCTCTACTCTGTCCTGCCTCTCATTATCTGTGCACATTAGAACTCCCTAACTGGAGCTGTATGTTTTGTCTATAGGTTGTCTCGTGATCCCTGTCTGTGTTTTGGCTTTTGCCAATTTCATGTGGTTAGGTTCTCCCTTGTGTTTGCTCCCACGTAATTAGTCTGATCCCATTCACCTGTCCCTGATCATAGCATGTGACTTCCCTTGAGTGTACTTAAGCAGTCTTTTCACAGCAGTTCCCTGTCAGAACGTTTCCCTTGTCTACCTGTGCTGCTCTCGGTTTCGCCTCGTATTCATAGTGTTGCTTTTCTGACTGGACCGTCCGACTTCCGATTTTTGGCTCTGATTTGGTTTTGTTATCTGCTCCTGTGTATCGAACCCTTTTTGTCTGACCACGATTACTGTATTGCTGCCCTGGTTTTTCGACTTTGGATTCTGCCCCTGGGATTGTGATTTTTGGATTGTGGACTTTGTACTGTTGCCTTCGGCCCTGCGGGGGTTTACCCCCTCACTTAATAAAATCACATACTTTGCATTTCCTGGTTCTCGCGACTGGTTCCTGAATGATACCTCACAGTGACATGAAAATGCCCATATGGTATTCTCTATTTATTAACTGCTAATACTACGGGAAAGTATATTAGGCATTCTGCACATTAGGCTTGGTTGAGGAGTTCATACAACTCCTGGGAAACAGCAACAGGGTTCGATATTAACACTGGTCCGATGGCCCTGCAGCGTTTTGTACACGTTCCGGGCCAGTACAGGCACTTTGTATTTCACTGGCCCGGTCGGGCCACTAAGAAATAAAATCACTTTCAACCAATTTATTTGTCTTACCACAGTAAAAACACACAAAACACATCTTAAATAAATTGATTTAATGTCGATTCTATTAAAGTCAATTGTTCAAAATATCGTTTGGAATGCAAGTTATAATTGAACTCAGCTATGATTGCGATCACGTGCTGAACAAGTCAGTAAACCTTTTAAATGGTTGTTATATCAAAATTGATCAAATTCTCCCTGTTGACTATTGACTAGCTGTCATGATTACAAACAATCGCACCAATTTAGCTAGCTAGGGCAGTTAAAACCCAGAATTTGTGCAAAAATGCCCATTTCAGAAATAGTCCAATCTGTAGCTAACACTGCTCGCCCCTTGCCAGTAATGGTTCGTGATGAGAATGCCATTGTTTGCCTAGTAATATTGCACTGCTCTTTCCGATGATGCTTGAAAGACAAAGTTTGTCATGCAACATAGCTTACGTTATGACACCATTGACCAATATTTTCAATAGATCGCTAAAAAATATAAATGATCATAAATGTTAGGAGTTGAATGAGCAGCTGTGTGGCAAGCCAGCTAATTTTAATGTTTGTTTTGCTTTGAGCTGTATGGCCTGTGCGATATCTGACTTCACCTTAAAACACATATGGAGCTTCAGTCAGCTCTCAAGAATAGCATTGAATATCCCTTGCTAGTCTAATGCGTGTATGCACTGTAGCCATTGCATTTGGCTGACATTACAACCATCCCAACATTTCACTAGTCTTCAATCCTTGTCTTTGGTTAAAGGTAGCAGGAAGACTGAAATAAGGAATGTGTCGTTGAGAAAATAAGCACAAGTTTCTCTCTGTTGGTTATCGGACTGATTTTGTCAAGGTGGTCCAACCTGGCTGGAAACTTAAGCTTTAGCTTAACTTGAGCTGAAGCCTTTATGATAATCAGCATAATACTCTGTGCAAAAATTCCTTAGTGCAATAATTAAAGTCAATTTTGATATTCATTTACAATTTTAATTTTAAGAAGTAGGCCTGTGCCTGCATTCAGATGCACTGTCTGAGTGTATTATTTGGTTGGATGCACGAATCAAAAGGTATATCTTTCACCTTGAACAGTCAAATATGCAAATAATGTGCCTATCTCATGAGCAGCTTTTGAACGAATGTGGCATACTTAATAATTCTACCAAACATGAAAGCGTATTTGAAACAGTAATTTTCAGTGGAAAGAAAATGGGGCAGGGGGTAAAGTTTGAAATCCTCAAGCCAGCATATTGAATTCTAGCAAAGGTACGAAGCAAGTCCAGGAATAAGCTGGACTTGTATGCTAGCTACAGCTTTAAAGGGTGGCTCTTTTAAGCTAAAAAAAACGCTGTTAATATGAAAATATAAGACTCATGTTGATAGAAAATGCACAAACTGTGCATGTTACAAAACTGCCTTATTTTTAATAATTTTTCAAAATTGTTTATTTTTGCTGATTTCTGCAACACACGATTCCACCCCTAAAAGAAACAAGTTTGGCACATGCGTTTTCATGTGACTCTATGATATAGTAACCAGAATGGCTTCACCTGAATGCCACATTCGATCGAACATTGTCTATTAATTTTGTACCGTATTGCTTGGATTGTTTACATCATAAAAAGATCGGTTTTATTCCCAATTTGTCGTGATAATCAACAACTATGCCTTTGAGATGTGTTATTGCTTGTTGCAGCAACACCACCAAAGACAGGGTTAGCCTGCACGTTTCCAAAAGATGAGAATTTATGGAAAATATGGATGGCCAGCATGAAGCTAACGAAAGCGGAAGGGCAGGGGCCCTAGGTCGTGTCATCTGTTGTAGGCAGTAATTACTTCTCCGAGGAGGATTTTGAGGGTTACAGAACTCTTCATCCCCGGATTTTTCATCCCCGGACTTTTCGTCCCCATGGACTATTCGTCCCTGAGGACTTTTCGTCCCCTAATGATATGTAAACCTGCCACCATTGTTGACAGATGGATGGATGGACAGACGATGAACAGATCGCCATGACATAAGGGTTAGGGTTAGGGCTTGGGATAGGGTTATAATACAGGAAGAGGGCAAAGCATTATTAGGGACGAGCAACCCAGGGACAAAGCATCTGGGGACAAAAAGTCCACAGGGACGAAGAGTCCGGGGACGAAAATTCCTGGGAGACGAAATGTCCAGGTACAAAAAAAATTTGTGGACGAAATGTCTGGGGACAAAAAGTCCGGTGATGAAGAGTCCTCGAGCCGATTTTTAGAATCCTGGGCTCTACTCCCTGCTTAGATTTGTTCCAAAGAAAAGGGGACTAAAATCAACGGCAGCACTAACAATAAAACAGAGAAGAGGAAAAACTAGTGAGGTCAGCTGCAATTAAGCGGCTGGTTACCATTCTCTAAGTTATCATTACTGAGCTAGCTAGCCAGCGTGCACGAAGTACCTTTCCATAACCATTATGTAACATTAGTTTGTTACCTAGCTAGCGACTTAATTTACTGAATTTAAAAACCAACACTAGTTCAACTGCGAATGTGTGGCTCAGTGATTTACAGAGCATCAGTGATGGCGTTAGCTCAGTGCTAATATAATGGGAATTAGCTACCATTACAGTGCTAATGGAAATTAAGTTTGATTTCCATTAAATTACGTGAATCAGTGATGTGATAAATAAAATCTTATACTCTAGGTCGTGTCATTTGAAAGTTAAAGTTAGACGTCACTGAGCTTGCAGAAAACAGATAATTTACTGCACTCATTTCATAACTTTCATATGACACGCCCACTCTAGAAAGATCCTCTATTTCACAGATGATAATCTGCGAGAAACCGTCAAAGTTGTTGAATTATTTTATAAAATTGTAGCCTTTGCTTCGCAGTTACCGTAGAAAATGAAGAAGCTAAGCTGGATTTACGTATATACCAGCGCAATCAATATACTTGTTTCCAGGATTTCGTTACTTTTTTTAGCTCACCTGGACGAAGTCATATTTAACACTGCCAAAATATAGGTCATATATGACTTCCCATATGTCGATAATACAAACTTCAAATACAGTCCATTTTTCATATTCTCCATAAGACTCGATAAGTACAGCGCCCGATGCTGCCAGATAGCTCACTTGGTTAAAGCACCGCATTGCGGAGCAGAAGTGACTATCATGGCGCGGGTTCGAGCCCCGGTCGCACCAACCGGCAGTGGTCGGCAGCTTTTTCAGAGTAGCGAACGTTTGGCCATTGCGCTACAGGGATGCAAATTGGGGAGGGACTGCCGAGAAGTGAAATATAAAGAATGGTTGCTTTGTTCGTTGCTCAAGCGCCTCCTGTTGGCCAGCCTGGCGCTCGTCAGGAAGATTCTAAGCTTGTTCATGTTTGGGTATCCTCCGCCCTCATTCTGAACTTGCGAGGATTCAACCAATGAGTGTAAAGAAGCAGTAGTTGACGGGCATGTGCTTCGGAGGAGAGCCGTGAACCGTCCCTCTCTCCTGAATTGGCAACAAGGGGTCGCATATGAGCAAGCCTTGTACATAGTTCCCCAATTGGGCATTCCAGATTCGGGTGGGATTGGAGATGCCAAATAAAAAAAAAAAAAAAAGTACAGCGCCCGCACTGCAGCGCCCGATTCAATCAAAATGACACTTACCCTGTACATTGAGGGTACCAAGGTGAGCTGATGACCTGATATTGAAAAAAATGTATCTGGCAGTTTTTGAAAAATAATTTTTAGAAATTTCTCGTCCTCTCTTTTAACATTGGGGCCAAAATTTCAAGTGTCCATAAAATTTCAATAAAAATCATTCAATCAAAAATCTGAAAAAATACTAGACCGTATGTCCAGTTTATGTTATGGCAAATTTACAGGAAAATTCATCAGGCCAAAAAAAAGATAAAAAATGTTCCAGACGATGGATGCCAAACAACGACAGCAGGGCCGGTAAGCGAAAAAAAACTGCTCAATTTCAATAGTTAATGATTTCAACTTACTTTTTTTTCTAAAATATTCGTAGGATATGCATGTACTCCAGATTGGTGTAATCTCCTCCATACCTGCTGTTGCTCATCAACAAAAAATCTTCTATGTTTTAATTTTATTTACAAATTTAGATTCTTCATGTGTAGGTCGATGAAAATAAGTATTAGAAACCACACTTAGGTGGTCAATGACTTTTGGTCATAAAAGCAGCATTCTCCAGTTTAATAACAGCTTTGAACAATATGTTCATTAATACTTTGAGATACAGAGCTTTTTGCAACTGTAGTCAAAACAGGCAGAATTTCACCTTTCAACAGGGCTGGCATTAATCATGCCTGGGTGTGTCTAGTAAAATTGAGCCCAATTACCAATTAAATTTGTTTAAATGGTTGATTTAGTAACTTAGAGGACAATTATTTTTTTATATAGGACCAGGTAGGGTTAGATAGCTTTTTTCTTTCAGTAAATGATATCATTTAGAAAATGCATTTTGTGTTTACTCAGTTTATCTTTGTCTACTATTAAAATTAGTTTGATGATCTGAAACATAAGTGTGAGAAATATGGAAAATTAGAAGAAATCGGGCAGGAGGGAAATACATTTTCACAGCACTGTAGAACTTTGTGGATTGCAAGCATCTTGCATCAGTAGAGCAACTGCTGTAATGTTTTTTGCATGATTTCACACCAAAAATTTTTTGTCTGTAATGTAAATTAGCCACAACAAGCAACAATTTATAAATTTTAATTGTCTGAAATTTTGAGATGATAATGAGAAAATCGCATGAACTCGCAATTGTGGCATGGGATGGGGTGCAGTTATGGCTAAACCTACCCAGCGATTGCTGCATAAAAGAAATCGCTGCCAGCCAAAATTCACCTTTGCAGTACGGCAAGCAGCGACGTCCCTCATAGAAAAACTTCAGTATGTCAGACAGGGCCTGAGAGCAATTTTTTTTTTCATCGAAAGACATTTTGATTTAGCGCAGCTAAAGCCACTTCCAAATCACTGGCATTAAAAGGCACTCATCAAACAGGGTGAGATAGTGTACATTTCTCCATGTTTGTGTCACTAAACTGTGTGATCTTTTGGCTTCCAATTCCTTCTTAAGAGGAAGCTGTTTAAAAAACCCAATTTCCACCCACTGTCTTAAGTCCTGCTGAGGTGGTGGAAGATTTTCCTGCCTGACTTTTTACTCTTTTTGTTTTTATAAATTTTCTGTTGAATGAGTACTGTATAAATTGGCACAATGCCTATAATGATTTTCCTTTCTCGATGTTGAACAATCCAAATTTTAGATGAGTAGAGACTTGGTCCTTTAATAATGAGATTAGATGTTTGTGTCCTACAATCAGCAAACATGTGGAACCCTGGAGGAAAATGTGTCAAAGACGCTTTCAATTTAAATTTAAATTGTTGACTTAAAAGTAGAAACCACTGGCTCAATTAAGTTAAAAATGCACCTTGTAAACACTAATTGAAGACTCTTGCATATGAAGTTATACTCAGAATTTTATTGGAAAAAAAGGAAAGAAAACTTGATGACAATTTTAAAATTGGGCTAAAGAAAAAAAAGACTTGCTTACATAAACCACACATGCACAAAACATCTCAGGCAGACCATTTCATGAATATTGATTTATTATTCTAATTATACAGCTTAGAGCTAGGTTAGACCCAATGGTAACCAAGCCCGACAGGCAGCAGGCACACATTTCCTTTTTTTTCAGAGTTAACAAAAGCTATCATTTAGTCTGTAGCTGGCAAGCTTTGGAGGCACGAGTGCAGACATTACTTTCACCTCAAATAGTGAAAGTTAATGCTTACCAGAGCTGAAAATCTGGCAGGAAAGTTAATTACCTTGTTTTGTTGATGTGCTTGTATGATGCAATCTTAAGATTACATCACAGAATAGAAACAACAAATTACAACAGATCAAAATGGCTAGCAGTACACACCCACCTAAAATGCTTCACTGGACCATCCAAAGCAATTAGAACAACCATCCCAGAATTAAAGCTGTTGAATCAGCGTTAATGAAGTTCAGCATGAGGATAACTAAAAAATTCTGTCTGATGAAAGTACAGATAAAGCTCAAGAGCACAGTGTCCAAGCTTTGAGGATCTAACAAGATAAAATCATAAAAAATGAAACAACTGAACTTGTGGAAGGCATCTTGAGCACTATACATTTGGAGCCTGCCATCTGAGACCTGGATCAAAATCACATGTTCCAAAAGTAATTTACAAGGATAATTTCCAGCCCTGTAACCACAGCCAGATGACAGCAAAATATTCTGAGGCAGAGTCCATGAGTATTCATCCTGGCTTTCCAATTGATTTTGTGGAACTGAAGATCAGTTTTAAAGCATTAGTATTTTTAGTGCTTGAAAATAACTCATTCCTTCAATGAAAAACTGCTCTTAAATAGTCACATATGCAATTCATAACCTGGGACTTAACCTCCAAATCTCAATACATAGCACAACAGTGGAAACATGCAATATTCTGACTGTAGTGTTCAAGTAGCTGACATGACACGATCTGTCTTGATCAAAATGGTGTCATTTTGACTGACCTCTGATTCAGTACTATTCTTTCCAGCATAATTATCTCTGCCATGTGGTATCGTGATCACGTGTGTGTGTGTGTGTGTGTGTGTGTGTGTGTGTGTGTGTGTGTGTGAGAGAGAGAGAGAGAGAGAGAGGGTAAGTGTAAGAGCGTGTATAAGAGGGTGTGAGTGTGTGTGTGTGTGTGTGTGTGTGTGTGTGTGTGTGAGAGGGTAAGTGTTTGGCCGGTCAGAGCGTGTGACTTATTAGAGTGTGTGTGTGTGTGGGTTAGGTGGCATACATTTTTTATTGTTAAGATTAGTGTGAGACACAGGAAGAATGAATGGAAGTAATGTAATGTCCTGTGTGTGTGTGTGTGTGTGTGTGTGAGGGTAAGTGTAAGAGTGTGTGTAAGAGGGTGTACACACCTGTCCTGTCCTGTGATGTGTGTGAGGGTAAGTGTAAGAGTGTGTGTGTGTGTGTGTATGTGAGTGTGTGAGGGTAAGTGTAAGAGTGTGTGTAAGAGGGTGTACACACCTGTCCTGTCCTATGATGAGTGCGGTCAGTGTGTGTGTGTGTGTGTGTGTGTGAAGGGGTGTGTGTGTGTGTGTGTGTGTGTGTGTGTGTGTGTTTGTCAGCAGGTTTACTCAAAAACCACAAAATTTTACCTCAAAAAATTACCACAAAATTTTATAGGAAGTTGGACCGTATGAATGAAAAGAGGTGCTTATATTTACTGACTAATCCAGATACAGATCCGGTTTCTGCAGCTGAGTACAAGTGGATCAAAACCTGCTGGTGGACGTGTGCGGTCTGAGTGCCCTTTGGTTATTGTTTGTACTTAGATGGGACATGGTAAAAGGAGATCTTTTCATTTTATTGCAAAAGATTGTCAAAGGAAAAAACAAACAGGTTTCTGGTTCCAGTTAATTATTATCTTAAGGAGAGCTATACTTTTTACAGTTACAATCACACCCTTAAAGATTTTTTTACAGTTAATGGGTAAAAATAAGTTTTTACAGCAATATCTAGACAGTCATCAACCAGAACTGAATCTTAGGCAGAGCTGGAAGCAATTGTAACACTGAAATTAATCAGCAGCGGAGGCAGCGAGTGGTGAATTTAGAGGATTGAGCACCAGGATGTAGACTAAAAGTGTCCTAGGGGGCATGCCAGTGAGTTCATGCGAATTTTAAGCATTATTTATTTATTCATAAATTTTTTCAAAATTACACCTAATTTTATTTCGGGCCTCTCCTAATCTTTGACCACATGTCAAATCTTATTCTTACTTTTATCTTTCACAACTTACAAATGTTTCCTGAAGCCACCAACAGTGCCGTGAAAAAGTATTTGCCCCCTTCCTGATTTCTTATTTTTTTGCATATATGTCACACTTAAATGTTTCAGATCATCAAACAAATTTTAATATTAGACAAAGACAACCCGAGTAAATACAAAATGTAGTTTTTAAATGATTTCATTTATTTTTAGGGAAAAGTTACACTCAAATTGGCTGTCTCTCAGGTCACCCAGCACTGGCCCTGTGGATTTCCTAAAAACGAAAAGACTAAAATTGCATGTGAACATGGCATAAATTCTTAATAACTGTTTTTTGCTTTATTGAATGACTCTGACGATGAGTTTGAATATCCAGAGAGCGGGAGTGACTTGGATCCAAAACGAACTGCAATTAAAACAAAAAACATCAGTTATGGGAAACTTATTATGAGATTTGGCGTTAATTGGCAATGAGTAAAAACCCAAAATTAATCAGATCTGCCATGGAAAAATTTTTGTGCCAGCCCAATCAAAATTTGCGATAACTTCTTTCAGATCAGAAAAATTGTTTTTTGCAATTCAGGCATATTGGAGGGTTTTTGAGCATGAACAGCCTATTTAAGGTCATGCCACTGCATCTCAAGCGAATTTAAGTCCGGACTTTAACTAGGCCACTCCAAAATCTTCATTTTGTTTTTTTTTTAAGCCATTCAGAGGTGGACTTGCTAGTGTGTTTTGGATCATTGTTCTGCTGCATAACCCAAGTGCGCTTGACCTTGAGGTCACGAATTGATGGTTGGACATTCTCCTTCAGGACTTTCCGGTAGAGAGCAGAACATAGAGAGCATAGTTCCATCAATTACAAGTCGTCCAGGTCCAGAAGCAGCCCCAAACCATCATACTACCACCATCATGTCTCACTTTTGGTATGATGTTCTTATGAAATGCTGTGTTAATTTTATGCCTGATGTAACGGGACGCACACCTTCCAAAAAGTTAAACTTTTGTCTTTTCAGTCCACAGAATATATTCCCAAAAGTCTTGGGGATCATCAAGATGTATTTTGGCAAATGTGAGACAAGCCTTTGTGTTCTTTTTGGCCAGCAGTGGTTTTCACCTTGGAACTCTCCCATGGATGCCGTTTTTGCCCAGTCTCTTTCTTATTGTTGAATTATGAACACTGACTTTAACTGGGGCAAGCGAGGCCTGCAGTTCTTCAGATGTTTTTCTGGGTTCTTTTGTGACCTCCTGGATGATTCATCGATGTGCTCTTGGAGTAATTTTGGTAGGCCGGCCACTCCTGGGAAGGTTCTCCACTGTTCCAAGTTTTCTCCATTTGTGGATAATGGCTCTCACTGTGGTTCGCTGGAGTCCCAAAGCCTTAGAAATGGCTTTGTAACCCTTTCCAGACTGATAGATGTCAATTTCTTTGTTTCTCATCTGTTCTTGAATTTCTTTAGTTTGCGACATGAGGTGTTGCTTTTTGAGATCTTTTAGCCTACTTCACTTTGTCAGACAGGTTCAATTGAAGTGATTTCTTGATTCAACAGTTCTGGCAGTAATGAAGCCTGGGTGTGGCTAGTAAAATTGAACTTAAAAAAATCTGGTTAATCACAGTTAATTCATGATGTAAGGGGGGGGGGGGCAATTACTTTTTCACAAAGGGCCAGGTAGGTTTGGATAGCTTTTTTCCCTTAATAAATTAAAATCATCATTTAAAAACTACATTTTGTATTTACTCGGGTTATCTTTTTCTTATATAAAAATTTGTTTGATGATCTGAAACATGAAACGTGAAAAATATACAAAAAAGTAAGAAATCAGGAAGGGGGCAAATACTTCTTCACAGCACTGTATGACGCTTTTTTATTGTGGTTGTGGCATTTTCCTGGTCCTCCTTACTCCTCTCGTTTGAATATGTTCTTTGGCCTCCCAGCATGGACGGGCTTTAAGTCACACCACCAATTTTCTTTTATGTTCAAATCTGGGAATTGTAAAGGTTATTCCAAAAGTCCAATACCTTTCCTCTAGAGGTATTTCATAGTTGATTTAGATGTGTGTTTTTGGCTGTTGTTTTGCTGGAGAATACACTACATCCTTGCTTCAATTTTAGTTTCCTAGTGGAGAGCTGAACATTGTCCTGTTGGTATTTAGTTGAATTAATTACTCCCCCTGTCTGCACAATACTGCCTGTATCCTCACCTGCCAACCTGCCCCAAAGCAGAATGGATGCATACCCATTTTTAACCATTGGCTGGGTGCTCTTTTCTGTGAATGCTTTGCTTTTTATATCCACTCATACATTCAATGATTCAGTCCAAAAACATTGTTAGTTTAAGCTAAATTGTGTCCACACTTTGACCACGTTGGAACATATTGACTTGTATACTTTGATTAGTTAATTCGCCTACACTAGCAACACACGTTTGCTTAAACTGACAATTTATTATGCCTCTGTGCACATGTGCAAGCAGGGCATACGGTAGTTCGTTTGTGTGTCTGTCATTCCGTCTGTTACCGGGATAGCCGCTACGCCGGTCAAAATCAAGTCCTAGAATATGGCTCTATGGGTTAAATGCCATGATCTCTTGGATTTAAATTTGCCAGATTTTTGAGATAGAGCTTTGTTTTTGAGTTATAGCACTATTTGATTACCATGATGGCTACTGCGAGCGATCAAGACTTTAAAGAAGAAAAACCTCTTCACAGTGGATCGCTTTACAACTTGTGAGTTCAATTTATATCACAGCAATAGTTACTGCTCATGGCAAAACTTGACAAACGGAGCATAATGCCGACAGTGATTCATGTAGACACACATTGCGCACTGTGTTAAATACTGCACTGCATGGATTTTCGAACTTACTGCTGTGTGAACTTTATAAAACATCACAAATGATTTATCCCCCCACACAGTAACAGTGTGCAAATGAACAATGCTTTCAGTTATTGCTGGGCTTCACTAAGCCTAACAACCCCAGTCTTGCTAAACGGTTCTACGAAGCTGCTTATCAACTCGTTATGTCAACCGGCCACTGGTGGGTAAATACTTGAGAATAGCCATGTTTCCATCCACATGTTCTTATGCGAATTAAGTCATATCGAATAAAAAATGCCTTATGGAAACGGTGAAATTTGACTTGATTTTCAAGATATAAACATTAAGTTTATACGGTTGATCTTGTCGGATTTTTTTCTTGATCGGTAAAAGGTTTATGCGATAACTGCTGATGGAAACGTTATTTGCCGAATATATCTGCGACTGCATCGTGACAGTGTTTCGATGCTGTGGTTGCCTTTTGATAATGGTTTGCATGTTGCTAATAGCTGGCACATAAGCACTATTACAACTTGTGCAATTATCATCATTTGTTGGGAGACGCGATCCATTATTGCTAACTAGTTAATTTTGTTGGCTACCACACTACTTCTGTTCACTCAAAGGTTGTGCGATTCAGGGCGAAAACGAATTGAAACAGCTTAAAATGTCAGAAATCTATTCGATACACTGATTAGATTGCATAGCAGCAAGTGACGTCATTACGCCTAAGTTTTTATTTGCTTTAATGCTGTTAGGTGGAAATGCATTTTCACCGCCTTTATTTGCATGAATATTTTTGGCGAACTTCAGATAATTCAATCAACAAGTGGATGGAAACATAGCTTATGTCAAGCATAGATGCACAGCTAGGGCACTTTGACATGTCCACACAGAATTTTATAGCTTCATTAAGGGACATACTTGTCACTGCTGTAAGCACCGAGGCGTCAGCACCTTCAGTGCTTTCATTAGGTAAGCAAATGATAGTCAAGCCTGTTCTGAGTCATGTTTATGTTATTAAGTTCAAACAAATTATTTTGAAAGAACTCCAAACACCTGCATTCAACCACCTAAATTGCAGCAGGGGCTGTTTTGTGTACTGTCCCGTCCTGTGGCACAGGCCACTTGCAGTAACTGTCCTGCTCCTCTAGGGGACTGGCCCGGGCCACTGAACGAGTGTCTCAAGACTGGCTTGGGGCAGTGGCTTTCATTGCAGTAACTGTCCTGCTCCAAGAGAGGACTGGCACAGACCACTGAACAAGTGTCATGAGACAGTGGAATTTGCCGTCTTTACTGGCCTTGCTCCGAGGAGAATGGCTTGAAACAGCGGTAGCCTACAGTCTCTGAACCACTGACTGTACAGTCCATACTCAGAATACTCCAATTACATCGTAAATGCCTGCCTTACTCTCTTAACTGTTGGCTGACTCATTTTTCCAGTCCTCCATTTCGATAAATAACTTGTTATGAATGTAATTGTTCAAAATATTTGAAGTCAGTAAAATGAGCTATTTACAATCAATGTGGCTGCTTTTTACTGCACTAATTTAGCATATCAATCATATCAACCAGTCTCGAGACACATATTTAGTGGCCCAGGCCCATGCCCTAGTGGAGCAGGACAGTTACTGCAAGTGGCCCATGCTACCGGACAGTACAGTACACAAAATATTACAGCCCCTTTCTTAAATTAGGGCTTACTGATTTTCTCAGTATCTAATTTGATCTATTTACTAATGTTACCTGAAATTGCTTGCAGTATAGAAATATGAACACAATATGTTAAAAATACTTTTATTCTTCACAGCACACAAAGATATTTCTGTCAAATTGTTGCAAAGTGATTACTTTAAATATGAAAAGAACCTAATTAGGACAAATTCAAAGCTTACTAAAATCCTTTCTAAAATTGTAAGTGTGGTTGGAACAAAAGACAGCATAGACAGGGGGGCATAAGGACCGAGTTTGAGGACCACTGCTCTAGAGGATTGCATGCTTGTTTAGTTCAGAGGAGTGCCAACAACTTTCTGATGGCACAGAGGACATCAGGATTAAATTGGACACCAGAGGAATTGCTTTCCCCTGACATAGAATGCCAAATAAGCAAATGCCGTAAATCTTTGACCCTGGGGCTTTGAAATTATCTTTAGCAATTGTGAAATTGGGTAGAGTCATGGGTTCTGAAACCTTTGCACAGTGCACAGGGCCACTATCTTCGCGAGGTGCTACAGGATCAGACTGAGGCATAAGCGGCTAAGCGACGAAGAAGCTGAAGGCCTTGTGGCCAGCAGGGGGCCTCCTGACAAGCATGAAGAAAATCATAAAAAGCCAATGTTAGCTTGAGTCTGCTGCCATACTGCTCTGCCTGAACAATCACAGTCTGTGCAATGCCTGTAATGTAAACTATGCTACTGTTAGTTCCGACCACATATTGTGATTGGCTGTTAGACCGTCCCAGCCAAACCAATAAGCACAGTAAACTAATGGGTTGCTCATCACATTTGTATTGCTCTGTATTCCAATTTAAATGTGTTGCAGCTGGAGACAATGCCACAGTAATTTGCTGGTCACATAGCTAACATAGGATAAAAGTTTACGAGGGAAAATGCTTCTGCAATTGCAGAGCAGATGTCACAATTGTTGAGCTTAGAGAGTACCAAATAAGTTGCTCTTTCGTGGAATTCCCTTATTTTCCTGAGTCAGGTTGCCTAACAATTGTCTACAAACAGCCTAGATGTAAATGTGGAAACAAAATCAATATCTGACTAAGATGAAACCTCACAGGTGCCACCCAACTGCTAACCTTCAGCACGTACAATAAAGCACGGTTCATGACAAAGCCTTTTGAAAGCAAAGTGTGCATGGAATGCATGCTAAAATCTTAATGTAAATGTATGCAGATCAGGACTTGTCAGTTTTCAAAAAAATTTCAATTTTTGAATTTGGTGTTGCTTAACTTTTGCCCAGGGAGGGGCGCAGGAGGCATAGAGGACGCAAAGGATATGTCCCACGCAGTTTTGAGGAGATGGCGATCCCCCCCCACTTTTGATATGGAAAAAATACTAAGGCTACGGTAAATAAAACATTTGACAAACTGATCACATCCCTACTAACTAGAGCCATTTAAAGAGATGACACCATCTTGCATTCGCTCTGCTAATGACAGTTACATGTCTAAAATGTTTGATAATTTTACATAGTTTTATCACCATCACGAACTAGACTACTCACTACTCTGTAGACCATCTCCGGTTTACCCTAATGTTAGATAATTTGTAGGCTATTAACCAACTCAACTGCTTCTGCTAGTACTCAACTTGTTTTCACTTACGGAATTGAAATGATTAAATTAACCCTCTCATGCATGAATTATGATAAACTCAGTCAGGATTTTTTTACTAAGTGTTTTTATACATCCTTAGGGATGTAAAACAAGGTTTGAAAAATTTTTTTTTCTATCTTTATTCTATAAATGACTACTTTTTCCCATTGCAATGACCTGCCAATGGGATTTTTTGTATGGGATGAAGCAGTAGCGTCCACTAGAGTGGACTTTATGCAGCAGTGCCCAAAATTGCAGGCATATATAGAGCAAAAACACTTTTAAACAGCTGTACACTGTAGTGATCTCCATGCATGACAAGGGTTAAAGATGAATAATTCACAAACTTTCATTTCTATAATTTTATTTCAAACATCTTTCATTGACATGATGCAGATCTATCTGTTGAGCTACCTAAGGGCATGTCTCACATGGACGTGTGTAGTTTTTAGCAAAATCTTTACGGGAAAATGAATGGCTTTTCACGCAAATCAGCCAAAAGAAGGAATGAGCAGAACAACAGCACCAGAAAACATAGGCAAATGGTTGCATAGGATAAAATATAGTTAACTGTCAATCTCTGGTAACTATTTGTTTCTTTACAACGTAATAGTTAAGGTTTTGCTTGCAATTTGCTGGAGCAGAAATCAAAAAGACTGCATCGTGTCACTTCCCCCAAGCAACATGTGGGACTCTACAATGGTATCCATATTTACAGGCAACTCCTTTCTCACACCATGCAGTGTATTATGAAACCTAACGTTTCATCTCAGGCATCTCAATTCTGACTTATTCCACGCAACAGGTTGTGGTCATGAAATTCACTGGAAATTAATGAATTCACTTAAGTTCTCTGCGTGGCTGTTGTGAGAACACTTGAGATCTCCCATCCATAAAGCTAACTATGATTAGTCTCTGCTTGCCCTCTGAAATTGGTGACACATTAGCTAAGTGATTTGCTTTGTAGCTTGACAGTTAGTTTTCGATGTTAGCAGGGGGATATGGGCCATGGGACAACCCCCAATATCATTTCATAGTGCCCCTGTCCAAAAGGTGAAGAGTAGAACTCTACATTCTACTCTCTACTCTATTTTTTTCCAAATGTTCTACTTTGCTCACGTGTAAGTTAATGAGAAAATGTAATTAGAGTCAGCAAAGGTGGAGTCCCATTAAGGGTGTTTTCTGGCCCAAACCACTGAATTCAAAATAATTTTAAGCATTGATAAACCACCCCATGGGGTTCATGAATCCACCAGAGAAACCAGAAAAATCTTTATGGCAAAAAATGATATTTTTTAACATATTTTAGTTTTTGGGAGGGGCCACCCATTCAGGGGCCCTACAAAGTGTCACCAATGATTGTAATCATGTGCTTATCAATGCACATTGTTGCTGATATATTTTCCTAATGAATAAAAAAAATAATTTGTTGAAATTGATGTCATACTGCCGAGATAGGAAGACATTTGTTCAAAAAATATGCTCTGAAATTAAGATTTGAAACAGCTACGTGTGTAAATGACGGTACATTTGACAAAGTTCCCGGCCATGACACACTAAGGGATTTTGCTGAAATTTGCCCTAGGGTATGGCAAACATTCAATGAAAAAACCAGGATATGTCGACACCGGTAACATCTTCATCCGAACACTTTCATCAGCCGACTGTTGTAAACCCTAAAATGGGGTGTGTTGATATGAAATGGATTGTGTGAGTATTAGGGGTGCTCCGATCAGGGTTTTTGGGGCCGATCACCGATTGCCGATCACTGAAATCAGTATCGCCGATACCGATACCGATCACACAGCATCTATTTGAAATTGAAGCTTGCTTTTTATAGTGTAGCATTAATTATTCATTTATTTATTTATGTTATTCTTAACACTGTATATTCAGCATTATTAAATGAAAAGATTAGAAAGTATGATGAATTGACAACTCTATTATTTGCAAGAATATGCAACAGACAACAGACCAAATAAAGAGCAGGGCAAGAAACAAAAAATTATAACCTAACTATATCCTATAACTATAACATCTTGTAGTACCTCTCTGTCTGTAGGCCATCTACATCCTTCCATCTGTAACTTTTTCTCAACTGAGGTCATTTTTATGTAGCCTAGTAAAACCAGACTCAGTCTGGACACTCGTCATTGACAAATGTTTACTTCCTGGTGGGTGGGCGCTTGTCAGAAGTTTAAAATCATTGGTGTACCCGTAAACTAATCACTAACGTTTATTGATGACGTATGTTATGCGCCAGCTCGGCCACGTAGTACTTCCGCTGTCAACACAGTCCTTCATACTAGGAATGCAGCGAAAACAAACTGATCAGTACATTAAAGTTAATACTGTACCCATACATATGCCCATCTACCAAATTTTTTTTTTTTTTTTTTTACCAGAAATTCTGACTGCATTCTGAGTGCATTCCAAATATTCGGGGCCATTCTTGTGGCTGGCCTGAATGATTTGCTCATGCTCAAAACTTTCCAGGTGCATTCGAAGTGGAGAAATATCGAACGGCATTCGAAGTGTATTCTAGCTGCGCTCTGACTGCATTATAAATATTCTTATGGCATTCCAACAGGATTCAAAACATTCTGATTGCATTCGAGGGAGAATCAAAACGGCAAGCCACGTCAAATCCTGCCAGAATGTGCTGAATGCGCCTCGAATGAGCCAGAATGCACCTCAAATGCATCTCGATTGCTGCAGGAACCTATTTCGATATTAAAACAATTCAGCTGGAATGCACTTCGAATGCCGTTGGAATCTTTTGATCGCCGCTGGAATCAGTGGTGGCTGGTGAACTGGCGATAGGGGAGGCTGAAACCCATCCCTCAAAAATAATGATTGGACATGACCTGTTTTCAATCATTCATTTAAATTACCATTACAGAAACTCCAAAAACTCTCAACATTATCAAGTGTGGCCAGTTTTCATTAATAACGCATACCTGTTAACTCACGCATTCGGCGTCAGTTTTAGTGACATATTTACGTCCCCTGCTGTACTCAGCAATTGCTCAATCAACACATGTGGGACACTCGTGTTACATTCTAAGTACATTCTAAGTATTCGAGCTGCATTCTGTTTGAATTCTTGGACGTTCCAACCATATTCGGCGGCCAATCCGGGAGCGTTCTGGCTGCATTCAAGGTGAATTCGTACAGCATTCGTGGCACCTTCCAACCAAACTTTGGGTGGTGTTCAGGCAGCAAGTGAACCGCACTCATATGGCATTCGAAGTGTATTCTAAATATTTTGACTGCATTCTAACAGCATTCTAAATATTCCTACTGCGTTCCAACTACATTCAAGCTGCATTCGAGAGCTGATACACCCAGAATGTGCAAGAATCATTTGAGGCGGGTTCGAAGCGCATTCTAAGTATTCGAACGGCATTCTTTCAAAGCTGTAAGAATTTTGGTCAATTTGAAATTCCCACCCGAATGTTCCGGGAATTCGTCATTCCGGCTGGTTCTGCTTGATTCCTGCTGATTTTGAATAAGTGTGACGGGGGCATTAGGGGGGAGGGAAGAATGAGTAAAACTGACCAGAGAGAGTTGGCAAGTTGTTGAGAGTCTGAAGTTTGATAATGTGGAAATAAGTTGAATATGTTTAAGCTGTAATGTTTTGTCTTATTTCTTAAGGAAGCAAGAATGATGATTTTGCTAACAAGGTATCAGCTGGTTATTGTCATCAGAGTGGCAGTTGGTAAGCATGTAGAATAAGTGTGAGACGACTGATGGAGGCATTAAATCTGCATTGTGCAACATTGTTATGGGGTTGGTTAAAGTAAGTGAAGTTGGTTGGTTGAAGTAAGTGAATAAAACATCCGGTAACATGACTATTGTACTAATCATTGCGTTTAAATGCTATGAATGGACTTATTTATTTCCGAGAATACGTCATCATTACCCAGATCACGTAGATGACTCAAATGAAGCGATTTGACGCATAATGCGAAATATGCAAGGAAAGTCATCTGGGGGGCCCAGATTTTATGGGGGGGGACCAGATTTTATACGAGACCGGCGTTACGGGATTTTCAAATGACGTGCTGTGAGTCTCTGACCCCTAAACGCATAATTGCTGTCAAGCTGACCCTGTTTAACATCACTTGATCAATAATCACACAATATTTACTGAATAATCAAGACCAATACATAAGTCTGTGATTATTGAGAAAGTATCAAGAAATGACAGATCACTGAAGGGTAACATTCAAAACAGACTTAATAGTGATATTGTATGGATGGTAAAAAATTAAATAATAATAAATAAAAAATAATTAATTAACCCAATGCTTTCCCTGAATTCCATCTCCCATTCTAGGATTTTCCTTTAGCAGTACAACCTAATTTATTTCAAGATTGCACTTAATCACTATGTTTTCAGCGTTCCGAAGATTAGGTTGCATTTGCAGGGAAGCGTAGTTGCACACTGGTTGCCGAGCAAAGCGAGAATTAATTTATCAATTACCAACGCTTCTTACGTCGAAGCATTGGTGATTGAATAATTTAGCAAATTGGATATTGGTGCATTTTGAAAGTTAAACACAAGGCATGCATTTAACATCAGTATGCATGCCATGCTTTGAACTATCAAGGTAGGAAAGTCATTCATTAGGTCTTTGCAGTCGGCTTCTGGGAAAGTTGTAGGAAGGCTATAATATGAGATTGTATGAATGGAAATTATCTGATGATTTGACTTGTTGCAACCTTGAAACTGGTCACGTGATCCCCAAAGCAAAATGTATACAAAGGTTAATCGCAGCATACTGAAAATGGGAAAGTCTTGTGCTGTTGTTGGTTGCACCAATAATTATGCTGTTAAATCGTCTGGGAAATAGGCAAAATAAGTTTCCATCAATTTCCACTAAATAATGAAACCCTTTTGAAAGAATGGCTTATTAAATGGAGAAGAAGTGACCGTGGAAAGCCTTCCAAACCTACCAAGCATTCAGTTCTTTATTCGGAGCACTTCGAGGAAAGCTGCTTCACTTATCAGAACTTTACAAGTAAGTCAACGGTTTTGTTGCAATGAAAACTTTTTTAAGTCAAAGATTTGAAGAAAATAGTTGAAAAGATGTATTCAATTCAAATATTAACCTCTTATGGGCGAAAGCCCCCAGTACCAGGGCAATGAATACGCATAATAGATACAGCATGTCTCCTAATAGCAACATCATCATGCGGCATATCCTCTTAAAAGGAAGAAACTCGGTGAAAAGCTCATGATGACTGTTTGTACCTAAACCGAACACAATTCAAGCACCAAGCAAGTAAATAAGCATGCATCGAAACATAAAATTAAAAAAAAAATATCTGCGCTCTATTGCTACCCAGCGGGCACACAACGTTGTCTAAATGTTGTGAAGACGTCGTTTTTGGTTGCGACGTCGTACAACTTGAATACAACCTACAGATAACTTTGTAGACGCCAATCCCCAGGGCCAAGTGCCGGGCCCAGCGAGCTGATCAGCTTGTATGTTTACCAACGTCAGATCATGTTTGAATAGACGCTGCAGTTAGGTTAGAAAGTTTAATCACGTACGAACATATATTGGTAATAATAATAATAATAATAATAATAATAATAATTTGGCAATGTTGCTGACATTCGTTTTTCTTTAAGTCTATAGATCTACCTAAGGTAAAATGTATACAACATAGGCCCCAAAATTAATCCTATGAAACTTAATCGAACTGAAAATCAAGAAATTATGCAAATTAATCTATTAAATTTATATACCCGGCACATAGTGAGCTACACAGCGCGCATCTTATGTGTGGCCCCGAGGTGGGTGTACCACGTGGAGAACAGACTTGCTTGCATGCATAGTTGCGGTTAGGTCCGTGTTTGTATTTGAGCATTTGACTCCGTCGACTAGCTGTGTGTACGCCCTGTGCACCCAAAGCACTGGTGTGCACATGTGAATGTTGGAGCCTTTAGTGCTGTTCTTTGTCTCTTCATTCTAGTTGATTCTGTTCAGGCGAGTGTTTCACCAGTTCACGTGTTTTGTTCAAAACCGGACCGTAATTTCCCCGCAAAAAACGGATAGATCCATCTCTTAAATCCATATTTGTTCAGCGGATAAGCGAGATTCACTTTCAAGGTAAGTCAAACCTTTCATAATTTAGAAAATAAATGGCATCGTGTTTAAGATTATTGATTAGAAAATGGCCACTGCCGCTGATGAGCATTTTTGTTTATAGGGGATTCACGTAGATCTAGGTCATGATGAGGACTTCACCTAACACAAGCAAGAATTTACATCAAGCATATCTTTGCGAACTAGAAGGATGAAACAAAATTTTAAAATGTGATTAAAATGTCTTTGAAGTTTACAATGTTCACAGCTGCATTTGACAGTAGAATATTATGTATATGTATGTATTATGTAGGAGCTGTATCCAAGTAGACGCTAATTGATGCGTTTTGGCCTGCATGACTGGGTCTGCAGGTACAGACTACAATGGCAAACAGAACAGGGCTTTGCCTGATCATGTGGTCGAAGTTAAGCCTGTCCAATCCATTCATCCGTTGAATCAATTAAATAAGCAATACATTAGCCAAGAAGCATGACATAGTATGTTTATTAACAAATATAAATATTATTAATCATCAAAAGTGAAAATGCGGAATGATTGAAAAAAATAATTGCAAATATTAATTTTTTTCCATCAATTCCAATTCTTTTTAAACTCTTAATACCAATTCCAATTTTCAATTCCAATTACAAAGTAACTGACCCCAAGTCTGATCTGAAGTTCGCATAATGTGTGTGTGTGTGTATATATATATATATATATATATATATATATATATATATATATATATTTATATATCAGAGGGGAACCCTCAGGGCCTTCTACGCCTGCAGAGAAGGCCTAAAAAAATCTGGACCAAAAAATAGTTGTATTAAATAAAATATAATTATTATTTTTAACATTTCTATCTCATTTAATTTAATACAATACATTTAAACATCTTCTCTCATCTAGGTACTAAAGTAAAGCTTACTGTCAAGTTCACATCAGCAATGAAAAAGTTACGGTCCTGAAAACATGTTATCCAATCAGAATCGCCCATCTCTATCGAGACCCGGTTGGCTGGCTCATTAATTGGTTAGGACCTCTTGAATCCGGGGGAAGGCCAAGCTATGCATAAAGCTATCTGTCTTGGTTTGGAGAGTGAAGGGAAAATTGACCAATCACGGTTTGATTTTAAGTGGGCGGGACAAAAACAAAAGATCTTAGGGCTTCGTGAAGTCCGAACATTGTAATCTCGGCTGAGTGGTGAGAGCGGGTAAGAGACAGAGTTAAATGGCGGAAGACCAGCGACGTTGTGGCTTGAGTCTGGCTAGCTTGATACCATCGCCTTTTTCAAGGCGGCCTTTCACAGAAACACTTCAAATAATAAAAAACGGAAGACCAACTCCAGAACTGGAATTGAAAGAAAAGGTTAAGAAAATTGAAAGGCATTTCAAGATGGAAAATTATCAGCGCTATCCGTGGTACGACGGGCTGTAAGAAAACATCAGAGGTGTATAAAGTACACAAAAAAACAACTAAGAAATAGTAGAAGTACCATAACTGAAAGTAAATTAAAAGTTGAAGTCACCCATAAGAAAATTACTTGAGTAAAAGTCTTAAAGTAGATCACATTAAATGTACATTAGTACCAAAAGCATCTTGTGAAAAAGTATACTTAAAGCAACACTAGGTAGTTTGGACTCAATACTACCCCCAGCTGGCTGAGAAGCGCAATTATCTGTTACCAGTCTCGTAAATACTGCCACTGCGTGAGCGTCCCTGGGGAAAATCAATACAGGTGAATTTGTTGATGGAGCCGGCGAATCCCGAAGCCTCCCTTGAAAACATGTTCACCGCCAAGGTAAAGTAGCATATGTTACACTATATTTACAAAATATCATTACATTGTTTTGTTTACTGTGACAGAAAACTACAACGACACAAAGAATGGTAGTATTTTGTGTTTAACTAGCGGTTCGCATGGTTGAACATTGTTTGCAAAGGACGTGATGTGTATAATAGAATAAAAAAAACATTCATGTACTCATATAGCCCATAACAACCGTTCAAACGTGAAGTACATGCGCCGGAGCATTATTTTAGTAATTCGAATGTAATCAATTTGATTATTATTGTTATTATTATTATCATATTTCTTGATTGATTCGGGGAAATGACGAAACTGACGTGAAGTAAACAGGCTGTAGTATTAGTTTATTGATCTGGGGATAAACAGACATGAAGCAGACGTGCTTGAGCATTAGTTTTGGATCAGGGTAAATACCAACATGAAATACAATTCTCATCTTTTTTTTTTAAAGATTTTTTTTTTGGGGAATTTTTCCTTCATCCGACGGCCATACAGTGTAGAGAGACAGGAGGGCCGGGGAGAAGAACGGGGGAAGACATGCAGCAAACGACCCGAGCCGGCGCCGAACCCAGGCCGCCGCAGGAAGGACACAGCCCCCACGGTACGCGCACCCAGACCGACGAGCCACCGGGGCGCCCCCACAATTCTCATCTTTATCGTACTCTAATGAAAATAAATAATCTTGCACTCGGACCAACCAGTCACCGATTTCATACATACTGCATGAATAATTATGTACATGCGGAACTTTAGATCAGAGTGGAAGTGCGCATACAACCTAATCCATCAGGATAGAAGGTTAGCGATCGATATTGAAACGCTAAATAAAACCATTCGCCCTGGACGCAAGCACCCATAGCTGGTATCAACAAGACTAAAAACTGTGTCACGAACGAAGCAGACTGTTTTTTGGGGCTAAGAACGTTGGACATCGTTCTCACTCTCCAGGTGCGTTTCCATTACCCTTAGAAATGCGCAAAATCTAAATGGCAAAATAAAAAACCGGTAATGAAAACACTTTCTGATATCATGAAATTTGCTCTCCGATCTGCAGTATTAGTCACAAAACCAAGGCCTTATACGTAGACTGTTGGACTTCTGCTGCAGACCAGTTAGTGTACTTGTAATTTTGCGTATTGTGGAGCATTTACATTGTTATTGTCAGACAAGGTTTTACAAATTTGCCGCGCGCACAACTCAGCTGACAGTGACAAGGTCCAATGCTTTGCCATTCTCATCGATGCATGAGTACAGCCGAGCTGTGATCGGCTGATGTACGTAATGGTACTAACCAACCTGCAGAAAAAAATTCACGGCCGGCGGCTGATAATTAGGGAGTGAATCGCTGCCCAGAATAGGCGCACAGTGCATGAAAATGTGAGAGTGTAAGTCGCAAAACGTAAATCTTGGTCGCAGACTGGAGTGCTGTGTAATATGACTTATAAATCCAGTAGCAGCAAGGCCAGGTCGCCATCAGTCTTCAAGCCCTTTTCCTCTTTCAGCTCGCGCCACCGAGTGTAAGCTGGTCCAATCTGTGTCCGGGCTCGTATTTTATCACTTTCTCTCTTTTTCTTCTTTGCCTCCTCAGACAAAACCTTCTTGGCTTTCTTAGCTGGCTCGGCCATGGTTCAGTAAAAATCCAAGTAGCTGCTGGCTAAATACAGTACCACCGGCGAGAAAACATGTCACGTATGCCGTAAAGCAGGTCGCGCTAGACGCCTTTACAGCAGATAGGGACCTACCCGCTCCGGGAAGTTACACAGTCTGGTTGCAGCCGGCGCGACCCCCCTCAGGCTGCAGAGGCGGCACTATTCGTCCTATTAACTGTTTTTCTACCACTTAACTGAGGTTTGAAACATTATTTTAAGGTCGAAAAACTACCTAGTGTTGCTTTAAGTATCAAAAGTGCAAGTACAAATTCAAAGTATTTTTCATAGTATGCATAGAAAGAAGCAAAACAACCACATATTGTCCTCTCCTTGTTCTCTTTAATCAACTTTCAGGTGAATGAAAGTATTCAAAAAACAAACAGGCAGTCTCTGTGTTATATACTTCTTCTTCTTCTTCCTCCTCTTTGAGTTTACTGGCAGTCAAAAAAAACCACTAGGCCTATAATTGACTATAATTAATAGTAGAATGACATGGGATCAATACCATGTTTAATTTTTGCTTCAGAAAACTGATTTTTCTTTATTACTAATTCGGATACCATTGACTCACTGTGGCTAAAGTGTTTGCTACAGAGGACAAAGATTGTTTCTCTAGCAAGAGATAATTTTTTAAAACTTCTAGAATGAAAATATGGGCAAGTATATTGAGCAGTTTGCACATCAGGCATAGCTGAGGAGTTAAATTCAGGCAATTCCTGAAGTACAGGGTTTGGAGTGAACTCGTCCATATTCTAAACCGTGTTCATATAGCTGATCCGGATGTGCCATCTAGTGATAGAATATTGTAACTGCGTGCCTAAATTTGCAGCTCCATGTCCGCTGGCGGTCACATCTGCACAAAGATACCCTGTCGAGCACCGTTGTTCTTCTGGAACACGGCTAGATAATCCTTAAATGATGAATTACATTCATGTTTTAATTTGTAACGAAGTGGCCAGTGTCAAAGTAACGAAGTATACTTTTTATGTTTTAAACGTAGTAGAGTAGAAGTAAAAGTCCTGGCTAAAAAAAAACTCAAGTAAAGTACAAATCCTCAAAATAACTAAACCCTTTCAATCCATCTTAATGTTGCTTTTTTCCATGATGACGTCTTTTCTCGGCGGTGATGGCTGAGGTGCAGGCCCACCTCCAGTGCTCACGGTTCGCCACTGATATATATATATATATATATATGCCTGAAAGTATGTTTTTCTTGTTTTAATTTGTTATGAGGAGGACAATTGTGTATAAAAATGGATTGCCTTAAATAATTCTCAAGGCCTAGAATATAGGCCTTCTATGTTTTACGCAATATAAGAGTGTATTAAATAATAATTCTGTAGCCTGTCTCAAAAATAATGGCTCCAAAGTGTGACGGAGGGGTGGAATGATGTCAAGAGTGCTACGCTTCTACTAATAAACTTCTTTATCTTTGAATATTGACATATATACATTAGTGTGTACATGACTTGCTTATAATTTTTTATATACATTCAGGATCATTGGGGTGTACTATCTAGATCAAAATGTGAATAGGAAACATTGCGTAACACTCCTGACATCGCTGTATATGTGCCATCACAGTGAAAAGTACTATCACCCAGCTTTTAAGATTTTTCTGGAGAATAATGTTACCATGGCTCATGTATGACAGGGAAAAAAAGTATCTACCATCACTACCATACTAGTAGCAGGCGACAGAAATTTACCGTAACACTCCTGACCTTATTAACAGTGTATTAATTTTTTTCCCCTAGTTAGTCGGTAGCAAGAGTAGCCAAACTTTATTCAAATTCAGTCACCAAATCCAGAATTAGTTGTACTTCAAAAGCTATCAACCTACTTTTGTATTATATATATATGTGGAAGTACTTATGAAGTCACAAAAATTGTATATTTGATCATTTACATTTCTGCAATGAAAAAAGGTGCATTTATTGAAATGCATGTACTCTTTCTAATTATGATGATATTTGACACAAAATGGCTTCAACTGTTAGTCAATAAGAAAGTTTTTGCATACCATGATTGAAAATCAGAATAATTTGAGGAAAAAAGAGAAATATTGTGGTTTAAAGGAAAGAGAAAAGTCTCTGTCACGCCAAAATGTGACACTCCTGATATTTTGACACATATAAATCAATGCCATTTCACTCACGCGCCCATATGCACGCATCTCTCTCTCTCTCTCGTATGTTGCAGACAGGGGTATTTGCGGTCAAAGCCACTGCTGCAAAAAGCAGCTACAGCGCTCAAAGTAATTTAATATCAATACTCACGTTTTATAACAGAAGTTCAAAACTTTGACATAACATAGAAAACACATATTTTGAAAAAGTCATGGATGGATGGACTCATATCTTTTACTGACATGAAATACCATGCATTACTAACATCAGTGCTGCGGTTCAAGTGTTAAGGACAGAGCTGTGCAGCCAGGTGGTCTCTCCTCTCCCGTGCGCACTGCTGCTCTCCCTGCTGCTACGGCACATGCAGTTCGGCCTCTCTGTCTCGAGTCCTGTAATGTCTCCTGCGTGAGGTCAAAGTGACATCCATGGCGTACAGCTCTGTTGTGTAGCAAGCAACATGCCACAGAGAATGCACTGGCACTCTGAGGGCTGTCAGATCGAGTTTCCATTACGCGTGCCAACCGCCTTTGATCTGACATCAGGACAATCGATATAGATACTATAATTTATGTGCTGATTCAGATAGATACATTAAATAGTGGTTGCTGTAATTATTCATTGCATTGAAATGTGCCTGACATTCTGGAAACCTGCCTGTGAGGTTTCGGTGACGTGTGTGCACTGTGCGCCGATCAGCCAAATTACCACTGCACAGAAAGTAAACCAGGTTGGAGCTGGCGAGCTTTCTGCGCAGTTTCGGCGGAGACTTTTGCTACGAAATTGTCACTGCGTCTTGATGAATATGTGACACCTCCCCCTACTACGCCGCCGCACCCATCTCAGCGCACGTCCGTCTACCAAATTGCCGAAGTGGCTGCGCACGGTGTTGCACCGCATGAAATTACCACTGCGCGGGCTGCACCAGACGAAATTACCACTGCGTGGGCTGCGCCACGCTATGCTGCGCCACCCTGCGCTGCGCCAAGAAATTAGAGCCCATACCCCCTATTTTAAATTAATTTGCAGCTGTTCAACAGAATTTGTTTCACTGAGTAGAATAAAACTATAACATATAAATATGTTAGTCAATGATATGCTGTTTACCCAAGTGCTAACGAAAGACAATTAGCAGTAATGTGTAATGGCCGGTAGAATTAGGAGCCCAAGTGCAACGACCAGAGAGAGAGTGAGCAGCACGGACACTGAACAAACACAGAGAAAAATACAGACCAAACGAAAGTACTCGCTTCCAAAGGACGTATAATATATAAAACGGAAGCAAAGCGAAATAGAAAAAAGGGAGAAGAAACTTCAATAATCAGAAGATAGAAAGTCATGCAAAACCTGACTACAGATATCTTCGGCTATTGTGTGAAGCTAAAAACAGACAGTCTAGCGAAGGGGGCTTGCCGGACTTCCTGTTTATATAGAGTCCGGGAAGACGCTGCCCCAGCTCAATCAGCCAGCTAGGTAAAGAATCCGATAACCAAGGAAATCGATATCATCCCGGGACGAGAGCCGCAAAGAAAAGTCCAAACCACACGCACACCTCACAAACCATGACACAATGTATCTCTGTTAAGGCAGTGTGCATGTATGTTATCTAAATTTCTGTGGATATTAAATGCATGTTGTGTAAAAATTATTTTCATCTGGAAAATAGACAACAGTATTTACTTTCAGCCCGGCAAGAAATTTAGAGCTGTACCCGAAAATGATGTGATACTGTAAAATCACCATTTTTCACGTGAACTTTATTTCGCAATAATTACGGATATGCTAAATTAAAATTCATGCAAAAATTAAGATCAGTATTGTAAATCAACGAACACTACAAAATTTAATACCTTGGAAAATTAGTGATTTTACAGTACTACCATATTATAAAAATTACAGTTTACCTGCATGAATATTCTTTCTTGATCTTGTAGTGCATGAGTGCATGATTATTGCTTAATTGATCTTTCCAGACTAAAGAGTGTCCCGTTGGAAAAGTTGGAGAGAAGATAAAGCAGCAGCAGATGCCATTGCTAGACAGAGTAGCAGTGATAAAGAACAAATTTCTTCAGCTGTAGCCTCTTCAGATGAAAATAGCCACCTGCTCATCGTTTGAGATTGCTGATGAAATTGAAGCCAGTGCTCAAAATGCTGGGAACACATCTAGTCATTTTGATTCTACTGATGATGAAATTAATGGCAGCGAAAGTAACCAAGATGATTATGAACCACGGAGATTGAGTCATCCACAGATGACGAGGCTGGATTTAGAAGATGACACTGATAAACCATATGACTTGTATGGAAATCTTGCTGTGTGGGCGACCAAAAATTCGATAACAAGGAACATTATCGCATAATCTTAGTCACTCTGAGAAATGCTGGCCATGCTGATTTACTAAAGAATGCCAGAACATTGTTAAAGACTCCCAGATCTGTAATGTTTGAGTTAAAATGTGGAGGACAGTATTTGTATTTGGGTCTCGAGTATGGCGTTCTTCGCATTTTATCACAAAATCCTGCTGCTATGCCAAAGAACAACTCTGTACAGTTAAAAATCAATATTGATGGACTCCTCTGTTTAAATCAAGTCCAGACACAGTGTGGCCCATTCTTGCCAGTTCTGAAAATTGCAGTCCTTTCATAGTTGCTATTTATTATGGAAAAGACAAATCCAATTCAATGTCCGATTTTCTGAGTGACTTCATTGTGGAATGGCGTAATCTGGTAAGGAATGGATTAGTTTGAAAATCAACCGTTGGCTGTATCATTGCTGTGCTTTATGTGACGGTGCGTTCAGGAACCACACGCGAGAGAGGGAAATCCAAAAAACGTATGCCTTTAATGAGGTCCGAGTCAAAGCCAAAAAAACAAGAATTGCCAAGCCACAATACGAAATCCAAAAACAGTGTCGACTAGACAGGCAGGGGTCAGAACCAGTAAGACAGATGAGCAAAGGTACGTAGACGGTTGGCAAAAAGTCGTAGTCGATGAACAAAGCCAAGGGTCATACACAGGGCATCCAAACACAGAAATCGTGGTTGTACAAAAAATAGGTCGAAATCCAAAAAGACAAAGGCAAAATCGTAGTCGGACAAACCAGTCGAAGAAAAATTATACTCAATGGCATACAAGGCGCTCTGCACAAAGAAATATTGATCAACGTTCTGACAAGGAGCTGGCTGTGAAAAGACTGCTTAAATAGACGGGAGGAAAGTCACGTTATGCAGGGAGCAGGTGAGCTGGATCAGACTAATTACAACGGGAGAATCACATGAGGGAAACCCTAACCACGGAAATTGGCGAAAGCCAAGACACGGACGAGAATCACACAGACAGCCTATGACATTTAAACAGCTCCGGTCAAGGAGTTCTAAGAGCACAGATAACGAGTGCAGGAAAGTAATTAAGCACGTGCGAGAGATCTCGCAGAAATGCAGGGAGAGACAGGTACAGCTGAGCAAGAGGCGGAGACTAGAACAGGGCGATTGCTGAGAGGGAATTAGTATAAATTAGTAGCGGTGCAACTTTACAGATTTAACTAGAGTGCTCATTAGTAAGTTGGTAATCTATATACAAGGATTAGTTGTGTTAGTAGACTATGATACAAAAAACGAATGTTAGTTTTGTTAGTAATCAGAACAGTAAGACGAAGGAAGTAAACGAGAATCGAAGGAATATATTAAACACCGGAATTCATTTAAATCACCCGAAGTAAGTGAGCACGCACACAGGGAAGACGGACTGAACCAACTAGATCACAAGACAGGGGAGAGAAGTGCAATGGAACTGAGAAATGGAATGAACTAAAAACCTGAGGATACAATAACCAAAAAGAATAAATAAAAGACAAAATCATGAACACAGATCCTGAACATAAACATGAACATAAACATGACAAAAACCATAACCATGACACTTTATAAGTGATGCACCAGCAAGATGTTTTGTGAAATGTATCAAGGGTCATACAGGCTGCCATGCTTGCGAGTGATGCACAATACATGGTGGATGGAGTGAAAGAGTGGTATATGACACTGTCGAAGAAGACATTGTAGCTCGAACTGATGATATGTTCTCAGAGACAGCTTTTTGTGACAAAGGACATCGGGTAGAAGTGTCACCCTTATCTGAATGTGGGATAAAATGTGTGTCAGAATTTGTTTTGGATTGCATGCATTTGGTGTGCCTTGGAGTTGTTAGACGTTTGTTGCACTACCTGAAGAATGGACCAAGATGCTGTAAACTTGGTGCCCAGCAAATAGCCGTCATAACAGACAACTTGATTAGTTTTCGAGAGCTTCTTCCAAGTGAATTTGTACGTCAACCATGGAGTCTTGGTGAACTTGAACGTTGGAAGGCCACTGAATATCGACAATTTCTTCTATATACTGGACCATTAACTTTGAGGAAGGTGTTATCTGAACAAGTATACATACACTTTCTCTCCTTGTCAGTGGCAATTTCTTTGCTGCTAGCCACAAATTCTGACAAAAGATATAGGAACATTCACTATGCTGAAAAGCTCCTAGAGTATTTTGTTCAAAACTGCAGGAGGATCTATGGAGAAACCTTCAATGTCTACAAAGTTCATAATCTTCTTCACATTTCCCAAGATGTGCAAAAATTTGGCTGCTCACAAAATGAAATTTGTAGTTTCCCTTTTGAAAATAATCTGCAGTCGGTAAAGAAATTAGTTAAAAACTCAAAGAATCCAATTGCACAAATTGTGAAGTGACAGCATGAACTCCATTCAGCTGGAGCAAGGAAAGAGTGTATAAGTCTCAGCTTGAAAGTCGGTACAAAAGACAAGTACTTTCTTCTGAAAAATTCATCTTTTTGCATAATTCGCAAGATGAGAGCAGATAAAACCTATGTCGCTGATATTCTGAAGAAAAGCCACCTACTGGACTTCTTTGTGAAGCCTTGCCCACACGGAAAGAACCTGTATAAACATATAGGTTTTAATATAGGGCCAGATATAATGACATATGTGTACCTATAAATGAAAACGGCCAAAGAAAGTTTCGAATTTCTTCAGTTGGCATTTCCAAGCCCCCCCCCAATTTGATTTATCCAATTAGATAATTACGGCGACTTTACCACCTATACGATTCCTTATTATTTACTCACATGGGTGCACTTCGCTCGCGGTTCTCCTCCGGAGCCCACGCTCGCAAAGACCTGCATAAAGATCTCGCAAGGAGTGATATTGCGGAATTTCAAAGCGAGTGCGGGCAATTTTCATCAATGCAAAATTGCAATCTTCTATAAGAATGACCGTCTGGCCAACAGGACGCGCACAGGGGAACTCTAATCTACATAACCCTTCCCAGCAGGCCCTTCGCAATTTGCATCCCTGTAGCGCATTGGCCAATTGCGCGCTACTACTGAAAAAGCTGCACTGCTGGTTGAAACGAGGCGGGGATTAAAACCTATATGTTTATATAGGTTCTTTCCACGTGGGAATTTAAGAATCCTTGTTATTTCATCCCTGTAGGAAAAAGTCTGGGACCTTTAGTTGCTATACAAGCATCTCAAAAAAAGACAAGTGTCTGTTCATTAAAACTGTGAACAGAAATGTAGACTTTGTCATCAAATTCATTAACCACAGTGAAATGCTCAAATAGATGTGGGGATGAAAATGACTTTTGAAAGGCATGTTTAGTTGAATGTATGTTCTTCTGTGTACTTTTATTTTGTTATTTTTGTTTTATTTTGCTACATTTAGACTAAGGACCTCTGAGCCATATTCATCTAGAAACTGCATTACAGTCAAGATAGAAAACGTTGCATTTGGTGGATGTAACAGTGTAGTGTATAACCTTTCAGTGGATGTGTATGAGCTGTAATGATGTGAATCCAATTTTATCTAATGTGGTGAATCTGGCAGTGACTTAAACTTGAAAAAATGCTTAATTGATGAAATAAACATAATCAAACCATTTTGTTTTTATACATTTCCTTCTCTTCCACAATACACAACTCAATCTTCATTGAATGGAAATAAGTATGGTCAAGAAAGAATTGATGAACTTGTTATTGTTACTGTTTCAGGAAAAAAAATGTAACAAATAGTATTAGATACTTGTGTTGATATCATTGCTTTTTTGTCTCCTCTCACTTGCCATAGTTAATAATGTACACATAACATGCCGTTGTCACACGTCAACATGTATTTAGGATCAAATGTGATGCCAATTTCACATGTTCACATGCAGTTAATAAGTTATTGTGTGAAATTCTTGTTATTTCTGTAAGGGACTTTGGACTAATATGCAGATATTACCTTGAGAATAAAAATATGAGCTAGGCATCATGTATGACAGTTGCAAAAGTGAGATATGAGCTATACAATAGGTATGACAAACAGAACCTGCCACTGGGTATATGAGCTATATAGGAGACATATATGCCCTCTATAAGCACATATATGTACCTGAATTTGGCCTATATGCGCATATATGCTGCATATATGTGCGGCATATAGGTTGCATATATGCGCATATATGTTCATATAGATTCTTTCCATGTGGGTGTGCTTCGAAAGACTTGAACATTGTTTTTGTAAAAAATTTTAGCAACTTCAGAAGAAGAATGGTGGAATACGATCAACTGGACAGAAAAGATGTATGCTTGGGAGGTCTTGGTCTCCCTAATCTGCAATATTATTTTTGGGCAGCCCAGCTCAGGAATTTGGTGTAATGGATATTGGGGAAACAGGAGTCCCTGTGGGTTCAGATGGAAGCAGAGATGTTCAAACCTCTGCCCCTGGTCTCTCTTTTATTTGTAAATCACTTTGAAAAAAATAAAAAATATGGGCAAATGTTTCTCTGTCCTTAATACCCTGTTAACATGGAAAGAATGTAGGAAAAAACATGGCATTACCTCTTGCACCTCTATTCATTCCCCTATTTATCAAAACCCAGATCTGAACATCCAAACAACATTGATCAATATAGGTGAATGGACAAATGCTGGTTTAATACAATTTAAAGACTTATTTAACCTAAACATGAAATTAAAATCATTTATTGACTTAAGATCAGAATACAACATTCCTAACAAAGACTTTTTTAAATATTTACAAATTCTGAGTGTTGCTCATTCACTTATTAAAGTAAACAAATTGCGTTTTGGTTTATCAGAGATAGAAGATATATGAATGTCCTCAAATACAATAAAGGGGAAGAATTGTATGATACCCTCTCAAGAGGCACTCAGTCATTTTTCCAAATATTAACGAAGATATGGGAGAAGGATCTAGGGATGGTCTTCGAAGAAAATACCTGATTAAATATTTGTGAAGGATATCTCGGCAAAATGCCCTAGATGTAAAAGGATGGATGGGACATTTGTGCACATGTTTTGGGAATGTGATTTTTTAAAAGGCTCTGGAATTCAATTCATTCCTTCACACAATCAGTCTTGAAAACAAAATTTGATTTAAGCCCCAGTTTGTATTTGTTGAATGATATGTTGAATCTTCAGCTAGATAGGAAAAACTGCAGGATACTAATTACGATTACATATTTTGCTAAGAAATGTATACTCCTATTGTGGAAAGATGATGCGCCTCCATCCTTTAATGTTTTCATGAATCAAATTTCAATATTTTTACCATTAGAAAGCTTAACTTTGGAAAAATATAACTGTTGGCATATTTTTAAAGAATTTTGGCTTCCATTACTGTCAAGTTTCAAGAAATATCACAGAGGGAATTAGTGATTAGTTTAACCGTAAATCTGTGCCTTAAATAACTTGAGTAGACCTTAAAGCAACACTAAGGAACTTTTATTTTTTGTTGAGTTTGGCGGTGCTTGTGGACCAAAGCGGTAATGTTTTGCCTGAAGGAAGACCCCGTTTCCCATGAGCACCAGTGCATAGCGTCGTAAACATCCTAATCTCCCGGTCGTGTGCAGTTGTTTTGGAAATTAACAGAAGACGGGTCCAAACTACGTTTCTGTTTCCAGCAGCTTTTGAGGGATGAATAGCAATGAGGTAATGTATCTAACTGTGGCTAAACAATATCATATGACGATGTTGAAAATAAAAAATGTTTAAACAAGCAATAATCCCTGTAATTTTAGCTACACTCAGCGCAAGGTGCTAGTTATAAGCAGGACAATGAAAAGTCATAACTCAATGCACACGGGTTTTGTTTTACTGATTATTAAGAGCAAGCAATGTGGTTTGACACGCTGACGCATTTGATAGACTTCTTTTGCAATCACTGTACTCAACTTAACAAAAAAACGACCAGAATCCCGTTTGTCTCTGAAACTATTACCTAACAATCATCAGAAACTACTTGGTCAAGTACATACAAACTGAGACGATAATCCCACAACGATTCAGTATGACTGATCTTCCATCTTTGGCACTTTCCACAGGAGGAAGCTACATATTTTGCTCAAACATTTATATTTGCAGTTTTCAGTCTTCGCTTGCGATGCTCAAATCACAATGATAATGCTAATGTTAGCTATAGGAAATTTGCGTGGTAGCAATAAATAGCCACCAGCTTGATAGTTCGCAGCTCCACAGTGAAACAACCAGCCACACAAAAAACTCAAAAGTCCTGTAACGTTATAAAGAGAAAACAATGTGTAACGTTACTTACCAAACAAAAACCTGGCACAGACAAGGCAGAACAGAACAGGAACATTACAGACTTATCAAGTTCAGATCTTCCATTCCTCACTCAGTCAATTAAAAACCTGATCTGCTTCAAAAACCTATTCATAGCGGCAACTCTGGCACCCTGGTGGAAATGCATCCATATCACGGGTAATTCAGTATCTTTAAATAAATCTACCCCAATTTGGCATAACCCTGACATTCAGATTAATAATAAACCACTATCATTCAACTCATGGAAAAAAGCAGGAATTACACATTTGGATGATATATTTGATAATGGCATGGCACACTCATATCCTTTGAAACTCTAATACTAAAGTATAATATCAGCAGAAACACTTTTTTACAATATTCACAACTGAAAAACTGTTTAAAAGCTAAAATTAACATATCAAATAACAGCCTGGAAACACCCCCACTATTGACTCAAATCATATGTATAGCCTCACAGAAAAAAAAAAAAAACACTTTCAAAAATGTATAAACTTTTAATAAAAATGGATAATAACCTCCCACAACCAGTCCATGACTGGGGAACAGATCTTGCAGTTACCATAGATACCAACTCCTGGACACATATCTGCAATAACATCTTCTCAATGTCAAAAAACCCCAAATTGTATCTTATTCAATATAAATTTTACATAGAGTGCACTACACCCAACTCAGACTGCACAAAATGGGACTTACAGACCGCAACATCTGCGCACACTGTACATTAAACATCACTGACGATTACCTTCATGCCACATGGCTCTGCCCACCCATTCAGACATTCTGGACAAACATCATACACACATTATCTTCAATTATAGGTCGCAGCATTTCAGTCTCCCCATCCGTCTGTCTGCTGGGTGATTTTTCATCACTTGAACTGCCACTGAAATATGAACAACCCATACTGGCCGCCTTAACAATCGCCAAGAAGACAATACTTCTAAACTGAAAAGACAGAAACAAATTATCTACATCCCAATGGCACCAACTACTGTCTGATTACATCTCTACAGAAAGACTATTAACATCAAAGAACAACCAAATAGACACATTTCACAGACACTGGACTCCATTTATCAATATAACACAATCCACTATACATACACTCACCAACACATCCTCATCTTCACCTCTCCTTACTGCCGGTGTCACCAATCCTCTCCAGACCCCCAACCTAATACCTCAACTGTAAAATAGACCATGTTTAAGTACTGCCAGGATCCCTCATACTACAATACTTCACAACTCTGAATTCTGTTTCGTTATTATTATTTTCTGTCCTCGTTAATAGTTTTTGTTAATATCAGTTATTATGTCCTTTCATTTTGTTTGTGTTTGTCAATATGAAGACATGCATGTGTGTACACGTGTATATGTCGGTATGTGTGTATGTATATAAGTATGTTTTTATTGTCTTTGTCCTGGGGCCTATTACACGAAGGCGGGATAAGAGATTAGCCCAAGATCGGCACGAGATTAGCTTGATCTCAAGCCCCATTTCGGTTGCACAGAGCGTGTGAGCTAAGCCATGGCACTAGTTACTATGATAACAAAGTCTGTGGAGCTAGCCAGCTCCAGAGCAAGCTTATGAGCTAGCTAAGCTCCTGTCTCCAGCCAATTTCACCTCACCTCATTCAGCAGTCACCCAAATTGAAAATCAATGTCCTTAACAGTCATTCCGAATTGTCCACTATCATTGCTATCTCAATTATAGTAGGTCCAGAGTAATTATCTTAGAAACTTGTGACCATTGATGTCAGTAAAATAGCCAATATTCGATCATTATATTCAAGTATCCATGTGACAGTGACCACCACAGTTCAATCAGTCCCCCTTCCATGTCACATTTTAACCATATTTTCAATCCATCATTATCAGATTTGTCCTTATTCCCCAAGTTGAGACTTCCATCAGAGTAGAAAATGAGCAGTGCTGCATGAAGTAGGTTCCCGTGTTTCAGCGCGGTCTTAAATCGCTGCGGTAACCCCCTACCTACAGCACTGCTGCTACTTTTCTCCATCTTTATTCAGACTGCGACGGGTATGTTAGAGTCGTTGCCTTAGTGCTGGACACGAGTGCAATGTCGCTCGCTTCGCGATACTGGAATTAGACCCTGCGTGCCACTGTGGGTGGGTATTTATAAATCTGACTTTCAACGTACACCCACAGAGGCACTGCTCGATCCATTGACTTCAGGCATACTTTTTCGCTCTAAGTCTGTAACTTTTCCCCAACTCTTTGGATCGAAACAAATCAAACGCATATACCTTCCTAGCTAAGACAGCTAGACTCAGCCAGCAGTACACGCCCGGTAGATGCCTTCCGTCTTGGAGATATGAGCAAAAATTCCTCCGAAGCGACGCGGTTCAAACACTTGTCGCCATGTCTTCTAATGGGAATTCCCTGGCGTATCATTGCATGTCGGGATTAGAAGATGGCGACAAGTGTTTGAACCCGTTTGAAATGCGTCTCTTCGGAGGAATTTTTTGCTCAAAGCTCCGCACGGAAGGCATCTACCGGCGAGTACTCGCGGCTGAGTCTAGCTGTCTTAGCTAGGAAGGTATGTGCGTTTGATTTGTTTCGATCCGAAGATTTGGGAAAAGTTACAGACGTAGAGCGAAAAAGTGTGCCTGAAGTCAATGGATCGAGCAGTGCCTCTGTGGGTGTACATTGAAAGTCAGATTTATAAATATCCACCCACAGTGGCACGCAGGGTCGAACTGGAATCAAACATTTTCAGGAAGCTCTTTGACGTAATTTTCTGACGCTAACATTCGACTTTTTAATTTGAGTATGCCTCCATCAGAGGTGATTGAAAGCAGAAAGTAAACTCAACTTATCTCTAAATGGCTTCTAGATCGGACAATCAAGGGCTTGTAACAAAATTTGGATGCATGTATGGGACATCAATATGTTTCTGTGCTATTGTCGGCTTTAGCTATGCCTTCACAGTGCGCATGACACACACAAGCTCAAACGTGTCTTGTCGCGCTCGGTATTAAATCTATCTGTCAGCAATGGCTTATCTCGTTCACGGTAACGCCGAAGTGCATCAGCTACTCCTTTCTGACGGAGCTGAAACACCTCCCGAGTTTACTTTCACTTGAGTTTAGCTCACTTTTATACTCCTCTGAAACTTCTTGCACCATTCAGACAGAAACTAAAGGAATAGCAAGCAGAAGCATTTCAGAGATCCAATCGTCCCTCTGTCTGAACGTGGTCTTTGAGTGTTGCTGGCGCATGCGTCTGCTGCAGCTACTTAGGGCCGGTTCATACTCTACGCAAGGTACGCGAGCGCGAACGCAAGGCAACGCATCGAGCAACGCAAGGTAGCCATCTTGCGTCCTTGCGTAGCAAAGTGTGTCGTCCAAATTTTTGTAATGCGACGCATCGATGCGTGTATTTCCGTGAGATTCCAATAGGGGAGATAAAGCAAATAATGCACCATGTGCTGTGTTCAACACACTAAAAAGAAAAAAGGAGGAGGAGGAGAAGGAGAAGACTTTGCTACCCCCTATTGCATGAGCAGTGTACTGCTTTCTAACGAGGCACAGCGCAGCAAGGGATGCAAGTTCAGGCTTCTCTGTGAACTGAATGGAACGGGCCTGTGGTCGCGTTCGCTCGCGTACCTTGCGTAGAGTATGAACCGGCCCTTAGCGTCCATGGTGATGATCAGCAATTCTGTGCTCGATCTCGTGGTCTATGTGAGGTAGCCGAGTGCGCGCACTCAGCAGGATCAGCAGCACCGGGCATCACTTAACCTATCCTCCTTCACCCACTGTTGGCTTTGTGCAATCAATTCAGCCAGCAACGCGCTGTTTGGGATATGGCAATCCTCGCTTTGATGTTGATCCAGGATCTCAGGATCCGACTTTTTTGCAATAGGCCCCGGTTTGTCCTCCCTGTTTGTTTTTCTTTTTCCTGTCAAAAGTTCCCGACCACCAATGCACCACTGTCAAAACATTGCATAATTGCTATTATTGTCTTTTTTTCTTAAGTTTTTCAGAGCATTTTTTTACACAAATGATAGACGATACAATCTGAGTTCAAATTAAATGGTCTTGTTTTAGAAAAAATTGTGATTTCTATTCATTTGTATTATCCCCCCGATTTCTCATTTTCACGTACCCCTTTCTCTCAAGACTCAATATGAGGAAAAAATTATTGTTGATTAAAAATAAAGCTGACCTCCCAAGAGGTGGGTGGTGGCGGGAAAAAATTAGAAAAAAAATTAATTAAAATGTATGTTTTTTAAAAGATCATTGTGAAATAGTTGCAACTTTTGAGAGACTTTCAGTTCTGCTGAATTTGTAACATTACATTAACCTCTAATTTTAATAACTGCTAACTTCGAACATATTGTAGAGAATGCATGTTGTATTGGTGGTTTGTTAGGCAATTCCATACCAGACAATTAAGTAGACCTAATCATTTGATCATGTATATTAACAAGTCCTTAAAAGTTGAGACCTCCCACATTGCGAGAGGCGAGTGGACCACTGTCAGTCCACTGGAGGCAGATCTGGCGTTTCGCTAGCGTTTTTCTCATCGGTTAGAGGGTGGTCCTCGGGCGGGTTACTGCCTAAAAGCCAATTTTGAACAAAACACCTTTTAAATCATTCATTTATACTTCTTAATTCATTTTTAATAACAATTAATGTTATTTTCTTAATATTCAGGCAAGGTAAAAATATGATGGTGCATGGGGGTCCGACAGTGAGACCAAAGTGGTGGTCTAATATCTGGAAATCTGATGTATCTGGGCTTCAGCATATCATTTTGTCCCCCCCACTTTGAAAATATCTCCTGCACCCCTATGCCCAACATCATGATAATCTGAGCCTGATTTTCAGACTTTTGGTATGTTAATAGTTAAAAAAACCATGATTAATACCTCTTTCAAGGAATAGACTTTGAATTACCCACAAACTCCAATAAAAATTTCAGCAGTCGAGCTAACATGATACCTGTTCCTCAAACAAAAAGTACACATATGGAATGAATAAAAATAAAAAATAGCCTGCTGAGACAAATTAAGGGTTTTTAGCTAGAATCAATGTTTTACTGTGAACATTAGCACTCCTGCTTTCACACCAATGGGCCCTTCAGGGGGAGCTGGTCCGCAGTGGCGCCCACGATCAATCCCACACTTATTTGTATAATATAATTCAAACAAGGCTAGCTCTCTCAAAATGACGCAGGGTGTGACCGCTGTCCTGCCAAACGCTGCTCTGTTGGAGTTTCCTCTAGCCTCTCCCTGACTCCTGCCCTCCTTAGGGGACAGAGTCTCTTTCATATTGTGATCATTTCCATATACAGAACTGTCTGTTTTGGCTAAAAAATGTGCTTGCAGTTAATCCTCCCTCCCCAAATAAAAAAAAAATTATCCTGAATTTAAAGAAAAATATTGAAGGATAAAATATGCTTGTCTTAAAATTTATACTTTTCCCAAATCATTGTGCAAAAATCATTGGCACCCATAAAAAAATTTTACAAGAAAAATTTAATTGAAGTATATTCCTCTTCGTATTTTACTTTTTGAAGTTAACCATAAAAATTTGGAAAACATAAATAGTCACCTACAGTAAAACTTTCTGTTTTCCTGGGGTACAAATATGAAGAAACACACAGGCGAGTTTTACCCAAGTCATCCATCACCATGGTTACGACCAAAAAAACCAGCAATGATTTGTGAAAGACAGTTGTTGAGCTTCAGATGTAGGGAAATGGCTATAACATTAAAATGGCTACAATGGCTATAAATGACATATTGTGACTATTATGTCAATAATTAAATGGTTTAAGGCATATGCAATGTTAAAAATCTGCCTACAACAGGAAGTTTGCCTATTTTGAATGCACAAGTTCATACACTTGGATCTAGAAATCTAAAGAACCTGAAGAGATTCTGCATGCAGATCCCATGTCATGTTTCTAACTCATTACACATTAGGGGAGGACTCAGAACTGTTATCAAGCCAAGTAAGGCTACTCACACTACAAAATGAAGGGGATCCAATAATAGCGGCAAACGTTTTTGAGAAAATATTTCTGCATTATTTTTAATCTTTTGAATGTAATATTAGGAGGCTAAGTAATAAAGGAATTTATTCATAACCAGTTTTGTTCATATTTACCATAGGTATCAATATTAGTGGAGCGTACAGCGAGTGCGCACACGCACGCACGCACACACACACACACACACACACACTCAGTATACAGTGTATATGCTCTGTTGAGCCAATGCTTTATGACAAGTGCTAAATCATTATGAACTGATGACTAGGTTAGAGCAGTTCCTAAGTGGCCAGACTTGTGGGGTGCTCCTAGGCAGCAGTGGTGAGTACCTACTAACAAAAGTCTAAGGACAGACAAACTACAAACCAGTGACAGAGTATTGGAATCCAAAGAGTCAATGATGAACAAGGGCCATGAAGGCTATCCCATCAAGTCCAAACCAACAGAAGAACAACTGTGGCAAAAGCGGCAGAAAATTTTTATGACGGTTAGAAGAGGAATGCATTTCACTGCATCTGCTGAGCCTTGCCCCCTGTTGGAAGCGCCTACAAGGGGTATGAAAGCGTTGGAACCGGACCTTGTAGCAATGGAACAAGGGTGCCTGGTCCAGTGAATCCCATTTTATACATATACTTGGAGCCAGTAAAAACACACGGGTGACGTATGTACTGTATTTAACATAACATAACATAACATAGCATTGCATGAGTGGCTAGAACAGGCCGTTCAGCCCAACTAGGCTCGCCATTTTCTTATTTCTATAGTAAATCTAACACTTCAGATACTCCATGACTAAATGGTATCTAAATCAAGACACCAGCACTAAATCAAGCCTGCTCTTGAAAATTCCTGAAGTTTCTGCCTCAACAATATGATCATGCAAGCTATTCCACACTGTAATTACTCTCTGCCTGAAAAAAAAATTTCAGAATATTAGTACTAAATTTACTATAGGCCAACTTCCATTTGTGACCCCGAGTTCTACGAACAGAACTTGGCCTAAGTAATCCCACTTAATTCACTTTTTTAATCCCTTTAACATATTTAAAGACCTCAATCAGATCATCCTTAAATTTCCTTTTCCTAAGACTAAAGAGATTAAGGATCTTCAGTTGCTTCTCATAGCTTTCATCTTTTATACCTGGAATTAACTTTGTGGCTCTTCTCTGTTCTTTTTCTAAAGCCTCTATATCTTTCTTTAAGTATGGTCCCCAGAACTATTTCCGGCTATATATCCCAGCATCCCTTTGGCCTTTTTAACTGCTACGGCACAATGATGAGAACTTGAAAGGGTTTGGTCAACAAGCACTCCCAGATCTTTTTTCTGTGGAGCGCATTTCAGTTTTAAACGTCCCATGAAGTAATCCTGTCTAATGTTTTTATTACCTGCATGTAGAACTTCACATTTAGCTACATTTAAATTTCATTTGCCACATTGCTGCCCAATCTGAATTCTATCTAAATCATCTTGATTCACTTTAGTGGACTCTAAACTGTTTGCCAAACCTCTCAATTTAGTATCATCCTCAAATTTAACTAATTTACTTTCAATATTACTATCAAGGTCATTAATGTGGATGAGGAAGACCAGGGATCCCAACACCGATCCCTTTGGGACGCCACTTTCCACAATGCCTTGCTCAGATGAGATTCCACTGATTACAACTCCATGTATTCTGTCCTGGAACAAGTTTCGAATCCACTCCAGAATACCTCCTGTAATTCCAACAGAGCTCATTTTAAAAATGAGTCTCTCATGTGGTACTGTATCAAATGCTTTCTGAAAACCCAAGTATATGATGTCATAACCCCTGCTCTGATCATAAATCTTGGTGGCCTCTTCAAAGAATTTCAAAAGGTTTGTGAGGGGTGAGGAACTTCAGACATGCCGTAGGTAACCGCAGAGTGCTCCTTCAGTGCCCCTCAACACAGACCCCAGGCCCATTTTATCACAACCTGGCTCATAGGCTGTGACAAAAGGACAGGAGGGAGTCAGAATTTTTCAGAAAGAAAAGTTATTTATTACAAACACAAATTAAACATGATAACCGACAAAACAGCCCACGGAAAGGGCAACAGCGAGGAGAAAAACTTGATCATGCTGCCGAAGAGTGCGAGAGTAACCAGAAGGCGAGCCCGAGCGAAAGAGAAAGAGGGAGTCAAGGCGCCGGAAGTCGCTTTCATATCCAGGTGGTAATGCGTGCGCCAAACAACTTCCAGGCACCTCTGAAGAAGAAACAATTAGTAATCATCCTTGCAAGCACCCATAGACATGGATCGTAACTCCGCCCCCCCATAAAGTCGGTGATCCAATGGATCCACCAGCATCTTACACCAACAAATATGCAATAAAATTATTTTTTAGTTCAACAAACCAAAAACATAAATATACAAATGATTCATTCTTGACTACAAGATCTGTAGCATACCCAACCCATTCTCTGCAACCCTGGTACCTGGAAGCAGATTAAGAGGAACTGGAAGAGTAATAATGTCAGTGAGGCAGCGTAAATGACAAGATACTAGGACATCTGCAAACAGCACATAGACATCACGACACAGGCGCACGGGACAGTGCATCTGCCATGATGTTGTCAGTTCCTTTTATATGCTTAATTTCTAGATCATAAGACTGTAAGAACAACAACCATTTCAGAAGTCTCTGGTTTAGAGATCTGATTGAATTAAGGGGGTTGTGGTCAGTATACACAAATAGCGATTTTCCTCCCACATACACGTCTAATGTTGCAGAAATAAAATAATGGCCAGTGCTCCTTTTTCAGTGAGAAAATAGTTAAGCTGGTGCCGATGTTTCAGAGGCACGATCTGCATTAGCAGGCACTGCCACCGCTGCAGGCTTGACATAACACTCAGCCCCTTTTTACCTTGTTAGTAAAATTAGACAGCTGTCTTTCCAGTGCCCTGATTCATGACAATAGTTACAGATCTTACTTTTCTCAGAGTTACCTTGTGCCTTATACTCAGAAATGAATGAGTCCATGAGCCCTGGACACACCTGATCAGCTGATGTAGCACCGGAGCCCATTCCTCTCCAGCCAAAATCATTATGTGCTGCAACACACTCTCTGAAGCTCGTCTTTTGAGCCCAAACTCACCCGCTGCCCTGGCTGCCTCAGCAACAATAGTGACATTTCTCTCATTGATAAAAACTGCAACACGACCGGGAAGCATATTCTTAAATTGCTCTAAAATCATTTATTCGCACAAACCATCAAAATCAGAGATCTTGCCCTCCAAACAATAGGCCCCGTGTCTGAAGAGCAAAAGCAGGTCGCTAATGACATCTTCTCCTGAGCTACCATGACTCCCAACTCACAAAGCTTAGATTTCAAAGCTCGTTTAATGTTCTCTTTCAGTCTTTTGTCAAACAAAGTCACAGAATAATGCTCGGCAATTTTTAGTAACTGGTCCTTGGTGCAATTATCCAGATTCTCCTCGGACAGAAGAGCAATAATTGTCTCCACTTCGGGCATTTTTAAGCTAAGCATTTACAAATAACAGTCCCAAATATTTACAAATGCCAACTCTGCAAAAGCAGAGGGATTAAAAGGGATAATGCATTCACTTGATCAATGTTACTGCTTCAGATGGACTCACCCAGTAAAAACAAACGTGAGAGCCCCCTGACCCTATCTGCCTCACCCAAATTTCTAACTTTGCCTAATCGGTCTTCAGTGGAGCGCTGAGCTTGAGGTGTCACTACTTATGAAATACCACAGACAACCAATGCTGTAGTCACCTGTAGTAACCAAGCGCAGCGTGCCCGCCTCCTCAGGATTGGCACCAAAAATAAAAAAGGCAAAAATATAAAGTGGCAGGTTCTGGCTCACCCGTCACCTAACCGCGCGGGTGCTCCCAACTAAACCAAACCAAACTGCAGTGAGCACATGAAGCAACAACAATGAAACACCATCACTTTCAAGAAGACTAACACTCTCCCTCCCCAAGATAAGCATTTAACAAGCTTTTACCCCCAAAGAAACAAACAAGCAAATAAATACAGTGACCAAAATTCTGACCCGAATTAAAGAATTCAATTTAAAGAATTATAAAAATAGGCCACCTTTTAATGAGCCAGTCTGAGGTAAACTCAAATTATAAAGCCATCGTTCATCTAAACATAAAAATACAGTATGTATATGTGCACATGCCCAAGTTTTATACAAGTAAAGCCAATAATACTTATGACTTCAAATATAAACATATTATGAAAAAAAACTTTAAAAACTTAAGCAAATCTGCTTTCACAACCAAAATTCAAGTCTTATACAGTCTGACACGGACGTAAATTAAGAAGCTACCGTTCATCAGCGCCTGTGGTGGTTTGTCAGCACTAACGAAGATCTTTGGTAACCTCTCCTTTCAATGCCTCATTACCTAATCCTCTCGCAGTTTACTTTGCCTGATTAACAATAGTTGGTCAGACTTATTGGTTAAATGACTGCTAAATTTATTGTCAATATCATTGCTGTACATTGCATCACAAAGTTATGAGGCTTTTTCTTCTGCACATGAATGATTACTTAAAATATCAATATGTCTTCATAAATTCTGAGCTCATGTAGCTTATTAAATGGCACAGACTTGCGTAAATTAGTTTGTGAGGCTTATGAGGCAATAAGATATGAGAATTTGTACTGTATTCTAAATGTAGTCACGGCTAAAGCGGAGTGACAATGTAACAGCGCCCATTATCTGAATATGCAAAAAATCCAGGCGAGATGGAGGTTAGCAAAAGTTTTGAATTTTTGCATTTATTATTGCCATACTTACAGTGTCACATCAATTGTATCAATGTAGCCAACAGGCAATCACTTTTTCAGTATGACAGGTCATGTATTGGTCTGGGTTGTCAATAAATTAATTATTAATCAAGTGATCAGCTTGAGAGCTATAAATGCGGTAAAGGGTGAGGGTACTGAAGACCCTCTGAATATCTGACGGCACAGCACTGATCAGTATATTAAAAAAATATGTGTATCTACACATGCCTTGAGTAAAAGCGAAGGTTACTTTTGACCTTAAAAACCAAGGTATTCTTTTGAATCAAACACGCCATCATTTTGAACAACTTTGAACATAACATAAAAAGTAGCTCTCATAGGCTATCATATTTAGCAATGAAATTATTAGATTGTTTTTTGCTTTTTGCAAACAAACAACAAAATCTGGATGGCCGGTTAATAGGTTACATCGTGGTTTGAGGTGAATGATTTTATTCAGGATAATTTTGTGCCAGTATAGCCTTTTCCACCAAGGACTTCCCATTGGAGGGATTATAGTCCTGCTCTCACCTCGCCTTAAAGAGCATTAATTCTCAAAACTCGTTCCCACTTACTTTTCCTAATTAGCAACTGAGTGTTAATTAGTACAGTTGCGAGGATCAATCTGTAGAATTACTGTCCATTTCCCCTTAGCTTACATTCATTGCAATAATTACAAAGCCGGGTCCTATCCACATTATTGATGGCATAAAACATCAATATCTTTCGAAGCTTCTGAATTCCAGTGGCTCACAAAACGGTATGCATGTTTGTTCTGCGTCAGTGTCCAATCGGCTTGATACGCCGAAGAAAAGGTTTTTAAAAACGCTGTTTTTCCCGACTCAGGTCCGAATGTTAAGTTTACTTATGTAAAAATAAAACTGTCTACAACCAGTGACATTACCAAAGTGCAGATTAACTCTCAACCTGTTTTCGCTTAAGAATTGGACAATTAATTGAATTAATATACTGACCAAATAGGCTACCAATAAGCAGTGTTGGTGATATTGATTAAGACATATAGCTTTGCGTCAAAGAGCAAGGCAGTATGAGATTGCATAGATGTCATTTAACTGAAATTTCTCAACATTCCAACTTGAAGTAGAATTTTACGTAATAAATACTGCTGAAGATGGGATTTAGATAAGGTTTAAATTAATTTCTAATGAATGAATGAATTATTTAAATGCTGCTCATGCAATCTCATACTGTAGCATTCCTACAACTTTCCCAGAACCTGGACTGTAAAGATCTCATCAATAATTTAGCTACCATGAAAGTTTGACACCTGACATGCATTTTAAATGATTTTAAATACATACCATGCGTCAAACTTTCACAATGCACGAATTAACAATTTACTAAAATATTAAATTACCAATGCTTCAATGTAAAAATGAGTAATTTAATAAATTAATGAGGGTCATATGAAAGTATCATGGGCCCCAGGGCTACCATTTTTTCAAGGCCTGCCCGCCCGCCCTGCCCTGCCCTGCCCTGCCCTGCCCTGCCCTGCTGCCGCCACGCCAAGTACCATCACAATTGAACTACTGCCCTGTGTCATCTGGACAATATCAGCTTTGCTTACTTTGCATGCAATAATGCGTCAACAATCACTCATGACTGCAGTTTCATTTTATGACTGTTATGGCTCAAAATACTTTTCACATATCACGGAGAGACTTACATATATTGAATGATACAAAAGGGAAATGGCGCCACTAAAAGGCAGGCACGTAGGAAGCAGTTTGACATTGAGGGGGACCTATTAAGGCACGTGAATTAAACATTGAATATTGAATTTATTATTCACTCGCCTTGCCATTTCATTAAAAGGGAAACTGTGTACTTAACTGCAAATGGATTTTTCATATTATTGGAAAACGTGTTAACCAAGAACAATGATTAAAATCGGGTCAATAACCTCATCCGTCTCAAGGTATGTTTTCCGCCCCCTCGGTTTTCCGACCACCGACCGCCACTGTTATTAAACACTGATAGATTTATCTTTGCCGAAACCCACGGAGAATAAATTATACTATCCATCCATATTTTTAAGGCGAAAACACACTGAAAGTGTGAGGTAAAGTAAACCTGTGAATTCGTGGTGGAGTTTCAATCTGTTTGCATCGCGTGCATCCTTGAGAAGTTTGGGTAATTTTTTTTATAAAGCAACTGTCTTTAATGTTCGCAGAACCTGTTTGTCGCAATGTTTTGTCTGACATGCAGCTGTCATAGATCCAATCAACGTAGGCTAACTTGAAAGGAATAATAGCGCTACAAAAACCCGAACTATGACAAACTGATGCTATGAACAGGCTCTACGATCAATAAAGATAGTTTTTTAGTAAAAATTTCATCAAACTTCTCAAGGATGAACGCGATATAAACAGATTGAAAAATGCTTACACGAAATCTCCGACGAACTTGAAATAGTTGTCCCAACGCTTTCTAGAAGTTCTGCTTCGTCACGCGCATGTGCCCCAGCTGACATAGTCCCTTTAATGATTATGTCATACAGCCTTGCGTCAACAAGAAGGCTACAATGAGATTGCATGGACGGTAACTAAGTGAAATCTCTCGTTCCTCTTGTTTAATTTGATCATTGTCATTCATATAATTTCATGTTAAAACCTTCTTTCCCAGAAGCCGAACTGCAAATAGCCTATACCTAATGAATGACTTCGCTGCTTAGAGAGTTCTACGTATGACATGCATGGTAAATGATTTTAAATGCATGCCATGCGTCAAACTTTCATGAGGAACTAATAACCAATTTACCAAATTATTTAATCACCAACGCTTCGACGTAAGAAGCGTTGAAAATTTAATAAATTAATTATTATCGCTTCCCGCGGCAACCTGCGTGCAAGCTTCCCTGCAAACGCAACCTATTCTTTTGAACGCTGAAAACATAATTAAGTGCAATCTTCAAATAAATTAGGTGCTCTGTTAAAGAAAAAAATCCGAGAATAAGAGGTAGAACTCAGGGAAAGCACTGAGTTAATTAATTATTTATTATTATTATTTAATTTTTTTTTCATCCATACAATATCACTAATAAGTCTGTTGTCAGTGTTCCCCTTCAGTAATCTGTCATTTCTTAATATACTGGACCAATAAAGTTAGGGATCACCCCAAATTTTGAATTTGAAATATGTGATAGTTTGTATTTTTTTCCATATCATATTTTAATATTGAAAAGTTGGGTGATCCCTAACTTTCTTTGTCCAGTATACTTTCTACATAATCACAGGCTTATATGTTGGTCTTGATTATTCAGTAAATAAAATGTGTGATTATTGATCAAGGGATCTTGAACAGGGTCAGCATGAAAGCAATTATGCGTTGAAGGACCAAAGACTTTGAGCACTTCATTTGAAAACCCCATAACGGCGTAACTGCCAAGGGGACGCTGGGCTTTAGGCAGTAAAATAAATTAGGATGGACTGCTGAAAAAAATTTGCTAAAACAGGAGATGAAATTCAAAGAAAGTATAGGATTTATTATTTGTTTTTTTTCCATCCCTACAATATCCCTATTAAGTACGTTGTCAATGTAGCCCATTAGTGATCGCTGTCATTTATTAATACTTTCATAATAATTACAGGCTTCTATATTGGTCTTGATTATTCAGTATATAAATTGTGTAATTATTAATCAATCTTAAACAGAAACAACTTGAAAGCAATTATGCATTTTAGGATCAGAGGCTCACAGTGTGCCATGCCCAGCTTGCCCCTGGTAGCGGGGCCTCTAAATTTAGGAGGCTAACAATTTCTTAATAATTACAGGCTTATTGGTCTCGATTATTCAATAAATACATTGTGTAATTATGTTCCCCGCAAATGTTGCAGAGAACATAATGTTTTACCCTCCGTCCGTCCGTCCGTCCGTCCGTCCTTCTGTCCTTCCGAGCAAGTTTGTCCGGGCCATAACTTTTAAACCGTTCAATATTTTTTCACAAAATCTGGTATATCATTAGATCCCTTGGTGTAGATGTGCCTTTTGATATTTTGGTTCTTTAGAAATTTTTCTTTTTTCCAGTTTCCATGGTAACAAGTTCAACTTAGTGCATATTGAGGGTGGGGACCTTGTCCGGACCACAACTCTTAAACCGTTCAATATTTTTTCACAACATTTGGCATATCATTAGATCTCATGGTGTAGATGTGCCTTTTGATATTTTGGTTGTTTAGAAATTTTTTTTTTTTTTTTTTTCAGTTTCCATGGTAACAAGTTCAACTTAGTGCATATTGAGGGTGGGGACCTTGTCCGGACCACAACTCTTAAACCGTTCAATATTTTTTCACAACATTTGGTATATCATTAGATCTCATGGTGTAGATGTGCCTTTTGATATTTTGGTTGTTTAGAAATTTTTCTTTTTTCCAGTTTCCATGGTAACAAGTTCAACTTAGTGCATATTGAGGGTGGGGACCTTGTCCGGACCACAACTCATAAACTATGAGAGATTTCTCTACCAAACTTGGTATAGGGTTAGACCACATGGTGTAGATGTGCCTTTTGATATTTTGTTTGTTCAGAAATTTTTCTTTTTTCCGATTTCCATGGTAACCTTTTCAACTTAGTGCGTATTGAGAGTGTGGACCTTGTCCGAACCAAAACTCCAAAACACTTTTTTCTCAACCAAACTAGGCATATTGTTATATTACCTGGTATAGATGTGCCTTTTCATAGTTCTCTCCTCAAAATGTGCAACCAAATATATATAATGGCGGGGAACATCATAGTGCTTCACAAGCACAGATTCTAGTTATTAATCAAGCTATTGCAGGAACAGCTTGAAAGCAGGTATGCCTTTAAAGGTCAGAGGCTCACCGCAGAACACTGAAAATCGTGTAACGCCACCGTTACCACGAGGGGGACTTTGGGGTTTAGGGTATTAAAGCAAATGATACCAATTTGTGGGCAAGTCCCAAAATGGCATACATTGCATTTTGCCATCAAACCCTTCATATGTATCTAAGGAAAAAAGTAATATTTGAATTCAAACAGGACTTTTTCTGCTAGATTCATTTTACCGCTAACATTTTAGGAATCTCAAATGCAATGATTCAGTAAGTCTATCACCTTTGCTGCCATGTTGTAATTACATTACAGTCATAAGCAGATGATCTTATTCAGGGACACACTGTTTTGATGGAAATCATCAATGTTTATGTACAACCCCAATTCCGAAATAGTTGGGACGAAGTGTAAATTGTGAATAAAATCAAAATGCAATGACTTTCAAATCACACGAGCCAATATGTTATTTACAATAGAACACAGATAACATTTCAAATTTTGAAACTGAGACATTTTACATTTTTATCCACAAAATGAGCATATTTCAAATTTTCTGGCTGCAACAGGTCTCAGAAAAGTTGGGACACAGGCAAAAAAAAAAAAAAAGCTGAAAAAAGCAATTAATATATAAGAGAATCAGTTGAAAGAACATTTAGCAAGTAATTAAGTTAGCTGGCATCAGGTGTGTAACATGATTGGCTATAAAAGGGATGTCTTAGAGAGGCTGTCTCGCAGAAGTAAAGATGGCCAGAGGCTCTCCAACCTGTGAAGGCTTGTGTAAAAAAATTGTGGCACGCTGTGAGCCTCTGACCCTAAAATGCATAATTGCTTTCAAGCAATTCATTTGCTGGAGACAGTTGTACTGTTAATGTGGAGTGTTATACTGTAGTTTTTTAAACATAAAAAAACTATATATTGGTGCTTCTTAGATTTTGGTGTGTGCGCTCCTAAATTTTGGCTTGCGCTCCTAACTTTTTGAACTTGGCAGCGCAGCACTACCAAGCAAAAAAATTAATTTCAAGCCCTGACTTGATATGTGTGGATTCCAGGCAAATCTCTGTTCTATAGTGAAAAAAAATACTGGCTGGTGTGATTTGAAAGTCATTGCATTTTGATTTTATTCACAATTTACACTTTGTTCCAACTATTTCGGAATTGGGGTTGTACAAGGGAGCAGACAAGCAGCTTGTCCTCTAGGGTGTGTTATATTTGATTACAAAGTGTTCTTTATCTGTTCTCCCACCAGCCATAACCTGCTGCCATTTGTAGAAAACCTGAGTGCTGAAACCAGTCATCCTTGAGTGATGAGCAGCCAGAGTAGAGCAGAGGCTTTGGTCAAATTTCATGGCAAAAACCTGCTGACCTGTGACGGCAGCTGCCTTTGTGCAAGCTATCTTTTTTTAAAAAAAAAAAAAAAAGCTGCAGAATGAAAACTGTCACAACCCTCATGTGAATCCCTTTCATGTCTACTCCCACCCAGCAGGTTGCGTGTGTTTTAGATAATAGTCTCCTTTGACTGGTTTATGTCCCGCGTGCCTTCACCACCAGCTGCTAGGCATCCTGTTTTGCTATTTCCTCATCTGTGTGTTTGTATATTTATATTCCTTAATTTGAAAGTGCAAGTTGCTGGATTGTTGCTTGCTATATGCTCTTTAGCAACCAGTCAGTATTTCCTAGTTAAAGGAGGAGACCTCACCTCGGCAAAGTATATTTCAGTGGAAAGTAGAATTCTTGAAGCGTCTAAAACACAGTTTTATCAATTTTAATTTGGTAATGATCCAGTGCGACGCATTTTAAAACTGGCGAGTCTTCAAATCGGCGTCAATATCAGGGGGAAGACATTTTTACTTGGGGAATCTGAGGCTGTGTTCGGAATGCACACTTGTCCACTCGCTCACTCACTCTCTATATTGTTTTCAATATAGAACATTCACTACATAGTGCCCTATATAGTGGGTGAGTGTACATTTCGAACGCATTATCCAATCAAACACCATTGCCGCGGTGCATGTGGCGTCAGTTATTCTCTTTCGTGATGTCCGTTGTTCTCTTTCCTTACATCCGGACCATGGAGTTGTTCAGACGTCCTTCAATAAACTCACCCTTTACGTCTTGACTGCCCGCAAGCAATATCCCCCCACGTGACTTTCGTCCCATAATGCACGTCAGTTTGCGTCATGATTACGCCAACAAAATAAGGCTACAGTTTACGTACACTGTCTTACTCACTAGCGAGCTAGTTGGCTACCTAGCTAGCAATGTTATAGCTAGCACGCCAATGTATTTAGCTACACAGCCAACTGGCTAGCAAGCTAAAAAGGCTACAGTTCGCTTTCAATGACCAAAGTATTCTCAGAAATAATGACGCCGACAAAATAAGGCTAGAGTTTGTGTGCACTCTCATACTTGCTAGTTGGCTTCCTAGTTAGCAAGCTAAAGTGATATTGAACTGTATAATGTTATAGCTAGCATGCCAATGTATTTAGCTACATAGCCAACTGGCTAGTGAGCTACAGTTCGCTTACAATGGAATACTCGCGAGCGAGCTATTTGGCTACCTATCTATCAAGATAAAGTGACATCGAAATCTATAATGTTATAGTTAGCATGCCAATGTATTTAACATCCTAACTTTCCTCATTTCAGGAGGACATTCACAGTAACTATCACTGGGAATCATTATTATCTCTTCAATGATGAAAATCTGTAGTGCCCAGCTTTATTCACATTGGATATCAGGAACAATGTGGACTATGGAAGTATTTTCTTTTGGGGGACTTTTTTTCTTGGTCCTAGAAATTGTGATGCATTAACGGGACAGAAAAAAAATGCAGCCTGCGAAAAGGACACCATAAGCACTTGTCAAACACAAAAAAGGCTGAAAACGGTTATTATTATTTTCACAAATTTTTATCAAAATTTGTTGCCAATGTTCAACTCTTCTTTTTCTTTTTGCCAACTTTCAGCAATGTTCTCTTGTGGATTGATCTGTAAAATAGTTCTTTTCAGTCTCATGCTTGCCAGATTTTTAAACAGTGCTTTTTATATGCCCCAAGAAACAACACTGTCCTCCAATACCATACATGACTCTACAATTGTAATCACATTTCATGTGACATCATGCGCAGGCGAGATATAAAATTTCATTTACAATGTAGAGTGCTGTGAAAAAGTATTTGCCCCCTTCCTGATTTCTTATTCTTTTGCATACTTGTCCCACTGAAATGTTTCAGATCATCAAACAAATTTTAAAATTAGACAAAGATAACCCGAGTAAATACAAAATACAGTTTTTAAATGATGATTTCATTTAAGGGAAAAGAAGCAATTGAAACCTACCTGGCCCTATGTGAAAAAGTAATCCCCCCCTCCCCCTTTTTCAATCATGAATTAGTAACTGTGATTATCCACGTTTTTTTAGTTTGATTTCACTAGCCACACCCAGGTCTGATTACTGCCAGACCTGTTGAATCAAGAAATCACTTAAATAGAACCTGTCTGAAAAAGTGAAGTAGGCTAAAAGATCTCGGAGGGCAACACATCATGCCGTGAACTAAAGAAATTCAAGAACAGATAAGAAACAAAGTCATTGACCTCTATCAGTCGAAAGGGTTACAAAGCCATTTCTAAGGTTTTCGGACTCCAGCAAACCATGGCGAGAGCCATTATCCACAATGGAGAAAACTTGGAAAAGTGGTGAACCTTCCCAGGAGTGGCCGGCCTACCAAAATTACTCCAACAGCGCATCAACGACTCATACAGGAGGTCATAAAAGAACCCAGAACCCAGAAGACCACTGCTGACCAAAAATAACACAAAGGCTTGTCTCGTATTTCCCAAAAAACATCTTGATGATCCCTAAGACTTTTGGGAAAATATTCTGTGGACTGACGAGACAAAAGTTGAACTTCTTGGAAGCTGTGCGTCCCATTACATCTGGTGTAAAACTAACACAGCATTTCATAAAAAGAATATCATACCAACAAACCTTTAGATTACCTGAATTTGGGCACATCAAGGGAGCGCAGCGACCGAGCGATTGAGCGAAGCGAACAAGGGAGGGAGGGTGCGAGCGGCAAGAATATAATTACTTTGCAGACTGAGCATTTCAGATATATAAATTGGCAGCAATGATGGGTGGATTCCTATCAGTTTTTTTCTGCCAGAGTCCTGTAGATGATTTGCCGGATATAGCTAGCCAGCAAGCAAAGAAACTGGAGCGGTTAATATGCAGCTACAAAACCAAGTGCGCACAATAAGTAAATCCGTTCTGCCGCTATATTTCAGCAGAGAGCATACTGCAGTAAGAGCATATTTTCGTATTTGAGATAATTTGCAAGTGCGTGAAGTACAGCTCCAAAAACTCAATATTTCTTTGATTTGTTTGGCTAGTTCGCTTTTAATTGCCGTTTCTTCCCCTTGAGGTTGTGTAATCATTTTATGACTCCTGGTATTCTGAACTTCTAAGAAGAAGTCATGCTATATCTACAATTATAAAACTTCTTGCTACTCTCTTTTCTCACAACTGGTTCATTCCAGCGTACAGTAGCTCTCACTGCTGGAATCTCCCAAAACAGTTTCTCGTGTGTACGGTCTCAAATACTGGATGCCATGTTGCGCAGGATGGGCCGGTACATAAAGTTTCCATCCATACGGGAAGCACTGAATGAAACCAAACACGAGTTTTATGTGGTTGATCTCTTCCCAAGAGAAATCGAAGCGAGTGACTGTACCCGTGCAAATTGTTCCCCCCTCAAACACTGAGCATGCACTGTTATAAACTTGCACCTTTTTGCCAGTTATTTTAACTGTAATTTTACAATCAGTTTATAACACAGGTTTCATGTACGTCAACTGTAAACACAGTTAAATGCATGCAGCACTCTACTTACAGTTAAAAAAACAAGGAGACAATGCATTAATTTAACCCTTTGTTGCACGTTGTCCAATATTTTGGACATAAGTAAAGTGGGCTTTATTTTGTCTAGGCTCACAGATAACCTGAAAACTCAAAAATTACATTTTACTGGACATTTCCAGATAATAATTTCCTCAATAGGTGCCTCTCGAATTAGTCACATGATTTACCACAAACAATCACAATGGCTGCATCCACAAGTAAGAGGTAAGTTGACGAAAGTCAGAAATAGTCTTATATTGTTCAAGTTTTGTCAGACTTTTTTCTGTTGGGGGATGGAAATACATTATATAGCACAAACTGAAAACACATAACCTACAGGGGCGTTACCAAGGGGGGGCAGGAGCTCTGCCCACCCAATGAAAACTCAAGATAAAAAACTGATTTACTACTTTTTGACAGCAAACCTGCGATATCCCACGTGATTCACAGCCGGAGGTAGACAGCCATTAAGAGAGAGCTTTACATATGTTTCATCTATCTATCACTATGCGTGATTGGTGGATTCCTTTGCCAGTCTATTCTGATGTTAAACTAACCAATGGGCACTCTCGAATTACTAGGGACCCTCCCATTCTCTTAGACTGCCTTCTTCACTCAGTCTTAGGTCACGTCTACGCTGCTCATATAGGACCTGTGCTTCTCTTAGGGATTTAAAACTTCGCCCATATCTCTTTTGTTGCTACTTCTTCCACCGCTTATTTTGTCAGTCTAGTTGTTTGACATTAAGGTAATTTTTATACTAGTTTGTCATCTGTGTGTGTGTCAACTCGTGTGGTTATAATCTGAGTTGGCTACCGAGTGAACCCAGGCAGCTAGCTAGCAGCTTGTCTGGAGTTGCTAGTCACTCACGTGTTTCATTATCGTTTAAATAGTTTAAATGAAATAAGATCATTTGAAACGTCTTTATGCAATTTCATTGCTTCCAATGATCTTATTTCATTTATACAGTTTAAACAATCATGAAACACATGCATTGCTTCCAACCCCTGAGTAAAGAAAAGCGTGAGAAGTCCGGAGTCATAACGCAGGTGAAACCAATAAACCTCCATGCACAAGGACTTCAATTCCGTGCGAGAATCTCTTACACATGCGTTGATTGAATAATCGCTGATTACAGCAGAGGAACGTACATATACCACTAAAACTCGTGCGGAATACATGAGAGTTGACAGGTGTGCGTTATTAATGAAAACTGACCACACCTGTTAATGTTGAGAGTTTTCTGAGCTTTTGTAATGGTAATTTAAATGAATGATTGAAAACAGGTCATGACCAATCATTATTTTCAAGGGATGGGTTTGAGCCTCCCCTATCACCAGTTCACCAGCCGCCACTGACATAAAAAAAAAGTTTCAAGATGTTGTGCATGTTGTATTTTACGCCGATTTAGAGGTCCTTTTTTTGCCCCCCCAAGGAGGACAAATGCCCACCCAAGCTTGGCATCCTATGTAATACATGTCTATTTGTTGGAATACATCTGAGTCTATGCTCTATCAAAAATATTGGACATTATGCATACCAAGTAAATAGCTCAAATAAGCAATGTTCAAAATACAGATAGATCATCATGCTTAGCAATGACCAGGGCTCTTCAACTTGACATTATTTCTGTCACTCCGCATGCATAATGTCCAAAATACTGGACGGCAGTGTGCATCCCACAAGCATAATGTCCAAAATAATGGACGGACAGACCACCCACTTGAACCCCCCCCCCCCCCGCCACACACAAAATATTGCACTAAATCCCAACAAATGGTCCAAGGCATTTGTATGTACTCTATGCATCAAAGGGCTAACTGTAAAATTCAGTCCATTTATAACAGTGTATTTGCTTCCCCCACAAGCACCTCCAACTCCATCAAGTCGAATTTCATTTTGGTTTGTGTTCGTCCTTTCCTCCAGACTGTCCATGGTGGAAATGGCTGCAGCATGCAAAGTCCTCATTTATATAATGCTGTTTGCACCAGCAGTCTTTTAGGCAATTACTCTTAGTAGATCACCCGCAAAATGTAAGCAAACCAAACGAGCAAAATGTTGCCAGGAGCATGCAATTTAGCCCTCTTTATCTGGGATCTTAGTCGATCAGGCCCTAAGTAAGTTAGCATCTGCGCTTTTGGGTAACGCACCCCTGTGGGGAGGAAACCATACAACCTATCTGGCAACAATGCGTAAGAAATTAGGATAAGAAGGCGGAATTTGTTTGAACTTCTGACGTACGTATAAAGATCAATTATACGGTTGGATGAAAGGTTAGAAGTGACATTCTCGTAGGGTGACCATATTTCCTGAAACTAAAACCGGGACACTTTGCGCGTGACTGTAGTGCGCGTGCATGTGAGGTCGTAGACGCAGATATTAGGCTCAATTTCAGCACGTAGGACTACTGCTCACAACATAGCCTAATGGGGAAAAATCATATATGTTTTGGGTAGGCCTATTTACGCATTTAAGAGAAAATATGAAAAGACATTGAATGAGTTTCATGTGGGACTATCTTTATTTTTATGAATTAGCCTGAAGCTGAAGAAAGTTTTGGAAAATACACCAACTGAACTTTTTTTTTTTTAAACAAAGCATTGTAACGCATTGTATCTCTTAGATCTCTAGTAGGCTTTGTGTGTGTGTGTGTGTGTGTGTGAGATGTCAACCTCATAGAGCTCCGAAAACATGACCTCAACACAGAGACAAATGCTGTTCAAATTAGCCTACATATATTTGTCTGAGGAGTGAATTTGCTCCAAAATCGATTTGTTGGCTGACAGCCTGCTGTGGAATTGCGGACAGGTGTCATCAAAATTGGCCCGTGTAACAATCAACGCCTTTAAGGTGGGAACGGTCATGCGGTTCTTCTCGTCAGTCCAAGTATTGTTCATTATGGAAAAGATCCACTCAATGGTAGCATTTGTGCCAGGCAGACACATGGCAAACTGACAAATTAGACATATATTTTTGTACGGAATCTCCCTGCTTCTGAAATGCGCGAACATCTCCGCCCAGCGCTCGTCCGCTGGTTTTCCATCAGCATTCCACTGTGCGACCATCCCTGTTGCGTATGCCCTGACGGACGAGGTTTCATCGAACAGCTGGGTCTCGCCGGCGGATGCTGAACAAAATGATTGCAAATTACCGGAGACATGATCGTATGATGTATGATTAAAATGTTTGGTTTGATGTTAATAATTTACTCGTGCCTGATCGTCTAAACAGGCTAGGCTCTTTAAGCTGGAAAATTGAACTGGATGGCGAGCCAAAGAAAGAGGACTGTGTACTGTGCCAATTAAAGATTTTTTTTTTTTTTTTTTTTTTCCATTCGATGCCCAATGAGTGTGACTTATCAATAATAGTTACAAAGTACTAGCTGACAGGGTTCCCAAAATTTTGCACAAGGCTTTTTTCCTCATTTTATCATTTTGAAACTGTAATAAGTTAAAAATAAAAATTATTCTTGCTTTAAAATGTGATGAAATGTGTCATGTTTAACTTTGTAGCATTTAGTGTTCAGGTTTGCTTTCAATCACTTGGAGATTAATTGTAACAGACATTTAAACCAGGGGGTGCCCAAATATTTGCACCCCACTGTATTACTAGTGTGAAAGCTGACCAGCTGGGTGAGAGGGGAGGGGGGACAATCGTACTGTGGCACGGTACGGAACAACACGTATTCCTCTTCGATTTCAAAGAAGCTTCAGAATCACTCTCAGAATCGCTCTTTTCTCTATAAGTCGCCATTGTTTTTTGTGTTCTACAACCTTTGTTTTCCTGAGTTGACGTCACTTCCGGTTTGGAGCGCTTATTAATTTTGTTTTCAGAAAATGTCGGAAATTGAACAATTAAACACCAATTACTTAAAAACCGCGGGATATTTTTCTATTTTTTCTTGTATTTAGTCAAGATATATGAGCGTACATATAGGAAAATGAAAATTGGCACTCATACTTGGTTTCAGTCTAGACCACTAATATTGCCGGATGACAACAGAACCGAGAAGCAAGCCATGGGTGTCACTCTCAAAATATTCATGAGAATGACGTTTAATTTTGAAAACACCAACCGATACAGCATATTTTATTAAGTGATGGCAAAGTGCAACGTTCAGCTTACATTGCACAATATATGTAGGCATGATTTACCTCCTAAATTTAGCCATCTAGTCAGTGAACATTATGATTTATTTTACTTCACCCAGCAAAGAGTTAGCTAGTAGGGTTACGTTCTTACCAGCGTACCTTGAGTTAAAGGGATAGTTCACTTTTTTTGAAGTGGGGTTGTATGAGCTACAAATTGCCACTACTTACATTAGATGCAGTAGAAAGTTCTCTGATCTCCAGGTAGCCGCACCAGGGCATAGTGCTGGGTGGAAATTTAGGCGATACACTGTTGTGAACGGAAACACAGAAACAGCGTATTTTCGCGGCCTAAAAGAGGTCCTACCTGAAAATAATACACCATTTCAATTGTACGCTCTATTTAAAAAAAATTACAGCACTTTAGCTGCTCGGAAAAAACACAGTTGCTCTTGAACTAACCAACTGACGTTTTCCTCCGCGAGGCGCATCGCAGTTCACTGCGCGCAGTAGCGATCAGCTGTTTGGGTCAGACTCTGAGCGATTTGCGGCAGAGCCGGATTTTCAATGGCATAGAATCACGTCTCAAATTAAAAAAAAAAAAAAAAAAATCCTACAATAACCAGCACAGCAGATACACAGTATGTGGCTGCATAGACCCTATGCGATATCAATTTGTGCTGCAATGTTACATTAGACTTTTTTCACAGGTGTTTCACTCTTTTACCTGATGCTTGGGTACAGCAGTGCTCTTCAGCGTGCACCGTTGAGATTTCCCTGAATGTAGCCTAAACGAAATCCTCTTTGGAAAAATGAATACTGCAAACACGGAGTTCTTTTTTAGGATACGGGTGGCGTATCAATATCTGTGTTGAGGCAACTAGCCACAGCTAGAAGTCCAATATTCCGCAGAGGAATGCGGTGGAAGCTGTAAGTGCACCAGGATACAGCTTTGCTTTCACGTCCAAGAAAGCGACACACACGGACCATTTTCGAATATTTGCACAAGTTAAACGGCCGTCCGACCTCGCAACCGCAGTGAAGCCGCTTGCACGCTGGACGCAAAACAAATTTTTCGCACACAGATTACATTCAAAGTCAATGCGAAGACGTGAATACACGCGTTTGTGCAAGCAGCTTTACTGTGACCCAAATAGCTGATCGCTACAGCGCACAGTGAACTACGATGCGCCTCGCGCAGGAATACATCAGTTGGTTAGTTCAAGAGCAACTGTGTTTTTTTCCGAGCAGCTAAAGCGCTATAATTTTTTCAAATATAGCGTACAATTGAAATGGTGTATTATTTTCAGGTAGGACCTCATTTAGGCCGCGAAAATACGCTGTTTCTGTGTTTCCATTCACAACAGTGTATCGCCTAAATTTCCACCCAGCACTATGCCCTGGTGCGGCTACCTGGAGGAGATCAGAGAGCTTTCTACTGCATCTAATGTAAGTAGTGGCAATTTGTAGCTCATACAACCCCACTTCAAAAAAAAGTGAACGATCCCTTTTAGTACTGTCTAACTGTAGATCGTTTGATAACTTTAACTCCTTCAACCCCACAGCCCTCTACAGAGGGCTGACCAACATATTCCCTTCAACCCCATATTCCTGTAGGGAAAATTCAAACAATCTGACTAATTGATTGGAACATATCAGGTTACATTTAATGGGATTCCAGAGATAACAGTAAGATACAATGTCCAGATAATGACCAGCCCTCTACAGAGGGCTGAGGGGTTGAAGGGTATAGTGATGCTAGAATATCTGGGGTTGAAAGAGTTAATGGCCGAAAAATACTTGGTTAAAAAAGCGGTTATATCAGTCTTTACAACTGCATGTGAGGTTTCTGCTAAATGTGTGCCACCAACCATTACAAGGTGGAATTGTTAAAGGTCCCCTGTTATGCTATATTTAGTCGTTTAAAATATGTCCAATGGGTCTTTAAAATAATGTTAAGAATCCAGTAACAAAAAAAACCCACACATATCCAGGCTGAGACATCTTCCCTCACCCCGTCTGTGCCGGCCTGAAACACGAGCTGTTTTGAAATGGGCGGCGAGGCTATGCTAATGAGGCACTGCTCTGATTGGCTGCCTGGCCGCTTTCATTCCGGGGGAGGGTGCAGGCCCGAAAAACCAGGAAACCAAGATGGCAGGTATTTCAGGACAGCTTTCGGTGGCATCTATTGCTGTAAGACCATACATGTTTGATCCCAAATTCGACCCCGAACGGAAGAAGGATGATACTGAAGTGTTGCAGCAACGTTTAGCAGGATGTCAATGAGTGGTAAGTCAAAATTTTTGTGTTTTGCTTGTACTGTCTCGCCTTGCATGCGTGTGGTTGTAGCTGTATTGTTATGTAGTCATGTTATATTCCCACTTATCCAGAAGAAACTTTGCTAAAAGCTCCTGATGACCATTTCTACCAAAACGAAACACAATTCCGACACCAAGCTACTGAATAAGCTTGTAGCAAAACACACACAAACAGCGTAAGCGTTGCTTATGTGGAGCTAGCAAATCAATAACTTGTACTGGAAAGAATTCCATATCCAACCTACATATTTTTCGGCTTTTTATTAGCCATAACAATATTTAAAGGGGAATGAAATTCCGCAGTGGCAATGCAGAGAAATCGTTTGTTATACCAGACACGTTATAGCTTGTGCGATTCGCGACTGCTTTCACCGCAGTAGCATCAGAGAGCTAGCCCACATATTGGCAAAGTACCCGGCTGACCCCAGTCATGGATAAGTAAAACAATCGTTTCACAAGCAGCAGTAAACAAAACCAAACACGTACCCCAAGCTCTGCAAAACCTACTTCTGGTCTAACTGCAGCCTTATCAGACCAACTTTGCAAACACATGCATAACAGTTAGCTTTAACTGTTGCGGCTAAGGTCAGGTAACGTTATGATAAACTACCAACTTGATGCTAACCAAAATAATACAAGCATACCAACCTGAGTTACTGCATGTAAGTTAACTAGGAACATTTTTAAGCAGCACGGTACGCGAACTAACATGCGGGAGTAACCAAGCACTCATAACAACGACAGAGACAAAGGTTGCTGTGCAATACAGGTTTTATAGACAGTAAGTTCCGTTAGCGTGAACAGTTGCTTATGTGGAGCTAGCGAATGGATAACTTCTACAGGAAAGAATTTTGTATCCAATGTCCACCTTTTTCGGCTTTTTAATAGCCAGAACAATTTCAAAGGGGGATGAAATTCCGCCACGGCAATGCAGAGAAATTGTTTGTTATACCAGACAAGTTATAGCTCGTGCGTTTTGCGATTGCTTTCACCGCGGTACCATCAGAGAGCTAGCCCACATATTGGCAAAGTACCCGGCTGACCCCGGTCATGGATAAGTAAAACGATTCTTTCACAGTAGCAGTAAACAAACCCAAACACGTACCCCAAGCTCTGCAAAACCTACGTCTGGTCCAACTGCTGCCTTTTCAAACCAACTTTGCAGACATACAGCACCTCTCCAGTAAGCTTCAACTGTCGTGGCTACAATCAGGCAACATTAGAATGAACCTGCCACATTGATGCTAACCAAAGTAACACAAGCATTCCGATCAGAATGACTGATTGGAGGGCACGCGAACTAACATGCAGTAGCAAGTAACCGAGCGTTCATAACAACGACAGAGACAAACGTAACCCTGCAATACAGGTTTTATAGACACTAAGTTCTGTTACCGTTAACAGTTGTACCAAGCATCAAAATTACAAACAGGTTTAAAAAGTTAGCTTCAAATGAGGTTAATGTTCACGCTCCTTCTGTTGAATGTCCCCTGATATTATTTAGGACGCAAACATTAGCAACAGAACTTAGCCACATTAGCCGCAGTGCTACAGCCACATTCAACAGGCTATCATGTTAGGTAGGCTTATGCAGCAAAGCAACTTAAAAAACTTACTGCTTCCGCATCTGTGAGACATGGACAGTCGCTACTGATCCAGGCTTTATCTTCAGATATTTTACAAAGCCTGCGTTTGAGGCTAGTTGTTAGTGCTAACTATCATTAGTGGTCCTGCTAGCCACCCGTAACACGTTAGCTTCACTTATATCATTTGCTGTTATATCGTTACTTACAGCTTGTGGCTCCGAGCGCTTCATCAATGCAACTGCTCCTGGTTTGAGAAGCAGCTGAAACGCTTATCCTGTGTCGAATTATCCTTTATTAACAAAGCTGTCTTTGGTGAAATGCTGAGCACAAACAGCTAACGTTCCCTTTGGCCGTGGCTGTTTGCCGCCAGCAAATAAAAAAGCTACCCACTGATTTCTGGTGGCATGGTCTTTTGGAAGAGAAATAGGTGCTTTTCTTCGTGTCCAAAAATAAACGGACAAGCAGCTTTGGGAGAGATGCTGAGAAAACTGCACCTCAAATGATCCGCGGTTCTTCTTCTGCTTCTTTTGTATTTCCGGAAGTGTAGACGCTACTAAGGCATAGTATGATCTGCGGCTGTTTGTGCCTGTTAGAATAGTTTCCGGGGTGGGCAGGTCCAGCACCGTGATTGGCTATGGCTAGGTCTGTACTAATTGGACGGCACAACCTGACGTCAGGTTTTGCCCATATCTCATGAAGATCTCGGGACGAGCTGTTCAGAGAGGAAATCACGTTCTCGGATTACGGCAAAGCCCCTGTATCTTATGTTTAGAAACTTTACAGAGGTTGAGTATGGACATCCAACATTATAACATTACTTGTATGTATTGAAAGAAGGATCAGCATAATAGGACCCCTTTAAATAACCTAAAAGACGAATGTGTTTCTATTGAGTTGATGCTCAAGAGATACAGCAGTGCCGAAAAATGAAAAACTGAAGCAGGTCACAAGCTGCCATTGCTCCATTGAAATGAATGGCTGCCCATGGCCCAATCACTCAAGCTTATTTGAATGACATCACCAAGGCCAGCACAAGAGACTCTGCTTGCCCTAAGGCGTTCTGTCAATAACACAGCAAAATTTGATTGGTCACTCAACGTCGTAACCCTAATAGCAGCGTCCAGCTTCAATTAAAGGCTTGTGTGGGTGCAGCAGCTGGCTGTCTCACTAGCTTCGGACCTCAAGGTTTTTGCACGCAACACACTGACATCGGAAAGCAAAAGTCTTGAAGATAAATTCTTCTTTTAGAATCTTTATTACAAAACTGAAATCATACAAAATAGAAAAATAATAGACTTTCGACTTTTCTTAGTAAACTAACCGAAATTAGTGCGCTGGTCAAAAGACCGTGTTGCATCAAGGTCCAGTGGCTTCTGCCGTTTCGCGGGCTCACAATGTATTTATACTATACACACAGCAGCCAATGAGAAAACACCATTCTATCGCGTCATTAGTCACTGGCCAAACCTTCATTCCACATTACTACACGGAACAGAAAATACTTCAAACCCAAACATCTCAAACAGAATATTGATTCAAATTATCTTAAATTATATGTGTAGAAAATGGCTACAACAGTTTGCAATGCAACTCCTGCTGGCCCCAGCAAAGGAAAGGAGCTGTGATGCGTTTATAGGATAGGAAATTTCTGCTCAGCTCCACAAAATATAACCATTAGTTTTCTGGATAAAGTTGCATACTGCAGAAGTAATTGACTCCAGACACATTTCATAAACACTTTCATTGTGAAAAAAATATATCATTTTCGACAGGGCTAGCAGTGCTAGCCTTGCTGCCCCGACTTCTGGTCAATACCTTTTGTCACCTGGGTTAATTAAGAGCCTTCAAGATATGCTTCTATTTCATCTTCAAACCCAAAGCATGGGGAATTTGATCCAAAAAGAAAAATGTGGCTCACTCCTCCCCAGTCTCCCCTACCTAAATGTAATTACCTTTCAATATCTATCAAAATCCTGAATCAGTAACTGAAGACAACATTGAGGTAGTACAGACGAGGTTTTAACTATCGTACTTGTACATTTTTGGCATCATTTGGAAATGGTATGCTGATAGGCTACTGTTGGATTTGTACGGCCTCACAAATTCTTATGTCAGCTTTTGACTTTTCAACAACTATGTTAGGCTTTGACTGACGTAGACATTCATAGTCTGTGATTACTTTCCAATCCAACTTATTGTCTTGTATTTTCAGAGGTGTGCAGTAAGAGCCAGTGAAGTCAAAATCTATCATGGAAAATAATGGCTCAGTCCTCCCCATATGTGGGAGACTTGGTCCACCACATATGGGGAGGACTGAGCTGTTAATTTCGATGGGAAAACGACAGACAAAAGAGTCAGTTAACAAAAAGCTTTATTGAAACACAGATGAAAACAACGAAAATAGTTGTCCAAAATCACATTTGTAGAGCACAGTCTATCAAATTAAACTTAGCCAACCCTGGCATTGAGAATAAAAGTGCATTGTCAATGAATGAGGTATGGTTTAAAGATGAAAGTACTTATCATGATTAACAACAAACACAAACCGCATTGAAGCACGTTTCGTGACACCGACCGGATTTGGTTGGGGAAGAACCATGACCACATCTTCAATGGACACAGTATCAATATTCTCCTTTTTTCTCTTGAAGATACTGGTACTTAGCCTGGTAAAACCAGACTCTGCTAGTTCGCTTTGCTTCGTACACAGAGTCTGGGCAGTCGTCATTGACAAGTGTTTACTTCCTGGTGGGTGGGCGCTTGTCTGAAGTTTAAAATCATTGGTGTACCTGTAAACTAATCACTAATGTTTGGCGATGACGTATGTTATGCGCCGGCTCAGCCGCCTAGTACTTCTGCTGTAAACACAGTCCTTCATACCAGGAATGCAGCGAAAACAAACTGATCAGTACATTAAAGTTAATACTGTACCCATACATATGCCCATCTACCAAATTTTTGCCTTCACTCATTCACTTAGAAGAACCAAAGGTGCTCTTTCTGTTCTCCTTACAAGAAACAAACTGTTGAGCTATCATTTTTCCTGCAGATACTGCTGCTGTTAAAAAAAAAACGTAAGAGACCTGAAACCAAGGGCAGAATCGGTGAGAATAATGCATTATTTACATCAGGATGAAATCTGCGTTGACATGAAAACTGAACCGTTAACCACACTTGAGCTAACATCATACCGAGCTCGCTATCTAACTTTATAGCAACACAGTTTGGCTCTGAGCATTTGGCTGTCTCAGACAGCCATTTCATTCATGGATAATGACAACATAACACTGAGACAGCGAATAGGTCTTGTGACACGAACAAAAACACGGCTTTTAAGAAGTTCGCTGCTAACTTACATAGTGTGAAATTCGTGGGCAATGTAACACTAGAAGCTACAAGCTAGCTGAGGTGGTTCGACTGTCTCTCACAGAGATGAACAGGGTGCCTATTTCATGATGGCTATTAAGTAGATATGACAATCTGTAGGGAGTAGCGCTACAACATCATTTCCATTCGAAAAACTAACCAAACATTCATCTTATTGTGGCTATAAGCTGCTGATACCCGGGATTTTCTCCATGACAGAGAGAATGGCCTCCCGTGTATCTATGTCCGTAGCCATTGTTGATTTCGGAGACTACAATTTCAAACTCGGCGCAGCGGCTACATCATGGCTCTCGGCCACGCCTTCTATTTGTTGGTTGGTCTGGCGTCTTTTCTGCCGTGGCAAATGAGGCAGAGCTCCAAGTTACCAGACTGAGTACTGAAGCGAAATGAAATTAAGCGGAAGTACCAAGGCTGGCGGAGTCAGGCCAACTGGTACTTAGTGAAGAAGGTGAAACATGCAGTAAAAAGGAAAACATGCAATATAAATTTCCTAGAGTGCATTTTTTCATGGAGTAGGAGTGGGCCACAGGGTAGGGAGAACTGAACCATGACTCAGTCCTCCCTCAGTGTACTTTAATGGATTTCAACATTCGCCAGCTTCCCAGCTCAAGCACATGGTCTCGTATATATACTCAAAATATTCCCTGGTATATGCAGATTACACAACAGTACCATATGCATCAAAATCTTGATAAGTTACAGAATGACAGTGATTGATTGTTACAAGAAAAATTTTACATAGCCCCACGAGAATGACAATGTTTGTTCTGCATACTTACTTGTTAATGTTGTTGCATCTCTGTTAGGCCTGACCTCTGCAGGGTTGCTAGGTGACTCTGTATGACCTTTAACCCTAGGTCATTTCAAGTCAACTACAGAAAAAACCAAAATGGCTCACTCCTCCCCATGGCCCAATCCTCCCTACTCTCCCCTACGTGATTCCTCACCAGGGGCGCTGGAAGAGGGGAGAAACCATGGACGATTCTAGGGGCCCAGCATTCACAGGGGCCCCACAGAGGATACTTTTAGGGTGCTTTGATACCTGTATTTCATTCCGATTCAGGGAGTAATATATTGCAAAATGTTACAACGTTGCACTTCACCTTGGTTTGATTCGTGTTCACACTGCAGTCTGGACTCGATACGCCCCCAGCACTACAAGTGTGTAAACAGTTTTGTGATTGGTCAGAATTTCACAGATAATTTGGATTTCAGGAAATCCCTCTGAGTTTTCTGAAGCCGGGGTCCGAATAGTCAAAAAATTACGTCCTATCCGCTAATTCCTAACCACTTTTTTTTTTTTTTACCTTTGTGGAAAACGTCATAAGGTAAAGGATAACTGTAAAGGGGAATTCCTAACGGCTTCAGGAGACAACCATGCTAATCAGAGAATCTGAATGCACTTACACTAGGCAACGTGATCATGAGTGCCCTGCCCATCATATATGTAACTTTACGCGATTGGCTGGATGAATGGTCACCGCTTCAAATATTGCTGCAGCGCAGAATTGTGGGATAGTATTATCTCCTTTCTTTTCAAAAAGAATGGTTCTATGTGCCCTATGCTAAAGGAGGTAAATTAGGAAGCACTCGGACACCTTTCCTTAACATTTAAAGAATTCGAATCCACTTATCATAGCAGCCACGTAATTATTTCTGGATCATTTTTTAGGACTTAGGAACTTTCCTTGGCAAAAAAAGACTATTCGGACGCAGTCCGGATACCTGTTCGAAAATGGAGCATCATCAGCAAGCGTGGGTGATAGCAGCATTTATTGCTGTTCTCTGGCTCATGCTCATGCTGTTCAGTATATGAATATGTCCAGTTTGAGCGACCATCTAGGTTACGCCTACAAAACAACTTCTGAATACATCTGATGAGAAGACGCACTTCTGCTGCATCCAGCCACCTCCAAATGAGAAGACGCGCCATGGAGACATACTACAATGACCTACTCACCAGACAGTTTCCATCCTGACGGCGCATCAGGTACATTGCTTGGTTATAGCCTATTTATAAGCAAATGCATTTTTATGTTTATGCATTAAAGTTAGCTCTCTAAATACAAGCTATTGGTGTGCTAGCTACAACATTATAGAGTTTGATATGACTTTAGCTTGCTAGCTTGGAAGCCGACTAGCTCACTAGCTTGTACTATAGTGTACGCAAATTGTAGCCTTATTTTGTTGGCTTCATTATTTCTGACAATACTTCGGTCCTGCGAAATGTATGTAGATGACACAAATGACGCAATCTGATGCAAATTGACACGCATTTGTAATGCGGCCACCTGCCTAACAGGATGTCACAAATTTGCATCCCGCTCAGGACGTTCCTACCCCCCGTTTGTTATACTGTTATAATAATAATAATAATAATAATAATAATAATAATAATAATACTTATTATTATTATTATTATTATTATTATTATCATTAGTAGTAGAAGTAGTCAGCCAACAAACAATTCCAGCTAATATTATAACGTGAGTTTATGCTGGCTTACAAATAGTAGGCTATAAAGAGTTGATGCTTTATGTATAGGATATAGCTAGAGGAAAACTCTATGCTTACAGTAACATTTATGTCCCAAAACTTGGGTTTCTTCATTCAGCACAGCATTGTCATACCGTTTCAGTGTTCACACTGCAAACGGTCCGCTCCGTGGAGCGATTGCAACCGGGCAGAGACCTCCTCCAGGCGATATCGGCTTGGTTGTTTTGTTCCAATACAGAGCGCGATTGCTGCTTTCACATACGTCCAAACGAACCGAGCCAAAGACTTGTTTCGGAACAACGCCTCCAATCGATCCAGGTGTGAAAGCATCCTTATTCTTATAACATTTGTAAATAAAACATATGGACACTTTAATTTTATATTTTTTAACTTTTTGTAATAACTTGATCAATTTAAAATGAATTTGTTGTTTGTTTCTCAATTTCAACTTCTTAAGAATAATCTCACCACATGGCCCCCCCCCTTACTATTCATCATTTTGTACGGCCCAAGATATGCTACTGCCTGAACTCGCTGCATGCAAAATTTTTTTCTGCAGGTCAGTTGGTACCATTACGTACATCAGCCAATCACAGATCGGCTGTGGTACCATTGTACGTGCCATCAGCCAATCACAGCTCGGCTGTATGCCTTGCCATGAGAGTGTCAAGGTATTCGACCTTGTTACTGTCAGCTGAGTTATGCACATGGCAAATTTGTAAATGCTCGTCCGACAATAACGATGTAAGTGCTGCACAATATGCGAAATTACAAGTACACTAGCTGGTCTGCTGCAGAAGTCCAATAGTCTACTTATTAGGCCTTGGCTTCGGTGACTAGTACCGCAGATTGGAGAGCAAATTTTGTGATATCAGACTGTGTTTTCATTACCAGTTTCTTATTTCGCTATTTAGATTTTGCACATTTCCAAGGGTAATGGAAACGCACTTAGAGAGTGAGGACAATGTCCGACGTTATTAGCCCAAAGAACACAGTCTGCTTCGTGACCGTAGACTGTTCATTGACACAGACTCCTATTCTGAGTCTTGTTGATACCAATTATGGATGCATGCTTCCAGTGGCAAATGGTTTTATTTAGCTAGCTCGTTTCAACATCAATCGCTAACCTTCTATCCTGATGGATTAGATTGGATGCGCACTTTTTTCCCAAATGCACCTTTAATATTAAATGCCGTGATGCACAGATGCAGTAGCCCCAGGAAATCTTCCCTCAACCCCCCATACACAAGATACAGTCGAATGGGAGTAAGGTGAGCACTATAGGCTACAAGATGATACATAGCCTACAATAGTCCCCGAATAAGAGGTTTTGAGGTTAAGATTTCTGTAAACTGAATATTTTTGCAAACTTGACAGGCTACCTTAGTGTACAATTATTGAAATGAACTGGAAAAACTGGCACACTAAGACAGGTTTGTGAGGTAGTTGTACAACGTTATATTTAAAATGCAAAGTTGATGTTCCCTTGCAGGTTATCCATGCCCAGCTCATTCCAATCAAATAGTTAGCCTGTATCACAGCTATGTGTAGCCAATGTAGCCTACAGCCCACTGTTAATGCCAATGACAGATTCTGAATATATGATTCTTATGGGTGCTTTAGAGTCAGGGCCCAAAGCAGACCTGCCAACGTGTACGCATTTTGCGTAGCAGATACGCATTTTGACCTCAAACTACGCTTGTACGATTTTTCACATAAAACTACGCAAAAAAGCTTGAGAGGCCCGTAATTTCATTTGTGCACGTGCAGTACTCAAGGCTAACAGCGCGGGGCAGGAGTTTTGGCCTCTGCGAAAACATAAGAAGAATTTGACCAATCATGACGCTGGATTATTCCTCTGCACTGCCCTAACGTTGTCCGGGGATGAGCGAGTATGATTGCCATTCTTTCTCAATATCCGTGCGCACTCTGGCTGGCTGGGTCAGAAGATTCAATAACATCTTTTAAAGGTGAATGGTAGGGCTGACCCCATTTAGTCGCCTGGTCGATTGTTTGGCTGGTGTGCTGTTGGTCGATTAGGATTTGGTTCGTTTGAGCAACTACAAATAATCTCAATCCATAGAATAATCCTTTCTGGCATGCTGCGGTGTATGGCAGTAACATTGCTTCATTCTCAACAAGGCCCATGTTCTCTTTAAAAAAGTTATAATTTCAATTAAGAATGTTTTTAAGAATGATTCATCAGATCTGATTAAAGCAACATTTTAAAGTAATTTTTTTAAACTTGTGTAACATTCGCTTTCATGCCTAAATTGGATCCTTATGGACACGCAAATGTGCTATAAAATTGACATTCAAGATTTGCCTTAGGCTACCGCTAAAATGAGTGATGTGAGCATATTTAATTGCTCATTTCGATTGTAATGTGGTAAAAAGCCACTAGATGGCAGTATTGACATTTTTTTTGTTAAGCAATCTAAAACTAGGTTTGGGCATGTCCCGGGCATGCCTCAGAGGGGGCTGGAAAAGAATATATAAGGAGAAAAATCGAGAGAGTAGAGTAGTAGGAGAAATTGCAAGAAGGATACATTTGACCAGACCTGTCACTCTTTTCAAGACCTGTTAAGCTTTTTGTGGATTTTTGCCTGTGTTGGAGCATTTTCCTGTCCCAGGACATCACAACATAGCAGCCCATCTCCATTACAGGGAATTGTAAATATCTCATTTTTTTTATTTTCTTTTTAATCTTGGTCAGTAGTGTAGGGTGTAGATTAGTTCTATGTGTTTGTTTAATTAAATCTGTTGAACTTAAAGGATTTTGTCTGTCATCCCTTGCTGTCCGTGACGCCATAACAAATTGGGGCCATAACAAATTGGGGGCTCGTCCGGGATAGACCATTGTGCGAGTCATTTATTGAAAATCTAAAATTTCAAATAGTGAAATTGTTTTTTGAATTTTCCTAGATAAATATTGGCAGATCAACAGCAATGGATGATTTCTTGGCATCACCAACCGTAGAGGTTTTGAAGTCTTTTAAAAAGACAGAACTGCTAGAAATATGCAGACAGTTAGAGCTGACAGATGTAAAACCAGCCATCACGAAAAAGCAAGACTGGCGAGAGAGATTGTTGAATATTACATTGATGAAAATGTGTTTGCACCAGGAGATCTGGAACAGTTTCCGGTGGAAAATCCAAATGTAGAATTGGAACTTAAATTAAAAATGCTAGAAATTGAAGAAAAAGAAAAACAAAGAGAGTTCGAGAGAGTAGAAAGAGAGAAAGAAAGGCAGTTTGAGTTAGAAAAATTAGCAAGAGAAGAGGAAAAGAGCAGAAAGAGAGAGAGAGAGACAGAGATTTCGATTTAGAAAAATTAGACAGAGAAGAAAGGCTCCAAATGGAGCAACTAAAAATTAAAATAGAAGCCGAAAACAAATTTCGGGCTAGCCAGGAGGTAAAGCTGGTGCCTCCATTTTCAGAGAAGGAGGTTGATAAGTATTTCCAGTGCTTCGAGAAGGTAGCTAAGAGTTGTCAGTGGCCAAAGGAACACTGACCTCTGATGTTGCAAACTGTCCTCAAGGGTAAAGCTCAACAAGCCTATTCGGCTTTGTCTGCAGATGATTCCTCTGATTATGAGGTTGTCAAAAAGGTTATTTTGACAGCTTATGAGTAGGTTCCAGAGGCTTACCGACAGAAATTCAGAGGTCTGAAGAAATCTGACAATCAGACTTATGTGGAATTTGCTAACGAGAAGAAGGTTTGCTTTGAGCACTGGTGTACTTCTATGGAGGTCAAGGATGATTTCAACTCACTAAAAGAGATGGTGTTAGTTGAAGAATTCAAGAACTGTGTCAAGGATGATATTAAGACCTACCTTAATGAAAAGCAAGCACTGAATTTGCAGTCAGCTGCCAAGTTTGCAGACGCATATGTTCTCACACATAAGTCCAAATTTCAGTCTAGCAGTAACAATAGATGGTCCCAATTTCAGAAGAAAGGTAACGGTGATACCCAAGATTCCTCACCCAAAGACAAATGCAAATCTGGTGATGGTGCTCAGAAATCCAGTCAAAGGTCTGATCAAAGTGTGAAAGCTGACAGTGACAAAAGTGGTCTAGTTTGCAATTATTGCAAGAAATCTGGTCATGTTACAACTAACTGTTGGTTCCTTAAAGCTAAGAAAGAAAAAGAAAAGGATACCAAACCCAATGCCTTTGTGAAGACAAGGTTAGAAACCCCTGTAGTAGATGACCGATCTGCTAAATTGCCTGCTCCTTGTGAGGCTAAGAAGCCTGATACTGCTGACTTTGTGAGGGAGGAATTTCTTCCATTTGTGTCAGAGGGATTTGTGGCTCTGAATGAGCATTCTCCTCCTGTCCCCATATATATCCTAAGGGATACGGAGCTTCTCAGTCACTTTTGTTGATGGACTCCTTGGAGTTACATGATGAGACCGCTTCTGGGGATTTCATACTTGTACAAGGTATTGAAGGGAGGACTGTATCTGTACCCCTGTGCTCTGTATTCTTGAAGTCAGATTTAGTTACAGGACAGGTAAAGGTGGGACTTATGTCAAGTCTACCTATCAAGGGTGTTTCTCTGTTGCTAGGCAATGACCTGGCTGGGGGCAATGTAGTTCCCCCTGTTCATCTTACTTCGCAGCCGAGCACTGAAGATGGCGATGAAGACCCATCTCTGTATCCTTCCTGTGCAGTGACTCGTGCTATGGCCAAGAAGGCTCAAGAAGAAGATGATGTGGTGCCGTCCAGCACCTTGAATAGTCATGACTCAGGTGGTTCGCCTCATGACTCTGTTCAGCCTACTATGGTTTCTCCGTTTGAGGACTTATCAGACACTTTTATCAGTTCTCTATTCAGCCAGCCAGATGGGTCTGGTGATTCTGATGTGTCTGGAGACTTGTCTCTGTCCAGAAAGCGGTTGATTCAGGAGCAAAAAACAATGATCCTGAAATTTGTGTACTAAAGAAGAGAGCCCTTCCTAATGAAGAAATAGACACAGTTCCAGTTGGGTATTATCTCAAGGATGGAGTGTTGATGCGGAAGTGGCGCCCTCCTGATATCCCTGCCAATGCAGATTGGGCAGTGGTCAAGCAAATTGTTGTTCCGAAGGTCTACAGGAATGTGATCTTAACAATGGCTCATAGTTTGCCCTTAGGAGGTCATCTTGGTGTTAACAAGACTGTTGATAAGATCATGAAACACTTCTTCTGGCCTGGACTTCGGAAAGATGTTTCCAACTTTTGCAAAACCTGTCACACTTGTCAGGTAGTTGGAAAACACCAGTTAGACCCACCTGTAGCTCCATTGCAGCCTATCCCAGCATTTGGGGAGCCCTTCTCCAAGGTCATCGTTGATTGTGTTGGTCCATTACCCAAGACTAGATCTGGAAATCAGTACTTGTTGACAATCATGTGTGCATCAACCAGATTCCCTGAAGCCATCCCTCTCGCAAACATCAAAGCAACTGCAATTTGAAGGCTTTGATAAAGTTCTTCACGTTGTTTGGCCTTCCCAGGGAAATTCAGTCAGATCAAGGTAGCAATTTCACTTCCGGATTATTTCAGCAGGTTGTGTATGAACTAGGTGCGAAGCAGATTCTTTCCAGTGCCTATCATCCAGAGAGTCAGGGTGCCTTAGAGTGGTTTCATTCCACTCTCAAGACAATGATGAGGACTTATTGTTATGACCATGAGAAAGACTGGGATGAAGGTGTTCATTTGCTGTTGTTTGCAGCTAGAGAAGCAGTGCAGGAGTCTACTGGATTAAGTCCGTTTGAGCTAGTGTTTGGCCATGAAGTGAGAGGACCTTTGCTATTGTTGAGTGAAAAATGGCAAGAGAAAGAGCCGCATATCAGTCTGTTAGACTATGTTAGCAAGTTCAAGGAAAGATTGCGTGCAGCTTGTGACCTAGCCAAAGAGAACTTGAAATCAAGTCAGGGAAAAATGAAAACTTGGTATGATCATAAGGCTAGAAGCCGTGAGTTTAAACCAGGAGGCAAGGTCCTTGTGTTGTTTCCCTTACAGTCCAATCCATTGCAGGCTAGATTTCATGGTCCTTATGAAATTCTGACAAAACTCAATGATCTCAATTACATTGTGAAGACTCCAGATAGGAGAAAGCCAAAACAGTTGTGTCACATTAACATGCTGAAGCCTTATCATGATAGAAATGCTAGGGTTGCAGCTGTCACTTCAGATCCTCCTAGGGCTGAGACTTGTGAAGATGAGGGGGAGTGTCAAGATGATGAACCTAGAATTAAAGCTGAAGTTCTTTCATGTAAATTGTCAAATTCTGAAGTGTTGCAAAATCTTGATGTAAAACTCCAGCACTTAGAACCCTCACAGAAAGATCAGTTTGAGAGGTTGATCGAGAAATATAAAGATCTATTTCCTGATGTTCCAAAGAGAGTTTCTATAGCCTCTCATGATGTAGATGTTGGTGATGCCAAACCAATAAAACAGCATCCATACCGGATGAATCCTGAAAAGAGAAAGATTGCTGTGAAAGAGGTTGAGTACATGTTAGAACATGATATTATCAGACCCTCTAACTCAGATTGGAGTTCACCCTGTGTTCTAGTTCCAAAACCTGATGGAAGCACTAGATTCTGTACAGATTATCGCAAAGTCAATGCTGTAACTAGAACTGATGTGTTTCCAATACCTAGGATTGATGATTGTATCGATGGAGTAGGGCAAGCAAAGTTTCTGACCAAGATTGATTTATTGAAGGGTTATTGGTGTGTGCCTTTAACTGAGAGGGCCAAGAGCATCTCTGCTTTTGCCACACCATCTGGGTCATACCAGTATGAAGTCCTACCCTTTGGCATGAAAAATGCCCCAGCCACGTTCAAAAGGATGATACAGTCTACAATCGCGGGATTGCCACACACGGTGCGTACATCGACGACCTGATCACATGGAGTGACTCCTGGGAACAACATCTGAAAGATGTAGAGAAGTTGTTCAGCGCTTGACCCAGGCTAACCTGACTGTTAACCTGAACAAGAGTGACTTTGGTTGTGCTACTGTCACGTATCTTGGCTACGTCATAGGCCAGGGTAAGGTGGCACCCATAAATGCTAAAGTCTAAGCCATCATGGACTTTCTAGTTCCTGACAACAAAAAAGCTTTGCGCCGCTTCCTTGGAATGATCGGGTACTACCGCAAGTTCTGCAAGAACTTTGCTGAGATTGCTCTCAGTCTCACCAACCAACTGAAGAAAGGCGTAAAGTTCACTTGGGATGAAGCATGCCAAAGAGCCTTCGATCGCCTGAAGTCTCTGCTGTGTCACTTCCCCGTGCTCAAATCTCCTGACTTCAACAAACCGTTCTCCATAGCGATCGATGCTAGCGACCAAGCTTGTGGATCTGTGCTCCTACAGAGAAGTGACTCTGATGACATTGAGCATCCCGTGGCATACTTCTCTAGGAAGTTCAATCGCCACCAAAAGAACTATTCCACAATTGAGAAGGAGCTGTTGGCTCTGGTTCTATCCTTACAACACTTTGAGGTTTATGTTTGTACAGGGCAAAAGCCAATGACTGTATATACTGACCACAATCCGTTAATGTTTTTGAGTAAGATGAAAAACAAGAATCGGAGATTGTTGAATTGGAGTTTGATTTTACAGGAGTTTGACTTGGAAATCAAGCATGTAAAGGGTACTGACAATGTAATTGCTGATTGCTTATCCCGTGTTTGAGTATGTGTATATATATCACGTGTTTATTAGCATATTGTATTATATGTATATATATACACAAGTGTCTACTTAACCATTTTTGTATTGAAAAGAAAAATTTTGCCTTTATAAGTCAAAATTTTTCCCTTTTGGAATGGAGGTGTAATGTGGTAAAAAGCCACTAGATGGCAGTATTGACATTTTTTTTGTTAAGCAATCTAAAACTAGGTTTGGGCATGTCCCGGGCATGCCTCAGAGGGGGCTGGAAAAGAGTATATAAGGAGAAAAATCGAGAGAGTAGAGTAGTAGGAGAAATTGCAAGAAGGATACATTTGACCAGACCTGTCACTCTTTTCAAGACCTGTTAAGCTTTTTGTGGATTTTTGCCTGTGCTGGAGCATTTTCCTGTCCCAGGCCATCATAACATAGCAGCCCATCTCCATTACAGGGAATTGTAAATATCTCATTTTTTTAATTTTCTTTTCAATCTTGGTCAGTAGTGTAGGGTGTAGATTAGTTCTGTGTGTTTGTTTAATTAAATCTGTTGAACTTAAAGGATTTTGTCTGTCATCCCTTGCTGTCCGTGATGCCATAACAAATTGGGGCCATAACACGATAGAATCTCACAACCTTATGTTAAAGGAAAAAAAACTGCTGCATGGCAGCATTTTGTTTTTGTCGCAGACTATCAAAAAAAAACTGGAAAGACCTTACAAGCAACGCTTAACTTTAACTCAGTTCAACGACGAGCATGGCCTTCCACTTGAAAATGGTAAATCAGCTTTCTTTATATTCTTTCCACGCATAAACATGTTTCATGAACTAAATTGTTGAAAATTTGAGATTGTGTTGTTATATGTTGGCTATTAGTAATGCGTACAGAGTTTTTATTGCCTATTTAGTTTGAAATCGTAGCCCATGTGGTGCAATCCCGCCATTATAAGAACAGATTCTCTCGTCACCAAAGTCAAAAATGGCTTGACAAAAAAGTTTTTTTTTTTGTTGCCCAAATCAGCTCTTCACAATGCTATGTTTGGTTCAGTTTTTTTTTTTTCTATTTTTCGAAAAACTTGAAAATATGACTTGGGCCATTATTTTAGGAAGGTGACGATAGGCCTATTTGTAATCAAACTAAGGGGTACCAGTATATTTTAAAATGCGCGGGTCTGTTTAATGTGTTTAATCGCGGCAGTTTTGTGGTGTTATTAAGAAGCTGACACATCGTTTTTGAGTAGAATTCGCACTATAACGCATTCCTAACATTTTGTGTTATATTTGTACGTACCCCTTCGATTTTGAAATGCGCGGGTCTGTTTAATCTGTTTAATCGCGGTGGTTTTGTGGTGTTGTTAAGAAGTTGACACGTGGTTTTTGAGCTAGAATTCGCACTATAACACATATTCATAACCTTTTGTGTTATATTTGTACGCACTAAAAATGTGAGTTGTGACTCTAAAATTGAGTGAATATATTCCTTTAAGTGCAAATGAAAAACTGAGAATTGAACCGTAAATCATTAATATCCTAACTGAAAAAAGATTTTTTTGATCCAACTCCATTCTTTATTTAATGTTATTTCCACTTTTCATCCATTTGAGAGACATCATCGGAGTCCCTGAGAATTTTAGACTTGATTGTTATAGTCTACGACAAAACAGTATTTTTGCTTAAGAGATTTAAAATCTCAATCAGACCAACCGGGTTTATTAAATAAAATATAGCCAATGCATTAGGATGCATTAGAATGACTGTTGGTCGACAAAGATTTGATTTGGTCGTGGACAGCCCCAGTAAATGGACTGGGTGGATGTGAGAAGTTCAAACTGTGAGTTGGGTTCAATTCAGTTGCCAACCTGCCAATCTTGGGAAAATATTAAACATTTATAACCTTAGCTTAGCGTCACGTAATTAGCAAACTCACTTGTCTTCTGACAATTAGGTCGGAAAAGTAAAGTTAACTGACATTAAGTTGAATGGCCCCAGTGTGTCAGATTGGTGAAAATGATCTTTCATTGTATACAAGTTATTCATGAATATCATTGCAGCCAGACCTGTAAGTTAATAGTAATGAGAGGAGCAGATCACAGCATTATGACAAAAAGTACGCTCTTGTGTAGCAGTTATGTTATCTCTGAAGTTACCGATATGCGTGCGTGCGTGCATGCATGCGCGTGTGCCAACCTTGCAGTTAAGAGACCATTATGACATCTGATGGAGATAATACTGACAAGGAGCAGTAGACCTTCTAAAAAGAAGATAGTCCATGCCTCCCAGAAATTCCTTCCAAAATATCAAGACCAATGGCAATGCCTTCACCCCTCAAAACTGCCACACCATGCTTTCTGCACGCTGTGCAATTATGACTTTGATGTAAGCCACCAAAGCGCTTCAGGTAAAGATGCGGCTAAACATCTGCTCCCTAAATTCCAAGATAATTATTCAATTGACTGGGCTTATTCGGTGCATATGATTACCCATACAAGCCAGCTGAATTCAGTGTTCAAATTTTTAGACAGAAATTGAGATCTTGAACAGGCAGCTGGATTTTATATATTGCTAATGTTGTTTTCAACAGCAATATTAGTTTTTTACATATTAAAATAAGTCTCAAGTTATTGAAAATAAAAACATTTTATATGAAAAAAAAATTTCTATTCATTTAAAATAATGTGAATCACTTATGGTCATGAGTTTGTAGAAGCATACATATAGATATTGTGATAATGCGTAATACTCTCATGTTTATAATATGTAACCTATATTATAAAATGGCCAAGTGCAAGCATTAATTACAAAAAGTAAAATCATGTGATAGATTTTTGCCAGTTATTTCCAGAGTGAAAATTGTTTACAAACAAAGGCTTGTGTGTGTGTTCCACAGACTGTCGACGGCACATGGAGGGGAAAAAACATTTTAAAATTGTGGCTATCACAGATTCAGTCCCCAAAATAAGTTCCTTCTTCCTACAAGCACATGATTTGAGACCAATTCAGGCAGAAACCCTTTTAACTGCATTCATTGTAGAACACAACTTGCTGTTAGATGCAGCAGATCACGCTGGACCACTATTTAGAAAGATGTTTCCTGATAGTAAGATAGCCAAACAGTATAGATGTGCCAGAACCAAGACAGCGGCTGTGGTAAAAACACTGGCGAGGAGTGATGATGAGTGCATCACAGAAACAATGAAGCAGTCCCCATACAGCCTTGCAACAGATGGCAGCACAGATATGGATGATGTTAAAATGTACCCAATTGTGGTTAGGATTTTTGATGCCAGTCTGAGTAGTTGTCCTGTTGCTCAAGATTTGTGAATCAAGAGAGTCTACTGGGAGAGCAATATTTGAATTGCTTGATGGCGAACTGAAGAAGAGAGGCATACAATGGTCAAACTGTGTCAGCTTTGCTGCTGACAATGTGGCAGTTATGCAAGGTTTGGGGAGAGGTGTACCAGCTTTTTTGAAGGCGCAAAAGCCACACATCTACCTAGGTGGTTGTGCCTACCACCTGATACATCTAGCTGCGGAGAGGGGATCCAGGCAGCTTAGAGTCAATATGGAGGAGTTCATTATCACCCTGTATTACTATATAGACAAAAGTAGCAAGAGAAAGTCAAGTCTGCGTGACATACAGATTATGTGTGATGCGGAAGTGAGGAAGATTCTCAAGCTTGCCTCCACAAGATGGCTGTCCTGGGGCAGTGTGTAAACCGTCTACTGCAGCAGTAGGATCCTCTTACTGTTTTCTTTGAAAATGAGGTGGCGTCTCAAAAGAAACCATAGATAGAGCCATCAGGTTCCTCCAAGTTGCTGAAGCCTCCATCTGGTCCTACCCTGAAGCCTAAGGCAGCAAGCTCCACCACCGTGCCAGGTACAATGCAGCCAAAGCGCTCCTCCTCTGCCTCTCCGAAGCTGCACATACTTTCTCCTGGTCCTGCCCTGAAGCATAAGACCCCACAACTTACCACTACACCAGAAGTTCAAGCTCCTGCACACCCTGCTGCAGAGTTTGCTTGACCAGATTTCTCTTCAAGCAAAATGAAATTGGAAATAGAGCTGCAAAAGAAAAAGACAAAACAAAACTTCAAACAACCAAGAAGGAGGAGAAAGGGGATCTGACAAGAGAAGTTACTTCAGTTCCTCAAAGACCCCATGTCAAAGGTGTACTCTCTCTTTCTGAAAAGGGCCTTACCAATTTTTTACATTAGCAACCAAATACTTGAGAAAGAGGAGCCATGCATTCATATCCTTCTTCCAACTTTGGAGCTGCAGCTTGAAAAGGTATTGCTTTCATTCTGTAAGCCTGAGCATGTGTTCATTAAGATGAATGACATACGCAGAGGTATCAAGCCCACCAGCACAAGGGAACATCAGCTGAATGATGAGGAGCTCTCAGTTGGCCTAGACACTCACAACTTTATCCAGAGCCAAGATAACCTTGAGCTGAGGCCATTCTTCAGAGATGTAAGAAAGTTCTTTTCATCTGCAGCTGACTACATGGTCTCCAAATTTCCATTTGGGGATGAGTTGCTTATGCACGCTGTTGTGGCAAACATTGGTGAGAGACTGTCTGCAAAATTCTGTTCTCTCCTGTTCTTTATCAACCGCTTTCCTTCTATCTTACCTAAAGAGGTCACTGTGGATCAAGTACAGGATGAGTTTCGGTTGTATCAAACCATGCTTTGAGGACAGCATCCTCAGCAAGCGCATTGACGAGGGCTGGCGAGACATTGGCCTGTTGAAGAGGGGAGGCAAGGAGGTGTTCCCAAACCTTTCAGCAGTGATGCTTGGAATATTGGTTATCTTCCGCAGCAATGCTGATTGTGAGAGGGCATTTAGTCTTACAAAGAACAAGACCCAATACAGAGCCAGCCTGAGCGCTGATATGATAAGTGTCTTGGTGATACAAAAGGTGAGCATGGCAGCAAAGGGAACGGTCTGTCAGATGGAAAGCTTCAGCAATGCTCTCCTAAGAAAGGCAAAGTCTCCAAGCTATGAGGTAAAGCAGTTGAGAGCAAGTGCTACTGCAAGTGGAGGGGATAAACCTTAGTTAAGAAGGGAGACCATCAAGGTCAATCATTTTCATAACTGAATAAGCAAACTGACCTCATCAGAAAAATTATTTCTTTTTGTTTCTCTTTATTTATTCATATCATTTTTTATTTATATGTGGCAAGCCCAACCACCAAACGTAAAAAAGTGGTCTGGGAATTTTATTTTTCCATTTGCAGTTATGTCTGAGTTGTATTATTTCCTTATTGATATTGTTAACACGAATATCTGTTTTGGAACTTTTATTTCAAAACTTTGGAGAAAAAATGCTCTGTATTTCTGTTGAACAGCTGTCACTTTTGAATACAAGTGCTTCACTATGGACATAATGAGCCGATTGATATTTTCAGTTTTTTTATACTTGGCTGTCTTATCAGTAACTCATTAAAGGAATTCTCAAAATAATTGATTGCATTTTGTTCCTCACAGCAGATTTATTTGGTGACGAACCACATTAGTGCGTGGGGAAATGTTCAGGGAAATGACAGTGTGCGAAGTGAAGGGCTGCAAAAACGTGGACTCCGTTTGGTTTCGGTATTGTGGTACTCAAAAAATTTCCCCAAGGTTGGCAGTAATATCAGCATGGTAATGTCAGCAGGAGCAGGGCCTATTGTGTGTGTAACCACACACTGTATGTATGTATGTATGTACAGTACCAGGCAAAAGTTTGGACACACCCTCATTTTTCTTGCAATATATGTTAAATAAAGAAATAAGCAGCCTTTATTTTGCGCAAAAAAAAAGATCTAATTCTTAAATCCATCAAACTAACCTCCATTTGTTGTGACATTTGCAGTGCATTCTCCCATTTTTTTTAAACAAGGGCAATCATATGACTATCATGAATTTGCAGTTGCACGGCTGTCAAACTTCCCAAAGACGTGCAGCACTTGAGGAGTGCTTTCCATCAACCTTTTCGCCCAATAAGTCCCAAAACCGCTTTACTTTAATTCGGCTGTTGGAAAATTGAAGGAGCTTATTTGTCTGTTTACTTTGCAAAATATGGCCTCTGTGAGAATTCCAAAATTTTGGACACCATTCAAACACATCAATTATTCTCTTTTCACTTCTGATTGTTTACCTTTTACAAGATTCCGTTTGAGATTATATAGAGAAGTCAAGCTGTTTAAATTTCTCTAAAAACAAAGTGCTGTGACATTTGCAAAGCGTGTCCAAACTTTTGACTGGTACTGTATATGTGTATACACATATCGGGCGAATCGATTTCCAGTCAAAGGGCCCAAAATTGCTAGTGGCGCCCCTGTTCCTCGCGTACGTTCGCTTTTTTGAGGGACTCTACGCTTTCTTCTCTCAAGCCGCCATTACTTATTCCACAAAAAATAATGATAACATTTTTGGGCTAACAATAACGCCATGTGACTGCACAGAATTATCCTTGAAGCCCACAAAGACACAAAAACACTGCATCTTCTGTACATTATTTTTTGACAGATAGCACAAGGCTTCTTCTGAAACGGTAATAAATTGATTATAAAACAATGCCACACACAACTTGAGCCTGCGATTTGAAGATTCCGTATCTTGAAAAAGAATGATGATAATAGCTTTCCTGTTGCCCTGTCTTTGGCAATATTCAAATGATCTAGAGAGCGACCTTAGTTTTGATGGACAATACAACGTACGCATGGGTAAATTTCGAAGTATATTTTCATATACATTAAAATGATTTCAGAATGCAATTTCTATTTCCTTCTCTCCCTTTTTCTGTTAACTTGCGAGTTTTCTTCAATGCAGCACTCTTTGGACTTATTAAAAAAAATACAAACTGTTGTGAGAGACATCTCATGCCATGCTACAAAAGCTTTGTGTGAATCTGGGTGTTTATATACAGTGCTTAACAAATTTATTAGACCAGCACCCAATGTAAGGTTTATGCCACAGCTGTCCTACACTAACAGTGTTGGAAATTACCAAAATAATTTTTATGTTTCTGTAATGCTTAGTCCACCAGTATGTGCAAGCTTCTTAACTGAAATTATATTTTTCGACCATGTAAGCTATTGTCATGGGTTTGCGTCCGGCGTAGTCCATCGTCTGTCGTCTGCCATCTGTAAACTTTGGTCTTCTTTTCTGAAACTGCCGGACGGATTGTTCTGAAATTTTTTGTGGATGTTCCATATCAGGATGGGACTAAAGTTTGTTCTAGGCTTTTGAGAATTTTTTTTATAGAATTTTTAAGAAATTTTGTTACAATGGAGCCTTATGGGAGGGAAATTTTTGATGGGCCATATCTTTGAAACGGTAAGAAATAAGGTCATACTTACTATTAACCTTAAATAGGAAGTCATATATGGGCTTCAATTTTGCACCCTGACCTTTGACCTCAGATGGCCTTGAAAGGTCAAATTCAAGGTCATGGAATTTCATTGGCCTATATCTCTGAAACTACTGGACGGATTGTTCTGAAATAATGCATGGGGGGCGCTAGTGAGATGATTGAAGTGTAGACATGGTTTTTTCGAGCGCCTCATCGCACACGGTTTTATTGTTTAAAACTGCCTTTTTGATTATCAAACACCTTAATTTTTACGATTAAACCTTCACTAATTGCTTTACGTTCACGCCGCTAAAAGCGTTATGTCGATATGCCAAGTAAAGCTGCATGAGGCGGAAAGGGAGCTGCTCGCCCACCAGCGAGTGCTATTGTTAGCCATGATCAAGCTAGCATGGAGCCTTTAGATATGTCCTCAGTTGAAGAGGAAGACGAACTTCCGCTCATGTGACAAAAAATGTCAAACAAGCTCTTGCAGTCTTTTAACGAACGGTTTGAAAAGTTCGAGCTGACTTTCCAAAATCTTTTGTCCGCTCAGCAGATGCTCACTGAGAGGGTATCCACCACCGAAAATCAAGTGGCAGACCATGAGCAGCGGATTCATGCAGTTGAAACTTATGTTTCTGAGCTGCGGGAAGAAAATAGACTGCGGGCTAATTTATTGGATCCCGAGGGGAGATCTAGGCGCAACAACATAAAGATTGTCGGGGATCCGGAAGGTGAGGAGAAAGAGAGACCAACAGAATTCATCTCTAGGTTGATTTCCAGGCTGGTGGGGGAAGACAACTTTACTAAGCCCGTTGTAATCGATAGGGCACATCGTCTTGAACAGCCCAAACCACCGGATGGCACCAGATCTCGCACGACAATGGCACGAGTGCGTCTTTCACAGGAAAAAGAGAAAATTCTGCAGCTCGGGAGGCAGCGTTCGCTGGATTACGGAGGTCACCGCATCCTGATCTTCCCTGACTACACCGCAGAGGTGACAGAGCAGCGGCGGATTTTAGCGACGTGCTACAGCGCTTGGGGGAGAAGGAGGTTCGGCACTCGCTGCGCCTCTCGGCTAGGATCCAAGTGAACTACCTAAGGCAAGTAAAAATATTCAACGATCCGGTTGAGGCGAAGAATTTTGCTGACCAAGAACTTTGTAAGTAATGAATGAAGAGTTAAAATGTAAATTGAATGGACCTTTCGTATCACAGTTTTTTTCCATGTTGTAGTATCTGTCTCTTTCTGTATATGTGCCAGCGAGGGGCAGAGAGTAAAAGGAGTTTATTTTTCCCTTCAGGCCTTTTTTGGCCGGCGATCCCCGATGTATATGGGGTTAACTCTGCTTCGTTTGGGGAAGCATTGGGTGTGGGATTTGTTTATATATTTGTTAATCGTTTGATTGGTTTTCGTTTTAAGTTGTTGGCTGCCAGTTGGAATCTTAATTCTGTGTTTGATTATAATGCAAAATTTTTTTTCGGGACCCCACTATTATAGATGAGTAATAAAATCGATTCGATGTCTTTGGTCTCTTAGAGTGTGCGTGGGCTGGGTCATCCTATAAAGCGAGGTAAAGTCTTTGCGCATTTAAAGTCACTGAAATCAGATGTAATTTTTTTTTGCAAGAAACGCATATTAAAGCTACTCAGCATAGGAAACTTGGGGTTAATTGGATTTCACAGGTGTGTCAGGCACCTTTCACATCTAAGGCCAGAGGCGTTGCCATTCTTTTTCGAAAAACGGTACCCTTTCGTTTACATTCATCTATAATTGATCCGAATGGTAGGTTTATCATTTTAATGGGTCGTATTAATTTACTTCCCGTTGTATTGGTAAATATCTATGCGCCAAACAACGATGATCCGAGTTTTTTTTGTAAGGTATTTGATCTGATCCCTGATGAAAATTTAAGTTATATACTGATTGGGGTTGACTTTAATTGTTATCTGGATCCTTATTTGGATAGGTTTTCTTCTACCTCCCCACCCAGTATTTCTGCTGTGCAGACTCTTAACAATCTAATGAAGACAAAGAAAGTAGTGGACGTTTGGAGACTGCAGCACCCATCTGATCGCGATTACTCTTTCTATTCTCATGCACATAGATCGTGTACATGGATTGATTATTTTTTGGTAGATTCAAGATTAATTTCGAATATTGACTACACCAAATATCATAACATTATAATATCCGAGCATAGTCCCGTCACTCTCAAACTTAAATTGTCCCTCCCTAAATGAGTTTATAGTTGGCGCTTTAATCCCTTTTTACTAAGAGATCCAGCATTCAAGGAATTTATTATGAAGCACATCACACAGTTCCTTGAAACCAATGATAATGGTGAGGTGAATGATTCAATATTGTTGGAAACACTTAAAGTTTATGTGAGAGGACAAATGATTTCTTATGAAGCCCATAAGAAAAGGGATAAGTGTAGTAGATTTGAAGAAATTGAGAAGCAATTACCAGTCACCGAACAGATTTATAAAAACTCCCTGTCCCAATCAGATTATGGGTCATTCCATGTCAGATCATCAAATGGGTCTCACCACCACCTTCTCAATTTTGCAAATTTTTTGTGTGCAGCTGTATAAATATATATCACTGACAAATCTGGAATTTCAGCTCATTCAGACCAAAAATGAATTTTTGGTGAATTATTTTCTAAGGGTAATGTCTGTCAGTTTTGTGTCAATTTTTTTTTTTTGACGAATTCATGTCAATTTACATTTTTTCTTGTATTTGACATGGCATTGCTTTTTTATTATTACGCCTATAGCTTTGAAACTTTGCATCTAAGCTAATGTTATACTGCTAAATCAGAAAATGCAGTCCATTTTACTTTATCTTTCTTGGTTGTGGAGCTATGAGGACACCAAAAGTGTCTTAAGTTCAGGCAGTTCCATGTTTAGGACCCCAAAGCACCCCCAACATAAACATAGGCTCTCTGACATTGTTTCCATTCATTTGCGTCTGCTGAATATAAATCAGGCTGAATTCACCATGAATTCATCACCAACTGCAGTCAGTACCTTGCTAAATGTGAAAAAAAGCCAATATGCTCACAACATTGCCAACTGTTCAAACCCCCATATCTCCAGGGGCACACCTTGGATTTTTTTCTATTTTTTTTTTTAACTGATTCCTCTATTACAGCAGAGAGACCACTCCAAAAATTGTTGATGTTTTTTGACCAATAAAAATTTTGCAGGTGTCTGAACAGGGTGGGTAATCTCAAGAATCGCTTGGCATTTTCAGCTTCTTACACAATGTTGATGATTTTTGAATCACAATATTATCAATTTATGAATTGAAGTTATCAATTCATCAATGCACGACACATTCACAGAAAGGTCAGTATATGCAGGTTGGTAGATCACGTTGGCAGGGAGAAACCTGAACCAGTTATTGATCAATAATTTCTAATGACATCAGCAAGTAATTTCATGGTTTTCAACCCGGCGAATTGCCGTTGGCATCCGGCGGGCACCGGGTGCCAAAGCTGGGGATGAAGAACGGGATTTAATGATAAACAGCACACAAAATAAACAGGAAACAATGTTGCTAACAAAAAACACAAGCTGACTGCTAAAACGCAGGCACACAGACCTGCTGTGACCAGAGAATGCACAGCAACTTGGGCTGGCACGCCAGCCCTAAATACTCTGCAATCACCTCCACCTTAACAGGCTGCACCTGTGGCCCGTCAAGGTGGAGGTGAAAATATGTGAAAAGGGAGGGGCTGTAAGGCCCAAACCCTAACAAGTAAGTTTTAGGGCGTTTTCACGCCTAAATAGTCCTGTAGACTCGGTTCGATTGGGGACTCGGTTCGACTGGATTTGCAACATTCAGCTGGTCCGAGATTGCATTCACACTGCACTTTGTCAAACGAACTGAACTTCTTGAATAGCGTGTTCCCCTCCTCGCCTGTGGCGGCGCTGTATCAAGAATTACTGAAGGAGAAGCCAAGACACAGAACGAGGAAGAAACATCGCTCTTGTATTTGTATTTGGACTACCCTCAATGCCCTGCGTTGTAGTCCGCTTCCGGCATTTGGTCCGCATGAAGCGGACCAAGACCTACGTTTTTCGGCGGAACAGAGTCCGCTTCTTTGATCTGCGTCAGAGTTTGATTGCACATTCACACCTCCCCAAACGAATCTGACTTTCCAAGCAAACAAACTAGAGTTCGATTCAGTAGGGCTGGTGTGAAAACACCCTTAATTTGACAGTCAGTTTACAAGAATCAAGTTCAAGTCACATCAACAATTTTTGTTTTGTTATGTCTACTATAATACAGGAATTAGTAAAATTTAGTATGTGGTTGACTAATGATTGAAAACACCAAAAATGTTGCATAGTTAAATGTGTGAGAAGCTGAAAGTGCCACACGATTCTCAAGACTACCGCACCCCGTTCAGACACGGGCAAAATTTATATTGGTCAAAACAGATCAACAATTTTTGGAGTGGTCTTTCTACAATAATAGAGGAATCAGTCAAAAAAAATAGAAGAAAATTCAAGGTGTGCCCCTGGAGATACGGGAGTTTAAACAGGTGGCAATGTCATGAGCATTTTAGCTTTTTTATATTCAGCAGACACAAATGAATGGGAAAAAATGCCAGAGAGCCTATGCTAGGGTTTATATTGGGGGTGCTTTGGGGACCTAAACATGGAACTGCCTGAACAAAAGGCACTTTTGGTGTCCTCATAGCTCCACAACCAAGAAAGATAAAGTAAAATGGACTGCATTTTCCGATTTAGCAGTACAACATTAGCTTAGATGCAAAGTTTCAATGCTATAGGTGCAATAATAAAAAGGTTACGCCATGTTAAATACAAGAAAAATGTAAATTGACGCAAATTTGTAAAAAAAAAAAATCAACACAAAATTGATGGACAGTACCCTTAGAAAATAATTAACCAAAAATTCATTTTTGGTCCGAATGAGCTGAAATTTCGGATTTGTTCATCACTAATACATATTTATCTAATGTGAAAATATGGAAGCAATCTATGACTACATGGTGACAGATGTTTTGTACATCTGATGATTTGACATGGAATGACCCTTAAGCCTAGTTTATGCTCGATGCAGTCGCTAGTGCGCGAGGTTCGCGCACCACAAATGACGTAACCGCGCACCTGGCGACATCCGCGCGTGCTGGCGCTTTACGAGGTCGCGCACCTCCAGGATTTTGGAACTTTTCACAAGCCACGCTAGTGTCGCCCAGTTCAAAATGGATGAATTTGAGGGAAGACTTGCTGAGCTGCTTCTACTTCTACTGTTTTTTGCCTGCTTCTAATACTTCCTATAGTATTTTTTTTCTACCGCCCCCTGCAACGGAGAATGCGCCAAGTGTAAATGCCTCCGCGCTCTGTTGAGGTGCGCGCGCAATCCGCCTTTTTCATTCCCACGCGGTATATGTTCAAATCCTTGCACATCGGCCATAATTCTTGCACTTTAACCCGTGAAATAACAAAATAATTTTTAGTTTTAAGCAAGTTTTTGACAAGTCTCATTTTTTTTGACAGGTGGTCTAATAAATTTGTTAAGCACTGTATATATACAGTGCTGTGAAAAAGTATTTGCCCCCTTCCTGATTTCTTTTTTTTGCATATTTGTCACACTTAAATGTTTCAGATCATCAAACAAATTTTAATATTAGACAAAGTTAACCGGAGTAAATACAAAATGCAGTTTCGAAATGATGATTTCATTTATTGAGGGAGAAAAGCTATCCAAACCTACCTGGCCCTCTGTGAAAAAGTAATTGCCCCGTAAACCTAATAACTGGTTGTACCACCCTCGGCAACAACAACTGCAATCAAGCGTTTGCGATAACTGGAAATGAGTCGTTCACACTGCTGTGGAAGAATTTTGGCCAACTCTTCTTTGCAGAATTGTTTTAATTGAGCCACATTGGAGGGTTTTCAAGCACGAACGGCCTGTTTAAGGTCATGCCACAACATCTCAAGCAGATTTCAGTCCAGACTTTGATTAGACCACTCCAAAACCTTCATTTTGTCTTTTTGAAAGGAATTCAGAGGTGGACTTGCTGGTGTGTTTCCAATCATTGTCCTGTTGCATAACCCAAGCACACTTCAGCTTGAGGTCATGCACTGATGGTCAATCATTCTCCTTCAGGATTTTCTGGTAGAGAGCAGAACTCATGGTTCCATCAATTACAGCAATTCGTCCAGGTCCTGAAGCAGCAAAGCAGCCCCAAACCATCACGCTACCACCACCATGTTTGACTGTTGGTATGATGTTCTTTTAATGAAATGCTGTGTTAGTTTTACATCAGATGTAACGGGATGCACTCCTTCCAAAAAGTTCAACTATTGTCTCGTCAGTCCACAGAATATTTTCCCAAAAGTCTTGGGGATCATCAAGATGTTTTTGGCAAATGTAAAACGAGCCTTTGTGTTTTTTGGTCAGGAGTGGTTTTCGCCTAGGAACTCTCCCATGGATGCCATTTTCGCCGAGTCTCTTTCTTATTGTTGAATCATGAACACTAACTTTAACTGAGGCAAGTCAGGCCTGCAGTTCTTTAGATTTTTTTCTGGGTCCTTTTGTGACTGCCTGGATGAGTCATCGATGCGCTCTTGAAGTAATTTTGGTAGGCTGGCCACTCCTGGGATGGTTCACCACTGTTCCAAGTTTTATCCATTGTGGATAATGGCTCTCATCGTGGTTTGCTTGAGTCCCAAAGCCTTAGAAATGGCTTTTTGACCCTCTCCAGACTGATAGATGTCAGTGACTTTGTTTCTCATCTGTTCTTGAATTTCTTTAGATCGCAGCATGATATGTTGCTTTTTGAGATCTTTTAGCCTACTTCACTTTGTCAGACAGGCTCTATTTAAGTGATTTCTTGATTCAACAGGTCTGGCAGTAATTAGGCCAGTAATCGGGATGTGGCTAGTGAAATTGAACTAAAAAAATGTGGTTAATCACCGTTAATTCACGAATTAACAAGGGGCAATTACTTTTTCAGACAGGGCCAGGTAGGTTTGGATAGCTTTTTTCCCTTGATAAATAAAATCATCATTTAAGAACTGCATTTTGTATTTACTCATGTTATCTTTGTCTCATATTAAAATGTGTTTGATGATCTGAAACATTTAAGTTTGACAAATATGCAAAAAAATTAAGAAATTAGGAAGGGGTCAAATACTTTTTCACAGCACTGTACATTTTTTTTTTTACCTTTAAAACTGCGGGTTAGCACCCAAACTGTGCATGTTTTGACTTTATGGGCTCTAATTTCTTGGCGCAGCGCAGGGTGGCGCAGCGTAGCGTAGTGTGGCGCAGCCCGCGCAGTGGTAATTTTGTGCGGTGCAACACCGTGCGCAGCCACTTTGGCAATTTGGTAGACGGACGTGCGCCGAGATGGGTGTGGCGGAGTAGTATGGGGATGTGTCACATATTCATCAAGACGCAGTGACAATTTCGTAGAAAAAGTCTTCGCTGAAGTTGCGCAGAAAGCTCGCCAGCTCCAACCTGGTTTACTTTCTGTGCTGTGGTAATTTGGCTGACCGGCGCACAGTGCACACACGTCACCGAAACCTCACAGGCAGGTTTCCAGAATGTCAGGCACATTTCAATGCAATAAATCATTACAGCAACCACTATTTAATGTAAATATCTGAATCAGGACATAAATTATAGTATCTATATCGATTGTCCTGATGTCAGATTAAAAAGGTTGGCACGCAGCGTAATGGAAACTCCACCTGGCTTAATCAACGCAGCTGAATCTGTGATGCAAACTAACGACTTTACATCTTTCTCAGCCAACCACAAACTGCCTATGTAATGCTTGCGTTCTATGCTCAGTAAAGCCGCTTGCACACTGGACGCGAAATGAATTTTTCGCACGACTGATTACAGTCAAAGTCAATGCAAAGACGCGAAAGTTGGACAGGGTTTTAATATATCTCCATGTCCGAAAGTCATAAAAGTTCTAATTTTTCGAGTATTCCAGGAATTATTAGACGTGCAAACTTGGCCATGTTTGTGTTCAACCTTCACAAAATGCAAATTGATAGCTATTGACTTTTCTTGGTCTTTTTATTCGTGTTTTCTTCCGTTGAAGATAGACTACAGTCTTTATTCGGTCACTCTTTTGAAAATTAGTCAGATGGATCAAACAGATTCACGCTTTATTTCCACACCAGAGATAAAATAGTGCTTGTAGTCAGTGAGCAAATCAATTCCTTGACCATTGACAGTGTGAATAAATTATCGCATGCACGATCAAGACTGTCCGAGGCAAAATACAAAATACTCCATGTCCGGCAGCCAGCAAAAAGTAAAAGTATTGGTATGAGAACAGATTTATTAAGAAATAAAGAAAAAAATATATCACCAACAAACAGAGCATCCAAAAAAGATGGCCCGCAAATAAATAAATAAATCGCAGTGTTCATTGGATGTTCTGTTTTTTGTTAAAATGTTTCTTTTTATTCTTTATTTCGTTATCAATCTGCTCTAATCGTCCTCTTTTTTTTGGCTGTCAGACACGGAGTATTTTGCATTTAATGTCTGACAGGCATTGTACATTGTCCCGCGCCAATGTCGACTCACTTTATTGAGCAGAGCTTAAACAGAAACATTGATTGAAATACTCGGTACTCATCTTGAAGAACTGAGCCCCCTTATCAAAACATTCATGTTTGATATCTAAAACATTCAGTAGATTTGAAGAAATTAAAAACAATAATCGACTGTCGGACACAGAGTTATATTGAAACCATCCGACTGTCGGACACAAAGATAATCTGCCGTGCGAAAAATTCGTTTCGCGTCCAGTGTGCAAGCGGCTTAATACTAGGCTACTATTATTGTCACTAAGGTTTTATCGTTTTTAATGGGGGAAAGGAATACAGCCTGATTGCTATGATCTCATACTGAGTTAAGATCTCATCTTGAAAATAAATGTGTAACGTATCTTGCATTGTTGTCCATGCATGTTAATCCCAAAATTTTAAGCAGCAACAGGGTGTAATAATAGGAACACGCTATCCATCGTTTCTCTTCCTAATGATGCAGGCAGAAGAAATAAATGAGCAACCGTCGTATTTCATTCCAACTTCATAAATTTGAATGATCTGACGTAGTTTCGTTTTGAAATTCCATTCAAGTTCGCTAATGGCAATAATACGCGAATGCCCTAGCTAGCCAGCTAACTCATATTCTTAATGCTTAATATAGACGTAAGCGGTGCAGAAAACATGCCTGAAACAGCAAAGTAAAATGCAACATTAACGCATCATGCAGATATAGGACAGAGGCTTCTATATTCCTACACATTAAAGGTGAGGAGAGGAGCTCATTTGGTTGGTGAAGATTTGACTCAGCTGTGTTATACCCAAACACGCCTTCTCTCCTCCCTCTTTGCCACTTGCGCCGGCAGGAGGGACCGAGGCGGGACAGAGGAGTACTTGCGCCAGGCTACGCCGGGCACGAAATTGCAACATACGCCAGGACACACCCCGTTGGCGCGGCGCACCCCCCATTCGCTGCGCCTGCGCCTGGTCTACGAATTTAGAGCCCCAAATGTTAAACTAGGCATTAAAACAGCAAACAAGTAAATTCCATTCCTAATAGTCAGTAATAACAAATAGAAATAGACAGCAGTAAAAAATAACACCTTAGCATTTTTTCATTCATATTGATAAGTATGGGCTTTCTGAGTAACATACCATACAGAAATTAAATTACAATGTTTTGCACAATAATCCTGTTCCTTCAGAAATTCACTAATTTTAGATGGACTCAACATGCAGATAAAAAGGGAGAGGTGCAATTTTTTTTTTTTTTTAATCGTTGAAAGAGTAATTGAAGATCTGCGTGCAGGAAGTTCCTAAGTCACATTTTTGAAAAAAAATCGAGCTGGCACCAGATCTGGAATCTGTACTGATAAAAGAATCATTCACCCTTGTTTATATGGTGTTTTCGGGGTCCACTAAAAGTTTCTACAAGAAGTGCTCAAGTCCATAAAATTTCTGCAATAAGTGCCCAAGTCCATCACTGGGCAATCTAAATGCCAGAATTGAGGGGTTACTATGGTTACCAAGGGAATGTTCATACTCCCAAAGTAGATTTTGCTGTTATAAACATTACATAAGTTAGGATTTTGAAGCAATCATTCAAGTAGAAGGGAGGTGTTGTTTGAAAAACGACTGGTTGTCCAAAATTAGATTTTTCTGCATTTTGAATGTTTGTTTCTGATTTTTTGAAGTGACTTTGATTTTACCGTTATATTAATGTTAAACAAGTAGTTCTGCCTACCGTAAAGGCACAAAAGCAAGGAAGCTTAGCTAAAATAAGATGTTTGTATTGAAAACTAAGCAATAAAGGGTTTTTGGTGTTAAATGTACTCAAGTCTGTGATTTTTCCACAAAAAGTACAGCGTCCTCCATAATTATTGGCACCCCTGGTTAAGATGTGTTAAAAGCCTTAAAATAAATTCAATTTTTATTGCAGAAGCATACTCTCACCCTGAAAATTGTAGAAAAATGTAACCTTCAACTCAAGTGAATTTTAAGGGAAAAAAATCCCTGACTAAGAAATAATTATTTTTCATAAAATCACCTGTTCCACAATTATTGGCACCCCTAACAATTCCTAGGAAATAAATGTAATTGAAGTATTTCTGTCATTTCTACAGTAGTTTACAAAGTTGATCAGAGTATCTAGGAACATTTAATTAGTAATTCTTCACTTCCTGTTTCCCTGGGGTATAAATATGACGTGACACAGAGGCCATTTCTCTTATCCACTCTTCAACATGGGAAAGACAAAGGAACACACCATTCAAGTAAGGCAGATGTGTGTCGACCTTCACAAGTCAGGCAATGGCTACAAGAAAATAGCCACTCGCCTGCACCTGCCCATATCTACTGTCAGAGGAATCATTAAGAAGTTTAAAACAACTGGAACAGTGGTAAACAAGCCTGGACGAGGACGCAAGGTTATTTTGCCACCACGCACAGTGAGGAGGATGGTAAGAGAAATAAAAAGTCTCCAAAGCTCACTGTTAAAGAATTGCAACAAATGGTAGCATCTTGGGGTCACAAAGTCTCCAAAACAACCATCAGGCGCTATCTACATGCCAACAAGCTGTTTGGGAGGCATGCATGGAAAAAACCTTTTCTCACTCACAGTCATAAACGCAAATGTCTGGAGTTCGCTAAGCGGTACTGGGACTGCAACTGGGACCGTGTGCTTTGGTCAGATGAGACCAAGATAGAGCTTTTTGGCAACAAACACTCTAAGTGGGTCTGGCGGAACACAAGAGATGAGTATGCAGAAAAGTACCTCATGCCCACTGTGAAGTATGGGGGAGGATCGGTGATGCTGTGGGCCTGTTTCTCTTCCAGAGGCCCTGGGAACCTTGTTAGGGTGCATGGCATCATGAATGCTTTGAAATACCAGGACATTTTAAATCAAAATCTGGTGGCCTCTGCCCGAAAGCTGAAGATGGGTCGTCACTGGGTCTTTCAGCAAGATAATGACCCTAAACATGTGGCCAAATCTACACAGAAATGGTTCACCAGACACAGAATCAAGCTCCTCCCATGGCCATTTCAGTCCCCAGACCTCAACCCCATTGAAAACCTGTGGAGTGAGCTGAAGAGGAGAGTGCAGAGGAGAGGACCCAGGTCGCTGGATGATTTAGAGAGATTGTGCAAAGAGGAATGGTCGAAGATCCCTCTTTCTGTATTCTCCCATCTTGTGAAACATTATAGGAGAAGATTAGGTGCTGTTTTGTTGGCAAAAGGGGGTTGTACAAAGTATTAACATCAGGGGTGCTAATAATTGTGGCACACATGATTTGATGTAAAAAAATTATTTCTTAATGTGGGATTTTTTTCCCACTGAATAAATGCACTTGAATTAAAGGTTGGATTTTCCTCTTTTTTTCATTGTGGTCCTATATTATATAGAAAAAAGACTGAATTTATTAGAAGCTAAAGAACACATCTTAACCAGGGGTGCCAATAATTATGGAGGGCGCTGTACCTAAGTCCAGCCATTTTGTCACAAAAAGTACCTAAGTCCAAAGCTAATTTTCTGGATTTCGCAGTGATAAAGGAGAATCATTCCACCAAAAAATGGTGACTAACCATGTTTAGCCCCTAGAACTAGCACATAAGTCCATAATGAGCTACCTTGGGAAAAAAGTATTTGCAGCATGTTTTGAAAACTTCGACCATCAATATCTCAAAACTGACATTTTGCGACTTCAGTACTTCTTGCACGCAGGTCTTCAATTACCGCTCACCTTTGCCGCATCAATTATATATTTTGAAGACTGCGCTGAGAGCATTGCGTACAGTTCTGGAGACTGAACTACATGCAAGATGATGAAAAGATTTCAAGGAAGGCAAAGTCACATAAGTAACTACAAAAAGCATAAATACTAGTACTACTTCCAGGTCTATAGCATGCTTATCTGATTGGTAAAAGAGATCTCAGGTTTGTAAATATGAGTTGAATTGTATTAAAATAGTTTATAAGACCCTGGTATCTTAAAATACCAGCTCCAAGGGAAGTCCTGGTAGAGACCACATTACTTTACTTGGAACTTTATGTTAAATTGAGAGGAAGAGGACACAGGCATCAGATATTCTTCACCACTTGATAATCTGATTTTCCAGTACAGGAGGTGTACTCCCATGAAGTTCAACTCAGCAGAAATGGTAGCTGGCAGAGGCTCAGAGGAATTAGGTCCAATTATATTTCCCTGAGAGTAAGGGTTGCCGTCATAAAAAATTCAAAATAACAAGGCATTCTAAAATAACCATGCACAAGGGACAATCTCTCTTAGAATACTCCAGTCTAGAAGCAAATTGGCAGATAAAGTTTGTTTGTGTATTTATTTCAAAGCCCAAAATTAATTTTTGATCAAACAGACAATCTTGCCTGTCATGGAAGCTTAGCTGTACCTAATTGATCTGATTCTAACTGCATTTGTCTCAGTGGACAAGATTGTCTGTGATCTCATAAACTGCCTGAGAAAACTGAAGCAATTGGGCTGGCCAACAAATGCAACTAGGTACTCCACTTTTGGAAAGATGTCACCAAGGGGATTAAGATTCATGGAAATTGAATGCAAAAGAAATGCATAAGTGCAAATACATTTGAGAACAGTACGGAAATAAATAAATATGTGCAAAATTACCCCTTGCACAGATATACAACTGCACTCTTCAATGAAAATCTTAAGGAAGATGCATAATATTTGCATATCTGTTAAGATGTAAAAACCAAACTGGCAAAATAAGGGCCACAAGCTTAAGTTGAAGATGGTAATTATAAAAGCGAGATGGGGTGATGATTGTCCCATTGGTCTGATTGTAATCAAATGTAAGTTTATAATGGGAAGTTCAAAGAAGTCCGAGTTGAGTTCCATGTTCTTTATTTTGCATCAGAGGAAAAATCACTCCGGTGAGTATCCTCAGTGATAGAAATAAATGAGCAAAGATAGCACCACGTCACTTATTAAAGTCCAATTACCACAATTGACCAGCCCCTCACCTCCCCACCCACCCACCTTCTCATGCCGCAACCCTGCCCCCACTTCTCAAAACTTGCTGTCATGAAAGAAATTTCACTCAGGCATCAGCAAGGTATGAACTGATATCTTGCACTGGGATTCTACCTCAGACATACACTTACTCATCAATTGCACTGCATTCAACTCTCTCATTTGTTAAATCAGTCCGCCAAACCTCTGTCAGACCTCATCAATCTGCGGCAGTGCAGGCTTCACTTCATCAGAGAAAATCATCCCTATCCTCTTGTGCAGAGAGCAGTGCTGTCGAGGATTTGAAGTGAGGTACGTGTACAGCCTGCTTGTTTTCAAGATAAAACATGGGAAGATAATCTGGTACCTTTTTCTCTACAGGCACTGAACTACTCACATCTTGAAAAATATTTTACTGGGGATAGTGTTCCAACATTTTCTCGGTGTTTTTCTGCCCATTCTATTTGGGTAATGATTGAATTGCTCTTTTCAAGAAATGCCGACATGATTGGCTATATATACTGAGTGATTGAGTGACTGAGAAAATTCAGGATTTAAAAACAACATGCATATTCGTCTGTGTTGGGTTTTCCACACATTGGAACAAGTATATATATGTGTGCATTTTATGACTGCGTCTGTGTGCTGGAGAATGTGTGTGTACACAAAAAACAAAGTGTGATAGCATTCATAGTGTGTATGTGAGTGTGTGCCTGTGAGAGAGTGCACTAAACCAACATGATTTACTTGCCCTTTGCTAGTCTAAACTGGCACAATTTTCATGTGATTAATCTGATATATCTTGCTCAGACACCAGTGGAGGCTAATACACTAGCATGCATCAAACACAAGGAGATTTCTCAGTGGAGAAAACTGAAGAGACTCCTCCACTGACTAACGGTGGTAGTAATATTGTGCTGTGAAACAGTGAAACTTGCTCTAATGAGTAAAGAGCAGCTTGAAAACCAGCCGAGTTTCAAAGGAGAAAAGCACAACAAAAACCTTCAGGCAGCCCAAGCAAGTTCACCTGCGTGCAGCAAGTATCACCCCTCCCAAACATCACTCCAAGCTATGAAACACTGAAATCTTGCATGTCCACCATAAAAGAGAATCACTTGAGGAATGATAAATTCAGATCTCCAGTAGAGTGCGAGATACAAGAAAGGTAACGATTAGGGAATGGGCAGTACAAGAAAAATAGAGGCATAAAAGCAGAAGAGCGCTGACAGCGGGTTAATCGGAGAGGTAATGGGAGATAGAAGGAGAGGGGGACAGAGGGAAAGAGTGATAGAGGGAGGGGAACAGAGACAGGGTTAAAAGAAAAGAGGAGGGATAACAGGAGAAAGGGCAGAGGGAAGGGAGCAGAGAGAGAGGGTAATTGGCAAAGAGTGGAATGGAAAGGGAAGAATAGTGAGTGAAAACAGATAAAGAGTAACAACCAGCGACAGAGAAGGAAAAAGCGACTACTTGCCCATGTCGGCACGAATAGGCTGGCGGGTCTCTGGATCAGGTCGGGGGTGCGATTCCCGGCCTCGTTCATCTCCCATGAAGCGGCAGGCTGGCAGCACTGAGCTCGCGAGGCGTTACATCCGACATCTACCCGCTGGCTCAGCAACGTCCCCCCGCACTGAGCAGCGAGAGAGAGGCAGAGAGAGAGAGGGAGAGAGAGAGTGTGAGAGAGAGAGACACTACTGCTCTGTCTCAGACTGAAAGGAATCTCATCAGACTGGCCCACGTGCCACCAGGCCTGCCTTAGCCAGCTCAGCTCAGCATGGCAGGCCGGGGGAGGAGCCAATAATGGGATCGAGGAACGAGGGGCAGGGGGACGGTAGTCAAAGGGGGAATGAGGGGGCACAGTGGTGCGGGAGGGCGGCAGGGGCGGTGGAAAAAACAGTCCTCCTCAGGTCAGGGCTTGGCTGCATTTCTGATATGAATGATAAGGATGCAGAGAAGCACGCAGAAACCTGCTAAAATTCTGTGTTCCGTGCAAATGAGCAGTCGGTGATCTGCTGAAACTGCGCAGACACGATCAGAAATACGTGTAAAGTGTACAGCCACACAGCTGATAACCAGTGTTCAGTATGCACTGATGTGCCACCTCCTGCAATTATGCACACTCATGCAGTCAGTATCAAGCCGCAACTGTGCAGACACACTGGCGAGAAATTGCTGCAATTTTGCGCAGACATGCAGTTGCAAATTTCTTTGAAGTGTGCAGATACACTATCAGGAAGCCAGCAAGGTAGGAGGTATCCAGCCATAATTATACAGAAATAATTCTGAGCAGAAGCTTAATCACGAAACAGCCTTGATTTACAGACAGTCATAAGTCTAGCTGCAGAACTACGCACAAATGAAGGCAGTGGAAAGACCCTGACACCGCCTGTATCAACAGAGGTATCAAATGTTACGGACAGGCATGAGGATGCTGTATGAGGGTGCTGCCACCTCCACTTGCTGGCACTCGTTGGTTCTCTGTGCATCCTAAACGAGAGGAGTGCAGGATCAAAATTTCCCATTCAGCTATGCTGTGCCAATGTTGTTGTTTAGGAAATGATTGAGGTTTAAAAATACTTTAAATATTTTGAATACTCTTTTACGCATATACTCTTGCCCAAGTTCTAGACTGGTTGTAGAAAAAAGGTGTTTATTCACAGTATTTTAATTTTAGTGTTACTACAGATGGTAAGGGTGACCAGGTGTCCGCGCTTTGCATTGTATCGCACAGTATTTTCGTCTCTCTTCCAGCACCCCACAGACACTGTCCCGAATTTTTATTGCCAGGAGACACTTCTAAAATCATGTGCTTATTCAGTAGCAGATAGTTCAATACCGGTCTGGATCTTAGGCGTCATGCGCTGAAAATAATGTTATTTTAATTACATTTTCTATTGGAACTTGTACATTGCAAACATACTTGAAATGTGATATTCAACTGGAGCTTTAAAGTGAAACAAAAGCTGATAAGTAATAAAGGAAATTCTGAAAATACTCATGAACTCTTGTGATGTCTTGAGAGGCCAGGAGCTTTTTTCTTGGAGCTTTTGGTGTGGCTGTGAGAAATAAAGACAGCAAGGTGTTTTTTTCCAGCTTAAACTCAGTATATTCAGTCTTCTCATAAGCAGTCAACATAACACTTGCAGGCAGGAAGCATACAGCCAAACGGACCTTTAAATCAAAACTTCCAGGTCACTGTTTTACTGGTGGTAACACAACAAAAAAAAAAAACCTGTCTTCCCTCGCCGGCCTTAATCTGCTCTCTCTGCTTTCTCACACTTTGGGTGCATCTCAAACCATAGGGGATGTCACTCAATTCCATCCACCAAACAGACATCAGCCAATTCGTCGCTGGTTCCCCTAAACCTAACCTTAACTCTAACCCCTAACCCTAAACCTAGCCCTGAACCGAGATCCTAAATTTATCCTTATCCCTAACCCTAAATGTTAGTTTGGTCGACAGAAGTAAGTGACGACCCCTAAAAATGCAGCCTTCGAAGGCTGCAGCCTATGCTTTGAGATGTACCGACTGTTTCTCTCCACCCACTCCCGCACCATTAAGGCAATCAGTTTATAAGATTCAGCTGGACAGCAACCATTGTTCTCCCTACCCTGCTGACTATGGGTTTTGTAGTCTTTTACTGGATGCCATGATAGTTTGTTGTCCTTGTCGCAGACACCAAGGAGGGATCTCCTCTCTTTGACACTACCTCTCATGACATCACATTTCCCCCTCCCCTGGCTTTAGGCCTCCGGACGGGTGAAAGAGGCCCACAGAACATCTCTCTGTGAAAGGGCATCTGCATTTCCATGTTTCCGATCTGCCCTGTGAACAACAGAGAAGTTTAAAGGCTTGGAGGCTGAGAAACCTCCAGATTACTCGACTGTTTTGTTTCTTTATTTCTTGATATCCACTGCAAAGGCGCATGGTCTGTGACCAAAGTGAATTTACGCCCAGTGAGCAGGGCTTGACGTTAACTTTTTGAGGCACTTGTCCTTCGCACAAGTAAATTTACCTTTCACTTGTCCTGGTTCGAAAGTCAGCTGTCCGGTATAACTGACAAAAATGTACTTTTTATGCCCTCGGAATCGAAGATTCGGTGGCATATTGTTTTTGGCCTGTCCGTCTATCTGCCTGTTTGTTTGTTTTTACATAGTAAAAACTGGTATGTTTGGGTTGCTGCCTCTGCATGAGTCATTTAAAATTTAAATTACTTAACCTAACAATTTAACTACCACAACTACAATTTGTAGACCGATCGACATGGGTAGTGAGGTTCCGGAGGTGAAATCCCAGTGATATTCAGTGACTCGGATTGCGATTATTAGCTATAATGTTGTGAACATCGAGGGCAGAGTGACCACGAGCTTGGAGACTGTAGAACAATGACTGCTCCTGTAGAAACTACAAGTCTGCATGAAATCAATCTTGTTTTGAAAAAAAAATAGTTTTATCCATATCACGGAAAAGTACTAAATTACCCACAATCCTACGCTGTTACCTTGGAAACGTTTAATAAACCCGCGACTGTCTCCGTCAACAAGCGAGTTAGGTCAGTAACTAAGGAAGCACTGGCGATGTCACTAAATACAAACAATATGAAACACTAAATATACTCACGACACAAACTAAAATATACTACAACGATAAATTAAACAAGCAGCAAAACTATCGATGCTGCAGCGAGGTGGAATTGATTCACGTCTCACTCATTCTCTGTCTCTCATCGCAACGGTGCTGTTACAGTTCATTCTTCATTCATTGCACAGACCAAGTTTCACATCGCACGTGTGACATAAATGTCGCATTGTACGGCCCTGCTATGTGTTCGTGTGTGTGTTTGAGTTTTTTTTGAAGTTAAATATCAGCTGAAATTAAATGGGCAGTCCCTGTGCCATGATTCGTGAATACAGTGTTGCTAACACTGGCAGTTGGTATCACTTGTCAGCCAAGTTGGGATGCGTCCAGCAGATGTAACAGAACATTACACCTCCCTTGTACTGCGTCCAGTCGAATTTGTCCCTCCAGCTCTCTACAAATTTTCTCTCCCTTTTCGATTCATATGGCTCAGGTGCAGTTGCCGTTTTTCTTTTTGGGGCTTTTCCTGGAGCTTGCCTGGGTTGCGGAGCCTTGAGAAACATCACTGCTCCTCTGATGTAAGCGGTGTGTCCGTGTATCTGCTCGGTCAAAGCATTCGAGTTGGACACTAGTTAGATGAATCTTGGGGAAGAGACTTTTGTTTCAAATCAGTATTCTGAATATATTCATTTAGCTAATTGAATTCAGGGGCACATAACGTGAAGACACGGTATTTTTACAGCGACTTTTAAGTTGTCCGATGGGGCATGTAAATTTCTCTTCCGCTTGTCCGACAATAAAATCTACTTGTCCCGGACAAGCGGACAAGCGTTAATGTCATGCCCTGAATGAGGCAATAGCGCAGGGTTTCAAGGGCCCACTTAATTGCCAGACATTCTTCAGTGTAGAGTATCTTTTCTCATGGGGCAAAAGCTTTCTGCTACAGTAGAGAATGGGGTGCTCCTACCCTTTCAGGATCTGGGAGAGTAGTGCCCCAAGACTGACCTGGGAAGTATTGGCCTGAACGAATTCCTTGCTGAAGTCTGGGACTGCCAGCACTGGGTAGCAACACAAGGCCTTCTTCAGGCCGCTAAAGGCTTCCTCTGCCTGCTACATCCATGCCACCATTCAAGACTGTCTTTTAGTTGTCAAGTCTATTAGTGGGGTGATAATTTCTGAAAAGTTGGGAACAAAACCCCTATAGTAATTTGCAAGCCCTATAAAAGATTTCACTTGTCTCTTTGATACAGGGCATTGTGACAGTCCGTACAGGAACCACTTGCGAGATAGGAGAAATCCAATATAACCAGACTTTATTGGAGTAAGGAGAGGGGATCTCCAACAGGTGGCAGGCGACAGCACACAATACAGGAGACAGTCTGAGAATCCAGAGGACAATAGCCGATTCGGTAACAGGGTAGCCAATACACAAATCCAGGTCGGGCTAAAAGAGGTTCGGTGCATAAAAATAGTAATGGCAGGCTACAGTACACAATTCGGCAGACTCGAAATCCAGGGGGCAAAAACAGGTTTGGTAACAGGGCGGCAAAAACACAAATCCAGGTCAGGCAAAAAGAGGTACGGTGCACAGGAACAGATATGGCAGAATCAAAAATCGAGGACGGTCCAGACAGAAGTATAATCACTATGAAACTCAAGGAGAAACATTCTGATACTGAGTGCTGGGGCAGGACAGCTTAAATACCCTGGGAAGGATCACATGCTGTAATAGGAAACAGGTGAGCGGGATCAGACTAATTAACAAGGGAGCACACAAGAGGAAGCCCTTAACCACATGAATTGGCAAAAGCCAAAACACGGACATGGATCACATAGACAACCAATGACAAAACCAACGCCTCCGGTCAGGGAGTTCTAATGTGCACAGATCATGAGAACAGGATAGTAATTAGTAAGTTTGCGAAGGTTCGCGGAAAGCCAGCAAAGCAAAGTGAACAGAAGCAAGGGGCGGAGACCAGAGCAGGGCGAGTGCTGAGAATTCATTAGTTACGTTAGTAAAGTGCAGCTATACAATCCCAAAGTGCAAGTTAGTAAATTAGTATAAATATACAATGTTAGTAATTTACAAAATAACAAACTGTTAGTAATGACAGAAAAGCAAGACGAAGGAAGCAAACGAAATTAAGAAGGAACAATTAGATATCCAGAAACCATTAAATCACCCGAAAACGTGGCACGGAGTACAGGAAGCGGACTGTAACAAAACACATGACAAGACTGGGGAGACAAGTTCCAAGGCAGATAAATGGCATGACACAAACTGGGGAATGTTAACTTAACATGGGCTATGGACTATGGCAAAGGGCAAAACAAGACAAGGCAAGGCAAAACACAAGACATGGAATGGCATAGTACAAGGATCATGACAGGCATAGCCACTCTCCGATGGCCTTCAGCTAAGCATCCTGGAGTTTAACGAGGCCACGGCCTATATTGTACCCGAGGTACTTGGTTTCACAGTGGGCTAGCCTGCACTTGCTGGGATTGGCTGTGAGACCAGCAGCCCGAAGAGCATCTAGTACTTTCTGCACCCAGGGCAAAGACTTTCCCAGTCTGTGCTTTGTATCACAATGTCGCAATATCAATGTCTAAGTAGGCAACAGCATACTCCTTGTGGGGCTGCAGCACCCGGTCCATCAGCCACTGAAAGCTGGCAGGGGCTCTATGCAGACTAAAGGGTAGTTTAGTGTACTGACACAGCCCCTCATTAGTAGTGAAGGCTGTTTTCTCTCTGGAAGCTGGGGAGAGCAGCACTTGCCAGTATCCCTTTGTGAGATCAAGGGTTGTGATGAACCAGGCCATTCCCAGATGGTCTATTAGCTCGTCTACCAGGGGCATGGGGTATGTGTCAAATTCTGACACCTCATTTAATTTCCTGAAGTCACTGCAAAATTTAGGCATCCCATCAGGTTTGATGACAAGCACAATAGCACAATAGGGCTAGCCCAGGCACTATGGGATTCTTCAATGACCCTAAGCTCAAGTATCTTTTTAATTTCTGCTCGAATTGTTTTCTGATGGCTTCTGGTACCCTATAGGGCTGCTGATTAACTATCCTACTCGGCTTGGTGCGGATTTCATGTACAGCTAGATGTGTAGTGCCTGGCTCCACTGAGAACAGATCTTGATTATGGTCCACCAGTTCCAGGCATTCCTGGCATTGGTGGGGTGACAGATCTGGGCCCACCTGTATGTCCCCTCTAGGTGGTGCTCCAGAGTATTTTGGGGGTAAATTACTCCATTAAACCTCTGCACTGTGTCATTTCTTTAACAGGTTCACATGACAAATGTGCTCTGGGTTTCTCTTTCCTGGTTGCTTTACCATGTCGTTCACATCCCCCACTCTTTCAAGAATTTCATATGGCCCCTGCCAAGTGGCTAAAAACTTACACTCAACAGTGGGTACCAGCACCAGAACCCAGTCCCCGGGCTTAAACTCTCTGGGCTGCGTGGGGCAGTTGTAGGACGCTTGCTGTTCTTTTTGAGCTTTTTCCATATACTCTCTGACAATGGGCTTAATGGTAGCTACCCTGTCTTTGATGCCTTCCACATGCTCAAAAACAGTGCGATGTGGACAGGGCTGTTTTTCCCAAGCTGCCTTTGCCAGGTCAAGATGCCCCCTGGGTTTGTGAGGATACAGGAGCTCAAAGGGTGAGAAGCCTGTAGAAGCTCTGGGAACCTCCCTAACCGCAAACATCAGGTAAGGGAGGAGCTGGTCCATTACGCCCATCTCTTTCCATTGTCTTCCTTAACAGGATTTTAAGAGTCTTGTTGAACCTCTCTACTTGACCGTCAGTTTGAAGGTGGCATACTGATGTTCTGAAGTGCTTGATTCTCAGGAGGGAACACAGGTACTTGGTGACACAAGACACGAAGGGGGTCCCTTGATCTGTTAATATTTCCTTGGGATTCCTACTTTATTGCACAGGAGGAACAGTTCTTTGGAGATATGCTGGGCTGTAGCCTTTCTGTGAGGTATAGCCTCTGGATAACGGGTAGCATAGTCCACTAAGACCAAAATATACTGACAACCCCAAGCACTTATGGGAAGGGGTTCCACAATATGTATCTAAACCAAATCTCTCAAAGGGGATCTCACTGATTGGGAATGGGATCCGAGGATTTCTAACTGAGGGCCAGGGGGGCTGTGAGCTGGCATTCTGGCCAGCTTCTACAATAATTTTAAACTTCCTTGTGGATGCCAAGCCAAAAGAGAAGAGCATTCACCGAGAAGAGCATTCCCTGGAGAAGAGGCATGTACTAAACTAGTTCTGGACACTTTCTTGTGTCTGCCTGTCTTAGGCATACTCTTATCTCTGGGCTGTATTACCTCCCTGGTCTGTCTCTCAAGTATTTCCCTCCAAAGTCTGTAGAACAGGGGGCAATCTCATCCTATTAAGATTGAGACCGGCGAGGCATCCAAAACCCCTGCATTGACGTCACTCATGCTTTGCGTTGTAACAAGCTTCAACATAGTAGTCGGATACTGCCATGTGTCACCATGGACACAGGAAACTGGTAGCATTTCTTCCTGATGCACGCCCGACTCCTCTATTAGAGATTTGTGTGCTAGTGTGTATTCACTCCCTGAGTCCACTAAAGCTTCCACATTGGCCATTTAGCTTCATAGGGCATGTGAAAACTGGGTGACCTATACACCTCATCACAGAAAGCATAGAGGTGTGCGAGCTGGCCGTCAGTGGACTCCGCTGTGGGCATTGGCTCATCCAGTTTGTCACACTGCGATGAAATATGTCCCAATTCCCCACATCTGCAGGATCTCCTAGCACCCCCGTCCACGGCTCATCTCCTTTGCTCTGGCTCAGCCTGATACAGTCCCTGTATGTTAACTTGCTGGGTTGCGTTAACTTGCACAGATTTCTGGGGTGGCAGACGAGAATTCCCCTGACGTGCTGGAAGGTTAAGTTGTTCCCTTTTCCCCATCCGGAGCATTTCATTTGTCGCCTGGTATTGTTCAACTGCCTCCATCAAGGCATTAGCGGTACTTGGAGCACGTGGCCAACCACTCTTTTTGCCTCATATGGTAGGGCATGTAAATATTGTTCCAGACCAATGGCTTCAACTATGGCTGCTGCAGTGTCTTGCTCAGGATCAAGCCATTTTTTTGTAATACAAATCAATTCATGCATCTGTGCAAGGGGGAATCGGTCACTCCTAAAACCCCAACTATGGAAACACTGGGCCTGCCCAAACTTGGTAAGTCTTATTCTACTCAATATCTCCTGTCTCAGGACATCATAATTATTGGCAACTGTAGTATCCAGGTCTTGAAAAGCTTTTTGTGACTCACCTGACAGGAAAGGGGCTAAGATCCCGACCCACATTTCTTTAGGCTAATTTTCCATGGTAGCAGTAGTCTCAAATGCATGGAGTTAGACCTCTGGATCAAGAGTGGGTCCCATTTTAGGGATAAAATCACTGGCCCGGACTACAGGGTTGGTGGCTAATGGCCCTGCTCCTCGCCGCTGGCTCCTCTGTAACTTAAATTCCTCCAAACAAGCTTGATTAGCCTCCACTTGGAGCTGGTTGCTTTGAGTAAGCAGCTTCAACATTTCTTCCATTTTGTTCTCCTTGGTAATCGATTGTGCAAAGCAAATGGCCAAATCACTGATGGACATTCGCTCTCACCCTCCCCTCCTATTTGGCATTGTCCTCCATTTGTGATGTCTTGAGAGGCCAGGAGCTTTTCTCTTGAAGCCTTGGGGTGTGGGTGAGAGAAATAAAGACAAAAAGGCATTGTTTTCCTGCTTAAACTCAGTATATTCAGTCTTCTCATAAGCAGTCAACTTATCACTTGCAGACAGGAAGCTTGCAGCCAAACATGCCATTAAATGAAAACTTCCAGGTCGCTGTTTTACGGGTAACACAAGAAAAAAACCAGTCTTCCGTCGCCAGCCTTTATCTGCTCTCTCTACTTTCTCACACACTGTTTCTCTCTGCCCACTCCCGCTTTATTAGGGCAATCAGCTTATTTGATTTTGCTGGACAGCAACCATTGTTCTCCCTACCCATAGCGACTCACATTCATAGCGCAACTGTCTTTGCTATTTTATGACCAACAAAAATACCAATTTGCGGTCCAGTGTCCTCGCTGCATAAATAGCCAATTCATTTGTGCCAAATTGAGCACCCATGGGCGTGTTGGTCAAAAAATGAGGTGTGGTCAGGTGCGTTGCTATCTTGAGACCGAAAAAAGTGATCACGCTACTGACCAACAAAAACCTGGTCTAAAGTCAATAGCTAGTTTTTGACTGGTCATTTCAGGGCGCATAGTCAGATAGTTTTACGCGTCTTTGAGGGTGACTGCACAACGCACGTACACTCTGCTTGTTACATAATACCCATGGAAGGATGAGCAGCAGTGCATGCAACCGATTAAAAATAAAGAGATTACGATGTAAAAGATTTTTATCATGATATTTTAAAAATGCATGTCAGAATGATCAAATCAGATCAGATCAGAAAACTTTATTTATCCCAAAAGGGCAATTCAGTTGGGAGTCTCCAGTCCTTATAATTTACAATTTCAATAAAAACACAAACAATATAATACCACACAGAAACAGCAATCAACCATTCAACCTGTCAGTGGCAAACAGCACAGCGCATGGTGAACAATCACCAGCTCTCTCATGTACATATGTAACAAATAATAAATAAGTAAATACATACCTGTGAGATAGAAGGACAAATATAATATAAAAGACAAATATACCCATAAATATAAAGGACAGAGCTACTCTTGACTTTTGGCATTTATCAGCCTGATAGAAGAAGGAATAAAAGAGTGTGAGTAGTGATTTGTTTTTGTCCTTGTTGCATAATAGCCCCGCCCCAAAGGCAGCAAGGTGGACTCACAATGTAAAACGTAGTCAGGCTGACTGATAATACATTTGGCTTTCTGAACCAAATGTCTTTTATATAGTGTGCAAAAGTCTTTAAGATGGATAATCTTGGAGCAGACCTTGATGAGGCCATTAAGACTGTTCTTGTCTTTCACTGACAGCCCGCCAAACCAGCATACAAATGAAAATGTTAAGACTTTCTATAAAAGAGTGATAAAAGTTACTTAAGATAACTTTAAAGATATTAAAAGAGTTCAGTGACCTTAACAAGTAAACAGGCTTGGGAGGCTGACTTTAAAAATGTATTCTGATACAATTACTAATTACCCATAAAAAAAAGTAATCCGTAATGTAATCCAAATACCACTACAAAAAAGTAATGTAACTGATTACTTTCCATTACTTTTGGATTACTTTAATACCAAAAATGAACAAAGACAGACAAGAGAAAATAAATTACAATGAAGTCACTTATATGTGCTTTATACATACTTGTGTATTTCATAAAACAATAGAACTATGTCACTTTTAAGCATCAAAAATATCATCTACTCGCTGTATTTTTGCGGGGGAAAAAATGCTTCATTCACTTGATTATTACTATAATTGGAAAATGTGTTAATAAAGGAAAAAGACAGAACTAGCTAGGACTAATTGTTGTTATAAAAGGATGTATCTTTTCACCCGAATTTTCAATTCAGGCGCCCGTCTTGATAGGTAGTACTACAAAACCCAAAACCAGTGAAGTTGGCACGTTGTGTAAATCGTAAATAAAAACAGAATACAATGATTTGCAAATCCTTTTCAACCTATATTCAATTGAATACATTGCAAAGACAAGTTACTTAATGTTCGAACAGGTAAACTTTGTAATTTTTTGCAAATATTAGCTCATTTGGAATTTGATGCCTGCAACATGTTTCAAAAAAGCTGGCACAAGTGGCAAAAAAGACAGAGAGTTGAGGAATGCTCATCAAACACTTATTTGGAACATCCCACAGGTGAACGGGCTAATTGGGAACAGGTGGGTGCCATGATTGGGTATAAAAGCAGCTTCCCTGAAATGCTCAGTCATTCACAAACAAGGATGGGGCGAGGGTCACCACTTAGTGAACAAATGCGTGAGCTGATTGTCGAACGGTTTAAAACAACATTCCTCAACGAGCTATTGCAAGAAATTTAGGGATTTCATCATCTACGGTCCGTAATATCGTCAAAAAGGTTCAGAGAATCTGGAGAAATCACTGCACGTAGCGACAAGGCCGAAAACCAACATTGAATGCCCGTGACCTTCGATCCCTCAGGCGGTACTGCATCAAAAACCGACATCAGTGTGTAAGGACATCACCACATGGGCTCAGGAACACTTCAGAAAACCACTGTCAGTAACTACAGTTCGTCGCTACATCTGCAAGCGCAAGTTAAAACTCTACAATGCAAAGCGAAAGCCATTTATCAACAGCACCCAGAAAGCGCCGCCCGGCCGCTGGGCCCAAGCTCATCTAAGATGGACTGATGCAAAGTGGAAAAAGTGTTCTGTGGTCTGACGAGTCCACATTTCAAATTGTTTTTGGAAACTGTGGACGTCGTGTCCTCCTCGGACCAAGAGGAAAAGAACCATCCGGACTGTTGTAGGCGCAAAAGTTCAAAAGCCAGCATCTGTGATGGTATGGGGGTGTATTAGTGCCCAAGGCATGGGCAACTTACACATATGTGAAGGCACCATTAATGCTGAAAGGTACATACAGGTTTTGGAGCAACATATGTTGCCATCCAAGCAACGTCTTTTTCATGGACGCCCTGCTTATTTCAGCAAGACAATGCCAAGCCACATTCTGCACGTGTTACAACAGCATGGCTCCGTAGTAAAAGAGTGCGGGTACTAGACTGGCCTGCCTGTAGTCCAGACCTGTCTCCCATTGAAAATGTGTGGCGCATTATGAAGCGTAAAATACGACAACGGAGACCCGGACTGTTGAACAACTTAAGCTGTACATCAAGCAAGAATGGGAAAGAGTTCCACCTGAAAAGCTTCAAACATTGGTCTCCTCAGTTCCCAAACGTTTACTGAGTGTCTTAAAAGGAAAGGTGATGTAACACAGTGGTAAAAAAGGCCCCTGTGCCAACTTTTTTTTGCAATGTGTTGCTGCCTTTAAATTCTAAGTTAATGATTATTTGCAAAAAAAAAATAAAGTTTCTCAGTTTGAACATTAAACATCTTGTCTTTGCAGTGTATTCAATTGAATATAAGTTGAAAAGGATTTGCAAATCATTGTATTCTGTTTTTATCTACGATTTACATAACGTGCCAACTTCACTGGTTTTGGGTTTTGTAGAATATATAAAAAGGACATCTAAGCATCATTGTATTGAAGTGAAGACTGATGTTAAGACGTGCCATGTATACCATATCCGAAACGAGCACTCGGAGAGCGCATACCTCCACCAAGGCCCAGCAGTCCCCCCAGCTGCTTAATCCCTTCCGGATCTAGCCCAAAATCTAATGGGATCTAAGTTAGACCAATTAACACCTACTGTGAACATGTTGTGTAAATCCGTCCATTAGTTTTTCCGCAATGTTGCTAACAAACAAACAAAGAAACAGATTCCAACAATTTCTTTAACCTCCTTGGCGGAGGTAAAAATAGCAACTAGTGGCATTTAAGAACCTATGAACCCATAGCGTCATGATTTATGGTCTTAGACTGCCATCTATTGGAATTAAAGTGTAACGTCATGTAGGCCTACCGTTGTATATTTTGGATGCACGAAATATCAAAGACTGGGTCGCAATTTTTCACGTGAGGGAAGTAAAAACTGAAAGGAAAAAGCGGCGAGTACAGAAAATATTACTATTATCTCCATCTGAAAACAATTATGATGGAGCAAATAAACTGTTTTATCTGCAGAACATAACCAAATTGGTTTGTTGCATCTTTATTTCATTATTTTCTACTTGGACACTGACGGAGGGCATATCACGGACTAATGGGCTGTCGGAAAAGCGGGCACTCCCTGGCAGAAGTATTAATGCTCATGAGGCTAACGCTACGTAGTTAATGGTAAAAACACTTCATAATCAAACTTCAAGTCAGTTACAGCTATTTATAGCAGGCTGAAGCTTGTTTTTGCCCAAACACCATCCCATTCACCAGCATCACACTTACAACCAGAACTATTTTTATTAGGAAGAAATGGTTACAGGTCGGGTAAATTGGGTTAGCTAAGCTAGCAGGATTATCTGTCTTACCTGTAAATGTTTCTCCAAATTGGACGTTGAGGCCGACAGGATTTTGACAACAGGAAGGCAAAACTTGCACTGTACAGAGACAATGTTTCCCTTATTATCCTTAAAAACAACAGATCTCGAAATTTCCACCCGTTGAACGCATTTTTACCCACAGAGCCGGATGCCATGATTGACAAGTTAACAACTGACAATTACAGTCGGGTTCTGTGACTCTAGTAAAGTGCAGTGATAAACGTGCGTTTTTTTTACCTCTAGACCTCCTTTTCTTCTTGTTAGGGCCCGAGCCGACTGCAAGTCGTCTGCGGAGGGCCCTATTGAAATCGCGCTGTTTTTATTATTATTATTATTATTATTATTATTATTCCCACATTTCAAAGGCCAATTTCGCCCCTTTCCCAATGGTGAAAACGCGTCTAACTTTCCACATTCGTCCAACCGGATCCGAAATTCGATATTTTTGTGCGCTCACACGTGGTCAACGCAAAATGCCGAAATAGCGCCCCCTAAACACGTTTCAAAATTCCCATAGGGAAATTTGGTTACTTTCTCCTAGGCCGAAGAAATTCGGTATACATATGTATCACACTCAGACATACAAAAAATTTCATTGGAGCCACGCCCTAAACCCAACAGGAAGTCGGCCATTTTGATTTGAATTTTTGCTATTTAAAACAAACTCCTCCTGGGGATTTCGCCCAATCGACTTCAAATTTGGTAACAATCATCTACAGACCAAGCTGATCAAAAGTTGTGCTCTGCATGTTTGTAGGTCAAAGGGCGTGGCTGCTAGGGCGTGACGTTTGGCGACTCGCCAAAAAACTTTCAAAATGCTCTCACGGCCACATACTTGATCGTAGCAGCTTCAAACTTGCTGGACATAATGATGGCTCCGCCCTGAACGTCATGATATAATAACTTCCCACTTTACTAATAGCGCCCCCTGGTGGTAACAGGAAGTTACCATTTTTTACATTAACATGTACTGATGACACATAGTTGAACCCATCAACTTCATTCCACTTCTAAAACATGCAGAACAAGTTCGTGAAGCTACATTATGAATGCTGTGAAGCTAAGAGTCATGGCATCCATGTGGCGATGCGGCAACTATGGATCCCTCGCCATAAAAATACGTTTGGGTTTCACAACCCACATACTTGAATGTAGCAGCCTCAAACTTGCTGGACATGATGATTGCTCTGCCCTGAACATCCAGATATATTAACTTCCCACTTTACTAATAGCGCCCCCCTGTGGTAACAGGAAGTGACCAGTTTTTACTTTCACTTGTACTGATGACACATAGTTGAACCAATCAACTTCATTCCACTTCTAAAACATGCAGAACAAGTTGGTAAAGCTACATTATGAATGCTGTGAAGCTATGATTAATGGCGTCCGTGTGGCGACCAGACTTGTGACAAATTCCTTTTCATCAATTCCAATTCCAATTCCTTTTTAAAAATATTCCTCAATTCCAATTCCTTTGGTCAATTTCTTCAATTGGAATTGAAGAATATTTTTTAAAAGGAATTGGAATTGGAATTGAACTTTTCGAGGTAAAAGGAATTGGAAAAGGAATTGGGGAATTGGAATTGGAATTGACCAAAAGGAATTGGAATTGAAGAATATTTTTAAAAAGGAATTGGAATTGGAATTGACAAAAAGGAATTTGTCTCAAGTCTGGTGGCGACGCGGCGACTATGGATCCCTCGCCATGAAAATACATTTGGGTTTTTGGTGTCTTTAATAAATTCGTATCATCATAAAAATTAATACACAGGTCAAGTGTGGCGAGCTCTTACATGCGATAGGGGTGTCGCCCATGGAGGGAGCAAAATGCCTCTATAGCGCCCCCTTGAAATATTCAAAAACCCCTCCCCATAGGGGTTTTTTTGGAGTAGGAAGATGAAAATTGGTACACGTGTATGTTGCCAAGACGTACAAAAAAGTCTCCAGCACCATTGGTCCACTCCAAACAGGAAGTCGGCCATTTTGATTTTAACGTGTCATTTAGGCCTGATTTCCACACGTTGTATTTTAACGAACTCCTCCTAGAGATTTTGTCCAATCAACCTCAGGTTTATTACAGATCATCAAGAGACGATGCTGATCAAAAGTTGTGCTCTGCATGTCTGTAGGTCAGTGGGTGTGGCCGCTAACAGTGAGTGACTAGCTTTTACTTTCACTTGTACTGATGACACATACTTGAACCCATCAACTTCATTCTGCTTCTATAACATGCAGAATAAGTTGATGAGGCTACATAATGAATGTTGTGAAGCTTCGATTAATGGCTTCCTTGTGGCGATGCGGCGACTATCAATCCCTGGCCATGAAAATACGTTGGGGTTTTTCTTGTCTTTATTGAAATCATATCATCATGAAAATTGATACACAGGTCAAGGGTGGCGAGCACTTACATCTGATTGGGGCGTTGCCCTTGGGGGGAGCAAAATGCCTCAATAGCGCCCCCTTGAAATTTTCAAAAACACCTCTCCATAGGGGTTTTTTTGGAGTTAGAAGATGAAAATTGGTACACATGTGTATGTTGCCAAGACGCACAAAAAAGTGTCTGGCACCATTGGTCTACTTCTAACAGGAAGTTGGCCATTTTGATTTTAACGTGTCATTTTGGCCTGATTTCAATATGTTGTATTTTAACAAACTCCTCCTAGAGATTTTGTCCAATCAAGCTCAGATTTATTACAGATCATCAAGAGACTATGCTGATCAAAATTTGTGCTCTGCATGTCTGTAGCTCAATGGGCGTGGCCGCTAACAGGAAGTGACCAGTTTTTACTTTCACTTGTACTGATGACACACAGTTAAACCCATCAACTTCATTCCACTTTTAAAGCATGCAGAACAACTTGGTGAAGCTACATTGTGAATGTTGTGAAGCTATGAATGATGTCGTCTGTGTGGCAACGCGGCGACTATGGATCCCTCGCCATGAAAATACATTTGGGTTTTTGATGTCTTTAATGAACTCATATCCTCATGAAAATTGATACACAGGTCAGGGATGGCAACTTCTTGCATTTGATAGGGCGTTGCTCATTGGGATGGAGGCAAATTTCTCTCTAGCGCCCCCTTGAAGTGTTCAAAAACCCCTCTCCATACGGGTCTTTTTTAAGTAGGAAGATGAAAATTGGTACACATGTGCAAGTTGCCAAGATGAACAAAAAAGTCTCTGGCACCATTGGTCTACTCCAAACAGGAAGTCGGCCATTTTAATTTTAAAGTGTCATTTTGGCCTGATTTCCACACATTGTATTTTAACAAACTCCTCCTGGACATTTTGTCCAATCAACTTCAGATTTATTAAAGATCTTCAAAAGACCGTGCTGATCAAAAGTTGTGCTCTGCATGTCTGTAGGTCAATGGGCGTGGCTGCTATGGCGTCCCCATTTCTGATGCCTCACCATGCATATTCGAGCAGCTCTCTCTCCCTCATACTTCATCCAAACGGCTTCAAAATTCTTGCACATGATAAGAGCCTTCCCCTGAACACCTTTATATGCTCATAGGCAATCTCGCTCATGGCGCCCCCTTGTGGAAACAGGAAATGCCATATTTTACATTGACACTGGCCGATTTGCTCGAAACTTCACATTTGTGCTGAGGGTCTGCCCCTGAATGCACCTGCTCCGAGCGCCCCCTGGTGGATGAACTATCAACTTGTCATAACTCCTTCATGCTTTGTCCGATTCACTCAAAACTTCACGTGTGTGATGAGGGTCCGTCCCTGAATGCACCTGCCCACATCTGGTTACGCTCGTAGCGCCACCTATTGGATGAATGAAACATTGCATTTCTTTGCTCCTTCCCGTTTTTTTTCTCTCTTCTTGCTTCACACCGCGGCACTTGCCTGCAGCAGGCCCCCCGCAGTTGTGCGTGAGTGCGAGGGCCCAATCACAGCTGCTTGCAGCTTTAATTCTTCTTCTTGTTAGTCTTGATTACAAACTAATTTACAATTGTAATCCAGTAATCCCCATGTTTTACAGAATGTAACTGCAATTTAATTACATCTTTTTTGTGTGTAACTGTAACGGAATACAGTTACATTTTTTTTGTATCCTAATTACGTAACACCGTTACATGTATTCCGTTACTCCCCAAGCCTGCAAGTAAAGTCTTTGTTGTCCCTTTTTGACAATTGACTATTGACAATTATATTTGCGTCAAAGTTAAGCTGATTGTCAAATACCGTGCCCAGGTATTTGTAGGTCTCTGCAATTTGGACTTCATCACCATGAATGACACTTGGTTTGGGTTCCCCCCTGTTTTTTCGAGAGTCAATAATTATCTCCTTAGTTTTATATACATTTAAATCCAACAGGTTATCATCACATTATTTAATGAATGATGTTAACACACAGCCATGATCAGATTGTGGGCCTTGGAGAAGAGACAGCAGAGCAGTGTCATCCGAAAATTTAACCAAGGAGCTGCCCTGTTGGAAAGACCTGCAGCTGTCTGTGTACATGATGAAAAGGAGAGGTGACAGAACATAGCCTTGAGGAGAACCAGTATTGGAAGTGATGGCTTGAGACAAGTGACCATTTACAAAGACGTGCTGAACTCTGTCGTTTAAAAAATTTAAGAGCAGCAGTAAAATATGGTGAGGTAACAAAAAATAAGATGCCAGCTGCTCAATCAAAATATGCGGCTGCATCTTTTTAAAAGCAGATGAAAAATCTGCAAAAAGAAGTCTCACATGAGAACCAGGCCTCCCTATACGTTTGTAGATACTATCTAGAATGAAAAGCTTTGCATCATCAACGAACTGCAGTGGGTGAAGTCTACCACCAATTAGGGACATAATCTATTTTTTTAAATCTTCTCAAAGTTTTTCATCACCAAGGATGTGAGAGCCACTGGTCTGAAATCCTTTAGTTCTCTTGGATTTTTTACATTTTGGCATAGGTATTATGGTTGAGCTTTTCCATATTTTTGGGAGCTGGCCACGCTCTGCACACCTGTTAAAGAGTGAGGTGAAGACCGTACTGAGCTGGTCAGCACAATAATGGTGTGCGTCCACAAATAGCGTCTGGGCCAGCAGCCTTCCTGATATTAACTCTCTTAAACAAAGTTGTTACCTATTCTTGAGATATCGCAATATCATTAATGGGAATGAGAGACTTTCTCCACAAGGTAATGTTGTCTAAAAAATCAGCCCTTTCAAATGGTTAGTGGGACCGACATCCACACATCAGGGCATGCTGTGATACAGGCTGTTTAATTTGCCAGTGAACCTGTTCCATTAGGTAATTTGCGATTAAACATGAGCAGTTATGCATGTACAGTGCTGTGAAAAAGTATTTGCCCCCTTCCTGATTTCTTTTTTTTTTTTTGCATATTTGTCACACTTAAATATTTCAGGGCACCAAACAAATTTTAATATTAGACAAAGATAACCCGGGTAAAGATAAAATGCAGTTTTATATGATGATTTAATTTATTGAGGGAAAAAGCTATCCAAACCTACCTGGCCCTATGTGAAAAAGTGATTGCCCCCTAAACCTAATAACTGCTTGCGCCACCCTTGGCGACGACAAATGCAATCAAGCGTTTGCCATATCTGGCAATGAGTCTTTCACATCGCTGTGGAGGCTGTTGTGTGGCTGTTTCTTTGCAGAATTATTTTAATTCAACCGCATTCGAGGGTTTTCGAGCATGAACGGCCTGTTTAAGGTCATGCTACAGCATCTCAATCGGATTTAAGTCCGGACTTTGATTAGGCCACTCCAAAACCTTAATTTTATTTTTTTTAAGCCATTCAGGGGTGGACTTGTTGGCGTGTTTCGGATCATTGTCCTGCTGCATAAAACAAGTGCACTTGAGCTTGAGGTCACGAACTGACGGCCGGACATTTTCCTTCATGATTTACTGGTAGAGAGCAGAACTCATAGTTCCATCAATTATGGCAAGTTGTCCAGATCCTGAAGCAGCAAAGCAGCCCCAGACCATCATGCTACCACCATTATGTTTGACTGTTGGTATGATGTTCTTTTTATGAAATGCTGTGTTAGTTTTACGCCAGATGTAACAGGACTCACAGCTCCCAAAAAGTTCAACTTTTGCTCGTCAGTCCACAGAATATTTTCCCAAAATTCTTGGGGATCGTCAAGATGTTTTTTGGCAAATGTGAGATGAGCCTTTGGGTGCTTTTTGGTCAGCAGTGGTTTTGCCTTGGAACTCTCCAATGGATGCCATTTTTGTTCAGGGCCGTTTGCAGCATGCTTAGACTGGTGGTGCAATGGAAACTGCTGGGGGTAGAGACATTTTCATTTTGTTGACCGGGGGGGGAAATTGCGTTTCATTGTATTGACCTGGGGGGGAGAATCGCGTTTCATTTTGTTGACCGGGGGGAAGACGCGTTTAATTTCGTTGACACTTTTCATTTGATTCACATTGCGCACTCCTCTTAATTGCGCTAAAGTATACGTCAGTAAGTCAGGAGGCGCTGGGGGAGCGCGGTAAAAATCTGGGGGGGCGTAGCCCACCCCTGCACCCCCCTAGATCCGTCCATGTTTTTGCCCAGTCTCTTTCTCATTGTTGAATCATGAACACTGACTTTAACTGATGCAAGTGAGGCTTGCAGTTCTTTAAATGTTGTTCTGGGTTCTTTTGTGACCACCTGGATGAGTCCTTGATGTGCTCTTGGAGTAATTTTGGTAGGCCGGCCACTCCGGGGAAGGTTCACCACTGTACCAAGTTTTCTCCATTTGTGGATAATTTCTCTCACCGTGGTTCGCTGGAATCCCAAAGCCTTAGTAATGGCTTTGTAACCCTTTCTAGACTGATGGACGTCAATGACTTTGTTTCTCATATGTTCTTGAATTTCTTTAGATTGCGGCATTATGGGTTAATTTTTGAGATCTTTTAGCCTACTTCAGTTTGTCAGACAGGTTCTGTTTAAGTGATTTCTTGATTCAACAGGTCTGGCAGTAATCTGGCCCGGGTGTGGCTAGTGAAACTGACCTCAAAAAATGTGGTAAATCACAGTTAATTCATGTGGTTAATTCACAGTTAATTACTTGTTCATATAGGGCCAGGTAGGTTTGGATGGCTTTTTTCCCTTAACCCCTTTGCACAGAAGCCAAATCTGGCCATTGAGGTGTTACCTTATTTAAGGCTTTATAATTCACTACCCGGGTAGCGGGTAGTGCACCCCTTTGGGGCGGCCTACAATGGAGAAGTAAGAAGACTCCTTCCCTCCGCTAGTCTGGGAGCTCGCCCTAGGCAAGTGACAGCTCTCCCTTTGCCTCCCGAGCCAGGGTTACGGTGAAGATGTCACCAGAGGTAGCTCTCAAGAAGTTACGGGCAGCTGTGTGACGGATGGTTGCAGCAGTGGATGAGCCGAGTTGGCCAACGGTTATGCAACATGATGCTAGTCAGGTACATGGCTAGGATCGCAAGGTCCAGTGAGGCGACCACTGCGGCTGAGGAAGGCAACAGGAAACCACCTCAGTTTTTTTTTCCCTTGATACCTTATTGCATCTATGACTGTTAGTATAAACGATTTGAGAAGTAACAACGTAGACGAGACCTTAGCAAGGCAAGGTGTCGCGTCCGGCAGGAGAGGGAGGGGGGCCTCTCAGGTTGTCAACATGCGAAATCCCTTCAATACGCTATTAAGAATCGACACTTGGAACATCCGTACAATGTCGAGAGACGAGAAGCTGGAGAATGTGAAGCAAGAGATGAGTAGGATGAAGATACAAATCCTTGGACTTACTGAAGTGCGTTGGAAGGGGAAAGGAGATTTCTTCAGAGATAATGTACGAGTTATTTATTCAGGAGGATCAAAGCGGGAGGGGGGTGTGGCGCTTCTCCTAGATCGTCATGCAGCACAATGTGTGGACAGAATTGAGCCGCTTAGTGATCGAATTTTGATGGTTAAATTACGCAGTGAGCCCACTGACATCATGGTTGTAATTGTATACATGCCTACCACCACTCACCCAGATGAGGAAATAGAGGAAATGTACGACAACATCGAAGAAGTCTTGAACCTCGGGAAAGGCATTGATTATATGGTACTGTTAGGTGACTGGAATGCAGTAGTTGGAGAAGGTAAAGACGGCTCAGTGACAGGCCATTTTGGACTCGGCAGATGGAATGAGCGGGGCGACATGCTAGTAGAATTCTGTAAGCACAGCAGATTGACAATTGCTAACACCTGTTTCAAGCACCATCCTAGAAGGAGGTAAACGTGGAAGGTGCCAGGAGATATCCGGCAACTTCAAATAGATTACATAATGGTCAGAGAGAGGTACCAGAACAGTGTGAAGAATGCTATGGCCTACCCAGGAGCTGACTGCGACTCGGATCATAGTTTAGCCTGCATAACAACCAAATTAAGACTAAAGAGAGTATCTGGTAGCAGGAGGATCCAGAAGTGGAACAGGGAAAAACTGAAAAGTGATGCCCGTTTCAAGTTTGCGGAAGATGTGGATAGGTATCTGGAAGATGATACTGAGTACACGGACAATAACATCATTGAAAACAGCTGGAACCTTCTAAAAAGCACTGTTTTGAAGAGCGGAGAGGATAATTTTGGTTATGAAGCATGAAGAAAGGCGAAGAAGCCTTGGGTCACTGAGCAGATGCTGGACAAGATGGAGGAGAGGAGGAAATGGAAGAGTGTTAATACTGTGCATGGCAGAGAGATGTACATGAAATTAAATAATGAACTCCGCAGTAAAACTGATAGAGCTCGTGCCAACTGGTGGGAGAGTCAATGTAATGAGCTAGAAGACTTGGAAAGAATGGGCCGGTCGGATTTGTTATACGCAAAGGTGAAGGAGCTCTGCCAGGAAGACCGTGGGGGGAAGAAACAGGACAGTGTGCTCAGCAAGGACGGAGTGCTGCTGACAGAAGTAAGTGATATCAGCAACAGATGGAAGGAATACATAGAGGATTTGTACGCAAGCGAAGAGAAACCAGACAGACAGTCTCCCCTTAGAGATGGAGGAGGAAGTTGACGCAGATAGCCATGGTCCTGATATTCTAAAGGAGGAAATTGTGAAGGCAATGAGTAGCCCAGAGTGGTTAAGCCACCAATAAATAAATAATAAAAAAAAAGAATATCTGGATAAATAATAAGAATGTCACGCTAAAAAAATTCAGGGATTAAACTATTTCGTATGTCACACTAAAACAGCTTGGAATAAATTGATTAGTATTTCATATATGTGTGTAAAAAAACTGTTTTATGGAGAGAGAAGGAAATGTTTTGTGATAAGCAGGGAAAAGCCAGCAAATTCACGTTTATTCTCATTTTGGCTAATCAGAGGCTTAGCCCCTCCTCCTGCCAGTCTACTGACTGGTCAAGTTAGTGAAGGTGAGAGGGCAGCGTGTCAGTCTGAGCTGCGCCTTGACGAGAGTGAGACGTTGATTCAAGAAGTGTGTGGATAAAACTTTAGAGAGAATGCAAAGTATTCCAGCATGTGCCACGAGGCTCGATCCCATTTTCTATACACTTTTTAATTCCTTGTTCCGGTGAGTTGAGTAAACTCTGAGAATGTAGCTTAAAGTCTGCTAGCCATTATGCTAATTCTTTCCGTGTTAATCTCTGTTGGGTGATGCTGAAATATTAGCAACCCAAAGTTTGCTAGCTATGATGCCAATTCTTCCTGTTTTTTATATCTTCATTGGTTTTTGTTAAAGCGTTAGCGAACTGAAGTTCGCTAGCAGTAATGCTAATTTTTGCTGTGTCGAACTCCACTGAACTATGCTGAAATCGTTAGCTAAAGTCCGCTAACCTAAATGCTAACTAGCGCTATGTAAAATCCCATTTGATTGCTACAAGTTTTAATGGCTTAAAAACTTGATTTGACTTGGCTGAAGATATAATTCCTGATATATGGACCTGTTTTGTTATGATTGGTATGTAGGGGAAAATATTATTTGCTTGTTCTGTTGCATAGTTTGAAATTTATGTAAACAACTGCAGTTCAGCAGCTGATAACATGTAGATACTAGTTGAGTTACACTAGTAACAGTGCTCATGTGATTTGAAGGGATTTGAGAGCATTTTAAAGGTCCCCTACCGACAACAATTCGGGACATGATTTGTGTTTACGATTTTGCACCAAAACTACATTTGAGTTTTACTTCAAATCATAACTCTCCAAAATAATTACTTTGGTGTTTATGGAAAAAAAAAGATTTTTAAATGGATGTAAACGCTATGTTGTACAACAGATTTTGATTTAGAGAATACGTAAATTTTCTGTGCTTCACCCTGTGATTAGAAATGTTCATGGAATTAGCATGACTGTAATTCCACCTTGACCTTATTCATAGGTCAGGTTTTTTATGGGAGCAAGGTCATCTTGAGATGGACCAAGACTCCAGAGAGAATTCCACAGATTTTGATGATTTGGAGAAGTTTCCAGTGCTGGATGGTGAACCCAGCCCACAAGATACAGAACCTGTTGTTTGCAGTCGGAAGGCTGTGAACTGAAGAACAATCACGTATTTTCCCCTTACGTCAAGTGCAGTAGGATTGAACTGTACACCCATATACAGCTCCGGAACCAACTGGAGTGAGAACTGTGATTCTTACAAAGACATTTAACAATTACCCGGGTCTTTATTATTTTTCTCACTGTGTGCACAGGGTCTTGTAATTTTGTAACTGGTAATTGAATTTCATTGAGTTTATTGCCAATATACATTCAAAATCTACATCCGCGTCCTGTGTCTCTATTTCATTATAGTCACCCATCCCCTGGCTCTTGTTGTTCCTATGTTCTTCTGATACTGGTTCAAGTTCCTTTAGTTACTTTTATTATTATTCATTCCTACATTTAGCCAATCAGTGTCGCGTACTGGTTACAAATGCATCAACTAAGTGATAGGAAATCGGAAGGAGCTGACGGCATACCTGCAGAAATGTGGAAGGCATTGGGTTCAGTGGGAGTTAAGGCATTTGTGGGACTCTGCTGCACTATGTATACTACTGGAGTGTGGCCAGAAGACTGGACGAGGTCGGTCCTAGTACGCATTGAGAAAAGACCACAAACAACTAGATGTGACGAACACAGAACCATTAGCCTGGTGGTCCATGCCTCAAAGGTCATTCTTCGTGTCTTGACCAACAGAATAGAACCAAAGCCAGAGCGTTTATCAGCAATGACCAGTTTGGATTCCAGAAAGGGGTTGGCACTAGGGAAGCTATAGCAGTTACGAGATTACTCAGTGAGAGGTGCATTGACCACAACCAGGACATATACGTGTGCTTCGTAGACTACGAGAAAGCCTTCGACAGAGTGGTTTGGATGAAACTCCTAGAGATCTTAAAGAGCATTGGAGTCGACTGGCGTGATAAAAGGTTGATTGCAGCTCTATATATGGGTCAGACTGCGACAGTCAGGTTGAAGGATAGTGTGACAAATCCTGCTGTGATTGGACGTGGAACCAGGCAGGGGTGTTGCTTATGTCCCTTGTTGTTTAATATCTATGCTGAAGTCATGCTGAGAGAAGCCTTAGGCCACATGGATGAAGGCATTAGGGTGGGAGGACATGTCATCAAGACAGTGAGATACGCGAATTACCAGGCCACAGTAGCTAGCTCTGTTGACAGCTTACAATTCATGTTGAACAAGATGCAGGAGACCGCAGAAGAGTACGGCATGAACATAAACATGAAGAAGACTAAGGTTATGAAGATCACAAAGCAGCCTGGTGAGGAATTTGCGATCTTTCTTGGTGGTGAACAGCTGAGCCAAGTGTCACAGTTTAGTTACCTTGGCAGTATAATAACACAAGATGGTTACTGTGACAAGGAGATCAAGTCAAGGATTGCACGTGCAAAAGATGCGTTTTCTAAGAGAAAAGAACTTCTGACGAAGTCCTTTAGCCTGACCTTGAAGAAGAGAATAATCAAGACAGTGGTCTGGAGTGCACTACTTTATGGTGCGGAAACATGGTCTATAAGCAAAGAAGAGATAAGAAGTTGCGAGATGTGGATGTGGAGGAAGGTCTTGAACATCCTGTGGTTGGATAAAATAAGTAATGAAGAAGTGCTACGGCGGATTAGAGAAGAAAGGGCTATAGTGAGCATCATCCACAGAAGGCAGAGAGCCTGGCTCGGTCACACTCTTCGTCACGGAGATCTACTGGTGGTCACGATTGAAGGTAGAGTGGAGGGCAAGAGGCCTCCGGGGAGAAGAAGAGTAGGAATGCTTGACATGGTTAAGGATGGCGGCTCTTACGAACGCATTAAGAGGCGGGCAGTGGAGCGGATGCTATAGGACTGGTCCTGCCTTAGGGCAGATGACTAGAGAGAGAGAGAAAATTCAAGATTGCAGCTTCACAGACAGGAAAAGAATGGCTCAACTGAGTCAGGACACTTGAAGCATTTAGAATCCCATCATATTTCAGTTTATTTTCATGATTTTGGTAGAGAAAAAGGGCTGCAAACAACAAAACATCATCATGAAAATTCAGCATTGAAATTGTAAAAAAAAAAAAATAACACTGAGAGTTGAAAAATTGCTGGGGCTTAAAACTATACATTTCTGGGATCAGTCCAGAGTTCAGCAGCCAAGGTGAATATCACTTGTCCAAGGTGGATAAATCATTGGATTCACTGATAACTGAAGTCAATTACTGTTTTATTATTCAGTATGACCCTACTTGAAAATATAAAATGAGAGAATGGCGACAACTCTAACGTAAAGCTCCTCATAGGTACGAAGTGACACAAAATAAGGGCTCTGTCAGGAGCTCCTGTGGGGAAACCTAATCTATTTTTAGCTTCAGGTCGTCGGATTGTTATATTCACCTTTCGCGCACTTTCGCATAGTGAATATCATGGTTTACAGTGACCAGCGGAGCTCGCCTCAACCATTCAGGAGAGAGTGAATCCTCACGTCATGCAATGAGACAAACCAAGGGAAAGAATCTCAATGTTCATTTATCAGAATTTTTGGACTACCTTTTAGCATTAGCAACATGTCCCACATTGTCCCACACAAACATACCATTTGTCCCACATTTGGTTTGTGAGTATCTGGTCACCCTACTGATGGTATGCAAGTATTTAAGTGTTAAGAACATGCTTACATGAATTCCAAGTGTTGTTTATATGGCACGCCTAACAATTAAAATGTTAGTAATTACTGATTAGGGTGCAGCCATGCTACAGAAAGGCTGCTGTGAATGTGCCCCCAATTCAAACTGCAGGTTCTTGTTTGTATCGGACACATAGGAGTGACCAACAGGGACAGACTTGGGAGCAGCACCAAAGGCGCTGCTGGCGGCCTGGAAAGCCATGGCTTGTATCGCTGCTGCTGTTTCAAAGCGTGATAACTGACCAATTGTCCCGTCATCCATTAACAGTCCTCCCTTCTCCACCCCCAGTGAGTGTGACTGCAAGTGTGGGTGGCAGGGGAGGCATGGGGGATGTCCTAGCTCGTGCCATGGAAACAGCATAACCAAACAAGTTCTGCCGGAAACACCTGGAGCCATTGTCACCTTTCATTTCATTACAATTCCAGACACGCTGCCCGCATCTCATTGACTGCCACAGGGAATGATTTTTGCATCTCCAGCAAAGCTTACATCTTCTATTTAGCCTCAATTCATTATTTAGGACACAACTCTGATTCTCAGTGTGCCACTCCAAGAAAATAAGACATTTTTGTGAAACATGATGTGAAAGTATGATACTAAAAACGATACCATGCACAGTCAGTGAAGAAAACAAAACTCTTCCGTTCATGAGGCGGGATAACGCCTGAATCATGTTATGCAACAGGGCAATTGTTTTACTTTTTACCTTGATAGCTGCAGAAAAATCATACCTTCACATAATGCGCTGTTTTACCAAGCTGTAAAAAATTCAAACTAAGCATATTTTACATTTTCAGCTGCTATCACACATTAGGATTCTGCAATCTCACCCCCATAGGTCAGATGTGCCCTTTTGCCCTGTCAGCAGACCACTGCACATGAATGAGTTTTACAGTATAGATAAAAGTTTCCAAGAGATTTGGAAAGTATTGCACAAATGACAATGCGAGAACAATTGTGCAACCTATCCCAAACAAGATTTTAAAAAATAATTATAATACCAGCCATTTAGAAAACTGAAAAAGATTGCAACCTCATGGGATAAACAGACTATTCTCTGCCAGGGCAATGCAGCTTAGAGGTGAATTGCTTCCTCCTCAAAGCTTAAGTTTTCTTTAACTTGAAGTGCTTTGAGGAGCTCTCTTCATCAACCTTGCAACCTTATCAAGACAGCTTCCCCTTACTATTTTGATCAAAATCTGATGCATGTACTAGTATAATCTTATTTGGAGTGTCCTTCAGGAATTCTGCTAGCTTCCCCAGTCTATTTCTGCACCCATGATTGATTCACTGGATTGCTGATAAGTATTTGTGGGAAAATAAAAAAATTATGAGGGAGAAGCAATTACAACCCCAATTCCAAAAAAGTTGGGGTGCTGTGTAAATTGTAAATAAAAACAGAACGCAATGATTTGCAAATCTTATAAACCCACATTTTATTCACAATAGAACACAGACAACATATCAGATGTTGAAAGTGAGACATTTTACCATTTCATGAAAAATATCAGCTCATTTTGAATTTGAAGGCAGCAACACATCTCAAAAAAGCAGGGAGAGGGGCATAAAAAGGCTGGAAAAGTAAATGGTACTAATAAAAAACAGCTGGAGGAGCATTTTGGTGCTAATTAGGTTAATTGGCAACAGGTCAGTAACATGACTGGATATAAAAAGAGCATTTTAGAGAGGCAGAGTCTCTCAGAAGTAAAGATGGACAGAGATTCACCAATCTGTAAAAAAACTGCATCTAAAAATTGTGGAACCATTTCAGAAAAATGGTCCTCAATGTAAAATTGTGAAGACTTTGAATCTACAGTACATATTATCATCAAAAGATTCAGAGAATCTGGAGGAATCTCTGCGCGCAAGGGACAAGTCCGAAGGTCAATATTGGATGCTCCTGATCTTCGGGCCCTCAGACGCCACTGCATTAAAAACAGGCATGATTCTGCACTGGAATACACTGCATGGGCTCAGGAGCACTTCCAGAAATCATTGTCTGTGTGAACGCAGTTCGCCGTGTATTGCCCAAATATTGCTTGACAAGTGAAAATTTACTTAACTCATTGGCAAGACAGTCAAAATTACCTCAAATCAAGGATAAATTTTTTGTCTTACTGAGAAAATGGTGATAGAAATAAGTGTTAAGTCTTAAAATAAGTAAATTTCCCTTTCTTGAAAATCGCTTTTTGCAGATGTTCAGAAAAAAACATAGTTAAGTGCATTTGAATATACATACATTTGATATTTTTAAAGTTCATATAAAATGCTTTGTTTACCTTTTAAGGACAAGTTTAGGAACCCATATGATAAAAAAGAATGTTTGAATGTCATGCTTCTGTTCATTATTTATTAATAGTTCATTAATTACCAAGCCAATATGGCGAGATCCAGTTTTTGTTTTTTAATGTACTTCGTTATTTAGGAAATAAAAGACGTGGTCTGAACACTACTGCTAACTCATTTAAGGACCGATAACACTCAAACTGGTTGATCAGTTATGTGAAAAAAGTGATGCTTTTAAAGAAGTACAACCCCAATTCTGAAATAGTTGGGACAAAGTGTAAATTGTGAATAAAATCAAAACACAATGACTTTCAAATCACACCAGCCATTATTTTATTCATAATAGAACGGAGATAACATAACAAATGTTGAAACTGAGAAATTTTACAATTTTATCCACAAAATGAGCTCATTTCAAATTTGATGGCTGCTACAGGTCTCAAAAAAGTTGGGACAGGGGCCTGTTAACCATGGTGTAGCATCCCCTCTTCTTTTTAACACAGAGTGAAGGCGTCTGTGCATTGAGGAGACAAGTTTCTTGAGTTTAGCTTTTGGAATTTCATCCCACTCTTGTTTAATACAGGCTTCCAGCTGCTGGAGAGTTTTGGGTCTCCTTTGAAGGACTTTTCATTTAATTATGCGCCAAATGTTCTCAATGGGTGAAAGATCAGGACTGCAGGCCAGTTCAGCACACGGACTCTTCTACTACAAAGCCATGCTGTTGTAATAGCTGCAGTATGTGGTGTTGCATTGTCCTGCTGAAATATGCAAGGCCTTCCCTGGAATAGATGTCATCTAGAGGGGAGCAAATGTTGCTCTAAAACCTTTATATACCTTTCAGCATTCATGGTGCCTTTTAAAACATGCAAGTGTCCCACACCATATGCTCTAATGCATCCCCATACCATCAGAGATGCTAGCTTTTGAACTGAACGCTGATAACAGGAGCGGTGGTCTTTCTCCTCTTTAGCCCAGAGGACACGACGCCCATGATTTCCAACAAGAATGTCAAATTTGGACTCGTCTGACCACAGGACACTTTGCCACTTTGCTACAGTCCATTTTAAATGAGCCTTAGCCCACAGAACACGTCGGCGCTTCTGGATCATGCTCAACAATGACTTCCATTTTACATGATAGAGTTTTAGGTGGCATCTGTGGATGGCACGGCGGACTGTGTTTACAGACAGTGGTTTCTTGAAGTATTCCTGGGCCCATTTAGTAATGTCAATGACAGAATCATGCCAGTGAGTGATGCAGTGGTGTCTGAGGGCCCGAAGATCATGGGCATCCAGTTTCTGTTGCAGCCAGAAAATTTAAATAAGCTCATTTTGTGGATAAAAATGTAAAATGTCTCAGTTTCAACATTTGAAATGTTATCTATGTCTTATTGTAAATACCATATTGGCTCATGTGATCTGAAAGTCATTGCATTTTAATTTTATTCGCAATTTACACTTCGTCCCAACTATTTCGGAATTGGGGTCGTAGAACATTCTATCCAATCAATACTTTATTTAGCTTCTTGATTAATTAAAATTTGTCCAATGGCACAAACAAAACAGAATGAAGCAAATGATCAGATAATACTGAATTTAAAATTTTGAATGCTTCAAATTATTATGGAGAAAAAAATTAGTATAATACAAAAACTTGGCCTCAGCATGGCCTGGAATATGACTAAAGCCTAGGTTTACCTCAGATGTGAGAAAGACGCAGCATAACGGAGGACAGTCAGGACAACTGTTTTGAGAAGCATACATTCAAATGTCAAGCGCAGAAAAAAAGGAAATCACATTTAAACTTTACAACTATAAAAATCTGAAACATGACCCCGAAGGACAGTGATTCCAAGAATTAGTTTACAACCATAATCTGCTCTGGGGTGTCCATCTCTCACAATATTTCACCTCTCAACACATTCTAACTCAATGAAAATAGCAAAGTAATTTCAACTTTATAGTTATCCTGAGGAAGTCCGTCAATGGCAGCAAATGATACTGAATGAGAATTCACGAGTGATTAATCAGACTACGATATATTCATAAAGCGTTGAGCAAATATGTGTGACTGATCTCTCTGTTGTATCTATCTATTAATATTATTGTATTATCTTACTAAGTATGCCTTAATGCACCGCATCACACAGATTTAAATGATCCAGCGGGAATACACATTGCTACTTTCATCGAACTTACTAATCAAACTTGCGACTCAGTCAAAGCTTTTCAATGCCGTGGGTCTCATGTAGCTCCATAGCTAGATAGCTGGCTACTGCAGACGTGTAGTGGAGGTATGCGCAAGTTATGTTGGTGCAGTACACTTCAACTGAGCCAGAAAAACAAGACTAACATCGCCAGCATAACAACTGGTGAAATCCAGCGAGAGCCCATTCAATCCCATAATGCGTAGCGCTTACGTCATCATGCTGTGGGCTAATTAAACAGCCAAGGCGCCAAAAAAACTGGTAGAGGAGCAGATAGATTCAAAGGAGAAAAAACAGGAGATGGCCAAGAGCCGTGTTTATATCAGAGCTGCTTTCAAGAGTTGGAGAAAACTAAAGGGTTCCAAGGGTCTGAAAAGCGATGCCCAGCTAGCCTTGCTGCTACTGGAGAAGCCATGTTTCTTCCTGTTATGATTATGCAGTTTTATTAGTCTCAGGTAGTCCTGGTTTTTAATCCTGCTGATGTTATGCCACCCTGACACTTGCACGATTTTTGTCCCCGCAATGCCGCGCAATGTGTCGTGGCAAGGCGTGCCATTTCGGTGGTACGCAGCGGAGCCTTGTTTGCGCTCTGTTCGCGCACTGTACACGCATAAGTTACTCAATGCACGGCCAAAAATTTGAACTATGCACAAACAATGCGTGAACACTTTGTGAGAAATTCCTGCCATGCGTGAATGGTCCGTGATGTGTGCAAACTATGCGTGAGCTGGGCGTGCCATGATCACGAGAACAACTTGAGACAACACCCTAACACGGCTCGCATTGACACACATTGTCGGCAGTGTTTGCGCCGAGTTCGGGTAATGTTCACACATGGTTCACACAAGTGGCACACACATGGCACGAACATTGCGTGCCGAATGCGTGCCGAATTTTTGAACATTTCAAAATTCTCTCCACGACATGGCACGCACCCCCGCACCCTTCACACACTCCTCACGCTCATTCCCGAAGACTTTAATCATTGCCACGACGCAATGCATGGCATTGCTAGAACAAAAATTGTGCAAGTGTCAGGGTGGCATATGTTTATAAAGGTACAGTCGTCGTTTGTGGCCAACTTCAGCTTGATTAACTGTGTAATGATAGCAGCGAAACTTGGTAGCTATTGTTATATGTTCTGGCAAAGGGAGGCTGTTGTCTAACTATGGGTCTGAGCCTGAGTTGCTGCCATGGTCACTGCTCTCCATGTCTGCCTCTTTCGGAAACCAATGCAAATTCATGTGTGGCTTGGGGATGGGGGGCGATGGATTGGAAGCCAGCTAAAACGACCAAACCAGTTACAGCAGCTTTTACAACTGTACGTGCAGCTGTGCACTATAAGTCAATTATCCATTATAGTCTTTATAAGCCTAAGTCTTCTGAGCCCATTATGCAGCGTTTTGCGTGCAACTTCTGAAAATACTGATATTTATCATATACTTCCTTATAAATATGGGGAATCTGCCCATGTGATACGAGCGTGAGGCACGTGGCTGTATCAGTCCGCCAGGCAAAAATCCTGTATCACCCGTATCTGCCCGCCGGGCAAAATCCCATATCAGTGGCAGCAACCATTGCCATAGCAACAATCGCGAGCGTCGTTGGCAACGCAGCGCTTCAGACGCTGATTAAACGCTGTCATGGCGGAGAGACTCATGAATTCCTCAACGGCTGAAATTTCTGAACTGGACTATGTTATAGAAAAGGAACTTGAAGCAGAATTATTTGTAAACAGCAAGCTTAATGCCGCGTTTTGCAGCAATATTCATGCGAAGGGCTGTAGTAAAACGTTTTATACGGAAGCTATCGTAGAAACGCAAATTTATTACCTCAATGGAAAAAATCGCAAGCAATTTAGCCATTTCATTGACTTGAAAACACCGCTGACTAAAAGCAAATGCTACTGCTACTGGCCTGTAATGATGACAATAATGACCTGAAATAAATGCTTTGGATAAAATGCATTGTTAATTATGGTCAAAATCAGTATATGATAAATACAACCCCAATTCCGAAATAGTTGGGACGGAGTGTACATTGTGAATAAAATCAAAATGCAATGACTTTCAGATCACGAGCCAATATGTTATTTACAATAGAACATAGATAACATTTCAAATGTTGAAACTGAGACATTTTACATTTTTATCCAGAAAATGAGCCTATTAAAAATTTTCTGGCTGCAACAGGTCTCAAAAAAGTTGGGACACAGGCAAAAAAGGCTGAAAAAGCAATTAATATGTAGGAGAATCAGCTGGAAGAACATTTAGCAAGAAATTAAGTTAACTGGCATCAGGTGTGTAACATGATTGGCTATAAAAGGGATGTCTTTGAGAGGCTGAGTCTCTCAGAAGTAAAGATGGCCATAGGCTCTCCAACCTGTGAAGGCTTGCGTAAAAAAATTGTGGACTACTTTAAAGACAATGTTCCTCAACGTCAAATTGCAAAGGCTTTGAAGGTCTCATCATCGACAGTGCATAACATCATCATAACATTCAGAGAAACAGGAAAAATCTCTGTGCGTAAGAGACAAGGCTGAAGACCTTCACTGGATGCCCGTGATCTTCGGGCCCTCAGACGCCACTGCATCACTCACCGGGATGATTCTGTCTTTGACGTTACTAAATGGCCCCAGGAATACTTCAGGAAACCACTGTCTGTAAACACAGTGCCGCCGTGCCATCCACAGATGCCACCTAAAACACTATCATGCAAAATGGAAGTCATTGTTGAGCGTGATCCAGAAGCGCCGCCGTGTTCTGTGGGCCAAGGCTCATTTAAAATGGACTGTAGCAAAGTGGCAAAGTGTCCTGTGGTCAGATGAGTCCAAATTTGACATTCTTATCGGAAATCATGGGCGTTGTGTCCACCGGGCTAAAGAGGAGAAAGACCACACCTCCTGTTATCAGCGTTCAGTTCAAAAGCCAGCATCTCTGATGGTATGGGGATGCATTAGTGCATATGGTGTGGGACACTTGCATGTTTTAAAAAGCACCATGAATGCAGAAAGGTATATAAACGTTTTAGAGCAACATATGCTCCCCTCCAGACGACATCTATTACAGGGAAGGCCTTGTGTATTTCAGCAGGACAATGCAAAACCACATACTGCAGCTATTATAACAGCATGGCTTCGTAGAGGAGTCCGTGTGCTGAACTGGCCTGCCTGCAGTCCTGATCTTTCACCGATTGAAAACATTTGGCGCATAATTAAACGAAAAGTCCGTCAAAGGAGACCCAAAACTCTCCAGCAGCTGGAAGCCTGTATTAAACAAGAGTGGGATGAAATTCCAATGACTAAACTCAAGAAACTTGTCTCCTCAATGCCCAGACACCGCCACTGTGTTAAAAAGAAGAGGGGATGCTACACCATGATAAACAGACCCCTGTCCCAACTTTTTTGAGACCTGTAGCAGCCATCAAATTTGAAATGAGCTCATTTTGTGGATAAAATTGTATAATTTCTCAGTTTCAACATTTGTTATGTTATCTCTGTTCTATTGTGATTAAAATACTGGCTGGTGTGATTTGAAAGTAATTGCCTTTTGATTTTATTCACAATTTACACTTTGTCCCAACAATTTCAGAATTGGGGTTGTAGAACATCATATGGGCATTTTCACATCACACCATATATCAACCCTCGACCAGCTCTCGAGCTGATACTGGGGTCTTGGGTTCATACAGCATGTGATATGAAAATGCCCATATGCTATTATCTATTTAGCAGACTGTTGTTAGTTTAGCTACCTTTGAACTCATTTGGGAATGACAGTTTTTCCCGTGTTCTATCATTGTTTGTTTTCGAAGCTCCGTCTTCTTTGCATTTGAATCCAGTCACCGTCATTTTTATTTTCAGTGCATATATTAAAGCGCACTGAAAAGACATTATACCCTCTGATATCCCAACAACTTCAAGGACAGCACAGCGCACATATAGTTTGTATGTTAAAACCCTCTGGAATCGGGGCGCCCCGGTGGCTCATTGGTCTAAGCGCGCGCACCATAAAGGCTGTGTCCTTCCCGCAGCGGCCTGGGTTCGATTCCTGCTCAGGTCATTTGCTGCATGTCTTCCCCCATTCTTCACCCCAGCATTCCTGTCTCTCTACACTGCATAACTATCAAATAAAGGAAAATTCCCCCAAAAAAAATCTTAAAAAAAAAAAAAAAAAACCCTCTGGAATCGACAATGTCGTATACAACATCAAAGCACACTGTAAATTAAATATCTCCACAGTGCTGCAAGAGATCAACTTGCTTTTTTCTTCAGAAGCTAAGTGTCACTCCATTTCAGTGAGTGCTCCAATATGATCATATCCTTTTCAAAAGCTTTGCAATCCAACCTCAAACTGTAGTGTCTTTTGGGAAACTTTATACAACCCCAATTCCGAAATAGTTGGGACAAAGTGTAAATTGTCAATAAAATCAAAAGGCAATGACTTTCAAATCACACCAGCCAGTATTTTATTTGCAATAGAACAAAGATAACATAGCAAATGTTGAAACTGAGAAATTTTACAATTTTATCCACAAGATGAGCTCATTTTAAATTTGATGGCTGCTACAGGTCTCAAAAAAGTTGGGATAGGGGCCTGTTTACCATGGTGTAGCATCCCCTCTTCTTTTCAACACAGAGTGGAGATGTCTGGGCATTGAGGAGAAGTGTTTCTTGAGTTAGCCATTGGAATTTGATCCCACTCTTGTTTAATACAGGCTTCCGGCTGCTGGAGAGTTTTGGGTCTCCTTTGACAGACTTTTAATTTAATTATGCGCCAAATGTTCTCAATTGGTGAAAGACCAGGACTGCAGGCAGGCCAGTTCAGCACACGGACTGTTCTACTACAAAGCCATGCTGTTGTAATAGCTGCAGTATGTGGTTTTGCATTGTCCTGCTGAAATACACAAGGCCTTCCTTGGAATAGATGTCATCTGGAGGGGAGCATATGTTGCCCTAAAACCTTTATATACCCTTCAGCATTCATGGTGCCTTTTAAAACATGCAAGTGTCTCACAACATATGCACTAATGCATCCCCATACAATCAGAGATGCTGGCTTTTGAACTGAACGCTGATAACAGGAGGTGTGGTCTTTCTCCTCTTTAGCCTGGAGGACACAACGCCCATGATTTCCAACAAGAATGTCAAATTTGGACTCATCTGACCACAGGACACTTTGCCACTTTGCTACAGTCCATTTTAAATGAGCCTTGGCCCACAGAACACGGTGGCGCTTCTGGATCATGCTCAGAAATGGCTTCCTTTTTGCATGACAGTTTTAGGTAGCATCTGTGGATGGCACAGTGGACTGTGTTTACAGACAGTGGTTTCTTGAAGTATTCCTGGGGCCATTTAGTAATGTAAATAACAGAATCATGCCGGTGAGTGATGCAGTGGCGTCTGAGAGCCTGAAGATCACGGGCATCCAGTCAAGGTCTTCGCCCTTGTCCCTTACGCACAGAAATTTTTCCAGTTTCTCTGAATCTTTTGATCATGTTATGCACTGTCGATGACGAGACCTTCAAAACCTTTGCAATTTGACGTTGAGGATCATTGTTTTTAAAGTATTCCACAATTTTTTTTTAAGCAAGCCTTCAGGGGTTGGAGAGCCTCTGGCCATCTTTACTTCTGAGAGACGCAGCCTTTCTAAGACATCCCTTTTATAGCCAATTATGTTACACACCTGATGCCAGTTATTGTAATTGCTTGCTAAATGTTCTTTCAGCTGATTCTCTTATATATTAATTGCTTTTTCAGCCCTTTTTTGCCTGTGTCCCAACTTTTTTGAGACCTGTTTGCAGCCATTGCATTTTGATTTTATTCACAATTTACACTTTGTCCCAACTATTTTGGAATAGGGGTTGTAATATAAATCCATAATGATAAATCCAACATCGAACATAATAATATGATTTTTATTTCAACTATCTGTGTTGAAAAATGCTACGGTTATCCATTGACAATCCAATGATCCCTTGGATTGAGTCAGCACACCAATCAGGGGTTGTGCTCATGACTTTAGAGCAGTTAAAGGCTGTATGTTTGACTGATGGCCATGCTTGTTCGTAACTCTGATCTGCCACAATTTGTGCAATGGAATAAGATTTTCTCATCCCTATTACTTACAGATCTATACAGTGTTGTGCGTGAGCGGGGAAAAAGAACGGCGTTCATGAACACGTTCATTTTTTTGACGAACGATGAACCGAACGTACACACCTGCCGAAAATAAACGATGCCCTGAACGAGTTCATTTTGGAAGGGAATAACGGGCGTTCAATGTTGTTGCCAATAATACTTCTCCCAGTAGCTTTGTGATGACGTCATCAACGGACGCCGCCGTCGCTCGGTCTATGCCAATGAATGTATAAGCGGAGAGGTTGAGAGCCGCCGCTTCCTTCTACGAGCGCAGTTGAAGAAACCAATATAGCGTTTAGTGCACCGCACTTCTGAATTTCTCATGGAGAGTATAATGGAGAAATTCCTGCTATTTTCCGCCAAACTAAGGGGTCTTCCGAAAAAATTTCAACATAGTTGTGATCGAAAAACATGTACGAGTAAAAATTAATGCGCAATTTTACATGACACTGTTCGAGACGTCGAGCATATAAAAACACGTCTTAATGAGAAGCGCAACACTAACTAGCCACTTTTCTAGCTGGCGTGTTAGGAAATCGGGTCGCTGTAGACGGCTGTGATGGCAAACTTTATCTGTAATTTAGCTAGCTAGATAAACTTAGTTGGCAAAATAAACCCAGGTTGCTTACAAAGGGTGATGGCCTGCTAGCTCTCATGCCCATGTAATGTTAGCCAAGTTGCATATCTACATAGCATTAGCCATAGCGAATGACCTGGCAGAAACGTTTGTGTAACGTTAGCGGTGTTCATTCCGGATGAATTGTACACATAGAAGCATCCTTATCAGGCATCTGCCTATCTAGGGACTATTTAGTGAGCAAGCTGTGAGGTTTTTTTTTTTTTTTTGGTTTATTATTACGATAACTCAATCCTAGCTAAGGCAGTCCACCAAACTGGCTAGCTTTCTATGATTGCCAGCGAAGATAGCGCTTCAGCTGCTCGGCTGTCGGTTCCGTGAGATGAAAACATAGCACAGTAACCACGGGAGTTCAAACTACTTTCGGCAATGTTCTTGCAGACTATTCACCAATGCTATGCGAGTGACCAATCAGAGTCAGATGTGAGTCATATTGACCTACCAATGGATTAACCGTTGGCTAAAACAAGCTCTTATAACTTCGTTGTCGAAAAGTGTCAAGCAAAATTGCGCCTCGATTCTTTTTTTATTATGAAATCCAGTCCTACCGGAAAGATTTACGATTGAATACCTTTTAAATAACAAAATAATAGCAGGAGTTTTTCCATTATAGTCAATGGGAAATTCAGAGGTGCGGTGCACTGGACGCCATTTACTCAGTGTTCTTGCCTACTGTAACATTGTTGGTCTTGGCTTATGTTTTTTGAACTGCATTGGAATGTGATTCATGCAGTTGTAATGAAGGACAATTGCATCTACAGAAACTTTGCTGGACCTTACTTTCAGCATGTAGTTTGAATCTACTGACATTTTTTTCAGTACTATAACTGGTTAAATAAAAGCTGTGATTCCATTTTTGGACACTGTGGCAATGATTGGGAGCTGGGGATGAAAAGATAAGAAGAGACTAATGAAGAAAAAAATGCTTGGATGAGTGCGTTAAAAATGAACTTAAAAAATAACTAGTTCATTTTTTGGGACTGTGAACTTAGTTCATTTTTAAAAAAATATGAACTATGAACTGAACTAGTTCATTTTAAAATCTGTGAAATGAACTTTGAACTAGTTCATATTAATTGTGACCTAACACAACACTGGATCTATACCATAGAGGGCAAACACGTCAAATAATTAGAATGGCGTTAAGGGGTGATTCCCCAATTAGGGGCAGTTCTGACTAATGCAATTCTGAAAACTTTTTCATATAATCCCTGCATTTTCTATTTCAAAACCTTCATTAGGAGGTCTGGAATACAGATCTTGCCATAGCTTTGATTGTCCTTCAAGATATTTGTGATCTTATGATGCTTTTTTGAAATTTGTCACTGCAAAATGTCATTAGCTACCATGACAAAATAAGAAATCCGATTTCAATGAATAATGATATGCCAAGCAAAGTTTTGACCATTGTTCAAGAATAAGGAACAAATGATCTCCAAGATGCACATTTTAAATTCATCTCAGTACATTTAAGAGCCATTCCATGAGAGATTTACATTCGATGCGCAGTTGACCCCCCTGGAATTTAATGAAACTTGGCACATAGGTTGATATGGGTGTCTCACGGAAAAAGCTGAATTTCTGGGTCCATATCTCACTTAGCCTGCTGGTGGCGCCACTGGGAAGCCACTGAAGTGGCTCAGTTTTTTTGTCCAAAACCTGTTGACACCACATTTTACATCAACTATGATGACTTAAGGGTACACAGTACCAAATATGTTATACTTTTATCATGACTTGTGACACTTCAAGTCTGGTTAGACATCAGCTTCACATAGTGGCCAAGCTGGGTAACTACGAGATTGAGCTGGAATGATTGGAGAAATAACAATAAAAATTGAAAATGGGAAGGGGAATAAAATAATATCCCAGACACCAATCTATAATGCTTCATTATGTGTTAACTCACAACAAGACTACCATTTTCAGTGAATAGTACCATGGTATCTTGCTGGGTTTGTGCAATGGACGGCTGGAAAGATGGTCGAAGGTGGTATTTTTCTCAATAATCCAGAAATGTATTCTGGTGGCAAATGCTGTTAATTGTGCTTTTGGAACTCTATTTTCAGGAATATCAAGGATTTCTTTGGCTCCGTCTACTTGAAAAGAGTAGATACCACCAAAGTTGGAGGAAAACTCAAAATGGACCATTTCATGGCAGATTGTGCCAATGTTTAGGTGGCATTATTTTGTTTATCCAGCAAGATAGAGATCTGAAATTCACTGGATACATAGTCCCTCTGGGGTACATTATAGCATTAGTAAAATCTCAATGGTAATATTTTCAGTGTAGATGATATTCAACATCAAAAGTTGGAACATTTTCCCCCAAGAGGGCGCTATAGACTGGATGCAAATACTGGCTATCCCCAGCAATGTACCAAAGAAATTGTTTTTGAACTGTGATACACGCAGCTAGTTTTCTCTGAAAATAAAAAGTTTAGTTTGGTACTATGCTTGGTGGACAGCTATCTGACTAAAGGTGGCGCTCTAAAGCGCTAATGTTCTACCAACCTAATATTCCATATTCCTAGATGTATACATGTCTGCTTGTGTTTATTACAAACCTGGCAAAGGATGATTCCTTTGAATAAGTAACTCTCTGGAGTTCAGAAGTTCATTGTTTGTGCTCTCCTGCTCACTGCATTCCCAACAGTGCAATGTCTAACCTCACGATCAATTTGAGAATTTTAACCGAATCAGGTTGAAAGGATAATTTTTAGACACTTTTCTGTATTCTGAGTGCAATGACTCGTTTGTGCCTCTGACATCTGGCCAATCTTCAGCTCCAAAGTCCATCACACTACATGAAAGTTTTATATACGGTGCAAAGGTTGTACCTGATGCAACTAATTTATAACATCGCATAGAGGAGACATTCATGAACACAATAAGAATGACTCACCATTGCTACAAAAATGGCTACAGAAAAAAAGGTATCAGAGAAGTTATTTTAAATTACATGTACACATTTGAATAAAACTGCCAGCTAGATTGACACACACACACGCAGACGCACACACGTACAGTAAATTTAGTTATTCGTGTTTGGACTCACATCTGTGGTCAATTAATGAAAACACATTCCTGAATGAGATTCAATTGTGTATTTCATTGTGATAAAAACACCAATATTCAGATGTCATTCTTGGTGTACGATCAAATAGAAATGGTAGGTGGTTGTCACCACCTAGTGGAAGTCGGGGGTAAAGTATTGCAACAAAGAAAAAATACAGTGTTTGCAATAATCACTCAGAGCACTCCGGAAAAAGTACCATAAGGCCAATACTGCATTGGAGAAATTGATAGTTTCTCATTAAGATAGATAATCTTTGAGCACAGGAGTTGTTACATTTGAACTCAAAGAAAATGCCACGCTTATATTGGTGGGATAATGGATGTCATCATGAGAGTAAATGGAAGCAATGAGCTAATAGTTTGGGAACAAGCAGCACTCATTGCAATCTCATTTTACAGTTTGCATTAAAGGCAAAAAAAAACACTTGGTACCGTGGATGCCCAATAAAAGCACACTATAATGCCAAATTATAAGCAGACATAAGATTTGAAAGCCTGCCTGTGCTATTTGTGACTGATGCTGTCATTTCTCAAGCCTACCTTAAGTTGACAGGCTCTTGGGAGGCATCATCTTTCAAAATCTGATATGTACTAGGCAATTCAATTCCATATGTTGCTTAAATGTAGTCCTTGAAACAACTGAGTAAAAAGTGTGCAGAACATAACCAGTGACTCTTCGTAGGGACGAAGTCCCATTGTCTGATGTTTTGCGACCACTGTCGTAACAAGTCAGGCTTCACCAAGCAGGGCCGGATGCAGCCTGCTTTGACAGGGGGTGCAGTGAAAATTTCTGGGGGGTGTAATGGTGCACAGTGGTGGTCTAGTTTCTAGTTGTCGGTATACTGAGGCCTAAATCCCCCCCCCTCCCCAAACCCATTCCTCCACACACTCATACACTCAAGCAAAAAAAAAAAAAAAAAAAAAAAACCTATGCCATTTCTTATTCAAAATATTTAGTATTTGTGAATACATTTACATTTCCATTTAGCAGATGCCATTATCCAACTCGACTTACAAAATGATGAAAGCATTGCAAGCTACAATGAAGAACCTCAAGTAAACAAAAGAGTGGGTACACACCACCAGAGGAGGAGAGTGCTAAGTGTAAGTGCTAGAGAAGTCAAAGTGGAAGGGGAGAATTCCAGAAAAAAACCAATTATTGATAGATTTTGTATGTTGCACCTATCACTTTTACTGCAAAACCCTGTTGTGTCAGCATCGTCATATTTGTTATTAATCTGAAGCAACACCAAATTTGCCAGGGTTTCAATAATCTTAGTTTGCAAACTAGAAAAGTTCAGTTCCAGGGGAAACTGTGCGGGCAAGCTGGAAACTGGCGATAATGTGACGTTCGGATTGCTGACAATGTGAAGTTAAAGCTGCTGGAAATGAGTTTAAAGCTTCTCAAAATTAACATTATTCCTGACAGTGGGATATTGTATAGTTTAAAGGGATAGTTCGGATTTTTTGACATGAAGTTTTTTTAAAGCACTTAATTCGGAAAACCTCCCCAAGATGCAACATTAATAAGAATTTACAATGAAACACATACTCAGGATTGAGAGCAAAATCGATTCCTTTATAAATTAAATTTTCAAACACAATATTGTATTGGATGCCAAAGTATAAGAACACAGCAATGGCAACTCTTATTGAAATCCCAATTCAAAACAAAAAATACCTCTTTCTCTCATATGGAACCAGAAATGTGCATAAAATATTAATTAGCAATGCCTTCAGCCTGACCAATAGGCTGAAGGACTCAAGCAAAGGCTTATGAAATATTCCAAATGAGTACACCAATAAGCTGTTTTTTGGTTGATGGAGTTCTGTATCACAGTCAAAAAACATGACCGACTAAAGAAAAGATGCAGCAGTGCTATAATACTTGAAAGATGGTACATTCTGTTTAATAAATGATTTAAACATTTTTAAACAAGAGTGTGGACATCAAAGCCCTGCATATTGTACCTGTACCAAACATTGCTGTGTTTAAGTTGAGATATCAGTTCAATCTAGCTGGCCATTATGTGCAGATTCACAGATAAATGTACACAGTATTTCAAACATGAGATTAAGAAGACCTGAACTTAAGTGCTATCTGACATAGTGTCAATGAAATGTCTGTACTAGCTTTAAAACTAGCAACCATACCACTACTTGATCTGCACCAGCTGTGTAGTTGAAGCTAAGCAGGTGTGGGCTTGGTTTGTACTTGGATGGGAGACCACCTGGGAAAATCAGTTGCTGCTGGAGGAGGTGTTGGTGGGCCAGTAGGTTGGGATCTTCCCGCTGGTGGAATATTACACAATACTCCAGTGCAGTGATGAGAATGTTGTCTGTCTGATGAGATGTGAACCTGAAGTCCTGACTCATTGTGGTCATTCAACATCCAATGACACTCTTTAAGTTTCCAAGCAGTATACCTCACAGTATACTTTCATGAACTGAAAAGTTTACTAGAAGTATACAACTAATAAACTAGCAGTATATTTGTAAGTTTACTTGCAGTATACTTAAATGTATACTTTCATAAATTGAAAAGTATGACAGAAGTATACAACTAGTTCACTCATAGTATACTAAAAAGTTCACTTGTAGTGTACTTGCAGTATAGAATAAAACTTAGATGTAAACTAGATGGGTACTTTCAGTTTACTTTGCTTAAACTTGAAGTATACTTAAAAGTATACTTTTATAAACTTAAAAATGTTCCAATTTAGTCCGAAGAAGTATTAAATTGGTATACTTTCTAGTACACTACAAGTACAAGGTCCATAGTATACTTGCTATATTTATACTTATACTCAAGTATACTTAATAAAATGAACTTCAAGTATACTACTTTTCGCTAAGGGTACGTAGGCAAGATGACCAGAACAACGAGCAGCACTGTAAACTGGGGTGTCATTATTTATCAATAGAAACTTCTGTGAAGTGACTGGTCTCGTGTTTCAGCAAGAGTCAAGCGATAATGTAAAATTACGTAAGTAATTTGTAAGTAGGCCTCATAATATTATTATTATTATTATTATTATTATTATTATTATTAAGCAAGTAACGTTAGATGGCGGCATTGATCCATTTATGGAAAGCCGAACTACTAGGTGCTACTGCGCTGTTATCAATGGATTGAATTTATCAGTTAAATTAACGCACTGTCTCCTTGTTAAACTGTAAGCTAAGTTCTGCATGCATGTGTGGTTTACAGCTAACATTCTCAGAACCTCTGTTATGCACTGATAGTAAAATTACAGTTAAAATAACTGGCAAAAAAGGTGCGAGTTTATAACAGTGTGCTTACTCCAGCCTTAAACCCGGCTATTTTCAAATTCAGGAAAAAGTAATATCGAGCGATGAACGAATAGCGACTGGCTTTCATTTCTTTGTACTTAACTAGCTCTATCTTGATACCAATATTTAGCCTATTTTGGATACGATCATAAATATATTTAGCTAATGCAATCAGTTGCTGGTCGCTATATGCTGGAATAGGATCTCGAGCAATTTTTTTTCTTTGCTTTGCCATTTTTACTGTAACGTGTTCTCTTGGACGCACCCAGCCAAAAAGACCTTCTTTACGGCGCTCAATGCGCTGTCCTGGAGCTGGTTTGAGCGACTGTACCAACAACGATACCGGAAATTCATTCACTGAGTTTGACGCAGAATTATTTTTTTACAGTCGTATCTATCTTTGTCTCCGAACAATGATAATGTTGAGGCCTGGAAAAAGGCCTGCAGAGGGCAGAATTGAACCGCAAATGATCCATATCTGAGATATTTGAGTTAATGGCTGAAACATTTAGTCCAATGGAGATTTTAGTGAAGGCGTTTCTTAAATATTGCGACTTCGAACTCAAAGATGGTAAATCCGATCTATGAAATGGAGGACGTTTCTAGCGAAAGGTATGACAGAGTAAAAATAGCTGAAAATAGCTAAAATTTGAAAAATCAGTTTCATTGTTACCTATGGGACAAAATATTGAAATAAAAATTGATAACTCAAAAAGTATAAAAGATATCAAGAAGATAAATATAAGCAACATAATTCAGAACAAGCTGATTTTTTAAAAGTTTGAACGAAGTTTCTAGGTTAAAGTATGTGGGAGTAGTGAGTCAGCACAGATATAGAAAGAAAGAAAGAAAGAAAGAAAGCGTGCAAAGAACATGAGTCTGCAAGCTTCCATCTTGCCCACTAATTATGAGAAGTATACTTTGCATTTTGAGGTATACCATCGGTGATCTCTCTAAGCTTAGCATCCTTTGTGAGTGTGCACTCAAACAACTTCAGGAAAAGCCCTTATCATCATTCATTGACAGAGGGCTCTCAGAGGTTCCATGGAGGGGCAACTCATTAACAGCAAGAAACCTTACAGTCTCTCCTATGCTTTTAATGTAGTACTGTATCTATTCTTCTCAGTATGGTTTGGGCCGAACAGGTGAGCAATAGTTCCTCCAGTTGCCTGTCCTGTTCTCATTTCTGCCCATGGGTATGAGGCTTGTACATGGCAATGGCTAGAGCAGTGCTTCTCAAACTCAGTCCTGGGGGACCGCTGTGTGTGCAGGTTTTCATTCCAACCACAAATGCAACCATAGAATTTTAATGAGTTGTTAGTTTTTCTTCCGTACCCTTTTAGGCAATATGGTCAAAAATAGTTATGCATGTTATGAACAATTAAAGTTTCATATTCACATCATGCTATATAGGAAACTGCAAAATAATAAGAGAGAAATTTAAACAGATGTACCAATAACTTTCAAAATATCAGGAGGCTCTTCATTAGTATAATTATTGATGAATGGTCACTAAATTGAACCATTTATTTGATAATGAGGAGCTAGAAAGCAGAGCAATTGACAATGACTAGCACCTGTTTTGTGTTTATATTGTAAAAAAAAAAAAAAATCAGAACTTTATGCTTGTGTGCAGCAACCTATAGGGCACGTGTCAAATTGGTGCCATGGAGGGCCAAGAGGCTGCAGGTTTTCATTCCATCCAAAAACTCCACCAGGTGACTTCACTGGTTACCTCACCTACAGTAGTAAAGGGACTAGTCAGTGAAATCACCTGGTGGAATTCTTGGATAGAATGAAAACCTGCAGCCTCTTGGCCCTCCATGGCACCAATTTGACACCCCTGCTATAGGGGCTCAATAATTAACTTTTGAATGACTTGGATTAGTAAATATATTAGACCTTGTGCAATTACTTGTATTGCAGCATTATGAACGCAATATGGACATGGGGCTTTCATTTCTCATGGCAGGCTTAGCATTTCTCTCACAGCTTAACAGAATTCTCGTGTTGCATTTGTGGCTGCAATGAAAACCAGCATACACAGTGGTCCCCCAGGACCGAGTTTAAGAACCACTGGGTTAGAAGCATGTTAACTGAATCCCCAGTCAGAATGCCATTCTCCAATTAGTGAAACCTCGTCTAGTGAACGTCATGTCTTAGTCATTTTTAGCCGCAAACTTTCGACTGGGGAAACAGAAGTATGCATCTAGCTTTACTGAGTACTCTAACCATGGTCGAGGGTGGTACCAACTTGAGTTGAATGCCCTAGGATCTTGGTGAAAAATCCGCATGAGGCAGTTTTTAACATTGGCTGCGTCAGAGCCCTGTCGTTAAGACCAGGCTCGCTGACTGTATCACCCGCAGTAGCATTATTCTCCGCACCATGAGAGGAAGAAAAGCTAACGCTAGCGCGCTCTGCCTGCTCTTGAGTAGGTCTTGCACTAGACATGTCTGAGCTAGTAGATGCTTCCGTGATTATAAATCGACGCATCATTTTTTCTTTTTCCCTTTAAACAAACTCGTACACAAATAAGAAAAAAGTGGTCGTGGATAGCCAAGCTAACAGGACTAGCTTACCTATTAATGTTAACTGAAAGACTATGTCGACAATGAAATATGAAGAGTACAAATAAAGGTATAAGCTTAAATTAAGGTATGGAGTATTAGTGTTTAATAGTAGAAACTAATTGTACAATCAGAAGTAAATGAAATCGTTATCCAACAGGTCTGACAATTACTCGAGTCAGGACGAGAGTGGTAAGAAGAAACTTCTGCTTGATATCAGTTTCATCAGTGACTGTGGAGGTGGAGCTACAGAATTCGTTGCCAATATTCAACCAGCCAATCAGAAACATCAAGAAAATCCATTTGAAAATACTATGAAATGATTGAACGATCTTTAGATTTTGGCTGAAGCACACAGTCAATGGGCTGAAGTATACGTCAGTAAGTCAAGAGGAGCTGGGGGGGTGCGGCAAAAATCTGGGGGGGCGTAGCCCAACCTAGAGTCCCTTTATACTGAGAGTCAGCTCCCCCCCAGACGAACACAGATCTACGTACAGAATAATAATAATATTAACATTAAGGGTCTTTGCACACCAGATGCCTTTTTTTCGTGCAAATAATGCGCACGAAAAAAACGTGCATTTATTTTCGCCATCCTTATGATTGTCACTCAGCTGCGCATGGTGCCTAACAACGCCCTTTAACCGTGACTACATTCGGAAAATAGAACCGATTCTGGTGTCTTACTGCTTTATGAGCCTCGCAAACTAATTTACCCAAATCTGAGCTGCTTCACAAGCTAAACAAGTGTAAAGTTTAACTAGACAACTCCCGCAGAAATTGTAAGAGTGGGCCTGGCCTCTGCAGGTCGGGACACAGGGGTGCCCTGGGATGCTGCTGGGACTACTCAATTGTCTATTTTGTCTCTGTCTATATTTTGTCTGCATTTTTTAGACAAAAAAACACTAATGTATAAAAAAAATAAAAACAGTGTTTTAGTAGCAGTTCAGAGGTGAGGAAAAAGGTGCATTAACTTAGTAAAGAGCCGTTTACATTACAGTTAAAAATTTGTCCTTGACAGGTGGCTAGTTGTCAAGCTGGGGGGGATGTCAGAGGTGGTGTTGGGCGGGAACTCAGTCCATTCGCAGGTCCATTTGGACCTGCAACAGATGCTTCTGTACCCTTTTCTGGATGGCAGGAGGGAAAACAGGCCATGAGAATGGTGGTGAACGTCCTTGATGATGTAGGCAGCACTGTTGGTAGATCTCCATCAGGAAGGGGAGAGGGGCACCAATTATTCTGCTGGCTGTCTTTACAATTCTGTTAAGCTGCCTTTGTTCATATGCCTTGCAGCTCCCGAACCATACCGCTAACACACATGAATAGCACTTTCATCCTTGTCAGTGATTATATTTCAAGGTATTTAGGGATCGAGCCCCTTGGCCTGCAAGGCCGGAGCGCAGGCAGCAGATTCGCGTCACCTTCTGTCTGAAATGGGTTAAACCGCCGCAACGGCCGTTACTACTCGTATCGCAGTGATTCAAATCACAACAGGTCAGATATCACCGACTTCGCGCCGAAAATGTTGTTCACGCCAATTTTACAGGTGCAGTGGCTTCTTGTTTTGTAAAAATAAATTAATTTTGCAACCTTTTTTATGGTTAACTGTTCACTTTTCACGTAAACACAGATTTCGTGCTAATGTAAATAATGCATAATTTTCGCCGATTGTGGAGTTTGTTTTGGAGCAACAGTGTTGGAAATAGTACCATATTAAGCCTCCAGCAATATCGAATAAAATCAGAACCTTTTCGGTGTTTGGGTACCGAACCATTTGGGTGCGAAAAAACGTCAAGTTTACATTCAGTCAAGAATTTTTAGAGTTTAATTTGTAGTGCTGCTGTACGTGGTAATAGCATACAGCGGCGGCAGCTGGGATACTGATGACACTCCTGCAAAATTTTTTTCATAACCAAGCGAAGAATATAAACCAGTTGAAAATCAATTGGAACATTTAAGGGTTAGGGTTAAGGTTACGGGTTAGGGGCCGATCACACCGAACGCGCTTTATCGGCGTGGGGCGCCCGTTTTGTTAATATTCTCAATGATTAGACGCGTGCTGGACGCTGCTTTTGTGCACCGAGCGCCTCGCGTTTAAACGCCCCAGGCGCCTCGCTGTTTTTTGATGTGCTTCTTTGAGGCGCCTCGAAAAAAGGCGCTTCACGTCATTGTCAGTCTTTTCCCTGCTGTCCAATCATGTGAAAAAACCTGAAATAAGTTCGCTGACTAGTTCGTTGAAACGGTTAATTTCAGAATGTTCGCAGATGAGTTACAGGAACGTTACTTAGCAACACAAAAAAGTCGCGTCCAGCGCCTTTTTACAACGTTGGTTTCAAAAAAACAGATCAGACGCGCCTCGCGTTTCCACGCCGATAAAGCGCGTCCGGTGTGATCGGCCCCTTACGAGGTCCTAACAGTAGTACCCTCTGCACAGCGAGCCATTATCCTCACTCGGATCACGGAGCGCTACCAAACTGGTTGGCAGCTATCCAGTATCGTCATGGCTGCCACCGTCCTATGCGATTACCGTATAGCAGCACGAGAAATTAACGTGTATATTCTCTTTACTGGATGTGCGCTGGACGTTGTTAGACACCCCAGTAATTGACTTGTTATCAAGCATTTAGTAAGCCGAAGATTTCTGAATTTCATTTTATTGTGCCCACTGGTTCTGTGTGGTACTCTTACCAAGCTACTTGGCTGACATTAGCTCATGAGCTAGGTAGCTAGCAAGGAAGGGAGCAAGCTAATAAAACACAGAGAATTCATTATTCAATGGTTGGCGCAAACACAATCTCACTGAGTAAAATTACACTTTACAAAAAATTCAGTCGCAGCTGTGACGAAATGCTACCAAGCTAGTTTAAAAAGTTTGTTAAACACATAACTAGTAGACAAACTTCACCTACCTCAGACCCAGGTCAAAGGGGATCAAATCAAGCCAATATGAGTATTTTAATGACATCCAAAAGACAATGGACCAATTAGGATTGCCGGCTTGTCTGATAGACTAACAGCAGCTCCAATTACAATCAGCTCATGACTGGTTGCCAGGCAGGTATTACCAGAGACAAATGAATCACTTTCATCCAGTGCCATATATGGCGCTGAAATAAAACATATCTAGCCAATGGCGCTGCTGCACTAAAACAAGCAAGGGCTACGTTCACACTGCAGGCAAATGTGGCCCAAATCTAATTTTTTTACCCCCTTTGTGACTCAGGTCAGATTCTTTTATGACAGTGTGAACAGGACAAGTCACATGGAATCTGATCTTTTCAAATCCGGTCTGGGCCATTTTCAAATGTGTTACTGCATTGGATTCATATTGGATTCTTTTGAAGGCGACCGCAGTCTGAACAGCCGTGTCGCGTTGAATCAGAGTATTATGTGAACAGCCAAACAAAAAATCCGATTTGAGCAATAAATCGGAATTGAGCATTAAGGCCTGCAGTGAGAACATAGACCTCAGTTGAGGTTCACGACAGTTTCAACTGATTTTTGACAGTTGGAATTGTCAGGACGCTCTGGATTGAGCCATAAAGTAAGGGTTTGAAAGCCAATGGGGAGGGAAAAGGCGATTTTAACCATACTTTGGGGTAAAGTCATCAAACTGTTAGTTTTTTTTTAAATCAGATTTGACTGCTGATTGGACATGTGTGGGTTTATGTCTCTGTGACCATTAATAGTGAAGTTATGGTTATTGCCCTATTCAAAACATGGGAAGCCTAGTTTGCTGCTAGGCGGTTGCTAGGGCATTGCTAGGCAGTTGCTAAGGTGTTCCGGGTGGTTTCTAGGGCGTGCTAGGCAGTTGCTATGGTGTTTTAGGTGGTTGCTCTATGGTGTTTTAGGTGTTTGCTAGGTCATTGCTAGGCGGTTGCTATGGCGTTCCGGGTTGTTGCTGGGGCGTTGCTAAGTGGTTGCTTTGGTGTTCTGGGTGGTTGCTAGGGCATTACTAGATGGTTGCTATGGTGTTCTGGGTGGTTGCTAAGGCATTGCTAGGCAGTTGCTATGGTGTTCTGGGTGGTTGCTAGGGCATGCTAGGCAGTTGCTATGGTGTTCCGGGTGGTTGCTAGGTGGTTGCTATGGTTTTCTGGGTGGTTGCTAGGGCGCTGCCAGGCAGTTGCTATGGTGTTCCAGGTGGTTGCTAGGTCATTGCTAGGCGGTTGCTATGGTGTTCTGGGTTGTTGCTAGGGCGTTGCTAAGTGGTTGCTATGGTGTTCTGGGTGGTTGCTAGGGCATTACTAGGTGGTTGCTATGGTGTTCTGGGTGGTTGCTAAGGCATAGCTAGGCGGTTGCTATGGTGTTCTGGGTGGTTGCTAGGTCATTGCTAGGCAGTTGCTATGGTGTTCGGAGTGGTTGCTAGGGCGCTGGTAGGCAGTTGCTATGGTGTTCCAGGTGGTTGCTAGGTCGTTGCTATGGTGTTCTGGGTGGTTGATAAGGCATTGCTAGTCAGTTGCCAAGGTGTTCTGGGTTGTTGCTAGGGCGTTGCTAAGTGGTTGCTATGGTGTTCTGGGTGGTTGCTAGGGCATTACTAGGTGGTTGCTATGGTGTTCCAGGTGGTTGCTAGGTGGTTGCTAAGGTGTTCCAGGTGGTTGCTAGGGCATGCTAGGCGGTTGCTATGGTGTTCTGGGTGGTTGCTAAGGCATTGCTAGGCGGTTGCTAAGGTGTTCCAGGTGGTTGCTAGGTGGTTGCTATGGTGTGCCGAGTGGTTGCTAGGCGGTTGCTTTGGTGTTCTGGGTGGTTGCTAGTGCGTTGCTTGGCAGTTGCTATGGTGTTCTGGGTGGTTGTTAGGTGGTTGCTATGGTGTTCTGGGTGGTTGCTAGGGCGTTGCTAGGCGGTTGCTATGGTGTTCTGGGTGGTTGCTAGGTGGTTGTTATGGTGTTCTGGGTGGTTGCTAGGGCGTTGCTAGGCTGTTGCTATGGTGTTCCAGGTGGTTGCTAGGCGGTTGCTATGGTGTTTTGGGTGGTTGCTAGGGCATTGCTAGGCGGTTGCTATGGTGTTCTGGGTGGTTGCTAAGGTGTTGCTGGGCAGTTGCTATGTTGTTCCTGGTGGTTGGCAAGGTATTGCAAGACATATTTCATGGTGTTCTGGGCTTTTGCTAAAACGTTGCTAGGTTGTTGCTATGGTGCTCCTCGTGGTTGCTAGGGCATTGCCAGGCGGTAGCTATGGTTTTCCTGATGGTTGCTAAGGCGTTGCTTGGCAGTTGCTATGGTGGTGTGGGTGATTGCTTGTGCGTAACTAGGCGGTTGCTATGGAATTCTGCCTGGTTGCTAGGGAGGGATGAAAATCCATGTTTTTCGTGAATTGTGGGAAATCTGTAAGTCGGATCGCTTAGAAAAGACATACCACACCTTTCCCGATCAAGCCGCACGATTTAATATATACTGTATATTGTATGGGTTTTCTCAAAGCTGTAAGACTAGTGGCGAACTGAAATTTTTACGGAAGAATAAATAATAATAATAATAATAATAAAAATATAGGCACAGAACTGGGGAGAGTAGTGGGCCTGCACTCAGCTCAGGCCCACTAACTAGAGGCACTCCTAGAGGGCAAATCTCCACCAAGGCAGCACAGTCGTAATCTTCCTGAGCGAACATGGCTCTTAAGAAATTTAAGGTTTATCGCATAACTGAAGTGCTTTTCCCATAGCCCAGCTCATGACATATTATTGATATTAGCTTTTATATCTTTTTTGCAAAAATTGCATTGGCTAAGAGCGTTGGGGTTAGAAATCGCTTAGCGTTACGTCTCTGCTGTTTCTACTAAGCCGAACTGAATACCAAGTGTAACTTTGCTTGAATCGGTACGGCTCAGCACTGCAGGAGGCTAGTTAAGCGCCACTGACAAAACTGAGTTCATGTTACTTAGCTAGGTAGCGTGCACGCAATGCTTTTTCAAAACCAATATGAAACATTCTTGTGTTACCCAGCGAGCTAATATTAGCTAGCTACTCAGTTGACTGAATTTACAAAGCATTGACTGTTCAGCCACGAATGTCTGTGACTCAGAGACTGAGTGAGCAGAGCAATGCAATTTGTGCAGTGCTAACATACACTGGGGAAGTATTTTTTGATTGGCTAAAATATATGGAATGGCAGCATTCATGAACTTGTGCGAATGAGTTTCATTTCAGAGGTTTCGCCTTTGTTTACTTGGTATATAAAAAAATTGTAAAAACATATTTATGGAACAAGACAAATGTGTACTTTTATTGGGTATAACCTAAAACAAATGTTTCCTTTGCCTTTAACCAGCATCTACTGAATGGACAGCTAGTTCATCCTGCTTACTGTGAAATTCAGTCTCCTCTCACAGAAAGAATGAATAATTCAATTACAATGCTTTTTTCAGACTTCAACAATTTGAAGTAGCACATTGCCAAAACTGGCAGTATCAGCATTCCAAAAGAAGTGACAGGCAAATACTGTTCTGAAATAAAATGACAGCAGTTAAGATCAGTGTCAGTTGAATTAACACACCTCTGTTTCCATCAAAATTGTGTGTGCTAAGGAGTAATTTAATCAAGAAAGAATACTGTGAAAATTATATACGAAAATTGTTGTATGCATCTTTGTGTTTTTTCCCATCTTAGGCAGAAGAATAGAAGAAGAAGCCAAATCTGGGTATTTATACGTTACCCAATTTAAGGCTTCATAATTCAAGATTTGAGCTTAACAGAGAGGGGGAAATGGCTGAAACAACTGAAACAAGACACTTGACGTATTTAGAATGACTTGTATTTTGGTTTATTTTCATAATTTTGGTTGAGAAAAAGGGCCACAAACACAAAATATCTTCATGAAAATTCAGCATTGAAATTGTAAAAATAATACAGAGAACTGAAAAATGGCTGGGAGTTAAAACAATACATTTCTGGGATCATAAACTTCTTGACCACAATTGTGTGATATTCAAAATTATCTATTGTTTATGAGCCAAATAAGATAGCTTTCCATGTGCCTCCCCATGCTCTCAGAGCCCTCAAAATTGGGCACTGTCAAATCATTAAAATAATCATATTCTTAACACAAATCAAATTTTGACTCATGAAGTTAAAAATGGATGAATGATTTTCTCATGGAATTTACCATGAGTCCATCAATATTGGCACGAATGGACATCAATGATCACCACTAACCTCTCCAAACCAAAAACATGCCTTTTCTCTATGATGAAGTTTATGATTTTGCCCATTTTTTTTCCGAGCCCCATCAGCCCGTACATGTACTCATTAAGGGAACTACTTATTTTTCGGTGAGAACGTTCACCTTGCACCCTGTTCTCACCTTTGAGCACCTGAGCAAAAGTGTAAACACTTTCTACACCCAATAAGGAGCAAGTATAACACACTAACACAGTAATATCTGAAATATACCTAATTTTTACAAAATAGACATTCCACTGTAAGGAAAAAGCAGGCAATATGCTACCCTAGATTTAACAGAATTGGTGCACTGAACGTAGCAGGGGGTCTACCGAAGTGCTTGAGCTGTTTGCATTTTAAACAAGCGAAAGCTTTGGCATTCTGTTTCTCTGAATGCAGTACCTATAAATTCTAAAACAAATCGTCACATCGAGTGAAATGCTAGCGCATGCAATATTATTAGCAAAGGTAATCGGGTACTCTTATTAACCAATGTGGCAAACAAGCTCTGTGATCATCATGGCTATGGTAAACCAAAAATTAAAAAACGGCCAGCCGGCTAGCCAGGTAGCTAGCTAGCCATAAGTACTCCATACTGTTCACAAATTCCATTACTGAATTTCTCCTCCAGAGAAACACAGCTATCCAGTACAAGCAAGAGGGTAGGTTTAATGATAGAATTGGTAGGGCCGCATATGTCATGCGAGCACGCGTGTTGGAAAATTTTTGCTAACCTGAGTGCAGATACTGCCTTTTCTGTATACAGAGATTATCTGAATGAGTGTTTCTTTGTTTTTTTTAATGGTGCTACGCAAGTTGAATCCATAATCTTCATAGATAGATGCCAAATACATAAACTTCTTTTTCTATTTTGTAGCCATCCAAATACTTTTCATTTGATTTTTGAATACAAGTTTACAACTGTTACTAATGTTATGAACATTTATTATGAAGGTTAGCAATATCGAACAATTGAAATACGCTAACCAATTCATCCATCCATCCATCCATTCACTATACCCGCTTATTCCTCACTAGGGTTGCTGTGGGAGCTGGAGCCCATCCCAGCTGACTACGGGTGAAGGCAGGAACTCACCCTGGACAGCTCACCAATCCATCGCAGGGCGCACACACCATTCACACACCAATCTTACCAATTCATAAGTTACTGAATTACATAATGTTATGTTGTATTATTAGAGAATGTTAAAATCAGTGTATGGCAATTTATTAGCTAGCTATAGCTCCCAAGCTAACTAGCTAATAATGTAACGTTAGTTACGTTCTGAGGCCATCCACACAATTAATGGCTGTACAAATCAGACTTGGAAATGCTTAGCTCAGTTTCTGTGTAGCCTTACATCCTATATCGCTGCACATAAGTTAGATGACAGTTTTAAGGGGAGGAGAAATCCAAAAAAATGGTTTTTCACAATTTTTATCAAAATTTTAATTTTGGTCTGAATTAAAAGTTTAATCATTCATAATTAAGAGCAAGTGCATGCATCGCGCGTTAGGGGGCAGAGAAGGCCAACCTAGACTCTGAAAAAGCCAAAAGAAAGAGCAAATCACTTCAATCTGCTCAAGAACAGGACAATCAGAGGGAGCAGGAGGGAGAAGTTTATGTTTCAGGGGCATTTTAATGTTCTAAGTTGACTGTTACAATGATTTGTAGGTGTACTTTGACTTTAACCTGGACTTTCTCAAAACCTGATTTTTGCCCCGATTGCTATCATTTAAGGCACTATATCTCACTTATTTGTGGACCTTTTCTCATGAAATTTTGACAGAAGTCTGTGTACATATCAGGAAGTCTACAGAACTAAAAGTTCTGGTTTAGCACCTTGGGTCTGTGAGTTATGGTGATTTATATTTCATATTGAGGGGGCGAAAAATGGCAAAATCCTCTTTTACCCCGCTAAATCTCTAGTATTATGCGTTAATGCTTTATTCTAGTTCAGAAGAAGGTGTAAACATAACTAAATCGAATAAAAAAAAAACTGATTCAAATATCTTGCTTCAGTCCTCAGATATAAGGCAAAGAAATAATGGTGAAATCGGGGTGGCGGCCATCTTGAATCACATGACCTAACTATGCAAATTAGGTCAAATTCATATTTTGTGTATTCCAGGTCAATACACCAAGTATGAATGATTTCTATCCAAAAATGACAATTTTTTTCCAAAAGGTTTCTCCTCCCCTTAAAACTAGGAATCTTTTTGAAGAACCATTACTTAGCTTTCTCAGACATCCCAACCTAATTGCTTAAAACATAAAACTTGAAAAAAATCCATTCTTGGAGCCTAGTTCTTAAAACTTCAATTCAATGATCATTCGATCTTCCTAAAAACCAGAGTGCTTACTAGTTACTCTCTTCGACTTACCAACTTTCTTGCGTTGGCAAAACGGTCACGCTGAAAACAATCCACCAGTTGCAAGTAAAATAATGTCCCGCACAATAGGACAGGAATAGATTTATTAGCTAACTAGCCGCGTAGCATTGTGGCTAGCTAAGGTAATGCCAATTGATTTTCCTCAGGTGCTCTATTTCTGTACATCGCACAATAAGACAAAAAAAGGAATTTACTTTGGGCAGTATTACCCTTGCCTCATCTTTCTCTCTACTTTTTTTCCTCCCATTTTTGTGTTTGTCCTTTGATGACGCATTTTCAGCCAAGTCAATTTCATTGGTCATTATATTTTCCATAAATGTCCACAAATTGAAGGATATCTAACCCCCAAATTACACCAGATGCATGTTTGGTCCATCCAGCCAAAAGGATTCACTTTAGTCAATGTGCGTGCTTACACTGGATCCGCTGCCTTGCATTTCACGTCCGACCCAGCTCTGGCAAACAGCAGTCGAGCACAGCAGATACGCAAGACTTTTATTTTTGCTGGATGCCGCAGTAGAAACGCAGCACTTCAGCACAGCAGATCGATCGGTACACAGACATTACATTTAAAATATACAGTTAATTTTCAAAATCCATGTTGGCGCCAGTTCGTAATGTAGGCTAAGACAGCCACTGAAGTAAGAAAATATGCAGGCTAAACTTTATCGACGGAGCACTTTCCAATCAAATGACATACCCAACACAAACAGGAAATTAAGAGCATTTATTAATAAATAGGCTACTAATCCATGGTAAAAGCACAAAATCTTGAAAAATAAACAAATCGAAGCAAGTCGACCGTTCCTCAACCCTTTTGGTAAAGAACAAAGGCGGCTGCCTGTTGGTAGTTGCACTCAATACAACATATATCATTGCTCTCAGGTGATCGCAAGTGATTTTGTAATTACCGCGTGATCTCGTCAGGCTCGCTCATTGGTCTCGCTTCTTTTGCTGTCCGGCGCTGGTTCGCAGTACAAATGCAGTTGGTGGGTGTTGACAGACGGCAATGCACGCAGCAAACACGCAGCAGGGCAGAGCCGGACCAGACACGCATCTGGTGTCATCCCGGTGTAAGGAAATGGCTTGAAATGGGGGAAAGAGATCGACTATCTGTCCCGCAGCGGGGCGGACAAGAGAAGCAGTTCTGCTATTCGCACCAGGGTGGGTCGGATTAGAGAAGCACTTCTGCTATTTGCCCCATAGCTGGACCAATAAGAGATTTCATTTTATAACCCACTCCACTCTTTCAGCTTCCGCACCGAAGCACTGTGGGGCAAATAGCCTCTTCCTATTTTTAATATAAAAAGAAAATAGGGTACCAAGTCACTACAAATTTCAATAAAAAATTTAAAATTATCGAATGAAGACCCCTCAATAACTGACAAACAATAACGCATAGAAATCTCAAGAATGTTACTTCCCACGACTGAGATTTATTTGTCTTAGCTCATGTTTATCGTTCTAAAACATATATACTGTCGCTAAACATAGAGAGTACGAATTGTCCCTTGCGTGTAATTTTGCCGCTCTTTTATCTGCATTCAGACAATCCTTCTGATTGCTGCAGGAATTATATCTCCATAGAGCTTGACTACATCCTGATCGCATGTGAGCGCGGGTTCAATTACACATTCCCGTGTTTCTTCCACTGGTCATGGTGTACTTGAATATTAACTATTGCTTTAATCTCTTTTCACTTGCCACAACCTCAACTAACCGCTGCAAACCATCTCAGGGCACTCACGAAACCCGCTCAGATGGAGTAGCCTGGACATTGAAACCAATTGAGTGGATATACAGTACTGTGCAAAAGTCTTAGGCACCCTGCACTTTTTAAAATTCAAATCTGGATGTTTACTTTTTGTTTCCATATTAGAGTTCCTGAAGATAAAAAGTAAATTAGAAATTCCAAATGCTGATTTAAAGAAAAGTTTCAAAAATAAATGTTTGCATTCCATTAAAAATAGTCGATACAGATATTATAGTCTTGACAGAGCCTTGATGTCAACATCGCCATAGCTGTTTGTAATTTCTTGGAGGGAGAGACACAAGTGAGACAGTCAGTCTTCAGAAGAACGATGGCAAGTCCTCCGCTCTGTTTGGGACAAGCAAAAAGCCAATCATCTTTTAAAACTACAGCACAACAGGACAGCGTCCCAAATTTTTTGGCAAAGGGTAGTCACACCAAATATTGATTTGACTTAGTTTTTAATAGTCTACAGTTCTGTTTAGTACATTTCTCAGTTATTAGAAACTTTTAATTTCATCATTTGCCCTAAGAAATTGCTTAAAATGTGCCTAGACTTTTGCACAGTACTGTATAACTACGTTAGCAAGCCAGTTCCGCAATCCTTTCTATTAAGCATATTTCTGTGCGGTAACGCGACTGCAGCCAAGATAAACCATAGACTGTATAAAAAAATGTGCAAAGCAACCATGACGTCACCTATTGGTTTCTGCATACCATTTAGGAAGCCTCGATTTTGGCTATTTGAACAGCGCCATTTTGTCATTTTGAAACCGGATGTGATTCCTATTGGACGAGAGCATGAATTGAAGATCCAGGGAGGAGCGAGGGGTGGATCTACGGGTGGATCTGACTGTATCTGACGAGGACCAGAGGATAACCACGCCCCTAAAGCATATTCTGGCTTTATTCTAGTCTATTTGGGACCATAATTTACAAAAATGCTCATTATGATATATTGTAGGAGACAAGAAACTTGCGATAAATACCATAAAATAATTTGGAAAATCATTATTGAAATAATAAATCAGTTGGGAAAGTAGGGTCATTTTCTCATAGACCTTTATATCATTAAACTTCTTTCTGCAACCACTGATGTCGCCATCTGCTGGCCATTAAATAGAATGCAATTTAGAGATTTCCGCATTGGCCTCACTTTTCAGACCCGGGCGCTGCATCCATCTTTTTATACACTCTATGAGATAAACACTTCAAAATGGACCACTGACTATCTGCCAATTGGTGTTACGACCCGTCGGACTGGAGCCGCCACATAAAGGCAGGCGCACACATTTGACTCGTTTTAGACAAAATAGGGGTATGTTTAACCCTTTCAATACCGCTTACTGGGAATAAGACAATCCTTGCTTACCGTGAACTTTCGTGCTACCACAGCATGATATAGCATGTGGATTTTCACCCCCTTTTTATAAGTGGAACCACCCGAAATACAAATGGAGATACATGTGCATTTGTGTACAAATGGAGATACACGTGCTGCAGCATGCACTGCCTGCAGTGGCGGTGACGTCAGCGAGGGACCGTGCATATCCGGAGGATTGGGACCTACGGGAAGCCTGATGACATCACTGATATATTATGCAGTACTACGTGCATTGTGTAGTGCTTATGGTCACTTATAATGTGAACATGTTTGACTATCGGGTCGATTGTTTTTTTCTTTCTTTTTAGGTCTTAGGTTTCTTGTTTGTGGTATTGATAGTAAAAATAAAAATACCGGTAATTTTTTTTTTTTTCCTGTGACCAAGTTATCTTAGCATTTTCAGTCATTCTGGTCAATCTCCTTTTATTTGTGTGGAGGACATATTTCCTACCTCTTGTATGACAATGTAGTACTGTCCTAAATTTTCAAGAGCAATTATTTTGGTCTACAGGTATAATTTTATGCATTTCATGGACTTTCAAGTTTCAAAAAAAAAAAAAAAAAAACTGGTGTATTTTGTATAAAATGAAATACGAGGGCAGTAATTTTTTTTCTGCATGGAACTTTGTTTTATTCTATTTTGTTTTGTAATTGCAAAATTCAATATTTACATGAGATGCATTTCATGTACAATTCATGATCCACCAATTCTCTTTTCTTTCTTTCTTCATACATTCATTCTTCCCTTCCATCTTCTTCACTACATGTAATTTCAGTTACCATAAACGTCTCTTCTTTTTTCTCACATCTTTGCACTCAAAGTACACACATTTCATTTCATTCATCTCACTTCCAGCACTAGCAATGATTGATGAAAAACAAGTTATGGTATGTTATAGCTTGTATAATTTGTATGTCTGAAGAAGTAGAAAAATAAATACATGAACATGTACTGAATACGTCAGAGTGGTGTTGAGGAATTCGTACCGGTTAGCGTTGACTTTTAAATGAAGGACCCAAAAACAGTTTAGCAGTTCAACAATTTTACTGTCATAATTCAGAAGGTTAAAACATGAGTACAATAAGTGAAATTCATGTGCACAGATATAGACAAATGAAAAATAGCCTTCAAACCATCAAATGATACAGAAACCATATACAACTGATGATCTTTAGCAAAGAGTTGGAAAGGAGAATACTCAGAAGAGGAGAAGTTTCTTCGAGTGCAGAATCTCTGGTCGTAGAGGACCAGAGGGCTGACAGCAGCTCCGAATCTCTCATCAGTTCAATCTTTATAGTACCTTATTCTGCGGGGAGGGCTTTCACGTTATTCATTCGCCTTACAATACATCAACCTGATCAGCTCAGTTTTCCATGAGAACCAACAGTTAGTTATGCCCCTTCTCAAACTAAAAATGTTCTGTTTACTTCCTCCCTCCTTACTCATTGTCTGGCTTGCTGCTATAAATTTCAGCTTACAGTTAGGCCGAGACTTCAATTATGGTTCACCTCTTGACTTTAAATTTAGTACTACTGTGTTCTTTAGATAAGAGGAACAAAAAGTCTCTGCTGCAAGCAATGGAAAATCCCAGATGGAGAAGACAAAGACAGTTACAGCACAATTCACTCAGATATACATTGCTTTAGTGAATACTTGATTATTAATACATTGTTTCAATTAATATCAATTAATACTTGATTATTAATGCATTTGTATATATAATGAATTAATACAACAATTCAGCAATAGATCAATACAGTAATGCTTTTGTTAGTTTTTGATTGATAATACATTTGAGTATAATGGATTAATATTTTCCCACAATGGTAACAGAGGATAGATACTTGTACCTGGAATGGTTTACGTGGAGAGAAAAAAAAAATCTGGCCAGTAGTAAGACTAAATACTGTTTCATAGTAAATGAAAAAAACCTTTTCTATACAAAATAATTTATAGTGCAGTGACCTCTGCAAAATATAAGTCTTAAAAATAAACATGAGCAGTGAGTTTCTGCATCAAAACATGTGCGACACTTTCACACTCAAACATGTACAAACAAGGCAATTGTCTTCAGTGCAGTGGCTTTCTGCAAGATACAATTACCTGAGATCAAAACTGAGAGGTAGCTTCCAAGTACTGCGTGATAAAAGTTTATACATATTATTTACAAAGCATGAAATGTATTCTGAATTAGCTCACTAAAACATACATATATATACTACAATCTTCAAATATGAACTTCAGCAAAGACTTTCCGCGTTAGAAAATCTGTGTGGCACTTTAAAAAAAAAAAAACAAAAAACAGGGCAATTCAATTTTAAAAAATTGGATAAGTGCAGTGGCTTTCTGCATTCGTTTCAAATCTAAAACGTGGCCAACACTCATAACTTGCACGTAAGTAATTCACAGCAGCGTAAAAATTTTGTCCACAACATAAACACAGAGAAGATATATTTAGAGGATGGTCTCCTGCACCTCTGTCGGCTGGCAATCCAACCTTGGGCTGGATGTGGTCCTCCTTCCCTGTGTACACCGTCTAAGACCATGTGTAACCAGTGTCGCTCTCACAGAGTGCCCAGGCCTTTAATCTCCACTTGATTAGTTTTTTTGGCCTGTATTCCACAAACCCAAGTTGCCCCTTAGAAAGGATCATGCTCTCGTCAGGAGTGATGTCTTTCTTTGGCGTCTAGAGTGTGCGGAACTTTAGAATGAAGACGATTGTGGTCGGGGTTCGGTGCTGTGTTGTCAGAGAGGTGAAAATAATGGTGGATCTCAGTAAAACGGTTTCTGGACATGATGGAAGAAAAGAAGGTGTTGAAGAAAAGGTCTAGGGTGGACCAATGAAGATGGTAACGGGCAACTCTGATGATCCCCATCAGCATGGTGAATGCAACAAAGGCTTGCATTTCTTCAGCTGACGTAGTATTGTCGAGCCAGGTCTTCACTTGATCCTCGGGCCAGTCTGTCACCACCTGGCCAGCGCACTGGTTTGTTTTGTCAGCGAGCAGCTGCCACACCTGGGTGCTGAAAAACAGCATGAACACCTCCACTGGCGAGAGTCCTGAGAAATCTCTGGTTGGTCCAGGATTTCCTATAGTAAAAAGAAAAAGAAAAGGGTGTATGAACTAAATGTCTTTTTTTTTTTCCCAATATGCAATAGTGTGAGGATACATGCACAGTAAACAGCTCAGCTCTGTGAATAATAAGTCAGTTCATTTTGTGCTCATAAATGTTACTGGCAAGACCAAAATAAATATTTGACATTTTTTAAATTGAGCTGTCACAGGGTCTAATCACAACATTCAGATTTTTTTTTTTTTTTTGATTCAGAGAGAAAAAAAAACGGCAAAAATTATGAAACAGCTTTGCATCATTCACATCTAGATTAGAGCCCATAATTTATAAGAAGGGTTATTCACTCATTTTTGTGCATGTATTTATTCATTTCTACATTTCTTTATACATTTTTTTTTTTTTTGGGATCACAAATGTGGCTCAGAAAATCATATTTGTATTCATTTTTACATATAGCTGGAGTTTATGCTTACATGTATGTACACAACAGTTTACATGGAAGAAAAAAACCTGTGAAAATGGCAAAGTGAAAACCAATAATAATATCAAGCCTGGCTTGAACTTGAAATTGAAAAGCCATTGTAAAAAAATCATGACATCATTCAATCATGTCTGTTCCAAAAATGCCTGAAAATTCAACAATAAACTAAATGCAACTTGCATGATCACCTGATATATTTCTATAATCGAAATAGCACAAATAATCTATTAATCTACCTGTGAATTGGGGAATATCAGGCTGGAAGTTGTCGGCCTGCTGCCATCCATCCCGGTAGTTCATGGGAGCCTAATGTGGTGCGAGCGCAGGGAGCCCTCGGCGCTGCAGGAGCCATAGGAGCTGTGGCAGCAGCTGGTCTCGAAGTATCTAATCCTCCTCCATGCGTGCCGCTTGCTTCGGTGGCTGTATAGCACGTCGCTTTGTCGATGGCCCATGTCCCGTCAACAACTCAGAATCAGAAGAATCTGAGGAAATATCGATCGTTTCTTCTCCTGAAACATCTTCCGATTCAACTTCAATGCCTCAGAATCCTCCGATTCTGATTCGGAGAGGATATTTGCGTAGTACTTTCTGTCAAACCCCTCCATTATGCAGAGCAAAACGGCGAAATATCGAGAAACTGGCAACTTTGTGCGTAGATTTCACGTGAGTCGTTCATGGGAGTAGCTAATGATATGCACATTCAACCAAATGTTCGTTGTATGACCTTTTTGACGATACCAAACTCGGCCCAGAGGGGTGTTTTGAGCTTTGACAGTTTTTGTGAGGGACTTTCTCTCGGTGCAAAATAGCGACAATGGTAAGCGATGCGGTATTGGCGCTGTCGCGGAAATGCGACAATGGTAATAAAAGGGTTAATTGACAAAATAATAAATATGCCAATGGATTTTTGAGACAATTGAGTTAAATAAGAGCAGGCCAGCAGGAACGAAGTGGCGTGGACAGCTTCTCAAGGTATTTCTTCCGGAATATGTGCGCCTGCTTTGGTGCACACCCTAATCCTTTTTATTGGGTCGGTAACGCCGCTCAGGTGTGGCTCACCTGTAATTAGGATAGACGAAAACAGAGAGAAAGAACCGGCAACCAACAGGGGCAGCCAAAATAGCATGTGGCTATGGCCACCAGGACTAGGGGATGTAACAATTGGACAAGCCACAAACCAAGCGTTTTATCGGACTGTATCGTTAGAGTTACGATTACTTGTTTCTTTCATTTTCCCCGCTGAGCCAAAGTTGGTCGGGACATTTTGACTATCAAAGGTTATATTTGCTGAATATCATGACACTAACTTCAATGCTTTCTCTATAATTCCATACTATAATTCATAATTAGGACCCCAGCTGAAGCTCTGACACACCAGTATCCTCAACAGCTTGCTGCTGTGGTTCCTGTATACAAAATAATACGTTAATAATAGCACCTTCACTGGATTTCTAGACTGAAATTCACCTCATTATTTGATATATCCACGCGTGTTATGTCTATTGTACAGCTAGCAACCTGACTACTTGCCAACATGTGACAGAAACCAGGTTTAGTTTGCTAGTTGAAACTAGCAAACATGATAAACTAACATTAAGTTGACATTATTTTCCAATAAAAAGTAACTTTAGGTAGTTAGCAAGTTTTCACTTTAAATAGCTGACCGTTTCCGACTAGTTGGTTTGATCACTTTCGCCCTGGATGGTAAAAAAAAAAGAGCTTATGTCGCCTCTTTTTTTTGGTGGCCTATCGGTTTTCTTCCTCTGTCAACTGAGTGGCTAGCTGCCGTTAGCTCGCTGGCTAACAAACTGATGTTATATAATGGTTAGCTATGGAAAGGTACTGCAAGCACACTTACGGCGCTTTCACACCAGAGCCATTTGCTCCGCTTTAAACGGACCAGAGTTTTAGTCTGCTTCGTTTGAGCAGGTGTGAAAGCTCATCTTAACTCTGGTGCGGACCAAACAAGTGAACTCTGGTCCACCTGAAAACGTGGGTCTCGGTTCGCTTGCAAGTGAATCCTGGTTTCGGCTCTCTTCCAGTGGGAAATGCAAACAGACTATCTGGCAAACCAAAGAGAGGAAGTGAACCAAAGAGATATGCTGTATAGCTCGCTGCCTCACCTGCTGCTCAAACTGGGCAACTTCTTATGAAAAACCAATTAGGTTTGAACACCAAAGTAAAAACAGAAACCACAAGACTGCATAAAATTGGTGTTGCTCCATTGATCGTTTTTGTTGTGAACAAGGCAGCTGAAGGGGATGGATTTCCGTTTTCGGTCCTGGCCAATCGATGAGCCAAGTTTTCCTTTCCCTCATGCTTTTTTTTTTTTTCCTGGTAAGTGCTCGTTTTGGGTAATACCGCCCCAAACAAGCAGCTGTTGTAATGGCATGACGTTGTCTAGGCGGTTTGGTCCGCTTTCAAAAGTGCAGTGTAAAAGTGAACCAAACCAAATGAAGGTGTGAAATTTTTCTGCATTCCCCGGCCAATCGAACCGAGTCCCCCGGACTATCCTGGTGTGAAAGCGCCCTTAGTTATGAGAGTGGCACTTAGCTAGCCTGCTACAGTGCTAAGCCACACCGATTCAACTTCCCAACATTACACTTGGCATTCAGTTTGGCTGAATATTAAAGCAATTCTTACCTTTCTAGCATTTTTACACTTTTCTTTTGTAATCTTAAAATGCTTCTAATAAGTGTATGGCACACTAAAATGTAAAAGAAATCCATCAGGTGTTGAAACTCTTCAATATTCAATTCTCATATATTTCTGATAAAAGTATGACCAATCATTTTCTTCGGTCTGAATAAAATGATTTGCCGAGCTTCCTGTCTGTCATCCGTCACCGCATCGCTTCCAGTTGCCTACCGCTGTCACCGTTTGCGAGTTGCACGCCTCTCTGGCAGAAAAAGAAGACGCATTGGACTGTAAACAATCAGGCACTGAAATGCTGTAATTACGATAGTAACGTAAACGGTAGTTCGTCAGACTACAAAGGTAGCTAAACGTTACGAGGGCATTTTATTTTATACCACATATAGAATTGACAATTGAATATTATGTAATTACTGTTACATACTGAATCTGACTCCATTGACCCGTTTCACTCGCGCTGCTCACTTCCTCGTGCCACACGCTATATTTTTTTGAGGAGGAGAGTGAAACAGGTCAATGGAGTCAGATTCAGAGGCACCGGTAAGTGAAAACTAACCAACAGTAATTACATAATATTCAATTCTATATGTGGTATAAAATAAAATGCCCTCGTAACGTTCAGTTACCTTTGTAGTCTGACGAACTACCATATATTAGCTATATTTTTTTTTTTCGTAGGAGAAGTCTGGGAATTGGGGGGAAGAGGGTTGGACTTTGGTGAGAGGCGAAGTTGTTCATGTTCAAATTTTTACTAAGTGCTGTGCGACGTGCCGGAAAGGTAAGAATTGCTTTAACAGCATTACATGAAACAATATTTTTTTCTCTCACAGATAATGAAATTTCTGCCAAAGTGATATGTACCTAAGGTAATATCAAATATATGTCATGAGCTGGGCCATGAGAAAAGTGCTATAATTATGTGATGAAGAAAAATCTGGAACAAATGCCAAATTCCGGTACTCTTCAACGAGCAAGCCATTGCAAACACCATGCATATCAAAGCCGGCGATCCAGCTACGCGTCTCAAGCCCCGCTTTGGACAAAAATGAAAATTCATGACCTGAATAGAGTGCGGTCAATTTACACTTGAGTTTTAGCCTTCAGTTAGCCCCGCTCTTTCAACCAATCAAGTGCTAGAATGTGTAAATAGGTTGTCTTGGAGACGGTGCCTCCACAACTGGGTCGAATATGGCTTATCTGGAAAGATGTTAAGAACGAGTTCCTTGAAATATTAGTAGGGACAATCTGGCTTCCCAAAATATTGGTAGGGACATGTCCCTACCGTCCATATGCAAACCTACGCCCTTGCTTGTAGCACATAGAAAATCATCTTATTTCAGTTTATCTTCATAATTTTAGAGCAGAATAAGGGCTGCAAACACAAAAAAAACTTCCTGAAATTTCAGCATTGAAACTGGGAAAAAAAGAAAAAAAGTGAATTGAGGAATGGCTGGGAGGTGAAAACGATGCATTTCCAGGATCATTGACCACAAGTGTATAACACTGCAGTGTGATATGGGTCATTCCACCAATGACCAGGGCTTCCATGGGCATAGTCGTGGATTTTCCTCAAACTTTAATAGAATGTTGCTTTGGGTGCCAAATGAAGACATACCAAGTTTTAGCTCAATCAGCACGCTAGGTTTGATTTTCTGGAGGGGGGTGTCAAAAAAGTGAGCGTGGCACCCTGGTTGGCGAAATTTGCATTTTATCCATTTTTAACAGGTGTAACTCTGTTAAAGCTAACCCCATGATTTTTTCAGGACTTGTTCTGTGGGCACTGTTCTACCCTTTGTAGCCAATCAAAGTAGTTTTATCCCTTTTATTGTTGTTTTATAGGCTCTCAAAAATGCTACTTTTACAAACCGGTATCAAAACATACACATTTAAGGGTACCATTTTCACACCCATCTGATGACATATGTGGATTTGTGGTAATATCAACTATTAGTAATGGTCAATAGCTTTCTATAGCCACCAATTAACATCCTGTAGTATTTATGATTCTTTGGTAATATTGATCTTATTTTACCCCCCTGTGCGGGCGACTCTTTTTTGGCCCCTTTTTGGGCTGGGCCAAGCAGCGGCCTGGCCCCTATAAATGCAAATGTCGCTGAGTGAGTGAGTGAGTGACTGACTGACTGTCTGAGTGATCGTCTGAGTGATCAAGTTCAACGATTGGCTGGCCGGCAGGGAAGAAGTTCAGCGATTGGTCGGCCAGCGGGGAAGAACTTCAATGATTGGTCGGCCGACTAATGGCTAAGAAGTTCAGCGATTGGTCGGCCGGCGGGGAAGAACTTCAACGATTGGTTGGCTAACGATTGGCTGGCTGGCTGGCTGGCCGGGCGTTGACTTCACTCGTATTTACTGGTCTGTGTGTTTGTATTATAAATACATGGGTCTCGGAATTTCGGATTGACACTGCAGCAGAAACTGAATACTTTGCTGTTGTTTGATCTTGGATTTGATTGCAGAGGAAACGAAAATTAAAAAGTGGAATTAAACGAGCCAACGCACATTTATGCGTGTGATTATCCCGTCCTTCCTTGTTTAGTTCTTTCAGATTGGTTGGTAACGTTAAACATCCCTCAGTCCACCATAGGAACTTACATGATGTTAGGAAAAGTTGACAAATACTGTTACTATGACTATAGCTGGACTATTTACGTACACGGTGGAAGTGGCGCCAGCACTATTATGTTTCACTATTTTCAAGAATACCGGTATGATGCCTTACTGGTTTCCAAATGAACTTATACCCTTGCGCGTTCATGAGTTGGTTCGCTTGAATGGAAGCAGTTGTGGTGGCCGCTTTGATTGTATCTATGAGAGCGACTCTAACCAACACCAATGAAAACAATAAATTTAAGAAAATATTATGTTTAAAAGATCGTGGCAAGCTGGATTCGACACCCCGTAATTGAGGTAGCCACATCTCGACTACGTTGTTGAACCCACTCTACGTCACCGTATTTGAATCCTGTCTAGCAATGGACTGCAATAATCAGGCAAATGTACTGTTAAATTAAAACAAATTTTTGTAGCTGCATATAGAATGTTCACAATGCCCAATTTTTGACGCCAATGAATGCTTCTTGGTGATTTTGGTCGCCATTTTACAAAAATTAATGCATATTTTCTTCTAATGAACAGCAAAAGGTGGATTAAATATTAATATAGCGGATGCATATGCTGCGCTTGCTCTAGCTAGCACCCCGGTCTTTTTAAAAGATCCATTTGATTTTTTGCATTTTTTTTTTGTTTTCTCTGGTACCGGTTGCAAGATTCCATAGAGATAGAGGAATGTAACACATTGTACCAATCTAGCATGGAAGAACCATAATGTTGGTCGGAATGTGTTTTTAATTTCCCTATTCAATCTTGCAACCGATATGACAGTTAACAAGCATGGAGGACAGTATTGGTTGCGAGATTGAATAGGGAAATTAAAAACACATTCCGACCATTGTCAAGATTCTTTCACGCTAGATTGGTATGATGTGTTACAACCCCAATTCCGAAATAGTTGGGACAAAGTGTAAATTGTGAATAAAATCAAAACGCTATTACTTTCAAATCACAGCAGCCAGTATTTTATTCACAATAGATAGCAAATGTTGAAACTGAGAAATTTTATCCACAAAATGAGCTCATTTCAAATTTGATGGCTGCTACAGGTCTCAAAAAAGTTGGGACAGGGGCCTGTTTACCATGGTGTAGCATCCCCTCTTCTTTTTAACACAGAGTGGAGGCATCTGGGCAGCGCCGCCGTCAGCCTAGCCAATGCCCCCCCCCAAGTAGGCTATAGAGTTCATTAATAGGCTACAATAACAGAATGAAAGATAGAATGATGAAAAAACACGCTGACCAGACACTTTATGTGACACTTGTTTAGTGTTGTTAAGATAAATCATATCATGTTTCAAGGATCGCATGTAAAATAAATAATGTAGGCTACTTTTCTCAAACAGATGCATGAATTCACACATAAATGCAGTGGCTGGCGGTGGACGGAAAACCGAGGGGCCGGAAAACATCCCTTGAAACGGATGAGATTAGTGACCCGATTTCAATCATTGTTCTTGGTCAACATATTAGTTTACCTTATAATGAAATGTTTAGGCAAGTGAATAATAAATTCTATAAAATGTTTCATTCACATGCCTTAATAGGCAACTCTTCAGAAAAAACCACTGTGGATTTTCCGCGTTAAATTTTGCCACATCCTAAGCAAGTCATCAAACCTGTGCGTAATGATTGTTTAATTGAAAAAGATTTAAATGCACTCTTTTTTGCGTTCAACTGGTGCGTTTGATTTCTCGTCTTAACGAAGACAGTTAGCTACACCTGAGAGGGGAGAGTTCAAGTGTCTTTTACCAGGGAAATTGACTGAAAAAGATCAAGACTAATAAGCAGTTTAAAGACATGTTTATCGCCCTCCTTGTTCTCTGTCCACCGTCCGCCACTGGATAAATGTCTCAGAAGCCCATTCGAAAATATGTATTCTCAAGGATCACAACAGATAAAATCATGAATATTGTTACATACATACTTTGGTAAATGTTTTGACAGGCCAATTAAAACAAAAACAAAAAAACATAAAGTGGGCTACACATAGCCTATTCATTTGACAAATGAAAGGTGCCGCACTTCTGTAGTTGCAAAGTCATGTATAATATCATCGAAATCGATTCTCTTGGCCAGTTCATGTTCTATCGAGATCATCGCTAAACCATTTAGTCTCTCTTGTGACATGGTGGAGCGCAAGTGATTTTTTTTAAATTTAAGTTTACTGAGAGTGCGCTCGCCTCCTGCCACCGTTACGGGCAAAGTCAGAAAGATAACGCAACAAGGGATCTCAGGCCAGCGAGCGTGTGTGGTCGCTCACGTCATCAGTCTTGTGTTGCGGCCACTGATCTATATAGAATAACTGGATTGCTGACGCGATGGAGAAATGCGTTGGGAGGTTGAAGCAAGCGGAAGTGGTCGAGCGGCCATTTTACTATGCCCGGTAGTAAGCAACCGTTATATAGTATTCTATGGCAGAGAAGCGCTGATGTGCAGCCTTGCAATGCAATCTACATTTTTTTGGGGGATGTGGCGAGACAGTGCACTGGCTGTAGCGAAGACGGATACACATAAATGAATTTCAACGAATATATTGCTTATTATTAGCCACTGGCGATCTACCTTAACGGCAGATAATGTGTCAATGTTAGCCCAGCTAACGGTTATTATTGGAACAATTCAAATTAATGTTCACTAACGTGATCCATCAGGTTAGCCTAAAGCTACCTAGATTACCGAACTGAAGTTAACCAGATCTATCTATGTCACACGGCATAAATTAGATAATCCAGTAAAACTGCTGTGTAACGCTGTCTATAATATTAAACCAGACTAACTAGACAACAAAACCAGGTGTTGACTGGTCTAATCATTAAGGCAAATTTATGCCAGCACTAAAAAAGGCTAATGTTCTGCTGACACTCAATTACCGTTGACAGACAAATTTAATTCTGCCAGGTTATCAATGAGGATGTAACGTTAGAGCTACTTAAATAGATAATGTGATTCACACTCAACAATGAATGGCAGGCAGTTTTGCATACATCTCCACAACGCACAACTCACTTCACTTCTCATGTGAACGCTGATTTAGCGACCTTGATAAGTTTACATTGCGTTCTCTTCAGCGAACCCACTTTCGCTTCGTAGGAAAATTAGCCTAGCTTCATGGCAGCTACTGAGTGAAGACATCGCAAGAGAAAACTCAATACAAGACATCCGTTGGGAGTGACATATGCGTTATGCGCGATTGAGTGTTTCTAAAATAAAGACAATGGTTGACAAGATGCGAGCTTACGGCTACTTTATTTTTTTCATCAAGTTTTTAAATCCCCCCACAAAGAATAATAATAATACGTGCAGGATTGACGTCTTGTCTTCTTCAGTCTCAATGACGTTTGACTTCAATTTCGTTGTACCACTGCCCCACTCAGGCGAGATGTAGAAAAATCCGTATAGATTTCCTATGGAACGCACTCATTGGTCATACATATTGTCAAATGCTGATATTGTCCATTGAAAATGTTAAAGGCACGTACAACTGCTGCCTACTGTAGTTAAATCTGCGGTCCTTGAGGCATTTTTCGTACAGTCAGGTCGATCTGAGGAGGAAACATAAAATACTTCGTCTTCCGTGTCTGTGAAAAGATATCTTCTCAATTAACTATATCTTTGGCTGCAACGTGTTCAATGCGAGTAATGTTCTGAGAGATTATAGTTGGGCATTCCAATATGGCGGCAAGGTTACTTCAAAATTATCGCGTCATCAGCTATCCAGTTCTTATAAATAGATCAGTGGTTGCGGCGCTAAATACGGACCAAACCATTGGGGGGGGCATGTAAATCTATCTTTACCACTAAGTCATTTGTCAAGGAAAATTAGCAAAATAGAATATATAAAGCTTTTATGTAACTGAGAAATACTATGTTAAATCTTCACAGATATTTATTATGATATTATACAATGAATTTTCCAGCAGATTATTTTAAAATCGGGGGATCAGTTTCATGCCCCCCCCTTCAAGTCTGAAGCCCGAGGATAGCAGTCCCCTTTGCCCCCCCCTGTCGGCGGCCTTGCATCTGGGTATTGAGGAGACAAGTTTCTTGAGTTTAGCCATTGGAATTTGATCCCACTGTTGTTTAATACAGGCCTCCAGCTGCTAGAGAGTTTGGGTCTCCTTTGACAGACTTTTTGTTTAATTATGCGCCAAATGTTCTCAATCGGTGATAGATCAGGACTGCAGGCAGGCCAGTTCAGCACACGGACTCTTCTACTACAAAGCCATGCTGTTGAAATAGCTACAGTATGTGGTTTTGCATTGTCCTGCTGAAATACACAAGGCCTTCCCTGGAATAGATGTCGTCTGGAGGGGAGCATATGTTGCTCTAAAACCTTTATATAGCTTTCAGCATTCATGGTGCTTTTTAAAACATGCAAGTGTCTCAAACCATATGCACTAATGCATCCCCATACCATCAGAGGTGCTGGCTTTTGAACTGAACGCTGATAACAGGAGGGGTGGTCTTTCTCCTCCTTAGCCCGGAGGACATGACGCCCATGATTTCCAAAAAGAATGTCAAATTTGGACTTGTCTGACCACAGGACACTTTGCCACTTTGCTACAGTCCATTTTAAACGAGCCTTGGCCCACAGAACACGGCGGCGCTTCTGGATCATGTTCAACAATGGCTTCCTTTTTGCATGATAGAGTTTTAGGTGGCATCTGTGGATGGCATGGCGGACTGTGTTTACACACAGTGTTTTCTTGAAGTATTCCTGCGCCCATTTAGTAATGTCAATGACAGAATCATGCCGGTCAGTGATGCAGTGGCGTCTGGGGGCCCGAAGATCACAGGCATCTAGTAAAGGTCTTCGGCTTTGTCCCTTATGCTCATAGATTTTTCCAGTTTCTCTGAATCTTTTGATGATGTTATGCACTGTCAGTGATGAGACCTTCAAAGCCTTTGCAATTTGACATTGAGGAACATTGTTTTTAAAGTATTCCACAATTTTTTTACGCAAGCCTTCACAGCTTGGAGAGCCTCTGGCCATCTTTACTTCTGAGAGACTCCGCCTCTCTAAGACATCCCTTTTATAGCCAATCATGTTACACACCTGATGCCAGTTTACTTAATTACTTGCTAAATGTTCTTTCAGCTGATTCTCTTATATATTTGGCTTGTTTGAGATTAGCCAGGTCTGCGCAGATTCGACCACAGGCGATAGACGCACAATGCATGCCGGTTAGTTTTGTGTCCGACTTCATCCCGCCTTGCTCTGACCTATTACAAAAGTGGACAGCGATAAAATTGCGGCAGCAAGGCGGCCGCAGTTCTTAGAGCCAGGCGCTGCAGTTGCTCTCCACCGACTGCACCGCCTGGCTCTAACCTGATCTAGCAGCTGATTGGTTTAGAGGTTGGCTAACCAATATGACGTTTTATATACACTCTCTATTTTTGTTGAATGGGAGAGAGTTTGATTTTATTTTTCAGATTTGAAGGTTTAGTCTGGTTACAGAAAACGTGTGGTTGATGGTGACGTTTAATTGGGATTCATGTCACAGATCATGAACTGCATATAGTCTATTGTATATTAACACTGCACTGTTTAATTAATTATTATTATTATTATTATTATTAATTATTGAATTATTTTGCTGCGCAAAGATTTCTGCTAAGTGGGATGTGAGGATTTTTAGGGGGGGACACCCCAGGTGAGTAGGGTAAAAATTATAACTAACAGATACTACCATGATTGGCTCTAATTGAGACAACAAACACCACCTTTCATCATAAAATCTGAAAATTCAGTGTAATTACAATATTCAACACTGTAGGCTATTAGTCTCATGCTGTGCAATAAAGTTTTAATCTGTTAGCAAACATATCTTGTGTGATTGATATTATTATTATTACAGGTTTATCAAACAAGCAATTACAAAGTGCTTTACAAGGCACAGATAAAAGAACAAAAGATAAAATAAAATTCCAAATACACACACACTTCCACATAGGCCTTTGTATAATTACAAACAAATATAAATTAATAGATAAATGATGACCATAAAGGACACCTAATTGTAATGTGATGGCAATGTTTGTCAGCCAGAGAAACGTGATATGTGACCCCGCCTGTGAAAACCCGGCTAAAGTCACCTGATCTGATTTTGAGATTAAGGCCGTCAAGTAGTCCCTATCATTTAAAATGTCAAAAATGTGAGATGTGAGTTTATTGGTGTAAATGATAGGTTACATATAGGGGTTTCGAAATATAGTGTTCAAAAATTAATTTCTAACATCATACAAAACCCAAAACCAGTGAAGTTGGCACGTTATGTAAATCGTAGATAAAAACAGAATACAATGATTTGCAAATCCTTTTCAACTTATATTCAATTGAATACACTACAAAGACAAGATGTTTAATGTTCAAACTGAGAAACTTTATTTTTTTTTTTGCAAATAATCATTAACTTAGAATTTAAAGGCAGCAACACATTGCAAAAAAGTTGGAACAGGGGCCTTTTACCACTGTGTTACATCACCTTTCCTTTTAACGACACTCAGTAAACGTTTGGGAACTGAGGAGACCAATTTTTGAAGCTTTTCAGGTGGAACTCTTTCCCATTCTTGCTTGATGTACAGCTTAAGTTGTTCAACAGTCCGGGGTCTCCGTTGTCGTATTTTACGCTTCATAATGCGCCACACATTTTCAATGGGAGACAGGTCTGGACTACAGGCAGGCCAGTCTAGTACCCGCACTCTTTTACTACGGAGCCATGCTGTTGTAACACGCCAGAGAATGTGGCTTGGCATTGTCTTGCTGAAATAAGCAGGGGCATCCATGAAAAAGACGTTGCTTGGATGGCAACATATGTTGCTCCAAAACCTGTATGTACCTTTCAGCATTAATGGTGCCTTCACATATGTGTAAGTTGCCCATGCCTTGGGCACTAATACACCCCCATACCATCACAGATGCTGGCTTTTGAACTTTGCGCCTATAACAGTCCGGATGGTTCTTTTTTTCCTCTTTGGTCCGGAGGACAAGACGTCCCACAGTTTCCAAAAACAATTTGAAATGTGGACTCGTCAGACCACAGAACACTTTTCCACTTTGCATCAGTCCATCTTAGATGAGCTTGGGCCCAGCGAAGCCGGCGGCGTTTCTGGGTGCTGTTGTTAAACGGCTTTCGCTTTGCATTGTAGCGTTTTAACTTGCACTTGCAGATGTAGCGACGAACTGTAGTTACTGACAGTGGTTTTCTGAAGTGTTCCTGAGCCCATGTGGTGATGTCCTTCACACACTGATGTCGGTTTTTGATGCAGTACCGCCTGAGGGATCGAAGGTCACGGGCATTCAATGTTGGTTTTCGCCTTGTCGCCACGTGCAGTGATTTCTCCAGATTCTCTGAACCTTTTGACGATATTACGGACCGTAGATGATGAAATCCCTAAATTTCTTGCAATAGCTCGTTGAGGAATGTTGTTTTTAAACTGTTCGACAATCAGCTCACGCATTTGTTCACTAAGTGGTGACCCTCGCCCCATCCTTGTTTGTGAATGACTGAGCATTTCAGGAAGCTGCTTTTATACCCAATCATGGCACCCACCTGTTCCCAATTAGCCCGTTCACCTGTGGATGTTCCAAATAAGTGTTTGATGAGCATTCCTCAACTCTCTCAGTCTTTTTTTTTTTTTTTTTTAGCTTTTTTGAAACATGTTGCAGGCATCAAATTCCAAATGAGCTAATATTTGCAAAAAATTACAAAGTTTACCTGTTTGAACATTAAGTAACTTGTCTTTGCAGTGTATTCAATTGAATATAGGTTGAAAAGGATTTGCAAATCATTGTATTCTGTTTTTATTTACGATTTACACAACGTGCCAACTTCACTGGTTTTGGGTTTTGTACATATTAAAATTTATTTATTTATTTATTGACACTAGGTTTATGTTTTTTAACAGAGAAATACCGGAAGTTGGTTTCCACTATGCTCGTTTCAACTATGGTTTCAATGGACCACATCGGAGTTAGCTTAGCAATACCCATTATCCATTGCACGTGACGTCACGCATTTTCGGCTGGGGGTATAAACTCCGCCGTATCTCATACAGATTTCCATTAAAAACCACCTCCAGAACGATCATTCCTACCATTTATACGCAATATTTGAACACTTTTGTCAGAAGTTTCAGAGCAACAATGACTTGGAAAGTACGCGATTTGGTGGTGTTTGTTTTAGAAAGTTTTAGGGAGTTTAAAAGGTTGAATTACGTGATGAATGAAGAGGCTGCATGCATTCACTTTCATTTTGGAATACGACTAGGGGCTGCGAACCATACAGCGAGATGTGAATTAAAATTTTAGCGCATGTAAACAGTGGGGCTTACGTTAAAAAGAAATTGTCACGACTGTTGCCAGAAAAAATGGAAAATAACCACTTCTAAAAGCAAAAACGTTTAAGTTTTTCTTTCCTTTTGTTTTAAATTGTTCATGCTGGCAGTACATATACAAATTCATAGCAGTAAAGCTTATCTTTTCTCTCTTAATTAGATGCCAACTACATGGTGTGCTGTCAAGGGCTGCAAATGTCACATACTATCTTCCTAAAAGGAAAAGGAAGACATGCTGGCCTGTTCGGTCAAGGCGATTTTCCTCCGCCATTCCAAATCTTACGCTTCCTAGCTGACAACGAGCTAAGACGAGACTGGGTAAAGGCAGTCAACAGGGTTGATGTCAGAACTCGTGTGTGTTCGGATTTTAAGCTCGATCCGAGCTTGATTTATAGAGATAGTGGTTTCGGTTGAGTTATTAAAATTAACAATTCTTTGCTTTTCGAAGTGCTTATTTTCTATTTTTCTGCCCACAGTCGTGACAATTTATTTTTAACATAAACCGCACTGGTTGCATACACTTTAATTTTCATTCCCATCCCGCTGTATGGTTCGCAGCCCAAGAGTCGTATTACAAAATGAAAGTGAATGTATGTAGCCTCTTCATTCATCACGTAATTCAACCTTTTAAACTCCCTAAAACTTTCTAAAACAAACGCCACCAAATCGCGTACTTTCCATGTCGTTGTTGCTCTGCAACGTCTGACAAAAGTGTGTTAATATCGCGTATAACTGGTAGGAATGAACCTTGTGTGGCTGGCTGTCAATGGAATTCTATATGAGATACGGTGGAGTTTATACCCCCAGCCGAAAATTCATGACATCATGCGCAATGGATAATGGGTATTAAAGCTAACTCCGATGTGGTCCATCGGCTTTTAGTTTACCTTTGGCGGATAAACACCCGATAGTTTGGGAGTCATTCGGTTTAGGAAGTTCTTATCTACCATTGAAAATAAACGTAGACCATAATATCAATGCGCACCATCGTAAAGAAGGTCATTTCATGGTATGGCAGAAGAGTTGCGACTTAAGCCGGTGCGGATTTCTCCATGGATTTTGTCGCATCACCTCGGAAATGTCAGAAATTAAGTGTTTGCATTTATGGATTAACGTCTTGTGAAGCTAACCAGCTTAGTTCGAAGACATGTCATGCCAGCTACTTTGTGAAACAATTCAGTGTTTGGACATTGACGGCAAGCAGACCCATCGTTCTGGGGTGTGTTTCCCAAAAGCGTAGTTGCTAACTAAGTAAGCAACTTACAAAGTTCGTCCATTCACAGTGAATGGGTCCAACTATGTAAGTTAGCATCTGTGATTTCCGGAAACGCATCCCTGGAAGTATCTTTTTATCCGATATGGCGGAGGCACCCGAAACACAAGAACGCAACATTTCCGGGATATTATGTTATGCCATAGCCTTGGAGCTGAAAGAGATTTTGATACTGATATGCAATTTTACTAATAAAATATACAAATTATCTCAATAGAATTATTTTTGCCCCGTAATTGCTGTTGCAGTAAAGTTTATTTAATATCCCTTCCTTCCATGCATTTAAATGGGATTTATGCTTTTTGGTCAAGCGTATCCTTATAAAAAGACTGATTTTGTCAAACTACTGAAATTTTCCCGAAAAGAGGAGAATGTAAGCTTTAACTTGGTATATGACACATAATCAGGAAAATTATGGCTCAAAAGTATGGCTGTTTTAAATATGTACTTATTTTTAAATCGGAATTTCTTGAAAAACAGTTTTTCTGAGCCTTGAATTTACCAAAACTTTGAAATGACCTTTCTCGACAATATTAGAGATATCATTAGATTTTTTCACAGAATATTCCTTATTTCATTTTGAATGACTTTGTGTAAAAAACTGTACATCACCAGAAAATGACTTCAGCTGGGTAATCACAGGCAGGGTCACATATGTTTAGTCCAGGAATTCCACAGTTTGTTAAGCAAAAGGAAGCCCATTGAAAGAATAATACAATTGTAGTCATAACTGTTGCTTTTCCTTCCCGTGTGTAGCCAATTCATGCAGCTATGAGAATGTTTGGACTGTTGATTAAGTAGTTAATTTTCTTACATTTATGATCATATGATAATATGACCTCCAAGGCCTACAATCTGCCTAATTTTTCACTTATTCTCTCCTTAATAGTTCCCAAGTTATGATAAACAAACTTGTGACCACCATGTAAAGTAAATATGTTGTTTTAGGAAATTCCACTTTGTCTGACCTCAAAACATCGAACTTCAAAAGTACCACTAATGAGATGGTACAAAGTTTGTTTTTCTATGTGTTACATTTGCTAGAATAAATATTAAATATCACAAACAACATCTCATACACCCATTAGGATGATCAATACAGTGGAATGTATGTATAATGTAGCCATTATTCTCTGGCTGCAACAGTAACTGCTAATTATATTAATTATTCACTCCGAGTCAGAGTTTAGTTCAGATACATTTATTGGTTATTGTTTTAACAATTGCTGTAAAACAGAAGGAACACATTCTTGAATTACATCATTAGCAAAATCATTGAAACGCAATGCAATTACTGTGACGGGACACTATCTGTTGTCAATTATCATGGGTTTCCACACAAGAACTCTGCTCCATTTTAAGCAGGTGTGTGATAGTTTATTGCAGGGGTTTTCAACTGGTTTTGTCCCAGGGACCACCATTATAACCAAGAGGCAACTCGGGGACCACTGCTTTGGGGGATGTTTGTTTTATTTTGCACCATGCTTAAAATAAAAGAGTATATTGGCCTATATATGTAAAGAAGGCTATTTATTTGCATCAGTGTCTATTTATTTGCACCTTGTGATAAAAAAGAAAAACAGTCAATTAATAATGAACAACAATAGTATGTGGGAAGCCAAGAGGGCTTAAATTATTACATAGTTCACTCTCACTCTGTGGAACAAGGGCTGAGATTGTAGTTTTCTTATCAGTCAGTGGGATTTCTGGGCATGGTGACTTGCACACAATCTGTCTAATTGTGGCAATAAATTAAACTGGCCAAGTTGCAAAAAGAAAAATCTAATGTTTATGCAAAGTCACTTGATTTTGCTAGATTGTGCTGAACAGTTAGCCTACGTTACGTTAGGCAGGGCTCAGCTCAAAGTCATGCAAAGAAACAATCCAATTTTTTCCAAGGTTTTTTTTTTTTTTTTTTTTTTGCTTCTGGTCCGTGGTCCTGTGCGGCCAAGATGGGACATCAGTGGTGACATGAGGCTTGGGAGAATCTCGATCAACTCCATTTGACATAATTTGGATGGGTAAATTATTCACAGAAATGAATTGTAAATGGAAAATAAATTAAGTCTAATTAATAAATCATTTTTTAAATTATTATTATTATTTTCCATTTACAATTTCACGGACCACCTGCAATACTGCCACGGACCACCAGAGGGCTGCGGACCACCGGTTGACAAACCCTGGTTTATTGCAATGCGATTGGGTATAATATATTATAAGACACCTGCAGAACCTGGTTTTGACCAGCAACCATGGATAGAGTCATAGTTACCCTCAAAGACGACAAAGGCACTGTCAAACTACGTGTAAGCAGAGAAACTGCTGACAAACTGGCAACCGGTGAGTAAAAAGAAATATATGATACATTATGCCATTACAAATGTAGATGGCAATTATTTTACGTGAGCTGTCTTTCCAGATAACCAATATGCCTCTGAAATACTAGAGCAAATAAGAGCTGCAAGAGACATTCAAGGTAAATTCTTTTGATTGTGCTAAACATGAATATTTAAATGCATGTGAATAATTCTTTGCAATTTTCTGGCTTTCTTTCTCTGCAGTAAACCCACCATCTATCAGTCCTGTCACCCAACCGCCTGTCCTCCCCACTCCTCAGCCTCCAACATTCACACAGAGTCACACTCCCCAGCCCAGAGTTTCCACTACCCCCAGTCTCATTCAAACCCAGCCAGCAGCTACATTCACCAGGTGCCCCACTCCTGAAACAAACATTTTACCACTGTCATCCTCTTCAGACCGCTTGCTCCCATTTCCATCCTCACAGCCAGAATGCCACGAATCCCAGACAGGTACAGTGACCTTTGGTTCGTAATTTAAATGTTGGAATGAAACATGTCATTTCTTTAACTATACTGAAATGTTTTACAGAATTCCAACACAAGACAGCATTACTGCTGCTTGAGCTGACCAGGACCTATCAACACCTGTACAACCGGAACAAAATATTATTTTACAAGAAACTGGAAGAAGCCTTTAGCACCAAAGGATATAAGTTCACAAATGACAAAATAAGGAAAAAACTGGGTAACATGCTGACCACATACAAAAGGGTGAAAGACAGATCTCGGGCAACAGGAGAGGGCAAAATCACCTGGGAATATTAATCGGAAAGTGGTGCTATGTACATACAGTACAACATAAATGTTAGTGGGACTTTCTGAAGGGTATCAAGCTTCCCTTTATGTCCTGTTTCATTCATGCCACCCACGATTTATTTTTATCATTGCACCTTTGTTTGGCGCAGTGATGAAAATGCACCAAAACTCAGCAAAATGAGTTTGGGTTTGGGGACACTTGTGCTTCTCTTATTTTAACTGAAATTTTCTCCTTTTTTACAGTAAATGGATGAAATATTTAGTGGCTCCGGGGTGGGGAGTGCACCACCAGGCACTGTTATTTCCACACCACTCTTTCCAAGTCAAACTCCATCTGAACTCAGTCAGTCAACTCCTGAACAGCATGACCCAGACATTCAACAGCCTGGCCCATCAACTGCCACACAGGCAACACACCCACCTGCCAAAAAAAAAAAAGAAAACCCCAAAACTAAATCATTCTTTCAGACACTTACGAGTCCCATGCTGAGCGGAGGACAACTGCTCTGGAGTCACTTGTGAGGCCAGAATTGGCAAGGTAGAGGAGATTGAAGGAGAGAAGAAGAAATGAGAAAAAAATGATCTCCTGCATGGGACAAATACTTACCCAATTAAAATACACTGGAAAGCAGCAAGAACAAATTATTGACTTACTGAAAGAAAGCAATACCAAATAAAAACGTTGAATGAAATTTATGTGTCTGTCTTTTTGATATGTTGGAAGAAACTGAAAAAATGTTAGTAAACTGAAACACTCCACAAAAGAAGCAGTGGTTGGCTCGTTCAACTTCACAACCGTGAAATGACTGCCTCTGGGAACTACTGATACTCCGAGATCCCCCGCTGATTTCGCCTGCGTTCTTACCACCCAGTTGCCATGAGCTGCACACGAGCTCACAAAAACTTGTATAGGAAAGAAGTAAAATGGAATGAAAAAGGTATGAATGTAAAGGTGTATCCTGTCTTTAAATGAGTGCACAAAAAAAGTCTCTGTAATGAGATGCATTTTGGTTGTTGGGCTGTGGTGGATGTACATCATCAATGTCCTCTCCGACTTGAAGAAGACCATGCTCCTCTTCATCAACTTGGTCACCGGAATCCAAACAGATATTGTGGAGAATGCAGCATGTTGTGACAGTTGCACTGATGTGTGCCACTGTTTTCATGTGCAAACACTTGAGCCTCCTGTACTTTGATTTCATGATACCAAATGCATGCTCAATTGCCACACGAGCTGCATTCAGCTTCCTGTTGAAGCGTCGTTGCCTGGCTGTTAAGTGCCCATTATACATTACAACAGAGGATATGCTGAATCGCCAATAATGTGCATCCCCTCAGGCATTAGAGCCTGGGGATCTTCTTTCAATAGCAGCCCAAGATCTGTGTTTCGAAATGCTCTCGCATCATGTCAACTCCCGGGGTGACCTACGTTAACATGGCAAAAGCGCCGCTCACCGTCACAGAAGCCGGTGAGGATGACTGAATAGAACTGTTTCCTGTTGTAATATGCTATGGGGTTGTTGCAGTGGGGTGTAATGATGGGAATGTGGCATCCATCAACAGCACAGATTGTATTTGGAAATCCGGCTGATTGAAACTGTGACTGAGATAAGCGTAGTGCTTCTCCTGTGGGCCATGAAATGTGATATGACAGATGTGTATTCACCAGGGAACAAAACTGATGGAGATGGGTTGACATTGTAGATTTTGAAATGTTGAATCTGTCTGCCACACCCCTAAATGACTCTTGGTTGGATAGAATCCATAGACAGGCAAGAACACTGTTTGATAACGGTAATTTTGTTTGTTGTATGTTTGAATAGAACGGTCCCAATGTGGTCATAAGGTCCTGGTTAACAGAGAAGAAAAAATTATCCAAATAACACGCAACTATCAGTGATAATACTTTGGCCTTGACATGCTTTAGATAAGCCTACCTCCACTTGTCCCCTTGAAAGTCTGAAATTACTTTTGAAATCAGTCACACTGTACAAGGGTACAACCTCCTCGACGAAATGCGGTGCTCTTGGAACCAATCTAGGAGAAATATAATGCCGATTATTCTATTCAGAACTCTAAAGAACTCATTGGGCTTGCAGAGAGCAGTTATGAATATCATTGCTGACCAAAGAAAACCATCTATGCCCGTCTCCACAATGACACCTTTACATGAAATAATAAAAATACAACCTTGTTTTCAACTTTGGACAATATAGTTGCCAGATTATTTGATTTTTTAACAGGGGTTTTAATTTGCCTACAATGTAGGAGAATTTATAAACCCATTACCTGATAACTTGACAACATGTGGTTTTCAACATGTGCTGATTATAAAATGCAAGCACTAGACTAAATGAACTCGCCATGAGCTCTGATTTGTTTTATCGAGTGATGTTTATTTCAGTAAGTAGGCCTTAGGCCCATGTACAAATCGATACACATATATCGTACAATATAATACAGTGTGAAAATCAAATTCATTTGATATGAGAGGTGCGTAAAAATAAAGCATCTTTTACATATTCAGAAATATTGATAGAAGTAGATACATCAGATGATTTCAATATCGACAGAAAATGGTTGTGACTATGATACCTGACTAAACTGTTTAGATACTTCTCTCGCAGGTTATTATACAAAGGGCATATTAATATAAAATGAAACTCATCTTCTATAACATTTTGTCAATACTTACAAAATCGATATTCCCGTGGGATACCCTGTCGTCTGCCACTATTTTTACATATAGGGAGTTCACTAAATCTTAAAAGAGTGATAATACGTCGGCATTGCTTCGATAGAATACTATTCAAATATGGTTCCATACGTACATGTAATTTAACATTGGAATACAAATCTAAGGATGGAGAGTTACTGATATCACTAAATAGAGACTGCACATAACAGTCCTTAAGCCGTAATTCAAACTCACGTAAGAATACGTCAATATTGCTAGGTCCCTGCGCTTCCCATACATAACCAAAACCATACATGAACAAAGTCTTTTTCAAAATTGAAACCCATGAATGTCTATCTACCAGGTCTAATTTACATAGCATTATATAGCATTGCTTAGGATATCGCTGTGCAGGTAATTTCACAATTTTACACCAATATTTCACACTTCGCATAAGAGAATCAACATGAATATATGTTCTTCCACACTCTGCTAATGTTGCAGCATTATGAGCTTTACAACGAATACCAAGTACATATTTACAAAAACGGAAATAAAAGCGTTCAATAACATTCCATCGTTGATAACCCCATATTTCACTGGAGTTCAAAAGTATGGGCTTGATCCGTACATCAAAAATTTTAAATAGTAACGAAGGAGAAATGTTTTAAGTTTGGTACTTAATATTTTTACAGATGGCTATGCTTTGTTCGCTTTTTTCACTAACTTCTGAACAGCTGACGACCAAGACAATCTATTAGAAAACACTAATCCAAAATAGCTGTAATATGTTGAAACAGTCAACTTCGTGCCATCCATCCACCAGTTTTCACTCTTCCGCAGCTTTCCTCCATTCCGAAACACCAATATTTCTGTTTTCTGAAAGTTCACTTGCAGTCCCCACTTTTTAAAAAACATAAATAGAATATTAATTTTACGCTGCAAGCCAATTACAGAATCGGAGCAAAGATCATCAGCATATAACAATAAAAATAATTCCACAAAATCCTGGTAAACAAAGACAGCAGTGTCCCCACTTGATACAATTTCACTGTGTAAATGATTAACAAACAGAGAAAATAGTAACGGACTTAAAATACAATCTTGGCGGACTCCACATAGGGAGTCAAAATATTCAGACACAGTTTGAAAAGTCTGACGCAAGCTTTGGTCTTCGTAAACATGTCCTTGATAATAGACTGCATAAAACCATGGATATTGTGAGAATACAAAACGTACCATAATAAATCTCTATTTATAGAATCAAACGCTTTACGAAAATCTACAAATATACAATGAAAGCGTCCTCTTGATTTTGACAAATATTTCTGAACCAGCAACTGGAGGGTAAACACGTTATCAGTTGTTGAATAACCCTTTCTAAAGCCACACTGGCTTTCTGGGTACAGATCAAAAATTTGTACAAAACGTTTAAGACGTGAATTTAATACACTTGTAAAAAGCTTGCCACCGATATCCATAAGCGATATACCTCTGGTTTGTTTTAAATGCATAGAGAGAACAACTCACGTTCTCCGTTAAAGTCGATCTTCGTGCAAAGTAACTCCTCTGCTTCAATTTCATCCGCTATGATGAACGCGTATGCGATATCTTCAGCCATACTGACAAGTATCCGATCGTTGTCTGAAAACTACAAGTAGCCTACAGATTTGTTCAACAGGATGTACGTATTTCTGTGACTTCCTGTATATTCTCTCAAGGCTGCTGGAAACTGTCCGACTTGATTGCAGCTTGTTGTCACCGCCCCCTGCTGCAATTGCCTGCTCTCGTCTAATTTCCAGGCAAGGCGCAGTTCATCTCGAACGAGCCTATTAATTGCTTTTTCAGCTCTTTTTTTTTCCTGTCCCCCAACTTTTTTGAGACCTGTTGCAGCCAGAAAATTTGAAAGAAGCTCATTTTGTGGATAAAAACGTAAAATGTCTCAGTTTCAACATTTGAAATGTTATCTATGTTCTATTGTAAATAACATATTGGCTCATGTGATCTGAAAGTCATTGCATTTTGATTTTATTCACAATATACACTTTGTCCCAACTATTTCGGAATTGGGTTTGTACATTCCTCCATCACCCTTTTGAATTTCGCAGCCGGTACCAGGATCATTTCCTTAATCTTCCTATTGAATCTCGCAACCGATACGTGAGAAAACGGGTACAATGAAGGGACTTGGGATACATTATCATATTAGCTATGTGACAAAGTGCAATACTCGGTCAGGCTGTAACTGTCGCTTATGAAAATTGTTCATGCTTTTTTTCCCTGAATTCTTGTAATTTATCTCATCTTTTTAAACATTGATTATATCATTTTTTTTTTGACTGTCTACTATATTTGAGGTAAACTTGACCTAAATTGCTCACTTCGCAACAACTTTCTTTTAATCTGCAGCAACTGACATAAATGCCAAACAATTCGCTATTTGGGGGCACTATAAAATTCCACAACTTTATTTCTCTGCCAGTTCTCATGATCTTGGTGTCAACTACAAGGCTGAGAGCTTTCAATAGGTCATAAATTCCTAAAAAATTTATCTTTTTTTTTTTTTTTTTAAATCCCACCCGAATCTGGAATGTCCAATCGGGCAACTATATGTACGAGGCTTTCGCATATGAGACTCCCAATTCAGGAGAGTGAAGACAGCTCGCGGCTCTCCTCCGAAGCACGCCCGTCAGCCGCCGCTTCTTATACACTCATTGCCCCATCTGCCAGCGCGCGCAAACACACACACACACACACACACACACACACACACACACACAAAAGTTCATTTTATTCTCGAGTATTTACTGTTTCCACCTCCTATGATGTGGATGTGGGGTTGGACTTTGGGAGGCATGCAAAATGAAGAAAAAGAGAACTATTTACAAAGAACACCGGGCTGCAGACTTAGTCCTGCCGTGCCCCACTCCTCTGTAAATCATGCCACTCTATAAAGTAGATGCAATCTGCCATAATGCATAGGGGGACATCACAAGAAAGACACTTGAAGATCGTCTTGTTCCGCTTCTTCCTGCTGTAGCAATGCACGCAGTACTGCCTCCCCCGAGTGGCCTTGTCACGAAGGAGCTCCTGTCTGTGACTGGTAGTGGAAGGCAGCCCAGCTGACTCCTCTCCACTCCTGGCTCCGACTCCCTGATGCCACCCTTACCACATTGCTGAGTTCCGCTCACGAGATCTCCCTGAATTTCTTCTGAGTCAGTGGAGTGCGGCCTTTCCCCTGAGCCAGCTCCTGATGAATGATGAAGCTGTTCACCACTGCTGTGTCAACAGAGTGGAGAAACTGCTTCTGGTGCCAGCGCATGGTTTTAAGTGATACGATGATGATGAGGGCATCTGACAGATCCTCTCTCCCCATGTAGCAGTTGTACTTCATGACTGGATCAGGGACTGTAACCTCCTGCTGCAACCAGGTGGTAACATAGCTCTTCTCACGCTTCTGTTGTCCTCCCACTGTAGGCCTAGCGAAAACCTAGTGGCCTAGTGGAACACATTGCGACATCCCTTGTATCCCCCTACTCCAAAAAGCATGCAACCATCCCCGATCCAGCGCGTGCCCCTCGCACAGCTGTTTTGGGAAGACCATTAACTGCAGTCTTGGGAAGACCTATTCGGTTCTTCCTGATGGTGCCACAGGCTCCATAGTCGATCTGGTGAAGCTGCCTGAAGAGTGCTACACTCCTGTAAAAGTTATCAATGTACACATGATAACTGGTTTCAAGGTACGGTACTCAAATCAGGTTCATGACTGCATCATAGCTCAGACCATTTCCACTAGGGGTTAGTGCTCTTCCCTGATAGATGCCAAATTTGCAAGTGTAGCCCGTTTTGCTGTCAGCCAGGAGGAACAGCTTGAAGCCCCACCTGGTTGGCTTATCTTTTATGAACTGCTTCATCCAGTGCTGTGTTTTTGTGGCTACCATTCGCTAATCGATAGCAAGGCTCTGATGTGGACGATAAAAAGCCCTGCACGCGGTGATGATCTGCTCCTGAAGTGGCTTCAGCCGGAACAAGCCATCATAACCTGGTTGGCCCCTCAGCTGGTCATTCAAGACATCTTGAGCTGGATCGCTCATGTGAAGGCAAGCACTGATGGCCTCATACCTGTAGCATGGCATCACACTTGTCAGAGAAGGCAGGCCGTAAAGCAGGTCCCTCTTCCACAGGTCCCAAGCAGCATGTGGCCTCATTAGACCGTGGTACAGGGTAATGGCCAGGCCATGCAGCATGTCAGTCAGATCCACATCCTTCCACTGCTTTCCCTGGAGTAGCTTGCACTGCACGCTTGTTAGTGTTGTCACAAAGAACTGCAATGGCCTCCTTGCAGAAGAATAACTGGAATATTTTTAAGGGCCTATAGTCCTTTGTGACATCATGCTGAACTCCAGGGCTCCTCTATGGACAGAGGGGAAACAGCAGGCTCCTAATCCTCAATACTGAGGTCATGCCATTTTCCCTCACCATCGGGTTCCGTGGCTTTTTTTGCCCCAGTTGTTTTTTCAGCAGTCCGGCAGAAGGTTGGAGCAGAGGTTGCTCTGCGGGGCGGTTCAGCCAGGGCAGAGGCTGCAGGAGCTGGAGCAGCAGTAGTAGCTGTGCAGGATTAGGTAGCCGAGGCAGAGGACAGAGGAGCTGGAGTTGGACAGCAAGACCAGTTCTGCAGGGCTGATGAGCAGCAGAGGTGGAGGACAGAGGAGCTGGAGCAGCTCTGCGAGGCTGATGAAAAGTAAGGGTGGAAAGCCCAGCATCTGCACTCTTGCAAACATGGTAAAATGTCTGAATATGAAGCAGTAACATACAAATCAAGAGCAATCATACTCCCCAGCATTTAAACATTTTTCTCCAAGTTCGACAGTGCCATATGAATCTTTTGTTGCACTTGCCCTGGATTCTTAGTTATGGGCAAACTACCTTCTCACTTCTTTCCAAAGACGGTCAAACAAAGTTTCATTAGACCTATGCAGCTGACTTGCAAGCATTCACCAAGGACATAAGCGCAAAGTAATGTTGTATAAACATTTTCCACTCTCTGTCAGTGAGTTACACTCCCTGCTCATAGAAATATCTGAAAATACACCTTACAGTGGCGGCTGGTGAGCTAAAAAATTGGGGAGGATTGGAGACATTTTTTAAAACTAATTATCAGACATTAAGACTTTAAGTACATGAGGAATTTATTCATCATGTACATGATAATTTAACTCAAATTATGTTCTAATTAATGATCAGTCATGCCAATAAACGTAAGAGACAGATGACACAAGCCCTCCAGTAAAACAGAGAGCAACTTTTTCTTCATAATCAATAGCAAAGATAAAAACTTCAAATTTCAAAGCCCTTCAGCGATTGGTCGGCCGGCGGGGAAGAACTTCAACGATTGCTTGGCCGACAATTGGCTGGCTGGCCGGTTGGGCGTTGACTTCACTCGTATTTACTGGTCTGTGTATTTGTATTATAAATACATGGGTCTCGGAATTTCGGCTTTGAGACAGTGCAACAGAACCTGAATACTTTGCTGTTGTTGGATCTTGGATTTGAGAGATTGCAGCAGAAACGGAAATTAAAAAGTGGAATTGAACATGCCACACTCATTTATACCTGTGATTATCCCGTCCTGTCTTGTTTTGTCTTTTAGATCAGTTGGTAATGTTACGTTAAACATCCCTCAGTCCAACATTGGAACTTACATGTTAGGAAAAATTGATAAATACTGTTACTATGACTATAGCTGGACTATTTACATACACAGCGGAAGTGGCGCCGGCACTATCATGTTGCAGTATTTTCAAGAATACCGGTATGATGCCCTGACTGGTTTCCAAATTAACTTATTCCCTTGCGCGTTCATGAGTTGGTTCGCTTGAATGGAAGCAGTTGTGGTGGCCGCTTTGATTGTATCTATGAGAGCGACTTTAACCGACACCAATGAAAACAACAAATTTAAGAAAATATTAAGTTTAAAAGTTCGCGCCAAGCTGGATTCGACACCCCATTGACGTAACTACCTTTGTCTTCTCCACTACGTTGTTGTACCCACTATGCCACTGCAACACGACCGGTATTTGAATCCAGTCTAGCAATGGACTGCAATAATCAGGAATTTATGTACTGTGAAATGAAAACACATTTTTGTAGATATAGAACGTTCACAGTGTCCAATTTTTGACGCCAATGTTGGAGAACGAGATGGTTCACACTGTTAGCACAATGAAAGCGCTTATAAAGTGCTTATGTCATAAAACCTTCTATATTCAACACCTTGAATAAAATAGTTTTCTTCACAGCACCAACCTCATATTTGGTACATAAAGCAATTAGACCTTGCTCTTTTAACTGATCTAATTTGTTTTCCGGTAGACCATGTTAGATTTTTGCTATAAGCATTCAAAATACAGAATACAAGCTTTATTCCATTTTTAGGGGCCTATATATGAGAAAGTATAATTTTTGTTACAGATATAACATGATTTCCTGATAGTACCATAACATGTCTCATATACTGAAAAGAATCAGACATCTGGTGTCATTAAATCTGGAGTTATAGAGAGCCAAAAGTGCTACCATGGATGAACGTGCATTCCAGGAAGCCATATTTGGCATACCATAAATCTGCAAATATGTCACATACTAAGCTCTCCTTCTGTGTACAGAGCCTTATTATATCAAAGAATCCTGTGTGAAAATTTGAACCATTTAATGTGAACAGTTCAAAAGTTATTAGCCATCAAACTATGGATGTTTGATTGTAGTACTCGTTTTTATGCTAAATATGGGGTCACGCCCCCTTTTTGTTGGCTTAATATCTCCAAAACTAGTGGAGATATTGGCCTAAAATTTTGCACAGTAATTATTAGTAACAAGGGCATCAAAACAAAAAGTTTTGAAGCAAATCTGAGATGGTCAGTCGGGAGCCTTCTGGTGATTTGGCACGGAATTACCCATTTGTTAACATTACATAACTGATTGAGTGAGCAGTAACATAAAGATCGGCAGGACATATGTACCAGTTTGTATTAATAAGGTTTAAAGTATGCTGTGCCTGAATAGTGCTCATGCTGGCGACAGGCAAATTACTGAACACTGGATATGGGTGAGAGCTCTACTGATAGCTAAAACTGCCCGTCTCAAACATACTACAGAGGAATGGATAGACATAAGGTCCCAGGATGGTTTATGATGGTTCTATCCAGCCTGTTGGTAAAACCTATTCTTTCTGGATAAAGCAGGTGAACCTCGTCATGCAAGCTGATGGACGAGCTGACAACAGAGTGGGTAGCTGCTTGACCAGCTTACATTGGTTTTAGCTGGATTTGTCACCGAGCTTAGTATGCATAAGACGTGGTATCTCACAAAATATTGAAATGGCAAACATTATCTAAATTGGGTATTACTAGCTAACCCTGGGTGCACTTATTTTATTTTAGTACGAATCAACATTTCATTGTGAACACACTGGCTAGCCAAGTTATCCAAGAGCTCTAAATTTACAGCCTCTCAGTGTTATCATAATCTTTGTAAACTAACCGCTATATTTTTGGAAATTCACGTTATTTCCTAAAGAAATCATCAGCGACTAAAACTGATTTGCACGCTGTTCCAAGATCTGTTTTAGCATTAAAGTATTCATTTTTTACAGATAACAGTTGAACTCGCAATTTGGTTAACTGACAAAAGCTAAAAGGATCCATAGTTTTTGATGCTTAGCTACATTATTAATTAAGCCAGCTGACATTCCAGTGTGTTCACGCTCACCGAAAACTTGCAGAGCCCGTCCCGTACGCTAGCTCTTACGGAATTGACTCGCCATTTCTCTTTCAGAGTAGCTGTAGCTTCCCACATAGCTAATAGCAATGAGCTAAATATTAGCTTGTTGGCTATTAGCTAAAAGTGTGCCAAGCAGACGGCCAAGCTTGCGTTGGTGACGTACATTGTGCTAGACGAGAGATGTAGTTCACTGAGCGGTCTCACACAAAGCTAAATATATATCACAATCTTTACAACAAACTGCTAATTTATTGGCTTGCAAAATTGTCTTTTAAATCAACAAACATCATGTGAGTAATTCATGGTATAATACAAAAGGGATCAAAAAATAGTTTGTCTCTCGCCATTGACTACCCTGTAAATTTTTTCGGATGTAAGGTCCCATGGGGATCACTGGAAGGGGCGGGACTTCGCCACTCTATACCATGGTCTGTATACTCTTTTTATTGGCTGGCAGGTATGGATTAAAACCCTGGAACTGCAAAGGTAGTTCAGCTACGGTAGTTTCATCGTTCGAATTTCATCCACTAGCCAACCTGTAACCTCAGCAACGTTAGAGCACAGGCATTTGGCTGGGTATAACAGAAACCTAGCTGCTCATTTATCTCCAGTAAATTTGGCAGTGTCATATAAGTTGCGTCCTGCGGGGCGGTTAACAATAGGTACTCCAGCAATAATGACCGTAAATATTATAGCAGCAAAGTAATCAGGCTTTATTCATTAAACGATAGTAATTGAGTATGGTTATAAAAGAAGCTAACGTGTCCACTTCATGTATCTGCAGCTGCTGACAGTTCGCTAGCTACGTGCTATGCCAACAGACTGATTTCAGCTCGCTGGCTCTGCGGAAACAGTCATAAATTCATTGTAATTACGGGTAGCAAGTTAGCTACAGTCTGCATAATCGCGCTTAAAGTTGTGTTATGCATAATCTCCGTTTCAGCGGGAATCCGTTACCAAATCATCAGCTGGTAAATGGATGTAAGTGTGCGCAAAAAATTCTTTCTCCATGAACGTAAGATGAACTAAGATAGCCTAGCTGGTTCAATTTAGCTTGGCCTATAGTATTGAATATGAGAAGGCGTGACGCCCGTTTAATGATTATCAGCTCGTTTTTTTACATGCAAAACTTTCACCAAAAAATATCTGAATGCTGTGATTTGATATTGCTGGCAAATGACCATGGTATACGGGGGACAATCAACTCCAAGGTGTGCATTACACGGTTAAGGCACTTTGCGGAGGAAACCACCCGACGCGAACCATGTAATGCACATCTACAAGTTGATTATCCCTTACATAACATGCCCAAAGACGAAATATTGGGGGGGGGGGAAGAAACTTTGAAGTTCGTTCTTACGCCCTCACTATATAGGAACTGCCATGTGTTCACGAAAGGGACGTCACGTCCCCGATTAACACAACTGTAACGATAACTTCATTGTTTCATTACGATTCATGAACATACATACATGCATACTTTCACTGCTATCTACATCTGCTGCAGCTGTCTCTCTCAAATTGACATTGACAAAATCAATACCTGCTACCCTTACTCTAGCTCTTTGTCTATTCAAATGTATAACTTGCTTTTGATATGTTTTTCTTACTCAAGACCCCTCCACCTCCCACTCTCTCACACACTCTCACTCTTTCACTCCCACTCCCTCACTCACACACTCTCTCTCTCAGGGATGGATTAATGAACGGGCCTACAGGGCCCAGGCCCAGGGGCCCAAGGGCTCAGGGGGCCCTTGGGCGCCCTGAGCCTCCGCGCAAAGTCACCGCTATTCACTTTGTATTTCTTGTTGCATAGTCAAAGGGCCTAATCGTTCCTGTCAATAACTAAAGTCCTACTGTCAAACTGAAGGAATAGCCTAAAAATTCACTTTGAAGACATTACAAGAAAGAAACCGTCATGTTGCATTTTAAATGGGTGTTTATCGCCTTGGTTTATCCACAGGACTTTAGAGGTACTCCATGTAATATCGGCCCTTCAACTCTTTGGGGAGAAATCCAAAGACCAAGTTCAAATCAAGTGCGATCAAGTTCTCTCCAAGGGGCCTCTCACATGGTCATAGATATGGACCCTCCACCACACACACACACACACACACACAAATGAGCTGTTTATGTGGCATTTCTGGAAAGTCATGGTTCATAAGGACCCATAAAGGCCCCTCAATCATGTAACATGGGCCTGCATATGTGTGTGTGTGTGTGTGTGAGTGTGAGAGAGAGAGAGATTTCCTGATTAATTGACTCATTAATTTATAGTTTTATTTATTATTTTTGTCACTTGATTATAAGCTCCTTTAACCTTTTAAGCCCGAGAGGCCCCCAACTGGAGTCCATCAAATGCAGCGGCTATATTCAAACTTGTGAAACTTCAGGCCCATTTTAAATTCTAGTGGAGATCCAAAGGTTTCTGACAATCCCAAATATGTCCATGTGAATAACAGGGAAATGTGTATAAAATATATACTTGATATAGATATCTCCATTTGAAGTAATGCTGTGACCATACAAACATTGCGCCCTGGGTTTGAATATTTTTTCCAATATAAGTGCAAAGCAGCATCACTGAAGCACTGAGACCAGCAGATACAGAATATTTGTGCGTCATTGTCCGCCAATAGGAAAAAATGTGTTATCTTATGTTAAATCCTTTTAAGGGAAAACTTAGGGGGAAAGGCAGGGTATAAGGGGTTAAGTATGTTTCAGTGTTAGCCCTTGACTGGGACAAGTGAGATTTCTTGCAAGAATATGAGAAATATGTTGCATAGGCCTAATTTATGGGGGCCCACATTCCCATTAGATTAATGAATAAAGAAACTGGTCGATGGAGGACGCTATTAAAGTTTGCACCGGAGAAAGTGGAGTGACGATAAGGTCTTATCTGTTAAAATGTGAAATCCTTTAACAAGCGCAAAACACACAAAAATTCAAAATGGAGCACCGGTGGACGTTAAGCAGAGCAGCCAAAAGAAAGCTAAAAAAAAAAAAAAAACAAGGAAGCATCTTTTTTTTAGATAAGGCTGTTTCTTACTCAGCCCGTCAGTAATTGCGAAGGTGAGCGGTCATTCTCTCTGCTATCCAGAATTAAAAATGAGCTGAGGACGAAGATGACACAAAAACATCTGAAATCGCTTTCTCTCACGGCAATTGAGAGCGAACTGACTAATGGCCTGGACTTTGACGATATCGTGGATGATTTCGCATGACGCAAAACCAGGAGAAAAGGCCTTAGTTAAGTTGATTAAAGTAAGATGATTTAATGGTTAATTTAAACTCATAGACACAGTCTTGCTGCAAATTGTTTTTAGGCTTTGTTTTGTTAATAATCGAAATGGCTTAACTTTATCTCCTTTGTAGTTGAGAGCGATTTAATCTTTTCATTTTTTACGGCGTGAAATGTCAACGCGAAAGTGGCAAAATCGATCAATACTGTAACTGAAATGTTCATTCGCGAATGTTACATGTGACAGGGAAAATGATGAATAAACTGAAGAATAAAGTTAAAGTAAATATTGTGGGCAAAAAATAAATGTCAGAATTTTAATGTATAAATAGTTCAGAGTTTTCTAGTGTGGCACTAAATTTGGTGATATTCATATTAGATTGGGAAGACGTTTTGGTGATTTTTAACTTGGTTGCCATTACTTGTACACAACTTTCCCTGCGCGGGCAGCCGGAGTGGGGGGGCCTTTCACATGTCCGTACCCAGGGGCCCGACGTCTCTTAATCCGTCTATGCTCACTCTCCCACTCTCCCCACCCACTTTGTAAATAATTTATCAGCCCCAGCTCATTGCTAAACTTGCACTTCATATAATTGCAAGAGCTTTGCCTCATTTAGCACCCTTTTCTTGGGCCCACATTCCAGTACAGCACTTGGCAGCCCAGCCATACACTAGGTTGCACCTAATCTTGTTCATTTCATAATGCACCAAATATTGTCAGTGGGTGACAGGTCTAGACCGCAGGCAGACCTCTCTAGCACCTAGACTCTTATTACAGGGCCATGTCATTGTAATACAAGCAGAGTATGGTGTTTGACACTGTGTTGCTGAAATGAGCAGGGCCTATACTTAAAAAAGGCATCTAGATGGCAGTAAATGTTGCACCAAAACCTGTATATATCGTTCACCATTACTGGTGTCTTCACGGATGCGCAAGTTACCCATGGCATGTGTACTAATGCACCTTCATACAATCATGGATGCTGGCTTTTGAATTGTTTGCTGATAAGCCGAATGGCCCCTCTCCTCTTTAGCAAAGAGGACATAGCATCCATGATTTCCTAAAAAAAAAAAAAAAAAAAAAAAAAATCACATTATTGACTAGTCAAACCACAGAGTAGTTTTCACGTTGCCTCAGTACATTATATATGAGCTTGGGCCAAGAGAAGGCGGCAGTGTTTCTGGATTTTGTTTACTGTATATATAGTTTAATCTTTACATGGCAGAGTTTTAACGCACATTTGTGGATGCAGTCACAAATGGTGTTTACTGACAATGGTTTACAGAAGTGTTTCTGAGTCCATGCAGTGATTTCCACTACAGAATCCTGTCTGTTTTTAATGGAGTGCTGCCTGAGGACCTGAGAATCACAGCCATTTCAAATTGGATTTTGGCCTTGTCCCATGCATTCAGATTTTTCTGAATCCTCTGAATCGTTTAATGATATTATGTACCACAGAAGATAAAATCTCCAAATTCTCTGCAATTTTAAGTTTCTTTTCAATTCCTAAATTGTTGAACTATTTCCCCATGCAGTCTATCAGAGTGGTTAAGCCCTCACCACATTTACTTATGAAAGACTTTTTATACCCAATCATGTTACTGAGCTGTTGCTAAATAATCTAATTAGCAGTGAGATGTTCTGCCTGTTGTCTTTTTTAGCAACATGCACTTTTCCAGTCTTTTGGCCCATCTGAACTTTTTAAAATCATGTTGCAGTCATCAAAGTCAGAATGAGCAGATCTTTTTCAAAAAATAATAAAATTTATCAGTTTTAATATTTGATACGTTGTCTTTGTCCTATTTTCAATGAAATATAGGGTTTTCATTGATTTGCAAACCATTGCATTCCGTTTTATTTACATTTAACCCAATGTATCAACTTTTTTGGAAATGGGGTTGTATTAAACACATTGAGGAAATCATACATGGAGATTGAAAGAACGCCATGACCTCCGATCTTGAGTGACTTTGAAAGGTCAAACCAAAGGTAATAAGATTTGATAGCTGACTCGCTGTGACTAACCCGTCGCGGGTTCGAGCCCCGGTCGTACCAACCGGCAGTGGTCGGCAGCTTTTTCAGAGTAGCGCACAATTGGCTATTGTGCAACAGGGTTTCAAATTGGGAAGGGACTGCCGGGAAAGGGAAATAAATAAATAGCTTTGTTCGTTGCTCAAGCGCCTCCTGTTGGCCAGACGGGCGCTCGTCAGGTAAGATTTTAAGCCTGTTCATGTTCGGGTATCGTCCGCCCTCGTTCTGTACTTGCGCGAATTCAACCAATGAGTGTATAAGAAGCAGTGGCTGATAGGCACGTGCTTCGGAGGAGAGCCGTGAACTGTCTTCACTCTCCTGAATTGGCAACAAGGGGTCGCAAACGAGCAAGCCTTGTACATAGTTCACCAATTGGGCATTCCAGATTCGGGTGGGATTGGAGATGCCAAATTAAAAAAAAAAAAAAAAAAAAAAAAAAAAAAAAGGTGATGAGACTTCAGAAGGCTAAATCTCAAAAATAGGACCAAGGGTCCTGTAGCTTTCTGGTATGCAATCTTATAGTGATGATACAAGTTATGAAAATTTAATGTGAAGTTTGACGTTTGAATTATTGAAGGTCAATGTCAAGGTCACTAAATAAAAGTTCACATACATTTATAAGAACCCCTGTAATACCCAATCCTAGGCTCTGAACAGTTTTGGTGATACAAGTCATTGAAAATTCAATATCTCAATTGTGAATTTTAAAGGTCAGAGAGGATCAAGATGAGGTCAGCAAAAGGACTTCATAAATGACTTTCTTAATGTCTATCCAAACCTTGGCTCCATCTGTGACCATTTTGGTGATACAAGTCAGGGTAATTTCACTGCGGAGTTTGACCCTCAAAGGTCACTGACAGTCAAGTACATGCCACCAAGTTCAAATGTGACTTCCTAGATGTCTGTAACACAAAACTAGGCTCCATCTGTGACGATTTTAGTGATACAAGTCATTGAATTTTCACTAGGTCACATTTGAGCTCCGACGGTCAATACGAAGGTCACCAAATGAAAATTCATATACGACTTGCTATATGTCTCTAATACAAACCTAGGCTCCATCTGTGACCGTTTTGGCTATACAAGTCATTGTAATTGTATTAGGTCAAGTTTGACCTTTAAAAAGGTAACCAACAGTCAAGTTGAATGTTCATGTGTGACTTCCTTTAAGTCTGTGATACAAACTTAGGCTCCATCTATGACCTTTTCAGTCATAGAAGTCATCGAATTTTCACGAGGTCAAGTTTGACCTTCGAAGGTCAATATGAAGGTCACCAAAGGAAAGTTCATATATCACTTCCTATACGTCTCCAATACAGTACCAATACCAATTTTGCTGATATAAGTCATTGAAATTTTACTGTTAAATTTGGCTGTTGAAGGTTACTGAAGGTCAAGTTCAAGGTCACCAAATGAAACTTCATACATGACTTCCAATATGCCTAAAATACAAACCTAAGCTCTATCTGTAACAGTTTTGGTGATAGAAGTCATTGAAATTTTACTATGTTAAGTTTGACCATTGAAGGTCACCAAAGGTCAAGTTCAAGGCCACCACGTCAAAGTTCATATATGACTTCCTATAAGTGTTCAATACACGTGTTCCCAATCTTCAATATTTTCAAGCCTAGAAGCCTTTGAAAATTGTAATATTTTGCTTGACCTCAAATTTGACCTTTCATGGTCATCTGAGGACAACTTCAACACATCCAAAATATAGGTCATATATGACTTCCTATATGTTGATAATACAAACTTAATCTCTATCTGCAACCATTTACCTTCCACGGGCAATTTTGCCCATTCTCCATAAGACCCAATGTTAAAGTGCCGTGCCCTCGCTAGACCCGCACTGTGCATAAAGTGTATCAAGGTGAGTTGATTGCCACTTTTAGAAAAAAAGTTATCAGTTTTTGAGAAATAATTTTTTGAAATTTCAAGTCCGGTCTTTCAACATTGAAGGGTCATTCCATATTAAATCAACAAATTCTGAGAAAAGTTCCCGCATGACCCTTTCCAAATCACCTGAAATTTTTAGCACAGTAACTGCAACATATTTAATGAACCAATGCCAAATTTTTCTTGGATCTTGCAAAAAAATTTCGAGTTACTGACTTTTGAAGTACACGGGTGCAAGTCGAAATTTGGGAGCTTCATTTTTTCCGCCATTTTTGAGTCCTCATAACTTTGCATGTGATGTAGGTAGATGAACAAAAATCTGGGGGTTGAAAGTCACATATCAGCTCTGCCACGTGTATTTGTGGTCTCGCAACATTAAGTCAAACTTTGAAAATTTGTGATTGCGATTTCAGACATTTATATCTTCAGAAATATGCAAGTTTGACAACTGAGCTGTGAAATTTATGGCTAGGATACAGAACAATAAAAATAAGCATGATTTTCGTGCATTAGGATTTGTTTTATAATTACAGGAAGATCTGAAAACTTGAAAAACCTAATTTTGGTCAATCTTTGACCACACATAATGCCATGTGGGATAGCTCATTGGTCATTGAAAGCTAGGTCATTTGAAAGAACTCATTTTCATCCACATTTTGATAATAAACTTCTAGCCATGAATTCTTCTGTGTCACAAAAACTTTACAAAATTGCCATAATTGCAAAGTGTAAATCCATTCGTTCAGGTTTGAACATGGCGAGTTTTTCCTCTTAGCTCATGCTGACATCATCAGAATCATGTCCAAAGTGAACTGAAAGTTGGGTTTCCACAATTTGTCATCATTAAGACATACCATAATGTACATGCACAAGGAGCACAATAAGTTTATATAACCATTGTCATGGTAAGCGCCCCGCCGGATGCTAAAAGCAATCCGGCGGGCGCTAGAACCATGGGCCTAGAAAACGGAGACTCAGGAGCACAGGCTGACTATAAAGAATAGATTTAATAAAACCCAAAGAAATACACAAAACAGCAGTCACAAATAAAAAGTAGAGACAGCTAGGGAATGCAGAGGCAACTTTGGCTAGCACCTGCTAGCCCTAAATACTCTGCAATCACCTCCACCTTAACGCGCTGCACCTGTGGCCCGTCAAGGTGGAGGTGAAAGAATGTGGAAGGGGAGGGGCTGTAAGGAGCAAACCCTTACAACCATAGCCAGCATGCTTGCATGACATCACTTTGAAAAATAAAATGGAATTTCAAAAACTGAACGGCAAAACCAGTGGCTGAATAAATGTATTGTGAATCAAGAGTCAGAATTTCAGATAAATGGGGACTTTAAGTGAATTTAAAAAAATACAAAAAGGCCAAAGCTAGTGTGTGAACATGAATTGTGAATCAAAATTATATTATTGAATGTTGATGTGTAAATATACTTGTTAAATTCATGTTGCTTTCTCTTTCTTAGAACATCATGAACATGGAAACACCATAGACAGAATGATAATCAGGTAATTTTGAAAAGTTTTTGTGACACAGAAGGATTCATGGCTAGAAGTTTGTTTTACTATCAGAATGTAGATAAAGATGAGTTCTTTCAAATGACCTAGCTTCTATTGACCAATAAGCTATCCCATATGGCATTATGTGTTCTCCAAACTTGCCCAAAATTAGGTTTTTCAAATTTTCAGATATTCCTGCAATTACAAAATGAATCCTTAATGCAGGCAAATCATGCTTATTTTAGTTTTCTGTATCCTAGGCAATAATTTGATCATAGCTCTGTTATCAAACTAACAAATTTCCAGAAATGTAGATGCTTGAAGTTGGCTGCCAAGAAAATTTGCAATCACAAATTTTCAAAGTTGACTTCATGCTGTGGGGCCACAAATGCACATGGTAGTATTATAATTGAGGTTTTCAGCAGAGCTGATATGTGGCTTTCATACCTGAAATTTTTGTTCATCTACCTACATCACATACAAAGTTATGAGGGCTAAAAAAATGGCGGAAAAAATGAAGCCCCCAAATTTAGACTTGGACCCGTGTACTTCAAAAGTCAGTAACTCAAATTTTTTGCATGATTCAAGAAAAATTTGACAAGGGTTCATTAAATATGTCGTAGTTACTGTGCTGAAAGTTTCAGCAGAATCTGAAGGGGTAGTGCGGGAGCCACTTGATGAAATTACATGGAATGACCCTGAAGATATTTTCCCTGACCTTGAGTTTGACCTTTCAAAGTCATCCGAGGTCAACTTTAACAGAGCCAACATATAGGTCATATATGACTTCCAATATGTCGATAATACAAACTTAATCTCTATCTTCAACCATTTGGCCTCCATAGGCCATCTTGCATATTCATAAAGTACCCCACTAGACCCACTTCCGTCGATTCAATCAAAATGGGGCTTGCACTGTACATTGACGGTACCAAGGTAAGTTGATTGCCCAATTTGAAAAAAAATTATCACGCAGTTTTTGAGAAATTATTTTTTAAAATGTCTCATTCTTATCTTTAACACTGGGGCCAAAATTTCAAGGGCCCATAAAACAGACAAAAATGATTCAATCAAAAATCCATCCGAAAAAACGTCCAGGGATATGGTCTAGTGGTATGTTATGGCAAATTTATACAAAAATTTATCAGGCCAAAAAAAAAGATAAAAAATGTTCCGGACGACGGACGCCACACCACGACAATTACTTATCGGCTCATAGGGTCGGTAAGCTAAAAACTAGTGTACATGGCCACTTGATCATTATTAGTCCCATATAGGAAGTCATATGGTGCGTAAAATGACACCATGACCGTGAGTGACCTTGAAAGGTCAAACCCAAGTGGGCATGTGGGCTGTTTCACCATCAGGGTACCACGTTTTTTCACAAATACCCAAAATAAAAATCGGGGTGTCATTTGTCAAGTGCAACCACGTTTTAGCATGTACACACAAGGATATAAACTCCAGAATATTAGTCCTGCACATATTGTAGATTTTGAGTTTATGCACCGCAAATAAGTAGTTACCTCAATTGAAAAACTTCATTTCCGGAGGGGGCACACTTTTGAGAGACAGGTATAGTCACAATACATATACCTTAACATATACCAAGACTGCAATGTTTCATTATGATGTATTTAGTACAGTGAATTGTCTTTGTGTATGACACGAAGACATGCTAAAACAATAAATGGCATCTCTGTTTACAGTGGAACATAACTGCATTTCCAGAGAGGACAGTTTTTGACTGACAATATAGCAGCATATTTTTTTGATGATAATTTTCAGATGGGTAAAGAGACAGTCATAGCGTTTTGTATTCTTAAAAAACAATGGATATCATATTGAAAACACCTGATGATGTCATTTTCATCACAAACAATATAAGATGAAGATTATTAAACAGATGAAACAAGGTAAATGTAAAAAAAAGCATTCATTTCTGTTATTTAAGAAGCATTTTTTTTTTAAATCAGGTAAACGCTGTCTGTAGAAGGTGGCTGCATTGCTTCATATTAAAATGACCTAATATTCATCATTTACCAAGAGTATTGCAAAAATTGACCCAAGATATTAAAAAATTGATTTAGTACTCCGATTGTGAAACAGCCCATGTACCCAAAAACTGGATCAACTCATCCATCCATCTATCCATCCATTCTCTAAACCGCTTCTTCCTCACTAGGGTCGCAGGGGAGCTGGAGCCTATCCCGGCTGACTATGGGCGAAGGCAGGGACCCACCCCCGGACAACTCCAAAATCCATTGCAGGGCGCACATACCATTCACTTACTCGTGGCTACGGGCAATTTAGTGTCTCCAATTAGCCTGATGTGCATGTCTTTGGATTGTGAGAGGAAAGCAGAGTACCTGGAGGAATCCCACGCGAACACGGGGAGAACATGCAAACTCTACACAGAAAGGCCCCAGGCCAGATTTGAACCCAAAACCTTCTTACTGTGAGGCAGCAGTGCTCATTACACAGCTAAATTATGTGCAAGGGGCAGGGTTTGCCATGCCTAGCACTTCATCTTTTTCAAACTAGATCCAAATTAAGCTTGCAAATGAAGTAGAAAAATTAAAAGTTCTGAATACAATAATAGATGAAATTGCTTCAGTAAAGATTAATTTTAAGAGAATTAAGTGAAATGGGAGTGGTACATCATAGGAGACAGTGTTTATATATCACTTATTATTCAATTTCCTTTTTTTTTTTTTTTTTTTTTGAAGTTCAGCATTCAGTGTCCCTAGTTATCAGGGCAGTGGAGGAGAGGTTCAAATACAGTTCAGGCCTGTTGTTAAATGATTTCATAGTTATATTTATCAGGCTCATCATTTTGCCGTGTTAAGGGGAAAAAAATCTAGTAACCCGGAAGAATGTTTTTTTTTTATTTTTGAATTGTGTGGCTTTTGTCATACGATCCAGCCATATTATTAATTGAAACCCTGAATATACATCTAAAATGCCATATAGTAGTCGGCATTTCTTAACAAAATCATGCTTTGTAGGCGAGAACCCCCATCTGTAACAAAATATATTCCTCGACCTCGAGTTTGACCTTTCAAAGTCATCTGAGGTCAACTTTAACATAGCCAACATATAGGTCATATATGACTTCCTATATGTCGATAATACAAACTGAATCTCTATCTGCAACCATTTGGCCTCCATAGGCCATCTTGCATATTCATAAAGTACCCCACTAGACCCACTTTCGTCGATTCAATCAGAATGATGCTCGCGCTGTACATTGACGGTACCAAGGTAAGTTCATTGCCTAATTTAAAAAAAAAAAAAAAAAAAAAACTATCATGCCGTTTTTGAGAAATAATTTTTTTAAATTTCTCAGTCTTATCGTTAACACTGGGGCCAAAATTTCAAGGGCCCATAAAACAGACAAAAATGATTCAATCAAAAATTCATCCGAAAAAAACGTCCGGAGATATGGTCTAGTAGTATGTTATGGCAAATGTATACAAAAACTAATTTGGCCAAAAAAAGACAAAAAATGTTCCGGACGACGGATGCCACACCTCATCCATGGGCCAGTAAGCTAAAACCTAGTGTATACAGCCACTTGGTCATTATTAGTCCCATACAGGAAGTCATATGGTGAGCAAAATGACACCATGACCGTGAGTGACCTTGAAAGGTCAAACCCAAGTGGGCATGTGGGCTGTTCACCATCAGGGTACAACATGTTTTTTCACAGATACCCAAAATTAAAATCTGGGCGTCATTTGTCAAGTGCATCCATGTTTTAGCATGTAGGGGAGACTGGGGTCCGATGAGCCATGGGGACCAATGAGCCATATCACTATTTTGCGATCAATCGATGCCAAAGGTGTTTAAAATAGGCAAAATAGTGATATGGCCCATTTATCCCCATGACTCATCAGTCAATGGTCAAATATTTTGCCTATTTTAAGAGCCAGTTTTTATAAGAATCAGGCAGATTTCTATTAAAGGGTGACTCATGACCCCTTCGGATTTGTCCGAAATTTTTTTTATTGATAGGTATATGTTAGAAACGAACAAAAATCACACTTTCTATCCTTAGTAGGGTCTGCTTTTTTTTTTTTAGGAGGTCCTGGAATATCGGGGTCAAAATCAGCCAAAATGGCAAAATCACTAAAATTAGGTTTTTTAATGCTTGCATTTCTGTGCGCCCTAAGTGAGCCAAATTGATTTCCATTTGTGCAAGTCTATTGGGTATGGACTCTCAAAAAATGTGAAAATTTTGGCGGCTGAATTAGGGCGCAGGTGGCGCTGCAAATCACTACTTTTTGTAATTATGCACACTTTCCCAGGGGTTGTGTGGCTTGCACCTGAAGTCAGCCAAAGTATTTTATGCATGTCATGATAGATCAGCACCTCTTATTTGGATTTGGATTACGGCGGCTGACTTAAAACACAAGAATAATAGGGGGGCGCTTTTGCGCCGAGAGGTGAAATTACCACATTTTTCTTTGGCGATTTCTCCATCTTTCCAAGTCAAAATTAATGAAATATGGCTCACGTTGTCACTCAGCATCTCTAGTGTCAGTGGTAAAGAGAGTTCTGTGGCTGGTTTCGGTATTAACCCTTTTTGCACCATTTTTGTAAGGCCACTTCATATGGTAAATTGGGAACTTTCTGTGATTTTCATGAAACTTGCAGGATTTGCTTCCTTTACTTTATTTATGAGGTATAAGGTTATTTGAAAGTGCTACTTTTTGCAGTTTAGTTCCAATTTTGCCACAAAGTGGCAGCCCATAAACAAAGTGGCTTGCCACACTGCACTCAAACTTACAGAACACCTTTCTCCCAGTTAAGGAAGCAAATCCTGCAAGTTTCATGAAAATCGCAGAAAGTTCCCAGTTTACCATATTCGGCTTTTTCGTGAAGTGGCCCAAGAAAAACGGTGCAAAAAGGGTTAATACTGAAACCAGCCCAGGAACTCTCTTTACCACTGACACTGGAGATGCTGAGTGTCAGCATGAGCCATATTTCATCACTTTTGACTTAGGGCGCATGGAGAAATCACAGTGTGCAAATGTGGTAATTTCACCTTTCAGCGGCAAAAAGCGCCCCCTATACTTGTGCGCCTTAAGTCAGCCGCCGTAATTTTCATCCAAATCAAAGTAAGAGGTCCTAACCTATAATGACACGCATATGATACCTTGGCTAACTTAGGGCGCAAGCCACACAACCCCTGGGAAAGTGTGCATAATTACAAAAAGTAGTGATTTACAGCGCCACCTATGGGCTGCGCCCTAAGTCAGCCGCCAAAATTTTCACATTTTTGGAGCGTCCATACTCGATAGACTTGCACAAATGAAAATAAATTTGGCTCACTCAGGGCGCACAGAAATACAAGCATTCAAAAACCTAATTTCGGCGATTTTGCCATTTTGGCTGATTTTGACCCCAATATTCCAGGACTAAAATATATATATTTTAATCCTGGAATACATATAATATAAATATCCTAAAAAAAGCGGTCCCTATTAAGAATAGAAAATGTGATTTTTGTTCGTTTCTAATATACATCTATCAATAAAAAAAATTTTGGACAAATCCGAAGGGGTCGTGAATCACCACCTGCCTGACTCTTATAAAAAACTGGCTCTTAAGCAGCTTAGTCATCGTGGCTGCATTGCTTCATATTAAAATGACCTAATATTCATCATTTACCCCAAGAATATTTCAAAAATTGATTGTTTTTGATATAAAAATTGATGTTATACTGTACTATTATACTATAATCCCAGCTGCACAAGGAAGCGTGTTAAATTCCCTCAGAGCATATTGGTTTGGGGAGGTATGAGTGCGGATGGCGTCAGGCCTCTCTGTATTATCAAGTCAACAGTCACTGCAGGAATTTACCAAGAATTGCTTGAGAGTTACATGATACCAACTGCCGAACATCTTTTTGGATCTGAAGACTTTACTTTCCAGCAGGACTTGGAGCCCACTCATTCCGCCAAGAGTACGTCAGATTGGTTTCGGGCTCACAACATTGAGGTTTTGCCATGGCCAGTGAATTCACCCGACCTCAACCCGGTCGAAAACTTGTGGAACATTGCTAAGAAAAAGTTAGCCTCAATGAAGCCAAGCAATCTTACTGGGCTGAGGGAATGCGTAAAAAGATCTTGGAATTCTGTTACCAGAGAGCAATGCCAAAGACTGGTTCATTCCATGCCGCATAGAATTAGTGCTGTAATTAATGCAAAAGGCAGACCCACCAAATCTTGATTAAAATGAACTATTACATGGACAATATGTAACATTAACATGTTTGATTCAGTTTTTTTGCACCAAAGATTTTGTGATTCAATTTCTTTGCTCCGATTATAATTTTTTCAATGTTTGATAAATCATGCTGAATAAATATTGGTTGTCAACTTACGGGTTCAATTAACAGGGAATAAAGTATATGTTTTTGTGGTATGCCCCATTTAAACGGTCAATAAAGAGATTGTTAACAATGCAACATTACATTACACCCCACACGTTCAAATGATTCTAATATTTTGCACTGTACCTGTAGTAGTAGGCATTTCTTAACAAAACAATGCTTTGTAGGTGAGAATTCCCCTGCACCCACCTCATGTTGCTTTATCCCATTGGTGTAGGGGCCCTCGTACCTTTTCCATCCACTTCCTGAGTAACACGGAGGCAACATCCGCCTAGATTCAGGCAAATGCTTGAAATTCACTGAACAGTACTTCAGCAATAGATTACGACCTGAAGCAAACCACAAACGCAACCTAACACTTTGTGACAGAGAAGCATGTTCCACAATGGCAAAATAAATTGCCTGACCTGGATCCAGCTGAGCATACACTTCACTAAAGGCAAAAAGCCCTAAAAACAAGGGCAACGCAAACCGTAGCATCCCCTCGTCGGGTACAAATGTTGTACATGTACAGGTGCATATATGTCAGAAGAAGGTACTTTCATTAGACTATATTACTAGGCAAGAGAGTTATTAATACCCGGGGACTGGATGTACAGAAAGTTTACTACTTCATGGAATGACCCATGAGACGATCTGAAAATAAACTTTGTTAATTGGTATGCAGATTTAATAAAAGAATGTGAATAAAATCAGGGATTTACAGAAGAAGATTAAAGCACATATGAGAAGGTGACAAAATGAAAGAAGAGTGAAAAGTGAAAACATAATATGAACGTATCCTTGAACGTTCAAAGGTTAGCACTGTATAATATTTGAAACAGTCTAATGGCATGAAAGAAATCTTGGATGTGATTAAGAAGCAGCACTCATGACAACAAAATGATAAGGTCCAATGGGACAGTCATCACGTCATACGGTTAAATCTTCTGGAAACCATTTTTGCATATTTAATGAGCTATGACTTCTGACCTACATACTCCAAAATCGAACTTGGGCTGTATTTTGATACCATGTACCTTCATATCAAATTTCATTAAAATCCGTCAAACATTACTCAAGTTATCGAACGGAAACCATTTTCGCATATTTCATGAGCTATGACCTTTGACCTACATACTCCGAATTTGAACTTTGCCTGTATTTTGATACCAAGTACCTTCACATAAAATTTCATTAAAATCCGTCAAACATTACTAAAGTTATTGAACGGAAACCAGATTTGTTACGGACAGACGGCGGCGTTACTATATCCCCCTCTGACTACTTCGTCGGCGGGGGGATAATAACAAGCAGGGCCTGAAGACTACAAAAGTGAAGGCCAGGCAGAGTATCATCAGGGAAAAAAACCTGCATCTGATGAAGTCTATGGGGTTAAGACTTCAGGCATTAATTGACTGCAAAGCATTTGCAACAAAGTATCAGTAAAAACTAGACAGTCCGGTTGGCCGCGACCACATGGGTGTAGCCCCCAAAAGGCCGCTTCTCCCCTTTTTTGCGCATTATTCGGCCAATACTAATAATATCATAATATTTCATGCCAAATATTAAAATATTCGGTCAAAAATTGCAGCCTGTAGTGTGTCCACAAGGAAATCTGTATGTTTTGCCAGTAATTTGCGTATTACTCGGTCAATACTCTCACCATGGCAACCAAAATCGATAGGTGTCATAAGTGAAGTATAACGCGTCCATACCAAATATGAAAGTAATTGGTCAAAAATTACAGCCTGTACAGCGTCCACAAGGAAGTGTATATGTTTCAGCACAAATATGTGCATTATTCCGCCAATACCGTCGCCATGGCAACCAAAATCAATAGGTGTCATATGTGAAGTGTAACATGTCCACACCAAATATGAACGTAATCGGTCAAAAATTGCAGCCTGTACTGCGTCCACAAGGAAATCTGTTTTGCCACTAATTTGCATATTATTCAGCCAATACTCTCGCCATGGCAACTAAAATCAATAGGTGTCATAAGTGAAGTATAACACATGTCCATACCAAATGTGAAAGTAATCGGTCAAAAATTACAGCCTGTTGAGTGTCCACGAGGAAGTGTCTACGGACGTGGCGGCGGCAACGACGACAAGCGTGAATCCAAAGTAGCCGCCTGACTTAGTCCAGGGGCTACAATTACACTTCAATTCATGATTGTGTTGTCTGTTACTTTACTTTTGAGCTCCCAAAATTTAGGTATCCATATACAAGTGATCGTAATACCCAATTTATGAATACAATATTTTTTTTGGGACAATGTTAAATTCAAGCCGAAAGTCAGCACTTCAAACATCTTGATTAATCTTAAATCCATTGTGGTAGCAAACAGAGCCAAAATGATGACAATTCTGTCACTGTCCAAATATTTATGGACCTGTTTGTGAATAAAAATTTCACCCAGTGTTAACATCGGTCAGCACTACCACAATGTAAAAGAGCAATTTCTGCCCCTTGAGCCTTGATATTTCCACTAAATCAAATTAACTGGTACACATGTTCACTGCCAATTAGCCAGTTTAACCAGGATAATAATTGATGACCTGTATGCACTCCAGCCTCCAGAAAGAGTTGTTTAGGTTTATCCTGAAGAATTAAAATTACCCTTTTAAAAATGTACTTGCCTCAAGAGTGATCAAATATTTTTCAAATGTAATGAGAGCTTACCATGCGATCACCTTTCTGAACTCACTGCCACTTAAAGTAAACATGGCTCTTTGTCTTGTTGCTTTGTCGGGATCTGATTTCTTCAATAGAGGGTTAAGATCACTGCAAATGCATTTCTTGTAATTAACACCTCGTATTGTTTTGTAACGCATTGTGAGCTGAAACCCATTGCTGAATATGTTAAAATGAAACAAACAATTTCGAAAAAGTTCAACAGAGTTCCAAAACCAACAAAAGAGTACTCAAGGTAAATACACCTTTGCACCTGTATGTAAATTCATCATATCCAAGCAGTAATGCGCTAAAATATTTCAAATACATTACTGGATGTTTAATTGGAATCCATTTAAACAGATTATAAAATATTAGTTAATAAATGGAAAATATGGCATGGATACTTTTCTAGCAAGCCACAAAATTTCCAATTGCAAAAAGGGGAAAAAAAAAAAAAAAAAAAAAAAAAAGATGACCCATGGTCCAAGATGAGTATTTCCACTGATCACGTTTGGCAAGAAAGAGCCATTTCACTTTGTATAACAGTAGATATTATCATTCAGTTTTATTCAATATCTGCTCCCATTACAGAAATCACAATCAAATGTGAAAGCTGTGGGTGAAACCATATTTGGACAGAGTAAGTAGTTACACAAGTACTGTGTTATCTACAGACAAACAACAGTCCTGTTAAAAAATCTAGACAAGCAAAGCACTTCCAAAGTCCTGCCATATCTTGATGTTGGCACACTTGTATAACCTCAGTGTACTGCCATGATTCTGTTCCTATTAGAAGTACCTTAAACTTCCTGCAAGTACACTACCGGTCATGACAGTCTGTCATTTCTCTCTCTCACACACACACACACACACACACACACACACACACACACACACACACACACACACAAAAAAAACAGCTTTAATTAAAGTGTATCCTAGTGCTCATTTCACAAAGGGAAGAGCTCTCATGTTAATAGAAATCAAAAATTGGAATGCCAATGTGAAAATGGTAAGGGTAGGCTGTGATTTTGGCACGTTTGAGAAAAAGCCCTCTTTGCAAATTTTCCCTGGCTTTTTCCTATGATCTGATCTTACACAAGTAAAACCAGGGGAAATTAGTGCACTTGTTTTTCCATCTCAAACAGAATCAAGCATGAATCAGAGCAGTCCTTGTCGAAGGATTTGAGACTACAGAACAGCACATGCGGATGACATAACCTGTTCCATAAAGCAGGATAACTCAGTTGGTTGGATAATTAGACCAAAGAAAGCCAGGAAACCTCCCAAATCAGCATCAAGGACTGGAGGAAAAAGAGTCATGCCGGATTTTACTAAAAGATTTTATCTGGCCAACTCGGGAATCCTGCAGTGTGAAATGGCTCAGGTTAAGGGCACTTGCAGCTAGTAAAAAACAAAACAAAAAAAAACAACAATAACCTGTAGAGATGGCAATTTCGACACGCAGATTCGAACTGTTTCGAACATGTTCGAAACTTCCAGGTTTGACACGGGTTTACGACTCTGCTTCAAAACTTTTGTCACGTGACTAGTGACATTTTTCCTCCTCCGCCCCATCAATGATCCATGTGTTTTGTTTCACTTCAAAACATTTTAATAGCTGCAGTAAAAGTTTTTGCCACTAGGCTGTGCACTACTGAAATCAATCTGGTTTCGAAACAATTCGGAACATTTTGAAACAGTGGTCGTTTCAGAGGTTTGAAAACTGTTTCAAAGGTTCGAAATTGCCATCTTTAATTACCTGCTTCATTAGTAACTCATTATAAACAACAATAACCTGCTTCATTCAGTAACAAATTCTTTTTAATTTACTTTGTGTATCCCGTTGCGTTGTACTGGCACCAAGGTATTACTCGCATACGTAAATCTACCTATGGAAATTGGAATTTAATACGGCAAACTAAACAAAAGACATTCCCACAACCTAATACAGCACAAGCCCAGTCTGAAATTTAATTTTTAGCCCGCTTGGCCAGTAGGCCAATCGGGCTTATGCTGTAGTTAGATGCCTTCATGGTGGTCTGTCGTGCGTCCCTGAACTTTTTGCCTTGTCAGCGCTCAAGCCCCTTAAGTTTTTCATGGGTCCTATTCATATTTTATACACGTGTATATGGGATGGAAATCTAGGCTAGGTTCGATTTTGGCCTTGTTTGGCCAAGCGGGCGCAGTGGCTTTGCCACTATTTTTAACTATACAGTGCACTGGCAACTGCTCTAGAAAAAACCTCAACATGTTTAGACAGCATTCAGAGGAATATCATACATTAAACAGAGAAGTTCATACTCTTCAATATAAAGAACAAAATAGCATAATGGGAGACGCCTTGCTCTCGTGTCATTTTACATGGTCAGATTTTAAATGGTTTAGCTCACGTAAAAAAGCTGCCTGTCACAAATTTTACAAGTTAATCAATAAGTGTATACATGACACTGAAATACTTGTTCTGCAACAAATAGGCCAATAATATAAACAGGTTTTAAACAAAACAATAGCAAATCAGGTAAACCACTCTGTCTTGGTCACAGTAAGTCACAGGTTGTGCTTATTTTGTTGGTTTCCACATGTAAATGTACAGTTATGCAGTTCATTTCAGTGCAACCTCAATGTGTCAACCGAGTTTGAATTGACTGTGAAATACAAGAAACAATCAGCAGACCCCCTTGAAAACCAGGACTACAACAGAGGTTGATGGTCATACAGCTCCTGCACATTTATAGCTGACCATAAACTGAAATGCTGAAAAGAGCTCGGGACAGAATTTGGCTTTTTTTTTTTTTTATCATTTTATCATACACCAAAATCTTAATTTCAGAAACCTCCCACACACTCGACAGCAATTGAAGATTTATATTTACAATCAGAATTTATTTACAAACACACGATACATATTAAACAACTGTCCAAATTTGGGAATCTAAGAAATAAGGCAAATCTTTGGTGATCAAATGCATAAGACTGAACAACAAAAAAATTATTCCAAGTATTTTAAAGCTAGAAAAGGTTCACATAAGATGTGCCATATTTGCAGGCCTTTCATATTATATGCTGAAAGTCCAACTGTAGAACCTGTAAACAAAAACCAATCCACGTCTTATTTGGTTTCATCAATAAGTTATGATGGATCACACATCACGGCAGGACCAAATACCGTGAGGGGCCAGTTTTGTTAACTGAGGTAATCCAGTTACCTGACAAGATATTCTAGTCAGTTCCGATATGTCAGCTCCTTTTGGCAGCAAAATACACCCATCCACCCACAGAGATCAATGTCACTTGAACCCTGATACAGGAAACCATGCTTGTCCTCTGAAGATTCAGAGAATGTGGCCGTAGTTTTTGCAGAGTGCATGGTCACGGATATCCCCCCAGCCACCATTTTTGACATGGGTCTTGTGCTCTGCCGCTTCCTGATGGCTCAGAACTAGCTGTGAGGGGAACAGGGAAGGTTTTGCTGCCTGCAGAATCTCCTCCACATGTCGCACAGCAGTTTCAGGCTGGCACATGTCCTTCTGGTGCAGTCCACAGTTCCCAGTGTGAAGCACCCGAGAGGCACGTGGAGCCATAACTTTAAGTGGTTTGGAGATGCACGTACCTGACAGGTGCTGAAGCGTCCAGTCCCAATTATAGTCATCATACGTGCAGAATTCACCACTGCAGCCCATCAGTTTGTAGTAGACCTCTTTGTTGAAGCTCATTCCTATATTATGCTTTGTGGAAAGCCACCCCGTCGTCTCTACCTTATTGCTGAGCTCCTCATAGCGCCCTGAGACATCGTGGTTACCCAAGGCTAGGATGTCACAGTCAGGGCACTCACGTTTCTTCAGCTCCACCATAGCTTTCAAATAATGGTAGAGATCTGGCAGGATGTAGTTGTCCTCCTCCATGAAGACAATATAGCCACCATATCCCTGCAGAATTTGAATGCGCTCCCAAACAAAGTGTAGCTTCCACCACCAGTGATGCTTAGTCTGGGTGAAAGATGCCTCTCTGTAATGGCCATATGAATCAGGACACTCAGCATTCAGGCATCCTTTTTTCACGGCATCCTCCTTGGAAATATCTCGAGGGCAGTCCCGGGGGTCCTGACCGGGAAACTCCTTAGGATAAAGCTGTGCGCTGTAGGGGAAGTAAATTTGCAGCACCCTGCAGAACTGTATCCCTTGGACAATGCTATTAATTTCCTCCGAAAAATAGTCGTGGCTAAAAATCAAAAGGAAGTCGCTGACCTCTGACGCCTTGGACAGCGAGTCCACTAACAATTTCAGGTATGCAGGTCGGTTGTGTACCTGTATTACTAAAACCAGTTTAAAGTCCGCGGTGAACTGGTTATTGTTCAGAATGAACTGTCGGTAGTTTCTATTGTACACGGACCTCTTCATGTCAAATACGGAGTCGTACTGAAACTTACTTTTAGTCGCGATCTGAGTATTTGCGTACAGTGAAGCAACATCACTGCCTTTACCCACATCTTTACTCACAATTATATGTTCTTCATTGGCATTATTCTTGCGTATCAAGTACACAAATGTAAGAGCAAAGAATGCAATGAGCGAGACAGCGAGGGCATTCCTCTTGTGGATTTTAAATCGCATTTTCTTTGTCAAGACTTTAACCTTGCTGACGTTACCGAATTAACAAGTCGATTCATGAAGTTTAGCCTTCTAACCAACCATTTTAGTCGCGAGGAAATGAACACTCCAAAAGCTAGCCTATGTGTCACTTTAAAAATAAGAATAAACAGCCTAACGAATAGCAATCCAAATAATAGAGTTTTTAAAATTTTCAAGTTTAAAAACTCGCAAGCTCGTGTAATAATTGCATTTCTTTTTCCGAAAACAGGATGTGCGAACTCAGGAAGTGGCTAGTTTGGTTGTTGCAGCTAGTTTGGCTGAAAACAGTTTCTTCGGAAAGTCACCTGAAAAATAAAAAAATAAGTACCCGATAAATAAAAGTAACGTTAATAAGTTACTCGAAACTTAAGTCACAAATAGTCTTTTTCATCAATCACCTAAAACGACCACGAATTCTCTTACCTGACCATGCCGAGTGTCACTCAACTTCCTCATTAGTAGGCGGGGCGGATAGAAGGTAAGTGCATGCGATTTGAACACAGTGCTCCGTTCCTGACTGCTGACGTGGACACTTCAACCAACTACATTTTAAGTAACGTTAAAGAATGTACTCGGTGGCCCTGCTCAAAAAGGCCTCGCTCAATACCCACACAAAGAGTTTTACTGCCTTGAGCGCACGTTCACGCGCCACCGAGTCAGTGAGGAAGACTGTCCCATTTCTGAAAACGCCCGAGCTCAGGTGCTCTTAATTCACACTTTATGAATTATAAAACCAATACTGCTTCGAAACGGCATTAAGGGCTAAGTGTATCCGATAATGCATCAGGATTTTGTATGAAGAAATTCCCATGTAAATAAAGTTACATCAGGTTACTTGAGGCTTCTGGTGCTGAGCAATGTGCTCAGTGTAAATTAAGCAATAGTGATGAACTTGATTGCTTATTCACTGATGCATTAATTTGCTAGTTTATGGCTGCATTTATTCATGATTTTGGACAATGTTTCAATGTTTGCTTTTAATGCTTGGATCAATAATTGGGCCTCTATTCAGAATATGAACCCTCTTTACGTCATGCTTGGCTTATAAGCTCCTTTGACAGCTGCCTCATTTGGAAACATTTTCCTTCAATCAAAGTGTGTTCCAATGTGAGATGAAAAAACCTCACAGCGCTTTCAGTCTTTATGCCTGCTTATACACTTAGCCCAGATCCCAGAAATATGTGAAGTGGCCACTTTATTGAGTGCAAAGACAGCAAACGTGAGTATTGGGCACAGCCAAAATTGTTCATGCTATCTTAATTTTGGCAAGCTGTTTTAAGTTTTAATTGTTTTATGTGACAATCTGAAATAAATTTCCCTGCTACCTCTGATGCACACTTATACACACACTCATTCTCTCTCTCTCTCTCTCTCTCTCTCTCTCTCTCACACACACATATACAGTTGTGCCTAGAATTATTCATACCCTTATCAAATTTAGGGTTTTTTTCGAGATTTTTTTTGACAAATCAAGTTTATTCTTTCACAAATGACACAGTAAGTTGACATAAGGCTGTAAGAAGTACAGTAACATGATTTTTCAAGAAATACAATACTTTTTGGTATTTAATTTGGCAGATTTACAAAAAAATGGCATGTCCAGAATTATTCATACTCTTTTGTCAGTAGTCGATAGCAAAGCCTTCATTCACGATTACAGCCTCCAAACGCTTCCTGAAGTTGATCACAAGGTTTCTACACGTCTCCATGGGGATTTTGACCAACTCCTCTTTGGAAAACTTCTCCAGATCCGTAGGGTTTGAGGGTTTCCTTGCCATGACCTTGGTCTTCAGTTCCCTCCACAGATTCTTGATAGGATTGAGGTCGGAGCTCTGGCTTGGCCGCCCCAAAACGTTCAATTTGTTGTCCACAAACCATTTCTTGACTGATTTGGCCGTGTGTTTAGGATCATTATCCTGTTGGAAGATCCATTCCTGCTTTTCCTGGATGAAACGAAGATGGAGCTGTTTGGGCACAGAGATGTGGCTTTTGTTTGGAGTAAGAAAGGTGAAGTGTTCAACCTGAAAAACATGGTCCCAACGGTCAAACACGGTGGCAAGAGTATCATGCTCTGGGGTTGCTTTTCAGAAAATGGGTCCAAAAACCTTGTTAAAGTGAATGGCATTATGAAACAGGACCAGTATATCCAGATCCTCAGTGAAAATATCAAGCAATCTGTCAAAAAAACTTGGTCTTGGGCAGGAATGGATCTTTCAACAGGATAATGATCCTAAACACACGAGCCCCGAGCTAAATCCATGGAGAATCTGTGGAGGGAACTGAAGACCAAGGTCATGGCAAGGAAACCCTCAAACCTTACGGTTCTGGAGAAGTTTGCCAACGAGGAGTTGGCCAAAATCCCCGTGGAGACGTGTGGAAACCTTGTGATCAACTTCAGGAAGCGTTTGGAGGCTGTAATCGTGAATGAAGGCTTTGCCATCGATTACTGAGAAAAGGGTATGAATAATTCTGGACACGCCATTTTTTGTAAATCTGTCAAATAAAATACCAAAAGTATAGTATTTCTTGAAAAATCATGTTACTGTACTTCTTAAAGCCTTCTGTCAACTTACTGTGTCATTTGTGAAAGAATAAATTTGATTTGTCAAAAAAAAAATCTCAAAAAAACCCAAAATTTGATAAGGGTATGAATCATTTTGGGTACAACAGTATATATACAGCAGGGCTCTCAACTTTCACACATTCGGCGTAAGATTTAGTGCTTCATTCATGTTCCCCTTCTGTAGTCAGCAATTATTCAATCAATGCAATGCATGTGTTTCATGATCATTCAAATTGTTTAAATGAAATAAGACCATTTGAAACATTTTAAAGCAATTCCATTGCTTTGAACCCCTGAGTGAAGAAAAGCGCAAGAAGTCTGGAATCAGAATTGATTTCCATATTACTAGTGGTGAAATCCACCGTAACGCATGCGAAACTGATAAACCTCAATGCACAAGGACTTCACATTCCACCTGAGAATCTCTATCAAATGCGCTGATTGAATAATTTCTGACTACAGCACAGGAGCATGAATATGTCATTTAAACTCAAGCCGAATGCATACACACACACTCAAAACACACATATTCATCTATAGATAAATTAATGTCTTTTTTTGAATAAAAATTCTCTTATTTACAACCTCAATTCCAAAATAGTTGGGACAAAGTGTAAATTGTGAATAAAATCAAAACGCAATGACTTTCAAATCACACCAGCCAGTAGTTTATTCACAATGGAACAGAGATAACATAGCAAATGTTGAAACTTAGAAATTTTACAATTTTATCCACAAAATGAGCTCATTTCAAATTTGATGGCTGCTACAGGTCTCAAAAAAGTTGGGACAGGGGCCTGTTTACCAGGGTGTAGCATCCCCTCTTCTTTTTAACACAGAGTGGAGGTGTCTGGGCATTGAGGAGACAAGTTTCTTGAGTTTAGCCATTGGAATTTGATCCCACTCTTGTGGAAACCATGCTGTTGTTATAGCTGCAGTATGCGGTTTTGCATTGTCCTGCTGAAATACACAAGGCCTTCCCTGGAATAAATGTCACCTGGAGGGGAGCATATGTTGCTCTAAAACCTTTACATACCTTTCAGCATTCATGGTGCTTTTTAAAACATGCAAGTGTCCCACACCATTTGCACTAATGCATCCCCATACCATCGGAGATGCTGGCTTTTGAACTGAACGCTGATAACAGGAGGGGTGGTCTTTCTCCTCTTTAGCCCGGAGGACACAACGTCCATGATTTCCAACAAGAATGTCAAATTTGGACTCGTCTGACCACAGAACACTTTGCCACTTTGCTACAGTCTATTTTAAACAAGCCTTGGCCCACAGAACATGGCGGCGCTTCTGGATCATGCTCAACAATGGCTTCCTTTTTGCATGATAGAGATTTTCATGGCATCTGTGGATGGCACGGCGGACTGTGTTTACAGACAGTGGTTTCTTGAAGTATTCCTGGGCCCATTTAGTAATTTCAATGACAGAATCATGCCGGTGAGTGATGCAGTGGCGTCTGAGGGCCCCAAGATCACGGGCATCCAGTAAAGGTCTTCGGCCTTGTCCCTTACGCACAGAGATTTTTCCAGTTTTCCTGAATCTTTTGATGATGTTATGCACTGTCGATGATGAGACCTTCAGAGTCTTTGCAATTTGACGTTGAGGAACATTGTTTTTAAAGTATTCCACAATTTTTTTTACGCACGCCTCCACAGGTTGGAGAGCCTCTGGCCATCTTTACTTTTGAGAGACTCAGCCTCTCTAAGACATCCCTTTTATGGCCAATCATATTACACATCTGATGCCAGTGAACTTAATTACTTGCTTAACGTTCTTTCAGCTGATTCTCTTATATATTGATTGCTTTTTCAGACCTTTTATGTTGTGTCCCAACTTTTTTGAGACCTGTTGCAGCCAGAAAATTTGAAATAAGCTCATTTTGTGGATAAAATTGTAAAATGTCTCAGTTTCAACATTTGAAATGTTATCTATGTTCTGTTGTAAATAACATATTGGCTCGTGATCTGAAAGTCATTGCATTTTGATTTTATTCACAATTTAGTTAGTTCCAACTATATTTCAGAATTGGGGTATGTATTATTTCTCTCTCATTATCATCATTATCATTACTTTTCGTTCGGTTATCTTATTTATTTTACTGTTTTTTTCTTTTTTGTTATTTACCATTTTATTTATTTCCTCAATTTCAAAGTATTACTTAAAAAAAACTAAGGATTGTCATCTTTGCTGATAGTATCATTTAATTATTAGCAGCAATTAGTTTGTCCTCTTTGCACTGCATTGATATATTATTGCATGGGTATTTGAAGTACGAGAATTATTGAAATTAAAGTAATGTGTTAAACATCTCACCACATATATGCATACTGCCGTCATATTTGTCCAACACATATATGCACACCAGTGGTGGCTCGTGAACTGGCAGTAGGGGATGCTCAAACAAACCCTTAAAAAGAATGATTGTTCTTGACCTGTTTTCAATCATTCATTTAAATTACCATTACAGAAACCCGAAAACTCTCACATTATCAGGTGTGGCCAGTTTTCATTTATAAAGCATACCAATTACGACTCCGGACTTCTCACGCTTTTCTTTACTCAGGGGTTGGAAGCTGCATGTGTTTCATGATCGTTTAAATGAAATAAGATCATTTGAAACATCTTCATGCAATTCTATTGCTTCCAACCCCTCCATGCACAAGGACTTTAATTCCATGCGAGAATCTCTTACATACGCGTTGATTGAATAATTGCTGACTACAGCAGAGGAACGTAAATATGCCACTTACACTCGCACAGAATGCGTGAGAATTGACAGGTATGCGTTATAAATGAAAACTGGCCACACCTGATAATGTTGAGAGTTTTCGGAGTTTCCGTAATGGTAATTTAAATCCATGATTGTAAACAGGTCGTGACCAATCATTCTTTTTAAGGGATTGTTTGAGCTTCCCCTGTTGCCAGTTCATGAGCCGCCACTGATGCACACACTGGCTTGCACGCTGTGAGACTTGGCCTCACGCCGTGCTCCTAGTCACGTCACAGCACCTTTCCCTTCACCATTTATTGGCACCACCTGCGGCTCATTAAGTATGAGCCGCATGTAACATCATTTAAGGCTGGCTTGGTATTTGCTCCCTGCTGCTGGTCAGCAGGTTTTAGCTGTCACTCTGCATCTTTCTTTGGTTTCATTTTTAATTTGGGATTTCTTTGTATTAGTTGTACATTCAGTTGGGACCTTGTTCCCTTTTTGTTAGTGATGGGTAGATGATGCCTCATAGAGTGTGTGGCACATTTCCCTAACTGTGTTGACACTGTCTTGGTGTATTGCTCAGTGGCGACATCTGCTGAAATTCAAAAATCATTGCAGGTAACCTGGATATTGAGTGGGTAGTGAGACTGAACGAGATTCATTCATTCTGAGACATGGACACCAAATGAGTGATAAATGGTCCTGTTTACATAACATGTGAGGGGAGAAGACAGGGTTTACACATTTTTATTCAGAAACAGCAGTTTTTGTTGCTTGTTAGGGCCAAGGCGATCTGGGCCCCGTTTCAGAAAGCAGTGTAAACAAACTCTGAGTTTGTTCTGTAACTGTGAGTTGACTTACCCTAAGTTGCTGACCGCGGAGTTTTCGGGTTCAGAACAGGTAATAACTCTTGGTTCAATCAACTCTGAGTTAACTTACGCCACAGTCAGGCGTGTGCACGAGGATATTAAAAGCCCCCATCAATGGAATATAGATCACACGATTCACCGTGGCAACGGTGGAGAAAAAAAGTCGCGCATCTTACTTTTCTTCAGCAGAGTTGGACAAATTAATAAAGGCGTACGCTGAGTACGATGACTTATTTTAAAAAAAAAATGCAGTTGCAGCTGCAATGGAGCGTGAGCTTGTGCGGCAGAAAATCGCTGACCGAGTCAATGCGAGTGTATAAAAAAAAAAAAAAATGAAGGTTAAATTACGAATGTAGAAAACTAAATTTGAAATCCGAATGCTGGAGCATCAGTTACAGGTGGATGAGGAGATAACAGGTGGATGATTTTACTTGAACAACAGACAAAATATTAACTACTGCATTTGTTCTTTTAGAAAGCAAAGAAATAAAAAAAAATGCAAATTTAAGTTGTCATTATTTTATTTAAGATGATACAAGTTGAATCTCTTTTCTCGTTCCAAGCTGATGCAAATAACTTTTTTCAGGATAATTCCACAGACTTCAATTTTCACATTTTAAAACATTAGTTGTTCTATGTTGAGGTGTTTTGACTTGGAACTTGAGCATACTAACTGCTGATCATTCATTACAGCAAATTAGCAGACTTTCCAACATGTATTGCGAAGAATTAAAAACTCTCCAGAGAGTTATTCATTATTTTGTACTTTGAAGAGTCCACTCGTGGTAGAAACTGACTGTGCCTTTAATGAATGAAGTCGTGGTTATTTCTTTCCGTAATAAAACAAAACGATAATAAAAACGGCCGTTTGCAAAAACAAACAAAAAAAACCAACCAAAAAAAAAAAAAACCGAAGAGATACGCAATTTGTTCTGAACTGAGAGCGTGTCCTCGGTGTGTCACACGAGCAATATGCGGGCTGAAATTTTGTTGAAATAAATTATAGATTCTACAGAGAAACGGGACGCTCAAACAAATATTCGTCCGAAAACGACAAAACATCCAAACGTGATCGGATTACTCTCTCCTAACGGCGAATTCTTCTCAGTATTTGCTCTTCAATATCCTCTGTCTCTTCATGGAACGGACACGCCATGTCTAAAACCTCCTCATTCTGCAGTTTCAGGGGGAGAAGAAACTCCGAGTTAGATGAAGAAAACCTGCCAGCGAGCAGGTTAGCTTCACGAAGTATGTTGCCGCTGTAACTGACTCAGAGTTGGACTGAACTCGCACTGTGAACCAGTTTTCTGCAACTCTGAGCAAACAAACTCAGAGTTACCACTAACCCTGCTTTCTGAAACGGGGCCCTGATCTGGTGCTATGAGATCAAAATGATCCCAGACTGGAGAAAATTTCCTTTTTCTCTGTGCTAGTTCCATATCACTGAGTGATGACGAGCCAAAAAAAAAATTCACAGAACAGCAGCAAACGAAGTCTCCTCCCCCGCCAGCACGAAGCAAACGAGTGGGAAGTGTCACTTGCTTTTAAACACAGTTTGAAGGCTCGCCCGCCAAGCGATGCGGCAACTGTGTTGGTCACGTGATTTTTCTGAAAGCGATACGCGCACCGACACGGGGTATCGCTCTTTGTGCTCGATACACGCACTGACGCGCCGGTGTTGTTTGACCCATTTTTGTTTTGTGTTTCCTTACTTTTATTATCATCAAGAGCCACTTTTTGTAAGGATCAGGGAGAGGGTGATATGATGGTCTCATTTGCCCAAATTTTTGTTGGTGAAAGATGGTTGGTTCAATAAAAAAACTGAATTTTTAGATGCTAGTACCCTTTGCTTTCTTTTTTAGGGGTACCAGAAGGGCCAAGGGTTCTGAGGTGAGAAATGAGCGCTGAAAAATTAACTTTTCAAATGCAATTATATCATTGCGCTGACAACCGCCCACATTCATTTTGACATACACCACTGCTCAGAAGTTTTAGGACACCCCAATTTTTTCAGTTTTTTAAAGGGGACCTATTACGCTGATCCTTCTTTTAAAACATATTAGTAATGTTATAATGTTGGTTGTCCATACTCAACCTCTGAAAAGTTTCTAAACATAAGATACAGGGGTTTTGTGATCCAAGAACGTGATTTCGTGAACGTGGTTTCCTCTCTGAACAGCTCCTCCCGATATCTTCACGAGATCTGGGCAAAACCTGACGTCAGGTTGTGCCGTCCAATTAGTACAGACCTAGCCAGAGCCAACCACTGCGGTGGACCTGCCCACACCGGAAACTATTCTAGCAGGCACTAACAACGGCAAATTATACTATGCCTTAGTAGCGTCGACACTTTTGGAAATACAAAAGAAGAACTGCAGATCATTTGAGGTGCAATTTTGTTAGTATCTCTCCCAAAGCTACTTGTCCGTTTACTTTTGGACGCAAAGAAAAACAAATATTTCTCTTGAAAAAGACGATGCCACCAGAAATCATTGGGTAGCTTTTTTTGTTTTGCTGGCAGCAAACAGCCACGGCAAAGGGAACGTTAGCTGTTTGTGCTCAGCATTTCAGCAAAGACAGCTTTATCAATAAAGGATAATTCGACACAGGATAAGCGTTTCAGCTGCTTCTCAAACCTGAAGCAGCTGCATCGATCAAGCGCTCAGAGCCACAAGCTGTAAGTAACCATAAAACAGCAAATAATTTAAGTGAAGCTAACGTGTTACAGGTGGCTAGCAGGACCGCGAGCGATAGTTAGCACTAACAACTGGCCTCAAGTGCAGGCTTTCTAAAATATCTGAAGATAAAGCCTGTATCGGTCGCGACTGTCCTTGACTCACAGACACAGAAGCTGTAAGTTGCTTTTACTGCATAAGCCAACCTGACGTGATAGCCAGTTGATTGTGGCTGTAGCACAGCGGCTAACGTAGCCAAGTTACTGTTGCTAATGTTTGCATCCTATATATGCAAGAGTGACATCAGGGGAAATTCTACAGAAGGTGTGTGATTATAAACCTCATTTGAAGCTAACTTTTAATACTTCTTTGTAATTTGGATGCTTGGTACAACTGTTCACAGTAACAGAACTTGCTGTCTGTAAAACCTGTATTGCAAGGGTTTGTCTCTGTGGTTATGACCGCTCGGTTACCAGCTACTGCATGTTAGTTTGCGTGCTCTGCTTATTAAAAATGCTCCTGGTTAACTTATATGCAGTAATTCTGATCGCTATGCTTGTGTTACTTCGGTAAGCATCAATGTGGCAGTTTCATCAAAACGTTGCCCGATTGTAGCCACTACAGTTACTGATCGCTTCACTTATCCATGACTGGGATCAGCCGGATGCTTCACAAATGTCTGAGCAAGCTCTCTGGTGCTACCGTGAAAGCAATGCGAAACGCAGAAGCTCTACTGGTTTACAAATGATTTCTCTGCACTACCTTGACATAATTTCATCCCCCTTTAGAAATTGTTGTGGCTAATAAAAAGCCAAAAAATTAAATAGGTAATTCTTTCCTGTAGAAGTGATCATTTCGCTAGCTCCACATAAGCAACTTGTCCGCGCTAACGGAACTTACGGTCTGCAAAGCCTGTATTATGTTCATAACATAACCGAGCTCTCTCTAGCTGTCGCATACTATCTATAAAGCTGCTTTCACATCAGACACGAAACGAATTTTTTGCAGGACAGATTAGCCTACATTCAAAGTCAATGCAAAGAAGCGAATACACGTTTTGGGCACATCAAGCCGCTTTCACACCGGACGCTAAACGAATTTTTCGCGCGACAGATTAGCGACATTCAAAGTCAATGCAAAGACGCTAATACAGGCGTTATGGACGTGTTAAGCAGCTTTCACATCAGACGCGAAACGAATCTTTCGCGGGACAGATTACATTCAAAGTCATGACCGCTTATCAGCTACTGCATGTTAATTTGCGTGCTCTGCTAATTAAAAATGCTCCTGGTTAACTTATATGCAGCATTTATGATCGGTATGCTTGTGTTACTTCGGTAAGCATCAATGTAGCAGTTTCATCATAACGTTGCCTGATTGTAGCCACTACAGTTGAAGCTAACCGGAGAGGTGCCGTATGTGTCTGCCGTGTTGGGCTGCAGTTAGACCAGACGTAGATTTTGCAGAGCTTGGGGTGCGTTTTTGGGTGCTTATGAAACGATCGCTTTACTTATCCATGACCGGGGTCAGCCTGATACATCTCCAATGTCTGGGCAAGCTCTCTGATACTACCGGTGAAAGCAATAGGGAAGCGCACAGCCTATAATGTGTCCGTATAACAAAACGATTTCTCTGCATTCCCATCGATTGAATATTAAATTCTTTCCTGTAAAAGTGATTGATTCGCTAGCTCCACATAAGCAACGGTTCACGCAGACGGAACTTACGGTCTGTAAAACCTGTATTATACTCATGACGTAACCGGAGCTCTGTCCAGCTCTCGCACGCTATACATAATGCGCCCATTTTCCGCGAGGAAAAGCTGGTCATTCCGGAGCAATAAGTAAACCATTACCACAGGCAATTTCCGAAAAGGCCGTTTAGCTTGGAGCTTTCGCCCCTCCGTCATATACCAGCGCGGAAGCTGTTCGTTTCTCCACGCTAACAACACGCCACAGCTATGCACACGAACCAGCAGGTCCTAATACACACCGAAGCAGTCCATAAGCTGTTGGTCCACTTTTAGCTGCCCTTCACTGTCCGTGTTTCCCTCTAAACTCAGACCCACCGGATTTCTACGGTCTCCGGTCTACACTTGGGCATGTCGACCCGTTCTACAAATGTGTCTATATGGGGTGGATTCTAGCTTCCCCTGCATCCTAGCTAGGAGTAGAAAAACCGTGGTACTCACCAACTGTTGCCGTTGCAAACTGTAGCCGATAGCAAATTCGTGCTTGAGCTGCCAGACTTTTGCACTGCGTCCTCCACTTTCGCCGTTGCGTTTATTAGAACAAGTTAATTTCATTAGATCTATACACGTGTACTGCATTTGACTGCAGAATTTCCCCGCTGATTCCTTAGCTCAGATGGCATACGCGTCTCACGTTTCACTCTGAGACCCGGAAACTGCGTTCAGCTGCCTCGTCCCGCCTAGATCCGCCCTCCACAGAGCTGGCCAGTCAGAAGAAAGTTGGCACACGGGGAGTGGGGGGCCATAGCGGAAGAGCCACCCCAATGAGGCGTTTCAGGCAGAGACTACAATGGACTACAAATAGGGTTTTTTGAGGATGGCAATATGAGCTAAATAAGGACCCTGTTTGGGCTTTGAACGATCAGGAGTCCAAGATCAAAATATAACCTTGGAAATATAGCATCCGAGGTCCCCTTTAATAGAAAATTATGCAGTTTAATGTCTCATTGTACTCTGGAGTGAAAGCATAGACATGAAAGAACAATTAACAATCAAAGTTTAAAAAGAAATCATGGAATCAATTTATAAACCAAAATGTATTTTAAACTTATGACTCAAAGTAGCCACCTTTGGCAGATATAATGGCTGAACACACTCGTGGCATTCTTTCTACAATGGAAATCAAATATTCTTCAGAAAGTGCTTCCCAACTCCGTGCAGAAGTTCCCATAAATATGTGGCAATTGTAGCTTGCTTTGCTTTCACTCTTCTGTCCAGTTCATCCCAAACCATCTTGATGGGGTTTAAGTCTGGAGACTGTGCTGGCCACTCAATGTTTAAGCTTACCATCTTGTTCTTATTTCCTAAGGTAGTTCTGGCTGAGCTTGGACTTTTGTTTTGGGTCATTATCTTGCTGTTGGATGAACCCCTGACCAACTAGGCGCATACCAGAGGGTACTGCATGGTGCTGCAGAGTGCTGTTGTGGCCGTTTTGGTTCAGGGTGCCTTTCACTCTATAAGTCACTGATTCTGGATCCATTAAAACGGCCCCAGACCATCACTCTTCCTCCTCCATGTTTGACAGTTGATGTCACATACTGAGGAACCATCCTTTCACTTACTTGATGGCATACAAAAAACCTGGGTAACCTTACCTTTTGTTTAAAACTCTGTCAGTTCACCACTTACCTTTGTACCATTTCAAACTATTCGTTGGACTGGAACTGCATAATTAAAAAAAATAAAAAATACTGGAAAAATTGGGGTGTCCTAAAACTTTTGACCAGTAGCGTATGTCAATGTACTGTGTGTAGGGCTCGCAGTAATCTGAATTTTTTGGGCTGTCAAGGGTGTGTCCTACAGGGGCAGTGTTTCCCAACCCTGTTCCTGGAGTACCCCTGCCCTGCATATTTCAGATGTCTCCTTGATTTAACACACCCAGATCAGGTCATTAGGTACTCCACTAATGAGCTGATCAGCTGAATCAGGTGTGTTAAATCAGTGAGGCCCAACCCTACTCCTGCAGTACCCCTGTCATGCACATTTTATAAGTCTCCCTAATTTAACACACCTGATTCAGCTGATCAGTTCATTAGTGGAGTACCTAATAACCTGATCTGGGTGTGTTAAATCAAGGAGACATCTGAAATATGCAGGGCAGGGGTACTCCAGGAACAGGGTTGGGAAACACTGCTATAGGGGGTGCTGCAAGATGCTACTTTTGGCTATTTGAGCAGTTATATCAGGGGCATTTCCAGACTGTGCCCTCAACACTGCCCCTCCAAGGCAAAAGGAAGTAAATCCTTTTTTGTCAATTCAATCCGAGACCATAATATACACCAACTAGTGAAACTGGATTTCATAGAAGCATGATCATGACGAAATTTGCCCTAGTTACTGAGATTCAGCACATGCAAATGGATATTCTTTGTGTAGAGCAGAAGCAAAAACAAACTTTTGCATTTTTTGTCAAAATGGCTGCTGATGGATTTACTTCCTTTTGCCTTGGTGGGGCAGAAGAGCCCAAGATTGTTTATTCATCATATGACACCATGGGACGTCCTTTACATAATCAACACAAATTAAGCGAGGGATGTTGAGGGCGCAAAAGTATAGGTGGCGCTTCAGTCAGGGGAAAAAATGAAATTTGGCATTTTGGGATGGCAAAGTTCTCCATGTGCCCTAATCCAATTTTGATGAAACCTTTTCTTTTGGGTAGCCCTGTATGTCTACTGTGATGGGAAGATTACTCTGGGTTTTTGCTGCACTATCCCTTTCCCACCATCAGTTCTAAAGCACCTTTTGCAAAAACGGAAAAGACAGCAACTACTAATTCACTTTAACTGCACTTTGGAAAATGTAATTTGTCTTCCACAAATTTGTCTTTGATGTTTCAAACTCCTCTTCAGTTATTCACTTTACTGAGATGTCACCCACCAGAAACCTAAGGTAGGTGGCAGCAGCAGTCCTTGGGCATGTCAGCCATTGTATAGTTCATTGTGATGCAAATTACACGATAAATATCTCCAATTATCTCAATCATCACTTTTCTATTCAGGAAAACTCAGGTAATACAGCAAACAGAATTGACTACCAGTCCATGTTGGTGGGTTATTTTACCACCGGTACCTGAGAAACAAGTGAAAACCTGAGAGAAAGCATAGTGAAAATCAGCACATGATGAGAACTCTGTGACCTACATGTAGTTCAACTGATACAATGCACTGAATGTAAGTGTCATGAAAATGAACTGTTATCAGTTGAAGGGGCACATACTTCAGAAAAGTGATACACAGCTTATTTATAATGTTGCTTAGTATGAGTGGTGCAACTGTATAATAAAACTGTACCCCTGGAAATAATGTCTTCCCAAGCTCGCTGACTATCCATCTTTTGATTACATAATTTTTGCCTATAGGAATGATTACATATCTTGCTACATCATAATAGAAAACGAAACACAGAACAATTGTTTCATTGTTGCCCAACAATGCTGAATGCCCTTTCGATGTAGCTTATATTTCACATACTCCCCATTTAAAGTTCAAAATCATTCATTGCTGGCTGCTAGTATCACATGTGCATTTATACACGTTTGTTGTATACTGCATTAAGTACTGAGGTAATAAAACCCTGCAATTCAGTGTATGATTTTGTAAACCTTTCTTACTCAGATGGACTGTAAAGAGTTAGTGCAGCAGAAACCCAGACAAATCTTGACATTACAGTTTGTAGACAAATAGGGCTTCCCAACAGAAAAGGTTTAATCAAAATCAGATAAGGGCGCATGGAGAACTTTGACCTCCCAACATGCCAAATTTCACTTTTTCCCTGATGGAAGCGCCACCTGTACTCGTGCGCCCTCAACATCCCATGCTTAATTTGTGTTGATTATGTAAAGAACTTCCCATGGTATCATATTATGAATAAACCGTCTTGGGCTGTTGAGGGCACAGTCTGGAATGCCCCCGATATTACTGCTAAAATAGCCAAAAGTAGCCTCTCGCAGCGCCCCCTATAGGACGTGCCCTTGAAATCCCACAAAAAGGTGGAGTCCCATTAAAGGAGTTTTCTGGCCCAAACCACCAATTTCAAAATAATTTTCAGCATTGATAAACCACCCCATGGGGTTCATGAATCCACCACAGAAACCTGTGATATCAATTTTCTTGATGATAAAAAATGATATTTTTTACATTTTTTTGTTTTTGGGAAGGGCCACCCATTCTGGGGCCCCACAAAGTGTCACCAATGAAATCATGTGCTATCAATGCACAGCTGATATATTTCCCCAAAGAATGAAGAAAGAATTTGTTGAAATTGATGTCATACTGCCGAGATAGGAAGATATTTGTTCAAAACAAGACTAGGAGTACCTAGTATATGGCTGGGCCGCCTCTTCCCCGCCGGCCGACTAATCGCTGAACTTCTTCCCCGTGGGCCAGCCAATCGTTGAACTTGAGCACTCAGTCACTCAGTCAGTCATGCAGTAACTCAGACAGCGACATTCACATTTATAGGCCCAAAAATGTTCTGAAAATGGAGATTTCCAACGGCCATGTGTGTAAATGATGGTACATTTGACAAAGTTCCCGGCCATGGCACACTAAGGGAATTTGCTTAAATTTGCCCTAGGGCAGGGCTATTCAACACTATCCTGCAAGGGCCGGTGTGGGTGCAGGCTTTCATTCCAACCAAGTACCTACACACCTGATACTACTAATCAAGCTCATTAACAAAGACTCTTAGGGTTGATTAGTGGTGTCAGGTGTGTAAGTGCTTGGTTGGAATGAAAGCCTGCACCCACATCGGCCCTTTCTGGACATGGTTGAATAGCCCTGCCTAAGGGTATGGCCAACATTCAATGAAAAAAAACCAGGATGTGTCGACACCGGTAACATCTTCATCTGAACACATGCAGCAACCGACCGTTGTAAACCCTAAAATGGGGTGTGTTTATATGAAATGGATTGTGTGAGTATGGCTCTTCACTTAAATCTTCTAGTTTAAGTTTTTTCTGAAATATAGTTATTAACTATGACCCTTATGATGTTTATGCTTAAAATTATTGCCTATTAGACCTTCAAACTGAAGGAGCCTCAAGACCACGACAAGGTGAAATGTTCACAATCGGTGAAAGATCAGGACTGCAGGCAGGCCAGTTCAGCACACAGACTCTTCTACTATGAAGCCATGCTGTTGTAATAGCTGCAAGTAAGTGGTTTTGCATTGTCCTGCTGAAATACACAAGGCCTTCCCTGGAATAGATGTCGTCTGGAGGGGAGCATATGTTGCTCTAAAACCTTTATACACCTTTGAGCATTCATGGTGCTTTTTAAAGCATGCAAGTGTCCCACACCATATGCACTAATGCATCCCCATACCATCAGAGATGCTGGCTTTTGAACTGAATGCTGATAACAGGAGGGGTGGTCTTTCTCCTCTTTAGCCCGGAGGACATGACGCCCATGATTTCCAAAAAGAATGTCAAATTTGGACTCGTCTGACCACAGGACACTTTGCCACTTTGCTATAGTCCATTTTAAATGAGCCTTGGCCCACAGAACATGGCGGCGCTTCTGGATCATGCTCAACAATGGCTTCCTTTTTGCACGATAGATTTTTAGGTGGCATCTGTGGATGGCACGGCGGACTGTGTTTACACACCCGCAGCCAGAGGTCAATACCCTTCGTGAAAGCCTGAGAGGCCACGAGCACAGCCAACACCAGCAGCCAGCTTACTCTCGTCGGCATCAGATTGGGAACCGCGAGTTGACTTGGGCAGGCAGCTCAAGTTCCCAGAGCATGTAACATCGACCTCTTTGAGACCAGACGTGGTGCTGACATCTACTTCTTCTAAGCAAGTCCTCCTGTTGGAACGGACAGTCCCCTGGGAGGACCGCATGGAAGAGGCCAATGAGCGGAAGCGGCTCAAATACCACGAGCTCACAGAGGAATGCCGGACGAGAGGCTGAAAAGCCCGCTGTGAGCCAGTAGAGGTGGGATGTTGAGGCTTTGCGGCCTACTCCCTTTGTAAGACCTACACCCTCCTTGGCATCACAGGAGCTGCAAAGCGGAGAGCCATCAAGTCCACCACAGAGGTTGCAGAGAGAGCTTCTAGGTGGATTTGGCTCAAAAGGTCTGAGAAGTGGGCTAACGCTGCTGGAACACAAGTTGGGGTCTGATCAGCCCCGGCTGGGTCGCCTGAGGGAGGGTGTCTGATGTCAAGACCCGAAACACCCAAAGATCTCAGGAATGATGTGATGATGATGAATGATGAATGATGTGTCCCAGCACATCCACAGATGTATCTAGACACAGACAGTGGTTTCTCAAAGTATTCCTGGGCCCATTTAGTAATGTCAATGACAGAATCATGCTGGTGAGTGATGCAGTGGCGTCTGAGGGCCTGAAGATCATGGACATCCAGAAAAGGTCTTTGGCCTTGTCCCTTACGCACAGAGATTTTTCCAGTGTCTCTGAATCTTTTGATGATATTATGCAATGTCGATGATGAGACCTTCAAAGCCTTTGCAATTTGACGTTGACGAACAGTGTTTTTAAAGTATTCCACAATTTTTTTACACAAGCCTTCACAGGATGGAGAGTCTCTGGCCATCTTTACTTCTGAGAGACTCAGCCTCTCAGACATCCCTTTAATAGCCAATCGCGTTACACACCTGATGCGAGTTAACTTAATTACTCGCTAAATGTTCTTTCAGCTGATTCTCTCATATATTGATTGCTTTTTCAGCCCTTTTTTGCCTGTGTCCCAACTTTTTTGAGACCTGTTGCAGCCAGAAAATTTGAAATAAGCTCATTTTGTGGATAAAACTGTAAAATGTCTCAGTTTCAACATTTGAAATGTTATCTATGTTCTATTGTAAATAACATATTGGCTCTTTGCGATCGCCATCAGTCGGGCTAGTCGAGGCAACAGTGGGGTGGCTTGTCGAGGCAATGGGGGGCTGGCTAGTCAAGGCAATGGGGGGCTGGCTGGTCAAGGCAATGGGGAGCTGGCTAGTCGTGGCAACGGCAGACTGGCTAGTTGCCACAGCAAGTTCCTGGTAAGTTGTGGCAGCAGCAGGTTGGCTCTCTTTCCAAAAATTTGTTAATTTATGAGTCTTTTTTAGTAGGTCTGAGGCTCTCTCATGTTTTTGAGCTTGCAATTTTCTTTTCTGGGCCCCACTTTCATCTCTCCTATAACCAGACATTTTCACAGTTTACGTTGCTCTACGGATTTTTTTTATTTGCAAATCACTTAACTGTGCAACATGGTGCACAGTTATATAGAACATATTTCTGATTGGTGACTGTCTCAGTACAGAGAAAACCGCACTATTCATTATTATTTTCTGACCAGCTCTTCATCTGGTGTCCTTTCTTTTCCTTTCTGTCGGTATTTGCCTTCCAGTTCCTGAACGCTGTGGGAGATCTGACGGATCTGATTCCAGCCTTTGTCCTCAGCTCCATCCTTCCACTCCAGCACTCCCCCAATCCAGGGATGAGGCACTGCTCTGCGCTCATCAAGGTCAGAGGTCAAAACACGTCCTAATAAGGCTCCGCAAATCAAGATGTAGGTTGACATGTTTCATAAAGTTTAAACTTTCTTCCAGCTGCATCTGTAATAATGTCAAATGGACATAATATTTGAAAATTTAAAATACATTTTTTGATTTTTTTCACTCCGTTTCATGTAGGTCTCTGTTGGTCCTGACAATATTGAAGGATTTTGAGCAGTACAGGTGTTTGAGGGCGAACCTCAATGAAAGAATTGCTGGTTGAGGCGGCAGATTATGGACTGTGATTCCAGTTAAAGAATCAAGGCACTTAGAGAGAGAGATCTGAATTGTTGTCTTGTTTATTGAAGGTATTCAACTTTACATACATTTGCATGCATGTCTGAGTGAGTTGTGCGAGTGGGTGTGTGGTCTGAAAACAAAGGAAAAGAACAAATATGTTACAAATACTCTGCCTATTATTTGGCAGTTGAATGAGCAAATAAGCCTTTCTGTGCGGCTATAACATAACATGCATTTGATTACACCTATTACAATCACCAACGTATATGGAAACTGCAGCTTTAGGTATAAAACAACAACCGAAATTGTGAAATATGCGATACTGTTCCTAACACAACATTAAGTATGAGGCAAGCACGCTTAACTAAATGGTAGTCTTACAGATCTAGTATAAACCACATTAAGTATTTCAAAAATTAAACTTGAATTGACTATAAACATTATTACAACGTCAAAGTAAACAGTTACAGAATGGGCATTACAATCGAAATTCTGCATTAAATCCTCACAAGCATCCAAACGTAACTGCAGTGCTAATCAGAGGCAGTGTTAACAGCTTAGCAACCACTACTGCTTTACTTTCAGCAAGCTATTTTAGCGAACTCAAACTCGAACATATTTCCATGTAAAACACCATGAATTAGAGTTCGTACATTCTAATTTAACTGAGGAGTAAAGGGCACTTACATTTCCTCAAGAACGCACACATACTAAGAAAAACGCAAAGTCCTTGCAGCTTCACGCGATCTGCTCACAAACTGATAAGCAGCTCGTCATTGTGGGCATGTCCAAACATTTTCTGATTGTGCGCATGCTCCCAAATAGCTCTTTCCTGCGCCAATTCTCTTTTGCGCCAGTAGAGGGTGATGTTGGATCGTGACTTGTATATGGCTTTCTCACACAGCCGCCCCCAAATATCTGTCTGGAGGACATCTGAAATCCCAGAGAAAGTCCATCAGTTGGTGGTTTCCTTTGAGTCACTGATCTTGGGTAGCTGGATGAGCTGGGCGACAGGCCGGATAATAGGTCTTGTCCTTTACCTTGACAATGGCTGTTCTGATGCGTCCATCCACGCCAGGATAGGTCTCAACCACTTTGCCCACTGGCCAGAGAGCTCGTGGGAGCTGTGGATCAACTATCAACACCACCCGGTCCTTGGTGAGTTGGTCACCATCAGTTTGCCATTTAGATCTTCCCTGTAGGCTCGGCAGGTACCGTCGGATGAAAGTAGACCAGAAGTTGTCTGCTAACACCTGACTATACCTCCATCGTCGTGTCCCCAGAATACTGCTGGAGTCATACAGGGCCTGTGGCAATGAGGAGTCACGGCGTCCCATAAGAAGAACATTCGGCGTTATCGGGTCAGGGTCCGCCGCATCGGCGGAGAAATATCCAAGTGGTTTAGCATTCAAAATTCCCTCAACTTCAATGAGAACAGTTTGCAAAACTGGCTCTGGGACTGACTGCTCTCGGAGGATGACTCTGAGTGCCGTCTTCACAGATCGAACCTCCCGCTCCCAAGCCCCGCCGAAATGTGGAGCACTGGGGGGGTTGAACCGGAAAGAGATTTTCTGTTTCGCCAGCTGCTCTTGCAGCTTAGGTGCCATGACATCAAAGGCCTCTCATAATTCCCGTTCTCCTCCAACAAAGTTGATGCCATTGTCACACAGGAGTTCGAAGGGTGTGCCACGCCTGGCAATGAATCGGCGCAGAGACAGCAGAAAGGCATCCGAGTCGAGGCTCTCCAGCAGGTCAAGGTGGACGCATCTGGTAGTTAGGCATTTGTATACTATTCCCCATCGCTTCTCAGTCCTGCGGCCAATCTTCACAATAAAGGGGCCAAAACAATCTACTCCTGTAGAGTAGAATGGTGGCTTGTAGATGCGCAGCCTGGAAGGTGGGAGATCCCCCATCTTAGGAACATCTGGCTTGGCTCGCCAGAGCTGGCATTCTCTGCAGCTGTGCTGATTCTTTCGTATCGCTTCCCGACCACGCAACACCCAGTACTGGCGTCGCATCTCGGCCAACACCCGTTCAGGTCCTGGATGGAGAAGCTTGTGGTCGAAGTCCTGAATCAGCAGTTTGGTGATCTTGTGCGCCGAGTCCAGGATGATCGGATGGATAGCATCTGCTTCCAGATTTTCTGCCCGCCGTAGTCTTCCTCCAATGTGGAGCAGTCCTGTGACATTGTCATAGGTAGGGGAGAGTGTGGCCAAACGACTATCAGCTGGGATGGATCGATTGGCCTTAAGGGCCTTTATCTCACCAGGAAAAGAGTCCTGTTGGGCCTGGGCCAGGAGTAATTTCTCTGCTGAAATGTAGGTGGCCGCATCCACGGCCTGGTCTCCGGGGGTAGCTGCCCCATGAAGGGAACTGACAGTAGTTTGGACTAGATCCTTCCAGGTGTGAAACTGAGTCGGATCAGGAAGGTCTGAGTTATAAGCCTCTGATGTGATGCCAACAAAGGTGGCCTTCCTAAGTTCAGCTGTGTCAAGCTCAGCTTCTGCTGCTGTGGGCATAGTCGGCCACTGGTCAAGAGGCTGATGGAGGAAATCTGGACCTACAATCCATCGGTGGGGATGCACCAGCTCTGAAAGCATCAGACCTCTAGTTATGTCATCAGCTGGATTCCTTGCAGTGTCCACATATCTCCAGCTTGCTACGTCGGTAAGAGTTTGAATCTCCGCTACACGTGTACCAACGAAGACTTTGTAACGGCACGACTCTGATCTCAGCCACTGGAGCACCGTTGTGGAATCTGACCAGAGAAAGGTCTGATTAATGGGTACAGTTAGCTCTGTCTGGATGAGCTTGACAAGCTGAGCGCCAGTAAGCGCTGTGCTAAGTTCCAGACATGGCATGCTCAGACGTTTCTTCTGTGCCACTCTTGACCTAGCAAGCACGAAGGAGGTGTGGACATGACCTTGCTTGTCCATTGAACGTAGGTATGCCACCGAACCATACGCTCTCTCTGATGCATCGCAGAAGACATGAAGTTCCCTGGATGCAGTAGTCTTGTCTGCACATGGAGGCGCATAGGTCTGTGGGAACTTGAGGTGGATGAGATCGGGGAGCTCACTCACCCAAGCTGTCCACTGCTCTCTCAGAGATTGGGTTTCGATTGGATCATCCCATCCGAGGTCTTGCTTCCAGATATCCTGAATAAGGACTTTAGCTCTGGTTGTGAATGGAATTATTAAGCCCAGAGGATCATACTGGCTTGCTAGAGCTTTATAAATGTTCCTCAGGGTTGACTCAAGTTAGTCCACCGGACGGAGCCTGTAGCTTAGGGAGTCTTTGAGACAATTCCACTTGAGGCCCAAGGTTGACTCTTGCGGGTTGTTACTGCCCTTAGACAGCCAAAGCTCAAAGCCATCCGATTTGGCCTCTGGGGGAAGATGCTCGACCACCGCTGGCACATTGCTCGCCCACTGCCTGAGGTCAAATCCTCCTTCCTGGAGTAGCTGACGTAGGTTGTCGACAAGAGCCTTGGCTTCAGCGGTAGTGCAGGTGCTATGTAGACAATTGTCCACATAAAAAGAGTGCTCCACCACCTCAACCAAGTCGGACTTGTCACCACAGTTGTCTTGAACGTGGCGCTGAAGGGCATATATGGCACAACAAGGGCTGCATGTTGTGCCAAATGGCAGGACCTTCCGTCGTAAATGGTCGGCTCCTCCTCCTGTGCATGTCTCTCCAGATGAACCTCAGCACTGGTGTGTCAGTGGGCTGCAAGCGGATCTGATGGAACATAGCCTTTATGTCCCCGCTCACAGCAACTGAGTGCTGATGGAACCTCAGCAGGACACCAAGTAGGGAAGGCCCTAAGGTTGGTCCAGGCAACAACAGTTCGTTCAGGGACTGTCCTCTATATTGGAAGGAGCAGTCAAAGACAACTCTGTCTTTCCCGTTGTGGTGGACCATATGGTGTGGTATGAACCACGACTCTGATGACTGGCTGGCTTCTCCTGGTGAAATCTTCCCTACGTAGCCCGCTTCCTCCAGCTTTCGGATTTCAGTGCGGTAAGACTCTGCTTGTGTTGGGTACTTAGCAAGCTTTTCGCTCTGTGCTGCTTGAAGTCGAGGAAGCACTGCCTCCGCGAGGGGCATGGAGAGTAATGTTGGTTGTACGGCGAAGAAGAGGTGTGGCGTAGCGTGTGATGCCATCTACCGTTACTCTAGTGGTGGCCGTCTGGAGCAGGGTGAAGGCTTGCTGGTCTTCCTTTGAGCGAGTGGCGACCTTCTCACTATAGGGCAAGGTGTCCATTTGCCAGAGACGCTCCATGTTCCTGAGGAGCTCGCTAGAAGCCAAGGCTGTGGCAATGCGCAAGCATTGCTGGGCTCTTGGTAAGGGATGGACAGTATCCACTGGCCCTTGAAGCGACCAGCCCAGCTGAGTGCAGATGGCAACAGGTCCTCCTGGTGGTCCTGCATGCACTGGTTGGATTGGGGTAATTAGGTGAGGCATATCCGATCCGATGAGGAGTAGAGGTTGGGCACGGTTCACCGGTGGTAGGGGGAGCCCTCTGAGGTGTTTATATTTCTGCTGCAGCACGGCCACTGGATAAGTGTGCTCAGCAGGAGCTAATCCCTCTGCTGTGAAGGCATGGGATATCAGGTACTTCTGGAACGGCCGTAGTGTTGATGATACTTCCAGGGAGACTGATGCGCCACTGAGTTGCTTGACGCTTTGGTGCACGGTCTGCAGGGGGAGAGTCTCCGGATGGCCGATGAGGTTGAGCTGTTGCACCACTTGAGGAAGGATGATGCTCCTCTCTGACCCATCATCGAGTACTGCATAAGTCTCCATCCTCCAACTGCCGTTATGGAGCAGAACTTTGACTACCTTCAACAGTACCTTTTGGGACCGGTTGGGCCTGTCCAAGTACACCTTTGTGGGAGGTAGGCTGACCGTGTACACCTTCTGCTGGGTTTCCTGGACTGACTCATGCAAAACAGTTAGGTGCATTTCCTTACAGGTTTTACAGGGACGCTTGAGAGTGCACCAGTCCTCAGTGTGGTTGCGTCCGCATCTCCGACACCGTTTGCCATCCTCGAGCCACTTTATGACCTGGTCATTGTTCAACTTCTTGAATTCCGAGCAGGAGTTAAGGTAGTGGTCTTGGTTGTCGCAATATGGACAGTAAGGTTTGGGCCTGGATTTGACCTTTGCCTGAGTAAGCTCCTCACTGGTTGCCTTCTCAGCTACATTAAGGCATACAGTTCTTGACTTCTCTTTAAGTTGAGCAGTTCGCTGCTCCTTCTTAGCTGATCGGGGGAAATCAGTCTGATACAGAGCAGCTGCTCGACTAGAGATGCGCTTCGCTTGGGACTTTGTTTGGAGCCAGGCGACTAAGTCCTGGAGGGTGTAGGTTCTATCGGTGCCAGTCTGCAGAATACCATATCACAGGCAATAGTCAACGAAGCCATCGCGGTAGGTGGGGGGCATCTTACTGAGCAGGCGATCGACGTGGGAGCCACAATGGAGCTCATATCCATTTTGTCCCTCGAGAGTCCTTAACATGCCTACTAAGGACTGGACGGACAAGGCGAACGAGTCAAAGGCGTTGGCGTCACCCATCTTGACAGCAGGAGCATTGAGTATAGCACCTAGTTCACTCTGGACCAGCTGCCTCGGCTGCCCATACTTCTCCTGTAGAGCTAGCAGTGCACTAGTGTATGGTGCTGGGTCATACATGTACGCCTTAGCAAGCTGCAGTGCACTTGAGTGCTTTATGTGTCCAAGCAACACTTGATATTTATATTGCTCACTAAGGTGAAGGTTGCTTCCCAGTGTGTTGTCTAATGCAAGCTTGAGCAGAGCAAAATCACTCTCCCGACCACTCTCAAACACTGGCAGGGAAGGGCGCGGAATTCCAAGGGCTGTTGAAAGCAGTAACTCAGCTCCCGGTAATGGTGCATGACCAGGGTAGGCAGCAGAGAGAACTGGTGCGGTCTGTTGCCCATAGGGAGTCGAGTAGAGTGGTGGAGCTCCTTGGTTGACATGCTGAGCACTGTTGGGTGGCCCTGTAGCAGGTTGCCGGTAGCCATAAGCGGGTTGGTGCACTGCTGAAGGCTGAGACTCTATTGGGTTGGCAGGAGGTTGGTTTAAGTATGAGCTTGTTGCCGGTGCTGGGCCACTAGAATGTTGTAACTCAAGGGACGATGCTACCTGAGGTGTCATACAGGCAGAGGTGCAGAAGTGATGATGCGCGCTGAAGGGTGTGACACAGGTTGTATCACCGGAGGAGGTACTGCCATAGGAGCCGGTTGTGGTCTCGCAGGCCAAGGTGCCAGGGGTGCTGGATTCTGGAGCTGTGCCGCCGGGTTTACTAGGGGAGCAAGTGCTGGGTTAGCAGTAGGTTGCAGCATTGGCTGTGGTCCAGCAGGAGGCTCTGTAGAGACTGCAATGGCCCTTTGTGTCATCTGTGGAGGAGCAATAGGCGAGTCTGCTACAGGGGCAAGCGCTGGAGGTAGCTGGGTTAACGCTGACAGCCGGGAAGTGGAGGGAAGTACTTTAGCCTGGTCTGCCTGCACTGCCTGTGGAAAATACTGGAAAGGGTTTGACTTGTCAGAGAGCGCAGGTGAAGGCGCACGTGTACTGCCATCGGAAAGCATTGAAGAACGAAGCTTGGCAACTTCAAGGTCCTGTTCAGCTCTCGTTAAGCGCCGCTGTCTTTCTAGCCGCTTAGTGAGTGCCTCTCTGGCTATGAGTACCTCGTCTTGGAGCCGCTGTGCTTCCTTGGCTTTGTCATCCAGCCATTTACACTCCAAGTCAGCTTGAGTTTCATGCTCAATCAGACGGCGGAGGTCTTCCAGCTCTAACTGCTTTATTCTCTCTTCCAAGATTGCAGCTTGAACAGTTGAGAGACCCTGAGTGGGATACCTGCCAAAAGAGGAACGCGTACGCCTACTGGATCGGCTATGGATGAATGAACTGTTGGATGAGGTGCTCGGGTCGCTACTGCGGAGGCTATTCGAGCGGGAAACAGTAGCAGGTGGAGCTGGGCGCACGGATGGCTGGAATCCAACTTGGTAGTCCGCTAGATAAGCAGGTAAGCGGTGTTCTCTCTGTGGATGGCTTCGGGGCTCTGCGCTATCTGATGCTGCGTTGTCCATGATCATCTTCTTAGTCTGCACTCAATCCGGCTCGAAGGACCATTGTTTGAGGGCGAACCTCAATGAAAGAATTGCTGGTTGAGGTGGCAGATTATGGACTGTGATTCCAGTTAAAGAATCAAGGCACTTAGAGAGAGAGATCCGAATTGTTGTCTTGTTTAATGAAGGTATTCAACTTTACATACATTTGCATGCATGTCTGAGTGAGTTGTGCGAGTGGGTGTGTGGTCTGAAAACAAAGGAAAAGAACAAATATGTTACAAATACTCTGCCTATTATTTGGCAGTTGAATGAGCAAATAAGCCTTTCTATGCGGCTATAACATAACATGCATTTGATTACACCTATTACAATCACCAACTTATATGGAAACTGCAGCTTTAGGTATAAAACAACAATCGAAATTGTGAAATATGCGATACTGTTCCTAACACAACATTAAGTATGAGGCAAACACGCTTAACTAAATGGTAGTCTTACAGATCTAGTATAAACCACATTAAGTATTTCAACAATTAAACTTGAATTGACTAGAAACATTATTACAACAGCAAAGTAAACAGTTACAGAATGGGCATTACAATCGAAATTCTGCATTAAATCCTCACAAGCATCCAAACGTAACTGCAGTGCTAATCAGAGGCAGTGTTAACAGCTTAGCAACCACTACTGCTTTACTTTCAGCAAGCTATTTTAGCGAACACAAACTCGAACATATTTCCATGTAAAACACCATGAATTAGAGTTTGTACATTCTAATTTAACTGAGGAGTAAAGGGCACTTACATTTCCTCAAGAACGCACACATACTAAGAAAAATGCATAGTCCTTGCAGCTTCACGCGATCTGCTCACAAACTGATAAGCAGCTCGTCATTGTGGGCATGTTCAAACATTTTCTGATTGTGCGCATGCTCCCAAATAGCTCTTTCCTGCGCCAATTCTCTTTTGCGCCAGTAGAGGGTGATGTTGGATCGTGACTTGTATATGGCTTTCTCACAACAGGATTTGGCTGACAGTTTATTCAAACCAAAAGACCACAGTCTTGCCCCGTCAAGGGAGGAGGTGGCCCCACTCCTCACTCTATGGGAGCGTTTGTCCCAATATGAAACGGGACTCACAATATCCCCTCCACGCCACCAGGATACAATCTCAATAGGGAGATTCAGGGCCACAAAAACAACTGTTGCGCCTGGTGTGGGGAGTAGAAAACGATACGCATGTTTTGTTTAGTAAGCATGGTGATGGTGCATGCTATTATATAATTTTTTGTACAAACACTAATGCTGATCAATACGTTTGCAATTGCAGATGCTTTGCCAGAGGCAGAAGTCCAGCGCAGTGGCCTGACTGTAATAATGTTTGAGTCACTCTTTGCAAAACTTTGTGAGGAGCACAGTGGCCCCTGGCGCATAAATGGAGTCAGGTACGAGTGCTGGAGCCTCATCACTAGGGCTTATCTCCGCATCCAACAGATAATTTGAAACAATGCTTTGGTGATGGAGAAGACCACTGTCCAGCTCCCGGTGATGAATAGTGCAACCATCGCTAGTTGGTGAGTTAAGAAATCACATGACAAGCAATAACTCAACTTCGCTCCCACTCATGTAGATTTGGACTGTGCTGCCTTGGCGGAAGTTTGCACTCTACGAGTGCCTCTAGTATTATTTTATTTTAATACAGGGGCGACCCTGTCTGTTATATATATTGTAGTCTATTCTATAAATTTTACTCTCATTATATTCATCTATATTTTAATTTATTATATTATAGGGGTGACCCGAACAACTATATTGATATTATATTGTAGCCTATTATATAAATGTTATTCTAGTTATACTAATCTATATTATATTATATTTTAATGTATTAAGAAGTCCTAGATTTTTGATGATGCATGTCATTATAAGGTGGCATACATTGTTATCCTGCTGTTTTAAATTGTATTATTTCTGTTCTGTTGTATTCTATTCCTGTTGATTTATTGTTGACATATATATATTTATTTGATCATAGCTAACACTAGTGATGGCCAAACGAGGCTTCATGAAGCTTTGAACCCCTTTGGATCATTGTATTGAAAACTGGTTCACTACTCGAAGCTTCATTCATTGAGCACGTGGGTGACATCTGCTGGCACAGTGGTTGTTGCGCAGCCTTGCAAAGTACGCTGACGCACGTTGCGTGTGCACTTTGAGTTTTGTTGTATTGTGAAAAATACTAACTTCATCTTACATGCGTCTGTTGTTTTTCTTCCTTACCTTAAGAATTCATATAATATTAGCCTATACTATATTTTATTATATTATAATAACATTAATTGCATCCACAGCCTCATTGAATCCTGTAAATATTTACAGTCCAAAAAATGTTATATTTTATTATGTTTTTTGATTGTGCTTGATGTATGCTGGGTGTGCTTGTGTGACTTAAGCATTTTTATTCAAAAATAATAATAACAGAGCGCGGTTTCATCCACCTTAAATATATTTGAATCGCGCCAATATTTCAAAGCTCCACATATCGAACCAAACCGGTCAGCTGATTCAGTCCGAGTGAAGCAGTGAAGTGGGTCGAACATCATCAGTCACATGGTTTTTCCCGATATGAAGCAAGCTCCGGCACAATGCTTCAGAAAAATACCCTGTCGAGTTTGAAGCGTGCTTCGGAGCCCTGATATCAGAGGTAACATCACTAGTGAACACCTACTGATTGCACTGCCTTTATTACTGCACTGTTCATTTGTTTATAGTTGTTCATTGCATTATATATTACTCTAATTTATGCTGTAGGCCTATTATATATATATATATATATATATATATATATATATATATATATATATATATATATACACACACATATACATACTGCCACTGGTATTACTAGAATATAATATATTTTACTTGAGTATATCCAGTTATGTTACTTATGTAACATAACATGTAAAGCCAGTGTGTTCTGTATTATTCCGGTCCATTATGTTAAGTTCCTGTTGAGTTTACTGTTGAAATTTATATAATACAATTAATATGCAATGTTGCACTGATTTTATTATTAAACTGTTTTTATACATTTTGTGAAGATGTATCAATACAAAAAAGTTTTTTTTCTCTCAAATACTTGTAAAATATACAGCATATCACCTCGCAAGTTTCAAGTTATTAGTTAATTAATCATTTACTGCTATTAAGTATTATTAATAATTCACTCGAAAAAAAAGATATGTTGCTTCACACATTACAATCAACAGGAATTGTACAAGATGGACGACTGCGCTATGAATCCATGTCTAGGTTTCACCTTGGATCCATTGTACATGGAAAAGGTGGCCAGATTTGACAGGACAAACAAGGATTTGAACATTTCAGTTACCAGCATGGTCCACATCATGATTCACCATGTTCCAGAGTTCATTGAGCACCACAACAGGGCTTTGGGTTGATTCTCAGAGCAGGTGGTTGAAACTTGTCACTCCAAATTTGACAAGTTATTCAATAGCTAACGGATCAAAGACATATTCCATGCAGGTTATTTAGATAAATTTTACAGAGCTGTGATGCATTTCAGTTCTTACCATATCTGAAGATATGAAGCCATAAGTATTTTATAATGGACACTTGGTTATAGGGCAGTGTACCATATGTAGTGTACAATTAGGGAATATGAACTTGAGGTCTGTAATGATTTTGTGGAGAGATAAAGGCTATTATTAATAACTACATTTTTTTGTTTTGATAATCTATTCCCCGGACTACATTTTAAAGGATATCCATCAGACTATCCATTTTTCACATGAGATAAAAACATGTATGCAGAAGCCTCACTGATAACAAAAAACTGTACATAACACAATATTTTCCCAACAGAATATTTTAATTTTCAGCTTATTATGATGGTGGAGGCTTTGTAAAAATTTGGTAACAAGGAAATGTCTGCTCAATTTTTTTAACCCTGCATTTTGTTAAAGCACACTGTGTGAAAAGAACTGCTGAAGTTGAACCGTGTTAAATTTAGTCTACAAAGTTTGCAATTCATTCAAAGCCTTTTTAAAAGTTTTACCATTGTCCTGATAAATTACTTGACACATTCCTCGTCTGGCAATACACTTTCGGAAAGCTAACAAGAAGCTCTCGGTAGTTAAATCAGATATTAATTCTAGATATACAGCCCTTGTTACCGCACATGTAATAAGAACAATGTTTGACTTTTGATTATTAGGTTTTACTAAGAGTGGACTAGCAAAGTCAACACCAGTTCTCTCAAAAGGGGGAGCCTCGGTAACTCTGTCTTTTGCAATGGAGCTGTAATCTGCTGTCCAGGTTTTACCTTCAACCGTTTACACACAAAACATTGATTCACAATTTTCTTTGTCACTTGTCTTCCTCGTAGGACCCAAAATCTTTCAATTGTGTTAGGGTCGCTTCATACCTGACTGCATGACCTGTAAATGTGCTTGCTGTACTTGCAATTCAGTGAATCAGTCATTGGTTGGCAATATCCAGGGATGTTTCATTTTGAAAGTCCAATCTGACTTTTGTAGTCGACCTCCAACACACAGTAATTCATGTTTGTTAAGAAAAGGGTTTGGACGAACCAATTTGGATTGCATGTCAATCTGTTGTCCCTTTTTCAACTGTTTAATTTCCTTATAACAGGATTTGCTTTGAGTATGCTTGATCCAGTATTTTTCTGCGCGTTCGAATTCCTCTGCAGATAACGGACCCGTGCGTCTCAAGGTCTTCTCGTTATTGCCCACATTATGAATAGATCTATAGATCCAAGTGGTTATTCTCAAAAGCTTGGCCAGTTTACTATGTTTGTCACTTGGAATGACACTTTCCTTTGAATTCTCAATTTGCAAATCAGACTCAACTGTGATTTCACATTGTGCGATTTCTTCCAAGTTATTTCCATCATCCTTCTCAAATTTGCTCTCCCTGCAGAAACTGGCAGGAATTGCTCTGAGCCACTCTGGCCCATTCCACCATAATTTGTTATTGATCAGTGTCTCTAATTTAGTTCCTCTTGCGCCCAAATCAGCTGTGTTGTCTTTACCATAACTGCGATTCTGATTTTGTGGGTTTGAAAGGGTTTGGATTTCTGTCACTTGATTCGCTACAAAGGATTTCCATTGGTTTGATGAACCTTTCACCCCTTAAACCCGAACGCCCCCAGTACTGGGGGCAGTCGTTGCGCATAATAAATACAGCATGTTTCCTAATCGCAACATCGTCATGCGGCTTATCCACTTTACGCAAAGAAACTTGGCAAAAAGCTAATGCTGACCATTTTTACCTCAACTGAACACAATTCAAGCACCAAGCAAGTAAATAAGCATGGAGCCAAATATAGGATAAAATCATATCACCGCTGTGTCACTAGCATTTCGACTGAATTTTGTGCTATGCATACAAACGATACCTCAAATTGTTGGATTATGTGGACGGATATGCTCTCATACACTTGTTTGGTTGGTGAAGGAACTCACGTGATGTACATATTATATATATATATATGCGAGCGCATCAATAAAGTTTTTGCCCCTTTTTTAGCTAATTGACCAGACATCGAGAGTGTGTCGTTTATTCCTCAGTGCTAATTGATTTACCGGTTGTCCTGCCCAAAATGCAAGCGTCGACAGGTTACGGGCCCAGGAGGGATGTTGGAAACTGATGGAATAGACCGTGCTTTGATGGAGACTAAAAGAATTACGAATTATGGGAGACAAAGTTTTTAAGAATTTTTTACGAATTATGGGGCACCTCCATCTTCAAGGGCTGAAAGACGCCATATTGCACAAGCCTAACCCGGATGATGAAGATGAAGAGGACCCATAGAGGACGATGTGAACAAAAACGAGGAAGCTTATGCCGAATTGATCCAATTTTTGGATGACAAGAGTCTCTCTCCATGAGAGAGAGAAGCTTATGAGAGAAGCTGCAGATGACAGACGAAATGCACTTAAAATACTTTGAGAGCATTACGCAGGTAAGGGCAAACCGCATGTGATTAGCCTTTACACCGAACTAAAATCTCTGCAGGAAGCTGCTTGCGAGACTGTCGTGGAGTATATCATTTGCGCTGAGACTGCTATCTCGGCGCTGAGAAATGCCGGAGAGAATCTAAGTGATGGACTTTTAATTGCAATGATATTGAGAGGTTTACCAGAATCATTTAAACTGTTTTCCATCCACATAACCCTAGGTGATGATAAAATTAACTTCACTGATTTTAAAATCGAATTGAGAAGTTTTGAGAGCACAGAGAAGCTAAATGCTAGTTTGTGTGATGACGGTATGATGAAGCTGACCGCCTTGGCTGTAGGAACGAGGAGGAGAGAAAATGTGAGCGTGATTACTTGTTACAGCTGTAACCAGAAAGGCCACATGGCTAGGGCATGTTTGAACGACCCGCGCGAACAACCAAAGCAGTGGTGCAGCTTTTGTAAAAGCGTGAGATACAAAGATTCCACGTGCAGACGGAGAAAGACCGATGCTGCTAAGCAAGTGACTGATGCTGACAAAGAACATGGATTTGCATTGAAGGTAAGAGACAGTCAGCTCAATGGACTAAAGCCGAGAGGCCTGATGGTCGATACTGGAGAGACGTCACACATAATAACGGACATTAGAAAATTCAAGAATTTCAAGGACACTTTCCAGCCGGAGAAGCACTTCTTGGGATTAGCTGATGGTACAAGGACACGTGGTGTTGCTTCGAAAAGAGGCGATGCAAAGGTGTTCTTGATGAACAGTGAGGGTAAAAGGGTGTGAGTGATGCTGAAAAAGACATTGTATATCCCATCTTACCCACAGGACATTTTTTCTGTAAAAACTGCAATGGCCAATGGCGCCTCAGTGAGCTTTCAACAAGGCTATGACCAGCTCATCCACAAGGATGGGACCAGGTTTGACATCCGAGTGTGCAACAGACTGTACTACTTGAACACCTACAGTTGTGAAGATGATGAAGAGTGTCATGCATGTTATGATATTCAAACTTGGCACAAAATTTTAGGCCACTGTAAGTATGATGATGTATCTAGACTACAAGATGTTGTTTTGGGAATGAAAATCAAGGCGGCAATTGATAGATCCAGTCTTGACTGTGAGGTTTGCACACAAGGAAAATTCACTCAAAGCAGGAACAGGCAACCTGATGTTCGAGCAAAGGGAGCGCTTGAGCTGGTGCACACTGATTTAGCAGGCCCCATCGAGCCAGAAGCTAAAGATGGGTTCCGTTATACTTTATCATTTACGGATGATTACTCTAGAGTAGTATTTGTCCATTTCTTGAAGGCAAAGAGCGATACTACTGGAGCGACTGAAAGGTTCTTAGCCGACATTGCCCCCTATGGGAAAGTCCAGTGTATAAGGTCAGATAATGGCACAGAATATACAGCAAAAGACTTCGAAGAGTTACTGAGTAAGAATGGTATACGCTATGAGACCTCGGCTCCTTACTCACCCCACCAAAACGGGATAGCTGAGGGAAACTGGAGAACAACCCCAATTCTGAAATAGTTGGGACAAAGTGTAAATTGTGAATAAAATCAAAACGCAATGACTTTCAAATCACACCAGCCAGTATTTTATTCACAGAAGAACAGAGATAATATAGCAAATGTTGAAATTGAGAAATTTTACAATTTTATCCACAAAATGAGCTCATTTCAAATTTGATGGCTGCTACAGGTCTCAAAAAAGTTGGGACAGGGGCCTGTTTACCATGGTGTAGCATCCCCTCTTCTTTTTAACACAGAGTGGAGGTGCTTGGGCATTGAGGAGACAAGTTTCTTGAGTTTAGCCATTGGAATTTGATCCCACTCTTGTTTAATACAGGCTTCCAGCTACTGAAGAGTTTTGGATCTCCTTTGACGGACTTTTTGTTTAATTATGCGCCAAATGTTCTCAATCGGTGAAAGATCAGGACTGCAGGCAGGCCAGTTCAGCACACGGACTCTTCTACTACGAAGCCATGCTGTTGTAATAGCAGCAGTACGTGGTTTTGCATTGTCCTGCTGAAATACACAAGGCCTTCCTTGGAATAGATGTCGTCTGGAGGGGAACATATCTTGCTCTAAAACCTTTATATACCTTTGAGCATTCATGGTGCTTTTTAAAACATGCAAATGTCCCACACCATATGCATTAATGCATCCCCATACCATCAGAGATGCCGGCTTTTGAACTGAATGCTGATAACAGGAGGGGTGGTCTTTCTCCTCTTTAGCCCGGAGGACACGACGCCCATGATTTCCAACAAGAATGTCAAATTTGGACTCGTCTGACCACAGGACACTTTTGCTACAGTCCATTTTAAATGAGCCTTAGCCCACAGAACACGGCAGCGCTTCTGGATCATGCTCAACAATGGCTTCCTTTTTGCATGATAGAGTTTTAGGTGGCATCTATGGATGGCACGGCGGACTGTGTTTACAGACAGTGGTTCCTTGAAGTATTCCTGGGCCCATTTAGTAATGTCAATGACAGAATCATGCCGGTGAGTGATGCAGTGGCGTCTGAGGGCCCCAAGATCATGGGCATCCAGTAAAGGTCTTCGGCCTTGTCCCTTACACACAGAGATTCTTCCAGTTTCTCTGAATCTTTTGATGATGTTATGCACTCTCGATGATGAGACCTTGAAAGCCTTTGCAAATTGACGTTAAGGAACATTGTTTTTAAAGTATTCCACAATTTTTTTACGCAAGCCTTCACAGCTTGGAGAGCCTCTGGCCATCTTTACTTCTGAGAGACTCAGCCTCTCTAAGACATCCTTTTGTAGCCAATTATATTACTCACCTGATGCCAGTTAACTTAATTACTTGCTAAATGTTCTTTCAGTTGATTCTCTTAAATATTATTGCTTTTCAGGCCTTTTTTTGCCTGTGTCCCAACTTTTTTGAGACTTGTTGCTGCCAGAAAATTTGAAATAAGCTCATTTTGTGGATAAAAATGTTAAATGTCTCAGTTTAAACGTTGAAATGTAATCTATGTCCTATTGTAAATAACATATTAGCTCATGTGATCTGAAAGTCAGTGCATTTTGATTTTATTCACAATTTATACTTTGTCCCAACTATTTTGGAATTGAGGTTGTAAAAACTATGAGAGCAAGTGGGGGTGTTGGATTATATGGATGGATATGCTCTCATACATTTGTTTGATTGGTGAAGGAACTCATGTGACGTTGGTGTAGTATATATATATATATATATGCGAGCGCATCAATAAAGTTTTTGCCCCTTTTTCATCTAACTAACAAGACAGCGAGAGTGTGTTGTTTATTCCTCAGTGCTAACTGATTTACCAGTTGTCCTGCCCAAAATGCAAGCGTCAACACCAATGATATAAGCCATTTCATTCAAAACCAACACCACACTCAAAGAACAGCAGGCATACACTTTACAGTCTGCAGAGATGAGCAAAAAAATTTTCTCAATGTGTTCGTTTAACAACGAAACTAGATCTTTCAGTCTCCAAGCATGTTTTTTTTTTTTGGGGCCTTGCTTCAAAGATCTCAGCTCCTCAGCATTCAGCTTGCTTGCAATGTATTTTCCTCTCTGTGATCGGCTTGTGATGCTGTCAGTAAGACTTTGCCGGTAGCCATTTCATTCTATGGGTTCTGATGTTTCCAACGAGCTCTAAACCACCTTAATCGCACAAACCTAGCCTGAGCTAGAGCCTTGCGTTCCCACTGCGTCAAACTGAGTCCATGTACTTAAATAGCGCGACTATATAAACAATTAACTGGTTTGTTTGCGGTATTTTTGGTATAATTGTGCGCTAAATATTCAACAGACGTTTTCAAAGTTGTTTTCAGACGAAATCTTTGTATCATTCCGCGTGAATACAGCGAACACAACAGTGCAAGTGGGGTGAGTGACGTGTTTTCCCGACTCATTCTTTATACTGACAATTTGACTACAATGTCCCAGTGAGCTGATGTATCCTTGCAGTTAGGTTCAAGCGCTGCATCCCAGGCGACCACGGTTCAATCCTTGGCAAATATATGTACTCTCTCAAAACAGGTAACAGGTATTTGGTGCATGTAATGCAAAAGATAATCAGCGAATAATCATTATTTCGCCAACAAACTCGGCTCGAGTTGAACCGCGTGTATTTAGCTTGATAACCGGCATTAATATGAATCAAATAGCTGTTAGCTAAGTAGGCTAGGCTAACGAACTAGCTAGCAAACTAACGTTAGCTCGCTTGCTAGTCAGAAAGCCTTTCATTTCATTGCATTAGGCCGTTTCACTGTATTTCTGCAAACGAAACCCCTAATAAAAGTGATATTATCTCAAACTAAAGTAAATGGCCTAACACAATGAACTGAAAGGCTTTCTGACTAGCAAGCGCTAACGTTAGTTTGCTAGCTAGTTCGCTAGCCTAGCCTACTTAGCTAACAGCTATTTGGTGCATCTAATGCAAAAGATAATCAGCCAATAGCCATTATTTTGCCAAAAAACTTGGCTCGAGTTGAACCGCGAGCATTTAGCTTGATAACTGGAATTAATATGAATCAAATGTATAGTTTTCAAGCTAACGTTGACTAAAACAAACTAGCCCGCATGCTAGATATGCAAGCTAGTGTGCCTACTTAGCTAGGTAATTTCGGTACATATAAAGCAGTGCTTCCCAAACCTATCCTGGAGGACCACCTGTCCTGCAGGTTTTAGATCTCTCCCTGCTCCAGCACAGGTGATTCAAATGATTAGCCGAGCTGTGCTGGAGCAGGGAGAGATCTATACAGGACAGGTAGTCCTCCAGGAGAGGTTTGAGAAGCACTGATGTAAAGCAATGAAACAGTGAATCATAATTACTTTGCTCCATAACTGGTGTTAAATTAGCAAGTCATCATGAATTAGCTGCATAGCTTGGCCTAGCAACCCCCATAAATTGTCAAATTGAAAAAGAGAATATTTCTGGTAGTATCATGTGATAAAGGCTTTGTCGCTGATAATTTTCCTATTTGAATTATGTCTCTAGCATATCCCAGTCAAAAGATATTCAAAATTAATTGGCAGAAAAATGACCTATTTTGTCCTAATCTTCCCATAGGAAATGCATTAGTGGAATTGTGACCATTTCCATTGACACTCAAAAATGACCAAAAGTTTAAGTTTTTCAGAATTTCATGAAATTTGCTGGGTATGCTGAAGGACATAGCTAGTGACATATTTACAGATTTTTTTTTTCGCAATCCCTCCAGCCAATTTGAAGGTATCGCGCCACTAGGTGGCTGTTCTCAAACTACTGGAAAAAGTATGAAAACATGGGTTTTTCTAAGGGCAGGTCCACCTCATATTATTGAAGACCACACTTCTTCACTTCTTTGGATTACGATTAGAATTTTGATTGCTCTCATTAAAAAGGGGACCTACCCAGTGGCGTGCCGTCAAATGTTCAGGAGGCCCTCTGTAACATCACCCTTTACTGCTTGATCGCCCTCAAGCTGTTCCCTTTTAAGTTCGCCTGATTGACAAGCAAACTATTTATTGACTGAACCGCCAACACCAACAGGATACATGACCTATAATGAATAAGAAATGGTAATGAAAAAGTGATTGCCAATTGGATATATTTATATAACTGATTTGCCATTGTAAGGATGGCAATTAATGCAAAAAAAATATCCAGAACTTTCGCTGACTTCGCAGCATTCATTTTCGCCATTCTTAAAACTTCCACTCTGCTGTGCATCGTGTGTAACCACGCCCTTCAGCTGTGACTACATTCAGACTGCAGAAGAGGATCTTCTTATTGCTTAATTAGCCTCGGAAACTAATCAACGGAAATCTTCGCCGTTTCATGAGCAACATGTGCGCAGAATTAATAAAGATATTTTGATATTTTACGTCATCATTTACGTGTGGAAAAAATGCCTCAGTTTTGTGGTTCAATGTATAACAGTGCTATCGAAAACAAAATTCACTTCAACCATTGACTTCGACCAATTAATCTGTGAGGCATTTAGGTTATTAAGAATTGAAAGGTGAGGTTTCAGAGGGGCTTTTTTACTGCAGACGAGCCGCTACTGGACGTACCAACTTTTGCGCAGCATAAATTAAAGTCTGCGCACGGCCATAATAACTCGAAGTGATATTTTCTTTGCAGAAGAAATCACGGAGAACACGTCTAAACCATGAAATTTTGTGTTGGGGGTAAGGGGAACTCATGTAAAATTTTCAATTTTAACTTTCAATGCCTGAAAATCATCCCATTTTTATGTAAAAGACATCAGTGAAATCAGCAAAATTTTGCCTTTCTGATGGAGTCCCACCATTTACAATTCATCAGATGCAGCGCGAGAACGGGGCTGAAGTTCCCAAGGTACTTATAGCATCACTTAGGTCACAGTATTGCATTGAACCAATCGCGGACAGGGGCATGGTGCGTTATGGGGGTAGCTACTTGGTCTGCTAAGTGCGCATTGATGCTACAGATTAGCTCCTTCGCTAGCTAGCGAATTTTGCTATAAAAAACGGGCCATAAGTATTTTCACTGGGGTGTTGACAAGAGTCATGGTATAAGATAATGTTGATAAGAGTCATGGTCGCGCAAGCGCTCGGTTTCAAATGAAATTTCCAGGTATCAATCCAATGATCAAATACCTCGTGTTCAAAAAAAAACTGTAGGTTTATCTCCTACAGGTTACGATTGATTTGCGTTAGCTCAGCTGCAGGATTAACATTAGAGTTAATCGCAGCTGGCTTCCCTGCCGTAAAGGCAAATCGTTGGCTATAGCTAACTATATCTTACTAGAAGCGAAATGGTATCCTCTCACACTCCGATCGGAAGACCTCGTCAGTGATATTTTTTGTCTGCAGATCGTAAAACTTTTGTTTCTTGTAGTTATTGTGCAACTCCTCATATATCGCCACATTCACGTTAAGCGTAGTTAGCCCGTTGACGGCGGCCTGATGAGGTTCCGATACTGCATACAAGATGTTAAATAGCTTATCTACCAGCTAACCGTAAAAACATTGCCAGCTACCTGTGCAGGGCCAGATTATGAGCAATGTAACAGAATTAGCCAGTACATTGTTTCTAGTGGCTTGTGTTAAATCCTGCACCCTGGAATGGAAATTGGCACCAGCCGAATGCTGGTAAAATATGAAAGTAGCTGGTAACGTAGATTTTAGACATACAGTTAAGCATTATTACACAAGAGGGTGTGCTTGACCGTTATTATTGTCACGACAGTGATGCGGCCAGGCGCCGAGTTCCGTTAGCATCACTGAAATGACAATAATGACGGTAAGCACACCCTCGAGTGCAATTATGGGATTATACAACTATTACCAAAAAAATGAAATATACAATCAAAATGTATTCATACTGTGGGCATTTCGCTCTCAAAATGTAAAAGTTTTTTGCTAGTATTCTCTCCATTTCACTGGAAATCTGAGAGATCTGACGTTAACTAGTCCTTGTCAACCAGCCAACTTGGGCTTATCATGTTTTCTAGACATCGCAATTTCCCAAAACTGAATAAATACCACACATAGCAACACAAAACTGCTTTGCCAGCTCAAAGTTGTAACTAGAATATGCGCTGGAAGGTTAACACAGTTGACAGCGGCTTTGGATGTATGTTTAAGATCTAGGCAGAGTAATATTTTCAGTGATGAGGTATTTTCATTTGAGCACGGCTAGCCGTCCTGTCATGCTCATTTGAGCACTTCTAAATGTCTGATTGACCAATCAGATCGCTCGATCGGATCTAGGCTACGTGTTGTATAATACAGATTTACTGTTGAGTGGCTGGTGAGCGTTCACATTTTTTAAAATTAATTTCCATCCCTGTCTGTACCATTTGGTCAACACCTTTCTATCGTAATATTTTTTACAGCAGTTGCATTGTGGGCATTCTTCTGCCGCAGAACGAACGAACGAACGAACAATGAACGAACGAACGAACGAACGAATCATATTAGTCGCGGGTAGGTTGGGCAAAGAAAATGTTTCGGTTGAAAAGTAATCTCTTTGTTCTTGAAGTCACAGGTAAGACTAATGTTTCTCAGCACATTTTCTACAGTTTTGCCTGTTCCTCTTCTCGTACTTAAAGGGAGATACCGGGCTTAGTATGAGTAAATTTCCATTAAGTACTTACTCCATGTATATCACATTACCGCTGTCCGTTTTCAGAAATAAAGCTCGCAGAAAATGATGATTGCATTTTCCCATTTTACTCGCATTTTAAAAGTTGATCGTAATGGCTTCAAAACATATTTTTAAATTGTTCTCTCGTTGCGCAGACAAACTCGTCACGGTTAGATTCAAATCATTTTCAGTAGTTTTTATTTGATATTATTTTCATTTACAACTACAACAAGTTCCCTACATTGGAATCAACCGTGCAACGTCACTTGTAAAGAAGGCAGTCAGAGCTGGGGAGAGAATCTAGCGTAGATGGATTTGAGAATATAGTGCAAGAGTTCAAACATTTTAATTTTTTTTTCTACATTTTTTTGCTAATTTTTGCAGATTTGCTGTTCTTGGGATGTTTTGATGAACATTGTATTTTCTCTCCTTAGAAATTCCATGGACAGTTTCGTTGAAACTAAGCTGCCAGAGTGGAATCTTGAGTCCCTCATTGAAAAGTTTCAAGGTAAGTTCATCCATTTCATACCATTGAGGCCCTAGCATTTAGTTATGAAAATGGGACTATGGGTCCTCATATCCCTCCTATTGTCTCCAGTCCTTACCAATTTCACCCCCTCATCACCCCCTTGTCAACCTTCTTTTGTTTTCCAGAAGAGCTGATAGATGAGGATACGTTCAGGGCCCTTGATACCACAACCATAGAAGAACTGATACCCAGAATAGGCCTCCGTGTGAAATTCAGTCTATCGCACAAGACCCTGTACCCGGTACATGGGTGATGGATTATGTTTGTTTTAAATGTCAGAAGGAGATCAGCAGGGATGTTAAAGTCCTTCTTAGGCATCTCAGGGCAGTGCATAATTTGAGCAGTACTTGTACGTACTTTCATTGCTGTCAGGATGGCTGCTGCAGGACTTTCAAGGATGTAACATCATACAAAAGACACCTCCTGCAACAATGTCCAAACAGCACTGAAAGTACTGTACTTGAACCAGAGACGCAACAAGAGACGCAACCAGAGACACTGTTATGGTTCTGCCTCATGTGTGCTGTTTTGTCATTGCGCTTATTACTTTTATTTTTGTGCTTGTGCCTTTTCTCCGTGCCTTCTCTTCATTTATTTTATTCAGATTGGATTGATTACTAAACCCTTATGTCTAACAGCAGTAGGGCTGGGCATTTCATTCATTATTCCACCTGTGCTTTTCTCTCGAAACTTCGATTCTTTTCTGATTGGATTTTTTGTAGGGCTGCCGATTCGATTCTTTTACGATTTTTTGGGTGCCGATATGATTTAAATTGCGATTCTACAATATTGCTGATTTTTTTTCATTTTTAGTTCCCTTTTTTAACACCTGTGAAAAAGTTGAATGATGATGATGTCGACAGACTATACCAGGAGCCATATTTCCCCAAAAAAATACAGATCACATGTGAGTCAGTTTTTAAGATTTAATCAGTAGCAATGTTTGAACCAGCTGCTTATACTCTTTTATATGCAGTCCAGGCTTTTGAAAAGAGGCAAAAATAAAAAAATAGTATAGAAAAAATATAGTCCTCTGATGGTTACACTTTCCACTCTGAAACCTTTCTAACAAAATGAGATAGAACATAGACTTTCTGAAGTAAACTGCTACATTTATCTGCACACAAATAGGAGCCTTTAAATTAACATACTCCATTATAAAGTGAACTTAAACCCTTTTCAAAGTTGGGCTGCACGATAAACGGAATCACGGTTATCGCAAGCGCAATAAAAGTAACTGCCACTATGAGGCAGACAGACGTGCTTGCTTATTACCTTTTCTATGACACTTACCTAATGCGGTCATTTGAAATGCTTCCGGGAAGAAAACTGTGATTTGAAGTCTGCTAATTACCAGCGAGGTTCGACCGCCTCCTTCACCTTGGCATAATTATCTTACCTTAAATCAATTCCCGTGTACTTTGCCTATCTTGCAATCAAGCCATTTATGCAGCCAACTGACTGATCAAAACCAAAATATGGCCAATAATGATTAAGAGGAGATAATGAGAAGCAGACGGACCTAACCAGGCTGCCGTGTTAGATTGAAAGACTGTTAATAATCTGAATAAATAGCAGACCTCTAAATTCCACCTCTCGTAGAATTTTTACATATTATTAAAAAGATTTCTTAAGAATAAAACATTTCAAGACGGCCTTGGTTTTTCAGCATTTCAAAACATACACAAAGTGGATAACATTTTGTGAAACATCTCGAGCGTGAAAGAGAGAAATTATTTTCGCATTGCACGCAATCGACAAATATAGCGCATACTTGGCAAACAAGTTCAGGCGAATCTGTGCCGCAAATTTCTTGCATTTTTTTATATGATAATTGAACAAGATTAATTTAAAATAAAATAATTCATAGCTCTTGATTTTGGTGACTTTTGAGCATCTAATAGCCAACAGTGAAGGTGGAAAACATTTTGTTAAAGCGTATCGAACGTCACATGTAAATTGTTAATGCATTTGCACGCAGCGCAGTCGAATGTAAAAGTAAAAATAATGTAGCAAACAAATTCAGGCAAATCTGTCATGTTTCATGGTCATTTAAATTTCAAAATGTAATAAACACAACATATTCAAATAAATCAGACTGTCTACCAATTTAAATCATTAATTGAGTGAATCAACTGTTTGATTGCAAATTGAGCAAAGCAAGTGGGAAGGGGGTGAGAGCAATTGTCGGGTAGAGGATGATGATTTTGCAGACCTTAACTTTGTTTTGTTCAGCGCGTAATTTACCTGAATGTGTTTGCGGGACAATTTCTAGTTTCATGTTTGGTCGCGCTGCGTGCTAATGCAATTACAATTTCTACAAGTCACGTTCGATACGCTTAAACAAAATGTTTTCCACCTTCACTTTAGGCTATTTAGACGCTCAAAAGCAACCAAAATAAACAGCCATTAATTACTTTATTTGAAATCTTGTTCAATTATCAAATAAAAAATGCTCTAAATTTGCGTTTGCCTGAACGTGTTTGCTAAGTCTTCGCTACATTTGTCTATTGCGTGCAATGCGAAAATAATTTCTCTCACTTTCACGTTCGATATGCTTTACAAAATTTTTCCACTTCGTATATATTTTGAAACGCTTGAAAACCAAGGCCATCTTAAAATGGTTTATTTTTGAGAAATCTGTATAATGATATGTAAAAATTCTTCGAGAGGTGGAATTCAGAGGTCTGCTGTCTATTCAGATTATTGACATTCTTTCAATCTAACACAGCAGCCTGGTTAGGTCTGTCTGCTTCTCATTATCTCTTCTTAATCATTATTGGCCACATTTTGGTTTTGATCAGTCAGTTGGCTGAATAAACGGCTTGATTGCAAGTTAGGCAAAGTACACGGGAATTGATTTAAGGTAAGCTAATTATGCCAAGGTGAAGGAGGCTGTCCAACCTCGCTGGTAATTAGCGGACTTCAAATCACAGTTTTCTTCCCGGAAGCATTTAAAATGACCGCATTAGGTATGTGTCATAGAAAAGGTAATATGCAAGCACGTCTTTCTGCCTCATAGTGGCAGTTACTTTTATTGCGCTTGGGATAACCGCGATTTCGTTTATCGTGCAGCCCTATTTCAAAGCTGGACTGTATGTAAAGAAGGCAAACAAATATACAATATAAAATGTATAAAATATTTTTCCCAAGTATTTATTTAGCTTATTTAGCTGTTCCTGCTGAAAACAATTGTCATGTCGAATAGAGCCCCTGAAAACTCAAATGTGAGCCTTTAACTTTGTATGAAATTGAATTTGAAAAGTATTCTTTCAAAGCCCTGGACATCAAAAGTAGTAAATAAAATGTAAAACACTATGAACAAAAATATATACTTTTTCAAGTACTCTGCTGCTACACTAAACCATGCTCTTCATCAAGCTAGTACTTCAGAATGTCAAGATTCTGGTGCAAAAACAAGAGCTGGTCAACCTGCTCTGTGGTGAGGCCGCTCCTCTGAGCGGTTACAATGTCCCCGGCTGTAGAGAAGACGTGTTCAGCAGAGACGCTTGTCCCTGGTACACATAAGTACCGCTTGGCTAGTTTGGCCAGGAGAGGGTACTCACGATGATGTTCCTTCCACCACTCTAATGGACTTTCAGACAGTGGCAAAGGAGCAGCTCTGTTGTACTCTTTCACCTCCTCTGCTACACAGTCAAAGGCTGACTTCTCTGGAAGTGCTGGTGCCTGCCGGCTGGTTTCCCCAAAAGTGTTCCCAAGTAATTCATCTAGTGCACAGGACACTCTTCTTTTTGCAGATGGGGGCCCTGGAAACCTTCATCTCCTCCTCCATTCTGACCCTCGTCTGCAGCAGCAGCACAATCACTAAGTTGCTCCTGGTCCTGCCTCATCACTTCTTCCTACAACAAATTAAACACAGTGGTACAAAAATAATAATTACTAATTAACGTTAGTACACTATATAAATGTCTTTATGTTCTGTCTTTGACAGCATTCTACTTATTTGATAATTACATTGCAACAAATCATGACACAATATTCTACCATTCATTCCAGCGAATCCTGTATTTTGATTAGTTAACACCAGGCATATCTATTCACCTGTAGACACCTGCCTTGCATTCAACAGCCCCTAATGTTAGCCCAATATAATCTCTATTGTCTTGTTCGCTAACGCTTTGCCTATTGAACGCACCCCTGGCTTACGCTTCGTTACAGGCCGTTTCACAGCGCATTAATGTCATTGTCACGAAAGATGAACGCCATTTACTTTAGTTTGAGATAATATCACTTTTATTGGGGGTTTCGTTTGCAGAAATACAGTGAAATGGCCTAATACAATGAACTGAAAGGCTTTCTGACTAGCAAGCGAGCTAACGTTAGTTTGCTAGCTAGTTCGCTAGCTTACTTAGCCAACAGCAATTTGGTGCATGCAATGCAAAAGATAATCAGTGAATATAGCCATATTTTCACCAGCAAACTCGGCTCGAGTTGAACCGCGAGTATATAGCTTGATAACTGGCATTAATATGAATCAAACAGCAGTTAGCTACGTAAGCTAGCGAACTAGCTAGCAAACTAACGTTAGCTCGCTTGCTAGTCAGAAAGCCTTTCATTTCATTACGTTGTTTCACCGTATTTCTGCAAACGAAACGTCGAATAAAAGTGATATTATCTCAAACTAAAGTAAATGGTTGACAAGAGTCATGGTAGAATGGAGATAAACATCTATTTATTTACCTGACAATGCTCCACAATGGCTGCAGCTTCAGCGACCATTCTTGAAAATGTTTCTTGTTTCTCCTCCTCCGGCAGGAGTGGCAGCACTTTAAACCTCGGATCTTGCGTTGAAGCTAGATTAAGCATGGCCTTCTCCACTTCTGACGTGTACCTCTTACTTAGGTCTTGGTGAACGGCTTCTTTCAGGTCTCGAACAAACGGAGGATCTCCAAGGGTTTCCTGGGTGGCTTGCAGGAGTTGCGCATGGAGTGGGGCTATAACAGAGACTGTCGGGTTGTTCTCATCGGACATAACATTTGTAGCCACCTTGACTGGCTTCAGAGCCTGAATGAACTCCTCTGCATTAGATATGTCCGACTCACTAAAGGTGCTAATGTCTTTCTCTCTTTTTCTCACATCGGGGGAAAGCAGCGCAGCCGTGACTGCTGGCTGCTGTTAGAGGAAACGTTCGACCATATCATACGCACTGTTCCACCTCGTTGGTATGTCAGTGATCAGTTTGTGTGCGGGGAGCTCCAGCAACTTCTGTTTTTGCTCCAAAACATGAAGTGCTGTGGCACTTCTGTGGAAAAATCCAGTCACACGCCGTACTCGTCCGAGTACTCTTGCTACGGCCATCAGCTTTAGGGCACGCTGAGAAGCCAGGTTGAGTGTGTGCGCGTAGCACTTAACATGGAGAAAGCCGGCTAAGTGTGCAGCGACAACCATATTAGCCGCATTATCTGACACTAAAGCCGAGTCCTTCTCTGTGATGTCCCATTCAGTCACCACATTACGAAGTAGCTCTGCTACATTTGAGCCAGTATGAGATTCATGCATGACCCTGGTCTGGAGGACGTGCGAGGACAGAGACCAGTCTTCAGCGATGTAATGGGCTGTTATGGTAACATAAGACTGGGTTGCCCGTGAAGTCCATGCGTCGCAAGCGAGAGCAACACGGTCTGCTCTGCTGAGATTTTCTTTGACTTTCTCCCTAATGTCCTTGTAGATTTGAGGCACTGCAGTTTTTTTTTTTTTTAAAGATTTTTTTGGGGAAGGTATCATGTACCTCAGTGTAGAGCGTGTGGGGAGAAGAATGAGGGAAGACATGTTCCTGAATCCCATATTCTCCACTACACTATAAGGCCGCAGGTCTTTGCAAATAAAGTCCGCGATTGATTTAGTTACGCGTTTTGCCTTTTCAGAACTGCTGGGTAGTTTGTACATTACCCCTTTGAGCGTCTGCTGGCTTGCTGCTGCGGTACGTTTGGCTATTAGCTCTGAATTTACCTCAGGATGGTGTCTCCCTAGGTGGGCAGTGACGTTTGTCGTGTTACCACTGTACGCGACGTGTGCATTACAGAGCTTACAAATAGCTTTCGACATATCCAGTTCTGCTTTCCCCTCAAAGCAAAAAACCCAAAATGTGCCCACACTTTTGATTTAAAATTTGATGGTGGGGGGTTTATCTCCGTGCCTTTTAGTATGCTGTCCGCCATTCTCTGCTTTCTGTTTAAGGTTTTTTTTTTTTTTTTCGCGATTGGATGTGACGTCACGTTACCAGGTAGATAGCCAAAGAAAAGCATTTTGCCCTCTGCTGGAGAAACCTTTTTCCAACCCGGCTTATAAGTGGAGACTAAAATGAAGCATTTTAATTTGGAAAAAAAAATTGATCTTTGAACAAAAAAAAAAAAAAATCGATTTAAAAATCGTACAACAAAAAATCACAATACTTATGTGAATCGATTTTTTCTCCCACCCCTACTAACCAGCACTTATTTAAGGGTGCTTGTGTATATTTTGTCATATAGTATTAACCTTAATTAACTCATTAGCGTGTGTGAGCATTTCCAGGTTTTATAATTTCTTCCTAAGCTTTCCCTGTTTAACTACGTTTAAGCTATGCTTCCCTTTGCTTCTCTCATGGTGTTTTTATACTCGTCACATTTATATTACCTTAATTTAAACCGTCTAGTTTGATTGTCTCAGCATCTTGTCTCGAGTCATTATTGTTAGACAAATTCATGAGAACTGTGTTATTAATCCCACGTGTTTCTGTTTCCTTCTGAGATTGCCTTCCGAGTCCCCGCCTCCTTCCGTGTGTATATCTGTGGGCAGGAATGAAGTGATCTTCAGGTGGAACTTTGTGCAAGCTTTGTCAGTGCATGATCAAGCGGCGAGGTTAGATGACTGGGATGAGTTGGAGGAGGAGAGTCTTACAGACAGAGTGGCACACTTCCTGGCCGAGTTAAAATCTAAACCGTCTCAGACCTTTGCTTCCGTCAACTATGTAATACAGCAGAACACAAGCCTGGTTGGCGATATTGTGGGTAACTTGCATAAAAACAATGCCGCTCTTTCGGAGCATAGGCCACAGCCAAACCCCAGAGGTAGAGCAGTCAGATCAGGATTTTGCGGTCGCCTGTGATCCTTTTCGCGGGTTGGAGACCGAGCACAAATAAAATACTTCTTGGAGTCAGGGTGCTTCATCAAGCCCATGGAGGATCCTCTTCCTGGCATGTCATTTACCCAGAAAAGGGACCCAGTGTCAGGTACAGTGTTGAAGGTCCCTGTTAGGGACACTTTTCAAAGAGTCCCTTTGCATCCCTTACTGAAACAGGTCTTGGAAAGTGCAGAGTCAACAAGAAACAAGAGTCATCAGAAGATGACATATCCCACCGGTCCCCACATAATTCGTTAGTTACTGATTGCAGGAGAGTTGTAGACTTTCTCATCCCTTTAGTAATTTAATACTTATATATACTTGAATAGGCAAAGGAAAGGGGATTTGAGCAATGATGATATTTGATGAAAGCACGCCGAACACCAAGTGCAGGGAAGATGACAACATCAATCAGAAGTATAATCACCTTTAGCATCTTGCTGTTCATGTTACCAGCACTCACTGCGAGGAAGTAGACTACCTGGAGTGCCGCTGTTGTATTGTTGTTAAAACATTTGAAAGAAAAATGCAAATTATGGAATTTATAGTCTCAGAGAATGAACATTGCAACCCTGCAATGGTAAGATGCTTACCAAATATGGAGTTTGTAAGTGGTATAGTACGTAAGTTCTGCTCTGGAAACAAAACAAAAAAGGAAATTTGGGCCGTTTTTCGTGAAAATTTCAAAAATTTTGGGCCGAATGGAATTGAAACCCCGAAAAGGCACAATGGCACCCTAAGGGGAAGTTGCATACCAAATTTGAAGTTTGTAAGTGGTGTGGTATGTAAGTTCTGCTCCGGAAACAAAACAAAAAAGGAAATTTGGGCCGTTTTTGGTGAAAATTTCGAAAATTTTGGGCCCAATGGAATTTAAACCCGCAAAAGGCACAATGGCACCCTAAGGGGAAGTTGCATACCACATATGAAGTTTGTAAATGGTATACTTTTTGAGTTCTGCTCCGGAAACGAAAATGATTACGGACGGACGGACGGACAGGGTGATGACTATATCCCACGGTATACATACCGGTGGGATAAAAATTATGGAATGGAGAAAGGGACGGGGAGGTGATACACTGGAAGACCTTTTGGGATGGGAAGATTTACAACAGTAAAATACTGTTCACAAATGACCTGGCATTACCAGTTGTACTGTACCAAGATGACTGTGAAACTGTCAATCCACTAGGATCCAAGACCGGGATTCATAAACTCGGGTTGATATATTTCACCATCAGGTCCCTAGCCCCAGAACTACTTTCAAGTATGAAATGTATTTCATGTATTTCTGGCAGCAGTCTATAAATCTGACGATGCCAAAACATATGGAATAGATTCAATTCTCAAGCCAATTGTTGCTGAACTGAAGGACATCGAGATAAATGGAATTGAAGTTCAAAGTACTGTGTTCAGTGAGAGAGTGAAATTTGGGTTAGCACAGGTAGTTGGTGACAACCTGGGTCTCAATACTATCCTAGGCTATAATGAGAGTTTCTCAGCGAACAGTATATGTAGATGGTGCCGAATGGATTTGTGGGAACAGACCCAAGAGGATGCATCACTCTTGCGAACCGCTGAGAACTACAGGAATGATTTGAAGCTTGGTAACTCCTATGAGACTGACCTGAGAGGAGAGTCTGTTCTCAACCAGCTTCAGAGTTTTCATCTGGTTGAAAACGTTGCACCTAGTGTCTTACATGACATTCTGGACGGGGGGGTATGAGGCAAAACTTGTCCTCCAGTCTCTTGTTGAAGACAAGTTAATTACAGTAGACATAATAAATGACCGCCTCACAAGCTTTGACTATGGCTTTGCAGATTCCCACAATGTACCCTCAAAGATCACCAAAGAAGAGCTCCAGCAACCAAACCATGCCCTCAGGCAGACTGCCTCACAGCTCTGGTGTCTGTTGAGGTATCTCCCTCTAATGCTCTGTGATTTGGTCCCAGAAGGCAACTCCCACTAGGAGCTACTACTCCTGTTGCTATCAATAATGGAGTTAGTCTTCTCACCATCTCTTACTGTGGGAGCAACAATATACTTGGCTCATCTAATCCATGAGCATCATAGCCTTTTCTTAGAGCTCTACCCAGAACTACATTTAAAGCCAAAACATCACTTCATGGTTCATTATCCAGGAGTGATCAGAACATTGGGACCTGTTGTTCATTTTTGGGCAATGCGATTTGAGGCCAAACATGGTTTTTTCAAATGTGTTAGTCACGTCACATGCAACTTTCGCAACATCTGCAAAACGATTACCTTTAGACATCAAATGCTACTGTGCTACAACTTTCTTTCTGGAGTAGTTTTTGGCCAAAATGTGCAAGATGGTCCTGGATATACCACCATTGCTGCAGGCTTAGAGGGATATAGAAGCATCCAGAATGGCATTGAGGGCATCCCACCAATGTCTGAAGTTTTTGTGCCGACCTGGATTACATTTAAGGGTACCACATACGGTCCTGGTATAACTGTTTTTGTCCTGCCCATCGGACGGTGAACCTCAGTTTGCAACTATTAGTACCATTGTTGTTATAAATTCAACTATCAAACTAATTGTTCTGAAGTTGCAAACTATTGGGTTCAGGAGACACTGTTTTGCCTACAATGTAATTCCTGACTGTTTCTCAGTGTGTTGAAATTAACTGCCTTCTTGATCACCATCCTCTCCATTGTGTTCCATCATATAAAGAAAATGATGACAGTGGGTACATATCCCTGCGCTACAGGCCGTTGTAAAACCATCTGCTTGAATGATTACTCTTAAAGAGCCTGTCCGGCCACCGTTTTCCCTGGCATTTCTCTGCCTTGTTTCTTCAGGCACTTCCAGGTCTGATCCTACATCACAGTTGAGAGAGGCGGGATGTAAGGCCACACCCAGTACTACTTTTTTGATATTTTTAAATTTTTTTTTTTGAATATGTATATTTTTATATATTTTTTATTTTTTAGTATTTTTTTTTTTCCTGATTCGTGGACCAATCAGGAATCAAATCAGTAGTACTGGGTGTGGCCTTTCAACCCACCTCTCTCAACTGTGATGTAGGATTAGACCAGGAAGTGCCTGAAGAAACTAAAGAGAGAAATGCCAGGGAAAGCGGCGGCCAGACAGGCTCTTTAAACTTTTTTGACTGCCCTTTAGATTTATTACACTTTGACACTTTTTAAAATAGGCCTGAACACACTGACCCCACTAAACACTTTGAGATGCGTTTGTTTCGAGATCAGCTGAAACCCCATTGTCTGCAGTACAGTACTACTCAAGGATCAAATTCATTATGGTTCTGGAATGACTGGCTTTCACATTACACGTGAGTACTGTAAGGTCTACATGGGCAGTGAGTTATTCATACTGTGGATTAAACTACAAATATAAACCAAAATATAACCAAAATAATAGGCTTTCCTCTATACTATGGTTACAAACAACTTTCTGTTCTCTCCTTCTCAGGATAATGATGGAACAACAACAGAAGTTGCAGCACTAGCAATGCCCCCACCAAGGCTGGACTCTGAGACTACTGTGTCCAGAACACATTCATCTTTTGTATGTTATCTTACTAGCCACAGGGCAGGCCCTGTGAGAAAGATTTAAATTAAACTGTTGTTACAAGATGCATATGTTTACACTGTGTATCTCTATTTCAGAGTATTAGAGAGGTGTTAAACAAGACCCTAGAAGGTAAGGGAATCCTAGCGAGTCTGGACACATAAAACAGCATCAATGTGAAACAGAGAAGGGCGATGACAAGGATTTTAGTGTCCCACCTGGTGGAAAGGTTCGGAGAAAAGTAAGTCCAAAGTAACTATAGTTACATTATTCAAGAATAATTGTGTAGAATTTTGACCCATCCGAGCTGTCCTCCTCCAGGGGCAGCCAGGAGCAGTGGGCAGCCACATCAGTGGTGGTCAAATTTTCAGTCGAAGTCCTAGTCTGGGACAGGACATCTATTCTTCTGAATGTTTTTTTCTTATACTGGGGTGCTTAGGGGGAAACCCAGGACATGTAAACTCCACATAGAAAGGCCTTGGAGATGCCCTGTCTGAGTACTTGAGGACCATGGGAAGAACATCCCCAGTGCTGACAGCATACCAATGTGGGAATCGAACCTAGGACCTTCTTGCAACGCACTGTGCCACAACGCCTTACATTTAATTAATGTTGTCTTATATGTTCTTTATTTCAGTCCATCATCTACTACCAAAATTCAGCTAGAAGCCTCCATCATTGAGCAGTTCCCGTGCCTCAAAGATGATAGGGGACAAGACTATGTGAGTTTTCTTTTTCACAGAATTACCAAACATGCATCAATTATCACTTGTTCATTTTTAATAAAAGTTTTTTTTTTCTTTGACTAACCCTATAATCAACAATAACAGTAGAAGTATCCACTAGAGGTCCAACAAGTTTCTTTTGTTTTTAAGGAGGCTTGGTTCTGCCCAGGCCGTCAGCATCGTCCTGCCCTGGGTTTCCTGGAGGAATGCTTGAGGAACCGGAGAAAGCGCATGCCTGGCAGGCACAGCCCTTATCCTCGTGGTACAGCCACTGGAGTAGAGGCCAGATCAAGCCGGAGTCCTGTTCTACCTGGTAAGTTTTCAGTATGCTCTCCATCACATCAGTATATCACTCTGACTTCATTGTTTTTTTGGGGGAGCCATTGTATTTCAAAATGCTCAGGTAATTGGCTATTTGAGTGATCAGTCGAAGGGAGGGATTTCAGTTTATAACTTAGCAGTCTGCGGTCTTTCCAGACAGAGGTTGGGACATGCATCAGCAGCCACCCAGTCAAAGCTCTCATCACAGCCAGCACATTGTAGCCACGTGCTGGTTTTCTCCTTTGCCTCACTAGTCGATATCTTGAATGTCCTCTCCACGGGCTTTGACAGTTTTAGTTTCTGCCTATATGTAGGAATCAAGTGGACAATGTTGAGGTTTGAATGTCCCAGCACCATGAGAAACAACGTGATAGGTGTTGTTGATTGTTGTGTAGCAATGGTTGAGTGCACGCAGCTGAGCATTTAATCCGCTGTTGGTATTTGGGGATATCTTTGCTAATATCCGCTCTGTTAAAGTCACCCAGCATGACACAAAACAGCCCGGATGTTTAAGTTCCAACTCGTTAGCAGTTCGGCAAGTGTGCTTTGTGCCTCCCAGACTGGAGCATCTGATAGAATATACATGCTTGCTAGGATAAATGAACTGAACTTGCAGAGGAGTAGAATGGACGACAGGTATATTAGAATATGGATAGGCTGGAACGTTGAATGAGGGCAAAGGCGTAGATCTAAGGCATTTTCAAAAGGTTATTGAAATTGTTTTGTGTAAGGGTTTTTGCCCTGCAGTCCCTCCCCTGTGGCTTGCTCTCACCTCCACCCTGATGAGCTGCATCTGTTGGTCGTTAGGGTGGAGGTGATTACCACAGTATATAGGGCTGGCAGTTGCCAGTCCTGGTTGCCACTGCATTTTGCTTTTAATCCCCTGTGGTAGTACGTTGCTGCTCCCCGGTTTAAGTTTGTTTTGAATCATTTATTAAAGTTAAATTAAAGTCTTTTAGGTCTGTCATGGATTCGCTCCTGCCGGATTGCAATATTCATCCGGCGGGAGCAAATCCATGACAGACCTAAAAGACAGAGCAGGACCCAAATGCCAGGCTGGTAAAAACTGGAAACTTTAATAAATAATTCAAAAGGAAGAAGGCACGTTGAGTAAGGCGGTTGAGGGTGACGGAGGTTTTGGCGCGAGACAAACGGTTTTGGAAATGGATTATGAGGTGGCAGAGGGAGTGAAAAAGAAAAGGAAAAAAAAAGTGATAATGAAAATGAAGAAGAAACATTTGTGATAGGAATTAAGACAGATATAAAGGGTGATGAAGCAAATTGCTTATTTAGCAATGCTCATGATATAGAGAAATTTGTGAGGAAAGAAACTGGTGATGTGAAAGCCGTAAGGATAACACGGGGAAGGTTAGTGATTGTAGAATGTCGCACCTTCAAACAACGAGATAAAGCTTTAAACATAATGTGTTGCTGAATACCCCTCGGCCCGGACAAGATTTCCCGCCTCAAGTTCACAGCGCTAAGGTGAAAGGTGAAATCCAGCAAAAAACGTCATGTTGCACATCCATATGTCACAGTGAGTTACCATACCAAATTTGGTGAAGCTGCGATCAGTAGTTGCTGAGAACTGACCCGTACAAGACTTCCTGCCTCAAGGTCATAGCACTAAGGTCAAAGGTCAAATCCAGCAAAAAACATGACGTTGCACATCTATGTGTCGCAGTGAGTTACCATACCAAATTTGGTGAAGTTGCGATCAGTAGTTGCCGAGTACTGACCCGTACAAATTTCCTGCCTGAAGGTCACAGCACAAAGGTCAAAGGTGAAAACCAGCAAAAAACCTGACGCTGCACGTCAATTAGTCATATTGAGTTACCATACCAAATTTGGTGAAGCTGCAATAATTAGTTGCAAACCCGACAAAATTTACCTCGAGGTCACAGAGCTAAGGTTAAAGGTCAAATCCAGCAAAAAACCTGACGTTGCACATCTATGGGTCATAGTGAGTTATCATACCAAATTTGGTGAAGCTGCGATCATTAGATGCTGAGTACTGGCCTGGACAATGTCACCCGGACAAGATTTCCAGGGACAAGGTCACAGCGCCAAGATCAAAAGTCAAATCCAGAAAAAAACCTGACGCTGCACATCTATGGGTCATAGTGAGTTACTATACCAAATTTGGTGAAGCTGCGATAATTACTTGCCGAGTACTGACCCGGACAAGATTTCCAGGGTCAAGGGCACAGCGCTAAGGTCAAAGGTCAAATCCAGCCAAAAACCTGACGTTGCACATCTATGGGTCATAGTGAGTTACCATACCAAATTTGGTGAAGCTGCGATGATTAGTTGCTGAGTACTGGCCCGGACAAAATCATGGACAGACGACGGACGACGGACGACAGACAGACACGCAGGTGACGACCATACCCCTCCGGCCAGAGTCGGCCGAGGGGTAAAAATTAAAGAATATGACCTTACACAAGTAACTAGTTTTCCTTTAAGGAAAAAACTGTGCGTTAAGGGTGTGATTGGTGGTGTCCCTTTGGACATTGAGTTTGATGATTTTTTGAAGGTGGAGGGGGTATGTGGAGCAAAGCGGATGAAAAGTTATCGGGAGGGAAAGGTACAAGAAAGTTTATCAGTAATATTGGAGTTCATCAATGAAGTACCGGAGAGAATATTTGTAGACTACGTGAGTTATAAGGTGAGAATATACGAAAGGGCTCCATTACGTTGCTTTAGATGCCAGGAGTATGGGCATGTGGCCACTGTCTGTAAAAAAGAAATGCACAGATGTAGATGGTGTGGACAGGAGGGATGCATTAAAGATGAATGTGTAGTGGCAAAAAACATGTTTTCACTGTGGTGAAAATCATGAGATGGGGTCAGTGCAGTGTGAAAGAAGGAAAATGGAAAGAGAGGTGGAAAGGACAAGAGCACAAGGGAAAATATCATATGCAGAAGCAACTAAAAGAATCGTGAGTAAAAAAGAAGCGGTGGGGAAAGAGCAGGCCAGAGTGCAGCCAGTGGATAAGAGGCAAAAGGAGTTTGAGGAAAATGAAATTAGGATGAGTGGAAGAAGTTTTTTAGCTTTCATTTCAATGGTATTAAACTGTGCGTGTGAGATAGAAAGCAAAACGGAGAGAATTAAGATGGTGATAGATGCAGCAAGAGAGATTTTGGGCGTAGTAGATGTAAAGAGGGAAGATGTAGGCCTACAGAGAATTTTGGAAAAAGGGTTTGGTGGCAGTCAGACTATAGAAAAGTAAGGAGATACAGAAAGCCTAGTGCAATATTTGAAAAATTTTTTTTTAAGTAAAGCTCAAAGTTAAAAAAAACAGCACGAAATTCTGTACAGTTGGTGGCGGCATGCACCAATGAAAGACAATGGTACCGCCCGCCATAAAACTAAAAGAAGAAGAAGAAGAAATAATTCAAAACAAAAACAAATTTAAACTGGGGAGCAGCAACGTACTAACACAGGGCATTAAAAGCAAAATGCAGTGACAACCAGGACTGGCAACTGCCAGCCCTATATACTGTGGTAATCACCTCCACCCTAACGACCAACAGATGCAGCTCATCAGGGTGGAGGTGAGAGCAAGCCACAGGGGAGGGACTGCAGGGCAAAAACCCTTAAGCCCCTGTCACACTTATTCAAAATCAGCGAGAATCAAGCAGAACCAGCCAGAATGAAGAATTCGCGCAACATTCCAGCGGTAATTTCAAATTGACCAAAATTCAGCTTTGAAAGAAATCCGTTCGAATACTTAGAATGCACTTCGAACTCGCCTCAAATGATTCTTGCACATTCTGGCTGTATTAGCTCTCGAATGCAGCTTGAATGTAGTTGGAACACAGTAGGAATATTTAGAATGCGGTCAGAATGCAGTCAGAATATTTAGAATACCCTTCAAATGCCGTACGAGTGCGGTTCAATTGCTGCCTGAACTCCACCCGAAGTCTGGTTGGAAGGTGCCTCGAATGCTGTCTGAATTCATCTCGAATGCAGTCAGATAAGTGGCCGCCGAATATGGTTGGAACGTCCAAGAATTCAAACAGAATGCAGCTCGAATACTCAGAATGTACTTAGAATGTAACATGAGTGTCCCATATGCGTTGATTGAGTAATGAGGTAGTTGCAAGTTACGTAGGTGGTCACATGATCCCCGAAGCAACCTGTACACAGAGGTTGATTACAGCATAGTGAAAATGGGGAAATCTTGTGCTGCTGTTGCTTGCACCCATAATAATGCCATTCAGTCGTCTGGAAAATACGGCAAAATAAGTTTCCATCAATTTCCACAAAATAATGAAGCCCTTTTGAAAGATTGGCTGGTATGGCAAGCTGTTTTAACATTTAATAGCTAGACTGGATATGTATTACAGATATCTGTAATTCAATTCTTCCTAGTCAAAAAGAACATTTCAGATATCCACAATGACATTCTTCCTATCCACAATTGTCATTTCAGATATCCACAATGACATTCTTCCTAGGACAAATGACGTCACTTTTGCCATTCATGTGTATTGGGCTTTCAATTTCAGATATCCACAATTACATTCTGGATATCTAGAATGAACATGCTGGATATCTGCAATTGAATTCTTACTAGGAAAAACTCCCATTTCATATATCTTCGATCCAATTGTTACTAGTCATAATTTTCATTTCAGATATCCAAAATGAAAAACTATTCCAGATATCCAGAATGTAATTTTGAATATCCAAAATACATTGTGACTAGTAAAAATGTCATTATGGATATCCACAATTCATATTATGACTAGTAAAAATGTAATTTCAGATATCTACTATTAGAATTATGACTAGCAACAATACAATTGCAGATATCCATAAAAGTATTGTTGATATCTGTTGACGGGTAGACAGGACTAGTTTTTCATTTTGGATATCTGAAATGAAAATTATGACTAGTAACAATTGGATTGAGGATATCTGAAATGGGAGTTTTTCCTAGTAAGAATTCAATTGCAGATATCCAAAATGTTAATTCTAGATATACAGAATATAATTGTGGATATCTGAAATTGAAAGCCCAATACACATGAATGGCAAAAGTGACGTCATTTGGAAGAATGTCATTGTGGATATCTGAAATGACAATTGTGGATAGGAAGAATGTCATTGTGGATATCTGAAGTGTTCTTTTTGACTAGGAAGAACTGAATTACAGATATCTGCAATACATATCCAGTCTAGCTATTAAATGTTAAAACAGCCACTTACAGTTTTTAAGGATTTTTAGATATCTTAAATTTAGTTTTGACTAGTACAATCAAAGTTGTAGATATCTTAAAATAACATTTCTACTAGTAAGAATGTTGTTGCAGATATCTTTAAATTACCATTCTAACTAGTCAAAATTACATTTTGACTAAGAGAAATGCTATTATGGATATCTAAAATGTAATTACAGATAGGAGTATGGTTCGATTAAATGTTAAAACGGCTTGCCATAGGCTCGTTAAATTAAGAAGAATTGACCGTGGAAAGCCTTACAAACCAACAAAACATTCAGTTCTTTGCTCAGAGCACTTTGAGAAAAGCTGCTTCACGTACCAGAAGTTCACGAAGTAAGTCAACAGTTTTGTTGCAATGAAAACTGGTTTTAAAGTGAAGATTTAAAGAAATTATTGAAAAATATATATTCAATACAAATATTAACCTTAAGCCTGAACGCCCCTGTAACGGGGGCAATGAATTTGCATAATAAGCATGTTTCCTAATAGCAACCTCGTCATGCGGCATATCCTCTTAAAGCGAAGAAACTCAGCAAAAAGTTAGTGATGACCGTTTTTACCTAAATCGAACACAATTCAAGTAGGCTACCAAGCAAGTAAATAAGCATCTAGCAAAACATTAAATAAAATAAGATTAAATAATCAGTGCTCTATCGCAAGCATTTCTACTGAATTTGTGATATGCATACAAGCGATACCTCAAATGAAAAAGGACAGTCCACAGATTCCAATGATATAAGCCTTGTCATTTTAAATTGACACCATACTCAAAGAACAGCAGGCATACACTTTAAATGCTACAGAGATGAGCAAAAAATTTTCTTACCTTTGATATTTTGTCATAAAAAAAGTTTGTGGGTAAATCTGCGCTTGCTATTGTTTTAGCCAGTCTGAGAGTCCTCTCGCCATTATGCTATGCACTGGAAGACCTCAGCAGTATAATCACTTAAATGGTTTGTTTTTTGTACTTTCGCTATAATTAACCGCTAAATATTCAACTGTTGTTTTCAAAGCCGGTTTATGACTGAGAATTCTTGCACCAATATGCTCAAGTTCAAACACAGCTCAGCTATACAAGTGCTAAATCGACCAGTGAATATATAGTCTGTTGAGCTAGTGTCGTGGATAAGGCGGCGCATTTGGACCTGAGGTTCAATATCTGGTTATACATGCGACATTTCAGAGCAAGGAAATACATTTTTTGTATAAATAAATAATAATTAATCGATGCATTCCCATCCCATCAAAGCCATCTTCCTGAGTAACTTCGGGGATCACGTGACTTACACTACGGTTTCTGCATCCAGTGCAACGCCTCCATTGCTGACTACAGGTCTACAGAAGGGGAACGTAAATATGCCACTAAAACTGACGCCGAATGCGTGAGAGTTAACAGGTATGTGTTATTAATGAAAACTGGCCACACCTGATAATGTTGAGAGTTTTCGGAGTTTCTGTAATGGTAATTTAAATGAATGATTGAAAACAGGTCATAACCAATCATTATTTTTAAACCAGTTCACCAGCCGCCACTGATTCCAGTGGCAATCGAAAGATTCCAACGGCATTCGAAGCACATTCCAGCTGAATTGTTTTAATATCGAAGTAGATTCCTGCAGCAATCGAAATGCATTCGAGGTGCATTCTGGCTCATTAGAGGCGCATTCTGGCAGGATTTGACGTGGCTTGCCGTTTCGATTCTCCCTCGAATGCAATCAGAATGTTTTGAATGCTGTTGGAATGCCGTAAGAATATTTTTAATACAGTCAGATCACAGTTAAAAAACACTTAGAATGCCGTTCGATATTTCTCCACTTCGAATGCACCTGGAAAGTTTTGAGCATGAGCAAAACATTCAGGCCGGCCACAAGAACGGGCCCGGATATTTGGACTGCACTCAAAAATGCAGTCAGAATTTTTAGAATGCACTCCGAATATCCAGGAATATACAAAGCATCTTCATTCCGACGGCATTCCGGCTCATTCCGCCTCTAGTATGACTAGGGTTTTACAGTTTTGTGGAAAAGCTATCAATTTTATTATTGAAATTTAGCAGTAGATCCAAGACATTTTTCAAAGGTGTACTGAAATTGTTTTGTGGTAAAGCTATAAGTACATTTTTATTTTTAAACTAGATTGATTATTTTTTGGGGTTGAAAATACATGTTTTTGGGTTTTTAATTTCGATTGCTGTATGGTGAACTTCTATTGCTCGACAGAATTTAACATTTCTGATGAACGGTCTATGGAGATGAAGGAGTGGCTGAAGAACAACATCTGGCCACAGCCACAGGCCAGTGACTACATGGCAGACACCGCCATTTACCGGGCTCAGTGGATTCGTGGTGATGGTTCCAGAAGCCTGCAAGAGATCCTGGCTGAGTATCCACGTTTCCTGGACACTCCAGGCATGGTGGGTTTCATCTTTCTCACAGCAGAATAATTTTGTCCTTGTTCCCATTGTGGTGGTGATGGTGGGTGGTGAAGAGAACATTGTCACAACACTGAACATGTGAAATAACAACTGTTTCAACAAGGTACGCTGCTACATTTTTGTCAGACTACAGCGAAGGGAAATTAAGGTGGTGGCTGGCACAATTCCCAATACTCTCAAGAAGAAAGAAAAGCAGTTGTAAAAATTGTTATGATGTATCAAGATTATCGAATCCCCTCACATTTAGTTTTGTCCCTGTGCTGCAGATTGCACAAGACTTCAAAATTCTTTGCCCAGCAAGCTCTGAGAAGCTGACTACAAGCTGGGTGCCAATGTTTAGCACTAAGATCCTGCAGTTGGCGAAGAAAGAGAGAAATGCCCAGATCCTACTATTTGAACTCGGCGAAGGAGCTACTGCAGGTACATACAGTATTAGCCTTCCTTCACCAGATCCAAATCACAAAAATGTGAAGAGTCAGGAAATCCAGATTTCCAACAGGAGTGTTATGAAAGGTCTGACCAACATGCCTCTGGAGCCAATAGGATAGATCTAAAACCAGTCAGAGCAACAAAACGTGGGTAAGTCATCTTATCATCATGTCAAGTGGGTACAGTTGTTGTATTAAACCCGGCCCACAGGGTCGCATTAAGTTTTCTGGGGCCCAGGACTAACACCTCGTGCATTCCATGTTGCCCAATAGCTTAACGTGGCCCTGCTGCCCCATATTAGATAAATGAAAAATACTCATTGAAGGCTTGATTAGTTTATCAGTAGGTCAGTCAGCTTTGCTTGTCCAGGGAAAATTTGCTTCAAAACAATCTGAGAGGAGAAAAAGTGTGAACAAAACACAAAGTAAATGACAGACTCTGTTATCCCTCTGTGCTCTCCACTATAATCTTGTGTCTTGTGTATTTCAGATATGAAAGGTGACATGGTGCTTCGTGTACTGCCTCTGCTGCTGTCAGCACCTGTATTCAGGGTGGCAAAGAAGACTGCGCGCCCAAGTGTTGACGAGGCCCAAAAGGCATTCATTGACATGCAACCTGTAAGTATAGACATGCAGTTGAAGTTGCTGGTTGCAAATACAAATGAGATAAGAGTAAATGGAGCATCTTCTCAGCAATAAAATATGGATGTCAAAAACCATAGTGCAAATGTGCAAAACGCCTTCTATATGCTTGTGATGCTAAACCAGTGTGGCATGTGTCTGCATCCATCAAGTCATTTAAATCATATTTTTAGCTGCGATCAGCAGCTCCGTTGGTCGACAAAGCTTTTCTTGAATAATTAAAAATTTGCGTACTGCAAGTAGAGACCAAGAGTAACTATGCCATGAAGAATGACCGTGATTCATCCATAGGTCGCGCTATACTAACCATTTTTGTTTGTGAGGTCACAGCTATTGCGAATTTGTGCTTGTTGATTTCTGTTCTATATATTAAAGTTGCATTTTCTACTTGACAAGCTGGAACCAACATGCCAGAATATCTCTGTCAATCTCAAGCCCGGCCCGAGCCCTTCGCTGTGATGATTGGAGCCCAGGCGTTTACCGTCATACAAGGCGAGGCTCTGCAGAGCACGACATTTCTTGGGGCAATTGATGTCTGTTTTAAATCGTTTTTTGTTTTTGACATCAACTATCCCAAGAAAATGTTGGGAGTTCTTGCAGTCTGCGGTTTATAACATTCGAGGCCCAGAGTCCCCATCAGTACGCTTTATGCGTAGTTTGTGTTCTCAGTCGGTTGCTGTAGCGCCCCCGGTTGACCAGTCTTTGTAATTTATTTTGGTTTTCTTAGGGGAGAGCCACTTGTACTATTATATTTCATGACTGTAGTTCAATTTTCCCTGCTGTTAGATATACATATCCGCACTATTTATATTTCATGACTGTAGTTCAATTCTCCCTGCTGGTAGATTATATATATATATACCGGTGTGTTGTGTATGTGTGTGTGTGTGTGTACATATATATATATATATATATATATATATATATATATATATATAGTCTCCACTAGTTATTGTTAAGCTCCCTCACAGCAATTTTTTTTTTTTAAAAACAGTGCTCTGTTAGTTGCAGTTGATATTGAGAGAACGTTTCCAAATGCTAATTGATGAAATACTTTATGGTGGAAACTTTCATTTTAGATCAATTTTTAAAAAATTTTTCATAATGCATAATGAGTTCCGTTTGTCTGACATGTATGTACAAAATGTAATAAATATTTTGTAGCTTTACAACTTTTCATTCTTGACCTATTGTTTGTATGTTTTTAGCATGCTTTGTATAATAGCCAGGATTTTTGTTGTGTAGTTTTACAGCTCTGCGTTCCTATTAAATATAAAATGGGAAAATAAATCACCTAATGCTGAGTGAAAAAACTAGCCTGGTAAACCACCCAGGTCCGCATGCACATTTTATTTTTATTTAGCCTTTATTTACCCATTCATGTGCCTTTTCAGCATACCCATCTGGCCCCAGCCCCTGTGTAGGCATTTTGCAGAAACCAAGATGTGGTTGATCCAATCGGTGACCTGCGCTTGCAGCTCTGTGATTGACAGCTCACGCTGGCCAGTCAGGGATGGATTGACGTAGCTAGCACACGCCAGCAGCACTAACCCAAACAATCTTGCCTTTTTACGGCACTTGCTCAATCGAACGCACTCTATTACAGTTGACGGATGACAATGACCCAGCAATAGTGTAAAAATAATCACCTCCTGGGTCAAATTAACCATGCATTTGGTTTAATAAAGGTGGGAAAAAAGCATTACAATGACCCAGCAATACTGCAAAAATGATCAACTGCTGGGTCAAATTAACCATACATTTGGTTTAAAGGTAGGGGAAAAAAGGATGACAATAACCCAGCAATAGTGTAAAAATCATCAACTGCTGGGTCAAATTAACCATGCATTTGGTTTAATAAAGGTGGAGGAAAAAAGGATGGATATAACCCAGCAATAGTGTAAAAATCATCAACTGCTGGGTCAAATTAACCAAACGTGTGGGTTAATAAAGGTAACCCAACTTGCTGGGTCAATCTCTGTACTCATCAGTTTGACCAAACGCTGGGTAGGAGCTATAGTTAACCAGCACTGGGTTACAGATCTGAACCAACTTGGGTCAATTTGTACCCAGAAGTTTTTAGTGTGTAAGCTCCGCAAAGCCTACGTCTGGTCTAACTGCAGCCTTATCAGCCCAACTTTGCAGACACGCACAACACCTCTCCAGTGAGCTTCAACTGTAGCGGCTATGGTCAGGTAATGTTATGATGAAACTACCACCTTGATGCAAACTAAATTAACACAAGCACACCAATCTGAATTACTTTTTATAAAATAAGCAGGAGCACTTTTTTAAGTAGCACGGAATGTGAACTAACATGCGGTAGTAACCGAGCGGTCACCATAACGACAAAGACAAACGTTACCCTGCAACACAGGTTTTACAGATAGTAAGTTCCATTACCCAGAACAGTTGTACTAAGCATCGAAATTACACACAAGTGTAAAAAGTTAGCTTCAAATGAGGTTTATGTTCACACACCTTCTGTTGAATGTCTCCTTGATATTATTTACTCTGGCATATTTAGGACATGAACATTAGCAACAGTAACTTAGCTACGTTAGCCGCAGTGCTACAGCCACATTCAACAGGCTATCATGTTAGTTAGGCTTATGCAGTAAAGCAATACAAAATGGTAAAACTCACTGCTTCTGCGTCTGTGAGTCAGACAGTTGGTACCGATCCAGGCTTTATCTTCAGATATTTTATAAGCGTTTGAGGCCAGATGTTAGTGCTAACTATCGTTAGCCGTCCTGCTAGTCACCCATACCATGTTAGCTTCACTTACATTATTTGCTGTTATATTGTTACTTACAGCTTGTGGCTCCGAGCGCTTGATCAATGCAACTGCTTCAGGTTTGAGAAGCAGCTGAGAAGCATATCCAACATCGAATGATCCTTTATTGACAAAGCTGTCTTCAATGAAATGCCCAGCACAAACAGCTAACGTTCCCTTTCAATGTGGCTGTTTCCCGCCAGCAAACAAAAAAGCTACCCACTGATTTCTTGTGGCATCGTCTTTTGGAAGAGAAAATAGTTGTGCTTTTTTTTTGCATCCAAAAAAACACGAACAAACAGCTTTGGGAGAAATACTGGTAGCACTTTATAATAAGGGTACAAATAATGTGCTTAAGTAATGCTGAACTAATGCATGACTCATGATGACTTAATGCATGAATTAATGCAGGAATTAATGTAATGAATTCCTATCATTAACTAATGATGAAGTCACCATGCCTTTTTGTGATAAGTATGCACTTAATACATCATCAGTTAAGGGATGTTAATTCACTGTTAATTCACACATTAATTACTTTTGCACAAAAATTGGCTGGATTTCTTGGAAACACTTATTAATTAATGTACAAATAATATGCTTAAGTAATGCTGAACTAATGGTGATGATTTAATGCATTAAATAATGCAGGATGTATCATGAATTTTATTTGGGGGGGGGTGAACCCAAATAATAACAATAAAATAACAACAATAATGACAATGATAATAATAATAATAATAATAATCATCATCATCATAATTTCTGCTCACCCTGAAATATGTGATTGCTGGCATTTTGTTACTGTGCACTAAGAAATGAAGAGTTGATATATTTTTTTTTTAACTCAACCATATGGTTGCTTGAGTTGGGTTTTTATGGGTTGTTTTCTGAAATATTGGGTAATTTGGGCTAACCCTGCTGTTGTCATAGTGACAGGTACGTGCCTGTTCTTCGCACGCTTAGCGCTTCCCACTCGGAGCTCTCCCAATGAAGAAAAATCAGCAATGGGACGTTACGAGACAAATGTGTAAGTATTTTACATTTTAATAGTCTACTTTTCATCATTTTATGCAAAAGGGAATGCAAGGGTAAACATATGTGGCATTATGTATCCGTCAGATCGAACTTGACACTAATTTACATCGAAGAAAAATCGTAATTTTCCGTCATTTTTTCCCTAACTAATTTTATATTTTAATAGTCAGCTAGATGATGCCAGCTAAAATAATGGGTAGCACTTACTGAAACTTCAAGTTAAAAACTGAGAGAGGAGTTCCATCAGGGCATGTTAGCAAGTTAAATGCGTATAATTTAATGTGGGTTTAGTTTGGCTGCGTAATGGAGTAGTCAAAATAAGGTTTTTTAACAAGGCAGCTGGCTAGCTATGTGCTTCAGTTTGCTCCTTCCCATTGATTAAAAGCATCGGTGCTGCCACAGTTAGCTCACTCACGCTGTAGAGTAGGGAACGGTAACCACAGCTTAGCTATAACGTTGTCTTTTGAGAAGGGTGACGTTTGAAAAGGTAAGATAAAATGGACCAGCGTGTCCTGACCTTAGCGTTAGTTACCGGTAATATCCTGGCTAAACTATGGCTAGCTGCCTTGATGTTATTGCTTGACCTTATTGCTGCTTGTATGAGGATGAATGGAAGCTAATGTTCGGTAAACATTAAAGGGGACCTATTATGCTGATCCTTCTTTTAATACATATAGGTAATGTTATAATGCTGGATGTCCATACTCAACCTCTGAAAAGTTTCTAAGCATAAGATACAGGGGTTTTGCTGTAATCCAAGAACGTGATTTAATAGTGAACGTGATTTCTTCTCTGAACAGCTCCTCCCGAGATCTTCAATCAGATCTGGGCAAAACCTGACGTCAGGTTGTGCCGTCCAATTAGTACAGAACCTAGCCAAAGCCAAACATGGCGATGGACCTGCCCAAACCAGAAACTATTCTAGCAGACATGAACAACCGCGGATCATGTAATGCCTTAGTAGCATCTACACTTCCAGAAATACAAAAGAAGAACCGCAGATCATTTGGGGTGCAGTTTTGTCAGTATCTCTCCCAAAGCTGCTTGTCCTTTTTTACTTTTGGACGCAAAGAAAAGCACCTATTTCTCTTCCAAAAGCGATGCCTCCAAAATCAGTGGGTAGCTTTTTTGTTTGCTGGCGGTCGAACAGCCACGAATAAAGGGAACGTTAGCTGTTTGTGCTCAGCATTTCACCAAGGACAGCTTTGTCAATAAAAGATAATTCGACACAGGATAAAGCGTTTCAGCTGCTTCTCAAACCTGAAGCAGTTGCATTCGATCAAAATACTTGGAGCCACAAGCTGTAAGTAACGATATAACAGCAAATAATGTAAGTGAAGCTAACGAGTTACGGGGAGGCTAATAGGACCGCATAATGCCAGTTAGCACTAACAACTGGCCTCAAACGCAGGCTTTGTAAAATATCTGAAGATAAAGCCTGTATCGGTCGCGACTGTCCGCGACTCACAAGCAGGGGAAATTCAACAGAAGGTGTGTGTGAACTTAAACCTCATTTGAAGCGAACTTTTTATACTTGTTCGTAATTTGGATGCTTAGTACAACTGCCCCCGATAACAGAATTTACTGTCTGTAAAACCTGTATTGCAGGGTAACGTTTGTCTCTGTACATTGTTATGACCACTGGTTATCAGTACTGCATGTTAGTTGAATATGCTGTGCAAATTAAAATGCTCCTGGTAACTTATAGGCAGTAATTATGATCGGTATGCTTGTGTTACTCGGTAAGCATCAATGTGGCAGTTCCATCATAATGTTGCCTGATTGTAGCCACTACAGTTGAAGCTAACCGGAGAGGTGCTGTATGTGTCTGCCGAGTTGGGCTGCAGTTAGACCAGATGTAGGTTTTGCAGAGCTTGGGTCCGTTTTGGGTGCTTAGAAAAACTTGGTACCTTTAGTTATCCATGAATGAGGCCAGCCTGATAGGGAACCAATATCTGGGCAAGCTCTCTGATGCTACCGGTGAAAACAATTTAGGGAAATGTTGATGTAGGCTATAAGAAAGCTATTATAAAAAAAAAAAAAGATTCTGCATTGAAAGTGGATTGAATATTAAATCTGTTATTGAATATTTTAAATTCTTTCCTGTAAATTTATCGAATTCGTGATAGCTCCACATAAGAAGTCTTCATTTTTTAAAAATGGAACTTATGGTCTGTAAAACCTGTATTATGCTCAAACATAACCGTGTGTGTCTGTCTATGCTCTTGCATTTTCCATAATGGTTAATTTTCCCCTATGAAATATTCGCTGGTCATTCCGGCAATAATAAAGTAAACCATTACCATGGGCAATTTCGAACAGGCCGTTTAGCCTGGAGATTTTGCCGCTCCGTCATTTACCAGCGCAGAATTGCTTGTTGGTCGTTTTGTCCACAGTCTAAAAGTGGCACCACAGTTATGCACATGAATTTTGGGCAGGTCCTAATGCACACGAAGCAGTCCATAAGGCTGTTAAATGTGACCTTCCAGACCTCACTGTCCATGTTCCCCTCTAAACTCAGACCCAAAATCGCTATGGTCTCCGGTCTAACTTTGAATATGTTGACCCGCTCACCAAAACTGTCTGTATGTGGTGGATTCTACATCACCTGCATCCTAGCGACTAGAAATAAAAAAGAGGGCTGTAAGGGGCACTGTTGCCGGGGCAAACTGTACCCGATAGCAAATTTAGCTTTTTGCTGCCTTTTTTTTTTTTGGCCAGAACTTTGTCCTCCATATTTTTTGGGGGGTTTATTAGAACAAGTTCATTTTACTAGATCTATATTCAAAGGATAGCAGATAGATTTCGGAAAAATTTCCCCGCCAATTTCTTTTCAGATGGCAGACATGTCTCACGTTTCACTCTGGGGAGGCGGACCTCTTCAACTTTTTATAGCCTCGTTTATATCCTTTTTTAACTCTTTTTTTTCCCTCCACAGAGCTGGAACAAAGAGAAGAAAGTGGCCACATGGGGATTAGGGGGCCATAGCAGGAAGAGCCATCCCAAAAGGCGTTTCAAAGCAGAGACTACAAAGGACTACAAATTGGGGTTTTGAGGATGGCTGTCTGAGTTTAATAAGCACCCTGTTTTGAACTATCGAACGGTCAAAGACAACCAAGGGGAGTAAGATCAAAATATGACCTTAGAAATATAGCAAAATAGATCCTTTTTTATTTAAATATTGTTAATGCAATAAGATCAGTAATATCCTGTCAGGCTTTTATGCTTTAGCATATGTCCATTGACCCTAGTTAGAATAAACGTTACTGCCATAGGTTTGTTCAAACCAGGTGATTTTAATGGGGCTGGCCAGGGATAATTTGATTGTTTATATTGACGGAACAATGTGTTATTGAGAGATTGTGTTAATGCGACGGCTGTTGTTTGAATAAGTAGCTTGCTAAGTTAGCTAACTAGCCATGTTGCTCTGCTGCAAGTCTTCAGTTGCCTGTGGCTATTAGGTCCGAATGTTAGTTTAGCCAACTTGGTAACAAATCAGTTTTTAAAAGTTAGTTAGCCATTCAAACGATGAATTCAGGTTGACGCTTTTTGGCTGAGGGAACTAAGTTGAGATAGTGGAAAAAATTAAGTCCTTTGGAATTTGTTAAGCTTATTTTACCCAAAATGTTGATGTACCTCTGAAAGAAAGCTATTACTGAAAAAAAAAGAATGATTTATGAACAGAAAGTGGATTTTTTGAAGGGAACTGAGAGAGCTGTTCAGGTTTTTTTTTTTTGAAGTCTTTTCAACTGAATTTGGTTGAATGGTGATATGGTGATGGATTGAGAAGTCTTAATTTTTAAAAAAGATTTATGAACAGAAATTGGGTGAATTGCCAGTTTGTATGTATGTGTGTGTGTATATGTGTGTATATTTGCATTCTCAATGATAGTTAAATGCTTTCTCTATGAAATATTCTCTCTCTTCTGTTGTCTGTATTTATAGCGATAATGGAAAGTAAACATTTTCAGGGGAAGCAAATCATCAATTCGGCCATAAATGGACTTTTGAAGCGTCTTTTGACAGTTTTCTCAAGCCAGAAAACGTTGGGTGAGGAGCTTTCGTTCAACATGGAAAGACATTGCCTGGTGGAATGGTTTGGAATAACAGTGCTGGTTTATCAAAGCACAGCATAGCATAGTATATCATTAAATGATTAAAAAAATGTATCCATCCAGATGTTGAGCTATCCCTTAATCATTTTTCCCCTTTTGCTACAGCTTTGCCAAAACAACAAAGGACTGTGGAAACACATCAGGTGTCTGAATACCAGTCCATACCAAACCACTCCACCCACTGGAAAGTGGTCAGAGCTCATCATCCACGATTCCATGGATGGTCAGTGAAAGATCAAAGAGGGCATTAACATTTAACACCAGACCATCTTTGAGCCGAGATGGGGGGTCACCATCTACCCTGTATAAAACAGGCAGTTATCACGAGAAAACTTGATCTCATGATAACAAAACTGTCTCCTCAAGAACTGAGCTACTCCATCCGCTGAGGAATGCCTCAAGATGAGGCCGAAATCTTCAGAAGCAATTTACACCCTGTGTTAAGATTTTTTTGTTTGCTCAGATCTATTTGTCTAATGTTCAATATTGCGGTTCTTGATAATCTTGATTTCCCGTCCCTTTCTTCCTCGGCTTCAAAGACCACAGCCAATGCTCTCAAGTATTTTTAGAAGATGGGCACTTAAGCAAACCCACTCTCCTTGATACTGTGGCCTCACTGTGTGAAGTTTTTGATGTACTTGACATTCTTTCTATAAACAGTTGTGTGTGATCTTAAGGCTGTTCATTTGTCAGCCTGAGCAGTATTTTTACCACGTTATACTATGTGGCTATCTTGACCTAAATGTTACATGAACTGCCATATGTACTGTTTACACCTTAAACTGTGTAAGGTTTTAAGACTTTGATCAGAAAATTGAATGGAGATTGCTTACATGGATAATGCTGTACTGTAAGAAATTGAAAAAGAAAATACATTGATCATTTGAAAAGATGCTTCAACTTGTCTGCTTTAATGATTGCATTTAACTCAAGTATGTTTAGAAGTTTTGCAAGTTGACCATTATGCTGCATAAATGGTAAGCAGCTGTTGCCTATGAAGGAGAAAAAAAGGTCAGAATATGCCAGACACTGTGTTACTTGGTCAGCAGTAATGTATATGAGTCATAATAGGGGAGGAAAAATTCAGAAACACCAGTATTGTATTTTAAAACATAGAACTTAAAATATGGGTTATCTTAACCCAGTGTGGAGTTATAACTTCCCACAAGTTGGGCTGTACAATCAACCCATGCAGTTGGGTTGATTTTAAAAACCATTTTGCACAGGTCAAAACTGCAATAACCTAGCACTGGGTTTGATCATATTTGACCTAGTACTTGGTAGCAGAAACAACCCAATTTGGGTTATATTCAGCCCAACATTTTTTAATGTGTGGCCTCCCCATGTAGTAGTGTAGGTGATTTTTTAATGTTCCATTTTAGTTGGGGAAGAGGTGAACTTATTTGTGTTGATAAATGCCACAGGCTGCAAGTTATTTAGTAATAAAGTTTGTATCATTTTGGAAAAAAAATAAAAAAAAGTTGTGTTTTATTTAGATTTCAGTTAATTGCTTTCATTGAATTTTCAGTATTCAAGGGGATACAAATTGGTGATCAGATAGTGAAGTAATAATAACTTGATAATGAATCACATAGTACTTTGTGAAGAATTTAAAGTAGCTAATACTTCCTTTCGTGAATGTTCGTTTAGTAACCATTTACAAATGATTATCATGACATGATTTTTACTTGGGGGACACAAATTAGGTAAGTTATGTGTAAAGTAATGATTAAGTAATGATGAATACTTTTTGACAGCTGGTTGTCTAATTAATTGGGTATGAGTATGGCACATTTGTTCAGCTGAAATATGTCTGATTATTCTCTTATCAATTGGTTCCTGCCACATGGTTTTGGGTTTGGTGCATCTTTCTTGGCTGTGCCATACTCCACAGCTGTCAACCACAAAAATAATCCTTAAAGTGAATATTAAGTAACCATTTACAAATGAGTATCATGATGTGACTTTACTTGGGGGGACACAAAAGGCGTAAGTAATGTGTGAAGTAATGATGAAGTAATGATGAAAACTTCATGTGTCATTTACACTTAAGTTTTCCGTAGACCCATGGCTCTCCTGCGGAGCTGAAACATTTCTAATCATTCTTCTGTACTTTCTTAATTGATACCTGCTAAATGGGTTTGGCTTCAGTGCATCTTGCTCTACCGTGCCACACTCCACTGCGTTCAACAACACAAACACAAATATGAATCAACTGTTTTGAAACCTTGAACAAATTCATAACTGCACTCGAAATAAAAGCTGATACACTGTAAAAACAAATGTTTCAGTTCTAAACACTTTTTTTGTAAAACTCTCTAAACATGTCACAGTGTATAGATTCAGTTTTAAAGTGTATTCAAATCTTAAAAACCTCGATCGCAACATTCAATAAACATCAGTGTTTTGAATGAGGACAGCTACAAACAAAAATAATCACCAGGCATTTAGCTTTTACTCACTGGTGTTTAGATTGTAAACATGTCACATGTTCCACAGTTTTACAGTGTAGACTGAGCTCATCAATAAACTTTAATGTAAGAGGAATCCAGCTAATTTGGTCGCAAAAGTAATTCATGTATGAAGTAACAGTGAATTAATGTCCCTGGAACGAGCTACAAAAGGATCTCAGACTGCCAGGCCTAGTCACGCTAGGAGAATTTAAAAACATTTTAAAAGACTACAAAACCAGTTCTCTTGGACAATGCAGTTGTGTCTGATAATTTGCCTATAATTTGAACTTTGTTGTGAATGTTATGTTTTCTGCCTGTTGGAATGTTTTTTAATGTTGTAACTTTGTCTTTTGCTGCCTTGCTTGTCCAGATCGCTCTTGTGAAAGAGGTTTTAAATCTCAATGATGCTTATCTGGTTAACTAAAGGATTTGATTGATTGATTGATTGATTAACTGATGATCCATTTAGTGCAAACTTAATACAAAAAAGCATAGTGACTTCATTATTTGTTAATGATGAGCAACAGGAATTCATGATACATCCTGCATTAATTCATGCATTAAGTCATCATGAGTCATGCATTAGTTCAGCATTACTTAAGCATATTATTTGTACATTACTTGTAAAGTTTTTGCCAGGAATCCAGCTAATTGGGTTGCATGTTAATTAATATATGAAGTAATGATATATTAACATTCCTTACTTCATGATTTATTGAGTGTGAACTAATCACACACAGTCATGGTGACTTCATCATTTGCTAAGGGTCAGCAACAGGAATTCATGATGCATCCTGCATTAATTCATGCATTAAATCATCATGAGTCATGCATTAGTTCAGCATTACTAACGCATACATGATGTACCCTTATTGTAAAGTGTGACCGAAATACTGATAAATCTACACGTTAAATGATTTGGCCTTGTTTGTGTCTGATAGAATAAATTCCGGGATGGGCAGGTCCAGCGCCGTGATTGGCTCTGGCCAGGTCTGTTGTGATTGGACGCAACCACCTGACGTCAGGTTTTGCCCAGTTCTCGTGAAGATCTCGGGGCGAGCTGTTCGCAGAGGAAATCACGCTCAGGAAATCATGTTCTTGGATTATGGCAAAACTCCTGTATCTTACGTTTAGAAACTTTGCAGAGGTTGAGTATGGACATCCAACATTATAACATTACTAATATGTATTAAAAGAAGGATCAGCATAATAGGGGACCTTTAACTCACCGATCTCGCTGCGCCTAGAACGCCATCTGTTGAACAGGTCAGCAGGCAACTCTTTTCCACTGTAAACCTCGCCCCCATGTCTCTTGGAAAAGATGCTTGGCTCTGAAAGCATGAAAGTCGAGACAAACCCAATAGGATCAAACAATCTTGATGCATTTTTTGATAGGTCTCTTTTAGTATTTTTTTTTATATCTTTCGCAATATCCATTAAACTGCTCTGTTCAAATGTGAAATCATCATCCTCTGGGTTCCATGAAATTCTAAGTACCTTAACTCCTTCAACCCCACAGCCCTCTACAGAGGGCTGACCAACATATTCCCTTCAACCCCAAATTCCTGTAGGGAAAATTCAAACAATCTGACTAATTGATTGGAACATATCAGGTTACATTTAATGGGATTCCAGAGATAACAGTAAGATACAATGTCCAGATAATGACCAGCCCTCTACAGAGGGCTGTGGGGTTGAAGGGTATAGTGATGCTAGAATATCTGGGGTTGAAAGAGTTAAGCAGGGCTGCTTACTTCTCCCATTCAGTTTTTCCCATCACTGTTTCACTCACTTTCCAATTTTTGAGAAGCTCTTTGTAATTTGTTTTCCACATACACATTGACATTCCAGCAGCCTCCATGATTTCCTTTGCTGTTCATGACATTTTCTCTCCACAAATCCAATCATCCACATAAAGAGAGTTTAGCAATGCGTCCACTGTTTGAGGTTGAGTATCTTTATATCTCTCCAAGTGGTGATGAATGGTGGCTGCTAACAGAAAGGGACAAGTGGTGGCTCCAAAAAGTACCCTACTCACCCTCAAAGTGCATTTTGGAGCAGTTGTGCTTACCGTCGGTCTCTCGGTGATCCACAGAAATCTAAGTGCATCTCTGTCTCTCTCAGCAATGGCAATCTGCAGAAAAGTGTTATGTCCGCCGTTTCACGACAGCATCATTTCATAGTACTGTTTCACGACAGCGTTGCAGAATGTACCATGTTGCTTTACGGCACTTTTGCAAGTAACGGTTTACGGCTTGCTGCCATTTGCTCAATCTGATATGGTGAAGTAAACAGAGCAGTCGCAAGCTAACCTGTCTCCAGTGTATGTTATTCCCGCACATAACATTTGGCGACGAGGATGGAGCTCTCGCTTCCTCCTCCTCCTCCTTTTATGGTGCAACCTGGCGAGCCTCCCATGCCGTGGACTCACTGGTACGAATCTTTCGAAACATATTTACTAGCTCTCGGGCTAACAGATCTGAGCGCCGCAAGGAAAATGGCTATGCTAACCCACTGCTTGGGCACGGAGGGGCACACATTTTCAAGATGCTGGAAACAGCTACTACCTACCCCGAAGTGGTGGACCTTTTAGCTTCGCACTTCACCACCCCCCAGAGTGTTATTCTTCGCTGAATATTGTTCCGACAGCGAGCGGGTGAGTCTGTGCACCAGTATGTAGCTAACCTGCGGGGCTTAGCCAGCTTCTGTAAATTCAGTTTCTTACAAGACGAGTTCATTCGCGACCAACTCGCGGAACACACAAATTATTCTAAGACTCGGGAAAGATTGTTGACTGCCCCAGACGACCTCAGTCTTTCAAAAGCTATTGAAATAGCGTTCCTAGTGGAATCTGCTGCAGGGTTTGTTTCACAATTACTTAGTTCTGGCCCGCAACCGGCGCCTGTTGCTACGCATGAAGTAGGCCCATCCCCGCGGCCTACCAGCCCCGGTGTTTCCCAAGACGGCTTCCCCGGCTCAGATGTGCATCTCACAGAGCAGCTGCGCGGATCGCCCTGTCGACGTTGCAGAAACTGCGGCTCCATGTCACACGCTACAAGGGCGCAGAACTGTCCTGCTCAGGGACAAACCTGCCAACGCTGTGGGAAAGCTAACCATTTTGCTAGGGTCTGCCGCTCTGTCCCTGCCGCCCCTCCATCACTGCACAGGCCCTCTACAGCTGCGTCAGCGCCCGTCACCATTCACTCAGTAAGCTCCACTGCTCCGACCTTCAGGACGTGCACGGTGGAGCTGGATAATGTCTGTATTCCACTGCTACTGGACACGGGGGCCGACGGTGTCGCTTTTAAACCTCCCCACAGTCAAACAGTTTTTCTCTCACCTGCCCCTCAATCCGCCCTCTGCTGCACTGTGCGGGTACGGAAATTCTAAACACAGCCTCACAGTCCGCTACGGCGCTCTAACAGTGCCTGACTTCAATTTTCAAGTGGCCTACCATGGCACCAATCTTTTGGGGCTGGACCTTTTCAGGGGCTTGGGGTTCACTCTCCGAGATACTAGCAGGTCCGCCATTTTAACAGTCGCCTCCCCATGGCAGCAGACGTGGCCTGGCCTTTTCGAGGGGCTAGGCTGTCTCACTGCTTTTAACCATCAGCCCCTCCTTGACCCCTCAGTGCGCCCGGTCATCCAGCCACTCCGCCGCAGTCCGTTGGCCCTCCGGGAGGACGTCACCTCTGAGCTGCAGCGCTTGTTGGAGGCGGGCATAATAGAACCCATCACTGCGGCTCCATGGATTTCCAACCTGGTCATAGCCAGAAAAAAGTCGGGGGGGGCTGCGTGTTTGTGTGGATCTCAGGGCAGTGAACAAAGCTGTAATCCCGGATAAATACCCCCTACCCACATTGGAGGAACTCACCGCCCAATTTCACGGCTTCACGATCTTCACGAAACTGGACCTTCGCCAGGGGTACTTACAGGTCCCTCTCCACCCTGAGAGTCGGGACCTCACAGCATTCGCCACACACAGGCGTTTTCCGCTACACTAGGGTCCCTTTTGGTCCGAGCTCCGCCCCTAGTTGCTTCCAAAAAAATCATGTCGGCCATCTTTGCGGGTATTCCAGGGGTTGCACTTTATTTGGACGACATCGTCGTGCATGGCCCCTCAGCCGCTAGCCACGACGACCTTCTCCACAGGGTGTGCAACAAGCTTGCCAACCATCACCTCACGCTGAATGCGGAGAAGTGCATCTTCTCTGCGTCGGCGATTGAGTTTGTGGGTTTCCGTTTGACCGCTGAGAGTCTCACCCCTCTTCAGTCAAATGTTGAGGCTATACAGCGCATTCCCGAGCCTACCACTGCGGCTCAGTTGGCGTCATTCTTAGGGATGACTGCTTATTACCTTCGCTTTTTGCCTCAATATTCCGCTACCACAGCCCCTTTGCGCCAGCTGCTAAAAAAGGACGTGCCTTGGGCCTGGATGCCAGCCTGCTCAGAGGCCTTCCAGCTACTGAAATCGCAGCTCACATCACCACCGGTGCTAGCTCACTTCAACCTCACCAGCCCTACTTACGTCACCTGTGATGCGTCCGGTACAGTACTGGGAGCTGTGCTGTCGCAGCAGCATGACGGCGGAGAGCAGCCCATTGCATTCGCCTCCCGTGCACTCAGCCCGGCAGAGCAAAAATACTCTGTGGGTGAGCGTGAGGTCCTTGCCTGCATCTGGGCCTGCAAGAGATGGCACATTTATTTATATGGCAGGGCGTTTACCTTGCGCACAGATCACCAGGCCCTCGTCGTCCTGCTTGCAACCTCGGGCACAGGACACAGGCCGCTCCGCATTCACCGTTGGACTGAGCGGCTCCAGCACTACAACTACACCTTGCAGTTCACCCCGGGCGCAACAACGTGGTGGCAGACCTGCTCTCCCGCGCCAGTCCATGTTCCCCTGCAGACTCTGGCCCTGAGAACTGTGAACCAGAGCTTATACAACTGCTGCACTCTCCCCCGCAAGCTACAGTCTCTCTGGAGGAGCTACGGCTCGCCTGGGAGCAGGAACCGGTGCTCAGCCAGCTCCGCACCTTTATCCGCACTGGCTGGCCTTCGCAGATCCCTGAGGCCTTAGCCCCTTTTCATCGCGCCAAAGATGAACTCACATGCTGGAATGACGTTTGTGTGGCCCGCGGACCCCGTACAGTCATTCCCAGTTGCCTCCAGGCCCGTATCCTGGCATTGGCACATGACGGCCACTTGGGCATCGTGAGGGTCAAACAACGGTGCCGTGACCTAGTGTGGTGGCCGGGCATAGACAGGAATATCGAGACCCTAGTCAGGGACTGTACGGCCTGCCTCGTCAGCGGGAAAACCGGGGCATCTGCCCCGCCCCCACTGCAGCCGCTGGACTGGCCAGCTATACCATGGGAACACCTGCAGTTGGACATTTGTGGGGAGCTCCACAGTGTTCCGCACCATCAGTGCTTCCTTATGGTCGTTTATGACCTACACTGTAAATGGCAAGAGGTGGCGCCCACCGGGTCTGTCACAACCCGCGCTGTCATGGACTTCTTGGAGTCCCTGTTCGCCCATTAGGGCCTGCCCACAGCCATTACCACCGATAACGGACCCCAAATTCGTTCTGACAAATTCTCAACCTTTCTTGAATCCAGGGGCATCCGTCACATTCGTACGGTCGTGTACCACCCACAGGCTAACGGAGGGGTGGAAAGGTTAAATCAGACCCTCAAAAACGGCATCCGAGCACATCTGGCCGAGGGCTGCTCGTCCCCAGCGGCACTCCTTAGCACTCTTCTGCACTACAGGGCCTCACAACACTCTATGACCTCACAATCCCCGGCATTCCTGATGACAGGCCGAGAGTTCCAGCTTCCCCTGCACTGGCTGCGACCACTGGGGGCACCAACAACCCCAACGCAGGCGCACGAGCGCGTCTCAGAGCGTCAACACCGCATGAAGCTCCGTTTTGACTGCAAACGGAGGGCAAAGTCACCAGAGATCTCCAAAGGGGATTGGGTCCGGATCCGTCGGCCCCATCGCAACCACAAGCTCTTCTCGTTCTGGTCCTCACCCATGCAGATCGCAGACCAGCTGGGCCCAGCCACGTTTAGTCTTTCTGATGGGTCACGGTGGCACGCCAGCTGCCTCCGCAAAGTGACACCACCGTCCACCGCTACCAGCACCGATTCAGGGGTCGATTTCCCATTTTCCGCAGAGGAGTGGGACCCGCCTAATGCGCCACCAGCCCCCCAGGGGGAGCAACCACGGGCACCATCTGCACGGCCCGTTCGAGCTTGGTCCCGGCCGGGCTACCTCGAGGACTATGTCACTGACTTTTAACCTCAATTCCACTGCATAATTGTTGTGTCTTATTTGACGAATGTTTGAGCGACTGTAACTGTCCTCGACTCAATGAAAAATAATGATCTGGTTTAATAGTTTGCTGAAGATTTTTAGTTTGCATTCCTTACTTAGGAGGGTCAGTTAAGTTGATAAATTGGTTGTAACCCATAGCTAGAGATTGTCCTGAAAGTGAAATCACCACAAATTAAGTACTAAACCAAACTGACTTGGGTGGTATTCCTTGATCTGATCTAAAATTGTGGTTCCTTAAAAAAAAAAAAAAAAAAAAAAAAAAAAAGAAAAAATTTTTTTTTTGCAAGTGCTGAATGTGTGGGGAATCAGTGCCTGCCTTGTGATGGACTTTGTGACATTTGGAGTCATTTTACATGTAGGCGGTTTTTGGCCTTATGTACGCTTTTCTGCCACAGTATTCCGTTTTATGTGAATGTTAAGTGATCACATTGTTCTCAGCAATCCTCTCTTGCGAGGGGGGGATGTTATGTCCGCTGTTTCACGACAGCATCATTTCATAGTATTGTTTCACGACAGCGTTGCAGAATGTACCATGTTGCTTTACGGCACTTTTGTAAGTACCGGTTTACGGCTTGCTGCCATTTGCTCAGTCTGATATGGTGAAGTAAACAGAGCAGTCGCAAGCTAACCTGTCTCCAGTGTATGTTATTCCCGCACATAACAAAAAGCTTTGGTTATATTTTCCATGAACGCTATAGGATACTGCCTAAATCTGATTTGGACATCAAGTAACTCTGGATTCAAATTTGCACCTGTGAGCAAGCGCTCATTCAGCGAATTTTTGTTTTCTTCATGAGCAGAACCATCAAACACTATACGCAACTTTGTAGTGTAGTGGTCCTCCCCTGTTACAGCATGATGAGGCAAATAGAGCATAAGGTTATCTGTTCGCTCTTTTTCTTCCAGTTCAAAAATGTTCTGTTCAAGGTAATCAGAGATGACATCATTATATCTGTCATAGAGAACAACATCTCTTTTGAACTTTTTTACCAAGTTTTTTTTATTCTGTCTTCAGCAATGCACAGATTGGAGGATAAATGTGTTTTATTTGCACGCCGTGGCAACCTCACCTCATAATCTTCCTGCAATGTCCTTCACTGTTTCTTGGAAGAATTGTAGGACCTTCTCTTCCTCTGAGGTCATTTCATTTTCTGCAAGGGGTTGGACACCAAGTCCCTCACCCTCTCAAAACAGGGGCACTTGGTCGGACCGCTGACTGTCATTGCCAGTAATCTCGTGCATCACTCCAACTTCATGAGCCTCGGCGACCACGTTCATTCCTGATACTGAGCCCTGGAAAAGCCATCCAAAGATACTTTCAATAGCAACAAGCTCTCTCAGCCTTTCAATTTTCCTAGTGACCATCTGCCAGTAATAATCTCCTCCAATCAAAACTCTGAGTTCCATGTTTTCCAGGCCATTGACTATTGTACTCTACTTGTCTGGGTTTCTCTGAAACAAAAGTTTATAAATTGATAGTTTCTTCCCCTATCACTGGAAGCTTTAACACACCCCCATCCATTAAACACTTGGTTATTACTCTTAAAGCTTAATTCAGCACTTGAGTGTCTAACTCTTTCAGTATCTGATTCAAAAAGGGCAAACCTGTACTCGGCCTTAAAGGAAGTGGCATTTTGAGTTCTAAGGGTGTTTTTTGAGTGTTTGAGAAAATGGAAATACAAACCCCAATTCCAATGAAGTTGGGACATTATGTAAAACGTGAATAAAAACAAACAATGATTTGCAAATCCTTTTCGTCCTACATTCAATTGAGTACACTACAAAGACAAGATATTTAATGTTCAAACTTGTAAACTTTATTGGTTTTCTTTAAATATTCACTCATTTTGAATTTGACGCCTGCAATGCATTCCAAAAAAGCTGGGACAGGGGCATGTTTACCACTGTGTTACATCACCTTTCCTTTTAACAACACTCAGTAAGCGTTTGGGAACTGAGGACACTAATTGTAGAGGCTTTGTGGATGGAGTTTTTTTCCCCATTCTTGCTTGATGTACAACTTCAGTTTCTCAACAATCCGGGCTCTTCATTGTCGTATTTTGCGCTTCATAATGCACCACACGTTTTCAATGGGAGTCAGGTCTGGACTGCAGGCAGGCCAGTCTATTACCTGCACTCTTTTACTACGAAGCCACACTGTTGTAACATTTGCAGAATGTGGTTTGGCATTGTCTTGCTGAAATAAGCAGAGACGTTCCTGAAAAAGACTTCATTTGGATGGCAGCATATGTAGCTCCAAAACCTGTATGTACCTTTTAGCATTAATGGTGCCTTCACAGATGTGCAAGTTACCCATGCTTTGGGCACTAACACATCCCCATACCATCACAGATGCTGGCTTTTGAACTTTGCTCTGATAACAATCTGGATGGTCCTTTTCCTCTTTAGATACCAGAGTTGAGCACCGAGGAGCTCACCTGGGCCGCGCGTTCCTTAAACCAACATAAAGCTCCTGGCCCTGACGGAATCCCAGCAGAGTTCTATCAGGTTTTCTGGGATCTCCTGAAGGGGGACGTGGTGAAAGTCTTCAGAGCGGCGTACAGGGAGGGCCGGTTGGGTGATTCACTGAGGCAGAGTGCAGTTGCTCTTGTGCCAAAGAAGGGGGATCTGAAGGATCTCCGTAACTGGCGGCCGATCAACCTCTTCTCAGTTGACTACAAGATCATAGCGAAGGCGCTGATGAGGAGGTTCCAAGACCTGATTCCATCGGTGATCGGACCGGACCAGACGTGCAGTGTGCACGGGAGGTCCATAAATGACAACTTGCTCCTCGTGAGGGATTTAATTATCCACTCCGGGGAGCGCAGATCCCCCTTGGGCCTTCTCAGTTTAGACCAGGAGAAGGCTTTTGACTGGGTGAACCATGTGTGCTTGGAGCGGGTGCTAGAGAGGATTAACATCCCTGGCCCCCTCCTACGCTGGGTTAAGATCTGTCTGACTGGCATAACGGGCAGAGTGGTTGTCAACCAGCAGCCCTCTGACCAGTTTGCCATCAGATCTGGTGTTAGGCAGGGGTGCCCTCTAGCAGCCCTCCTGTACGTCATCTACCTGGAACCGCTATTGCAGGCCATAAGGGCCACACCGGAGGTGGTGGGATACCCGCTTCCGGGGGCCCGAGGCCAGCAGCTAAAGGTGATGGCGTACATGGATGACATTACCATCGTTACCACAGATAGTCAGTCCATCACTTTTGCTTCCAAGGTGTTGGACGACTTCTGTGAAGCCACTGGTGCCCTGGTCAACAGGCACAAGAGTGAACTGTTCCTGTCTCTTTTTTGGAGTGAATCCCTAACCGTTTCCTTCCCTGTGCGCAGAGATAACATCAAGCTCTTGGGAGTGACCTTCCAGGCGAATGGAGGAGGAGAGGAGAGCTGGAGGGAAGCCCTCCGCCGCGTCCAAAACAAGACCTGTAGCTGGAATGCGCGGCCCTTGACCATGGCGGGTAAGATCCTTGTTCTGAAGGCAATAGTCCTCCCCATTCTTCTCTATGTGGGGAGGGTCTTTCCCCCAGACAAAGCCACCAGCAAACAAATTGCCCGGTTGGCCTTTTATTTTGTCTGGGGGTCTAAAATGGAACGTCTAAAAAGAACTACCCTCCTCAAGGAGGAGAAGAATGGGGGCGGAGGGTTCCAGACATTGTTACGATCATTATGGTACAGGGTCTGGCCGCCCTTGTCCAGAGCACTGGGTAGGGGGAGAAAACGGCAAGTGCCTTTATTAGGTACTATGCCACCCCCTTCCTTACGGCGATGGGCTTGGGCGTGCTAGACCACAAAATTCCGTATTGCTGGGACCCCCCTTATGTCTATCAGGCTTTAAAGGACTTTGCCTACAGGACGGGACTGCCTCGGGCTGGCCTCACCTCGTGGAGCTATAAAAACATCATGGCTTATCTAAGATCCAATCAAACAGTGGAGCTCCTGAGGGGTGGTCCGACCCGAGACCCGCACGTCATCTGGGCAAAGGTCACTCACAGTTGTTCAACAAACAAACACAAGGACATTGCCTGGATGACGGCTCATTGGTGTCTTCCCACCAGGGTTTTTATGTACCGCCGGCACTTGGCCCTAACTGAGCGCTGCCCTCACGGTTGCACTGACCAGGAGAGTGTACATCACCTCTTCTGGGAGTGCACCGCGGGCCAGGCGGGTCTGGGGCCTTGTTTGTTCCTCTGTCTCCCTGAACAGGTTGCTGCCAAGGTCCCCCCTGACTGCTGAGCTGATCCTGTACGGACCATCACAAGGATGCAAAACACCCACAAGCCAGCGTCAGTGGAGGATCATCGGCATCATCAAGCAGGCACTGTGGGAGACAAGGAACATCAAGGTCTTCCAAAAAACATCTGTGGACCTGGTCACTCTTTGACGAAGGATCCAGAGCCTTCTTCAAGACGGCGTGTTGGCGGACTACAATAGAAACAAGGACCTGGCGCGAGAGAAATGGGGGGTGGACCACTGGAAAGAACTGGTCATCTAGTCCACCCCCCTCCAACTGGAGGAACACCTGCTCGAGTGGAAACCCGGGCATGTCTTTTACGGGCCATGTGGTGTATCTTGCCTTTTGATGTGTTTTATGGGCTTTTGTGTATTAGAATTTAAAGTATTATCTGTTTTTTAGTGAGTGTTGTGTGTCTGTTGTCTGCCTTTTTTACTGTGGAATAAACTTGTTGTATTTAGTTTGACACGTGAATAAAATATTTCCCCTTTTTTTTTAATTATTCCACTTTGAGGTTATGTTGGTAAATTTTAATGGCTTTAATGGGTTTGTTTAGGGGTTTTTCTTAGTACTATTTGAGTGTATTTGTTATGTTTTCTTATTTCCTAAGACCGTAAAGTGACCTTTATAATGGTTTTGTGGTAATTTCAAAATAGTTATTTGGTATGTGATTACTAGTATGGTTTAGTGGGGTTTCTTTGTATGTAATATAATATGGCCTGTATCTATTTGTCCATATAATTTTTTGCTTTGTTGGTTGTGATATTGTGTTTTATAAAATTGTAAAACCAATAAAGCTAATTTTACTAATGATGTCTACCGAGGTTTGTAACCATATTTATCACAAGTTTTACGTTGTATATCTGTCATAAACAAAACAATTACGGGAAAAAGTAAAAGGCTAAGGATAACTGCGGCTTTTTTGTTTATGTTTTCTGAGTTTTTTTTTCCTCAGCACCGATATTTATCAGATGTAATGTTTTCGTAACACGCTCTTTTAGTTGCTCTTCTAACGAATCTTGAACTACACAATGTAAATGGCGAACTGCGCAAAACTCACAAAACCTAGATTCGGCTGACGAAGTTATAAGGCTCATAGTAAAACTGCGCTCCTGGGGCAGAAACAGGACGATGTAGTAAAATAAATAACAGCTACGTGACAAACAAACGTGTTTACCGATAACTATGCTAACATCTCTGCTAGCTAACAAGCATCAAGCACCACTCACATACATGCGAACTCTACCGCTTTCGGGGCGTTTACAGCGGCGGTGTTAGACCTGGGCTAATATCTCTCCCTTTATTAACAATTAGTCCTGGCTAGTTCTAGATGGTTTTCCTTTATTAACACGTTTTCCATTTCAAGAATAATCAAGTGGCAATTGATGACACGGCTTCTCTCCCCCATGCGATCTAAAAGCGACAAAATAATGGGCTGCATTCAGTACATAAAAATAATTTAATTGTTATTAGGTCTTTACACCTGCACTCGGCGACGGCATTTCAGAAATCTTCAGCGAATGAAGGTAATTTTGGTGACTAGTACGTGGTTTCGTCCGTTTACATTTTTCAATCAGACAGCAGTCTATTTTTTACAGTGAGTTGCGTGACCGTGCTGCAAAAACAGTTGTACGTACTTGTCGCCAAAATTAGGCTACCTTAATTCACTGAAGAGTTCTGAAATGCCGTTGCCGAGTGCCGGTGCATAGACCTAATTATAATTAAATTATTATTTTGTACTGAATGTAGCCATTATTTTGTCGCTTTTAGATCGCATGGGGGAGAGAAGCCGTGTCCTCAATTGCCACTTGATTATTCTTGAATTGGAAAACGTGTTAATGAAGGAAAACCATCTAGAATTAGCCAGGACAAATTGTTGTCAATAAAGGGTGGGATAATAGCCAATAATTTTCGGGTCTAACACTGCCTCTGGGGTGTTTCATTCTGAAAAAAAACGCCCCAAAAGCGGTTGATAGTTGGCATGTATGCACTCATACAATAATCGCGCAAAGCCAAGGCCTTTACAAACAACAGCAAACATGAAGAGTGGGCAACGACATATGAATACAAGGAATACATACATTTTTTCGCAACGACACTTACAAGCGCAACAGCAACCACGCCAGGTCGGCATCTGATTTGCATGCTTCTTTCTCCTTGAGCCCTCTCCATTCTGAAAAAGCTCGACCAAGATTGACTCGTGTCTGACTTCTCGCTCGGTCAGACGCTTGTTTTCTCTTCCTCGCTTCCTCTGGCAACGGCCACCTCTTCTTTTTCACCGGCTCCGCCATCATAACCCCAGTGAAGAGAAGCTGTCTTCCTTTTATTACTAGCCGGGGAGTGTTTTTGTCTCGTACTGTAAAGCAGTACGTTTCTCGCGATAACTCCATCCAGCGACGAAATTTGGGACACCGGGGCGGTGGACCTGATCTTGCAAGATCGGTTTTCAGCAAGATACGCTTGAGAGCGGGCAGATAAGCACCGTTCTCCCCATAACAAGTCGCTTAACCATCACAGTGACTCCGAGGCACAATAATTACGGCCGAAATCCTGAATAGTTCCCCTTTAAGCAAGTTGATCTCAAAATACAGCCGCACATTGACCTTTGTGACGACAGCATGCAATTTCAAGAGGTAACATGAAGTTGAATAACACTAAATAATGTTTAAATTGATAGTTCTGGGATAAAACAGCAAGCGATACATTTTTGTTTCAAGCTCATCAACTGGCAAGCAACACCACGCTCCTGCGACTCAGCAATAGCTTGGTTCATTTGTATTTTTCATTATTTCTGAGTCTGCTTGTTCGTTGCAATTTCAGAGATAGACAGGTCTTTCCTTCAGATGACTTTATATTTCTCTTTAATGTTAGACATCGCATTGACTGGCAATATGGCTAGCAACATAGGCAAAGTTATGTGGCTCTGGACCAGTTAGGAGAGCAATATAAAGGTGACATCTACTTGATAATTTTGCCGCTCAAAACTCGAGTACAATGCAAAGTTTGGGTCAAGTAAATCCTTTATTTCAGAATTCATCATGGAATCAGATAGGTCTAGGTAATTTTTTTTGATCCTGAAGAACATCAAAGCTGGAATCGATTCTCGCTGCCGACTGACCGCGACGATGTCGGCGACATTCGTCGGGTCACCCCAACACTACTGCTGGCGCTGCTGGTGTTATCATTACTGGACACAAAGTGGCTGGAGCTGAATTCGACACTCGTCCTTGGAAGTTTCACTCTGGTACGGGCTTTGAAAAACTCTTAAATTCTGTTGAGACATTTTAAAGTTCAGCTAACCTACCTGTAAACTATTGTGTGTGAAGGGCTAACGTTTCTCTGTATGTGTGCGTCTTCGTCATCATAAAAGATAAATCTGATTGGTTAATGCACATTTTGAAAATAAGTTAATTAAACATTAAAACGAAATATCCACTATCTCTGCTTATAATCGTATTCTAAAGCCAAACTATTCCAGTATAAAAAATATATTAATTAATAGCCAATGTACATATTTTTTAAATTGCCATTGCAGAAAAAGCAGGGGGTGCTGCATCACCCTCACTTCCCATGCCGGTGATTTACTCTATCATTTTATCAATGTAATTTATCCCTTTTGTTCTCTGAGTATATTCACCTGCACTCTTCAGTAATATGTGATAAAATGGGACAGTTCATGAAATGAATAGATTGGAACCAACGTATACAATGTCTTTTCATGACACATAAGAGCCATTCCATGAGAGATTGACATTCGGTGCGCAGTTGACCCCCTTGGAATTGAATGAAACTTGGCACATAGGTAGATATGGGTGTTTCACAGAAAAAGCTGAATTTTTGGGTCCGTATTTCACTTTGCCTGCCAACAGCGCCACCTGGAAGTCACTTAAGTGGCTCAGTGTTGCTGTTGACACCACATTTTACATCAACCAGCATGACTTAAGGGTACACAGTACCAAATATGTTATACTTCTATCATGACCTGTGACACTTCAAGTCTGGTTAGACTTCAGCACCACATCAGCGCCAAGCTGGGTAACTACATTATCGAGCCAGAATTATTTGAGAAATAAGAATAAAAATTGAAAATGGGAATGGGAATAAAATAATACCCCAGACATATACCAAACTAGAATGCTTTATTATGTGTTTACACACAACAAGACTATCATTTTCAGTGAATAGTACTTTGGTATCTTGCTGTGTTTGTGCACTGGACGGCCAGAAAGATGGTTGAAATTCATTTTTGGTGCATGTTTGCGTTATATTTTCTCTGTAACCCAGATTTGTACTGTGAGGGTAAATGCTGTTTGTTGTGCTTTTGGAACTCTATTTTCAGGAATGCCAAGCATTTATTTGGTAGTATCCACACTTTCAAGCTAGACAGAGCCAAAGTTGGAGGAAAACTCAAAATGGTCCATTTCATAGCAGATTGTGCCTATGTTTAGGTGGCATTATTTTGTGTACCCAGCACGATCGAGATCTGAAATTCTCTGGATACATAGTACCTCTTGGGTACATTACAGCATTAGTAAAATCTCAATGGTAGTATTTTCAGTGAAGGTGATTTTTTTTTTTAAGATTATTTTTTTTGGGGAACTTTTCCTTTATTTGAAAGTTAAACAGTGTAGAGAGACAGGAGAGTTGGGGAGAAGAATGGGGGAAGACATGCAGCAAATGACCCCAGCCGGAATCGAACCCAGGTCGCTGCGGAAAGGACACAGCCTTTATGGTACACACGCTTCGACTGATGAGCCACCGGGGCGCCCCGCAGTGGCGATGATTTTAAACATCAAAAGTTGGAAAAATTTGCCTCCAGGGGGCACTGTGCGCACGATGCAAGTACTGGCCATCCCCAGCTAGGTACCAAAGAAATTGTTTTTGAATTGTGATGCACACAGCTAGTTTTCTCTGAAAATGAAGAGTTTAGCTTGGTATTATTCTGGGTAGATAGCTATCTGACCCAAGGTGGTTCTCTAAAGAACTAATGTTCTTCCGACCTAACATTCCATATTCCCAGACATATACCAAAGTTCTGTCTTTTGACATAAATAAAGTACATGCACAGTTATACATAAAATTTGTAATGTCTTTGGTATAAAGCTGGGTTGGTTGTAAATTGGAAAAGAATGTTGGTGGTGATTGTAGCATTGTGTCAACATGCAAGACTTTTACCAGTAGTCAGTACAGTGTACAGTTTTGTAGTGTTGGTGAATTTCAGAAAATCACAAATTCTCTGCATTTTTGCATTACTATTAGAATCGGAGAGCAGGCTTCAGTGTAAATTCTAGGATTTCCCTAGAGTATGGTGCTTGGGTATGAAAAAGGGCACAGCAGTCGCGTCTAGCAAGTGGTTATCCTGATAAAGGGCACAGAGGTCCTAGCAAGCAAGCAGCACCCTGCCAAGAAAAGGGCAGTTCATTCGTAGTGGTAACTTGCATGCCTTCATTCCTAACACCTGCCCACGATGTCTAGCCTATGGGATACCCGCTGGTTGGGAGGGTGGGGTTTTTTTCACTGGCTTCCCATTTCCGTGCGTACCAAGCCATGGGTATTGGCGCAACTATTGAGCCAAACAGGCTGCAGCCCACTATTTAATTCAGAGACAGACAAGCCCACTATCAATGGCCTGTAAGCAGCCCTATAGAGACCCAGCATGCAGTGTAGTAGGGCTTGCCTCGGGCTCGACTGGCTCCGTGGGTAACATTGACCCGGATCCAACGAAGAAGGCCATGGGTGGCTGCTCAAGGCCAAGGCCAAGGAGCACCTCTGGTGCGCACCACCAGGTGCCGCCAACCCACAATCGAATTCCAAAAACAGATTGACTGATAGAGCTAGTCACATGCTGTGTTGACATCATTTCGCTTTGGATAACATGAAAAGTATAAAACAGTTTTAACTTTTGTACTAGACATTCTGTCTTCATGTACACGGTTGTGTGACAAAGATTTTTTTTAGAGTTCAAATTATGGACTTTTATGTAAGTGTACATATACTGTTGATGCATGTCTGCATGCTTACGATGGTACGCCTTTTATATTAGTTCTTTTATGGGCATTTAAAAATTTTTGACTGGTCATGTTTTATAACGTGCTGTATGTTTCTGACTGCGCTGTACCCGTACTTGGAAATAGCCCAGGTATTGTGCATTTGATAATGCTCACAGTCACCGCCAGTTTACAACCAAACAAGCTTTATGCCAAAGGGATTACAAATTTTATGTATAACTGTGCATGTGCTTTGTATATTTCAAAAGGCGGGACTTTGGTATATGTCTGGGAATAATATGAAGCTTAGCGAAAGTTCAGTCAGGAAGACTCTCTCTCGCGCACGTCAACTCAGTTTATTTTCTTTTCATTCACTCGCATGCTTGCCCATATACCTCTGCAGTCAATGTCTGGGGCTGTCAATTGAGCAGTCAGCTGGTGTAGCAGCTGATCTCTTCCATCCAACCGTGGCACACCTCAGTCCCATCGCTAGCCAATCGTTATGTTGCTGTCTTTTTAAAAAATGTCATTTTTCTCTGCTCTGGTTCGTTCATGCTGCCGTTCGCTGACCCTCCTCCTCCCCAACGCCACCCTGCTCCATCAGACCTTCTGTGCTGCCGCTCCAGCTTTGTCAGCCTTCAGCCACCACCGCCACCAGTGTCTGGACTCTTCGGGGGATTTTTCCAGCTGCTGCTCTCAGCCGTGCTCCTGCTCTACGAGTCTTCCCGAAGAGTCCAAGCGCCAAAGACTTGTCTGATTTTAAGCATGTTAATTCCTGCTGTCCTGATCCTCTCATCCCTAATTTACCATCAATTTATTATTCAGCCAGCGGAGGATGGGCTTCCCCAGAACAGCCAGGTTCCTCCTGAGATTTCTTCTCAATGAGGAGTTTTTTCTCACCACCGTTCGAGGCTTTTTCTCCCCACAGGGAGTTTTTTGCCTGCTATTCGGGGATTAGGGATTAGTCTGGGCTCTGCCCTTTTCTCTATGTAAAGTGCTATATAAATAAAATTGAATTGAATTCTACTTATGCTCAATGCATATTAAATTTTTTCTTGATTTCACTCGAGTCTCTCCTGATTGAAATGGAATGTTAGGTCAGTGGAACATTAGCTCTTTAGAGCGCCACCTTTAGTCAGAAAGCTATCTACCCAGCAAAGTACCAAACCAAGCTCTTCGCTTTCTGAGAACACTAGCTGTGTATATCATAACTCAAAACATTGCTGGGGATGGCCAGTACTTGCATCCAGTCTACAGTGCCCCCGGAGGCAAATTTTTCTGACTTGATGTTTAAAATGATCTACACTGAAAATACTACCATTGAGATTTTACTAATGATGTAATGTACCCCGAAGGGACTATGTATCTAGAGAATTTCAGATCTCGATCTTGCTGGGTAAATAAAATAATGCCACCTAAACATGGGCACAATCTGCTAAGAAATGGTCCATCTTGAGTTTTCCTCCAACTTTGGCTCCGTCTAGCTTGAAAGTGTAGATACGACCAAAGAAATTCTTGATATTCCTGAAAACAGAGCTCCAAAAGCACAACAAACAGCATTTATCATCATGGAACATTACAGGGTTACTGAGAACATATACCGCAAACATGCACCAAAATTAATTTTGACCATCTTTCCGGCCATCCATTACACTAATCCAGCAAGATACCAAGGGAATGTTAACTGAAAATGATAGTTTTGTTGTGAGTAAACACATAATAAAGCATTCTTGATTGGTATATGTCTAGGATATTATTTTATTCCCATTTTCACTTTTTACCATGATTTCTCAAATAATTCTGACTCAATAACATAGTTACCCAGCTTGGCGCTGATGTGGTTCTAATATCTATCCAGACTTGAAGTGTCACAGGTCATGATAAAAGTATAACACATCTGGTACTGTGTACCCTTAAGTCATAATAATTGGTGTAAAATATGGTGTAAAAAGCAAAACTGAGCACTTCAGTGGCTTCTAGGTGGCCCCACCGGCAGACTTCTTGAGATACGGACCTAAAAATTTGGCTTTTTCTGTGAGACTACCATATCAACCTATCTGCCAAGTTTCATTCAATTCCAAGGGGATCAACTCCTCACCTTCTTCAAACAGTGCCATTTTCTCACGGAATGGCTCTTAAATGTATTCATTGTGATCAGTCATACTTTGGTGCATTTATTGTCAAACAGATGCCAGTGCACAAAGGACTATTTGAAGCTTGAAGTGGTGACCCATCCTTAGTGTTGCGTTTACTCCTTCAACCCCCACTTCCTGACAGGTATGACAGATATCATTTGCTTGCCTACTTGTTTGTTTTCACAACTGTGTCCATGGTTTCACCAATTCAGAACCCATTGTTTACTTTGATTGGTCACATTTTTTACTTCTTTTCATTTAGTTTCATGTACTGTATATAATGATATGCATCTAAAATTTGTTTTCTTCATAGCATGCATCTCATCTGTCAAAATCACAACAACTTCTCTAAATACGACTTTATGCCCCTCCTCTCTTCTGGGTAAGTTTTTTTTAAATTACCTTCAATCAGTGTACATAGCGCATTAGTTGACAGATGATTACTCGACTATATTGTATTAGGTCTCCAACTCCGTGTATTCCAGAATTCAAATAAAGTTTGAATCAGAAGTAATAGATGGGTCTAGTTAGACATTTAAACTGAGAGACACACCTAGCTGGTAGCGAGCATCTTAATAGCGATATTCACGATGAAGTCTCAAGTTTTGTCATGCGGTTGGCAAAAAAGGGTTATCTTACTCTAAGTTTACTCGTAGATCTTCGTCTTTATATGTACTTAATAAAATATCTAAAATAGTGATGCCAGTCGGTTGTTGTGTTATAGGTTGCACCAACAGGTTCGCTAAGGGTTCAGGGATCACGTTTTTGAGGATTCTAAGAGAAGAACCAAAGAGGCTACTTGCCATGTTTCTTTGTGTTATGATCACACTTTCTGCCAACTGCCAAACTGTGCTTGCACAACTATGACGTTATTGTTTATAAACAGTGAATATTGCTATTAGCTAGCAAGCTATGCAATTCTTGGTGTGCAACCACGTGATTAAATAGCACGCGCCGCCATGTTGGATGATATACAAATCAAAAATGGCATCTCGTGTGAACAATAACAGTGATACATCTCCAAATTTTTCGAAATATTGTGACTCTCTGAAGTCCTCTGCCAAGTCAAGATACAGTAAAAAGGTTGAAATTTGTGGTTTTGACCCATATTATGTTAAAGCCGTCTGATTATATGGAGGATTTGGCAACATTACCAGTGAATGAATACCCCGATATCGTAAACTATCTCGTTATTCAAACCTCGCGGGCAACCAACGCACAAATGAAGGCTTATAAGAGTCTAGATGTGTATAACTTTTTTGTTTCTGGCTGGGTTGGTATTCTTCTCACTAATACGAAGTGAAAGAGAACAGAGTGCTGGTTCATGCTTGGGTAAACCATTCTCAAAGAACTCGAGGAACATCGCTCAAGCCGTGGTTTGTGAGTGATAAGAATGGCGATGTGATCCTCGCACATTGTGACTGCATGGCTGGATTAAGCGAGGCTTGTTCCCACATTTGGAGTTTTGCTCTTTGCAACTGAAGCTGGATATAGAATCGGGAACTCGAGAACATGTACTGAAGTAAAAAGCAAGTGGCTGCCAGCGCACGTAAACAAAGTGCCGTATTTGCCAGTAAGCGACATTGATTTCAATGAGATGGGATTCTGAAGAAACTCGTCTTTATCACGAGTAGCATTATTGCCGCAATTAAAAACCGCACACAAAGTAGGCATTGTTTTCTTTTAAAAGGAAGCGCAAATCCGAAGAAAATCACGAAGCGTTGCAGGAGCTCAATGGTGAAGCGCAGCCTGTGTGTATACATATGTGTATGTATATGTGTATGCATTTGTTTATGTGTATGTATGTGTACATATATATGCATGTATGTGTGTATGTATATATATGTATGTATGTATGTATGTATGTATGTATATGTGTATATGTATGTATGTATGTATGCGTGTTTGTTCAATTTTTTTTTTTTATATAACCCCAGCAAGAGTTGTATGTGTTTATAAGTTGGGTTTTTGTTTCTTGTCATACCCTTCCCCTTTTTTTTTTTTTAATTATGACTTCAACTAAAAATAAAGTTGACCTCCCAAGAGGGGGGGTGGTGGTTGGGAAAAAAAAAACCGCACACAAAGTAGGCATTGTTTTCTTTTAAAAGGAAGCGCAAATCCGAAGAAAATCACGAAGCGTTGCAGGAGCTCAATGGTGAAGCGCAGCTATCTTGGTTGTTGTTATCATCCATCATGGCGGACTTCCTGCTTGGAAATTATGCGTGACGTCACGTGCACACCAAGAATTGCTTTTCATTGGCAAAGAAACTGGTTTTGGATTTAGTACTACTCTGAGGAGGGAGGGGCCAGGCGTCTTGGCGGTGGTGGTGTTATTGATAATTGCGCGATGCCAGCAGCCAGAAGTCACAAAATGTTGTCAGGAGTGTTTACGCATCTAATTTAATTTTTATCCATATAAATTTTAAAATGCCAGTCACAAAGACTGGTTGACTGGTGCCTGGTTAACTCCTTGCAGGCGATGCATCCTGATGTCAGTGTTGCTGCGGCAATGCCTGAAGTGACAGAAATGGAAAAGTTTGTTGCCATGAACCGCAACTTCTGTCAAAAACAAATGGTTAGTAAAACTGCTCTTAGATATCATTTATTTGTGTTAAGTGCAAGAACATAATTTATATGGTTCAATAATTTACTGATCAGTCTACAATGGATGTATTGCCAGTACTAATTGTAACAGATTCCGTCATTGATTTTTGACAGTTTTTCCATTTCTTTACCTGAGGAATATCCCAGTTCAAACTAATAAGGCAACATATGTGCCATGCTAAGATGTTTTTCGGACACTTTTCTCATTTGAGTGCTTCAGAAGGCTGTTTTATGCAGTCAAGCCACCAAATGACATCACACTCCCAAGATGTTTTGCGAGCTTGCAAATGGCAGCCCACAGGGAATTCAAACCATGAAAATAAAACAATTTATTTATAACCTGACAAGTAAAATAGTCAAGATTTATCTAATTTTCAGAGGTTCCTTTCACTGAGTGAATCAACCCGGTAGCCCAAACTTAGTTTTAAATGCCTGCTTGATATGGCTTCATCATGTCTTCATGACATGATGAAATTTATGACCCGCCGTGGTAAAAGGTACCTCTGAGCAGCGATCATGCGATTGAGAAAAATGCGATTTAAATGTCCCACTCGCCACGTGGACTGTGTTTACTTCCACATTTGGAAAACTGCTTCTAATCCACAGGATTTAGCTCCATGTACGTCACGTGGAATCCCCTCAGTGTCTCGATAAATTTCCATTTCAATACTGCCGAAAATTGGCTATTACTCAGTGGCGGAGCTAGAACTGGGAATTGGGGTGCATAAAACATCCGTTTAAAACAATTATTAGTCCTGACCTGTTCTCAGTCATTTTCATAATTAACAAAAGGTTCACTCCGAGAGCACTCCACACTGAACAGGTGCTGCTTGTTCTCCCCGATTAGGTAAGACCACAATCATTCATCTGGACGCGTATTTGCTGTATTTAAATTAACGTTATTCAAAATTGTATACCTGTCGACTCTCCCGCAATTAGCTTGAGCCGCACGCTTTTTATAGCCTATTTAACTGCAGAGTGCCACTTTTTTTAATAAACCCAAGCAATACCGAGAGTGAAAGGCGATATTTCATTGGAACGCGGACCAGTTCAATCAACGCGAAGCATTGGCCTATTAATAAGTAAATTATTTTTCTGTACTGAATTTAGCCTATGATTTCATTGCTGTTAAATCGCATATGGAGAGAAACAGTGTCTTCAGTTGCCAATTATGATAATTGGAAAACCAGTCAATGAAGGAAAATGATTGAGAACTAGCCAGGACTGATTGTTGTCATAAAGGGAAGTGTCTGTGCCCCCCAATTCCCAGTTCTAGCTCCGCAACTGAATAATAGCCAATTTTCAGCAGTATTGAAATGGAAATTTATCGACACTGAGGGGATTCCACGTGACGTACATGGAGCTAAATCCTGTGGATTAGAAGCAGTTTTCCGAATGTGGAAGTAAACACAGTCCACGTGGCGAGTGGGACATTTAAATCGCATTTTTCTCAATAGCATGATCACCGCTTGGAGGTACCTTTTACCACGGCGGGTCACATTTTTGCAGGATTTTGGTCTCACTACTAAGGACATAACTGTGGAGAATTGTAAAGTTCCACATCATAAAACTTTATTTGGCCAGACAGCCTTTTCTATGAGGGGATTTAGCATCTGGAATTCTTTGCCCGTGCATTTTAAAATAAACCATAAGTTGAGCATTTTTAGTACAAATTGAAACAATTCTTAATATACACTGGTGTAATCAGTCTTTTTGCAGGTTTTCATAAAATTTCTTGATATCTTGACACAATTTTATCATATATAATAATGCCTTTGTAGTTTATGGAATTCATTATATGATTTTGTGCTGTATATGTGTGTGTTTGAGAGGCCTATCCAGGGACGAGCATCTATAATTAGCACATGCTATACAAGCTGCAATATATTGCATTGAATATTGTTTGACAATAATCTGTGATTAAAATGTATCTTCCCTATCAAATAAACAATTGATAAGTAATAGAAAATATTCCACAATTCATTCTCTCGGGGAATTTTTTTTGAAAAACTGAAAAATCTCAGGTATCAGGGCTGTACATTTTGTTGTTTTGTGTTTATATCTAGAAAAGTTCAGGCATGCAGAAAAATGGGAGGAGTAATCACTGAGAAATGACAACAGCAATTAAAGAGCCAAGTGCTAAATGCACTTAAGGCATATTTTCAATTACAGTGAGGTAAAGATGTTAAAAACATCTTTAATAGTTACCCAAGTTGATTTTCTCAATTTTCTCAGAATGGACTTTTTGTGACTTTAGGACTTTTAGCACTGGGGTCTTCATTATGCAGATTTTATTTATCAATCATGTATTCAAGCTCTTTTTTCTCAAACTTTTTGTGACTACTACCATTTTTAACACCGGGGTTTTCAACTATTCAGTTAACATAGGTGCTTTAGAATGAAGAATGTTGAACTCTTGACTGCTTTTATTATAGGGTGATGTAGAGATTGAGGGTTGACCATCAAGTGAGGCGGTGCTGTGGTAGCCCACCATTGTGGACACTATTTGTGGAACAAAACAAACACAGGAAACAGATTAATGCATGAATTTTAATGATTGAACCCCATTACCAATATAAAGGAAAAGGAAGCCAGAATATACTCTGTTATAATATTGCAGAGTTTAGAAAACTAATGTCTAACAAAACATTTCAGTATACAAACTACAGCATAATACACTGAATGTTCAAGCAGCCTTTAACCACCTGTAATTTATTTCAGATTATTCATACGTTCGGAAAATCCATAACCTCGATCCCAACTCCCAAAAAAATCCAAGTTTAAAACCCCTTTATGCAGAATACAAATAATGCCAATTTTTGCCTATTGTGCATAAGCCTGCTTAAGACTTTATAACTCAGTATTTGTGTCACAGAGACTGGAGAAAATTATTCCAGTGAAGCAAGACATTTGGAAATTCAATTGCAGAATTATTTAGCTATTAAATTCCGGAATTTACTGAGGTCAGCGTCTATATTTGCGCAATAGGGTAAATAGATATCCTAGTTCAACAGCAGTTTTCCTGTGTATTCAGTGCAGTGCCTACTGGACGGAGATAAGCTTGCTTACCTCTTGACATCACAATAACTGCGGGTCATAACCTTTCTAGGATTCTAATGCCACTTCTGTGTTCTTGTTTTGCAGTTACATGCCCAACAGGTGTGGATATAAATGTTTATGAGAATTAATATAAATGTAAAGTTGAACAGCTATGAAAGAAATTGAATAATGTTTCTAACTCATAGATTCAACAAAACAGATATACATTCAATATCTACAATATTTTTTGCCTGAATTTAGTTATTTATTTATTTTTGCTAACCTGAGGGAATGAAAAAAAATTCAGTGAGGCACTTAGATACAATTGTATTTGAACCTGCTGCATAAAAAATTAGAGTGGCACTCGGAGAGTGCAGACTTCCAACCAAGGTCAACAGCTCACTCTTGTACTATAGACCAGTTCGGTTTAAAGCCTCTGGAAACTTGTCTCGACATAGTGAGAATTCACGTATAATATCAAAGTTGGGTGTCTCATAAAGCATCTACAAAAAACTGAGTGAAAATTAACATTCATAACTATTAGAAAACCTAGTTCAAAAACGGCTCATTTTGCTATTCAGTCCATTTCTCAAGACAGTGTGGGCGTGGCGCATCGCGGTGTGACTGGCCACTCCCTCGATTTGAGTGACATCTCACTGGCTCCGTGAGCGTTAGTCACAGCAATGGCGCAAGGTTCAGTCCAGCCCTATATGTTTGAGCCGTCTGACTCAAGCCGCTTGCACACTGGACGTGAAACGAATTCTTCGCACGACAGATTACATTAAAAGTCAATGCGAAGGCTTGAATGCACGCGTATATTCACGTCTTCGCATTGACTATGAACGTAATTTGTCGTGCGAAAAATTCGTTTTGCGCAGACGAAGCAGCTCCTCTGCCGTCTGGAAACACCGTCCAGCCAGTTACGGAACGGTATTTTGTAAAATACTTTGCTGTTTTTATTACTACCGAGTTAGCGCCTCTCCGCTAAAATTCAACGTTAGTAGGGATGCACCCAACGGCGGCCTTATGATACTGTAACGTTAGCTAGTACTGTGCAATATTATTGCATCGTAAAACAGCTCGCCAGTCAACCGGTTCCTCGCAGTGAAAATAATTCCCATTCAGTAATGTTTTACCCTCAAGTATGCATGTTGTGAAATCAACGCTCACTGACCAATAGAACTGTATTGTGCTTGCTGGTGTTCCGGTGGAAAATGCCAGATGATGCCATCAATGGCAGAAAATATATGATGTCAGGCGCTTACACCGGTGTGCAGTATTAGTCCACTGTATACTTAGCTCCATTAAAAACGCACCGGTGAGACATGTACTGTACTTACTGCAAATTGAAGAATCAATTTTTATTGCTTTGTCCAGTGAGATACGAGTGGGATTATAGAAACCGTGAACGCGCCGAGCACTTCAGTTATGACGAACATTTGCTTTTTTCTGACGTGTACAATGATGCTGGATTTGTTCTTTTGAGTGTGTTCAATAGCCGACATAAAGCCAACCAAGAAATAAAAAATGCTACGGCATCAGCAAAATGGCGTGGCTAACGACACGCAAGAAAAAAAAAAGCATCATTTACACATTCACTGGTCAACAATTGGCTGTCTGTCCGATAATGGAAAACTGGCCCTGTCGCTCACCGACCCCGCTTATAGCAGCCGCGAATGACAACTGTACCTCAGGGGTGCGATATCCGGTCACAACATGCACGGGACAGATCCTTGACAGCAACCCAAACTCGTTGTGAGATAAGGGTCATATGCTGCGTTCATACCGCTATGCTGAATATGGTGAAATTACCACTTACCGGTTGCGAAAAAGACACACATGGAGCGCTTTCATTTGTTGCCAGTCTGTAAGGGGCGACATCATGGGCGATAATAAAGGTATCAAAATATTAAGTTAACTTCCCAATGACAAAACGACAGAAACATTGTGATATGGAAATACAACAAACTCTGGGACATAAAGGTTAATAATAAGTTGCTCCTTATAATATTTGATAAAACAAACATGAATTTAAACGTCCTTTTCTGTTTAGCTCACAATGTGTTGGTCTGGCCTCATTTTGCTCACGAGTAGTGAAGATTGATCCGCTGAATTAATCACCAGTTCACTGCTTGTGATCACAGGTTGTAAGCAGTGGCGGTTCTAGAACCGAAATTGGGGGGGCGCAGACACGTCCCTTTATGACAATTAGTCCTGGCTAGTTCTCGATCATTTTCCTTTACTGATGCGTTTTCCAATTATCGTAATTGGCAACTGAAGACATGGTTTCTCTCCTTATGCGATTGAACAGCGATGAAATCATGGGCGAAATTCAGTACAGACTAAATAATTTACTTATTAATAGGCCAGTGTTTCGCGTTGATTGATCAGGTCCGCGTTCCAATGAAATACCGCCTTTCACTCTCGGTATTGCGTGGGTTGATTAAAAAGAAAAAGTGGCGCTCGGCAGTTAAATAGGCAGCGTGCTGCTGAAGCTATTAGTGTGAGAGTCGACAGGTATGCAAATTTGAATAACGTTGGTTTAAATACAGCAAATACACTTCCAGATGAATGATTGTCTTCTTACGTAATCGGGGAGAACAAGCAGCAGCTGTTAACTGTGGAGTGCTCTCGGAGTGAACCTTTTGTTAATCATGAAAATGACTGAGAACAGGTCAGGTCTAATAACTGTTTTAAACGGATGTTTTGTCACAATTCTCAGTTCTGGTTCCGCCACTGTACTGAATTTTGCCCATGATTTCATCGCTGTTCCATCGCATATGGAGAGAAACCGTGTCTTCAGTTGCCAATTACGATAATTGGAAAACGCGTCAGTAAAGGAAAATGATTGAGAACTAGCCAGGACTAATTGTCATAATGGGACGTGTCTGCGCCCCCCCATTTCCCGGTTCTAGAACTGCCACTGGTTGTAAGGTAAATTGAGCTCAAGTCACCGCTTGTGTTCTGAGAAACACCAGTTTTACAAGCTAGTTTGAACGCAGCATAAGACTTTCGAGCCAGAGCGGAAGTACCATACCACGCTAAGTGAGCAACGCATGCGAGCACACGTCCCGTTCAGAAAATCATTTACTGGTGCGTTTTGAATGGAGCTAATACAAACATACATGATAGGGGAAATAGCGGGGGACAGACAAACATGCGGACAGACGGATGGACAGATAGATAATGGAACAAAATGTAGTTGGGTAATCGATCGCAAGACAGGCTACTTCGGGACGATGTTTCTCAGGCTCAAAAGAAGCTAACCTGGATGGGTGGAGCAGAGCTTTTATAATTTCAGTTAGGGGTGGGACAAATGATGGAGTTTTTTTTCATTGGTTTGGCTTATTACGTAATAACCCACTTAGAAAACCACACCCAGTTGAACCGCAGTAAGAGGATAGGTGCTAAAAATTAAATGACAAAATCTCGGATTTTAATTGGACATAATTTCTAATATTTTACTTTGTTTACTATTATGCACATACAACCCCAAATAACATAGTTCAAAGGTTTTTGTGAAATTGGGTTTTCAGAGGCTTTAAGGCCGGAAGTCCATGCGCGCATGCCGAATCTAGCTGATGTGGGGCAAAAGGAAATTTAGTGGCTATTTGTTGCATAGAGGGGTGCATAAACTGGAATCATGAAGACGGGGACATATGGTTTTTTCGTGTTCCCCGTGGCAAGAGACAACGACAGGCATGGATTCGAGCTATAAATCGGAAGAACTTTGTCCCGAATGATCGCACTAGAGTCTGCAGGACTCATTTTGTCAGGGCTGGCCTGACTTCGTTGACCCAAATAATGTTGGCTTCGCTCTGTGTTTCCCTACAAACGAAAGGATCTCACACCGACGCAAGCTAAGAGGAAAGAGCGATCTGATTGGAGAAATATAATTAAAGTACTGGTTGATATTATAAGTTATTTAAGTTGGCCCACTAATCGTCAAATAATTGTTTAATCTTTTGTTGTTTCAACGTGTTATATTGTTTTGCAGTGTCCAGTTTTTGTATCCACATTTTGAAAAGGGTCTGGCTTTGTTCGATCCAATAGGCTATATACGACTTTAAGAAGATGTTAAACTCTACGCAAAAAAATATCAAGCCAAAGAGGGAATGTTAGTGCCATACAACGTTTTCAGTCTAGGTAAGCTCTGAGGGGCTCACATTACAGAACTTAGCCCCTCAGAGCTAAGTGTAGGTGTGGTTTTCATTTCGCTGCTTGCAATAATAATTTGGTTTCTTTGTGATTTCGATTTCATAATTACTTGCTATATATTGCCAACAAAGTGGCATTTGCTTTCCAGTCAGTTTTGTGGACGTGAAATAATGTCATTAACACCACTATGATTGGGTCCCACACCTTAAGTCAGCTAATGGCTACAGTGTTCTTGCCACGAATTTGCATTGTTCAAAACAACCGGCATGCACACATGATCCTAATCGCCTCTTAACATGGATAATTGCGCAGGTACACATGTAAAATACAAGGCCATATCATTACTGTTTGACTGAACGCTACACATTTGATTTCGGATTTTCATCTGTGCTGAAAATAACAACGTCAAGGACTCGCCTTGACAGTATCTCGCCGACATAGTCTCTCAAGTCTCCGTTGTGCTGAAGAAGCCAATGCTCTCCGTTTGTAGGAGAAAACTAATAGAGCTTAGTCTAGCTATATCATCAAGGGGAAAAGAATTTCGGATCCAGCCTCCACTTTTTTTCGGCTTTTTATTTGCCAGAACAATTTTAAAAGGGGGGCACCAATATGTTTTAGTGGAGTTTTATCAATGAGAAAGGGGGTTTAGAATTTAACATTAATATTTAATATCGTGAATGCATATGCTGCGCCTGCCCTAGCAACCCAGTGTGTCATCAGTGATATGACAGCCGCCGTTAACGACATGCAACTGACACGAATAGCAGCACTTGAAACTAAACTCCTAAATTTCCTTAACTGCACGTACCCTTGACGTGTTTTCATATACTAATGTTTCTCTGGGTACATAAACATCAATCGATTTTTGGAATAGGTTGAATACAGAATTCTTAATCTCGCCATCCAGACACAAAATGTACACTGCACACCCTAGAATGTTCCCGAACGAAAAATATTCCTGTTTATAGTCCGAAACCACGCTGTAGACTGCCTTTTATCGTGGGGAAAGCGAAAGAACTTATAATTCCCCACCTTTTAAATAGGATTTGTGCATCTTCTGCCCCACATAGTCTGCAGAGAGCATGCGCACTCCAAATCTCGCTTTTTCACGTCCTTAAACCGAAAGGGTCTATACGAAAATCTGCAAGGGCAACCACATTTCTGCAGTTGGCTGAGTTTTGTCACACCGAACTTTACTACGATCTAGTGGATTTTATGATGTATGGTATTTATTTCAGCAAAAGCCCTGTCTTGCAATCCTGCAATCGTGAAGAATCCTTTATAAAATTCCTGGATCTGGATGGTGATCCAGATCACCACTAAAAATCAAATGTGTTGCTCCTTGGACCAGACTCTATTTGTCCAAAGAATTTCATTGAGCAAAGTTGCTAACAGACAAACAAACAGAAAAACACAGCATAAGCATAACCTTCTTGGCAGAGGTAAAAATTTGAAGGACCATTCACAGTAACCCATGATTAAACACAGTATTCAGATATCCCAAATCTCGCAGAATCTAGAGAAGTGGCTCCATGATACCGGAGGGTTTTCACTAACCCCCAAAAATCCTTTAGCTAATCTGCCTGAGCATAGTTATGTCAACTTGAATTTGTTAAATTATGCAGGCTATGATAAAATAACAAGATACAGCTTCAAAGATTGTTCTTTTTTTTTCTTCCTAAATCTCAGTTGGAATGTGGGAGTGAGTTGCATTTCGTCAGGTTCATGAGTACATGCTGAGGAACATCCACTGAAACATAAGAAAACAAAATAATTATTCCAAGAGTTAAAGGGTCTATTCAACTTCTTAGAGCACACACAGACACACGTACACAAAACCATACACACTTGTGCCAGTCACTGTCTTTTGAAATTTCCAGGCGAGTGGCGAAAAGCTCACCTAGGAATTCAAGACGAGCTTTTTTGGGGCCCTCGCAGCTCATTTCTAGGTTTGGGCAACCGGAAGAAAGAAAAGATAGGATGTCCACCGCATTTTTCGCAAGGAACTTCTTTGCTGTGATAGGCATGTTACTCCAAGATAGATTAATTCTGAGGTACAGGGCTCATGCAGCTGCATAACAAGTTTAAACTTAGTATACCTCTTACACTAAGAGATTTTGAGAAGCATCCTGAACCCAACCTCATTCTCCAATATAAGATTAAACCTCTTATTGCAGTTTCATGGGTCAAATAGAAGTCTATCCTGAGAGTAAAGAACCAAAGTGCAGATTTACCAAAAAAGATACATTTTTAAAAAAAACATTTTTATCAAAAATTAAAGAAGGAATAAAATGAAAATAAAATCGTCAGCATTATGAAATTGTCAGTTGCATTACAGGGGCTTACCTCAATAGCTGCTTAACATAACATGGCTCAAAAGAATCGCTGAATCACTATTAGAAATGGTAGTTGCTAGTTGGCAACATTAAAAAACCATGCACGTAGACTCTGTTGCGTAACCTGACCAAATTTGAAAACCAAAACAAATGTCACTGTCTAAACCTTGTCCTGATGCTTCAGCCAAATAAGGGCCGGTTCATACTCTACGCAAGGTACGCGAGCGCGAACGCAAGGCAACGCATCGAGCAATGCAAGGTAGCCATCTTGCATCCTTGCGTAGCAAAGTGTGTCGTCCAAATTTTTGTAACGCGACGCATCGACGCGTGTATTTCCGTGAGATTCCAATAGGGGAGATAAAGCAAATAATGCACCATACGCTGTGTTCAACACGCCAAAAAGAAAAAAGAAGGAGGAGGAGAAGGAGAAGACTTTGCTACCCCCTATTGCATGAGCAGTGTACTGCTTTTTAACGAGGCACAGCGCAGCAAGGGACGCGTGTTTAGGCTTCTCTGTGAGCTGAATGGAACGGACCTGTGCTCGCGTTCGCTCGCGTACCTTGCGTAGAGATTGAACCGGCCCTAACACTACGCGTGTCCACAGCAAATGAATTTCTGGGAACGAGAATCGTTAATTTATGCACATACCTGCCGCAGACAAGCATTCTCGAAAGCTGTAATTCACCGCGCATTTTGTCGCTTAGGTCACTCAACCCGAAGTCAAACATTCACTTACCTCTATTACCATGGGCTGGCCGTTTACATTATTCACTCTGAACATAATCCCCTACGGAATATCCCAATTTGCAAAAGTTTCATTACTAATTGCATGTCCCACGCCTATGTTCACCATCTACGGATTGGTTCAAAAAGGGTCACTTGCTATGGGTTGCCCAATCGCAGAACGGGCATCTCTCCTTTTGCTTATCCAGTCTCCACGTAGACTTGTATGGAAGCATATAGTTAACAAAATTAAAATGAAAATGCAAAGTCAGAAATGCATTTTCATTTTCAAGATACAAGCGCATTATTTGTATCATAATGAAAATTCAAATGTAATCCTCCACTTTGCATTTTCATTTTCAAGTCCATGAATGCAATTTTTATAACAATTGGAAAATTAAAATACATTCCTCATTTATATTTGCATTTTCGAGAAGTGCCCTGCAATATCACTAACAAAACGAAAACGCTAATCGTATAAAGCAAATACATTCTCGGAAATGCTTTTTCGTTTTCGAGAAGCACGCGCATTATTTGTATCATCACGAAAATGCTAAAGTAATCCTACACTTTGCGTTTGCATTTTCAAGTCCATGTAGGCACTGTTTTCATTTGCAAGAAGTGCCCCGCAATATCACTAACAAAACGAAATCAAAAACGCTAATCTCATAAAGCAAATACATTCTCGGAAATGTTTTTTCTTTTTCAAGAAGCAGACGCAATATCTGTCTCATAATGAAATCGCTAACGCAGTTCGCCACTTTTCTTTTTCATTTTCGTGACAGACTGCCCTGCCCTGACTTTGCATTTTCGATTTCGAGGTCCCACGCGCTTTTCCTAACAAAATTAAAAAGAAAAATACCTCCCTAGTTGGGTGCGGGCCTGTCGGTGAGAAGGCGGACGCCCTCCACAATTTGGTACGGATTGATATTAACAAATACAAGCGATCTCGTTGGTTATCAATCAGAGGGAACTCCTGCTGCACGACTTTTATGTCAAAGCACAAATGGCAACTTAGATAGTTGGAGCCACTGACTGTGCATGGACGCCCCCTGACATTGCGGAGTTTGATTGAGAGTATAGCCAAGGTTTTCCCGAAAGACACTGCTCTCGCACTCAATTACCCCCGTGCGCTTGGATTAGCGCTGCTTCCACTGAAATTGTGTGCTTACACTCAGATCTGTCGATCTTCGGACGGGTTATCTGTGCATCATCTGTTTAGTAGTTCAGTCGGTTACAAAGCAAGTTCATACGCTCCTGCTCTCTTGGGCTTCATGTACTTCCATTGCTTTCTTCACGAATTTGGAGTGAAAGGACAGTTCGTATTAATACTCCAGTGCCTATACGTCTCTTTACCTTAATAGCTGGCTACATACAATGGTAACCGTGTAACACGTCGACCTCCAGTTCTCTATTATGCGAGTCTGTGGATGAATCGCTGAGGTAGACTGAGCTAAGAAAGGGACAGATTCATCTATTCGCTTGCATCCTGCTGCTGCAGAAGAAAGGCTTGCGAAATCCATAGATCTATGATTTCTCTTATTATACCGTAAAGTCGCTTGTAATAATATGCTGTCGCTGGCCATAGCCAGATGTCGACACAGTGATATGTTTCGGCCAATCGATGTGTTTTTCATGAACGGTCACATCGTTAGACTAAAATTGCAGTGATCCTGCTCTCGCACTCAGTTAGCCCCTGCGTGCGCTTGGATTATACCTGCTTCCACTCAAACCGTGTGCTTACACTCGATCAATCAGTGGTTGGCCAGATTTTCTGCACGCTATCTTTAGCGGGTTCATACGGTCCTGCCCACCGGGGCTGCATAAGTAGCTACTTCCGTGGCTTTCTTCACGATTTTGGAATGAAAGGACCGCTTATATATTAATACATCGGTGCCCATACTTTTCTTATACCTTAGTTGCTGCTACATATAAGAGTTGCAGGGTAACAAACACATTCGCTTCCAGTTGGTGTTTCTCACTGAAATTTTGTGGATGAATGGCAGGGGTGAACTGAGCTGCGGGAGAGAGACGCATCCTGCTGCAAGCATAGTGTTACCACATAAAAACAGACATGCGAAACTGATCGCAATCTGGTCAAGTTAAATGGACTAGAAGCAAGTTTTATGCTATAGTTGTTCGTAATGTTCGTCATCTTGCAGGAAAGTAGTCAGCTAGCTAATTAACATCGCGTTAGTCTAACGATGTGACTGTTCATGAAAAACACATCGATTGGCCGAAACAAATCACTGTGTCGACATCTGGCTATGGCCAGTGACAACATATTATTACAAGCGACTTTTACGGTATAATAAGAGAAATCATAGATCTATGGATTTACATAGCCTTTCTTCTGCAGCAGCAGGATGCAAGCGAACAGATGAATCTGTCCCTTTCTTTGCTCAGCCAACCTCCGCGATTCATCCACAGACTTGCATAATAGAGAACTGGAGGTCGACGTGTTACGCGGCTACCATTGTATGTAGCCAGCTATTAAGGTAAAGAGACGTATAGGCACTGGTGTATTAATACGAACTGTCCTTTCACTCCAAATTCGTGAAGAAAGCAATGGAAGTACATGAAGCCCAAGAGAGCAGGAGCGGATGAACTTGCTTTGTAACCGACTGAACTACTAAACAGATGATGCGCAGATAACCCGTCCGAAGATCGACAGATCTGAGTGTAAGCACACAATTTCAGTGGAAACAGCCCTAATCCAAGCGCACACGGGGGTAATTGAGTGCGAGAGCAGTGTCTTTCCGGGGAAAACCTTGGCTATACTCTCAAACAAACTCCGCAATGTCCAGGGGAGCGTCCATGCACAGTCAGTGGCTCCAACTATCTAAGTTGCCATTTGTGCTTTGACATAAAAGTGCGTGCAGCAGGAGTTCCCTCTGATTGATAACCAACGAGATCGCTTGTATTTGTTAATATCCAATCCGTACCAAATTGTGGAGGACGTCTCGCCTTCTCACCGACAGGCCGCACCCAACTAGGGAGGGTATTTTCTTTTTAATTTTGTTAGGAAAAGCGCGTGGGACCTCGAAATCGAAAATGCAAAGTCAGGCAGGGCAGTCTGTCACGAAAATGAAAAAGAAAAGTGGCGAACTGCGTTAGCGATTTCATTATGAGACAGATATTGCATCTGCTTCTTGAAAAAGAAAAAGCATTTCCGAGAATGTATTTGCTTTATGAGATTAGCGTTTTTGATTTCGTTTTGTTAGTGATATTGCGGGGCACTTCTTGCAAATGAAAACAGTGCCTACATGGACTTGAAAATGCAAACGCAAAGTGTAGGATTACTTTAGCATTTTCGTGATGATACAAATAATGCGCATGCTTCTCGAAAACAAAAAAGCATTTCCGAGAATGCATTTGCTTTATACGATTAGCGTTTTCGTTTTCGTTTTGTTAGAGATATTGCAGGGCACTTCTCGAAAATGCAAATGTAAATGAGGAATGTATTTTAATTTTCCAATTGTTATAAAAATTGCATACATGGACTTGAAAATGAAAATGCAAAGTGGAGGATTACATTTGAATTTTCATTATGATACAAATAATGCGCTTGTATCTTGAAAATGAAAATGCATTTCTGACATTGCATTTTCATTTTAATTTTGTTAACTATATGCTTCCATAGGACTTGGTCCCATCTTTGCCACTACAAAACTGCTGGCGCTACTGTTCTGTTTCAAACGGAGTGTCCACCAGCGGCATGTAATGATGGAGATGGAACCAGTCTAGTTTCTGTGGCGCACGTTTTTTTCATGCTTTGTTTTTGTGAGATGCGCGCTTATTTCCGCACCTGAATTTTTTTTAGGCGCAAGATCGTGCGTGCACTTGAAAGCGTGCCTTAAAAGACTGTGACTGGACTGTGTGCAAACACACACACACACACATACACACACCCACAAAATGAACGACGTGGACCAGTATGCAACCATGTGGAGTTGTATTAAGCCACTTGATGAGAATACTCCAAATGATTTTAATTATTACGTCTCTTTTCTTAGAGAAAATTTGCAAATTAAATATTGAGTCATATTTCAATTTTGGAAATAGACGACATTGTCACCAATCTTGCTTCATTTAGCGCATTAGTGATTTTGTTTTTGGCAGCAGACAATCTCATGCAAAAAACATCTCAAAAGTACAGTTTCTGTGAATGTTTTTGTCAGTTGTAGTGCTGGTGACTGTGCATCTTGTTATCTGGATCTCAAGCCAGAGAAATAGCTAGGAAGTGGGCAAACTGATTTCTGCTTTTAATTTCAAATACACCTACAACCAAAATATATGACAATTCATGCAATTACCTCTGACTCACGAAGATAGATTCCGTTACCATCACACAACTTCTTGTATGTTTCTGTGAGAAAAACATGACTTCAGTACTGATTATGATACAAGCCAAAGTACAGTTTACTTGCTGCATGGAGCAGGAAAAACTAATTTTATATTTCTTGAATACCGCAGTCTATCCCCAATACAATACCATTTTCAAAGAAACAGAGTTTCACCCACAGGGCTGTAGCAAGGAATTGTGAACCTTCTGAAAGAATATTACCCTTGCTTTTTGAGAAAACATGTGGTTCCTCTCTAACTGTATGCTCCCTCAAGCTGTGAGCCCCTACAATCCCACCCCACTCGTGACATTCCCATTTAACAAACTCAAATTAATGTCAAAATCAAAACAATTTGACAGTCATTTGTATCAATGCTTTTATGCTACTCATTTGTGTGTTTCGTATTGGGGAAGTGCTGATTTGCCTTTGGGCTGCTCAAGGCATGACAGGCTCCAGGTGAGAATGCTATGGGCCAAGCCAGTGCTGCACAGGAAAGAGACTCACTGGCCATGCAGTCCAGACGCAGCATGAGGCAGATAAAGTTCTCAAGAGAGATGTCACAATTGGATCCACCATATCGCAAAGCCAGGAGGTTCAGGATATCATCACTAACCATCACACCTGAACACAGGAGCCAAAAATTAGTCTGTTATTAGCATGAAGTATTTATGTTTGATACTTTAGCAAAGAGTCTCATGAAAACCACACCCAACACTTGGTGACATTAATCACTGCAGTCCGTTGATCACCATATATTTAATCAATAAGTTTTAGTCCTACAGTGCTGTGAAAAAGTATTTGCCCCCTTCCTGATTTCTTATTTTTTTGCATTTTTGTCACACCTAAATATTTCAGATCATAAAACTAATTTTAATGTTAGACAAAGATAACCTAAGTAAATACAAAATGCAGTTTTTAAATGATGATTTCATTTATTAAGGGAAAAAGCTATCCAAACCTACCTGACCCTATGTGAAGAAAGTAATTGCCCCCTGTTAAATCATGAATTAACTGTGATTAACCACATTTTACCGGACCTGTTGAATCAAGAAATCACTTAATTAGAACCTGTCTGACAAAGTGAAGTAGTCTTAAACATCTCAAAAAGCTACACATCATGCAGCGATGTAAAGAAATTCAAGAACAGATAAGAAACAAAGTCATTGACATCTATCAGTCTGGAAAGGGTTACAAAGCCATTTCTATGGCTTTGGGACTCCAGCAAACCACGGTGAGAGCCATTCTCCACAAATAGAGAAAACTTGGAACAGTGGTGAACCTTGTCAGGAGTGGCTGGCCTCCCAAAATTACTCCAAGAGCACATTGACTCATCCAGGAGGTCACAAAAGAACCCAGAACAATATCAAAATAACTGCAGGCTTCACTTATCTCACTTAAAGTCAGTGTTTATGATTCAACAATAAGAGAGAGACTAGGCAAAAATGGCATCCATGGGAGAGTTCCAAGGCGAATACCACTGCTGACCAAAAAGAACACAAAGGCTCATCTCACATCTGCCAAAAAAAATCTTGATCCCCAAGACATTTGGGAAAATATTCTGTGTACTGACGAGACAAAAGTTGAACTTTTTGGAAGGTATGCATCCCGTTACATCTGGCGTAAAACTAACACCGTATTTTATAAAAAGAACATTATACCAACACCAACAGTCAAACATGGTGGTGGTAGTGTGATGGTCTAGGGCTGCTTTACTGCTTCAGGACCTGGACAACTTGCCGTAATTGATGGAACCATGAATTCTGCTCTCTACCAGAAAATACTGAAGGAGAATGTCTGACCATCTGTTTGTGACCTCAAGCTCAAGTGCACCTGGGTTATACAGCAGGACAATGATCTGAAACACACCTCCAAGTCCACCTCTGAATGGCTTAAAAAAGAAAACAAAATGAAGGGTTTGGAGTGGCTTAGTCAAATTCCGGACTTAAATCCAATTGAGATGCTGTGGTATGACCTTAAACAACCCGTTCATGCTCAAAAACCCTCCAATGTGGCTGAATAAAACAATTCTGCGAAGAAGAGTGGGCCAAAATTCCTCCACAGCAATGTGAAATACTCATTGCCAGTTATCGCAAACGCTTGATTGCAGTTGTTAACACCAAGGGTGGCACAATCAGTTATAACAACCCCAATGCCATAATAGTTGGGACAAAGTGTAAATTGTGAATAAAATCAAAATGCAATGACTTTCAAATCACACCAGCCAGTATTTTATTCACAATAGAACAGAGATAACATTGCAAATGTTGAAACTGAGAAATTTTACAATTTTATCCACAAAATGAGCTCATTTCAAATTTGATGGCTGCTACAGATCTCAAAAAAGTTGGGACAGAGGTCTGTTTACCATGGTGTAGCATCTCCTCTTCTTTTTAACACAGGGTGGAGGCGTCTGGGCATTGAGGAGACAAGTTTCTTGAGTTTAGCCATTGGAATTTGATCCCACTCTTGTTTAATACAGGCTTCCAGCTGCTGGAGAGTTTTGTGTCTCCTTTGACGGACTTTTCTTTTAATTATGTGCCAAATGTTCTCAATCGGTGAAAGATCCTGACTGCAGGCAGGCCAGTTCAGCATACGGACTCTTCTACTACGAAGCCATGCTGTTGTAATAGCTGCAGTATGTGGTTTTGCATTGTCCTGCTGAAATACACAAGGCCTTCCCTGGAATAGATGTCGTCTGGAGGGGAGCAAATGTTGCTCTAAAACCTTTATATACCTTTCAGCATTCATGGTGCTTTTTAAAACATGCAAGTGTCCCACACCATATGCTCTAATGCATCCCCATACAATCAGAGATGCAGGCTTTTGAACTGAACGCTGATAACAGGAGGGGCGGTCTTTCTCCTCTTTAGCCCAGAGGACACGATGCCCATGATTTCCAAAAAGAATGTCAAATTTGGACTCATCTGACCGCAGGACACTTTGCCGCTTTGCTATAGTCCATTTTAGATGAGCCTTGGCCCACAGAACACGGCAGCGCTTCTGGATCATGCTCAACAATGGCTTCCTTTTTGCATGATAGAGTTTTAGGTGGCATCTGTGGATGGCACGGCGGACTGTGTTTACAGACAGTGGTTTCTTGAAGTATTCCTGGGCCCATTTAGTAATGTCAATGACAGAATCATGCTGGTGAGTGATGCAGTGGCATCTGAAGGCCCGAAGATCACAGGCATCCAGTAAAGGTCTTCAGCCTTGTCCCTAACACACAGAGATTTTTCCAGTTTCTCTGAATCTTTTGATGATGTCATGCACTGTCGATGATGAGACCTTCAAAGCCTTTGCAATTTGACGTTGAGGAACATTGTTTTTAAAGTATTCCACAATTTTTTTACGCAAGCCTTCACAGGTTGGAGAGCCTCTGGCCATCTTTACTTCTGAGAGACTCAGCCTCTCTAAGACATCCCTTTTATAGCCAATCATGTTACACACCTGATGCTAGTCAACTTAATTACTTGCTAAATGTTCTTTCAGCTGATTCTCTTATATTTTCAGCCCTTTTTTTTGCCTGTGTCCCAACTTTTTTGAGACCTGTCGCAGCCAGAAACTTTGCAATAAGCTCATTTTGTGGATAAAAATGTAAAATGTCTCAGTTTCAACATTTGAAATGTTATCTATGTTCTATTGTAAATAACAGATTGGCTCATGTGATCTGAAAGTCATTGCATTTTGATTTTATTCACAATTTACACTTCGTCCATACTATTTCGGAATTGGGGTTGTAGGTTTATGGGGGCAATTACTTTTTCACATAGGGCCAGGTGTGTTTGGATAGCTTTTTCCCTCAATAAATGAAATCATCATTTAAAAACTGCATTTTGTATTTACTGGGGTTATCTTTGTCTAATATTAAAATTTGTTTGATGATCTGAAACATTTGAGTATGACAAATATGCAAAAAAAAAAAAAAAAAAAATCAGGATGGGGGAAAATACTTGTTCACAGCGCTGTATATATTATATCACTATTGAAAACCTCTGCTCCTGATCACCACATTAACCGAGCCAATATTTTTTATGCAATGTCAAAAGTTTTTTTCTTCACCCTAAAGGTCACTCAGGATCTCAAGATTTATTTCAAGATTTTTTTTTCAAGAAAACACAGATTTTGGATGTTTCTCTGATTTTTTTTTTCTCTTCTTATAATTTTGTTTTTTCCACTGTGTCCTCTTTGGATATCCTTACAGTAAATAATGCTGACTAAAGCAATTATTTGTATACAACTCATTTTTGACAAAAATAACATTTAAAGACTCGCTATTTTTATACTGAATATTACCAGAGGCTTCCACTGCAATCCTTAGCTCCAACAAGGACAGAGTTCCATTCCCATCAATATCTTTCTGGAAGAAAATTTCCTGTAAATATTAAAAACCGTTGTGTTAATAAATGAATAAATGTATTCTATTTTTTAAAAAGGGAAAACAGTTTAACAGATTTTTGTTGCTATACCTTGTAAGCCATGACTCGCCTCCACAAACGGGTAAATTCCTGGCTGTCCAATGTCCCAGAGATTGTTAGCTGTTTAACATTAGGGAAAGAACCCTTTGTGGGATTTTTTTTAATGTCCAGTTTTTAATAATCACAATCAGAATCAAAACAATTACTATCAGTTTCCCTGAATGCTAACTAAAAACTCCAACTTTTTTGATTTGCATCCCACCAACTAAATAGTATGGGCTTCATCTGACTGCAGGTTCCTCAATCAGAACTGACACTGAACTGCACAACATTAATGGGTCAAATTCCACCACCAGGGGACGTTACAGTTTGTGAAGCAGTGTTCCGCAAACCCGTTTCCGGGGAACCACTGTGTCTGCTTATTTTAGACAGTCACTTAATGAAGATTGTTGGACAAGTATTATATATATAGTATTGTTACATTACTGCTTTAATTTTGCTGCTAACCTTATTTTTAGACATTTCTGGGGAACCACTGTGTATGCTTATTTTAGATAGTCACTTAATGAAAATTGTAGAACAAGTATTATATATTGTACTATTATATTATAAATAATTACTATAATTTTGCAACTAACCTTATTGTCAGACATATGACGTTTTTCACCCGCTGTAATATTGTAGCTGACTCCCTTAAAACAGGACCTCTTGCAATTATTTGACAAAGAATTATTTGTCATGGCACATGCACCAGTGGTCACCATCTCTGCTCCTGGAGATCTACCATCCTGTAGGTTTTCATTCTAACCCTTATTTGGCACACCTGATCCTAAAAATGAGCCTCCCATTGAGCTCTCTGGCTGTTCAACATGCAGTGTTTTGTTAGAGCTGGAGTGAAAACCATCAGGTTGGTAGATCTTCAGGAACTGTGGGTCGGTGACCACTGAGATACAGCAAAGCAAATGAAAGAATTGCGATTATCAAAAAAGTTAGAATTTTTTAAGGGATATTACACAGCTGTTTCTAGCAGTCTAACAGAACATGACTTTAGGAGGTCTTAAAGTCCTCATTAATTACTCCCTCATAGGTTAATAAAATTTGAAATTTACGAACATTTAAGTCTAAATAAGAAAACTTGCAGTTTATTGTTCTTGAGTCCTTATTACCACTGATGGAACATAACCTGCATGTATATTTGGTCTCCTGGACATTTGAGAGAAATTATGCCGAGGACTACACAACATACTCAGACAGGATGCAGCAAGACTATCAGCCAGGTCACTGCATCAAACCTAGTTCTTTCAAAGGAAGTCTGCCAGACTGAAAAAGGATACATCCATCAATGCCAAAATCCCCCGGCAGGCATCCAGACTGAAGCCTCCAGAGTTTGGTCCTTGGAACAGCAATATTGTATGAACGACACAACTCAAAGACTTTTTGCCACAGATGAATATACTGCATATTCACAGAATGATAAATTGTCTTCCAAACATCAGAGAATAAATACTGATGGTAAATTATACACTTTGCAAAAGGTAGAATTATTTTATTTATAGCCTGGTAATTTACAAACTGCCAGATATGCAGGAATATGGAATAGCCATGGTCAATTTAAAACATTGGTCAATTTAAAAGGTACAGAGGCATACATCACCACACAATATACCTTGACCTTATACTGTGCCCTCCATAATTATTGGCACCCCTGGTTAAGATGTGTTAAAAGCCTTAAAATAAATTCAATTTTTATTGCAGAAGCATACTCTCACACTGAAAATTGTAGAAAAATGTAACCTTCAACTCAAGTGAACTTTAAGGGAAAAAAAAATCCCTGACTAAGAAATAATTATTTTCATAAAATCACCTGTTCCACAATTATTGGCACCCCTAACAATTCCTAGGAAATAAATGTAATTGAAGTATTTCTGTCATTTCTACAGTAGTTTACAAAGTTGATCAGAGTATCTCGGAACATTTAATTAGTAATTGATCACTTTTTGTTTCCCTGGGGTATAAATATGACGTGACACAGAGGCCATTTCTCTTATCCACTCTTCAACATGGGAAAGACAAAGGAACACACCATTCAAGTAAGGCAGATGTGTGTCGACCTTCACAAGTCAGGCAATGGCCATAAGAAAATAGCCACTCGCCTGCACCTGCTCATATCTACAGTCAGAGGAATCATTGAGAAGTTTAAAACAACTGGAACAGTGGTAAACAAGCCTGGTTGAGGACGCAAGGTTATTTTGCCACCACGCACAGTGAGGAGGATGGTAAGAGAAATAAAAAGTTCTCCAAAGCTCACTGTTAAAGAATTGCAACAAATGGTAGCATCTTGGGATCACAAAGTCTCCAAAACAACCATCAGGCGCTATCTACATGTCAACAAGCTGTTTGGGAGGCATGCACGGAAAAAACCTTTTCTCGCTCACAATCATAAACGCAAACCTCTGGAGTTCGCTAAGCGGTACTGGGACTTCAACTGGGACCGTGTGCTTTGGTCAGATGAGACCAAGATAGAGCTTTTTGGCAACAAACACTCTACGTGGGTCTGGCGGAACACAAAAGATGAGTATGCAGAAAAGCACCTCATGCCCACTGTGAAGTATGGGGGAGGATCGGTGATGTGGGCCTGTTTCTCTTCCAGAGGCCCTGGGAACCTTGTTAGGGTGCATGGCATCATGAACGCTTTGAAATACCAGGACATTTTAAATCAAAATCTGGTGGCCTCTGCCCGAAAAGCTGAAGATGGGTCGCCACTGGGTCTTTCAGCAAGATAATGACCCTAAACATGTGGCCAAATCTACACAGAAATGGTTCACCAGACACAGAATCAAGCTCCTCCCATGGCCATCTCAGTCCCCAGACCTCAACCCCATTGAAAACCTGTGGAGTGAGCTGAAGAGGAGAGTGCAGAGGAGAGGACCCAGGTCGCTGGATGATTTAGAGAGATTGTGCAAAGAGGAATGGTCGAAGATCCCTCTTTCTGTATTCTCCCATCTTGTGAAACCTTATAGGAGAAGATTAGGTGCTGTTTTGTTGGCAAAAGGGGGGTTGTACAAAGTATTAACATCAGGGGTGCTAATAATTGTGGCACACATGATTTGATGTAAAAGAATTATTTCTTAATGTGGGATTTTTTTCCCACTGAATAAATGCACTTGAATTAAAGGTTGGATTTTCCTCTTTTTTTCATTGTGGTCCCATATTATTTAGAAAAAAACTGAATTTATTAGAAGCAAAAGAACACATCTTAACCAGGGGTGCCAATAATTATGGAGGCGCTGTATGTGTTTCAGTAGTTTTATGATAAGTGCTGTTGGATTGTACACTGTCTGTCCAAAAAAAAAAAGTTGCACATAATATTTTGTTTGGCCAAGTTTAGCTTTGACCTGGACACACATTCGTCATGGTATTATTTGGACAATCTTGTACAAAAAGTTACATTTCTGACCAGATTTGTATTCATTTTTTGCCAAGATATTGTATAGACGATGGGTGAGTCAAACCAATCTGTTAAGCAATCTTCAGCAAATCCAAAAGAATTTCTTTGGGTTAAGGTCCAGACTCTGAGGTGGGCAGCTCATGTGTGAAAATGATTCCTCATCCTCAATGAACCACTCTTTCACAGTTTGTGCCCGTTGAATCTTGGCATTGTCATCCTGGAATATACCTGTGTCTTCAGGGATTAAAAAGTGCATGGATGGTTAGTGGTCATTCAGTATACTCAGGTAGTCCACTGAATTCATTTTATTGCTGCAGAACAGTGCTGAGCCGAGACCTGACCAGTTAAAGCAACCCCAGATCATAACACTGCCTTCAGAGGCTTGTGCTGGGGGCACTATGCATGATGGGCGCATCACTTCATGGGCTTCCTTTCATGCCCTGATGTGCCCATCATTCTGGAAAAGGGTAAGTCAGGACTTATTAGACCACATGACCTTTTTCCATTGCTCTTCAGTCTGATCTTCATGCTCTCTTCCAAATTGAACTCATTTTTCCCCATAAGCCTCACAAACAAGTGGCTTTCTTGTGGCCACGCAGCTGTTAAGTCCAAATCCTCCTCCAAGTTCTTGTTGCATCATGGGTGTGGAAATGCTCTAACCTTCATAATTAAACATAGCGATGAGTTCTACTGTTGATTTTTTATGATGAAACTTCACTGAGCATTTTGTTGATCAACGGTCAGGATCAGTTAGGATTAGTCTCCATCCCATTTCTTTCATGAAGTTAGCAGTTCACCACTATCCTTCCAGGTTTTAATAAATTGCTGAACAGTTCATGACCCAATTCCAGTGATTTCACCAATCTCCTTAGCCGTTTTCATTTTTTGATGCTGGCCAATAATTCAGACCTGCGTGCAAGAAGTACCTAAGTCACAAAATAATACTTTTCTGATTTTGGGGGTCCAAGTTTTCAAAAATATGTTGCAGATCATGATAATGTACAATGGAAATGCACCAGTACACAAGACTTGAGAGCTTCCTTGCAGAAATCTTTGGTATCAGATGATGCTCTGGCCATTGTAGCTTTCAATACTGGTGTCAGCTCATTTTTTGCAAAATGTGGCTGAAGCACTTCTTGCATGCTGGTCTTCAATTTGCCCCACCTGAAACACTGTAACATCTTTTCAACGACCATGAGATTCGTCTTCCGACATAGGTGTCAAAGAAATGAGAAGTTACCCACTGAATCAGTCAGGATTATAAGAATTATTGCCAACAGAAACATATTCAACACCGCAATAATGATTCAATCATAGGCTATTTTAAATCCAAACAGCAACTTTTTTTTTGGACGGGCAGTGTATAAGTCATCCATATTATGATTTTGATTTAGTCACTGAAAGTGACCAAAAGAAAATTGTCAGCCATTAAAATTTTCCATCAAAATTGATTCATCATTGCTTTTAAAGCCAAATCAAGTCAAAAATGCCATTGTCCCACATATTGTAAGGATCACAGTGTATATATATATATGGGAGAACAGAAAGATAGACTTACAGAGAGTATACACCGATCGGCCACAACATTAAAACCTCTTGCCTAAAAATGTGTAGGTTACCCTTTTGCCGCCAAAACAGCAGCGTCAAACTAAGAGGGTTTCCCAACCAAATATTTCCCAGAGCATCACACTTTCGCCACCAGCTTGTCTTTTTTCCACAGTGCCTTTTGGTGCCATCTCTTCCCCAGGAAAATGACGTACACATACCTGGCCGTAACACATGATGTGAAAGAAAATGGCTCACTGGACCAGGCAACCTTCAAATGCTCAAAAGTTCAAGTCTGACAATCATGTCCCCATAATGTAGGGACTTTCAGCAGTGGACCGACGTTAGAATGGGCACGCTGACTGGTCTGACGCTATTAAAGGGACATTATCATGGTACAGCAAGTCACACTCAATAGCTGCATAAATACACATAATCAATGATGTGTAGGAAATTTTTCATGTGGTGCGTCTTTTCGTATTGTTTATATGTTTTTGATATGTTTATGGAACGCGCCAGGACACATCTAGCAGACAGTATTTTTGAGGAAAACATGCTAGGGGCGCTGTAAATCGTGACGTCATCCTGACTCACTATAGCTGTCATTTTCATCTGCATTGCATTCATGTATTATGCATTGTGATGATAAGACTTGAACATTCCGCATCTTTTGTGTGATATCCAGTTATTAAAATGAATGGCCTGCCTCGAAAGAAAGCGGGTACGTTAGATTTCCTGTATCTAGACCTCGACTATGTCCGCATGACTGACATATAAACATACATGACAAATGACACAAACTCACTGTGTGGTACCGTACGGTAGCCTACCCCGGGGATGTGATATAGAGGATCTTACGAGTAAGCGTGTCAGATGAAATATATGAAACGAGTTGAGTAAATTTTGCATTTGTTGCGAGCTTTATGTTGCTGAGCTACACCATTTTGATACGCCGTAATGAGTCACAGACATTCACGGTAGAACTTGCCATGGTTTTTAAATTCGCAGTGAACAATGACTAACCAGCTAGCGAACAAATTAATGTTACATAATAGCTATGGAAAGGTACTCCGTGCAAGCTGGCTAGCTTGCTCATTTCACAAAAATTTTGGTGGAAAGACGGTGATTGTGCTGTGTGCATGCTGTATGCAGCATATATGCAGCCCAGCCGGAGTAATGTCATAGCTAAGCGCCAAAAAAGAGACTGCACTACTAAAATGCCGCACCTCATTCAAGGGAGAATAGCCCGTTTGCTCGCACCCTTTGTTTAATATTTGAATTTCGTGGGGGTTGAATCATCTGGAAAAGGTTAGGAGTTGAATGTATTGTTATCTGGGAAAAATTTAAGCAGCAAATTGTATTGGATATAATGTCCCTTTAGGCCTAAGTGCTGCATGCAGCTGGGTGGAATACACTGAGTGTTGTAACACATTCCTCAGGTAAGTATCACGAAAATTCTCCGCAACTAGTGTCACAGTAGCCCTTCTGTCAATGCGGGCCAGATAGGATAGCTTGCGTTGCCTCTATATATCAATGAGCTTTGGGTGCCATACACCTTGTTGCCATTTCATAGTTTGTCCCTCCTTGGACCACTGTCAGGTACACATCACTTCTGACTGGGAGCACCCCAGAAACTTTACCACTCCTCAGGAAAAAACAATTCAGCCCTTGTCAAAGTTGCTCCGCTCCCATTTCTCTCACATCTATCAAACCAATTGTAGGCTTAATGGCTAATGTCTGTCTTCAGACCTTGACATGTAATGGTGTTACAAGATAATCACCATTATTTGCTTCATTTGTGAGTGGTTTTAATGTTTGGGCCCTTCAGTGTTTATGCAAGACAGAGTGAGAGAAAGAGAGAGACTTATGCGGCACATTTCTGTGCTCGTTCACCCTGATCTTACCATTGAGAATGTTGTCGTTCAGTATTTTCTGCAGTTGCTCAGCATTAATCTCCTCATACTGACACCGGCAACAAAAATACGAGGTAATCATTTTAAATCCCTTTGTCACTTAAAAGCATTTGAAAACATTATTTACCACACATTTTCTCTCATCATTATAAAACATCATCACTGAAAACAGACTAACCATTGAAATAATCAGGTAAAGCACTTTCTGACAATACCCACCTTATCAGAGTATTGGCGGAACAATACATTATCCCTTTTAGCGTCCTTTCTTTCATGGCTTTGATGATCATTTGGCTGGCAAGACAAAACACAATGCAATGATCATCAATACTGAGTACTGTATATTTGATAAATATTTTTAGAAGTCCAAGGCACACTACGATATGACATGCGTTAATTGCCGCTGAGTTTGAAATGTGTTTTACTCAATTGTGCTCTTCCTGGCCTACCAAAGAAAATGGCCAAGCTGTAACAAAAGTTTTTCAGATGTCTACCTTTTTAAATTAACCAGCAACACAAAATTGAAACCATGCCACTTCCCGCAAAACTTTGCACCACAACACTTTGAAGTCGATACATTTTCACCGGAGCCAAACCCTGAGACAAACCAACTGAGTTTTCCATTGTGTGCTGCTGGTTCTTTGAAAAAGGTAGTCATCTGACAAACTTTTGTTACAGCTCGGCCATTTTCTTTGGTAGGTCTGTCTTCCATGCCTTATTTGACGCAGAGTGCATGAAGTAAAAATAGACTGGTTGAAGACCTTCAGCTATGACAGTTCAAATTATGTGTGGCGTGTATGCGGTACAGACCTTGCAAACCTCAACGCCATGAACAGAGGAGTTTTCACTGAAATAAAATAGTAAGAATAAAAAGCACAATTACTACTACATGTAGGTTGTACTTAAACAGTAGCCACTGTCTTTGAAGGACAAAGATGAAATAAAATCTTTTTTTTTTTTTTCTGTGAGAAAAGAATGTCTGTCTTTAAGAAGTCTGAGTGAAAGCCTTACTGAATGTGCGTCTCATTCTTGGAGAGGACAGCTAGGAGGAAAGAGGCAGTCTCATTGGGTCGAAAGGTTGATGGGACGATGATATACTCTCCCGGTTGCAGGGAGAAGAACTCCATCACCTCTCGGGTATTCAGGAATTGTCTGGATTGTGCAACTGGCTTGTTGGTACTAAAGAACGGAGCAGGGAATTTTCCTTTTTTCCCCTCATACTGAAAAAAGCACCATAAACAGGCTTTGTCATATGCAGCACCGGTACATTACTGGTATCTAGCTTGAAATGAAAGCCTGTAAAAAATAAAAATGAATCAATATTTACTAGTAGTAGTTTTTATTCATCAAATGAGAAAGATTACTTACTTGTGGTGGCACCTGTATAATATACAGAGGAAAGAACACATTACTTCACATTTATGAATGATTATAGCTTATAAATTCTATTGTACAAAATTAAAATACTAATATCCTTATTCTGAAATTTCCTGTATTTACAGAATCGCTACTTCATGGAATGTGTATCTGGATCAGCAGAAACTTACACTGAGGATCAGGGGCGATATTCACAAAGAATCATATAGGGCTGAGTACAGGCTGCAGTTAATCTCATTGCAAAGGATGACATTGCATTTCATGAAGGCATTTATCCACTATGCACAGTGCTGTGATGTGCTAGTTACTAGAAATTGGTAATTAGCAGCCCCGACAAGGGGGGCTGCTTTCAGTACTTGCGTGAGTTCGTCCGCCACCGGCACGGCGTCTGCCGCTGCTGCACTTTGTTTTGCCTATAACTTTCTTGCTATCTTCAACTTATTTGAAATACTTTACTCACAGTTATTATAGCCCTGGGGAATTGTTTTGGCATGAGCACTGGTCACTTCAAAGATCAAGGTCATGACAGCTGGCCACGCCCCTCAAAATGCTTGTTAACACGGTAGTTTCATTAGTATTTATCATAGAAAGCTGTAACTTGGTATCTAGCAACTATAGAACAGGGCTTAGCTTCTATTAAGGCAAATTCCATGCAAGGTCAAGGTCACAACAAGGTCATGACATCTCACCACGCCCCTCAAAAGCTTGTTAACACTATAATTTCAAAAGTATTTATGAAAGAAACCTGTAACTTGGTATATACCAAATGTATAGCAGGCTAAATCTTCCTTCAACTTTGGGTGTCATTCCACTCAAGGGCAAGGTCACAGCAAAACTTCATTCCTGTTGAGGCATCTATAACTTCCTTGCAATTTTGAACCCATTTAGCACTTAAGTCACAGTTATTATACCGCTGAGAAATTGTTTTGGCATAATCACTTGTCACTTCAAAGGTCAAGGTCATGAAATCTGGCCACATCCCTCAAAATACTTCTTAACACAATATCTTCAAAGGATTTTATGACATAAAGCTAGAACTAGGTATATAGCAACTATAGAACAGGACTCAGCTTCTTTCACCTTTTGGGCAAATTCAATTTATGGTCAAGGTCACAGTGAGGTCATGGTCATGGAAGTACTCACATGAAACTTCTAGTTGACACAATATTTTTATATGTTTCATTATTCTTCATGAAATTTACTAATGTGTCCAACGGGCAGGTGGAATGGAGGGGCTGCTATGTTTTTTGCGGTGTTCTGCAAACACTTTTCTAGTTTGTTACAGTTACAAGTTACTTCCCTCAAAAGTAATTGAATTACTTCATCAATTCCTGCATATAAAAGAAATTAGTTACTTGGGAAAGTAACATTACGTTACTTTTAAAGGTGCCCACAGCACATTCCTACAACTCGTCGCCTCCCGAGCTACACCTATTTGAATAATCTTTGTATCATGTTTAAAGTAACACCAGTTTGGTAGAGGTGTAGGCATTAGTATATATGTTGGTTGATCAGAGCAAATGAAGATGGAACAAAGCATGAATGAAAGATTTAATTTCCACATAACAAAATGGTGCATTTTTAGACTGAATATGCCTGTAGAATGATGCTGTTGCAGCCCAAACCCTCCAGCAAACCACAGTACAACAACCTGTGCCAAGACTGATGCAAATGAGTGAAGCTGAGCGGTGTTCGGAGGTTTTAGTTGAGGCATAATTGAGTGAAATCTCCAAAGGAGGTTTTGCAGGGTATAGGCAAATTTGCCCACAGCCCAATTTGAACCATCCTCTGGTTATATGTACCTACTTGTGGGTCTGTCCAGAAAATAGATTTGAAATGTGAAATTTGCATACAGGAAGTGAACTGTGACATATTTAGTGATTTCAAGATTTTTGTGGGGCAAGGCCTCGAAAGTCCATATTTAAACCCATAAATGATTGTTCTGAAAAACCAGATGATTTTTAATGGCTACACAACAACATGACGGACATTTTGATACCAAACATAAGTATATGTGGGAAAGACTGAGGAAGTTTCAGAACCATCTGAATTTGGAAATTGGAACCATCCCTGTATTTAGAAATTATTACTATCTCCTTTGGGTGTCAAAATAGGTCACTAAATACTAAACATGAAATGCTTGTTATAGATACTAGTCCAAATTAAGAGTCTTAGATGAGATGAAGAGTTTGGTTCCAAAATGCAATATATCCATTTTACTCATTTTGAGTAAATCAACTTTTTCTATGTGAGCGCCTATTGCATTTTATAGAGAAACACAAACTTTGACATGAAAAAATACACTTTATAGTATGAATTTCAAAAAAAGAAACTTTGCACCGTGTGAAAGCAGCACAGGGCTATTGCTTTATGGTATTATCTCAATTTTTGTAATTTTGGCACTTATTGCGTTTTGGAACCAAACTCTTCATATGTACATGATAGACGAGACATTGGCTTTCCGGATCATTCTGGATCATAACTACAATACATCTGAAACACATTTGTCCTTTTAAGATTAGACAAATATAGATTGTTACTATACATAGTTGTATGTTAATTTATTAGGATATAATAACACTTTCAGGATCACCTGTAATTCGTGATAAGATCAGTTATCAGTGGTGAATTCAAGCCATTTTTATTATACTCAGCGCCATTAAAAACGCACAGGTGAAGTATGTACTGTATTTGCGGCAAATTGAAGAATCGATTGATTTTTATTGCTTTTCCAGTGAGGCACGAGAGGAAATAAAGAAAAGCGCGAGGTATCGTAATCCTGACGTGCACCATGTGCACGCGCCAAGCACTTCAGTAATAACAAACATTGAGCTGTTCATGATGTGTACAGTGACACTTGACTTGTTCTTTTTGGTGTGGTCAATAGCCTACATAAAGCCAACAAAAAAACGAAAAATGCTAATGCATCAAGAAATGTTGTATATTGTATAGGTTCTATATCTCCCAGGCCTTCTTTTTACTCCACTGAGCAAAGCGTAGTCAGCGCTTGTGGTCACGCTTCAATGATTTTGTGAACCACAAAGCATTCAACATCGTTGCAAGATGCATTTCGGAAAAATACGTTTTTGTTGATTGTTAAACATGAACGTGTTCTAGGGATCAAAGTAAATAATCCTACCGAAGAACTTTATCCATCAGGACAGAAAGTAAGAGATTGATGTTGATACCAGAATATATGATTCTTATGGGTGCTTTAGAGTCAGGGCCATCTTGAAGCCATGAGGCAACCAGAGAGGAGACCAGTGATCAAATTTTATATATATATATACGTGTGTGTGAGTGTGTGTGTGTGCTATATATATGGGGGGGCCCAAGGGGGGTGCCCAAATCTATTGCCAGTCATAGGCCCAAAATTGCCAGCGGCGCCCCTGTATAAACCAACATAGTAATAAGTGGGGAAAGGATTGAGAAACCAGTGTGTGCAATTACGCCTTTAGTCGGTTTTCCGACAGTAGACAGATGTTGGCCTGATGGACAAACCGCCATTGTGCAGATGGCGGTTTCCACCGTTGGCCCGACGGAATTGACGACAGCCGCTGACGAAAAATCGACGTTAGCCTGACATATGCTTGCTATCCGGGTAAGAACATATTACAGAGAGGTGTCCATTTACCCAGTCTCTAGCTACCATACAGGCCAGCAGATACTGCCTAATTCCCACGAGACGTCTCGTGTATCTCTCGCGGATTTCTTGCGATAATGTCGCGTGCTGTTATCAACCTCGTACTCTGCAGAGACAAGCTTCGCAGTAGGCGGGCCGCCGAACCTACACACGCATGCCTACAGTCTGCTAAATGCGTGACGTAATGTCGTCCGAATTAGGCCTATGCACAGTTGTTCCTGAGAATTACTTTTTATAGGCGGATTTAATAGATATAACACGTTGTTGCGTTGTCGTTGTTAATCGCTAATCACTAATCCGTGAAAATCGAGGGTGGGCTGAAGAAGAGTATACGATATCCAGCAGCAGTTGAAGAATCACTTTGAAAATCTCAGTAGCCTGTGCATGTACCGCTGGTCTGAATAAAACATAATGTGCTACATACATGCAGATTGTAATTTTGAATTTATTTCAGCCTGTTTACTGTTTAATCATTTCATCAGGTCATGTGGTAGAGGGAGATGACTCAGATTATATTTGCTGTTTAATAGCCTTCTGTTTGACGATGTTGGTTTATTCTTAAACATTTATACTGTAAATTCACCGTAGAATGTTTTCTGTGCATGTCTCATTGTGTCATAGCCTAAATAAAGCAACAAATCTATCGATTCACATGTCAAATTATATTTAAAGCGACGCCTTGTTGCAGTATCCTGAAAACGACAGCTCACATTCCATGTCTTTTTTCCTTCAACTGGAATTGGTTAAGTGGCCAGTAATTAGGCCTATTAGTTTGATATTTGTTTGGAGTATAGGTTTCGCCTCTGTATGTACAGTTTGATGGATTTAGTTTAAATGGATATCCCTTATTCTGCGATCAGACAGTCTCTTATGTGCGACGGTGTTTCTTGATTTTCATACAGAGATTATACGCGCTCCTAAATAAGGGGAAATACGACGTATCTTCTCTACTGACATCTTGCTTACTGAATGATAATTTTGCTCATTACGTATGAATTTCAATTACTGATGAACGAGCCTCAAGCTGCGGATTAAAAAAACGACTCCTTTTCCATTTTGACATCTGGAACTCGCGGCCTTTGTATTATCTAAGTCCTGGCTTCTTTCACAGGTGGCTTGAAACACTTGAGTGCAAAGGGACATCTACTCATTAATCAAGTATATGATTATAAAAATAATGTCACGTAGGGTTGCATTGTTAACAGAAGAATTTGGTTTTTCCTTCCTGTATTTGTGATAATATAGCTATCCTTAAACACTCCCCACGTCCCAATCGATAGGTCCAAAACTCTAAACTTAACAGAGCCGGTAAACCTCTCAATCGGATAAATACAATAATCACAGACTAATAAATCTTTTTTTGACCAGTTTAATAATAATCCGATGACCGTTACACTCAAAATATGAATTTGTTACTTTTAACAAAATGTTTAACAAATTAATTTGTTCCATGAGAGATGACAAATTAATTTGTTAAGATCAATCCAACAAAATGAATTTGTTCAGGAAGTAACAAATTAGTTCATTTTATTAACAAAGTAAAATTGTTGCCGTATTAACAAAATATTGGGTTAGACTAACAATTAAGTAACAAATGTGTTTTGCTAAAACGATTGGACCATAAATTATTTTGTTAGGATTTCTGTTAAAATAAATCAGTACAAACCGATCATGCGGCCGATGTAGTACATGTAGATTAAATAAATTAAGTGCGTACTTTTATTACTTCACAGAGAAGTGGTAATGCAAGAAGTGAACAGTAAGGCGAGTTTTTAACTAATGCCAATAAGTTGTTGACAAATCAATCAGCTGTTAAAGGAACAAAAACAAGCATCAGAGGCAGTCTCTTCACGTTTAATGACCTGGTTTGCGGAAGATAAAATATGGTGGGATAGGAATATCATCTCCACACACAAATATCTAGATTGCAACACAAAAATAAAGATAGAATAACGTTGTCGGTGTTTGTCGCTGAATATTAAAACTTAAAGAACAACAACAAATAGTATACAGTGAAAAGATGGCATAGGTTAAAACTCGCCTTCCCGTTGCGTTCCTGCTCATTTCAAGATCCTTCGCAGTCAGACGACACTGAAATTGGTGCAAGTGATTGATTCTCGCCAATGAAAAATTAGCACAGAAAAGTAACAAATCTATTTTGTTAAGACGACTGGACAAAATCTATTTTGTTAAGATTTTTGTTAGAATAACAAATCGGACTCTGTTGCATCAGCAAATTAATTTGTTAGAAAAGGCGTAACAAATCTGTTTTTCTTAAATTTTAACAAAATAATATTTTGAGTGTATATTATCAATACATAAGAAAATCAAAAACATAAATGACACTGTCCAGGAGCCATATTTTAAACGCGCGTGAGACAGTAAACCTAAAAACTGGATGTTAGACATTCGGAATCTCGTTCTCTAACAATGCTGTTTACCGACACCAGTTTCATGCGAGACTTATCGCAATACACATGTATGCTTGACACCAGCACTAGGCCTATTACTTCTCCTACGCACTATATAAGTGACTCGTACATTTACGCTACGTCGCGATATTCTCGTGTATGTCTCGTGTATTTCTCCCGATAATCTCGCGTAGAAATGGCACTGTCTGCTGGCCTGTACGGTATCTTTGTTTCTGGTTTTTACCAGCCACTGCCCATGAAATGCCGAGTCTCCCAGGAAATGGTGAAATGGAATTCCCATTGCAATAGCCAATGCATAATTCTTACTTCCAGGTACAACGCAGGCAGGCATATTTTCATGTCGGAAAAAAACGCAGCTGTAAAATATGAGACTTCCTTGTGATATATTTGCACCATGTACGTCACTTCTGGTTTTAAATCTCTGGGCAACTATGATTCTAAAATAGCATTGAAAAACGAACTAAAACCAACAGAAAAGCACGGGTCTTGCCCTTTAATGTCCTCAAAATAATGGTGAGCGCCTTATTGAAAGTAAGTGTAGTCAATTAGGCTATGTGTTCACCTTCCTCTTATGCATGTATCAGAGCCCAGACATAAGGTCGCAGTATTGGTATTGATTTGAGTCAGCCGCTTTTGACGGATCACCATTCTTCATATCATGCCCACTTGTAGCTAAGGCATAGCAAGCACATATGTTTAAACATACTCAGCAGAAGGATCGCGGATGAGGTTGCGATGGTCTTTGCGTTTGTTACATATGATTGGGCCCTAGGAGTCCTAAAGTTTGGAATGACTCGCCCCTTTTTTAGTTCAACAGCCCTTGGCGCTGAGGGACTATTGGCATCATGCAGCGTTTGACGTTGTTGTTGTCGTCGGGCGTCGTCATCGTTGTTGGCGGTTTTTCAAGAATCTTCTTCTCCAAAACCGTCAGGCAGAATTACTTGATATTTGTTTTGGAGCATCCTTTTGACAAGGTCTACCAAGTTTATTCAAAGAATTTGAAAATATTGATTTTTGAATATTTCATGAATTTTTGAAATTTTCCCATATACTCAATATTGGGCATATTTCAATGGGCTATAACATGGAAACGACTGGAGATTTTGATATGAATAGTGCTGACAACAGATAGGAAGTCATGTTAGTGATTTTGTATCTTGACCTTTGATCTTGAATGACCTTAAAATGTCAAACCCAAGATCACTCAGTGAAAATTTTTTTCAAAAGTAAACTTCTCTGAAACTGCTTGCCAAAATGAATTGTCATTTGTTTTAGAGCATTATGGAGACAAGACTGGGCTTGATGTTAACACTGGTCCAATGACCCGGCGATGTTTTTTGGCCATTCTGGGCTAGTACAGGTCACCACACTTTGTATTTCACTGGTCCTGTCAAGCCACTAAGAATGAAATAGTTTTCAATAAATGTATTTGTCTTATTACGGCAAAAACACACAAAATGCATCTCAGACTCAAATCGACTTAATTTCGATTCCATGAAAGTTTCTTGTTTGAAATGTCGTTTGGATCACAAATTAGCTATACATGAACTCAGCTTTGCTTGCCATCGCGTGCTGATCAAGTTGGGTAAATCTTTTAAACAATTGTAATCAAAATTTATCAAATTCCCTCTGTTGGCTATTTGCTAGCTAGCGTGATTACAAAGACTCACACCAAATTAGCTAGCTTGCTCAGATAGGACCCATCTTTCCACAAAAACGCCCATTTCATAAATTGTCCGATCTGTAGCTAACATGGCTCGCCACTCGCCAGTAATCATTCGTGATAAGAATGCCATTGTTTGCTGCACAGAATCGCGCTGCTTGTTCCGATGATGCTTGAAAGACAAATTTTCACACACAACTTACAGTGGGGTGCAAAAATTTGGGCACCCCTGGGTTAATTGTCTGTTACAATTAACCTCCAAGTGATTGAAATAAAACCTGAACACTAAATGCTACAAAGTTAAACATGACACCTCTCTGCAAATTTAAAAGCAAGGTTTCTTTTTTTTTAAGTTTTCTGAGTCGTTAAATGATAAGAAAGGTTTGGGATCCAGATTCTTTCGACCTTTTAAAGAACAGAACAGTGAAAAAGGACCTGTGCAAAAATCACATGAAATTGGCAAAGCCAAAAACAGGGAACACGAGACAACCTATGACAAAACATACAGTCCGGTTAGGGAGTTCTAATGTGCACAGATAATGAGAGGTAGGATAGAGGGAGAGGTGCGAGGATCCGCTGAATTGCAGGAGAGACAAAGTGAAGGCAAGAGGCGGAGACTAGAACAGGGCGAATAGTTAATCAATTAGTAAAGCTATACAATCCCTAGTGCTCAAGTTAAACCAATTTGGGATCCTTTAAAAACTAAACAGAACATGATTATTCTTTGTTAAGCTTTTAATCAGAACAGAAAGATTAGAATCTAAGGCCCAGACCCAGGTGATTTACTCGTTAGGGCTTCAATGAGTCATGTGAATATAATTCCAGGGTTGAACTATATATTCTGAAGTAACTCCATGCCTTCTAAAGTGTCCGACTGTGGTGGCTGTTGTGTCTGGTGTTAAAAACCATGGGTTCCTCTCTACAGTTGTCCAAGGATGTAAAATCAAGATAAATCACTTCCACCAATAATGAGAGGGCTACAAAAAACTCTCGCAACGTTTCAAACTACCCATTTCTACTGTCAGAAACAAGAAAATGGATAATACAAATGGAACTATTGAAGTCAAGGCAAAATCTGGTAGACCAAGGAAAATTTCAGATAGAATGGCCCGAGATCTGGTGAGAAATGCTCAGAAGCAGTGCCGTCGTATAGGGGGGAAAGGTGATGACAATTCTAAGGGCCCACAGTCCATTAGGGCCCACAAAACCCACAGTAGCCGTCAAGACAAAATTATTCTGTATAGATTTACCTAATATTCATACTAATGCATCAGAGTTCAAACAAAGCCATTAAGGCATGCAATATTGATGAAATACATTTCAGTAGCCCCCTTCTTAAAAAATGGTTCGATCCATGCTTCATGCTTTTATTGGAAAATTTTCTGTGTTTTTGTTGGCGAGGTCGCGAACTAAAAAGGCAGCAAACAAGGTGCACCGTCCTTGCGAATATGATGTCAAAAAAAAAAAACAAAACACACAAATCTGGACACCAGAAAAGAATAGAGAGAGGACAGCAGGAGCAAAGCAGGGGTCCAGAACATTACAAAATTCTTTTCAGAGATAGGTGAGAGTATTTAACTAGCTTGCTATGTTAGTTGCTCAGGCTGGCTATTCAGCTGCTAACATTACGTTGATGTAACATGCGGTCAGCTGAGTAAATAATCGCCTGACAAGAATGACATTACTCAGTTATTAACGGTATCATCCACAGAAAAGATCGGTAAGGTTATCATTCACCAGCCATTATAATAAGCCGTCAAAAAATTCAGTAGCAGCTGCCAAGGACACGTTCCTCCTTTCTTATTATGAGTGGTTACTGCTTATGTGGCTCTCTCTAGCTGTAAGTGACTGTACAGGCTAGGTTTGGCTAGCGAACTACATGCAGTCAGTGTCGTAACCTTAGGTGTAACTTAATTAATCGCTTGACAAGGCTGACATTACTTTTACCTTAAGTGTTTACTAAAACTAAACTGCTACTTTAGCCTGTTGACACAAGTCTTGTACCACGCAGGGGGTAATTTTGCAGAGCTTGCCCTCCTCTTAGCAATAGCAAAATGAAGCTGAGTGCTTAGAGCTATGGTACTGAGAAGCCCATTTAGATTTTGTTTATTCCAAGACTAGGTAGGTTAGTTCTTCATCAGTTGTTCCATGGAACATAACTTTAAATGTTTACAAAAGTAATATGAAATGGAACAATTAAACCTTTATGCACTGCTACTCCAGAATCAGCTGTGGTCACTTTATCTGAACCGGACCCAGCAATAGACCCTCACCACCAGCAGTCTGAAGATGTTTTTGATGGTGAGTGAGTGAGTGAATGTGAATAAGACAACTAATAATTCATAATTTACATAATGATACTCTCTTTGCTGAGTGGTTAATCGTAAAAAAGGAAAAATTGGGTGTATTGCATTAGGCACTGCCAAGAACACTGAGAAACAGAAAAAAAAGAAGAACATCATGACGCATAGTCGTAAAAGAATGGCAATGAAAAGTCGGGGGTGGGGGCCCACACTGATATTCTGTCAGGGGGCCCAGAATTCCTAGCAACTGCCCTGCTCAGAAGAACCCACACATCATTGCAAAAGAGCTGCAAAAAAAAGAGTTGCAGACACAGGTATCACAGGACAACAAAACAGCGTTCCTTAAACACAAAGACCTACATGGCAGAGTTGCAAGAAAGAAGCCTTTCCTACAACCTCAACACAAAAATTAAATGTCTGAAGTATGCAAAAGAAAACCTTGAGAAACCTCAAGCCTATTGGAACAATGTGCTTTGGACTGACGAAACTAAAATTGAACTTTTTGGCCACAACCAAAGAAGGTATGTTCGGAGAAAAAAGGGTGAAGCATTTGTAGAGAAGAACACGTTGCCAACTGTTAAGTATGGAGGTGAATCGATAATGCTTTGGGGTTGTGTAGCAGCTGGGGGCACAGGCAATATTGTGCAGGTGGAAGGAAGAATGGATTCCACCAAATATCAAGACATTCAAGAGGCTAATGTTCAAAGCTTAGTCCAGAAAAATCAAAATCCACCATGAGGTACCTCCAGGAAAGACGGATGAAGGTTTTGGAATGGCCATCACAGTCCCTAGACTTGAATATTATTGAAAATCTGTGGAGAGACCTCAAACATGCCGTGCATGCAAGAAGGCCAAAGAATATTTCTGAGCTAGAGGTGTTCTGTCAGGAAGAATGGGGAAAAATTGCAAAGACAAGAATTGAAAGACTCTTAGCTGGCTACAGGAAGCGTTTGCGAGCTGTTATATCTGCCCGAGGAGGAGTTACAAAGTACAAGCTGACAGGGTTCCCAAACTTTTGCACAGGGCCTTTTTCCTTGTTTCATTATTTTGAAACTGTAAAAAGTTAAAAATAACAATTATTCTTGCTTTAAAATGTGATGAAATGTGTCATGTTTAACTTTGAAAGCAAACCTGAACACTAAATGCTACAATCACTTGGAGATTCATTGTAACAGACATTTAAACCAGGGGTGCCCAAATTTTTGCACCCAACTGTAGCTAACATTATAACACCATTGACTAATATTTTCGATAGATCGTTATAAAATGTAAACGATCATTAACGTTAGATGCTAAATGAGCATGGCAGTGTAGCCAGCCAGCTAACGTTAATGTACGGTGTGCTCTGAGCTTTATGGCCTATGCAAGATCTGATATCAGCTTAAAGCACAAATGGAGCTTCAATGAGCTAGCATGAATAGCTTCGAACATCCCTTGCTAGCCTGATGCATGTATGCACTGTAGCCATTGCACTTAGCTCACATTAGCACAGTGCCAACATTTAAATAGACCTCAATCTCAAGTCTTTGGTTAAAGGGGGCCAGAAGATTTAATCAATGAATATGTGGTAGAGAAAATAAGCAGAATTTTCCCTCTGTTGGTAACCGAACTGATTTTATCACGGTGGCCCAACCTGGCTGGAAACGTGTGTGGAAAATTGTGTTGCCAACAGCGATGTGCTTAAACTTTTAATATAATCAGCGTAATACTCAGTGCGAAAATTCCTCAGTTCAATGATTAAAGTAACTTTTGATACTTCATTTGAATTTTAAGAAATAGGCCCATGCCCGTGTTCAGATAGACCGTCTGAGTATATTACTTGGTTAGATGCACAAATGAAAAGCCGAAAGTACCTTTCACCTTGAACTAAGCTGTGACTGCAGCCAAATATATATGAATCATGCACCCGTATCATGAACTGCATCTGAAATAATGTGGCATAATTGATAATTCCACCAAACATGAAAGCGTATTTGAAACGGCAGTTCTCACTGGAAAGGGAACGGGGCAGGGGGTAGAGTTTGAAATCCTCCAACAAACATTTTGAATTCTAGCTAAGGCAAGAAGCAAGTCCAGGAACAAGCTAGCCTTGTGTGTTAGCTACGGCTTTAAAGTTGAGAATCAGGAATGTACAATAACCTTTCACTCGCTAGCCAGCCTGGGGTTCATTTCCCAAAAGCTTAACTTAGCAGTTAACTATGTCAGCAACTTATATAGTTGGAATCATAGACTGTAAATGGTTCCATCTATGCAAGTTATCAATAGGGCTCTTGGGCAACATACCCCTGGTTACTTCTGTAAGTTTCAAATTAACGGCTACACACAATTGGCAAAGTCAACTTATTTCAGTTTCACTTGTTCAAAGCTTGCATGAGAGAAAAATCTAGCGTGCGAATGCAGTGATCACTAGCTGTAACATTAACGTTAGCTCAGGAAAATGGCCAGCTACCAAACGGAAAATAAAAGTTAACGTTAGCATTTGCTAAAATTCAAGACCATAATGTTGTTTGGTCGCAATGCACCAGCCTGATATGAGTATGTTATATTTTAAAGTAAACTTCCAGAAAAAATGTAAACCCGACAGTGACAACAGCGTGGAAGCGAAACTAACCGAGTGAGAAACTAACGGTGGGATTGAAAGATGGCTTACTCCTGGAGAATGGTATGCTGCGATCTAGCTCCAGATAGCTAGAGTAAACTTTATTTTTCTTTAGGTCTGTAAATAGCTACATCACAAGGAAATACAGGATAAAAGTACTGCATTAGAATTAAATATCACAAGGGATAATTTAACTTTGATTTGTGATGATTTGTTGAAATTTCTATAGATATTGATTTCATGTTAATGAGATTTGCCTCCCTCATACTTATATCCAGACTTGAGACTGGCCTGTGCTGTTGTGGGCTATAGTGCGTAAAGTGAAATTTTGTATTATAGTGCAGGCAGACAGGTATCTAAAATATGCTTTTACCTTTGCTCAAGACAGAATGAAATAAAGTGTATTTACTGCCATCACCAATGATTTAGTCACAAGTGAAAAGCATCACTCCAATCTACAAGACACAGGGTGGGTTACAGGCAATTATTATTGGTAATATAAATTGGAAAGGTCAGTAATTATCTTGGTGAATGCAGATCACTAAGAAAAAACTCAGAATTAGGCAAAAAGTTGTCCATGTGCAAAAGACATGGTGCAATTGAAAAACTTTGAATTGCTGATAATATCAAAAGATTTCTAAAAAATGAAAATAACAGATAAGTATTTAAGGTCTAAGGTGACATGCAAACAACTGTGAACCTGTGCAAGCCTGAGTAAAGAAATGTAACCTAAAATTGCTCATCAAAGTGGAGCATTGTGCGGTTTTATTTCCATTAATTTCAGCCTTAGAATGTACGAGAATGCACAAAATTACACCTTAACCCATTAATGACCACTGTCCCATTTCTGGGACATGGCACATTTTAACCTCTGTAACCCAAGTGAATGCGTTACTGTGACTAAGCTGCTGTAGCTTAATCAAGGGAAGTAACTCGCATCCAGGAAAAGTGCTTATGAGAGTAGTCTCCCTTTACAGCAGTGGTGGGGGCCGCCATTTGCATGAATTTCTCGAATCTGTAACAGCACTATGTGACGGTCCAAGAGGTGTGTACGTCATTTTTTCTGACTGAGGCACATTTTTATATCACACTAAAGACAAGAATTGGAGATTATAACATTGTCTAAATATGTTTTTCTCAGAATGATGATTTTTATGCTGTCAACAATCTGTGTACATTCGTAAAGGAACATACATACTTGGGGTCCTCGATGACAAAATAAATATTTTTCCCCAGAATATAAATGTTGAATGTTCATTGTACGCCATATCCGATAGTAAAAGGTAACTTTTACTTTGAAAAGAAATTTGGGCATTAATGGGTTAAAATAATGCTTGCAGGATCCGCCTTTTGCGGCCATTTTGTAATGCACTCACGATAATCCCGGCCAGTGCCTTTTTTCTTAATGTCAAGCCCTGCAACATCTACCAAGTTTGTCCAATGAATATTAAAATTTTGCTTTTTAAATTTTACTGAATATTCCATTATTTCTGTTATTGTCCTCATCTTTATCATGTTCATAACTACAATGTATTACATGCCTTTCAACTGGAAAATGGTGGCATGGCCTTATAAAATCCCTTTAATTTATCATTTGGAAATGTTTACACATATTGATATTACCCATAACTGTGAAAATATTGACAGTATAGTTGGTACCATGACTTTTGACATCAAAAGTGCCAAATTCTTCTAAAATTTTCCATCTTTGGCTGTTGGAGTACAGGACCCTTGGTCTTATTCTGTTGAGGTTCCTCCAAATTTGGCCAGTTACGAGCATAGACTTTATAAAACAAGGTCAGGAGATACTTTTACGTTCAGATTCTTTGTGAATACAGTCCCATATTGACTAATTTCTTTAGATGCCTGTCTTAAAAGGTTTGAAACCAATGAGTCTCCTACCGCAAAAATGGAGAAACCGATGTGCAGGTTGGACACCAGGCGACGGTTTCTCTTGTCAGGTTTCTGCATAAGAGACACTAGCATGTTGTTGGGACCTTGTCCTCTTGCACATTCCTCTTTAATCTTTTCCACTTTTACCCGAAATTGAGGATTGATCCAGAAGGTATCTGTAGCACATGGGATATTGCTTTCAGCGCATTACTCCTCTTTTGCTGTCACATGCACACATATATCAGGAAAGAAAATTTCACTTGTCAAGAGAGAGGTAACTTAAGACTTTTTTGTGCAGTTTAGGGTTGCCAAATACCCCATTTTTGTACCGCACCGTTTGTTTTTTATTTATTGCAGTTAGTGGGTCCATTTTGTGGCCCTGGGCAGACAATTCATTCCTCCCAAAGTATCATTACTTCACAATAAATCAACCACTGCCCAGTTCATCACCATTAAGAAAATGATACACTGAGTACCTTTGTTGTTCATGCAACCGCCTGCAGTAGTCCCAGCTACCCATCTGCCCTCATGGAAGGATGTCTTCCAGTGACAAGAATTTGAGTCATCCAGGAAGTCAGGACACAGGCAGCAGATATCAACACTTGCAAAATGCTGCCTCCAGTCCGCCATGGACATCCTCAAACACACACACAAAACAAAGAAATAAGTTGTCTCAAGACTGTTGATGACAGTAATGCATTGCATTGTCTTAGAGTACTTGTCTAGTACTGGATAAGACTTGCTCTTCATCCTGAGTAACCTGAATGCTGTACAGCATAAATTCAACAATATGAAAACATTCCCAATTGACACTGAGCAGTGCCAACTTGAATGTCACAAAACATGGTTGCATGTTTTTCAGATACTGTTCACACTGAAAATCTTACATTCCACCTCATCCTAAAGCTAACCTAATGGATTTAAATCTAAAATGAAGCATGCTTTTTGATGTGGTGCATCACTCGGTTGAAAGTACAGTAGTCAGTGGTTATAAAGGGATGCATATCGTCAGAAAAAAGGTTGGGTACACAGTGGCATTCAAATGATGCTTAGTTGTCAAGCCATGGAACCATCTTCAAACTATGAGACCACTACTAGCATCCTGCACCATTTATATGAGGGAGGATGATTCATTTATTCAGCATGTTTCAGTCAAATTTAGGCTGAAGCAGGAGACAGTTTCGCGAGTTTTACTGAACATGAGCCCAATAGTCTATTCCTTTTTTAGATGGTGTGGTTGTCTTCTGGTACTGTATTGGCTTTAGTGTAGTATATCCTGACACGCTGTTCCACACACCACAGTAGTAAACTACTTTTATCATATCAGTGGAACAGTTTCACCAATATTACGGAATCATTGCCGCCATGTCCCTGTCCGCCGCAGATCCTTTGTGTTAACACAACAACTCAAAAACTATTTTATCAATCATTTGAAATTCTGTTTCATTTCAAATCTTGTCAAGATGGATAACTGGATTGATTTTGGGCATTGCATTAAAAATAATAAAAAATTTATTAATAATTAACTAATTTCCTGGAACATCGGAGTTCCATCATATTGCCTTATATGTGAGCAACATCACCTTGAAATTTTATTTGAGTCTAACAGTCATGCCTGTGGATATGATGGAACCATCATCACCGCTGCATCCACGTCTGCTGTGTCCGTCTGAAATCCTTGTGTTAATGCAATAAATCAACAAATATTTTATAGATCCTTTTCAAATTTTATACGCCTTTACATCTTATCAAGACTGAGAACTGGGTTGATTTTGGGCTTCGTATTATCGTAGCCCCCAGACAAAGTCGGGCAGCTACAATGGATTCATACGTGTCATCTCTGCCGCCACCGCATCCGCGTCTGTAGACACTTCCTTGTGGATGCTCTACAGGCTGTAATTTTTGACCGATTACTTTCATATTTCGTATGCACATGTGTTATACTTCACTTTTGACACCTTGAGATTTGGGTTCCCATGGCAACAGTATTGGCCAAATAATATGCAAATTAGTGGCACAACATACAGATTTCCTTGTGGACACAGTACAGGCTGCAATTTGTGACCAATTACTTTCATATTTGGTGTGGACTTGTGTTACACTTCACTAATGACACCTATCGATTTTGGTTGCCATGGCGACAGTATTGGCCGCATAATATGCAAATTAGTGGCAAAACTAATGAACTAACTAGACTAAAACATTATCAATGAGTAAATATGAAAATCTGGGCATTTATATGATAAATTTGAAATAAGGCTGTCTTTTGCAATGCTATAGCTTTGCTTTCTTTTTGGGGAGCTTTCGCCAATATACCCTTCGCTGTTGGGCGCGACGACATTGGCCTTGTTTATTTCAATTTATTTATTTATACCCGACAATCATTGAGGGCAAGTTGTTATTTACAATGATGTCGAGTAAAGGGAGAGGAGATAAAAACAACTAGTAAATTTCTGAGAAAATTTGAAAGTTCCATGGGATGCTTTGTGGATGTGAGGGAGCCCTGCATGGTGGCAAAGCCCCAGATTCATTGATAGCTCGTTTACGACCTCATTCAGTGGTATGGGAACTAATCAGGCCTGATCAGGACAAGGAGAAGACACACCAGTTGGATCATAGAAGTAATTGTGTGTCTGTGGCGTAGCCAGAACTGAAAATTGATGGTACCCAGAACATCCCTTAACAGCAATTAATAGTCCTGGCTTGTTCTCAATCATTCTCCTTAATTAACATGTTTTCCAATTGTAATAATAATCCATTGGCAATCAAAGTCACTGCTTCTCTCTCCATGCGATCTATCGGCAACTAACAAACCCCAATTCTAATGAAGTGGGGATGTAGTGTGAAACGTGTATTAAAACAGAATACAATTATTTGCAAATCCCTTTTTCTTCCCCAGTCTGCTAGCAATGGAGGAATCAATTATAGAAGCTTCGTAGGTGGAATTCTTTCCCATTTTTGCTTGATGTATGACTTCAGTTGCTCAACAGTCCATGATCTCCGTTGTCGTATTTTGCGCTTCATAATGCGCCACACATTGTCAATGGGAGACAGGTCTGGACTGCAGGGTCCGTGAACTTTTTGGCCATTCGTTTTTCTTTTTGATTAAGGTAATGAAAAAACAGAGAATGAACTGATTTCCGTTTTTTGTTTTGATGTGGGCAAAGGAAAAATGAGTCATCTCCTGATTTTCATTTGGAAATTGGGAATCGAAAAACGGAAAACGAGTCGTTATCTGATTTTCTATTAAATGATTACTAAACAAAAGTCGGGAAACAAAATACAGCCAATATTCTTTTAATAGAGCTTGCTCTGACCTGACCCGGAAGCAAAATTTTTTCCCCAGTCTGCTAGCAATGGAGGAATCAATATTGACCGATCAGAGAGTAGTGACCTCAATATGAACAAGCACAAGTGGAAGCAATTTTGATGTCAACAAGCATTATTTTGTTAGCTAGCATCCTGCTGCTACATAGAAAGATGTGCAAAATCCGTAGCTCACTGATTATCATTTTTATTGTACTGTATTGTCACTTGTAATTTCATATGTTCTCGCCAGCAATGGCCAGATGTCGAAACAGTGATATGTCTCGGGCAATGGATTTGTGCGCTTCTGACAAACACGGTTCGATTGTTTTACTCATGTAACATCAATTAGCTTGTTAGCTACTCTCCTGCGCGCTGGCCAACATTACAGTCAATAGCTGTATAAAACTTGCTTCCAGTTTATTCCAGTAGATTGCAATCGGTAACCAGAAACCACCAGTCAAGTATTTTTACACGGTTGGTCACGGTTTTATTGAATTTGTGTTAAATCGGAGTCGATCGTAATAATGGACTGTTTCTCAGTTTTCTGCACAAAAAGTGCAAGGAACAATTCGGCTGTTCAAGAAACGGGTAGCTATCGCCATCACGTCAGTAAGGGCAAGCTGGATGCTCAAAACTTCAGTTCAATAACAACCAAAACTGAGCAATGGTTTTCGCAGGTCTTTCTATTGTAGCAGCGCAATGCTAACAGTAGGATATGTCTTTCTAGTCTTCTCCCAGCTCCCTCCTATGCTGCGATTCACCCACTAAATTGCAGTGTGGCACACGGACTGGAGGCCGTCATGCTATTACGGTTACTATGAACTCGATAGTGATAGCTGCCCGTTTCGCGAACAGCCGAATCGTTCCCCGCGTTTTTTTGTGCAGAAACTGAGAAATTGAATCAACTGAAACAATTTTTATATAGCGGTTGTTCTATAATGTTCGCCAGCTTGCAGGAAAGCAGCTAGCTAACCAGCCAATTAACTTAACATGAGTGAAATAATAATACTGTGTTGATGAAAAGAATACTCATCCATTGCCTGAGACATATCAGAGCTACACTAAAAAGGGAAAGACGCATTACGTTGCTTGCATCGTGCTGCAATATAAAAAGACATGTGAAATCCATAGGTCAATGATTTCCATTTTTATTGTACTATAATGTCACTAAACAGTGATATGTCTCAGGAAATGCGTCTGCAGGCTTTTCCCAAACACGGTTTTATTGTTAGACCCACGTTTGGTTAATTAGCTATTCTCCTGCAAGCCGGCGAACATGAAGAACAACCGCTGTACAAAAATTGCTTCAGTTTATTTAATTTCTCAGTTTTCTGCACAAAAAAAAATGCGAGGAACAATTTGGCTGTTCAAGAAACGTATAGCTATCGCTATCAAGTTCATTGTAGCCGTAACAGCATGACGGCCTCCAGTCAGTGCGCCACACTTAGATTTAGTGGGTGAATCGCAGGCAGCATATGAGTCAGCTGGGAGAAGTCTAGAAAGACATATCCCACTGTTAGCTAACATGACGCTCCTACAATAAAAAGACCTGCAAAATCCATTGCTCAGTTTTGGTTGTTATTGAACTGAAGTTTCGAGCATCCAGTTTGCCCTTACCGACTTGATCGCGATAGCTACCCATTTCTTGAACAGCCAAATTGTTCCTTGCACTTTTTGTGCAGAAAACTGAGAAACAATTCGTTATTACGATCGACTCCGATATAACACAAAGTTAATAAAACCGTTACGAACCATGTAAACACTTGACTGGTAGTTTCTAATTACCGATGGCAATCTAGTCAAGTTTAATAAACTGGAAGCAGCGGTTGTTCGTAATGTTCGCCAGCACGTAGGAAAGTAGTTAGTTACCTAGCTAACCAGCTAAAATTAATGTAATGTGAGTCAAACAATGGAACCGTGTTCCTGAGAAGCACACACATCCATTGCCCGAGACATATCACTGTTTCGACATCTGGCAATTGCTGCTAAGAACATATGATTACAAGTGACAATACAGTACGATAAAAACGGAAATCAGCGAGTTACAGATTTTGCACATCTTTTTATGTAGCAGCAGGATGCTCCCTAACATAATGCTTGTTGACATCAATGACGCTTCCACGTGCGCTTGTTTATATTGACGTCACTACTCTCTGATTGGTCAATAGTGATTCCTCCAATGCTAGCAGACTGGGGAAAAAAAATTCGCTTCCGGGTAGGTCAGAGCAATCTCTATTAAAAGAATATTGGCTGTATTTCGTTTCCCGACTTTTGTTTAGTAATCATTTAACCCTCTCATGCATGAATTATGATAAACTCAATCAGGATTTTTCTACTAATATGCAACAGTGCCCAAAGTTGCAGGCATTTATAGAGAAAAAACACTTTAAACAGCTGTACACTGTAGTGACCTCTATGCATGAAAGGGTTAATAGAAAATCAGATAACGACTCGTTTTCTGTTTTTCGATTTCCAATTTCCAAACGAAAATCGGGAGATGGCTCGTTTTTCGTTTGCCCACCTCAAAATAAAAAACAAATCAGTTAGTTCTCCGTTTTTTCATTACCTTAATCAAAACGAAAAACGAATGGCCGAAAAGTACACAGACCACTGCAGGCAGGCCAGTCTATTACCCGCACTCTTTTACTATGAAGCCATGCTGTTGTAACGCATGTAGAATGTGGCTTGGAATTGTCTTGCTGAAAAAAGCAGGGACGTCCCTGAAAAAGATGTTGCTTGGATGGCAGCATATGTTGCTCCAAAACCTGTATGTACCTTTCAGCATTAATTATGCCTTCACAGATGTGTTAGTTACCCATGCCAGCGGAACCAATACATCCCCATACCAATACAGATGCTGGCTTTTGAACTTCACGCTGATATCAATCTGGATGGTCCTTTTCCTCCTTAGCCCAGAGGACACGATGTCCATGATTTCCAAAAACAATCTGAAATGTGGACTTTTCAGACCACAGCACACTTTTCCACTTTGCATCAGTCCATCTCAGATGAGCTCAGGCCCAGAGAAGCCGGCAGCGTTTCTGGGTGGCGTTGATATATGGCTTTCACTTTGCATGGTGGAGTTTTAACTTGCACTTGTAGATGTAGCGACCAACTGTGTTAACTGACAGTGGTTTTCTGAAGTGTTCCTGAGCCCATATGGTAATATCTTTTACAGAATGATGTCGTTTTTCAATGCAGTGCTGCCTGAGGGACCGACAGTCACGGGCATTCAATGTTGGTTTTCGGCTTAAGTGTAGAGATTTATCCGGATTCTCTGAAACTTTTGACGATATTATGGACTGCAGATGATGAAATCCCTAAATTCCTAGCACGTTGAGAAACGTTGTTCTTAAACTGTTGGACTATTTGCTCACGCAGTTGTTCACCAAGTGGTGAATCTGGCCCCATCCTTGCTTGTGAATGACTGAGCCTTTCGGGGGTGCTCCTTTTATACCTAATCATGACACTCACCTGTTTCCAATTAACCTGTTCACCTGTGGAATGTTCCAAACAGGTGTTTTTGAGCATTCCTCAACTTTCCCAGTCTTTTTTTGCCCCTGTCCCAGCTTTTTTGTAACCTGTTGCAGGCATCAATTTAAAATTAGTGAATATTTCCAAAAAAAAACAATAAAGTTTATCAGTCTGAACATGAAATATCTTGTCTTTGTAGTGTACTCAATTGAATATAGGTCGAAAAGGATTTGCAAATCATTGCTTTCTGTTTTTATTCACGTTTTACACACTGTCCCAACTTCATTGGAATTGGGGTTTGTGTTTTTTGTATTGTTTGTGCATTGCCAGTCAGGGATGGCAGTAATTTTGGAGCCCACTCTAAATTCAAGGCATGCTGGCAGCTTGCAAAAATGAAGGAGGGGGAATAGTGTCAGGGTTTCTTGAATTTGCTCAGTTTCAAAGAGACTGTTTCAGGGGTAGTGGGGTGATTTATATGAACTCCTTGATCGGTTGATCTAACCATTGAAATTAGGTGGATTACAAGAGTACGACGTGACATCACTTTGGAATGAAAAGGTTCACATCAAATTTGAATACAGCTACTGGGAAAGGGAAATCTTAACTTTTGCTTCAAAAAATGTATCAGTTTACTCATTTTCTCTTACTTAATGCATGCGTACTGTCTACCTCCAAGGTCTATACAGGATAAATAATCAATTACCTTTTATCTAAGTTCCAAGTAACTCCAAAGTCACTTAAACTGCATTTCTTAATCATCCCAATATTTAATGAAACAACAACAGGAGCAAGTGTAAATAAAATGCTTTGATTTGTACTCGTTGAAACCAAAGCATGCAAATTACAACATAAAAGTGCACTTTACATAAAAGCTGAATGTACACGCTCACATGCATCAACTTTCATTCAGTTCTGGTACATGCCCAGAGCTGCTTACCAGAATTCTCCATTATCGTCCACTTGCAAACATTTTGTTCTGTCCTCCAAACTCACGGACTGCCAACATGGGGATCTGACAGCCAAAATAAGTGCCAGATTCGTGAATTAAATGAATAAGCTCAGTTGATCACCCCACTAACAACAGTGGAACAAGAAACTCCATGCAAATGTAAGAGATCTGAAATGCTTTCACCATTGAACTATAGGTGCAATGGGCAAGCTGTGGCATGCCAGTGTTTTAAAAGCAGCCACAGTCAGAAGGCAAGAAACATGTTTGACCATGTTTAGATTTCAAATTGAAAGCTATGCTGCAATCATGCATCACGATTAAACCTGCTGTGGTGCTTCCCAATTTGAAGATTAGAACAAAAGTATCTGGAGGCTAGTTCTGTCCATTATTACATGAGAGAACATAAGTTCTGAGAGAAAGTAGGTAAAGAAACATGAAAGAGGGGATAAGAGTTTAGTATGAAATTTGTATGAAAACATATACACAGTTAAAAATCAGAGCACAGCTGATCATTTGCAGGGACAGTAGACTCTTGGTCCAAAAAATGCACGAAAAGAAGTCAAGCCCCTTGTTGATGGATGCAATTTGGTATGCTTCAACTTGAGTTTGACCCTGCTACATCCTGGTTCCGAGCGTTAGAGTTACTGTGACTTACTTATCGCTCCAGTCTCCATTCCACTCTCCTTCACCCCATGGGTTCCAAAGACGGACCAGCTGAACCCGTCTGCCCTGGCTTGTCACCTGCAGCTGCATCCAATTACACAACATTATGCAAGAAACAAAACATTCTTTTGTGATCTCTGCAGTTCTTTTATTTCTTTCAGACTAAAGTGATGTAAAGAGAGATGGAAGAATATTCCGCGTCTGCTTGCGCGAATGACATCGAATAAAACTTCATTGTGATTTTAATACTCTCTTTTACAGATTTCAGACAACATTCAGGGAGAATGAGATAAAGTTTTTTCTCTTTCACAACAAATAATTAAATGCTGAGAAACAATGTTTCCGTCAGACATTCCACAGCCTGTAGTATCGTTTCTCTACAGCTCAAATCTTGTTGAGTATATGCCGGACACACCTGTGTCACTCCTGTTATTGTGTAAGCATGGCCCTGTACTAGTCCATTTGGCAGTACTGTGTTGGCTGCTGTTTCCTGTAAAAAAAGAGAGAAACCATTTGCATCACACTTTTCACATCACTTTCCAGAGTAGTAAAGGCATGGCAAGGCAAATGAATTCTTGGACAACTGCTGTTTATGATGATGTATTTGTAAGTGGTTTCCATGGCTCAATAGAGAGCCACAGTATATAAATTAACACTGGTCAACTCAGTCCACAAACCGTAATAAGTTGTATACACATACACTAGAGCAATCCCCAGCTGTTAGTAACTTTTTCAAAACGCAGTGTCTACAGATACGGCAGTTTTTATTGGTACGGCAGTCAATTTGAAGGGATTAGGATAAGGATTAGGGATTATGGTTAGGGGAAGGGTTAGGGATTAGGGTTAGGTTAGGGGTCAAGGTTAGGGTTAGGGTCAGGGTTAGGTTAGGGCAGGGTCTGAAATGCAGACTACCATACCTCTATACATTGAAAATGCATTGGAAAACTGCCGTACCCATAGCAACTGCCTTTTCAGAAAGGCTCATCAACAAATATAGATAAACAGCAGTATGCTGGGCTTGTTAAAATACACCCTTCCATGTTTTTGTGTGTGGTTTTTGCCTGATTGCTCCAGTTGAGGCTGGCATACCAGGGCTGTACGTTAACTTTTTCTGCTCACAACACTGGTGCTACAGAGGTTCATAGTCTTTTAGCACAAGACAAAAACTTGTAGTACAGTAAAAGCATCTGTTACATCTCTAAACCCAACCACAAGTAGTGCAGTTTATCATTTAAAGACATATAAAATATTTAGATCTCTTTGTAAATTGAAGTACTTTCAAGGTCTCGGAATTATTTAAATTCATACAATTTTAAGTAATTTCCAGAACCTGTCAAGCAGTCTTGACACAAACAACGTACACTTCAAATATACGGCAGGCACATAACTCACAGAAATATTAAGAACCTCTTTAAGTATTTTGCATTCTGTGCATACTGTTTATATAAACATACTGTAATACTGTTTATACATGCTGTTATTTATTATTGTATTCCTGAGACATGCGGTGATGTGAGGCAGTGGCCTAACCTTTTATCGCTGGATTCTGTCAACCTGTTCCCACGTACTATGCTTGATTGACGATCAAAACCATTAAATCCAAGCCTATAGGAAGCCTATATACTGATAGGTGATAACGACAAAAAGATTCATTCACGTATACGCTTCGATTTAAAGACAGCAAGGATAGAAATACGTTTATTCAATAGAAAAAAATCTCAGCTCTCTCGATAATTTTGTGTATTGTTTTAACCTTTTGTTCATCGGGTTATGAAAGAAGACTGAAAATAAACGCCCAATTTTTTTTGACTGGGGTTAAAAAATGCGTATTTAAAGGGGAATATATTGCATATTGATCAAGCATTGAACTCGGCATAAGAAACGAATGGCATTGCTTGCTTCGGCTTCCTGTAAGCAAGTACGCGCAAATCTGCAGTTTCGTGAGCATTTCAGGTTCGATATACTGCGTAATAACGCCGCGGAAACTTAAACTGGCCCTTCATTCTGCTGAATAGCCTTACTAAATTAGTTAATTGGGGCGGGCGCGCGCAGTGCGCGAGTCCCTTGTTAGTCAGCTCAATGCGCCCCCTGTTTGTATGTTTGTTTGTATGTATGTCATCGACCGACCGCTCGAAATTTGCTCGCCCCAAACATGCTCGGCATGCTACTAGTCATCTGATTGCTAATCAAGCAAAGGGGATTAATCGGGGCGAGCGCAGCGAGTCCCTTATTAGTCACCTCAATGCGCCCTCTGTTTGTATGTATGTTTGTATGTTTGTCGTCAACCAACCGGCTGCTCTGCTCGAAATTGCCAACAGAGGGTGCATTGAGCTGACCAATGACCTGACCAATAAGGGACTCGCTGCGCTCGCCCCACACATGCTCTGCATGCTACTAGTAGTTTGCTTTACAGTGAGGATTCTGCCTCACCTAACTTACCTCCGGGGTGGCACTGTTTCACGTCTCGCTCTCTCGCGCACACACATAACGCCTCTGTCTCTCATCGCGCCGGTGCTACAACAGTTTGTTCATTCATTGCACGGACCAATTTTTCATGTCGCACTGTACAGCCCTGCATACACTCACCCCTTGTGGAGTGCCACAGCCCATTAAAGACTTGGATTGAGCAGCACGATCCATAAGGTTCCACAGGTTTGGTGGGGCATCTTTCAACTTGTATGTCATGTGGATACCTCCGGTGAAGTCCATTAGAGCCTCTGACACATCCCCGGCATTCATGTCAGAATAAGAACCGCATACCCTGGAAATCACAAGATAAACATCCTATGGAATTCTCCAGAGGGGGGCAGAACATGTATATACCATCTATACATAGATATTTAACAAATAGCACTGTAGACCGCACAACCCCTAGCCAGTGATCACCAAAAGGAGCACAGAGCACATACCTTTCAGTGCTAGACAACCAAAAGGGCCCCTGGACAAAAATCATATGCTATTCACCCCTTGATGTCAAGAGGGATGCAACTTTGCATAAGTAATGTTTAAATGTGAATATATTTTTATTGCTCAGGCATTAGAGAAGCAGGAGATCACAAGCTGACATACTTGGCATAGGCCTTCTCCAGCAGTGCGGGCCAGAATTCATTTGGGGTTTTCGAATGAACAAAGAAGAGCTGCCCATCGAGTGTCGGCAGCTTGTCATCAATCACAACGTCGACCCACTTTCCAAACCTCCAGAACTGAAAAACATTGAAACATTCAAATTTTTGACAATTTCCATTGATGTTTTTGGTGATGTTTGAAAGAAATGCGCACTTTGTGAAGCATTAATGAGCTTTCCTGGAAATCCAATGTACTTACGTGCTTTGCTGTCAACAGCATGAGTGTGCAACATAAGAACGCAATGATAGCAGTCCAGTAATCACACACTGATTCAACTATACAACATAATATTTCGCCAATCTTAACAGGTACTCTATTCTTGTAAATAGAGATAATGTCGTATTTTCAATGTTTTGCTAAATAGATTAAAAAAAAAACATGAAATAGAAACACTCATTTCTACAAACTACCTTTAGCAAAAAGTAGTATACTTGAAGTTCATTTTATTAAGTATACTTGAGTATAAGTATAACAAGTATACTACGGACCATGTACTTGTAGTGTACTAGAAAGTATACTAATTTAATACTTCTTCGGACTAAATTGGAACATTTTAAAGTTTATAAAAGTATACTTTTAAGTATACTTCAAGTTTAAGCAAAGTAAACTGAAAGTACCCATCTAGTTTACATCTAAGTTTTATTTTATACTGCAAGTACACTACAAGTAAACTTTTTAGCATACTGTGAGTGAAGTAGTTGTATACTTCTAGCATACTTTTCTATTTCTGAAAGTATACATTTAAGCATACTGCAAGTAAACTTACAGATATACTGCTAGTTTATTAGTATACTTTGAGTAAACTTTTCAGTTCATGAACGTATACTGTGAGGTATACTGCTAGGAAGCTTAAAGAGTGTCATTGGATGTTTAATGACCACAGTGAGTCAGGACCTCAGGTTCACATCTCATCAGACAGACAACATCCTCATCACTGCACTGGAGTATTGTGTATTATTCCACCAGAGGGAAGATCCCAACCTCCTGGCCCACCAACATCTCCTTCAGCAGCAACTCATTTTCCCAGATGGTCTCCCATCCAAGCACAAACCAAGCCCACACCTGCTTAGCTTCAACCACACAGCTGGTGCAGATCAAGTAGTGGTATGGTTGCTAGTTTTAAAGTTAGTACAGACATTTCATTGTCACTATGTCAGATCGCACTGAAGTTCAGGTCTTCTTAATCTCATGTTTGAAAATACTGTGTTCATTTATCTGTGAATCTGCACATAATGGCCAACTAGATTGAACTGATATCTCAACTAAAACACAGCAATGTTTGGTACAGGTACAATATGCAGGGCTTTGATGTCCACACTCTTGTTTAAAAATGATTAAATCATTTATTAAACAGAATGTACTATCTTTCAAGTATTACAGCACTGCTGCATCTTTTCTTTAGTCAGTCATATTTTTTGACTGTGATACAGAACTCCATTAACCAAAAAACAGCTTATCGGTATACTCATTTGGAATATTTCATAAGCCTTTGCTTGAGTCCTTCAGCCTACTGGTCGGGCTGAAGGCAGTGCCAATTAATATTTTATGCATATTTCTGGTTCCATATGAGAGAAAGAGGCAGTTTTTTGTTTTGAATTGGGATTTCAATATGAGTTGCCATTGCTGTGTTCTTATACTTTGGCATCCAACACAATATTGTGTTTGAAAATTTAATTTATAAAGGAATCAATTTTGTTCTCAATCCTGAGTATGTGTTTTATTGTAAATTCTTATAAGTACCTTCATCTGTAAATTAAAGCAGAATGCACTTAAGCATTGTCTACTAGTAGAGTACATGAGGTAACCTCTCGTCTTTGTACGTTAAATAATATCTGAATAGCAAGAGTAATATATTTTAGATTGCAATAATCAGAAGCTGAGAGTATGATGTTAAGTTAGCTTAAAGAAGACTTTGAAGTATACTTGCAGTTTAAAAAAACCTTTTAGCTCCCTGAAAGTTTAAAATTAAATTTAAACTATATTTTAATGTGCTTATTCTTTTGATAGTAGCCTAACTGCAAGCCAGTATACTTAAACATTAGGCATGAATATTTTAATACTTTGTTATACTTTTCTTGAGTATATCTCAATCAAAAGTTTAGGTACAAGTATTAGCCAAATATACTTAGCTTATACTGAAAAGTACACAGAAAAGTCTAAGTATACTTAAGTATTACTTTGCTAAGTATATCTCTGATTAGTACATCAAAAGTAAACTGAAAGTATACTCTCTTATTTTTAGTTTAGAAGAAGTATACTAATAGCACACTTGAATAAACTTATTTTTCGTAAGGGTAGATTTGCAAAATGAATGAGAACTTTTCTCTCGTCAAGCAAAAAAGCTAGTTAAATTAATTTATGTTCTTTTCTGAACAAAAATAGGTTTCAAGTTTCATTACAGGATACAAACACTTGTATATATGGACTCGGTCTCCATTTCAGCTACATGCCCCATCTTAAATAACATTTTCTACCTTTTTCCCATCTTTTTTGTTAATTGTTGGGATTTTCTTTACACAAAGAATGATGGTCTTGATGACAAAAGCAACAACAACAAAGTGTAAAGATTTCAGATGGGTTTTGATTAATTTTATTACAGCCAGCTGGGAAGTGGTCCAGTCCCCAACTTTGAAATCTTAAAATATACTGTTCATTAGCTTTTACATAGGCTTTCAGAGACAAAAACATTGGGCCAAATTTACAGCAGGTGTTTTTCTCTGAGACGTGTATAACTTTACTAATCAGACGATGATTGGGTGTTCAAAGCTGATCATCAAATTTCGATGCATGTTTATCTAAGTTGGGTCTAAATCTTAGTCACCTGTGATCAAGTAACAATAGCAAAATTTAGACATCCTTGGGGGCTTGCTAAACTGGTGTTATTCTTGGTATGTGCAGCCCCCATTTGCCAATGTATGTTGCTTTTCTTGTTTTCAATTGAATCTTTCTGTTTCATTCTTCACTTAGTTCCTTTAATTAAATATATAAATCCCATTTATTGGTCCAGAATAAAATTGTCATTTCGTTTATTTTCGGACTGTTTTTTTCTCGTGCATTCTCCGCAGAAGTCTGTTCCACACTGGCGTAGGCTTACACTGGTACTGAGATGACCATGTGCTGTAATAGGTCAAGTACTTGCTCAGGGGTGCGTTTCCCAAAATCACAGATGCTAACTTTCATAGTTGTACCCATTGACTGTGAATGGCTGAACTATATAAGCGTTAGCAACTACGCTTTTTGGAAACGCACCCCCCAACAATAACTCTTAAAATCGGCTCACAAAAGAATCTACATCCACGCAAGTTAGATGCAGACAACAAATAGGGTGATGATCCTCGGTTGTAATATACGTAATATCACTGGTGTTTGCCTGTGCACGTGTAAACTATGTTTAGTCAGCGGTTCAAGCTTAGTCGATGATTAGAAAAATGCAGGCGAAACATTTTTCGTAAATTTGGCCCATTGTTTTGGTCCTATAGGTTCAAGGCATTGAATTACAATGACCAATGATTTGAAACAAGACCAAGGGTGGGTTCATCTGGGCCTCCCGGACCCAGAAGGAGAGAACGGAAAACAGGACATTTACGGGCTTTACTAATATTTTGAGATATCATCATGATCCTTTCCATCTGTTTTAGAAATCTCAGTAAATGCACTACCCCAATTCCGAAATAGTTGGAACAAAGTGTAAATTGTGAATAAAATCAAAACGCAATGACTTTCAAATTACACCAGCCAGTATTTTATTCACAATAGAACAGAGATAACATAGCAAATGTTGAAACTGAGAAATTTTACAATTTTATCCACAAAATGAGCTCATTTCAAATTTGATGGCTGCTACAGGTCTCAAAAAAGTTGGCACAGGGGTCTGTTTACCATGGTTTAGCATCCCCTCTTCTTTTTAACACAGAGTGGAGGCGTCTGGGCATTAAAGAGATAAGTTTCTTGAGTTTAGCCATTGGAATTTGATCCCACTCTTGTTTAATACAGGCCTCCAGCTGCTGGAGAGTTTTGTGTCTCCTTAGACGGACTTTTCATTTAATTATGCCAAATGTTCTCAATTGGTGAAAGATCAGGACTGCAGGCAGGCCAGTTCAGCACATGGACTCTTCTACTACGAAGCCATGCTGTTGTAATAGCTGCTGTATGTGGTTTTGCATTGTCCTGCTGAAATACACAAGGCCTTCCCTGGAATAGATGTCGTCTGGAGGGGAGCATATGTTGCTCTAAAACCTTTATATACCTTTCAGCATTCATGAAGCTTTTTAAAAAATGCAAGTGTCCCACACCATATGCACTAATGCATCCCCATACCATCAGAGATGCTGGCTTTTGAACTGAACGCTGATTACAGGAGGGGTGGTCTTTCTCCTCTTTAGCCTGGAGGACACGACGCCCACGATTTCCAACAAGAATGTCAAATTTGGACTCGTCTGACCACAGGCCACTTTGCTACAGTCTATTTCAAATGAGCCTTGGCCCACAGAACACGGCGGCGCTTCTGGATCATGCTCAACAATGGCTTCCTTTTTGCATGATAGAGTTTTAGGTGGCATCTGTGGATGACACGGCAGACTGTGTTTACAGACAGTGGTTTCTTGAAGTATTCCTGGGCCCATTTAGTAATGTCAATGACAGAATCATGCCGGTGAGTGATGCAGTGGCGTTTGAGGGCCCCAAGATCACGGGCATCCAGTAAAGGTCTTCGGCCTTGTCCCTTATGCACAGAGATCTTTCCAGTTTCTCTGAATCTTTTGATGATGTTATGCACTCTCGACGATGAGACCTTCAAAGCCTTTGCAATTTGAGGTTGAGGAACATTGTTTTTAAAGTATTCCACAATTTTTTTACACAAGCCTTCACAGGTTGGAGAGCCTCTGGCCATCTTTACTTCTGAGAGACTCAGCCTGTCTAAGACATCCCTTTTATAGCCAACCATGTTACACACCTGATGCCAGTTAACTTAATTACTTGATAAATGTTCTTTCAGCTGATTCTCTTATATATTACTTGCTTTTTCAGCCGTTTTTTGCCTGTGTCCCAACTTTTTTGGGACCTGTTGCAGCCAGAAAATTTGAAATAAGCTTATTTTGTAGATAAAAATGTAAAATGTCTCAGTTTCAACATTTGAAATGTTTTCTATGGTCTATTATATATAACATATTGGCTCATGTGATCTGAAAGTCATTGGATTTTGATTTTATTCACAATTTACACTTCGTCCCAACTATTTCGGAATTGGGGTTGTAATATAAAAAGAATTTTGTTTCTATGACTTACGGTTCAGAAGATATATCTTAAAACACATTATACATCTGTATAGCACCATCATCATACTTCTCCTTACACGTGCAGTGGGTGACCATGGGAACTCATGTACCAAATTTGGAATGTCTATCACTTATAGATTTTGCTGTGAAAACACCTTTAGGGCAGAAAAAAATAATCGTGATAATAATAACAACAATAAGAAGAATAATCCGATACAATAGGATTACAGCATTTCATGCCTGGACCCCTAAATATATTGACCAAAAAAAGAAATGCAACTTTTTAGTCAATGTAATAAGGAGTTTATTTTGACACATATAACACATAATTTGGTATCAAAATTTAGGCGACACATTAAACAAAACGAATATCAATAAATCATGTGACAACCGAGCCACATTGTACACCAGTAACAAAAAACAGAAGGACAGTTACAAACACAAATTCACAAAGTCAGTAACGGGTATGTCCTCCGTTTGCCTCACGTACAGCACTACACCTGCTCCTCATTGACGCTATCAGACGTCTGATGGTGGCTTGTGGAATGTTGTTCCACTCCTCAATTAGCGCCTGGTGCAACTGGCATACTGTTGCGGGCCGTGGTACGCGGGTCTGGATCGCTCGATCCAGAATGTCCCACAAGTGTTCTATCGGCGATAGATCCGGCGAAAACGCTGGCCACGGTAGAACCTGGACACCTTCTGCCTGGAGAAACTCGGTGCACACACGTGCGACATGTGGTCGAGCATTATCCTGCTGAAGCGTCAGTCTGTGAAGGGCACAGCAATCGGACAAAGAATTTCATCGCGATAACGGATGGCATTGAGGTTTCCTTCCACAAACTGAAGGTCAGTTCGATGTGTAGAGGAGATACCACCCCAGACCATCACGCTCGGACCTCCCCAGCGATCTCGTTCACGTACGCATGCGTCAGCATAGCGCTCTCCATTTCTGCGCCATCCACGTGACCTCCCGTCTGCGCCAGACAATGCGAATCGAGATTCATCCGTAAAAAGGACCCCAGACCAGTCGGCAATAGTCCAGCGTCTGTGTATTGTGACCCAGCGACGACGAGCCTCTCTCCTCTGGGCGATTAGCACCAAACCATGGTACGGCCTACGTGCACGGAGATTGACACTTCGGAGTCTGTTGCGGACCGTCTGATCACTCAGTCGGTTGTTATACAGGCCAGGAGTCTCATTCGCAGTTCTTGTTGCCGATCTGAAGCGGTCACGCAAGTGCAGCGTCCGGATACGACGATCGGTAGCTGGGGTGGTAACACGTGGTCTTCCGGATCTGGGACGATCATCAGTCCGCCCGATGTCATTCAGGCGAGTCTGGAGACGGCTTATTGTCGTTGGGTGGACACCAAATTGCCGGGCGACTTGGTTCACGCGACTTCCGGCCTGCAACATCCCAATTCCTCGTTCTCGTTGAACTGCTGTCAGTCGTGGCATGGCTGCACATTCTGAATTTTAGCAATTTTCGCTGGATTTTTATAGGTCCCGATGAGTACAACAATTACACACCTTAAATGGGAGCGCCACAACATGTTTACAACTCGAACTCAGGACCAGGTGAGATTTGGTTACGCATGATTGCAGTCGCCAGTACAAAAGATTTGAGTACGACCAGGGCTGTATTCAATTTGTCCTACATACAGTACAAAAACCAGCTGGTAAAATTGAATTTTGAATGGCTAGAATAAATGAGAAGTCACATTTCATAACTGCGTTTCTTTTTTTGGTCAGAATATGTCCGAAATTAGACTCAAATGATTATATTCCAATTGTATACCATTTTGCCCAATGGTCATTAACCCCTTTCTGCAGATGTGTCTGCCCGCCGACATGGAGCTGCTATATTTATGCACGCAGTTACCCTTTTATATCACTTGATGGCACACCCGGATCAGTTATTGAATATTCACTTGCAAGCCGAGCTCAAACATGGTTTAGAATATGGACGAGTTCATTCCCATCCCAGTTTTTCCGGAGTTGCATGAATTAAACTCCTCAGTTAAGCCCGATGTGGAAACTGCTGAATGTACTTGCCCATAGTATCTATCCAGCGGTGCCTGCCCTGACAAGAGTCCCGTACATGGGGGAAATGTAATAGACGAACCTTAACACTAAAACAAAAAATTAGAATTAGATATATCAAATAAATAATTATGTCAAGTACTTATGTAAAATTAACAGCAAGGCCATCAGACTCCCCGAGAGAAAGAGAAAACGAGAGAGCGAAAGAGGCATTGTCCACCGACTGAACTAAAGTGCTCCTTGTCATTTTCGATGATGAGACTGGCTAAAGTTGAGGTTACGGTCAGTCTTGGGTTTAGCCAATCAAAGGCAGAGTAGCAGTGTGTCTTCCCCGGAACTCTGGAGGGGAACAATATATATGGGTTCTCTTAATATTTTAATTAAAATAAACAATATGTTTAATACAAAAAGGCTTTTATTATACATTGAGGTCTCCTTTATATAATTAACATAAAATTATGTTTGTAAATATATATTTTTTATTTTATTGCCCTTCTATTATGGGTCATTCCTGTGAAATAAATTGTTTAATACAAAAAGGCTTTTAAAATATTTATAAATTCATGGAAATTTGTTTTTTTATATTGTATAGACACATACACTTCTGTTCAAAAGCAAATCTCTAAATATTAAAATCTCTTGCAATGGAAATGGTCATTATTATTATTTTAAAAATAATTTATATCAAAATCACGTTCCACCCTGTTAGATTGTGGGTTTTTGCTGTTTGAACAAAAACAACTACCATTCCCATTCCCACACTTTGGGCTGTGAAATCGCACTTTTAGAGGGAAATTTAAAAGGAGCAAAGTGAGGTGAGTGACAACTTTCTGTTTACCTTTTTTTTTGCATGTTTTTATGATGTTAACCTGTATGTCCTACTCTTAAATTTCCACCCTGTTAGCCCAATTTATGAAGAAAAAACCACATTTTTAAAAAATTAAAAACATATTTGATATTTATACTGAAGTACTGTTTATTTGTGGAGAACTAGCTAACAAAAAGTTTTCTGTCACTGAGCAATGGCTAATTTGGTTTGAAATTTTTCCACCCTTTAGACCACCCTGTTAGGTATGTAAACCTTACAGGGTGGAACATCACCTAACAGGGTGGAAAATCTATCTAAAAATGTAGGGAAATGCTTATAAATACTGATATATAAATATTTAATTGTTACTATAAGCTAATTTATCAATATGTGTAAAAGGTAAAAACTTTATTATTATATTAAGGTACAAGGCATTTACTTGGTTTTTACCGCTGTCCTACCGCATAACAGCTATGATCCAATATCAACAGATCACACCCTCTTAAGTATATTTAAACAGTAATTGATCATTATTATAAAATTTTGTTGATACAATTTGCATGATAATGTAAAAATTGTATATATTTGTTAGGAAATGGCTCCTACACTTAAAATGCAGCGCCGCTGTGCAGATCCAAAGAGAAGAGCACTCACACACCCACAAACACCTTCTCAGGCACGCACACACAACACACACACACACACAACAAAAAAACACCTTCTCAGGCACACACACACACACACACACATACCCACAAACACCTTCTCAGACACTCAGGAACGCACACACACACACACAAACACACACATATATTTACGCACACACATCCACAACACACATGCACACAAAAAGATGAAATAAAATGAAATAAAGTGAAAAATAAGATTAAATGAAATCAATTTAAATTCTGCCCCCATAAAGAAAGTTTGGTGAGGGCCACTTTTGTTTGTCGGTAGAGGCACTTTTGTTTAGTACTGTAATGTAATTTTTTATGTTTTTTATGTTTAAAAAGTGTTGAATGTTTTGTATTTTCAATTAAAGTTAAATGTTCTGCGAGTTAATAATAAAATTATTGTTGAAACTCACTGAGTTATTGCTGGTCATTCCACCCTGTTAAGGTCCTTTCCACCCTGTTGGGCTCCTTTCCACCCTGTTACTCACATTTTTTACCCAAATAACATAACAAGTATGTTAAATGTGATGCATATGTTAATGTTAAACTGCAGAGTTGAAAGGGATCAGCAGCAGGCATATGTAATTTTTGTGCAAATTTCTGTTATTATTATTTAAATTGGGTGCAAAAATGTGACCGTTTTTAAAGAATGAACACGTTCTACTCAAATTCTTTTTTCAACATTATTCAAAGAAAAAACTTATACAATGGAAGGAGGGGCACATAAGATGCAAGAAAAGCTAAGTATTGTTGAATATTTATTATTTACACTTTTGTGTATATGTCCCTAACAGGGTGGAAATCTCTCGTGGTCCATGTCTGAATAATCCATCCATTATTATTATTATTTAGGTGCACAAGCTCTATCAATACTTCCTGAAGGTTAAACATACCATTTACCACATATAGTGTTAAAAACATGAAAAATGTATTCTTTTTTTTTTTCAAAAGTTAGCACACTGAAAAGTCACCAATAGCGAAGAATGACCCATATATAAATAGGTCTATATATATATATATACAAATATATATATATAAAACGTCGCTAAGTTAGACCTGTAACGTAAACTAAAGGATTTAACGAAAAAAGTTCAGGGATGAGTGGAAGGACAATGTTTTAAGAAGATTTCACTTGGTCGAAAAACATTGCCTACCGCTCTACTAGTGGTAAGTGGCCATTTGGCTCCTTTATTTATTTTTTCAAGTCCCGGCTTTGTATTGTAAAACATTAGAAACTCGACCTCACTGCGTCCCCATTCCTCGGTCTGTCATCAGATGCGGACTTTGAGCGAGCCAAGTCAAGAAAAGGAGTCCGGTAGCCTTACTGTTAGCCTACATTTAGGCCTAGGCTGTAGTCTGTAATTTTGAATTTTCCAGTGTTCTTATGAACTGAACTGTTTTATTACAATGTTGCTTGTGGGTGCAAAACACGATCCAATAGGCTATAATGTGGGCTTTTGTATTACTGCAAATGTCAAAGCATAGAGTAGGCTTAGCCTAATTATTTTGAGTATATTTTTGCGTTTGTTTCAATGTTTTGTGAGGAGCATATATCTTAGGTTGATGGTTTGATACGGCTGTTCTATTGCATACTGTATGTGAATGGATCACATAGCTAGTGGAAATTCACCGTGTGCAGTAGGCTGCTGCTATCGGCCTGTGTTCTGACAATTTGTGCTGCCTTGTCAAAAAATGCTACCGTAATGCAAAGGGATCATAAAGTCTTTGTTTTCGCCGTAATATTGCAATATGAATCAGTGTACAGTAGTAACTTTGTCATTTGTTATCTTATTATAACATAAGCAGATGTTACAATGAGTTGGATAAGTTTGTTTAAAGATATATGCCGCATGCCATTATCATCCAATCTTGCGTTTTCAGGAAAACCCAGCGTGTACATGCAAATATATATATGCTAAAAGGTCGAAAGGCGCACCGAAAAAAAGACGTATATTTATGATATTTGAGGATACCTGAGATGTGAGTGAAGAAATAGAGCCCAAGATTTTAGGTTTGCGCAAGCGCAGAACCTCGAGGTAGAATATTTTGATAGGTAGCAAAAATTGACAGAACACCAGCCCCTTGTTCCAATTTTAAGTGTTTTCTCTGCTGTGCGGATGATGTTGCCTACATCATTCAGTAGACTTACATACGTAAATCGAGAGAGACCCTCCGAAGATATAGCCGTTTCAGTCTTTGTTTTTGTGCGAGTGAGTGTTTTTAAGGAGCGAGAAAAATTTGTCTTTTCGTTGCCTTTCTGCATAGGATTTCGGCCGTCATCCAGTTCAGCACCACAGACAACGCCAAGAACGCTTGTTACAAAGTAATTCCGCTACTGACAATGAATTAAATTTAGCTATACTTGTTAAGTATACTTCAAAAAGTAAACAAACAAACAAAAAAAAAAAAAACGGCTTTCCACTATGATTTTACTCATTATGTTGAAAAATCATAATGGCCCCCCGAGTATATTAGTGCCCATCCACGAATTTGCTTCTGCCACCGCGTCTGATGGTATCCCAAATCGATTTCCAGTCATAGGGCCCAAAATTGCCAGCGGCGCCCCTGGTATTAATACCATCTCATTCTACTGTCAATTGTAGTCATCACATGTAAAAATGCGTATTTCCCTACCATGGATTTATGCGTAGATTCCTCCATTGACGAATTCAGCGCTCCCATATATCCACCTAAGAACTGGTGTTGATAGCCAATCACTCAATTGGCTATCAGGCTCAACTGCGTAACTGCACAGTTATAGTTCCCTCGTGAAGCTTCCCCGGTAACAATGTATTGATTGACTTGTTTCTTATCTAATTCCTGAGTGTTTAAACTTTTCACAGTAACAGAAAGAAATTGATTGGACAAATAGAAGAGTATACAAGCCTTTGCGTATCAGCAAAGTAGGTTGTATCCTCTCAACGTTGTGCACGATTCCGCAGCTGAAAATGACATGATTTATAGAAAAAAAAGACTCCCCAAACCGGCCTGAAGTGTTCAGTTACATTTACAGGATTTAAATGAAGTAAGGACATGGTCAATGGTAATTATCCCTAATGAAACAAGACCGGAGGGTTCCTTCAACCAGATACATCTGTCTCTGGAGGAGGGATTCAATGAAGAAAGGTTATGCTGCTACTATAGTAGCATTTTGCTCAGTGTGGCTTTTTGTCTTGCAATTTATACTGTATTCAACTAAATCGAATGCCGAGGTTTTTGCAAGTTCAAAACATGAACTTCTCAAGCACTCCGGTAGACCCCCTGGTACATTCATTGCACCATTCTGTTGAATCTAGGGAAGCATATATTGTCAGATTTTCCCTGATAGTGGAATGTCTGTTCTGTTACAATAAGGTACATTTCAGATATTAATAAGTTAGTTATACTTGTTCCTTATAAGGTGTAGAAAGTGTTTATATAAGGTTTTGAGCTCGGAAGTGGGAACTGCTAGCTTTTCATTGTAGGGTGAATGTTCTGACCATTTAATAAGCAGTTCATTTAATGAGTATGTGTGCTGGCTTGTGGGACTTTGAAGAAAAATGGACAAAATGCTAAACTTTATCATGCAGAAAAGCCTTGTTTTGTGTTTGGAGAGGTTACTGGTGACCAGTGATGTCCAACTGCACCGATATTGATAAACACATGCTAAATTCAACCAGAAAATCATGAGTTCATATTGAATTCCATGCGTCAAAAGTTGATTTTATTATTTTATGATTTGACAGTGCGGCATTTTGAGGGATCTTAGACTTTGGGGAGCCACCTGGATAGCTGTCTTATTTGGCTCCTAGAGAGTAGGTAATTTAGAATTAAATGCTCAGATGACTTGCACTTGTGGTCCAGGCGTTTATGATCCCAGAAATGTATAGTTTTAAGCCCCAGAAATTTTTCAGTTCTCAGTATTGTTTTTTTTTTTTTTACAATTTCAATGCTGAATTTTCGTGAAGATTTTTTGTGTTTGCAGCCTTTTTCTCTACCAAAATCATGAAAATAAACTGTAATACAATGGAATGCTAAATGCTTCAAGTGTCCTGACTCAGTTGAGCCATTCCTTTCCTGTCTGTAAAGCTGCAATCTTGAATTATAAAGCCTTGAATAAGGTAACACATAAATAGCCAGATTTGGATCCTGCGCAAAGGGGTGAAAGCCCCCTTATGTTGGAATTGATATTTTTACGCTACTGCGCCCTCTACAGTTTCTAAGTGCAATGCCTAAATACAAGTCCCCCACTCCTGACCCTTTATGGAAAGTCGTCTACGTGCATTTGTTGACCAGTAGGATTTCTTATCAGAGAAGACGACTCCTGAAGCCAATTAACTATATCAACTGAAAAAGTGTAGTATTACAGGATTTTATTCAAGTGTGACTTTTCATAATGTTATTATGGTTGGCTATAACCCACAGGAATGCTGAGGGATGGTAATGGACACAGAATAGCTAGTCAACCAAATTAAACTTACAAAACTTAGCTAGATTCCCATAACACAAAGTGAGGTAAACTCCAGTGACAAGCTGGCTAATAGCATTTGCAAGACAGAAGCCAATGCAAAATCAAGTTTTATCAGTACCGATGTTGGACAAAGGTTTAGCTAGCGATTAAATCTGTCAAAATGAGCTGACTCAATGGATTTATGATTAAAAAAAAGAAAAGTAGCGATTGGTCAACTTTACTAACTCATCCAAACATCAAGCAAATGCAAGACATAGCAGGCCAGCTAATATTCCTTACAGCAAGAAGACAGCTTGGAGTCTGTCAAGGGTTTACAAATATATGTTCATTTACAGTATATCAAGTAGGGACAAAAATATCTGCAATTCAAAAACAACTTAGAATAATCTGCCTGATCACAGCAGTGAACTTAGAAGCAAGAATCTGGAAACTCTTGCTGCAGCTTCCTGGTGATAGAATAATTTACCATTGCTGTTTAGATCCATAATGGAATCTTTCCAATTCTGCAATGGCTTAAGGTGCTACTCCACTAGACAGATTATGTCGAAACTTTCTGTCAGCCAACTCTCGACAGAAATATCAAACGTCTATCCACCTCAGATTAAAAAGTCTCTGACAGAAGCTACGATTGACTGTTGACTATGTTTCTGGAAGCAACTGTCGACATAAAATTTCTCATGATGTTCCACTTGAGAGATCATTACAGTTTGACAGTATCGATCGATGACCATATCATGTGACACGAGGGTCTCTACTCGCTCTACTCGACCTCATTTACCATGTTGCCGGCGAGGAGACAACAGGTTGCGGCAGTTGTTGCCACCTTCATTATAATAAAAAAAGGAGGAAACCTCTGTACCCTGTCCTGATTTGGTTTTAATTGTACATAGCTCGCCATCAGAGGCGGGCGGTGGACAGAGAACAAGGAGGGCGATAAACACGTCTTTAAACTGCTTATTAGACTTGATCTGTTTTCAGTCAATTTCCCTGGTAAAAGACACTTGAACTCTGCCCTCTCAGGTGTAGCTAATTGTCTTCGTTAAGACGAGAAATCAAACGCACCAATTGAACGCAAAAAAAGAGCGCATTTCAATCTTTTTCAATTAAACAATCATTACGCACAGGTTTGACGTTTGACGACTTGCTTAGGATGTGACAAAATTTAACGCGGAAAATCCACAGTGGTTTCTTCATGAGGAGTTGCCTATTAAGGCATGTGAATTAAACATTTTATAGAATTTATTATTCACTCGCCTAAACATTTCATTATAAGGGAAACTAACATGTTGACCAAGAAAAATGATTAAAATCGGGTCACTAATCTCATCCGTTTCAAGGGATGTTTTCCGCCCCTCCAGTTTTCCGTCCACCGCCTGCCACTGCTCGCCATTGAACTGGTTCCGTAAATTATGCATCTTCCGCTGTACCTCAAGCGACATCCCTGCCTGGAACATGCTTTTGCAAGATCAGCCCAAGCAGCCATTTTTTCATCCTGTCTTTATATTCTGAAGAGCTAACATCCCATAAACTGGGTTGGGTTTGGTAGCTGTTTATCAGCTGAAATGTCTCTGATTTCATCCATTCTTTGCCACTAGTGCTTGCCATTTTGTCACATAATAAGAAATCCACACAACACGCCCTTTTATACACCACACCATTCACGGACTATAGCGCTTCCCGAAAGTAGCTTCCCCAAAATAGAACCGGTTCTATTCTCTGAGAGCGCTGTCGCGAGTCATTATGACATTGTTTCAATAGTCCTTCCACTTGACACTTGATAACTTGATAACTTCTGCGACAAACTTCCGAAAGTTTTCCTGCACTCTCGGAAGTGACTTTCGTTTCGTTATCCACTAGAGATTTTCTCTCCGACAGCAACTTCTAACAGTAAAAACTGTCTAGTGGAGTAGCGCCTTCAGTTATCAGTATGTTGGCTCACTAAGCACTAGGGGTGTGACGAGATCTCGTGTCACAAGATCTCGCGAGATTAAAATGTGACGATATTTCTCGTTTAAGAGAAAAGCTGCCTCGCGCACACAGGGCAGAAGCCTATCAGACTGTGAGCTATCCAAAATTTTATTTGTGACCTGTGGGGGGCAGTAATGTGCCTTTGCTACTTCTAGCCTGCCAGAAACTGACAAGAAGAAGGAGAAAGAGGGGAAGCAGCCTATCGAGGGCAGCCAAAATGACGTTGGAGTCTGAAAATATTATCATTGAAGATGCCCCCGCCACTTTCAAATCGTTTGTGTGGCAGCATTTTGGGTACCCAGTGGAAATAATAAATGGCAACCGAGTGACAGACAAGACACGGACAATATGTAAGCACTGTAAGAAAGTAGTACCGTACACTGCGGATAACACGAGCACTATGCAAAGACACATACAGAACCACCACAGCTCGCTACTAAAATCAACTGCACCTGTGAAGAAAACAGCTAAAGGCCAGACAACGCTGACAGACGCATTTGCACCTCAACTTCCGCAGTCAAGCGCCAGAGCCACGGCAATAACAAGAGACATTGGCGTTTTCATTGCAGCTGCTATGAGGCCATTTTCTGTGGTAGAAAATCAGGGATTTCGGCGACTCCTCCACACACTGGAACCGAAGTACACCATCCCGTCACGCACGTATTTTACTCGCACGGTGGTCCCGAACTTGTATAAAGAGTCCAAGACTAAGGTTGGACAGATCCTGAAAGACGCAGAAAGCATCGCCATAACAACAGACGGTTGGACATCGAGAGGTACGCAAAGCTATATCACAATTACAGCCCACACAATCAACAATGACTGGGAAATGAAAAGTTTTGTACTGCAGACTCGCCCACTTTTCGAGTCCCACACAGGGGCAAACATAGCTGAGGTTTTGCAAGCAGCTGTCACTGACTGGGAGCTTAAAAGACCAAACCATGGCATCGCTATTGTGACTGATAATGCACGTAATATGGAAGTGGCCGTGCGCGAGGCGGGATTGGAACCGCACATTAAGTGCTTTGCGCACACTATAAACCTTGCAACCTAAGCTGGCCTCGGTGTTCCCCGCGTCACTCGTTTGCTCGGGCGGATGAGACGTGTGGCTGCTTTTTTTCATCGGAGTTCAACGGCCACCATGGTGTTTATGTCCAAGCAGAAGCAGCAACAACTGCCATCACACAAGTTAATCATGGACGTTACGACGCGATGGAACAGCACTTTGGATATGCTGGCTCGTTACCTCGAGCACCAAGCTGTCGTAGCAGCAGCTCTCACCAGCCCAGAGATAAGACAAAACACCTGAATCATTGATACACTTGACAGCTGCGATATCAGAGATGCCGAAGACCTTGTAAAGTTGCTGCATCCTTTGAAGACAGCCACCACAGTGTTGTGTGAGGAGAAAAGTCCCAAAGTGTCTCTCATTGTGGCACTGAATAGCATGATTGAACAGAGCATGACACCAAATGATGGCGATTCCACCACCATGGCCAACACAAAGACAGCAATCCTGAGGAATATTGCAGACAGATACAGTGGGGATGCATACAACTATCTGCTGGAGTGCACGGCACTGGACCCAAGGTTCCGGACTCTACCTCAGCTAGACCATGACCAGTGTGAGGCCGTCTTCCTGAGGGTACAGAACAAGGCGAAGCAGTTGCAGCAAAATCAGGTATATATATCACTTTAAATTGTTTTCTGTCTTTTGTGTATGTGTGTGTGTAACACTCAATTTACTCAATTTATGTTCCCATTAACAACTGAAAAATTTCAAGAGATTCATGCAGTGTGTGTGTTAGAAACATGAGAGCATCAGAGTGAGTTTGTGTGTTGAGAGGGAGAGGAGGGCTCTTTGCTGCTTATTAAATTTAACACCAGTATTTCCTCTGTTTAAAGACCACAGCTGAGGAGAGGGGAGAAGAGGCAGCAGGTGGAGCTCACTGTCCCACACACGGAAGAGAGGAGGCTGGGAGAGCTGAGCCCGAAGTGACAGAACCTGCTCCCAAAAAGACAGCACTTGAAGACCTGCTAGGGAACTCTTTCTCTATTGAGCCAGAGCAGTCCAACAGATCAGAACAGGCTGAGAGGGAAATGCAAGACTACAGGAAAGAGCCCTCTATCCCTCTCAGTAGCTTCCCTCTCAAGTGGTGGCATGAAAACTGCTCCCAATATCCTTTGCTCTCTCACCTTGCCAAAGCATACCTTTCTGTCCCTGCTACCTCTGTTCCAAGTGAGCGCGTCTTTTCAACTGCAGGAGACATAGTTAGTGCCCAAAGGTCTCAACTGCTGCCAGAAAATGTGGACATGCTCATATTCTTGACAAAGAACATGACCATAGCTTAGGCTAGGCTGTGTAGTTGTAGCATGTTGTCAGTATCATGCTTGAAATAAAGGTCAGTCTCTGTCTGCAGTTTTTTGCACTGTGTTGACAGAGTAGCACTTTGATTACAGTTTTGCATGTATTGTTTGCACTTTAAATAAATATTTAATTTAATTTATTTTATTTTAACTTTTATAATTTTTAGTTTTAGTTTCAATTTGTGGAAAGAAGTTCACCAGTTAAAAGCTCATGCTTAGGTCATGCATGCAAAGTTATAAAACATTTCAAAGTGCACCTGCATTGTTTTGTGACTCAGTTAAATAAAAATAGTCCGTTTGTCCAGTCATTTATTTCGTCATTGTAGTTTTCTTAAAAGTAATGTTAAAATATCGTCTCGTCTCGTCTCGTTCTTGCAAACCCAATATCGTGTATCGTCTCGTCTCGTGAGCTGAGTGTATCGTCACACCCCTACTTAGCACCATCATGTGCAGTAGATGACAGGAAGAGAACACATGCCAAGCAAACAATCCCTGTGCTGTTTCAGAGAATGTGATGAAGTTGAACCTTTTAAAGCAAGAGCACTGGCATGAGCGAGTAATGAATCCTGATGGAGATCTGTTATCCTAGTACTGTTTACATGGCCATACAACTCAATTTCGGGGAATATTCCCTGGATGACGCACCAAACTGTATCGAGGGGCAATGGACCTTTCCGACCTGTCAATCAAGTGTTGAATAACTACCAATCAGATTGCCTTATCTTACTAAGGTCCTGCCTGCCCTGACCGCACCGCCATATTGTCCCACAAACAATGCAGTCATTAGCTGCGCGTAATAGGTGAGGGGTCTGATTTCTTCGAAAATGGTTCTCAGATGCACTTGGAGAACGTGTAATACAGAGGAAAGATACCTTGCCTGGCCTCAGGCAGCTCAATTAATCCTTTTTCCAAAGGCAAAAACGCAATTGGAATAGTGCTTGCGATGGATTAAGGCATGCAGAAGGCCTCACAGCCAACTCAATGTGAACTAGAGAGATGTGCATGTGATGGACTGTGATGTCTTCTGCCCCAAGATCCCAGAATCACCAAAATAGCAAAAGGCACCAGTTCAGCACTAGTCCAAAGCATGTACCAAGTTTAGAGAAAAAAATTCCAATAGTTTCCAAGATATGGCTTGGAAAAGAAGTTTGTTAGGACTTACGAAATGACAGAGGGTAACAGTATGTCCTCTGCTTTCGCGGGGGACATAATAAGATCAACAAGCACAAGGCTGTTTGCTTGCCAGGCCCCTATAAATGCGAATGTCGCTGAGTGAGTGACTGACTGAGTGATCAAGTTCAACGATTGGCTGGCCGGCAGGGAAGAAATTAAGCGATTGGTTGAACGGGGGAGAAGAACTTCAACGATAGGTTGGTCAACGATTGGCTGGCCGGCGGGGAAAGCAGTTCAGCCATTGGTCGGCCGGCGGAGAACAACTATAATGATTGATTGGCCGACTATTGGCTGGCTGGCTGGCCAGGCGTTCACATCACTCATATTTACTGGTCTGTGTATTTGCATTATAAATACACGGGTCTCGGAATCTCAGCTTTCAGACACTGCAGCAGAAACTGAATACTTTGCCGCTGTTGGATCTTGGATTTGACAGATTGCAGCAGAAACGAAAATTAAAAAGTGGAATTGAACGCGCCACACATTAATGCGTGTGATTATCCTGTCCGTTCTTGTTTTGTTCTTTCAGATCGGTTGGTAACGTTAACGTTAAACATCCCTCAGTCCAGCATAGGAACTTACAGGATGTTAGGAAAAATTGAGAAATACTGTTACTATGACTATAGCTGGACTATTTACGTGCACGGTGGAAGCGGCACTGGCACTATTTGTTTCAGTATTTTCAAGAATACCGGTTTGATGCCCCGACTGCTTTTTAATTAACTTATTCCCTTGCATGTACCTGAGTTGGTTCGCTTGAATGGAAGCAGTTGTGGTGGCCACTTTGATTGTATCAATGAGAGCGACTTTAATCGACACCAATGAAAACAATTAATTTAAGAAAATATAAAGTTTAAAAGATCGCGCAAAGCTGGATTCGACACCCCGTGATTGAGGTAACTACTTCTCGACCAGTATTTGAATCCAGTCTAGCAATAAACTGCAATAATCAGGCAAATGTACTGTTCAAGTAAATCTCATTTTTGTACATATAGAGTGTTCACAATGTACAATTTTTGACGCCAATGAATGTTTCTTGGCGATATTGGTCGCCATATTACAAAAAATAATGCGTATTTTCTTCTAATGAACAGCAAAAGGTGGATTAAAAATTACTACTGCGGATGCAAATGCTGCACTTGCCCTATAGCTAGCATCCCGGTCTTTGTTGCATTACGAGCACAATCCGACCATCACTAGGCTAATCTTCTTTCACGCTAGATTGCTTCGGTTTGTTTCAGTCCTCGATGCTTGTTTTCTCTGGTACCGGTTGCGAGATAATTCCATTGAGATAGAGGAATTTAACACATCGTACCAATCTAGCGTGAAAGAATCATAACAATGGTCGGAATGTGTTTTTAATTTCCCTATTCAATCTTGCAACCAATACGACAGTTAACTAGCATGGAGGACAGTATTGGTTGCGAGATTTAAAAGGGAAACATAAAAACTTGCACTTCATATAATTGCGTGAGCTTTGCCTCATTTAGCACCCTTTTCTTGGGCTCACATTCTCATACAGCACTTGGCAGCCCAGCCATATACTAGGTTGCACCTAGTCTTGTTTTAATGTGCCATTTTAGTAACCTTCACAAAATAAATTAATTCCATATACATCCAAAAATATGTGACCAATTGTCTTGAAAACTTGTGTGGTTGTCATGGGGTTTGCCCAGATCATCTCTACAAAAAACATAAGGTTATACCACATGTCTATCTTTTAAAGTTAGAAAAGGCATGTTTCAATCTGCTTTGAACATAAGGAGCACGTCTTGTCATGCAAGTAAAGGTCATTTTTTGGGCGATTTTGAGCATCAAAATTTAAAGTGGAAATTTTTAAAGAGAATTACTTTTAATAGTGTTTATGGACTGCTAGCCTACAGGAACGGTTAAAACATTGGAATTCTCTGATATTCATAATATATATGTGGCATTTTAGTAACCTAAATGAATAATTAATTGTAAAAAAATAGACATTCCAATCTAAATTTCAAAAATGTATATATCATATGATAGAGGGTAATAGTATGATTAATTCTTATACCTAACTCTCTAAAAATTACGATAGTTGAAGAATCTACGCTTAAAAAGAGAAAAGGTTACTAAAGTGCCACACAATTCATTGAGAGAGAGAGAGAGATTTGGCTGTATTACCCTGAAGTGAAATATCCCTGCATAGTCCTTCTGAAATCCCTGGTCAACAGGCAGCACCATTTTCAGAATATGTGGCTGAAATGTCAGGGCGCCGATTGCTGACAAGAACCAGCAATTGCCTAAACAAAGAAATGATCATTAACAATGGGAAAACCCAGTAAAATATATACTGAAGGACTGCAGTCCTGCTTATATACTGAACTGCAAAAGAAACGTCACATTTAGTATATATATTGTTTTACTTATTCATGAAGTTGATTGGGACATCAGTTGGAGACAGTTCTTCACATGATGACTCACTCTTGCCTTTGACATGAAGTTTGTGATCAGATTTAGGGTCACTGGATTCAAGAATAAATCAGTACCTTGTATGCCAACCACTGGCGTTGATTACGGACACGCATCTTCTGTACATGGAATGCACAAGGTGATTGATGAAGGCCATAGAGATCTGGCCCCACACTCTCTGAAAGGCTACAGAGAGCTGTGCAGAAGTTATCGGCCTTGTTCATACCTCATTAAGACGTCTTTGGATCTTGTGCCACAAGTGCTGTGTTGGATTCAGATCCGGACTAAGGGCAGGCCAAGGCAGCGTACGTATGCTGTGCTGTTGTCGGAAGTTTCTGGTTAAGCAGTGTGAGCACGTGTTGTCTTTTTGAAGCAAGTGATGTTGGTGATGGGCAAAGTACTGTACAAGATAAGGTCTTAAAACTTCATTGACATACCTGGCAGCTGTGACCCCATGGCCTCGACCTCAGTGCAATTTCTCCCCATACCATGATGCTTTGTCCACCCCACACATCTCTTCCATTACGCAACCATCGACGTAACGCTCACCCATTCTACACCAAACCCTAGTTCTGCCATCTGCCACAGAAATGTAATGAAGCCTTTCATCTGAAAAAGCTACGGTCCTCCACTGCCGATAATTCCGGTTTTATTGTTACTGAGCCCACTGCAGACGTTCTCATCCATGACAATATGTCAGGATGGGACCCCTAGCTAGACGTCAGCATGAAAGGTGGTTAGACCTCAAGCGGCGACAACCATGTCTGCATTTATGGGTCTTTAGTGGGTCCCTATGGTCTGCCGAGCCACTTCAGTCGCCATAGTGAACCAGTTCTGGCAGTTTTGCTGCAGTACGTGCCGGTCTTGTCGAAGCATTATTACCCTGGTGCGACCACAGCTTGGACGGTCATTAATACTGTTGGTGTTGTATGGCTGCCGTAGACATTCGATAGACCGAATACTGCCGTTGAAGTCAATAGCAAAGACCCTTGGGTGTTGACCAACATGGAGGCGTCCAACCGTTTGCTCGCCTTAATTTCTGGTAAGTCTTGGCATGACTGCTGTATTCAGGAAGCAGATGACAGACTGGTACCTGTGGGTGCATTTTATACCCATAGGCCCAATGAGAAGCAGGTGCATCCTGATTTTCATGAAGTTGCGTTTGCAAGCATTACCATGTTAATTAAAAATAGAGTCAGTTTGAACTCTTGACCAAATGCTTTTACATTTGTTTGTGGTTTTTTCGGGGCACAACCGTCATCTCGATTTTAATTGAATCAGGAATGTTGAAAAAATTTCATGCGTTTTCATTTTCATTCAACTTCAAAAGTGCAACGTTTCTTTTGCTGTTCAGTGTATTTACGTAGTGATTTCTGTATGGCCTTAGAACACTGACAAAAATCGAGCAGGCGAATGAGACCTGCGTTCAACATCCGCGCGCGCAAATCAAACATCCACGCGCATATTGTTTTTGCGAGCGCTTTCAAAGCACTGCGAGCTATATTGTATCTCGCCTCTTGGCTCCCTCGGGCAATATTTTAGCCTGCGAGGAGAAATACATGCTTGAGCGCGTGCAGAATCCGTTCGCAAAACGTTCACCTGCTGGCGCGCAAGACTTTCCACTGCTCGCTCACACGTGGGTATTTGTCGGTGGCTGCCTTTTGTCAGTGAGGAGGCGGTTATTGTCAGTAAGGAGGCGGGACTGAGGAATCCGTATATCATTCGTTTTTCAAAATAAAACTAAAAAACAAAAAAACGACTTGTTTTCTCAGTATTCGTTTCCAAACCAAGAACGAAAACACGGATAACGACTCGTTTTTCCGATTTTGTGCACAAATGAAAAATGGAAAAAACGGATGACGAGCCTTTCATCCCATTTCGAAATTTACAACTCTCTTTAAGTTGCGTGCCCCGGAAGTGAACTTGACAAGGCTGCGACTGGAAAGAGACCTCAGCAGTCTTCCCCTCTTCTACCCTGTGACCAGAGTTTAAAAAAAAAAAAAATCATATAAACAAATCAAATAGCCTGTCGTGCCGTACATAATTTACGAAGAATAATGAGTGAATGAATAAATGAACTGAAGTAATTGTATTTGCGTCAAGAAAACTTAGAAAGAACTAATGTGGAATCACAATGAAATACAATTGAAATAAGATTTGTACAGTTTCGCGATTTTTGAGGTCACTGGTTTCAACGGTGGTTTTTATGGCTTGTATATATATATATATATATATATATATATATATATATATATTGGCCAGGCTCACGAAATGTGCGCCACCCCCCCCCCCCAAATGAGTCCAAAGGCTAGCAAATCTCATTTTTTTGCTTAGATCATTCCAGAACCACCATGAATGGATAGAGCTCACCAAGAGCAACTTGGAACACCCCACTTTTGTCAGTCTCATATAAATATTTCCCTGTCTTTTTTGCCCTTAAAGTTAGAAAAGTGGCCAAAAATGGCACTTTTTTGATGTCCATGTCAAAAGTGAAATAGTTCACTTTTTGTTTTTTATATTTAAGTGTGTTCTATTTAATTTTTTTTTCTGTGCATAATAGACATGTGTAGGCTATGTCTGATAGTCGGCATACGTTCCTATCGTCATTTTGTGTATTGCGGTGACATTTAATAAATTGTCCACAAGGTACTGGTTTCTGACTTAGATTTTACATTCAGCACTCTAGAAAAATAAAAAAAGGTCCCTACACCCTAATGATCCTTCAGGATGAAGCAAATATATGGTGCATTAGGGCAAAAAAAAAATAAAAAACCTCCAACCTACAGGGATTGAGGGGATTTTTGTGTCCCCAAAAAATGACCTTTTTTAGAAAAGTTTCTGACTTAGATGTATTTTTAAAAAACTGTAAAAGATATAGCCAAATGCAATTCAGGTATTGTTGTTGGCCTAAATCAAAGTGGAAATCACTGTTTAGATCAATTATTCATTGAATAATGAAATAGCTACAGCCAAATGTGGCAAAGTCATTTTTGGTGGTCAGGACATGGGTTTCTGCCTTGGTTTCTAAGTCATGTAAACATCTCATTTTAGGCGTATTTGGCCAAATGTGGCCCCAATCGTTACACAGGTGGTCAGGGACACGATATTCCATGTTGGTTTGACATGTTAACATGTATTTTAGACGATTTGATCGAAAATAAACCCCAATTCAAACAAAGTATAAATTTGAATAAAATCAAAATGCAATGACTTTCAAATCACACCAGCCAGTATTTTATTCACAATAGAACAGAGATAACATAGCAAATGTTGAAACTGATAAATTTTACAATTTTATCCACAAAATGAGCTCATTTTGTGCATAAAAAATGTTAAATGTCTCATTTTTCAATGTTTTTGAAATCTGTTATCTATGTTCTATTTGTAAATAACATATTGGCTCATGTGATCTAAATCAGTCATTGCATTTTGAAATTATTGCATGGGTGGTTTGGACATCCCAACTATTTTTTCTAAACGGGGACTTGTATTTTTGAAGATTTAATCGGAAAATATCATTGGACTGATCAGCCCATGCTCTCAGTCAAAAACCGGGATCTCAGGCAGAAACTGACGCGGGTGGCGGCCACTGTGGCCGCAATCGGTGGCCAATCAGTCATAAACTTGTTCAAATAACATGCATAGGTGGTCGGGGACACCAGACAACACCTACAACAAAATAAAAATAACTAAAAGACAGAAACATGCAATCATCATAAAAAACTCCGGGGTTCAGGCTAGGGAACCTAGGACCCAAAATAAAAAAAAAAAAAAAGAACTGTCAAGCAGCCTGTCCACCAGCCTACAAGTGGCATCTTCCATTGGTAAGTGATCAATTACCTACTTGGGACTCTTATTCTATCTATTAGTTAAGTATTATGGCAATAGCAAGTCAGTCGGGTTGAGTTTGGTACACTTTGACGGGTTTCTGACTTAGTCGCGGTTTCTGACTTAGATTCTGTTTCTGACCGATATACTGATATTTTGAGCTAATAGACACCTGTTCTGGCTTGATATTGCCTAGGCTACATACTTTTAAGCCATTAGGAGTGTTTCTAGGAAATTTTTGAGTTTTGATATAGGTTTTTATAACATTTTTCAGGTATTTGCAGACCAGAATTTCTTTTTTTTTCTGCAGCGACGGGATCCGAGGGAAAAAAAAATCACTGTAGGGTTTCTAATTTCAGGTGATATACTTCTGGACATCACTTTTGGACATACAATTATAACACTGATTGGAGGCTTAAATAACTTTATTATCACTAGTTATAGGCCTCTGGATGGATTATAGGCAAACAGTAGGTTTTCGTGTTTCTGACTTAGACGAGCAAGGGATATGGGGAAATGCGTATAACTCATCAAATATTCCACCAATGACCATGATATTTGGTATTCAGAGAGTAGATATATACCTTTATCACATACAATTACCACTGAGAGCATAGGGTTGCTTGAATTAATTTTACACATTGTGTTAGAGAGCAGTTTGCACTTTCAAGCAAGCAATTTTGCAGCCGCATGCAAAACGTACCCGACTTCAGGGCCATGGCAGGGTTGACAGTCCCAACAGCATATTACCTATATACCATTTTTCCATCAGCTATACTATCCTTCTATACATATCAGGGCATTTTGAGAAGATATAGCTATATCTATGCATGTATGAGGCTTTAGAAGATATGCATGTCTTGAAACTAAGGCAGAAACCCGGCCAAAAAATGAGTTGAGGGACCCAATTTTGACCAGGTACCACAAAAAAATGAAAAACGTCACCGTCGCACGGCTTTGGAATATGATCCCACAACACCTATAGATTAAAAAACCACTCACAGCTAAGCTCATTATTTTTCAGTACCCGGGGGGTGGCGCACATTTCGTGAGCCTGGCCCATATATATATATGTTCATAGTCCGATCCTTTTCAAACACTTTAATTAAAAAATGTTGATGACAGTGCAGCTCATTTCAATTTTATTTTTGAGCATGAGCAACTCCAATTCTCAACAATATTCAAAAAACATTAAGTTGAAACCATGTTGTCTAACTATCAGACCACAAACATTTAGTTAAAAATCTATTCGCTGAAAAGTGAAAATATCAAAATTTAGCTATGCCTAGAGGTGGACTGCAAGAATCTGTGTGTTCAGGATAATCACAGAATTATCCTTCACTCAGCAGTGTCCAAATTTTTTCATCAAACATGTAGCCTATTCACTGTAAAGTCCATGGGCCGAATGGCCATATTGAAATACTACAATTTCATGACATAACACAACATGAGATTAAAAAATGTGCAAGTAGTCTCAAAGACCAGTGAGACAGAGATCCAGATAAATGTCAAGGCAATGCCCCCATATGAACTTTGCTGTGGTCAAGTAAGCGGATCAGCTGCATGTTCCATTTGTAGTGGACGCCTGATTTAGGATTTCATCAACTATTGTCACTAGTTTTTATTCAAATTTACACAGAGGTAAAATTTGAGTGCAGATTAAACTTATGAAATGTCATAGAGATATATATCACTTTTTATGGTTCTACTAAATTCCGGTTGTTTAAGAGTGTTGGGAGTTTTTGTATTTATGTAAATATTAATTTTAAGTTGCTCTTCAAGACAGAAAAACTGTTTTCTTTTAAAGAAAAATGTCAATTGGGATTTAACTATTCCCAATTTATTTTCTTTTGTTTTTTATCAATATCAAACATTTACAGAGTTGTTGCTTGCCTGGGAAATTTGTTTGACCAATGGCCTTGCTTGTCCCGCATTCGGGTAACAGTTAAAAACTCTTTAACATTCATGATCTCGAAAATGTCAGTCAGCAATGGAGAATCAGGAAAGCGAATGCAAAAGAAGCAGACATGGAGCAAATTGTTTAAATGAAAGACAAAAAACATTTTTATGCACCCCGCTGTTTTGCCACGCTGATCCTCATGCAGAAAGCGTTTTTTCCGGAATCATAATTGATTTCCATATTACTAGTGGTAAATTAATAAAGGCCCATTCAGACGGGAGTTCAGATGAAATTTGCACGTTTGGGAATATTAACGACCCCAATAAAATTCAAGTTAAACCATGCTTGATGCATATTGATTCGTTGTTTTCCGGTGATCTTGTAAAATTTGTCCTAGAATAGACAAACAAATCCAAAGGATATTTAATCAAATCTGTCACCATGACAGCTGCAGCAAACTTGCGACCACATTTTCTGCATGTATCTAAACGAGCTAACCTTAGCCATCAGAGTCTTTTAGTAAAATATGGTCATTTATTTTTTAAAAAGGCTATTTCATTAATGATGTCCAAATAATCTTTCAGCTTATTGTTCAAATTAATCATCCCGGCTCTCATTTCTGTTTCACAGGATTCATGGAATAATAATAATGATGAGACGCAATTTGTCAATAATAAGTTTTTCTAGTTTATGTTTAAAATACCTGAGTTATTTATGTTTGAATGGTATGTTTTTAATATAGGACAAAGCATTTCATTATAAAAGTCTATTTCAGGACATCTTTCAGGTAAATAGGATCTTTAATGTAAATAGGAAACCTTGTTTTTGGTGTGCATTACCCATTAAACCTCTGCCTACAGAATAATAAATATTCACCAATAATCCATAAGGAAATGTACATGAGGAAGAGGGGGTGGACTAGGTTTCTTTTAATATGAACTGCTAAGAAATATTATGGTTATAGCCACTGGGTGTCTATGTCCTCCGGCTAAACACAAAAACCATTTATAAACTCAAGAACTCAGTTCAATATCCAATGTTTTGGTATGGGGATATTAGTCCATATGATGTTAAAATTGCATGTTTTCGGGGTCAAATAAGGAAATTTTTGAAAGCCACTACCTCCCCCATCCCTGCCGTCTGGGGACCCTCCCAGTCAGGTAAAAATTTGAAGGCCACTATTTTTTGCCCCAGTCCGCCCCTGTTTATGCCTGAAAACTTGTTATGAAGGGTATTGTTTATGCTCTTTCCAATGGTGAAACTCTTCATGTCGAAATCCTGTTCAAGTATGTGAAAATGAAAATTATGCCTAAAGGTGAGCATTTTACCATTGAACTCGAGGGTTCCGATCAAAAAAAACAAAATGAAGTCATTATAACCAGTTTTACATTAAAAAGCCATAAAAACTTTATTTTACCAAGAATTTCAATCATTCTGCAACAGTTTGAAACCCTGGCATCAAAAGGAACATGGTGTTAAAATCTTTCAAAATCGCTAAAAATTTTCTGTGTTTTTATTATAGTAAGTGCTTGATGAGGCTTTCCAGTGAATACCAATGTGCTATGGTTCGAGCGATTTTTCAGAAGGTTTTGATGGGGAGGTAATGTTGACAAAATCACCACTAGCAGTGAGTTTATATAAACCAAATAGCCTTTTAACAAAATACTAATTATATTTCCCACAAAAAACCCAGTGGCTATATGCATCTGTGATTTTAGCAGATGTTAACAGATTCCCCCTCCCCTCAAGTCCCTAAACCAGGTTTAGTAAAATAACCACCCTCAACAGCTTGCTGAGTTTATATAACAACTGTTAGCCTACAACAAAATAATTGTTGTGTTTATCTAAAATGGTTCAAAAAGAGTGGCTTTATGCATGTGTGATCTTAGCAGATGTTAACAGATCACCTTGTCATACACATAATATGCATGTCACCATTAGTTGAATTTCTGCACATGTGAATGAATTTATTAATCTGGAGGCAGGGGTTGGGTGGGTAATGTCCAAAAACAAAATCTTATTTATATTAAAGATCCTATTTATCCTGAAGATGTACTGAAATAAATTTAATTTAATGATGCTGTCCTATATTAAAAACATAACATTGTCAACATATAAACTAATTTTTGTATTTATTATTATCATTAATATTATTATTTTTACATGAATGGATGTGAAAAAAAAATGTGACTTTAGGGCCATTTAGAATTTTTTCAATAAGACCATTGAACTATTTGGATTGATTTATACATAACCTTTTTAAAAATAATGTTACATATCTTACTTACAGACTCTAAAGGACAAACAATAGCTTACTAGCTTCAGAACCGCAACTTGGTTTACAAGTTTAATGGCAGGTGATTCTGAACGTCAAGGGGGGTTTTGGAATGGAAAATTTGGAAAGTCTTCCTATATTCCAGGACAAATTTTATTTGGCACCGTAAAACAACGAATCAATATACATCAAATAGTATATGAACAACTGGTCCATCAGTTGGGTCCTTTTGTAAGCTCAAGCAAATTTTAACCGAACTCATACTTGCGATAGCCTATTAATTTAACGTCAGTCTTTTCTGCTCCCCTCCAAAGAAAAACTGCTGCGAGGATCATCATGGCCAAACAGCTGATCGGTTTTTAGTTTGCATTTGAAAGCCTGAGGATTGTTCGCTTTTTATTATCATGGCCAAACAGCTGGTCATTTTTTTTTTGCATTTGAAAGGCCTCAAATATCGTCGGACGGCGGGGATTTGCCATGTTAGTGGCAAACACTTGCTCTCTTCGCTTTCCCGTCTTTCCATTGCTTTCTGACATTTTCGTGATCGTGTAGTCGTTGAAACGCGTTTTTAGACTGTTACCGCAGCAGCGGACAAGCAAGGCCATCGGTCAAACAAATTTCCCAGCAAGCCTGCCTTCTTAAACTTTAGAACGAAAACAACAAAATTAAATAAATTGGGAACAGCCAAAGCCCGTAAATCGTTTTTATTTGCAAGAAAACAGTTTTTCGGTCGTTCCTGTAGCATAAAGCAAATATATAAGCCTACATAAATGCAAAAAAAGGCCTTACCTGTGAACAACCGGAATAGTGAAGTAGAACCACTAAAAGTGTGATATATAACTATGACGATTCACAGAACTGTAGTTTGATGTACCAACATCGGCATATCTAAAATAATTTTCGCGACAGTGAAGCAAGTTACATTTTCATCAGGTGTCCATTCAAAATAAAGCAAAATTTGAAGGGCTGATCCATGGCGCACTTACGTAATCTAATACGGGGCTGTTAATCGCGCCCTCGTGAGCCGTCTGGGTACTTGTCAGTCCATGGCGGGTTTTTTCTCTGACCGGAGCGGTTCACCGGGGAAACTCCCGGCATTCCCGATGGCTAGTCCGCCCCTGGGCTAGAGTGTGAAGAAGTCGATTAGCAGGGGGGAAAAAAAAATACTGGTGATGACTGCGTGATGGCCGTCGGCCGTCCTGGAGTACCGGCCGTTCTGCGATTCTCCAGAACGCACAAATGGCCAGTCCGCCCCTATATAGTAGAGACTATTTTTTCAAACAGCTCGTACACAAAAGCTATTAGAGATACAAAGTTGGACTCAAGGGGGAAATTATAAGAATTACTAGTATATCTGATGACCAAAACTGTTTTTGCTAATTTGCATTTGTGACGACACAATATGAATAGCGCTTGCAAAGTTCAACCAAGTTTCAGTCAAATGGGGTCTCTTCTCACTTCACTGTCTTCAGTGATTTTTCTATGGCTCCCTGTACCACAACAGTGTTCCAGGTAAAATTTTCATATACATGTAGTATAAAGCAAAACAGTGACAATAGGATCTGCACAGGAAGAAAAACAAGGAAGCCTGATATAAGGAAATTGTGGTTTAATTTATTTCTGATTCAAAATAAAATACTGTTGTGATGGGTTGCTAAATTGATCAATGCAAAGAGAAACAGTACCAGTCCAGTATCACTAGCCAGCAACCATATATATTTTATATTTTCATATTTCACTTCACTCCTCAGTATTTTCACACGAAACACAGTACATCTGACTGTACTCTTGTGACACCTGCACTGCTTTGTTGCACACCTGGATGTTGCACAGTGACAGGATTCATGTTCCAGGAGGCCCTGTGGTACCAAATCTCCAGTGTACCACCTCGGAGCTATCATGCCATCACGAACCACCCATCCATGCTCAGTAGGATCAGGAATGTCCATAATCTGACAGTGGGCTTGTCTGTTCAGATATGTTTGGTAGTTGGTGCGGAGAATATGCTGCTGCAAAGCATCTTGGCAAGGGAGTAGTCTCTGCTCGCTCAGTGATTTAGTACAGAGTAGTCTGTACCGTGCATCATTGATAGATATAACATTTACACAATACAGATGGCACCCAAACCCTTCCAGTCCATCCCTAATTTCATCTGTCTTGCTCTCTCCAAGCTCACAGGAAGTCTCGAGGTAGTCTTTGCCGTCCAAAGCCAAGCCAGTGCGGGACATTACAACAGAATGATCAGGGAACACTGACAGATGAGCTATTGTGATCAATGCAACATCAGAGTCAGGACTTTGTATGACAACGGCTGGATGTCTGCTGGCGGCATGGTGGGCGTGCAAAACCAATTGCGTATCAGCCTCTATATATTCTTCAGTGCCTTTTCAGGGAAAGGGAAGAAACGGGGGATACGCTTGGCTTTGGAGTTGATGAAACAGATGAAATTAGGGATGGACTGGAAGGGTTTGGGTGCCATCTGTATTGTGTAAATGTTACATCTATCTTTGATGCACGGTACAGACTATTCTGTACTAAATCACTGAGCGAGCAGAAGCTACCCCCTTGCAAAGATGCTTTGCAGCAGCATATTATCCGCACAAACTACCAAACATATCTAAACAGACAGGCCCACAGTCAGATTTTGGACATTTCTGATCCTGCTGAGCATGGATGAGTGGTTTGTGATGGCATGATAGCTCTGAGGTGGTACACTGGAAATTTGGCACCACAAGGGCCTCCTGGAACATGAATCCTGTCACTGTGCAACGTCCGGGTGTGCAACAAATCAGTGCAGGTGTCACAACAGTACAGTCAGATGTACTGACCTCTGTTCTTGTGTTTCGTGTGAAAATACTGAGGAGTGAAGTGAAATATGAAAATATAAAATATATATGGTTGCTTGCTAGTGATACTGGACTGGTACTGCTTCTCTTTGCATTGATCAATTTGGCAACCCATCACAAAAGTATTTTATTCTGAATCAGAAATAAATTAAACAACAATTTCCTTATATCAGGCTTCCTTGTTTTTCTTCCTGTGAGGATCCTTTTGTCACTGTTTTGCTTTATATTAAATGCAAATGAAAATTTTACCTAGAACAGTTGTGGTGCAGGGAGCCATAGAAAAATGACTGAAGACAGTGACGTGAGAAGAGACCCCACTCCACTGAACCTTGGTTGAACTTTGCAAGCGCAATTCATATTGTGCCATCACAAATGCAAATTAGCAAAAACAGTTTTCTTCATCAGAAAGACTAATAATTTCTCCCTTAAGTCCAACTTTATCTCTAATAGCTTTTGTGTATGAGCTGTTTGAAATAATAGTCTCTAACGAAAAACACAAACTTTTCAGCATTTAAGGGGTTAACACCGTGTTCATTTTAATGCCTGGGTTTCAAACTGCTGCAGAATGATTTACATTGATGGTAAAATTAGTTTTTTATGGCTTTTCACTGAAACTGGTGCTCTCTGACTTCATACTGTAGTTTTTCCAACTTGGTCGATACCCTTGAGTACAATGGTAAAATGCCCACCTTTAGGCATAATTTTCACAAACTTGTGCCGGGATTTTGACACGAAGAGTTACACCATTGGAAAGAGCATAAAAAATACCCTTTATAACAGGTTGTCAGGCATAATTAAATTTCTGTCACGGAATTTCACTTCTCAGCGAATAGAACACTGACTAAATATTCTGAAGGTCGGCTTGCTGGTGAATATTCAAAAACTGATCCGGGTGTGCCATCTAGTGAGAGAATAGTGTAACTGCGTGCATAAATAGAGCAGCTCCATGTCCACTGGCATAAACATCTGATCATACGGGTTATGGATCGGACGAGAACGTATATTGAAAAAAAAAAAAAAAAACACTCGCACTTACGAACTCAAGCCATAAAAACCACCGTTGAAACCAGTGACCACAAAAATCGCGAAACTGTTCTTACTTCAGTTGTATTTCAATGTGATTCCACATTGGTTCTTTCTAAGTTTTCTTGACGCAAATAAAATTACTTCAGATCATTTATTCATTCACTCATTATTCTTCGTAAATTGTGTACGGCTATTTGATTTGTTTATAAGATTTCTTTCTTTAAACTCTGGTCGCAGGGTAGAAGAGGGGAAGACTGCTGAGGTCTCTTTCCAGTCGCAGCCTTGTCAAGTTCACTTCCGGGGCACGCAATTTAAGGAGCGTTGTGAATTTCGGAGTAGGATGAAACGCTCGTTATCCGTTTTTTCCATTTTTCATTTGTGCACAAAATCGTAAATCGGAAAAACGAGTCGTTATCCGCTTTTTCGTTTTTGGTTTGGAAACGAATACTGAGAATTCAAGTTTTTTTTGTGTTTTGTTTTATTTTGAAAAACGAATGAACGAATGATATTTGATTCCTCGGGCCCGCCTCCTTACTGACAATAACCGCCTCCTCACTGTCAAAAAGCAGCCACCGAAAAACCCACTCGCGAGCTAGCAGTAGAGAGTCTTGCACGCGAGCAGGTGAATGTTTTTGAGCGGATTCTGCGCGCGCTCAAGCATTTATTTCTCCTCGCGGGCTAAAATATTGCCCGAGGGAGCAAAGATGCAAGATACAATATAGCTCGCGAGTGCTATGAAGCGCTCGCGAAAACAATATGAGCGCACGGACATTTGATTTGAGCGCGCCGATGTTGCGAGCTGCAGGTCTCATTCGCGTGCGCGATTTTTGTCAGTGTTCCATCGCCATATTTCTGACCCAACAATAGTGCACTTCGGTGCATTGATAATGATGGAAGAATTGATCTTGTTTAGCTTACACTTGTTTTTGAATGTGCAATAAAACCAAGCTTTCAATAAATCAGTTAATTTTGTTCCTAAACTATCGTTGGGTCAGAAATCACACCGTAAATAATATATGCAGAACTTAAGTCCTTCAGTATAGATTGAGTGATTTGGAATTATTTAGAGGAATCAGGGCAGGGCTGTGGAAATGTTCACCTAATTGATACAAACATCAAGGGAAAGTAAATGTATGCATTTATATTGATAATTTTATATTAAAATGGCTTAAAGAAAATGCTAAAAATTGCTTTGCAACTTACCAACTGCTCCTTGGCCAAAGTCAAATCTTGAAACACCATCAACAAAGAGATAAGGATCCTTCACCTTTTTCTGTAAGGTTAGCGAAGTATGTGAGTTTGGATTAGATAGGTAATCAATGAAACTAGACCGTAACCTCTCCCCATCACAAAGAAACTATGTCCTGGTATTTTCAACTGATTAAAAACATTAAAGCAACAAGGATTAGTGGTAAGGGGTCCCTCCAGACTGTAGTAAAGGGTGCAGAAAAAGCAAAAGAGTAGCAGGTGGCATTTCTTTAAAAAAAGAGTTGAGTTTTATAAATTATCTCCATAATTTATAGGTGATGAAAGTCAATAGACAGAAACATCATGAGAAGGCTCATTGCGGCTAGCCCAAACACATTTATGAATCAAAACATGGCTTACCAAGACTGTGTTTGGTGTAACTGCTGCACAAAGCATGCTGGAAACTTTTATAAATCAGCCCTAAAGCATTTTTCTTTTTACATAATAATAATAATAATTAGGGATGCACTGAAATGAAAATTTTTGGCTGAAACCGAAAATGAGAAATGCTTGCCCGAAAACCAAAACACCGAAAGAAATTATTATGCCAATTTTTAGTACCATTGCATTTATGGCTATGACTGTGTACTTACCTAACTAAAGTCAAGGCATTGCATTTGCATAAATTAATATTCATGCTTCAAAGAATAAATCAATTAAAAAATTATGAAAATATTTATTTAGCACTGACATTCCGACAAAGCACAAAATAAAATAAAATTATAAATGAAATGTTTAACTTGGCTCCACTCATGAATAACCTACAGGCCTATAACTGACTGGCCTACTACTGGCTGCTGAAAAATTGTAAAATATGTTACGTGACAACACAGCAGCCCACTGATTGGTCAGAGAGAATCGGCTGCGAAAGACCACTCACTTCCGTATTATCGCTCAGGGCCCAGTATTTCAAAATTTGTAATCTGGATCAGAATAATCCGGATAATGAAATCCACCTTTTCTCAATCATGGATCAAGGTGATCCTGCTGACTTTATCTGAGTATTTCAAAACACTGGCAGATTGGATCACCGTGATCCTTACCTGGCCGGATAAGGATTTCCAAATCCCGTGTCTCCGCCTTCGGATTTGAAACATGGCGGACTACTTCGCGAAAGGAGCAGCTGGGAGCACAACTGTCACGTCTAATGTGTCGCGGTTTTGAGGCAATACGAACGCCAACCAACATATCAAACTAGCCAACTACTTGAATTGTCAGCTACTTAAAACCAGGCCGCAGCGATCTCTAATTTAGCCGCGTTTGTGCTAACGGTAGCTAACTCGGCTCCATTGACTTGTGTGTTAAGTAGCTAGCGGGCTAGCGAGGTAGCTGGCTTTGTTGATGAATTTTGCGGTCTATGGTTTAACTTAAAATGGAACTAATCGGACGTACATCATACCTTAACTCTTTAAACTGACACCAACCCGTTCAGAGTTTATTAGCATTACGTCATTGGCAACACAGCAGGCTACATGTGTACAGACCAGACTGCTGCAGTACTTTGGAAACTTAACGTTACACGGTACGAGTATCAAAAATGCAGTTCATTTAGAAGTGCTACGGTAATGCTGGTGATGTCATGCTTCCTGACGATGACAAAGTTATACTCATACACTTCTTTCTTCTACTTTCAGAGTGCACTCACCGCCACGGACCACTCAGCTATTAAGGACAACGGGGTTGTCATGAGTGCTGGAAATCCTTAGAAACCCTTTAATTGTAGTGATACGTTCAAGGTTCAAGTTATTGGATTTTGAATGAAGTGCTTGAAATTGTAATTGCATTGCTTGGATGGTATATAGCTTGTCAGTGACACAATTTCAAAACATTTTTTCCATCCTAATTTGTCACCATTATGTAGAAGGCTTCCACTAAACATGATTATGGTCATTTATAGTAAAATGGCATCTGATTTGATAAGTAAAATAATCTGTTTGTACACAAACACTTACTGAAATACATTGCTGCGTGTTTTAAAATCACATTCAAGCCATTTCCAAACATTTTAGAAGTGCAATTTTAAGCTTCTGACTGAAGTCAAATTTGTCTTTGTTAAATCAGAAGCATGAAAATATACCTTGAAAATTCTTGGAAAGTGTTTCAATGTGCAGCATGATATAAACTGTGACAATGAAAAATGCAAGTGCACACATCTCATAGTTTAACCCATTTAACTGGAGAAATAAAGATTAACCACTGCATTTCGCACAGCTCTTCCAAATGTGTGGTGAATGTTTTGGTACACACAAGTTACAAAGTTTGGTGAAATTAGAATTTGAGAAATGGGTGGTATTTGTTACTCTTATTTACAGCAGTTTCAGAAGGTATTTCCAAACACTATTTTATTATGCTTTAATTTTCTTAAATTACTCCAATTTGTCAAATGTAAAACACTAACAATTTAGACTAAGTGTAATGAACATCTTGAGTAACAATATCTAGGAGAAGTGGAGCTAAGGCTTTGTCAATCCAAGTCAAATCCACCTCTGAGGTGGGATCCAAATGATCCTGAAATTTTGGTATCAAGTTGATCCAGATGTCTGCCTTAACTTTTGAAATACCCAAGTCCAGCCTTTTATCTGGATTAAAGGGAGGATTGGATTACCAGAGCTGAATCCTGATCTTTAGGATCAGGATTCTCCGGATCTGTGTTGAAATACCCAGTTTTCAGATCAGATCAAGATTTAATCCAATCCGACCAGGATAATCCTGTCAGATCACTTTTGAAATACTGGGCCCAGGAAACTGGCTTCGCTAGCCATCATTGAAACAGATCTTCAAATTATGTTTTCGAAACGTGTGTTGTTTTAGGCTGCTTGAACAATGCACTGTGCGTTGCCTCACCTTTCAAACAAGGCTGCGTTTGTTCACCGAAGCTGCTGCATTTATGAAATGCGTTTCTTTGTCTGTGATCCTGTTCATAGCGAAATTAGAAGCAACGGCGTTGTGTCCAATTCTGTTTCCCCAATTCCCTTTGAGAAAGTTAATTTGCTGCCCCTATCTTACGAAAATTGCGCGGAAAATAACTTTACGGGTGCTGTTGAAGCATTTTGTTCTTAGGAAAGGTATCACAGATGAGATGACGCATCATAAAGCGATAAATTCTAAAACTCTGCTATCTCCTGCGATTTGCGCATTTGCTATGTGTTTTGCCTTCACTTTCAAAGTGAAATGTTTCATCAAACCTGAATATCAAGCGAATAAACAATAATTGTTTAATCATATGTGTTATTTGCTTCTTTGTTATGAAGGAAAGAAGGTAAATTAACATCCTTCTTGTGTGGTGATTCCATATTTTTTCCCAGGGGTTGTAGTTACTTTCTGATGGTATACTAATGCCTTGAGAATAGCCTATATCGCTTTTTTCTGTGAGTACTCTATGCCTTTTACGGATATCATTGCTTTGCGTTTTTAGGTGGTACGTTATTTAATGTGCAACTGAATCGGGCACAACACCAGCTGCTCTCCTATGCATCAGGACAATGTCAAACAGAAATTGCAATTCAGCACTCGCAGACTTAAGTGCCATAACGTGGTGAGGGTAGGGCGCGTCCTCTTATTTAAACGCACAAATATTTAACAAAATCTATGGAATAAAAGTCCTGACAGGCGCGAGCTGGCCGCGGTTTTTGCTTGCGTCATCTCAACATCCTGTTTCGGCCGTATTGTTTCGGTGTTAAAAGTCTTTCGGCGAAAACCGAAAATGCATTTTTTTTGCCATTTTCGGCTGAAAATTTTCGGTGGCCGAAAATTCAGTGCATCTCTAGTAATAATAAGCATATTCCACATCCTTGTGGGATGTTGTTAACAGAAGGACAGTAGATCAGTCAGAATTGCATAACAAAGACTAGATAGACCATACTGCTAACTGTGAAATGTCTATGTCCCACTAAAACAGTGAAGCAGAATTTTAAAGGGACATAGTCAAGAGACAAAGGCCAAACTCCTTTTTTGTATTCATAAACTGAAAAGATGTATGCAATACCCTAGCAGGAGCCGGCCAAGGTAATGAAATAGAAACAACAAAAGCAAAGTAGGAGCAAATCATCAGGTTAATCTAGCAAATCTGGATCTATGATCACCAGTGACCTTTCTATGGCACCTAACAGAAAAGGAATTTTTCACATACCCCGGGTCTGACCCACTCCACTCGTGCCATTTCATTAGCAGTTAGGATCCCTGGACCAATAGAATTCCGGTCTGGAGGGAACATGTCATCGATAAACCTCATGTTCCGGGCTAGGCAGTACTCATGCAGGTACTGAAAGTCTTGGTCCAGGAATTTGTCCGGGTTTTTAGGGGTGCCTCGTCCATCCTTCTTGTATCTTTCCCGCACAATGTTTAAACAAACTCCTGGAGGAGGCATTCTTCTACCAAAGACCTGTAGGGAAATTCCATGAAAAGAGGGACACGATGAGCAAAAATTAAATCTCTGTTTAACATCCAGCAAAGGGCCTCAATCTATCCACAAAACCCCTAATTTTAAGAAACATATATATTCATGGCTGAACCACTATTTTTCAGCAAGAGTTTTGCATCCAAACAGATGGTGCGAACTTCACCCTGAAATCGGCCCAAAATCAGGTATTTAGGACCTTCGAAATTACCAGTAACTAAATGGGTATTACAATTCATATCTTTGAATTTGTTATACCAAGAGCATCAATTTAAAGTAGAGGAGAGCTTGAACCCTCGTGGTAGTTCGCTGGCCAGAAGGTAGGGGTGACTTAATCTTCCCGGTCAATGTAGTGTCCGTCAATGAAATTCTGATTTATGTTTACTGGAAGAAACTGAGATGGAATATTGACTTAACCTTTTCAATTCTCTTAGCTGTAGCCAAGGCAAAGTCAATAACGGACAAAGTCTGCCTGAAAGTTTGGCACGTAAGATTTGGCAGGGGATCTAAATCCGAAACATCCGTCACATGTAATGTCCGTCACAGGAAAAGGGGTCCTATAACATCTGTCACGCCCCCCAGAGAATGGAGGAATGTTCAACTTATCTATATAATAAAAGGTAAAGAGGGAATTTTTGCCATGTATGTTTTTGAATTGGGGCTCAAATGTGTAATTGTGCTCATTTCTAAAGGATTAAATTTTACTCAGATTGTCAAAGATTGTCACAAGATTAACAACATTAACTGGGTTTTATTACATTCTTTCAGCTTTGTAGAGTAAATGATAGTTACACTAATTATTCAAAGGTGGCAGCTGCAGCAGGGCAAAATTTACCCATGATGCAATTGTACTTCTATCATTTCCAAGGCCATGAAGGCAGGCTTTTTTGAAGTGCTCAATTTCAATTTTCATGAAGCAACATCATAACTAATGGTTTGTATTCAGTTATTCTGTGCTTTAAGCAATGGGAATGGACAAGGATTTTATAAATCATTCAGAAGGTGTAAATACAGGTATTCTGTGAAAATGAGACGTGCACAGATTGGGAAGGCAGAACGCCATGCGCGTATTGCGCTTAAGTAAAGAAACTGGCGTATTAAAAAAAAAATACTTACAGGGCCCCAGTGGCGGCCGAGCAGCATAATGACGTTTATCCCATAAATTATTAAAAATGGGTGTGATATGACCCATTAGATACAGCTTTGGTATCACACACGTGTAACACAGCTTTCGTGTCAAATTGTCCAGATTCCGTTCATTGGCAAACGTCAACTAATATTTTCACAAGGCCAATTCCTCTGGAAATGTTCACCATCGCTGGTATTTGCATCTAGTTGACGGTCTATTGAATTAAATGGGATGAATAATTCATTAGCTAGCATGGTTACCCTTTTGACCAGTAATGAGTTACACATGTAACTTATTGTAAACACTTGAATTTAATAATTTCATGGCGAAAAGCATTAGCATGCTAGCTAGCGAATTATTCATTCCATTGACTCGAATAAACTGTAAACCAGAAGCCAAACGCTATTTTTCCATTTTCCAAATAATACAGTGCTGACATTTATGGGATAAATATAATCTCAAATTCATGAGAACGAGCCATCAAATTTATGAAACTCAAGAAGTGATTTTCATTTAAATGGAAAGTACTACATTTTAATTTAAATGAAAATGTAAGACGGGGATCAAGCTGGAATGCAGCAAAGGGCTGGCAAACTGGGGAAGCCCAGGAACTGAGGCTCATCCTAAACTTCAAAGGACTCGTGGCCTGCAGTATGACAATAAGCTGTTAGGCTTTCCTCAGGATGAGTGGGCCGTTGACTCCCCAGGATGTTTGCTGAGTGGTGTCGTTGGGAAATTGGGTGTTTATGGTTGCGTCTGTGGAGGACTGGGGGGTTATGACGGCCCGGGACAATAAGCAGAACTCTGGCGAAGTGAGGGGGTTAACTATCACAGTTCTCCCCCTGTGAACATCATCCCCGGCCCTGGTCATTCCTTTTATGAAACTGGACCTTAACTCTTCTGTTTAAATTTTCTGACACTATAGTAATGTCAAACCTTTCTCATATACTCTATGGGCTCTAATTTCTTGGCGCAGCGCAGGGTGGCGCAGCGTGGCCTAGCGTGGCGCAGCCCACGCAGTGGTAATTTCGTCCGGTGCAGCCCGCACAGTGGTAATTTCGTGTAGTGCAACGCCGTGCGCAGCCACTTTGGCAATTTGGTTGACGGACGTGTGCCGAGATGGGTGTGGCGGCGTAGTGGGGGGAGGTGTCACATATTCATCAAGACGCAGTGACAATTTCGTAGCAAAAGTCTCCGCTGAAGTTGCACAGAAAGCTCGCCAGCTCCAACCTGGTTTACTTTCTGTGCAGTGGTAATTTGGCTGACCCGGCGCAGTCGCTGCGTCACCGAAACCTCACAGGCAGGTTTCCAGAATGTCAGGCACTTTTCAATGCAATAAATAATTACAGCAACTACTATTAAATGTAACTATCTGAATCAGCACATAAATTATAGTATCTATATCGATTGTCCTGATGTCAGATCAAAGAGAGAGAGAGAGAGAGAGAGAGAGAGAGAGAGAGAGAGAGATGTGTGTACACGTGGGCGCGTGAGTGCGTGTGCAGGCTATGTGGGTATGTGCCCTTCAGTTGCTTTCACACCGGACGCGAAACGAATGTTTCGCACGACTGATTGCATTCAAAGTCAATGCAAAGACGTGTATTTGCGTCTTTGCATTGACTTTGAATGTAATCGGTCGTGCGAAAAATTTGTTTCGCCTCCAGTGTGCAAGCGGCTTAATACTATTATTGTCACTTAGGTTTTATCGTTTTTAGTGGGGGAAAGGAATACAGCCTGATTGCTATGATCTCATACTGAGTTAAGATCACATATTGAAAATAAATGTGTAACGTATCTTGCATTGTTGTCCATGCATGTTAATCCCAAAATTTTAAGCAGCAACAGGGTATAATAATAGGAACATGCCATCCATCGTTTCTCTTCCCAATGATGCAGGCAGAAGAAACAAATGAGCAACCGTCGTATTATATTCCAACTTCATAAGTTTGAACAATCTGACGTAGTTTCGTTTTGAAATTCCATTCAAGTTCGCTAATGGTAATAATTCGCGAATGCCCAAGCTAGCCAGCTAACTCATATTCGTAATGCTTAATATAGACGTAAGCGGTGCAGAAAACATGCCTGAAGCAGCAAAGTAAAATGCAACATTAACACATCATGCAGATATAGGACAGAGGCTTCTATATTCCAACACATTAAAGTTGAGGAGAGGAGCTCATTTGATTGGTGAAGATTTGACTCGGCTGTGTTAAACCCAAACACGCCTTCTCTCCTCCCTCTTTGCCACTTGCGCCGGCAGGAGGGACTGAGGCGGGACAGAGGAGTACTTGCGCCAGGCTGCACCGGGCACGAAATTGCAACATACGCCTGGACACACCCCGTTGGCGCGACGCTCCCCCCATTCGCCGCGCCTGCGCCTGGTCTACGAATTTAGAGCCCTATGTATTACTATGAAATAACTTATGTGCTTAGAACCGAAATTGCCTATACAATAATCCAGTTTAAGAGTTTTTCATGACAACTGCATCATATTAATTCATATTCATATCGTGTTTGGTATTGATGATCTTCGAAAAATCCAAAGAGTTGGATGGAGTATATTTCATACCAACTGAAATTACAGTTTAATCACTTATAGAAACTCCCTAAATTTTGGTCAAAGCAGAATATCCTCTTGGGTCATCATTTGGTTCTTCCTCGCTCTGCTAAATTGTTTTATCACCTCCTGCAAATAGGCGGAAACCCAAAATGCAGATTCGACCCTCCTTCCAGGTAATTTACGGCCATGCCGCCTGGATCAAAGACGTGATTTGGCTTAAAGCAAAGGGAGACAATCCGTTCGGGGAAGATCGTATCCGATCTGTCCCCGCGTACGTTAGTGTGTATGTAGTCTATAGTTATGGAAGATCGCAGATGACTTCCCACACGTGCATCTCCATGCCGTGTGTAGCCGGTAGCCTATAGTTATGGAAGATCGCAAACGACTTCCCACACGAGTCTCTATGTGTCGTGCGTAGCCAAAACAGGTTTGGTAAGATACTTTATCATTCAATTATTCTTTAAAATAAATTATGTAAGGGACTAATTAAATTTTCTATGTGGACCTACCTACCTGCTTAAAAAATTTTCTTTCGTATTAATAATTTGTCTTGTTGTAATTTGTGTGGTTTTTATGATTTTAAATCCATCTTGGTTCCTTTAGCCAAAATTACGGTTAAATACTTAGGGGAAACGGGTGCTGACTGAGACCTACGGCCAGAGGCCAGTTGCAGACAAAGTTTTTAGAAAGTTCTGGTAAGTTAGAACGGGGGCCACGTTCGACTGTGAACGGTATTGGTGAGGTATTGGCTCTGGAGGTTTGGCTTAAGAGGACCCATGGGCGTAATACGCCGGTTCTTGTCAAATTCTCCTTAAGGAACCCGATTATTATTATTATTTTTTTTATTTAATTCTTGTAACATGAGTGGTTTTTAACATTTAAGGTTATATGTATTGTTAGATTTTATTTATTGTCATTTTAGGTGGTTGCCAGGCTGTGGTCTAGTGTGGTTCTGAGCACTTTCATGTTTGTGTCATCTTTGTGTATGTCAGTGTTGTCCCATATGTTTAATAAGTTGGATGCTCTCTGATACTGCAACACAAATCTACCTACGGGTATCAATAAAGTAACCTGACCTGACCTGATAGATACAAGCCCACTCGGGTCTATAACTGTCGCGAGGGAAGGGTACTCGCGTATTATGGTGGCTGCTGACTATCCAATGCAGGGCTCCCCAAGCTAAGGTTTTGCGATTGTGCAGGTCTGGAAACACAATCTTGTAAAATTGGCAAAAGACCGCGTATTGTATTATTATTCTAAATTCAACACACTTATAATGAAATTTCATATTCTTTATTAATAATATGGAGTCAGATCAAATTGTAACCGTTGTGCTTTTGTGCCCTGTTCTAACGAACAGAGATGTTGATCAATGCTTTCTTTTGGGTCACACCAGCAAAGAAGAACGCGCCGAGCCTTCACCTCCTGCTGTGTCCGTCGTTGGTGTTGCTGTGAGGTTTTACAAAAATTACTACCCCCGATGCATGAATTTGATATCTCGGGCTCACTCACTGGAGATCCTCCATGTATTTTGCAGTAAGCATTTCCATTTGTGTAATTTCTACTGTTATGATAAAAAAGACGAAATCTCGATCAAAGCATCGACTTTTTCTTTGTTTTAGATGAACGATCTGTCCTGTTAGTTTATTTTCATCCCCAGATCTCTGCTAGTCAAAGTCAGAATACAGAATTTAACCTGTGTGATTTTTCATTCGCTACAAGTTTTAATCCTAGTTCTGAGACTAATCTAATCTTACAGTCCAGAGTTGAGTTAGTGATTATCACTCAGAATGGTTTCTACAGTTTTCGTTTTGAGTAAGCAATGTATTAAGCAAGTGGAATGAGTCTGCAGTCTTCAGTTTACAGTGAAAGAAACAGGATTGTTTCAACAGAGTAAGGATATAAATATCTTCATAGGTATAGTGCGTTGATTGCTCCACACCTGAAGTGGACAGCTATTCAGTTTGATTGATTAAAGAGAAACCTAAATAAAACTATTTCAAAATAATGTTAACTGCAAGATACCGTATAATTGATGCACACTACCAAAACAAAGTCACAATGATCTTATAACCTATTACAGTCATGCATAATTGTGGTTATTTCATCATTCCACTGGACGATATTGACTTTTTTCATCTGAAAGTTTTGTTTTACTTCACTGGACAAAATGCAACATCCGTCACATAACGTCCGTCACAGAGGATTTTGCGCAATTCTATAAATGCCTGCCAAGAGACTCTCATTTGGAGCTGTACCACAAAACCAGTCATATGGGTAATTTTTTTCATATGGAGATTCATGCATATTCTGAAAGAGTACTAAAAATGCTTTCCAACAATGTATAGTTTGTCAAGATCGGGTAAAAATTGACCGAGATATGGCATTTTGAAGATGGGAAACTTGTTCTGACGTCTCCAGTTGGTTCATGTTTGAACCTACATAGTCATCTCATAAATAATCAAATCGAGGGAATTCCCTGCTTTGCAATGATACCAACAATGTCGGGGAATCCCCAACTGGCGCCGCGCTGGAAGCGATTTTTGTCTGCTCTTTTTTCATTGTTTTTGAGCTAATTACACAAAGATTTTCACCACCCACTTCTCCAAAATCAAGTTTGGAGGCACCTTTGGTGGGATTTTTGCGAAATACTCACTTGGAATGGTATCTTAAGTTACTTTTCTGACGTTTAATGCACAAATCGAAAAATCGATAATTTTAAAGTGAAATGTATTAAGCTGCTTTTACACCGGACGCGAAACAAATTTTTTGCACGTCAGATTACATTCAAAGTCAATGTGTATTCACGTCCTTGTATTGACTTTGAATGTAATCTTTCATGCGAAAAATTCGTTTCGCGTCCGGTGTGAAAGCGGCTTTAGACGACTGTAGCGCAAAATGGGCTCGTGCGACTTGACTGGTTTTGTGACCCGGGGTCACATTTGTGTATTAGGTGGCCTAGTTCTCATACAATTCTGGGATAAACATTCATGTGTACCATTGTCGAGACAGAGAATTTTGAAATAAACATGGCTGAATTTTTTCCATGTCTTTTCCATGTAACATCCGTCACGTTCATTATTGTTGTTATTGCGAAACACACAGACATCACTGGATGGCTTTTCTTCCCCCATCAAACAGCCTCAAACTTAAGCTAGTAATACACATAAGGTTGAATTCCATGGAGTAAAACTTTAGCTGTGAGGGTAGTTGGAATGGCTAAAAATTCCTTCTGATGTTACATCCGTCACGGTGGAATTGCCCCGTAGATCTGAAAACAAATTTTTTTTTTTAAATGCCTGTATATTAATAAATAATAGCCATCAATGACATACACAACATCACAAAAGGTGTGTGGACACACTATGGTTTGGGGCCATTTCTTTCATGATTTGGGCTTGACCTGTTAGTTCCAGGCAATGGTGCTATAGCAGCTGTATGAGGATGAACCCTTTCCTGTTTCAGCATGGTAACTTGTTACAGCAAGTCCACCATACACATAGCAAGGTTAAATAAGTGTTTGTCAAGGCTGGCGTAGAAGGACATGGCTGGTTAACAGTACTCTGCCGCATGGTTTTGCTTCCTGTTCTTTCTAAGTAGATTGTTGTTTCTTTATTGTTAAAAGTGCACCTATTATGTGACTTTTCATTGGTCATTCTTGTATTCTTGCAGTCTACTAAAAAGGTTGAAATGTGTCATTGTAAAAAAAAAAAAAACACTCGAGTTTTCTCATGCTGGCCATTTCTGCAGTACCTGTCTGTGAAACGCTCCATTGAAAGTCCTGCCCCCACCCTCCCGAAAACCCCTGTGTGCTGTTATTGGTGAACTTGATCACTCACTTGTGATTGGTCCACCGTTCGCGCGTCGAGGAATGTCACACCCCTTACCATAAATGGATTTCTACTCCAGAGTGTAAATGAGCTTGAGAAACAAATACCGGTTTAGCCTTGTGGGCGTAACCCACTTGATTCAAGGGCGTGCAAAACTATCTGCTTGGTGCAAAATTCAAATGGTGACATCACCAATTGATGAAAAAAAATGGCTAGAAGCTATTGGAGCGTTTCAGTCAGCTCTGGAGCAGTGTGTTTTGCGGCAGAAAGCACTTCTTCTGGAGGCAACAGACTTGTTTTCCGATACAAACATTTTAAATGCACATAAAAATGATATGATTCACACTATGACATTAAAATAATGAAAAACCATAATAGGTGCACTATAGTGTAACTTCTTGCAATTTTTCAGCTATCTCATATCACTTGCCTTATTCTTTTGCATGTGTTGGAAATCTAAGCACATGCCATTTTTTGATACCAGTTGACAATATAGAGTCTCCAGTTAACCTAGCATGCATGTTTTGGGACTCTGGTAGGAAACCGGAGTACCCACAGTAAGCTCATGAAAACACAGAGAGAACATGCTCCACATAGAAAGGTCCGAGGTCCAAAATCAAACCAATGACCTTCATGATGTGAAGCAACAGTGCTACCCACTGAACCACTGTGCCGCCCTCTGCGTAAGCAGAAGATCAGCATACTATAGTCCATGTCTAATATGAACACATTTTACAATGTATTGTTCATTGTACGAGCACTACCAGTGTGAATTTTTTTGAAACTGACTCACCTTTAGATCAAAAATGCAAGGGATTGCATAGCAAAGCAAATATAAGGTTTAATTATAATCCAGGCACCAGCCCTAGAACCCCTACTTTTCAATATTTATTTTAGCTGTATTAGTCATAATTTATGTGATGCAAGCCTTCATCCTTAAGCCCGTAATCCACTTACGCTTTTAAGGTCTCGGATTGTCCCGATTCTCCCCTTCCGACCAGTTATGAGCGATTACGAGTGAAAATTTCTGTTAAGCGCAAGACATAGGTGGATCATGACTTCCAACCTGTACCAACCCTTCTGCTTGAATATGACAGGTTCTGACTGGATCAGATCATGCGGATCCCTCTTCCGACAAAATCAAACCAGTTTGATTTTGTCGGAAGGTATGAGTTGTCGGAAGGACGCGGGAGTATCGGTTCGTCAAGTGCAAACTAGGTGGCGAATATTTCCTCTGCAATTAGCCAATTAGAAACCGTTTACAAAAACAACCGCCATCTTTATTGTTGACGTTGGCAAAAATCAATCGGAAATGCTCGTGTTAGTGGATCATGGGATAAAATTTTTTCCCCAATCACTCTGACTTTCTATGATTGTTTGCGCGAGTTTCGGATGGTTCCCAGTGCTTCCAAAAGCTTCCAACTGGCCACGATTGCTTGCGTGCGGAAGCCTTAAAAGCGTAAGTGGATCACAGGCATTACCCTGATGATACCCTCATATCCTGCAGTCTCTCCAGGCTAACTTTAAGTACTATGCAGGAGGACCACTTAAATGCACAATTCACACATAATTATGTTGTTCACCTTTTGAGGGGCAGCTAGGTTAAAATATTCACAGCAATTGTGCATTTTGCTTGCAAAGCTCTGTGTCGGTGTAAAGGGGAGAGTGAAAAGGCGTAAAGTAAACAATATGCTGGACTATGGCATTTCTGTCACCAGCTATTACTTTTGAGGTTCCAAGCACCAAAGGACCTGAACACCTATTGAGTTTGTTTATATTATTATTATTATTATTATTGTGCTTCTTACCACAATTTTTCAGAGTTCTTCCCTAAAACTGAATGGGCAGCCAAATCTATAGGTCCTAGAGCTATTAAACTTGGCAGGTGTGCTACAAGCCTTCCCTTCCATGCATATTCGCCATGTGTGCTTTTAGCATGTTTTGGCCCATAAATCCTGTACTGTGTGGCCTAGAAACAAATTATTTTGTTTGACTGCGGGGCTCAAGATGAACAAAATGTTTATTCCTGATTTCATTTGCATATGCCAAATTTTCCACCATTTTCAATTCTATGCTAAAACTCCCCAGATTTTTGGCACAGTTTCATCTGGTTGAATGTCTATGTACTACACATTGGTGTAGTTTTTACAAGGAATGGTAGCGATATGTCCATACCAGTGTAAGAGAGTCAAATTGTCCCAAACTATATTTTCAGCAATCTGCTGTTTGCAGTCAAGCAGTTATGATGTTGTTGTTTAGGTATGTCTTTGCCACGTATTTTACATGTGTGTCTGCGCTCTTATCCATGTTGAGAAGAGGTTAGGATCATGTTTCCTTGTCAGTTGTTTGGGACAGTGCGAATTCGTCGCAGGAGCGCTGTAGCTATTAGCTGACTTATGCCGTGGGACCCAATCATCGTGGTGTTAACCTTAAATCACGTATGCAAAACTAACTGGCTAGCAAATTCAACTTCGTTCACTATATATAGCAAGTAATTATGAAATTGAAATCACAAAGAAACCAAATGATTATTGCAAGAAATCTGTGCTGAAACGGCTGAAATTAAAACCAAGTTTTCGGACATTTTAAGTGACCCAATTATTGTGGTAGTTGAGAAAAAGCGTGCTGTAAATGGGGATGGTCAGCCTGTCTTGTGCAAATGTTTGTTTTGACAACAGATGTTTTTCAATTAATCCTTCAACTAATTCTCCCTTTTTGAGCTTTGAGTGTGGTACATCCAAATCTTTGCATATCTGTCTCAATTCACAAACTCTGAGTTGAGAGATCTGCTCTCCTCTCACTGACTGCAGGTTTGTTAATGGTCTCCAGTTCTTCTTCTGCCTTACACTATAGCCAGTGCTCATGCACTCTCCAAATCTCGCTTTTTCACCCCTTAAACCAAAACGGTCCATTTGATTGTCTGGGTCAGGAGCTCACTGTATGTTCACAGGCTAAAGCTCACGCAATGTTTATACACAGGCTTAGCGGGGCTCAAGCCTTGGACCAACAATGTAAAATGGCTAACCGCAAGGCTCGGGATCAAAACAATCATCGGAAAAAATGTAAAATAATTCTCATACGTGCTCTGACTGTTGTGTGTGTGTGTTGGGCCTGGAGGGGGGCAGGGGGCATTAATATCTTGAATAAATAAAAGCCATTGTGATTGGTTAATGGATGACATGCATGTCTGTTTTAATTGTCCACTGAATGAGTTGTTATCCTTGAACTGTACACACAGCCGTTACCTAGCTGTTGGAGTGGAAATTTTAGACAAAAGATGCTAAAGTGTGGAAAAAAAAAGCGTAAATGGAGCTCAGACATGCAAAAATTAACAATAGAAGTTGCAGTGGGAGTCACAACCATTAAGATAAATACCCAAGCTGACTGAATATTTCAAAGCTGCGAGCTCCGACGACAAGACCAAAAACCCTCCAGCAGCGATGGCTATCTGAGGGCTGCTAACGAGCTGCCACCAACAATGTTGATGGGCACACTGGCTGCCAAAGATGCTAGAGAGCTGCCTGCAGATGAGACACAATCGCAACACTAGCGAAATTATCACCTGCTGCTGCCATGGGTTAGGCAGCAAGCTAGGTCTTCAATAATAATAATAATAATAATAATAAATTTTATTTCTAATGCACTTTACATATAAGATCTCAAAGTGCTACATGGAGTTGCCATTAAAACACTGGAAGACGGTAAGTAAAAGCAAACATTAAAAATTAAGATTATAAAACAATGTGCTAAAAACCATAAAATTTGGTGAAAAGGAGGGTTTAGGTCCTTTTTTTAAAAAAGATTCCAGACTCCGTGGCTCCTTCAGATATTGAGGATGGGTGTTCCACAGATGTGGAGCAGCTGCACAGAACAGCCGGTCTCCCATGGTCCTGAGTCTGGTTCTAGGAGGATGGAGTTGGTAGCTAGCTGTGGAACGAAGGGAGCGGCTGGGGAGTGTAGAGTGACCAGGTCCTTAAGGTAGCTGGGGGCTTGGCCATGGGTGCACTGGTAGGTGAAGAGAAAAAATCTTGTATTGAATTCTTGCAGTGATGGGGAGCCAGTGGGGGGAGCGAAGGACTGGGGTGATGTGGTTGTGTTTTTTTTGTTTTTGTTAGTAGTCTGGTAGCACTGTTCTGTAATGTCTGAAGTTTATGGAGGTGTTTGTTGGGAGCACCATACAGAAGTGGATTACAGTAACCAGTCGGGAGGAGATAAAGGCATGGATGAGTTTCTCGGCGTCCGAAAGAGTGAGGGATGGACGGAGGCTTGCTGTATTTTTCAGGTGTAGAAATGAGGTTTTGCAGAGGTGTTTGATATGTTCCTCAAAAGTGAGGTGAGGGTCAAATCGAACACCGAGGTTGGTGACTAAGGAGGATACTAAAATGTCTTGAGAAGGCTATGGAGTTATCGGGGATGACTGGAGCTGATATGGGGTGCCAATTAGAATAGCCTCTGTTTTGGAACTGTTTAGTTGGAGAAAGTAGTAATAGTTAGCAAGCTTAGTACAATGACAACATTAAAATACACTGAACAAAATATAAACGCACGAACCAAAAATGCTGAGTTAAATTGACCTGTAATTAAATATGCCCACAAATAGTGTTTATTGGTGTACTGAATGATTTGTTTTGCTCAATTCTGGTGACCCTCTTCTCATTGACCATTCCCTTGTGAGATTACTCACTCATTGAGTTATTCCACCCCTGAGCTGCATAGAGCAATGTTTCCCAACCCTGTTCCTGGAGTACCCCTGCCCTGCATATTTCAGATGTCTCCTTGATTTAACACACCCAGATCAGGTCATTAGGTACTCCACTAATGAGCTGATCAGCTGAATCAGGTGTGTTAAATTAGGGAGACATCTGAAATATGCAGGGCAGGGGTACTCCAGGAACAGGGTTGGGAAACACTGGCATAGAGCATAACATTGAGTTGGTCAGTCAACGTGACCAATACACAGGCACTCCTTGCACCAGGGTCAATAAAAGGCCACCGCAAAATGTGCACTTTTGTCACAAGTCACAATGCCACAGATGTCACAAGTCATGAGGGAGCATGCCATTGGCACGCTGAATGCTGGGATATCTGTGACAGCGGTGTCAACACACTTGAATGTGCGTCATTCCACCATCAGCCGGTTGAGAAGTCGATTCAGAGAGACTGGCAGCACTGTGAATCGTCCACATGCCCCACGACCACTTGTGACTACGCCCACACAGGATCGGCACATGCGGCTCCAGCACCTCTGTGATCGGCTCCGACCAGCCACCAGGACAGCTGACGAGACCGTTGGACTGAAAAACAGACGGATATCATCTCAGACTCTCCGAAACCGCCTGAGGGAGGCAGACTTCCGAGCCCGCTGACCGCACCAAGGTCTCGACCTGACCGCTGTCCGTCACTGGTACAGACTCGACTGGGCAAACCGTAACCTTCGCTGGACGCTTGCACGGTGGAGGACAGTGTTATTCAGCGATGAGTCACGATTCCAACTGTACTGCGCTGATGGCAGACAACGTACATGGCGACGTGTGGGCGAGCGTTACGCTGATGCCAATGTCGTGCGTCGGGTGGCACATGATGGTGCAAGTGTAATGGTATGGGCAGGCATATGCCATGGACAGCTTACCCGTCTGCTTTTCGTTGAGGGCAACTTGAATGGGCAGCGGTACCGTGACGAGATACTGAGACCCATAGTCATACCGTTTGTGCGACTCCACCACGTGACATTCCAGCACGATAATGCCCTGCCACACACTGCCTGTATTTTTTTTGATGAGGAGGATGTCCCTGTTCTCAATTGGCCAGCATATTCACCCGATATGTCGCCAATTTGGGATGTTCTGGATCGGCGGGTCAGACATGTTCCGGTTCCAGAAAACGTGCGCCAGCTCCGAGTTGGGCCGCAGGAGGAATGGGACAACATTCCACAGGCCACTATTGACAACCTCGTGAACTCCATGTGCCAGAGAAGTACTGCTTTACATCATGCCGATGGTGGACACACTCGTTACTGAGTGCTGTGAACTCTGCCCGCTGAGCCCTGTTGGGTTCAGGCTTTGATAACTCATGAATTGTGTACAGTAAATTGTTAGTCATGTTTCTGTTGCTTGAATATTAAGGCAAGAATAGAAAAATAATTTTGTTGAAATAAAAAATAAAAGTGAACTTTGTCGTGATTATCAGGCAAAACACAATATACAGTGCCTGACAAAAGTCTTGTCGCATAAGGACATAGTAACTAAAAATAGCATATAACTTTATTTCTAACCAATTGCAACAATGAATGGTCCATTTTAATGTCAAGGGCTTTCACATTAATAATTTGATGCAAAATGAAACCGTCAAAAAGTGTTCTGATGTTCACAGCTTGGCTAAGCCCATAACATCTGTTTTTGCTAGGACAAAAGTCTTGTCGTCTCTTCAGATGATGCAACAAATCGTAGATTAGAGTTTAACCTATGACAAATACTGTAATTAACACATTCCCAGATGTGTATAGAAATAACCCCAGCACACCAGACTTTCATATGAGGTGCGACTAGACCTCTGACAACATACCAAAGATTCAACCACAGACCAAAGTGCTGATCATCAAGAGCCTGAAGACTGAGTCTGCTGCTGAGGTGGCAGACATCTTTAATGTATCCAAATGTCAAGTGGAGGGGATGAGAAAAAGATTTGAAGAAACTGGTGACGTTCATGGCCAGCGCAGGTCAGACAGACCCCGGTATAACAACTGTTTGAAAGGACTGTTTGTTGCTTCAACTGTACAAGGCTAGCCCTTCTTCAACTACAGCGAAGCTACATGAGGAAATGTCACCAAAAATCCCGGTATCTACAAGAAGAGTTTGTCAAATTCTCTCTCAAAGTGGTTTTCATAGCCAAATTAGTACACAGAAGTCTGCATTAAACAGAAAACAAAAAACCTGCATTGCATTTGCCAAGCCCCACAGCTCGCAGAAAGGATTGATACTGGAAAAGTGGCTGAAAGTTTATTTTTCTGGTGAATCATCCATTGAACTGCATGCCAGTCGCCGTACAAGACCTGTTGGAACCCTCATGGACCCAAGATTCTCCGAGAAAACAATCATGTTTGGTGGATGAAAATTCATGGTTTGTTGTTACATCCAGCATGGGGGTGTGAGAAAGATCTGCAGAGTGGATGGCAACATCAACAGCCCGAAATATCAAGAAGTTCTTGCTGCCCTACTTATACTGCTGCTCCTTCTCATTATTCTGCCTCCATGTCACAGTTCCTGAAAGCGAAGAAGGTGAAGGTACTCCAGGATTGGCCAACCCAGTCACCTGACATGAACATTATTGAGCATTTCAGGGGTAAGATGAAGGAGGAGGCTTGGAAGATGAAACCATAGAATCTTGATGAACTCTGGGAGTCCTGCAAGACTGCTTTCTATGCCATTCCAGATGAGTTCATCATCAAGTTTTCTCAGTCATTGCCAAGACGTATGGATGCAGTCCTCCAAGCTCATGGGAGTCATACGCAATATTAATTCTTTTTTCCAAGGCACCATGGCTTTATGTTCTGATATTATAGTGGCATATTTGTGTATTCAAAATAAAGTGTATGTGTAATTTCCACATTTTTTTTCAATGTGACAAGACTTCTGTCCAAGCAAAATCTGACCTTTCTGTACAAATTATATTATAAAACTCAATCAATGACACAAACCTCTATTTTGGTATATTTCACATAATCTAGAGGGCTTTGCCTTTCATATAAGCCATTTTTGATTCCAATTGATCAACTACAAGTCAGGTTATTATTTGTTGTTCCTACAACTTGGGTAAGTGACAAGACTTTTGTCAGGCACTGTATGCACAGAGGTGCGATTTGAAATGAAATGGCTGTGAGTCAATATCATATGTAACCATTTTTGTATTTCCATGATAATTCTTAATAGTCCTCCGCATTAGTAGTCTTTTTTTTTTTTTTTTTTTGCGAATCTGCTGCTCAGTGCGGCCGAAAGGTCGGCCAGTGATAAATTTGGAAATCTTTTTTCTGTAGTGCTTGCAGCATAGAAATGACACCCATTTTTTTTTTGCCTAAAACAAGAGTCGTTAAACAATCGGAGCCTTTTGGCAGTGCAGGCATGTCCATCGTTGATAAGGCTGCTTGATATGTCGCAGTTAGGAGAAAAACTGGCTTGGCAAAAAGCTGATGTTCAAGCATGCTAAACTATGGGATATACTGTGTGTTGCTGAGAGCTGAATTTGGCATGCCATCCGGTCCACCAAAAAAAATCTTCTAGCAGTGCGGGCTCAAAAAATATCCAAAGTGGCGTTTACTGCTTTTTGAGATAACTGGTAGTAAATACAAGGATGCAGACATGTTGTGTGTGTTGTGTATCAGTTTTTTTTTGGAAATTTATGTTCCTGTTCATTGTGGCAGTTCAGAATAATTAGGCAAAGCGCTCATCCTCAGCTGTTGTATTGTGTGTGTTTGCTTGCATGTATAAGCACACAAATGTGAGTTATTTGTAAGAGAGATGTACATTGTCCTACAGTGAGCCAGCCTTTATTTTTGGTGTTGCAATTTCTGTATTGTTTTATTGAATTTATGTAAGCCTCTCTATGATATATGAAAAGTTTTTTGTGCCATAACAGTCATAATGTAACGCCATGCCCTCGGCGTCTTCAGAGATCAGCATATGAAGACCCAGACTACATTACTCAGCTCCGTAATTATTGCCTGCATCTGTCTTATTTCGTCTTTGTGGCAGTGTTCCTATTTTGAGGCTAAGCTTCGCACTTATTCGGGGTGAAGTCTCGTAAACCACGCAAGCCTCTCAAGCCTGTATTTACTGCCGAGTCTTGTTTAGACTTACCTCCCACATTCGTGTGTATCTCCCGCATTAGCATGTATTATTAATTCTCCCACATTCGTGTGTATCTACCGCATTAGCATGTATTATTAATTCTCCTGCATTAAGCGTGTATCTCCCGCATTAGCATGTATTATTAATTCTCCTGCATTAAGCGTGTATCTCCCACATCAGCGTGCATTATTAATTCTCCCATATTTGCGTGTATCTCCCGCATTAGCGTGTATTATTAATTCTCCCACATTCGTGTGTATCTCCCGCATTAGCATGTATTATTAATTCTCCTGCATTAAGCGTGTATCTCCCGCATTAGCATGTATTATTAATTCTCCTGCATTAAGCGTGTATCTCCCGCATTAGCATGTATTATTAATTCTCCTGCATTAAGCGTGTATCTCCCGCATTAGCATGTATTATTAATTCTCCTGCATTAGCGTGTATTATTAATTCTCCTGCATTAAGTGTGTGTCTCCCACATTAGCGTGCATTTTTAATTCTCCTGCATTAAGCATGCATCTCCTGCAATAGCGTGTATTATTAATTCTCCTGCATTAAGTGTGTCTCCCGCATTAGCGTGTATTATTAATTCTCCTGCATTAAGCGTGTATCTCCTGCATTAGCGTGTATTATTGATTCTCCCACATTAAGCGTCTATCCCCCGCATTAGCGTGTATTATTAACTTTAACTTCCGCACTGTTACTATTTATGTTCAGTGCTGTGCGTTTGTAATACATTGTACTGCAGCTAACGTCCAGTGTTTGTATTACCAATAATATTATCCAGGAACCTCGATTCCTTGTACTGTATCCTGCGTCGCCTTCTAGCTGTGCAGAAGGCGTAATAAATACAACCAAGTCCATTTTCGCACCTGGGTCCAGTCCTGCATTTCATGTCCTCCGTGCACATCACCGGTGCTCAGAGTACCTTACACAAACCTTACACATAAAATGAAACTGCAGTCATGAGTGATTGTTGATGCATTATCGTGTGGAAAGTAAGCACGGATGATGTGCAGGTGGGACAAAGCAGTGGTGTGACTGTGATGATACTTGGCGTGGCGGCGGCAGCGGGTGGGGGGCGGGGCCTTGAAAAGTGGCCCAGCTTAAATGCGACCGTGAGCCACAGTAGTAGTCTTGTTATTGTGTTAGTCCTAGATCAGATTTTCTTTCGAACACAAAATTTGCTTGCGCTGCCTCATCTAGGACCGCTGATCCTACGCCAGTTTTAAAAATCCACTCCTGTCAGCTCCCACGCCTGCTCTGGCTGGCAATGTTTTTCCAGCAGATTTTATTGACATGGTCATTGCCAGACAGCATGTTGGACTGCAACATGAAAGGCCTCAATTTGTCACGTTGTATTAGTGAATAAGCAATGTTACCATCATTGCATTATGACAACTGTAGATTGCAATAATTTCAGTTTTGAACATCAGAGCCATGTTACGTTCAGCAAAGTTATTTTTGCTAGTTTTTACTGATGTGTTGAGGAAAACACATTGGCTTTCACACCTATGAGCTCTGCCATCTTGTTTTCCTGCCTTTGGCAAAGTTGTCCTTGATCGTTGATCCTAGTGCCACCAAATTTTTGACTCCAGTATCTACAGATGGCCTGGACTGAAAGGCATTTGTAGAATTTTGCTTTGGCAAAATATGTTAGCTGTCATCAAATGAATTTGATAAAGACACCAAAACAGGAAGTGAGCTATATGTCAGCAATGTTTGGTTGGAAACATGCCAAACATGATATACTTTATTGCCAAAGGGAATATGGGGTACGCACAAATTTTCATGAAATTTGGCCACTTGGGGGCATTACACCAGAAAACCAGAACAAGTCAAATGCCTATCTCTGTGGAAGAATAACGAATGGCTCCACTAAATTTCTTGAGCCCCATCATGGTAAAGGATTTTGATGGAATCTGGCACCCTAACATAGCACAGTCCAAGGTATCTAGGCACTGAATTTAGAGTCAATCCATCATTCCCTGTTGTGCCACCAACTGGCCGAATTCTAGAGTGCATTTTTGCTTTTCATAGCTTCAATCCAAGCACCCCCAATGACAGGAGCGAGCTCCGCATACCTTGAGAAACTCCATGTAAGGACACATAAAGTCTCGCCTTTAAAAGCATAATTGCTCTCAACCTGTTCTTGTTTAAGATCGCCTAATACTCAATTTATTTGTTTGAATAATCAAGACCAAGACATAAGCCAATTCAGGGATTATTAATTGAGAAATGATAGACATTGCCAATAGGCTATATAGACAATGTACATGTAATATAAATGATATTTTTCAGCAGCCTGCATGTGTTTCGTCACGTGCATATGTCTCATTTATAGTCTCACTTTCCCCCTTGCACCCAAGTGTTGTCATTTGTATGCTACGCCCCATTTGTGTCAGTCTGGTTTAGATAAGTTCATCAGGAATTCAGTATGGTTGCTGGATTGTAACACTTTATTCACTACTAAGCTTACAAGTTAGTTTGTGTCTTCTAGCATTGAGCTAAGCTCTTCCATGTATTTTCAGTAAATTGATGATGAACAAAAACATAATTATTCTACGGAGTCTAATTAATAGGAACAAGCTCCCAGTCTTATATCAGTCTCCAGGATTGGGAGTGTGTTCTTGTTAATCCATTGTTCCAGTCTGTTCCTCTGAGTCAGTTTCTATTTGGAACACCTCCCAAGCAATCATAAGTCTCCAGGACTACGTTCCTGCTAACCCCTTCAGTTCAATTGTCAAGCATTCCTGCATCTGCGAGGGGGATTCCACACCTGCCTTCGGCCCCAGGACGGCCACTGACTTGGGGACGGGCACACGCCTGCTTTTTCCAGTCAAAATTTCAAACTTATCTGGACTGCCCCTTCCTTTATTCAGGCAAAGGCCTTTCCCTCCTTTATTACCGTATCCCCATTAAAAAATACTTCTTTGTGGATTGTGCCCTTATTTCACAATTTTAGACGCAAGAGCTCCCATCTTTTGAATTGTACTAGGGCACCACCTCCTCTTGGATATTCAATCTACAGTTACGTGCTCCACATAAGCAGTTACGTGCTGACAATGACATTGGCGCCTATGGCTCTGCGTGCAGGGGTTAAAACAATACACAACGTCTTTTTTAGAATTTTGATGCTCTTGAGACCTAAGTATTAATCTGTGTGGCTTTACTCGTATGAGCTCTGGTCTCACTAAATGGAGGGAAGCAGAGGCAAGTAAAACAAATGATCACTTTGCCTACTGCTTTGCACAAGCAATTTGCCCCTGTATGACTTGCACTCAAACAATGGCCTCTTATTTTTACCACAGATTCTACTCCATTAAATGATAAAATCTCTTTTAAAATACTTCTGTATTGTAATAGCTGGCAGTTTTTTAGGTTGCCTAGATGTGGCATGATGAACAGATAATGTTGACTATCTCAGACATTGTTTTGTGTGACTGATGTGCAGTGCACATTCGCACACTACTTACTGTCTCTGGGGATTATTATAATTTTTTTTCTTTTTTTTCCCCTCTGCTTATTCTTCCGCCCAAGGAATTTTGCTGCCAAACTAGTCCTGCAGCTTTTCGAGCGCATACGAAAAGAACACATTAAAATGTGGAATTATCGGGAATGGTGTGCTATGACTTTTGAAAGGGATTAGCCTGGCGATTTTTCCGAAAATCCCAAAAAACATGAAAAAAATTTCCCATCTGGAACAATGGGGAACCGACCTCAGAAAGTACTCAAAGACCACGGACCTACCTGTCTTTTACTCAACCATTCTTTAGCATAGAAACGTGTTTCAAAGTTTAAACGGGTCAAGAGACTTTGGACTTAACTCGGTTGGGGCTACTAAATTGCAATTACGGTTTTTACGGAATTGCAGTTCATATTTTGGGTCATTTTCGGCCCGCGTCAGCGTTTACAATGAGTGTCTATGGCACAGAATGTTCAACAGCTACAGTGCGTGACTTCATCACTAGAGTGGAGGGGAGGTTGATAATCATCGTAAACTTTTGTCTTTGATTTGCTCTTTCTCCCACAAATTTCTGTCAACATACATAAAATTTACATAAACTTGTGCTGGGGCCTCTCATATATCAGTGGTCTCAAACGGACCTACCGTTTTTGCTGTCTGAGCCTCAAACCAACAGCAAAAAAAGACAGATAAATCTTACCCCATATTAACTGCCAGTCCAACTTTCACCACAAAGCAGCCAGGAAGTTTTTTCAAATTGCTCTAAAGCTAAATTTTTTCAACTTTAATGGCACAAAATTTGCAGTGAAATGTTCAGCAAAGCCTTAGCGTGCCTGCAGTGATGTTATCTTAACAATACGACAATACTACGTGCGGTTTTCCAGAAATTTTGCATTTTCGAGTGGGCTGTACAAGAGGAAAAGCACTTTCAAAAGACCTATGTGACTCAGCAGTTATCCCAAAGAATATACACTGCCAAGAAGTGAAAGCTAATAGAACGTTCCATTGTAACACGCAAAGCTCCGCCTCTGCCATTTTGGACTGAAAGTGACTAGATGCTTCATGCTAACGTAATATCAATGAACATATTTACGCCAGTAAAACATCTCGCCTATAAAGTCCCGGACATAAATAAAACAAATTTCTCTATACTTAGGGATAACCATAACCCTTATAACCTACTGAATATTTAATTATTTAACTATTTAAGTATGCAATTATTAAATATTATGGCATTGGAAAGTGAATACATACTATGCTAACATAATATCGATGAACCTATTTACGCCAGTAAAACTTCTGACTTACAGCTCAGATTTAAACAAGGCTTATCTACGACAATATGTACAGCTATGTTTCGAGACCATTGATTACTATATCAAATGTGACAGTGATGTTTTTACATGTTTATTGGACGCAAGTCGTGCTTTTGATAAAGTTCATTACGGTAAACTATTTACATTGCTTATCCAGCGAAGATTACCTTTTCATATGATTTGTCTTCTAATTGATAGCTACACTCGTCAGCAAGTGTGTGTTTCATGGGACTTCTGTAAGTCTGAATATTTTAATATAGCTAATGGCGTTAAACAAGGGGGAGTCTTATCACCTGTTTTGTTTACAGTTTATATTGATGAACTGATTGTTTTGTGAAAAGAGTCTAAGCTTGGTTGTCATTTAGGTACTCATTATATTGGAGTATTGGGATATGCTGATGACATCACTTTACTCAGTCCCAGCCTACATGCCTCTCAGTCTATGGTTAATTTATGCCAGTCTTTCGCAAATGAAAATAATGCGACATTTAATGCTAAGAAGACATTTGGTTTGAAATTCGGATCATCTATTAATGATTATGACAGATTGTATTTGAATGGCTGTGTCATAAATTGGTCTGGTAGTGTCAAACATCTTGGTCATTTAATATAGATTTGTCAGACCAGAATGACTGTGCTTTGAAACGATCTGTATTCATTGGTGCCGTGAATAAATTACTTGACTGTTACGGGGGATTGCAACCACATGTATTATGTAAACCATTTTTTCTGTCTTTTCGCACCTTTGAACTTTATCGCTGAACACTGCTTGCGTTTACTCCACTTGAATCGTTCCTAAGCTTACATGTATTCTCTGTCGTTTCTGTCTTTGTCTGAGCTATTTTCAGTCAGTGCGCCTGGCATTTTCAGTCTAAAATGGCGGCAGCACAACCAGGCGCCACATTGTGGCTGTTGTCAAAAAAGCACCAGAGTTTCGTCTCGTCTTTTATCCTCTATGGTTATCCTTCAAATTGGTAACAGTGGCAACTTTAAGTGACAGAGTGACATTGATGACATCATAACTATGTGCAGAGGTACGGAGGTAAATTCCTATCTTTACTCGAGAGTGTGGTATTTTGACTTAAGAGTAGACATATCGATTTCATGTGTAAATTTTGTTTTTCCCCAAAATTATGCTCTTGCACTCAAATAGCCCCTGTTTACCCTTGGATCTGCTGCTGCCTGGATGGATTTTTTTTGCATGTGAACTTCAACCTTTGCTCGTTGCGCTGAAAACTGCCTTTGTGTGCTTGGAACGTTTCTGGTTGCAATTGGAACATTTCTGCTCACATTTGGATTTTTTGTGATACATTCCTGTCAGAAACCTCAATAGAGTGGCAGGTTTTGTGTTGACCAATGAAATTATCATTGCCGGCCCGTCCCTTTTACAGTTTACTCTGTTATCAGGTTCATACGCTCCCGCCCTCCTGGGCTACATTATGTTCTTACATTGCTTTCTTCGCGACTTTGGAATAAAAGGACAGTTTATATGTATATTTATACATCAGTGCCCATACTTGTCCTTTATCATAATGGCTACACAATAGTAGCTGTACAACACATTGGCCTTCAGTCAGTGTGCCACACTGCGATTTTTTTGTGCTGAAATTTTGAGAGCAGAATTTTGGGAAAAAACTTTGGGAAATCTACAAAGTACGCATGAAGTCAATATGTCTGCTCTCAAGATGAAATACCATGCTCTCCAATAAAGTCACACAGTCACACATACATACACTGACACACATGCACACGTGCACACGTGCGCGCGCCCACGCACACATGCCTTTTAAAATGTTTTTCAGGACTTGTTTTTCTACAAACCCTAATTCCAATGAAGTTTGGACATTGTGTAAAACATGAATAAAAACAGAACACAATGATTTGCAAATCCTTTTCAACCTAAAAAAGCCCCATAGACAGACTTCATTTAAATACACTGAACAAAAATATAATCGCACAAAGTGATTTTTTTCGAATTATTTTTAATCAATCAGGAAATATTTCAACAAAACAATTATTATTTTATTCTTGTCTTATTATTCAAGCAACAGAAACATGACTAACAATTTACTGTACACAATTCCTAAGTTATCACAACCTGAACCCAACAGGGGTCAGTTGGCAGAGTTCACAGCACTCAGTAACAAGTGTGTTCACCATCGGCATCATGTAAAGCGGTACACCTCCGGCGCATGGAGTTCACGAGGTTGTCAATAGTGGCCTGTAGAATGTTGTCCCATTCCTCTTGCAGCCCAACTCAGAGTTGGCGCATGTTTTCTGGAACCGGAACACCTCTGACCCGCCGATCCAGAACATCCCAAATTGCCGACATATCGGGTGAATATGCTGGCCAATTGAGAAGAGGGACATCCTCCTCATCAAGGAGATTCGGGCAGTGTGTGGCTGGGCATTATCGTGCTGGAATGTCATGTGATGGAGTCGCACAAACGGTATGACCATGGGTCTCAGGATCTCGTCACGGTACCGCTGCCCGTTCAAGTTGCCCTCAACAAAAAGCAGACGGGTAAGCTGTCCATGGCATCTGCCTGCCCATACCATTACACTTGCACCACCATGTGCCACCCAACGCACGACATTGGCATCAGCATAACGGTTGCCCACACGTCGCCATACATGTTGTCTGCCATCAGCGCGGTACAGTTGGAATCGCGATTCATCGCTGAATAACACCGCCCTCCACCGTGCAAGCGTCCAGCGAAGGTTACGGTTGGCCCAGTCGAGTCTGTACCGATGATGGACGGCGGTCAGGTTGAGACCTCAGTGCGGTCGGCGGGCTCGGAGGTCTGCCTCCCTCAGGCGGTTTCGGACAGTCTGAGCTGATATCCGCCTGTTGCTCAGTCCAACGGTCTCGTCAGCTGTCCTGGTGGCTGGTTGGAGCCGATCACGGAGGTGCTGGAGCCGCATGTGCTGATCCTGTGCGGGCGTGGTCACACGTGGTTGTGGGGCATGTGGACGATTCACAGTGCTGCCAGTCTCTCTGAATCGACTTCTCAACCGGCTGATGGTGGAATGACGCACATTCAAATGTGTTGACACCGCTGTCACAGATATCCCAGCATTCAACATGCCAATGGCACGCTCCCTCATGATTTGTGACATCTGTGGCATTGTGACTTGTGACAAAAGTGCACATTTTGCGGTGGCCTTTTACTGACCCTGGTGCAAGGAGTGCCTGTGTATTGGTCACGCTGACTGACCAACTGAATGTTATGCTCTATGCAGCTCATGTGATGGCTGGGGTTTCGAGACGCCAAAAGCAGCGGCCGAAACGAAAGGAAGTCCAGCAAAATAGGAGAGACAAACCGACAGAAAGCGAGAGAGAGACTCGCGCCTCCAACGGACAAAGATCTAGTCCGGGAACAAAAGGAAGCAAAGCGAGCAGGACTGGAACGAAATAAAGAGAAAATCTCCGCTACTGAGATAACGAAATAAGGCACCCGACGGTGCACAGAAAGAAAGAAACAAAGAGAGAAAGATTCCCTTGCTAACTAGCACTTTCCTCTTTGAAACTAATTCCACAAACAATTCTCTAGCTAGAGACCTTACCGGCTATAGTGCAAAGTTACACTGACACTCTAGCAAAGGCGGCGAGGTGGAACTTGGGTTTAAATAGAGTCCGGGCGCCGCCCACAATTAATGCCAGCTGGCCAAAGAATCCGATTGTGGGCAAAACGATATCGTCCCGGACGAGAGAAACAAAGAAAGCTTGCCAGCCTCCAAAAACCATGACAGTTCAGGGGCGGAATAACTCAATGAGTGAGTAATCTCACAGGGAGTGGTCAGTGTGAAGTGGGTCACCAGAAGTGAGAGAAACAAATCATTCAGTACACCAATAAACACTATTTGTGGGCATATTTCATTAAAGGTCAATTTTACTCAGCATTTTTGGTTCGTGCATTTATATTTTTGTTCAGTGTAGTAAGCTCACAATAACTTTTGCTTTTTCTAAACAAAAGCCCCAAAGAGTAAAAGCTATTACTTTGAACGCAGAACAAGGCTGCTTCTTTAAAACGAAAGCTCCATAAGGCAATTGTAAATGACTAGAATCTCACAATGAGTCTTGTTTTTCACAATAAAAGCCCCATAGAAAATCTATACAAAAATAGTAAGCCAGGGGTGTCCAATCTTATCCATAAAGGGCTGGTGTGGGAGCAGGTTTTTGCTTTATCCCAGTGCCACAACACCTGATACTAATAAACTGATCATGGGGGTCAATCAAGACCTCTATGCGTAGAATCAGGTGTGTTAGCGTCAGGGTGTAACAAAAACCAGCACCCACACCATTCCTTTGTGGATTGGATTGGACACCCCAGTAGTAAGCCCACAACGAGTCTTGGTTTTCAAAATAAAGACCCCATAGAGTATGAGTTATTACTTACAGAGCATCAGGCAAACTTAAAATTTCTCTCAGAATTTTCCAGTTTGAGTTTGCTGTATGTAATGTTACCTGAACAGGTCAACTGTGACGTTTTATGTGAGAAATAATTTTATTAAATATTGTGTTCTTAAGCGTGCTAGTTTGCAATATACAAACCTCAATTCCAATAAAGTTACGTTGTAGTGTAAAACATGAATAAAAACAGAATACAATCATTTCCAAATCCTTTTCAACCTATATTCAATTGAGTACTCTGCAAAGACAAGATATTTAATGTTCAAACTGATAAACTTTATTGTTTTTTGGAAATATTCAATCATTTTGAATTTGATGCCTGCAAGACGGTCCAAAAAAGCTGGGACAGGGGCATGTTTACCACGGTGTTACATCACCTTTCCTTTTAACAACACTCAATAAGCATTTGGGAACTGAGGACACTAACTGTAGAGGCTTTGTAGGTGGAATTCTTTTCCATTCTTGCTTGATGTATGACTTCAGTTGCTCAACAGTTCGGGGTCTCTGTTGTCGGATTTTGTGCTTCATAATGTGCCACACATTTTCAGTGGGAGACAGGTCTGGAATGCAGGCAGGCCAGTCTATTACCCGCACTCTTTTACTATGAAGCCACGCTGTTGTAACACGTGCAGAATGTGGCTTGGCATTGTCTTGCTGAAATAAGCAGGGACGTCCCTGAAAAAGATGTCGCTTGGATGGCAGCATATGTTGCTCCAAAACCTGTATGTACCTTTCAGCATTAATGGTGCCTTCACAGATGTGCAAGTTACCCATGCCATGGGCACTAACACATACCCATATCATCACAGATGCTGGCTGTTGAACTTTGCGCTGATAACAATCTGGATGGTCCTTTTCCTCTTTAGCCCGGGGGACACAATGTCCATGATTTCCAAAAACAATTTGAAATGTGGACTCGTCAGACCACAGCACACTTTTCAACTTTACGTCAGTCCATCTCAGATGAGCGTGGGCCCAGAGAAGCCGGCGGAGTTTCTGGGTGTTGTTGATGGCTTTCACTTTGCTCGGTAGAGTTTTAACTTGCACTTGTAGATGTAGCGACAAACTGTGTTAACTGACAATGGTTTTCCGAAGTGTTCCTGAGCCCACATGGTAATATCCTTTACAGAATGATGTCGGTTTTTCATGCAGTGCTGCCTGAGGGACCGACAGTCACGGCCATTCAGTGTTGATTTTCGGCCTTACCACTTGCGTGTGGAGATTTCTCCGGATTCTCTGAATCTTTTGATGATATTATGGACTGTAGATGATGAAATCCCTAAATTCCTTGCAATAGCACGTCGAGAAACGTTATTCTTAAACTGTTGGACTATTTGCTCATGTAGTTGTTCACAAAGTGGTGAACCTCGCCCCATTCTTGCTTGTGGACGACTGAGCCTCTCGGGGAGGCTCCTTTTATACCTAATCATGGCACTCACCTGTTTCCAATTAACCTGCTCACCTGTGGAATGTTCCAAACAGGTGTTTTTTGAGCAGTATACAACCTGTAGATCTGACAACGCAATCTGATTGGTCAATCAGACATTTAGAATGTTCTTAAATGAGCATGACAGCACGGGTAGCCGAGCTCATATGAAAAATACCTCATCAATGAAAATATTACTCCGCCTATCTATCTCTGTTCAGCCTTAATGTCACAGGTTACTCTTGTTACTCTTGCTGCTTAGCCACATTAATCCGAGGTAACAGTAAATTGGAGTGACACACCCCTAGCTGCAATGAAACATCTGCTGGTGAATTTATTAAAATGTGACCGGTGGAAAGGATTTCCTCAGTGTCGTCACCTGATTGTACTAAGCTTACGTGTCTCGTACACCGGTAGCTCACGTATTCCCTTGTTCTGTGTTTCAAGGAGTGTTTGACGCACCAATACCGCAGGAAAACTCGGCTGTGTTTTGACTTACTTTGAGCCGGTGGCGATAAAATTATCCATTACTGATGCGCCTTGCCGTTTTACAAGCATAACAGTATGGGATTCCGTGTTTGGGAGAAGTGGCATCCTTAACAGACGAGCAGTCTCCTGTATTGAGACGGATCCAAACAGTGGGGACAGCGTATTGGAAACATTTGTGGGACGGTGAGTTTTTAAGAGGCTACAAGCAACTACTGCACGTGGCGTGTGCCTGCCTAGGCAGCTAATACGGGCAAATGACTGAACTCTGTGTAACCACTGTTTTTCCCCACGCTGTGTTTGTTGTAAATGAAGACTAAGCTGATTAGATTAAGCGGAAGAATTTTAGCTATAAGCACATAGCACGTAGCATGTCATTGCATCTGAGTAGCTTACTCTGTAAAACCACCTCAACTCCTATTTATTTATTTATTGATTTATTCATTTGGTTTATTTGTAGTTGGCAAGGGATTTTTTTCTTTTCTTTTTTTGATTCCTTTGTTTTGGGCAGTCGCTGCTGGGGTACATTTAGGGGGGGGATTTGGGCCTTTCACCTATTCCGTGTGTGGTGTGTTGCCTGCCCCTGGGGGCGGTAGTTTATGTGGTGGTTTGGGGTGCAGTGTGGCTTGTGTGTGCTGTATAGTGAATAGCCACTGCGGTTTGGCTCATGTCTGCTGTGTAGTGAATAGCCGTTGTAACTAAGACTCTGTTTGCTGTGTAGTGAATAGTCAATATGTTTTGGCCATGTCTGCTGCATAGCGAGAGGCCAGCACGAGTGGTACTCCTTAGCCCATATATCCAATAGGCCTAATAGTGTAATCCCTGTGTCTCACCTCTGGGGGAGACTCAAGTGGCGGCTGACCCATTTTTACCCTTGCCCGTAATGTTTTCCCTGATGGGGCTTTAGTTTTTTCTTTTGTTAACTTACTTTGCTGTTAGGCCTTTACATTGTCAGCCATCTCTCTGCCTGTCACACCTGCCACTATGTGCCGCATTTTGAAGTACAATCATTTTTACTCTTTAACTTAAACTGTAATTTATTAAAGTGATCTATTTCTTTACACTCTCTCCTCCCGTCAGTCATTCATTCATTAATTGGTGAACTCGAACTGGGGAAATGTGTCTTTAGTGACCTTAGTGGGGGTTACAAAAAGATAGATGTTTGTTCTGGCGCCAACTGGAAAGCTGTTGCCTTTATTTAAATATAACCGTTAGTATAAGTTTGTTGTAGATAAAGATCAGCTGTGCTGGCGAGTTGTTGTCATGGCACCTGTTAGCTTAAAAATGACTGAGATGTCGGCATAAGTATAACTATCAGTCCACGAAAAAATTACTTTTTCCAGCGGATATTCTAGTTACAACATGATTGAGCTAGCAAAGCAGTTTTGTGTTGCTATGTGTGGTATTTATTCAGTTTTGGGAAATCACAATATCTAGAAAACAAAAGCGCAAGTTGGCTGGCTGACAAGGACTAGTTAACTTCAGATCTCATGTATTTCCACCGTAACGGAGAGAATACTAGCAAAAAAGTTTTATATATTGAGAGCGAAATGCCCACAGTATGAATACATTTTGATTATACATTTGATTTTGTTGGAAATAGTTGTATAATCGCATTATTACACTCGAGGGTGTGCTTGACCGTCATTATATTCACTTCAGTGATGCTAACGGAACTCGGCGCAAGTGCCTCGTTCCTGGCCGCATCACTGTCGTGACAGTAATGACGGTCAAGCACACCCTCAAGTGTAATAATGCTTAATTCCACAACTTTCCCAGTCTTTTGTTGCCCCTGTCCCAGCTCTTTTGGAACCTGTTGCAGGCACCAAATTCAAAACTAGTGCATATTTCAAAAAAAAAAAACTATAAAGTTTATCAGTTTGAAAATTAAATATCTTGTCTTTGTAGTGTACTCAATTTAAAGGAAGTGAAGCGTCTAGAGGGCGAAATTTCACCAACAGGCTCTCTTTATGTAATTTTTCATCCAGAAAAAAAACATGGCAGTCATTTCCCATAATATCAAACCGTTTTCGAGTAATTAGCAACTTTCTACTTGCCCTGGGAAGGACCCTTTTTAATTGCTACAATCGATAATGCCGCCCTTTCTTAGCGTGACGTCATCTAAAGCAGTGGTTCCCAAACTCGGTCCTGGGGACCCACTGTGTACGCAGGTTTTTGTGTCAACCACAGCTCCAATCTTAGAATGCTAATGAGTTGCTCATTGCTCTTGATTGCACTATTCTTGTTCACGCTGATTATTTATCCTTTTAAACCACATGTCAAAAATGGCCATGATGAAAATCATTTCATAGTGTGCTAAATTGGAAATTACTTCTCTAACATAAAAAAATGGAAATTTGCAACTGATGACATGAATCTATAAATGGGCTTCTAGTAGATAAAATTGTGGACCCAAGGTCATTAAAGCTAACAATTATTAGGCAATTAAGAATTCAAAGACAAAGCAAACGATGAGTCAAACCTGTTAAATGTCACTTGATTGGTTTCAGGAAAGAACCTGAGCACCTGCATTCAGAACCCTAATCACCAGATTACTGACTGATTGCAGTCTTGCATTTGATCACATGAAACATACTGCCACCCTTGATTGTCGTGGCTTACGTGGAATACATCAAAATAAAAAATATGAATGTTGGGCTTTGAAATTTCATGGAATGCGTAGCCATTTCTGTCATAATGTGGTTTAAGGGGGTAAAATGTCCCTCGTATCTGACAAGCAACTGCTAATTAAAAAATGAACAGCTTGTTAAAACTCTGGGATCGTAATTGTGGTTGGAGCAAAAACCGACATACGCAGTGGGTCCCCAGGACCGACTTTGGGAACCACTGATCTAAAGAACTCAGGACCAATTCGCTGCATAGCCGGTATGTACAACTGCATGTAAAAATATCATTTTGATCACTTCATTACATGTTTTTGTTGCCCTAGTGCTTAGTAACTTCAAATCTGATATGATTTACATTATGAGCAAAAGAAAAATTGGCAATATGTATATTTTTATTTAATTTTACACTGGTTTTCTTAACGGGCAATCAGAGACGTGCTAAATGGGCTAGAGAGCCGTGGTTCACTCGCGTTCGCCGTCTGCGAAAGCTACTGCTAGACGCATTATCCAGGTGTTTGGTTCTCCATGTATAATGACGTAAGTACTGCATTTTTAAAGCGTATGACCCAGATTTCTGTTATGAAAATCTAATTCCTCGATCAGCTGTTCGTGAGTTTGCCAAACTGCGTGCTACACTTTGATGTCGATTTGACTTCATTAGGCTCTCCTGAGCATAATTTTCACATTACATTGTTAAGTTAATCAGTTTAACGTGCATAAAGGTGGATTTCCCCCACTAGTGACATGGAAATCGATTCTGACTCGGGAATTCTCAGGCTTGCCTTTACTGAGGGATTGAAAGCAATGGAATTGCATAAAGACGTTTCAAATGGTCTTATTTAACAAGCTCGTTAGATTATGTACGGCATTTGGTCAGGCTAGAGTAAAACAATAATATGATCTGACAAAGAGAAAAAGATTAGAACACGAGACAAGAGTCAAGACACAGCGGCAGCAAGCAACTAGACGCACAGCAGCAGCTAGGGGGAAGCGCTTTCACGCTGGACGTGAAATGAATTTTTAGCACGACAGATTACATTCAAAGTCAATGCAAAGACGGTGTGAAAGCAGCTTAATAGAGTGCTGGCGAAGAGAAGGCGTAAAACGTGTGGAATGCAAGCCAAAGCCTGCTAAGTGCTAGCCGCAGCCAGCGCTCTATCCACCTATTCCTGAGGGTGCTACTGTAGATATGATCATGGGTGCAACTTCCGGCGGAAGTAGTTTTTAGCGAGTGGCTAGTCAAGAACAGCGGCGTTTCTTTCAGTTAACTTAGCGATTACAGCTCGTTTTTTTAACAAATTAACTTGCTTTTCTTAAAATGACCCTTCAGAGCTCCGGCACCTATTGTGCTGTTCGAAGCTGAACGAACAACCAGAGGAAGCTAAATTTATGGTTTGATCAACAGTGTTTTGAACACGCACCCAGAACATAGGGGATTGTCCTTCTGTTCAGCGAAACGGTTTCCACAGCCTTCCTACAAAAGAGGAAGCCAGAATTTGGCTGAAAAACCTGAATTTGAAAAGACCCCCGAAAACATTAGGTGCTCATTTCATAATGTCGACAAACAACGATTCCTACTTTATGGCTAGGCTCAGACAGACCGCCGCAGAGGAGACGCTGGGTCCTCAGAAGCATTTTGACAGCAGTGCCAGGAGAGCACAAGGTATGATTTCACGTGTAGGGAGGACAGAAAATTGTTGTATTCGTCTGGTAATGCCAGTCAGTGCAACTAAGGCTTCATCCTGTACAGTTTAAGATGAGGCTGTAGAAGTAGCAATAGTCTACTACAGTTTGAAAATAGCCTACTCTGTTCCAAACAATAGTCTTGCACTCCAAACCTCATTTCACTAAAATTAAAAGTATGGGAAAAATGGATTCATTGTGTTTTACATGTTATAGTATTGGATTAGCTAGCAACTTAATACCGTATAATGTAGTTGGCTGGAGTAGAGCTAATTTGACTCGTACTGTCGCATGGCTGAATTTACTCTGTATAACAATCCATTACGTTTCATATGTAGAGCAATATTTACCGCTGAAAAATAGTGTTTCCTTCATAAATGTTCTCAGAAAGTACTTGTATATCTGTTTTAAGGTACATAAGGTCATATACTACGTCCTTTAATAAAACGCGACTGACCTTGTTGCTGTGGAAGTACTACATATGTTTCGGAGCTTTGTAGATTGTTCATAGCTTTGCAGTCTGAGGCAACGTAGTCGCTAATGTAGCCAAATGTGCTAGTGTGGCCACTGCTTCAGGTCGTTCTCCCATTCTTCGATAGTAGAAGGCAGCGGTACCGTAGCTTTATCCCGTCTGAGGGCTGAAGGGTGATGTTCCCTCATATATTATTTTCCAATCGCTTAAAAAAAGAGGATTCGCGTGAGCCGCTACCATGGTAAACAGTTCAGTGACAGGATGCAGCAGAAGTTGTGCTCAGAAGGGATCATGGGACGTGGGAATAAGGTGGATTGAGCTCTATAGTGTCTATAACGAAAGCCTTACTGAAGCGCTGGCGTAGCTAACACGTTATAATTGTTCATTAGCGGCCTACCTTCATTTTCTTCCGTTTTTCAGTGCCCAGTCTGCTCTTCTTTCTCCCCTTTTCCTCGGTGCTTCTCTCCTCGAATGGACTTTTGATTTTCAGGATAGCATCTGGCTTGATTTTTCTCATCTTTTTCATCGCAAACTCAGACCAAAACCCTTCATCTTCGAAGTCGGAATCGTTGAAGTGGTCGCTACAAATCATACTATTGTCGCTTAGTCCTTGCCATTTTACCCGAGTCAGTTTCACCCGAGACGCCCAAATTTTACTTATTTTTTCATCTTTTTGAAATCGATAAAGGCTGACTCCTTTGGATACGTTACTACAACCTGCTAAATGCATCTGCTAGGCATTTGCTCCGCCGTTTCCTGAAATTTTTCGAGAAAATAACGATTTTATAAACCTTCTGCAGTTCGTGTCCCATGGGCAGTAAAGAAAAACGAGCTCGACTGAGCTCGTCCCGTTCTTCAGATGACGTCAGCAGGTTGATGTGTCAATCCCGCAGATTTTAGACCTAATTGTGGGCGGGGCAGAAACTGGCTGAAAATCAAGGTCTGCCATCAGAAAACAAGCCTAAAATTATTACTGTGTGTATTTTCATGGGAATTTTTGGCGCAGACATAGTTTACAAGTACAGAACTATGGAATTAGTGTCAAAGTACCTGGTAATAAAGAGTTCCTTTAATATAGGTTGAAAAGGATTTGCAAATGATTGTATTCTGTTTTTATTCACGTTTTACACAACATCCCAACTTCATTGGAATTGGGGTTTGTACATGAAATTACTCCCCATAATTCTATCAAACCAGACTTTCCCTGTCTTGTTATTCCCCGCCCAAAAGAAAAAAAAAATCTCAAAATTAAAGTTAATTACTTTTTGCATGAATCCCCCAAAATCAAGCATACATTAAAAAAACTTCTCATACACTATCTTATATGAATCCCAAAATCACTACTATGAAAAGGTCTTAAGTTAAAACAATTTGCCTCTAAACGGTTTTGATTGAATGAATCTCGCAAGTGCAGTTGTCCAAAAGAAATTTGAAAATAAATAAGAGCATAACTTTTTAATAAATTTGTTGACATGAAATTTGGCACCATGTATGGGTTTGGAGAGTAAAATGGGGGGGCCCTCTTACCCCAGGGGATTTTCTACCTTATCCTACCCCTTATGTTTTCTAATATTAATTATGTATTTAGGTATGATGCAATACACTGAAAGCTGTAAATAAACTTATGTAAAATTTTGCCTCCTGGCAAAATTTTTTATCTCTTTCCCTGCTCATGTAGTAGAAATATGTCCTTCAAGACTCAACATGTTTGCTTAATTTCCAGCCAGGTTAAAATGCCCTCAGAGAATGAGGCGGGGGGGGGAATCATCTTTCCTCATCCTTCCCTGTTTGTTTGTTCCCCATAGGACTTACCTGTTTAGGCATTGTGCAATACTCTTAAAACTAAAAATAAACTAACTTGAAGTTTTGCCTCCTTGTGAAATGCCTGATCTTTAATGTCCCTGCTCATCTAGTTTAAATAAGCCCTTCAAGACTCAACAAGTCTGCTTACTTTTCAGGTAAAATTCGAATGTCTTGTAACCAAAGGAAGAAAGAATGCAGAGTTGTTTAATGCACCAATAAAAGCTTTACTTTCTAAAAATATTTGAAATAACTGCATTTGGTTTTACATGACTATTCTGCAGTCACGCTGTCGGAATGCAACTCAACAACGAGGGCCTCCAATGGAATCATCTGGCTCACTGAATTACTTTGCAGGTAGACGGCTACACAAATATGCATTCGTTACCTTGATGACGTTTACCTAGCTGTAATTGGAAACTATGAAATCAATAGTTTCTTCAGCAGATGAAGTAAAGCATAAAAATATATAATATGCAGAAAACCTTGCTAACCTTGCCAACTGCCATCATTTCTCTTAATGAAACTAGATCACCTATAACTTAATTTTTGCAAAGATCTGTTGAATGTATAAAAATATCACATAAAACCAAACATGAATTTTATACTGAAAACCAAAAAGCACCAACACCATTCTCAGTCAAACACTGATGTGCCAAAAGTGACAAAAAGCCAGATACACATGCACATTGCATTTAAAGGCATTATATTTCTGATGTTATCATAAGATGAAAGTAATACTGAATATTTTACCTTGAAGTCCAAAGCTGAAATCACAAGACTGTATGCCCTGTGCTGTATACTGTCACGACAGACAAGCACGAAGGTTGCTGAGCGTCTTTTATTCGTACAAGAACAGCTGCAGGCCATTTTCTAAAAGGTAAGGTGTTCTTGGGAATAATGGGGAGTGAGAGTGGTAGGTGGGGGTGGGTATGTGGGAGAGCTGTCAGAAAAAACATTCAGAGCTTTCAGCTTAAAGACATAATTAGACATAAGCTTGATTCCACCTGTGGCAAACCCCTACATACAAAACATCCTTAAGATTAAATATAAGATCAAAAGCTCCTCAGGCCGTATTAGTAATTTCATTAATCACAAATTACAGAGTTGGCATCGCTTGGCTGACTGAACTTGGCTCAAACCCAATGATAATTTTACCTTAGAACGGTCAACTCCTCCCTATTATAAGAATATTCCAGTCCCCCGCCTTGATGGGTGAGATGTTGTTGTTGCTGCTGTACACAGCACTAAAATCCGCGAGGCGCTCAAATCTAGCTTTAGCTATTATTCATTTGAACTTTTAGGGCCCTATCTTACACTCAGCGCAAAGCGTAGCTCAAGTGTTATTGCTACTTCTAGACCAACGCAGGTACCATTTTTCCATCTAGCGTCAACGCTACATTAATAGAGAACGCATTTGCGGCACATTGACCGCCCATGGGCGCGTTGGTCTAAAAATGAGGTGTGGTAAGACGATCTGCTGGGTGCTGCTATCTTGAAGTCGCTTTAAGGGGAGGAGAAATCCAAGAAAATGGTTTTTCACAATTTTTATCAATATTTTAATTTTGGTCTTAATTAAAAGTTTAATCATTCACAATTAAGAGCAGCTGGATGCGTCCGCGTTAAGTGGGCAAAGAAGGCCAACCTAGACTCTGAAAAAGCCAAAAGAAAGAGCAAATCACTTCAATCTGCTCAAGAACAGGACAATCAGTGGGAGCAGGAGGGAGAAGTTTATGCTTCAGGGGCATTTTAATGTTCTAAGTTCACTGTTACAATGATTTGTAGGTGTACTTTGACTTTAACCTGGATTTTCTCGAAACCTGATTTTTGCCCCGATTGCTATCATTTAAGGCACTATATCTCACTTATTTGCGGAGCTTTTCTCATGAAATTTTGACAGAAGTCTGTGTACATATCAGCAAGTCTACTGAACTAAAAGTTTTGGTTTAGCACTTTGGGTCTGAGAGTTAAGGTGATTTATATTTCATATCGAGGGGGCGAAAAATGGCAAAATCCTCTTTTACCCCACTAAATCTCTAGTATTATGTGTAAATGCTTTATTCTCGTTCAGAAGAAGGTGTAAACATAACTAAATCTAATAAAAAAAACCTGATTCAAATATCTTGCTTCAGTCCTGAGATATAAGGCAAAGAAATAATGGTGAAATCGGGGTGGCGGCCATCTTGAATCACATGACCTAATTATGCAAATTAGGTAAAATTCATATTTTGTGTATTTCAGGTCATATACTGTCAAAACACCAAGTATGAATGATTTCTATCCAAAAATGACAATTTTTTTCCAAAAGGTTTCTCTTCCCCTTAAGCTCTTGCGCAATTGACTGACAAAAACCTGGTCTAACGTCAATAATAACCTTCTGCTTGTTACATTAACAAAAGGACGAACTGCAGCGCCCACACAAGCAATCAATTAAAAATTTAAAAATGCTGAAGTGAAAGATTATTTTCAAGATGTTTAAAAAACGCGTGTCAGAATGATGATTGTGATCGCTCCCCACATCAGTGCATGCTGTGATGCTAGCTAGTTCAATTGTAAGGGAACCTATTCCATCGGATAATTTTCGATTCAGCCTGTGAGGATATGCACCTATATACGCAGATTATAGGAAGCCACAACATACTGGCGAACTCTATCATTTAAGCGGTCTTCCATGGGATCCCCCCTGGAGGGCTGGCTATTTGGCGACATTGGTTGGTCAAAATATCAAACACGTGGCATATAATTCTGAATACTGCACAGATTTTCTGTCTGTCACACGAAACACAAACTGTAACTGAACGAATGTTTGAAGTGCTGAAAATGCGCATCAGAAGTTCGGATAGGTCCTGCACGGGTAGACCCGTTATCTGCAATTACGTGAAAAAAATTTTATCCGACCTGATCCATTAATACGGTGCCTGCGGTCCCGTTTCCATAATCAAATGCAAAATCCCTCATTTCATTTGGAAATTGATTTATTAATTAAGCGGAAACAAGTTCTTGTCACTCCTGTTGGATATTATTCAAGGGGTTACGGTACATGATGAAAGAAAACACTAGTTAAGGCCCGAGCGACGACTGCAAGTCGTCCGCGGAGGACCCTATTGAAATCGCGCTGTTTATTAGGGCCCGAGCCGACTGCAAGTCGTCCGAGGACCCTATTGAAATCGTACTGTTTATTTTTATTATTAGGGCCCGAGCCGACTGCAAGTCGTCTGCGGAGGGCCCTATTGAAATCGCGCTGTTTATTATTATTATTAGGGCCCGAGCCGACTGCAAGTCGTCTGCGGAGGGCCCTATTGAAATCGCGCTGTTTATTATTATTATTATTATTATTATTATTATTAGGGCCCGAGCGGACTGCAAGTCGTCTGCGGAGGACCCTATTGAAATCGCGCTGTTTATTATTATTATTATTATTATTATTATTATTATTATTATTCTTCCGACATTTCAAAAAGCCAATTTCGCCTTTTCCCAATGGTAAAAACGCGTCTAATTTTCCACATTTGTCCGGCCGGATCCGAAATTCGATATTTTTAGGTGCTCGTTCATGGTCGACGCAAAATGCCAAAATAGCGCCCCCTAAACACATTTCAAAATTCCCATAGGGAAATTTGGTTACTTTCTCATAGGCAGACAAAATTCGGTACATGTACGTATCATATGCAGACATGCAAAAAATTTCATTGGAGCCACACCCTAAACCCAACAGGAAGTCGGCCATTTTGATTTGAATTTTTGAATTTTAAAACGAACTCCTACTAGGGATTTCGCCCGATCGACTTCAAATTTGGTACAGAGCATCTAGAGACCAAGCTGATCAAAAATTGTGCTCTGCATGTCTGTCGGTCAAAGGGCGTGGCTGCTAGGGTGTGACAAAGTTTGGCGACTTGTCAAAAAAATTTCAAAATGCTCTCACGCCCACATACTTGATCGGAGCAGCTTCAAACTTGCTGGACATGATGAGGTCTCTGCCCTGAACCTCCCTATATCATAATTTTTCACTTTATTAATAGCGCCCCCCGGTGGTAACGGGAAGTGACCAGTTTTTACTTTGAAAACGAACTTCTCCTAGGGATTTCGCCTGATCGTCTTCAAATTTGGTTCAGATCATCTAGAGAGTAAGCTGATCAAAAGTTGTGCTCTGCATGTCTGTAGGTCAAAGGGCGTGGCTGCTACGGCATGACAAAATTTGGCAACTCTCCAAAAAAATTTGTAAATGCCCTCCCGCCAACATACTTGATCGGAGCAGCTTCAAACTTGCTGGAAATGATGATGACTCCGCCCTGAACGTCATAATATAATAACTTCCCAATTTACTAATAGCGCCCCCCGGTGGTAACAGGAAGTGTCCAGTTCGGTTACTTTGTTGTAGGCAGACGAAATTCAATACACATATGTATCATACCCAGACATACAAAAAACTCATTGGAGCCACGCCCTCAGCCCAACAGGAAGTCGGCCATTTTGATTTGAATTTTTGAATTTTAAAACAAACTCCTCCTAGGGTTTTTGACTGATTGATTTCAAATTTGGTACAGATCATCTAGAGAACGAGCTGATCAAAAGTTGTGCTCTGCATGTCTGGATGGCAAAGGGCGTGGCTGCTAGGGCGTGACAAATTTTGGATACTCACCAAAGAAATTTCAAAATGCTGTCACGCCAACATACTTGAATGTGAAAGCTTCAATCTTGCAGAAGATGATGATGGCTCCGCCCTGAACGTCCAAATATATTAACCTCCCACTTTATTAATAGCGCCCCCTGGTGGTAACAGGAAGTGACCATTTTTTACGTTAACATGTACTGATGACACATAGTTGAACCCATCAACTTCATTCCACTTCTAAAACATGGAGAACTAGTTGGTGAATCTACATTATGTATGCTGTGGAGCTACGAGTAGTGGCGTTCGTGTGGCAATGCAGCGAAGATGGATCTTTTGCTATGAAAATACGTTTGTGTTTTTGATGTCTTTCTGAACTCGTATCATCATAAAAATTGATACACAGGTCAAGGACGGGAAGCTGTTAAATCTGATAGGGGCCTCGCCAATGGGAGGAGCAAAATGTCTCTATAGCGCCCCCTTGTGGAAACAGGAAATGCCAAATTTTACATTGACATTGGCCAATTTGCTGGAAACTTCGCATTTTTGCTGACGGTCTGCCCCTGAATGCACCTGCCCACATTTGGTTTCACTCAGAGCGCTCCCTGGTGGATGAACTATCAACTTTTCATAACTCCTTCCTGCTTTGTCCGATTCGCTCGAAACTTTATCACCGGTTGGTGCCTGTACTTGACCTGTCCACTGGTCGCGAGTGCACACCTGCATACATCAGGATCTCACCACTACCCCCAACATGCACAAGGGTGCGAGGGCCCGTTCAACGCTGCTTGCAGCTTTAATTATTATTATTATTCTTCCGACATTTCAAAGGCCAATTTCGCCCCTTTCCCAATGGTAAAAACGCGTCTAATTTTCCACATTCGTCCGGCCGGATCCGAAATTCGATATTTTTGGGTGCTCGTTCATGGTCGACACAAAATGCCAAAATAGCACCCCCTAAACACGTTTCAAAATTCCCATAGGGAAATTCGGTTACTTTGTCGATGGCCGACGAAATTCAGTAGACATATGTATCATACCCAGACATACAAAAAATTTCATTGGAGCCACGCCCTAAACCCAACAGGAAGTCGGCCATTTTGATTTGAATTTTTGAATTTTAAAACGAACTCCTCCAAGGGATTTTGCCCTATCGACTTCAAATTTGATCCAGATCATCTAGAGACCAAGCTGATGAAAAACTGTGCTCTGCATGTCTGTAGGTCAAAGGGCGTGGCTGCTAGGGCGTGACAAAATTTGGCGACTCGACAAAAAAATTTCAAAATGCTCTCTCGCCCATATACTTGATCTTACCAGCTTCAAACTTGCTGGACATGATGAAGTCTCCGCCCTGAAGGTCCCCATATCATAACTTTTCACTTTACTAATAGCGCCCCCCGGTGGTAACAGGAAGTGACTAGTTTTTACTTTGAAAAAGAACTCCTCCTAGGGATTTTTTTCCCGATCGACTTCAAATTTGGTCCAGATCATCTAGAGAGCAAGCTGATCAAAAGTTGTGCTCTGCATGTCTATTGGTCAAAGGGCGTGGCTGCTAGGGCGTGACAAAGTTTGCCGACTCGCCAAAGAAATTTCAAAATGCTCTCATGGCAACATACTTGATCCTAGCAACTTCAAACTCGCTGGAAATTATGATGGCTCCGCCCTGAACGTCACGATATAATAACTTCCCATATTACTTATAACGCCCCCCTCTGGTAACAGGAAGTGACCAGCTCGGTTACTTTGTTGTTGGCAGACGAAATTTGATACACATATGTACCATAGCCAGACATACAAAAAACTTATTGGAGCCACGCCCTAAACCCAACAGGAAGTCGGCCATTTTGATTTGAATTTTTGAAGATTAAAACGAACTCCTAGTAGGGTTTTCGACCGATTGACTTCAAATTTGGTACAGATCATCTGGAGACCAAGCTGATCAAAAGTTGTGCTCTGCATGTCTGTCGGTCAAAGGGCGTGGCTGCTAGGGCGTGACAAATATTGGCGACTTGTCCAAAAAATTTCAAAATGTTCTCACGCCAACATACTTGATCGTAGCAGCTTCAAACTTGCTGGAAATGATGATGGCTCCGCCCTGAACGTCATGATATCATAATTTCCCACGTTAATAATAGCGCCCCCCAGTGGTAACAGGAAGTGGGCAGTGCGGTTACTTTGTCGTAGGCAGACGAAATTCGATTCACATATGTATCATACCCAGACATACAAAAAACTCGTTGGTGCCACGCCCTAAATCCAACAGGAAGTCGGCCATTTTGATTTTAATTTTTGAATTTTAAAACGAACTCCTCCTAGGGTTTTCGACCGAATGACTTCAAATTTGGTACATATCATCTAGATACCAAGGTGATGAAAAGTTGTGCTCTGCAGGTCTGTCACTCAAAGGGCGTGGCTGCTAGGGCGTGACAAAAATTGGGGACTCGCCAAAAAAATTTCAAAATGCTCTCACACCAACATACTTGATCGTAGCAGCTTCAAACTTGCTGAAAATGATAATGGCTCCGCCCTGAACGTCCCAATATCATAACTTCCCACTTTAATAATAGCGCCCCCTGGTGGTAACAGGAAGTGAGCAGTTTGATTACTTTGTCATAGACAGACGAAATTCGATACACGGATGTATCATACCCAGACATACAAAAAACTCATTGGAGCCACGCCCTAAACCCAACAGGAAGTCGGCCATTTTGATTTGAATTTTTGAATTTTAAAATGAACTCCTCCTAGGGTTTTCGACCGATTGACTTCGAATTTGGACCAGATCATCTAGATACCAAGCTGATCAAAAGTTGTGCTCTGCGTCTCTGTAGGGCAAAGGGCGTGGCTGCTAGGGCGTGACAAAGTTTGGCGACTCGCCAAAAAAATTTCAAAATGTTCTCACACCAACATACTTGATCGTAGCAGCTTCAAACTTGCTGCAAATGATGAAGGCTTAAGCCCTGAACGTCATGATATCATAATTTCTTACTTTACTAATAGCACCCCCGGTGGTAACAGGAAGTGAGCAGTCTTGATTTACTTTGTCGTGGCAGGCGAAATTCAATACACATATGTATCATACCCAGACATACAAAAACTCATTGGTGCCACGCTCTAAACCCAACAGGATGTCAGCCATTTTGATTTTAATTTTTGAATTTTAAAACGAACTCCTCCTTGGGTTTTCGACCGATTGACTTCAAATTTGGTACAGATCATCTAGATACTAAGCTGACCAAAAGTTGTGCTCTGCATGTCTGTAGGGCAAAGGGCATGGCTGCTAGGGGCGTGACAAAGTTTGGCGGCTTCAAAAAAATTTCAAAATGCTCTCATGCCAACATACTTGACCGTAGACGCTTCAATCTTGCTGGAGATGATGATAGCTCCGCCCTGAACGTCCGAATATATTAACTTCCCACTTTACTAATAGCGCCCCCTGGTGGTAACAGGAAGTGACCATTTTTTACTTTAACATGTACTGATGATACATAGTTGAACCCATCAACTTCATTCCACTTCTAAAACATGCAGAACAAGTTGGTGAAGCGACAATATGAATGCTGTGAAGCTACAAGTAATGGCGTTCGTGTGGCAACGCAGCGAAGATGGATCCCTTGCCATGAAAATACATTTGTGTTTTTGATGTCTTTACTGAACTCGTATCATCATAAAAATTGATACACTGGTCAAGGATGGCAAGCTGTTAAATCTGATAGGGGCCTCGTCTATGGGGGGAGCAAAATGTCTCTATAGCGCCCTCTTGTGGAAACAGGAAATGCCATATTTTACATTGACATTGGCCGATTTGCTCGAAACTTTGCATTTGTGCTGAGGACTGCCCCTGAATGCACCTGCCCACATTTGGTTACGCTCAGAGCGCCCCCTGGTGGATGAACTATCAACTTTTCATAACTCCTTCCTGCTTTGTCCGATTCTCTCGAAACTTATCACAGGTTGGTGTCTGTACTTGACCTGTCCACTAGTCGTGAGTGCACACCTGCACCCATCAGGATCTCACCACTACCCCCAACGTGCACAAGGGTGCGAGGGCCCGTTCAATGCTGCTTGAAGCTTTAATTATTATTATTATTATTATTATTATTATTATTCTTGCGACAATTCAATGGCCAAATTCGCCCCTTTCCCAATGGTGAAAACGCGTCTAACTTTCCACATTCATCCGGCCGGATCCAAAATTCGATATTTTTGGATGGTCGTTCATGGTCGACGCAAAATGCCAAAATAGCGCCCCCGAAACACGTTTCAAAATTCCCATAGGGAAATTAGGTTACTTTCTCGGAGGCAGAAGAAATTCGGTACACATATGTATCATACCCAGACATACAAAAAATTTCATTGGAGCCACACCCTAAACCCAACAGGAAGTCGGCCATTTTGATTTGAATTTCTGAATTTTAAAACGAACTCCTCCTAGGGATTTTGTTCGATCGACTTCAAATTTGATACAGATCATCTAGAGACCAAGCTGATCAAAAGTTGTGCTCTGCATGTCTGTAGGTCAAAGGGCGTGGCTGCTAGGGCGTGACAAAATTTGGCGACTCGACAAAAAAATTTCAAAATGCTCTCTTGCCCATATACTTGATCTTAGCAGCTTCAAACTTGCTGGACATGATGATGTCTCTGCCCTGAACGTCCCCATATCATAACTTTTCACTTTACTAATAGCGCCCCCCGGTGGTAGCAGGAAGTGACCAGATTTTACTTTGAAAACGAACTCCTCCTAGGGATTTTGCCCGATCGACTTCAAATTTGGTCCAGATCATCTAGAGAGCAAGCTGATCAAAAGTTGTGCTCTGCATATCTGTAGGTCAAAGGGCGTGGATGCTAGGGCGGGACAAATTGTGGCTACTCGCCAAAAAAATAAAAAAAATTTCAAAATGCTCTCAAGCCAACACACTTGATCGTAGTAGCTTCAAACTTGCTGGAAATGATGATGGCTCCGCCCTGAACGTCACGATATAATAACTTCCCACTTTACTAATAGCGCCCCCCTGTGGTAACAGGAAGAATCCAATTTGGTTACTTTGTCGTAGGCAGACGAAATTCGATATATATGTGTACCATACCCAGACATACAAAAAACTCATTGGAGCCACGCCCTAAACCCAACAGGAAGTCGGCCATTTTGATTTGAATTTTTGAATTTTAAAACGAACTCCTCCTAGGGATTTTGCCCGATCGACTTCAAATTTGGTCCAGATCATCTAGAGAGCAAGCTGATCAAACATTGTGCTCTGCATGTCTGTAGGTCAAAGGGCGTGGCTGCTACGGTGTGACAAAGTTTGGCGACTCGCCAAAAAAATTTCAAAATGCTCTCACGCCACATACTTGATCGGAGCAGCTTCAAACTTGCTGGAAATGATGATGGCTCCGCCCTGAACGTCACAATATAATAACTTCCCACTTTACTAATAGCGCCCCCCGGTGGTAACAGGAAGTGTCCAGTTCGGTTACTTTTTCGTAGACAGACGAAATTCGATAAACATATCTATCAGATCCAGACATACAAAAAACTCATTGAAGCCACGCCCTAAACCAAACAGGAAGTCGGCCATTTTGATTTGAATTTTTGATTTTTAAAATGAACTCCTGCTAGGGTTTTTGACCGATTGACTTCAAATTTGGTAAAGATCATCTAGAGACCAAGCTGATGAAAAATTGTGCTCTGCGTGTCTGTAGGGCAAAGGGCGTGGCTGCTAGGACGTGACAAAGTTTAGCGACTCACCAAGAAAATTTAAAAATGCTGTCACGCCAACATACTTGACTGTAGAAGCTTCAATCGTGCTGGAAATGATCCTGACTCTGCCCTGAACGTCACGATATAATAACTTCCCACTTTACTAATAGCGCCCCCTGGAGGTAACAGGAAGTGACCATTTTTAACTCTAACATGTACTGATGACACATAGTTGAACCCATCAACTTCATTCCACTTCTAAAAAATGCAGAACAAGTTGGTGAAGCTACTTTATGAATGCTGTGAAGCTACAAGTAATGGCGTTCCTGTGGCAACGCGGTGAAGATGGATCCCTTGCCATGAAAATACGTTTGTGTTTTTGATGTCTTTACTGAACTCGTATCATCATAAAAATTGATACACAGGTCAAGCACGGCAAGCTGTTAAATCTGATAGGGGCCTCGCCTATGGGGGGAGCAAAATGTCTCAAAAGCGCCCCCTTGTGGAAACAGGAAATGCCATATTTTACATTGATATTGGCCGATTTGCTCGAAACTTCGCATTTGTGTTGACGGTCTGCCCCTTAATGCACCTGCCCACATTTGGTCACGCTCAGACCGCCCCCTGGTGGATGAACTATCAGCTTCTCATAACTCCTTCCTGCTTTCTCCGATTCGCTCGAAACTTTATCACAGGTTGGTGCCTGTACTTGATCTATCCACTGGTCGTGAGTGCACACCTGCACCCGTCAGGATCTCACCACTACCCCCAATGTGCACAAGGGTGCGAGGGCCCGTTCAACGCTGCTTGCAGCTTTAATTATTATTATTATTATTTATTATTGTTCTGACATTTCAAAGGCCAATTTCGCCCCTTTCCCAATTGTGAAAACGCGTCTAACTTTCCACATTCGTCCAGCAGGATCTGAAATTTGATATTTTTATGTGCTCACACGTGGTCAACGCAAAATGCCGAAATAGCGCCCCCTAAACACTTTTCAAAATTCCCATAGGGAAATTCGGTTATTTTGTCATCGGCAAACCAAATTCGGTACACTTATGTATCATACCGAGACATACAAAAAATTTCATTGGAGCCACGCCCTAAACCCAACAGGATGTCGGCCATTTTGATTTGAATTTTGAATTTTAAAACGAACTCCTCCTAGGTTTTTTGACCAATTGACTTCAAATTAGGTACAGATCATCTCGAGACCAAGCTGATTTAAAGTTGTGCTCTGCATGTCTGTCGGTCAAAGGGTGTGGCTGCTAGGGCGTGACAAATTTTGGCAACTCGACATAAAAATTTCAAAATGCTCTCACACCCATATCCCTGATCTTAGCAGCTTCAAACTTGCTGGACATGATGATGTCTCTGCCCTGAACGTCCGCATATTATAACTTTTCACTTTATTAATAGCGCCCCCCGGTGCTAACAGGAAGTGACCAGTTTTTACTTTGAAAACGAACTCCTCCTAGAGAGTTTGCCCGATGGACTTCAAATTTGGTACAGATCATCAAGAGAGCAAGCTTATCAAAAGTTACGCTCTGCATGTCTGTAGGTCAAAGGGCGAGGCTGCTGGGGTGTGACAAAGTTTGGTGACTCGCCAAAAAAATTTCAAAATGCTCTCACGCCAGCATACTTGATCGTAGCAGCTTCAAACTTGCTGGAAGTGATGATGGCTCCGCCCTGAACGTCAAGATATAATAAATTCCCACATTACTAATAGCACCCCCCGTGGTAACAGGAAGTGACCAGTTCGGTTACTTGGTTGTAGGCAGACGAAATTCGATCGACATATGTATCATACCCAGACATACAAAAAACTTATTGGAGCCACGCCCTAAACCCAATAGGAAGTCAGCCATTTTGATTTGAATTTTTGAATTTTAAAACAAACTCCTCCCAGGGTTTTCGACCAATTGACTTCAAATTTGGTACAGATCATCTGGAGACCATGCTGATCAAAAATTGTGCTCTGCATGTCTGTAGGTCAAAGGGCGTGGCTGCTAGGGCGTGACAAAGTTTGGCGACTCGCCAAAAAAATTTCAAAATGTTCTCACACCAACATACTTGATCGTAGCAGCTTCAAACTTGCTGCAAATGATGAAGGCTTCGCCCTGAACGTCATGATATCATAATTTCTTACTTTACTAATAGCACCCCCCGGTGGTAACAGGAAGTGAGCAGTGCGGTTACTTTGTCGTAGGCAGACGAAATTCAATACACATATGTAGCATACCCAGACATACAAAAAACTCATTGGTGCCACGCTCTAAACCCAACAGGATGTCAGCCATTTTGATTTTAATTTTTGAATTTTAAAACGAACTCCTCCTTGGGTTTTCGACCGATTGACTTCAAATTTGGTACAGATCATCTAGATACTAAGCTGACCAAAAGTTGTGCTCTGCATGTCTGTAGGGCAAAGGGCATGGCTGCTAGGGCGTGACAAAGTTTGGCGGCTCGCCAAAAAAATTTCAAAATGCTCTCATGCCAACATACTTGACCGTAGACGCTTCAATCTTGCTGGAGATGATGATAGCTCCGCCCTGAACGTCCGAATATATTAACTTCCCACTTTACTAATAGCGCCCCCTGGTGGTAACAGGAAGTGACCATTTTTTACTTTAACATGTACTGATGATACATAGTTGAACCCATCAACTTCATTCCACTTCTAAAACATGCAGAACAAGTTGGTGAAGCGACAATATGAATGCTGTGAAGCTACAAGTAATGGCGTTAGGTGGCAACGCAGCTTAAGATGGATCCCTTGCCATGAAAATACATTTGTGTTTTTGATGTCTTTACTGAACTCGTATCATCATAAAAATTGATACACTGGTCAAGGATGGCAAGCTGTTAAATCTGATAGGGGCCTCGTCTATGGGGGGAGCAAAATGTCTCTATAGCGCCCTCTTGTGGAAACAGGAAATGCCATATTTTACATTGACATTGGCCGATTTGCTCGAAACTTTGCATTTGTGCTGACGGACTGCTTCTGAATGCACCTGCCCACATTTGGTTACGCTCAGAGCGCCCCCTGGTGGATGAACTATCAACTTTTCATAACTCCTTCCTGCTTTGTCCGATTCTCTCGAAACTTATCACAGGTTGGTGTCTGTACTTGACCTGTCCACTAGTCGTGAGTGCACACCTGCACCCATCAGGATCTCACCACTACCCCCAACGTGCACAAGTGTGCGAGGGCCCGTTCAATGCTGCTTGAAGCTTTAATTATTATTATTATTATTATTCTTGCGACAATTCAATGGCCAAATTCGCCCCTTTCCCAATGGTGAAAACGCGTCTAACTTTCCACATTCATCCGGCCGGATCCAAAATTCGATATTTTTGGATGGTCGTTCATGGTCGACGCAAAATGCCAAAATAGCGCCCCCTAAACACGTTTCAAAATTCCCATAGGGAAATTAGGTTACTTTCTCGGAGGCAGAAGAAATTCGGTACACATATGTATCATACCCAGACATACAAAAAATTTCATTGGAGCCACACCCTAAACCCAACAGGAAGTCGGCCATTTTGATTTGAATTTCTGAATTTTAAAACGAACTCCTCCTAGGGATTTTGCCCGATCGACTTCAAATTTGGCACAGATCATCTAGAGAGCAAGCTGATCAAAAATTATGCTCTGCATGTCTGTCGGTCAATGGGCATGGCTGCAAGGGCGTGACAAAATTTGGCGACTCGCCAAAAAAATTTCAAAATGCTCTCACGCCAACATACTTGATCGTAGAAGCTTCAAACTTGCTGGAGATGATGATGGCTCTGCCCTGAACGTCACGATATAATAACTTCCCACTTTACTAATAGCGCCCCCTGGTGGTAACTGGAAGTGACCAGTTCGGTAACTATGTCGTAGGCAGACGAAATTCGATACACATGTGTATCATACCCAGACATACAAAAAACTCATTGGAGCCACACCCTAAACCCAACAGGAAGTCGGCCATTTTGATTTGAATTTCTGAATTTTAAAACGAACTCCTCCTAGGGATTTTGTTCGATCGACTTCAAATTTGATACAGATCATCTAGAGACCAAGCTGATCAAAAGTTGTGCTCTGCATGTCTGTAGGTCAAAGGGCGTGGCTGCTAGGGCGTGACAAAATTTGGCGACTCGACAAAAAAATTTCAAAATGCTCTCTCGCCCATATACTTGATCTTAGCAGCTTCAAACTTGCTGGACATGATGATGTCTCTGCCCTGAACGTCCCCATATCATAACTTTTCATTTTACTAATAGCGCCCCCCGGTGGTAGCAGGAAGTGACCAGATTTTACTTTGAAAACGAACTCCTCCTAGGGATTTTGCCCGATCGACTTCAAATTTGGTCCAGATCATCTAGAGAGCAAGCTGATCAAAAGCTGTGCTCTGCATATCTGTAGGTCAAAGGGCGTGGCTGCTAGGACGTGACAAAGTTTAGCGACTCACCAAGAAAATTTAAAAATGCTGTCACGCCAACATACTTGACTGTAGAAGCTTCAATCGGGCTGGAAATGATCATGACTCTGCCCTGAACGTCACGATATAATAACTTCCCACTTTACTAATAGCGCCCCCTGGAGGTAACAGGAAGTGACCATTTTTAACTCTAACATGTACTGATGACACATAGTTGAACCCATCAACTTCATTCCACTTCTAAAAAATGCAGAACAAGTTGGTGAAGCTACTATATGAATGCTGTGAAGCTACAAGTAATGGCGTTCCTGTGGCAACGCGGTGAAGATGGATCCCTTGCCATGAAAATACGTTTGTGTTTTTGATGTCTTTACTGAACTCGTATCATCATAAAAATTGATATACTGGTCAAGCATGGCAAGCTGTTAAATCTGATAGGGGCCTCGCCTATGGGGGGAGCAAAATGTCTCAAAAGTGCCCCCTTGTGGAAACAGGAAATGCCATATTTTACATTGACATTGGCCGATTTGCTCGAAACTTCGCATTTGTGTTGACGGTCTTCCCCTTAATGCACCTGCCCACATTTGGTCACGCTCAGTCCGCCCCCTGGTGGATGAACTATCAGCTTTTCATAACTCCTTCCTGCTTTGTCCGATTCGCTCGAAACTTTATCACAGGTTGGTGCCTGTACTTGATCTATCCACTGGTCGTGAGTGCACACCTGCACCCGTCAGGATCTCACCACTACCCCCAATGTGCACAAGGGTGCGAGGGCCCGTTCAACGCTGCTTGCAGCTTTAATTATTATTATTATTATTTATTATTGTTCTGACATTTCAAAGGCCAATTTCGCCCCTTTCCCAATTGTGAAAACGCGTCTAACTTTCCACATTCGTCCAGCTGGATCTGAAATTCGATATTTTTGTGTGCTCACACGTGGTCAACGCAAAATGCCGAAATAGCGCCCCCTAAACACTTTTCAAAATTCCCATAGGGAAATTCGGTTATTTTGTCATAGGCAAACCAAATTCGGTACACTTATGTATCATACCGAGACATACAAAAAATTTCATTGGAGCCATGCCCTAAACCCAACAGGATGTCGGCCATTTTGATTTGAATTTTGAATTTTAAAACGAACTCCTCCTAGGTTTTTTGACCAATTGACTTCAAATTAGGTACAGATCATCTCGAGACCAAGCTGATTAAGAGTTGTGCTCTGCATGTCTGTCGGTCAAAGGGTGTGGCTGCTAGGGCGTGACAAATTTTGGCAACTCGACATAAAAATTTCAAAATGCTCTCACACCCATATACCTGATCTTAGCAGCTTCAAACTTGCTGGACATGATGATGTCTCTGCCCTGAACGTCTGCATATTATAACTTTTCACTTTATTAATAGCGCCCCCCGGTGGTAACAGGAAGTGACCAGTTTTTACTTTGAAAACGAACTCCTCCTAGAGAGTTTGCCCGATGGACTTCAAATTTGGTACAGATCATCAAGAGAGCAAGCTGATCAAAAGTTTTGCTCTGCATGTCTGTAGGTCAAAGGGCGAGGCTGCTAGGGCGTGACAAAGTTTGGTGACTCGCCAAAAAAATTTCAAAATGCTCTCACGCCAGCATACTTGATCGTAGCAGCTTCAAACTTGCTGGAAATGATGACGGCTCCGCCCTGAATGTCACGATATAATAACTACCCACTTTACTAATAGCGCCCCCCGGTGGTAACAGGGATGACCAGCTCGGTTACTTTGTTGTAGGTAGACGAAATTCGATACAAATATGTATCATACCCAGACATACAAAAACTCATTGGAGCCACGCCCTAAACCCAACAGGAAGTCGGCCATTTTGATTTGAATTTTTGAATTTTAAAACGAACTCCTCCTAGGGTTTTCGACCGATTGACTTCAAATTTGGTACAGATCATCTAGAGACCAAGCTGATCAAAAGTTGTGCTCTGCATGTCTGTAGGTCAAAGGGCGTGGCTGCTAGGGCGTGACAAAGTTCGGCGACTCGCCAAAAAAATTTCAAAATGCTCTCATGCCAGCATACTTGATCGTAGCAGCTTCAAACTTGCTGGAAATGATGATGGCTCTGCCCTGAACGTCACGATGTAATAACTTCACACTTTACTAATAGCGCCCCCCGGTGGTAACAGGAAGTGTCCAGTTCGGTTACTTTGTTGTAGGCAGGTGAAATTCGATACACATATGTATCACACCCAGACATACAAAAAATCTCATTGGAGCCACGCCATAAACCCAACAGGAAGTCGGCCATCTTGATTTGAATTTTTGAATTTTAAAATGAACTCCTCATAGGGATTTCGCCCGATCGACTTCAAATTTTGTACAGATCATCAAAAGACCATGCTGATCAATAGTTGTGCTCTGCATGTCTGTAGGTCAATGGGCATGGCCGCTATGCCGTCCCCATTTCTGATGCCTCGCCATGCATATTCGAGCAGCTCTCTCTCCCTCATACTTCATCCAAATGACTTCAAAATTCTTGTATATGATAAGAGCCCCGCCCTAAACGCCTCCCTATGCTCGTAAGCAATCTCGCTCATGGCGCCCCCATGTGGAAACAGGAAATGCTATATTTTACATTGACATTGCCCGATTTGCTCGAAACTTCACATTTGTGCTGAGGGTCTTCCCCTGAATGCACCTGCCCATGTTTGCTTACACTCTGAGCGCCCCCTGATGGATGAACTATCCACTTGTCACTACTCCTTCGTGCTTTGTCCGATTCGCTCGAAACTTCATCACAGGTTGGGGCCTGTACTTGACCTGTTCACTGGCCGTGAGTGCACACCTGCACCCGTCAGGATCTCACCACTACCCCCAACGTGCACAAGGGTGCGAGGGCCCGTTCAACGCTGCTTGCAGCTTTAATTATTATTATTATTCCTCTGACATTTCATGCCCCAATTTCGCCCCTTTCCCATATGGAAGCCCAAAACTGCCAAAATTAAAAACAAATAAATGAATAAATAAACAAGAGCAATCCGAGATTTCTGATCTCCCCCAAGGGATGATGTTGATACAAATGCAAGATCTTTCTCTTTGGAAGATTTCAGGACCACCCATGTGACAAGTTTAAATGGGATTTTTGTATTTTTGAAGCATCCATTCTCCAAAGCCGTCATCAAAGTACAGAGCGATCCACGCAGTCATCACGTGACCATGATGTCACGTGATGGTCGTGTGATTGCGCAATCGCATCGATGTGACTGCACAGGCCGTGATTGGACAATCACTGCCAGTGTATGATTGCGCAATCAGTGGTGTGATTGGATAATCACCGCCGCTGGCGTGTGATTGGACAATGGCCGCCGGGTGTGATAGCGCAATCAGTGACCTGATTGGACAATTACCCTCGGGTGTGATTGCGCAATCATTTTCCACCTTGATTTGATCAAAATCTGTTCATTAGTTTCGGAGAAATGTCACTGAGATTGTAAATACAGATCCGGATCCAGAATCCAAATCCGGATCTGGATCATGACTCAATTTTAATGGAGTCGTCCCTTGACCAAGATCTATCTCTGGTGAAAATTTCATGAAGATCCGTCAAGTAGTTTCCAAGATATGCCACTAAGATTGTAAATAAAGATCCGGATCCAGAATCCAGATCCGGATCCGGATCATCACAAAATTTTAATGGAGTCGTCCCTGGCCCAAGATCTGCCTCTGGTGAAAATTTCATGAAGATCCGTCCAGTAGTTTCCGAGAAATCCTGTCCACAGACAGACAGAAGGACGGACAAATAAATAAATAAATAAATAAATAAACCGACTCGATCGCATTATCTCCTTGGCGGAGGTAATAAATGTATAAATGCATAAATAAATAAATAAATACATACATACATACATACATTTAAATGTAATAAAATTGCGAAATAAAAAACTTACATAAATGAATAAAATTCATGTGTACATTGGTCTCAACTCATTTATTTATTTCTATATTCCATATTCATTTATTTCTTAATTTATTTCCATTTATATTTATTTCCTAATTTATTTATTTCTGTATTTACTTATTTATGTATTTATTTATTTCTCAATTTATTTATTTCTATATATATATATTTATTTCCATGGCAGTCCCGGACCAAGAAATCAGGAAATTTAATGGTAATGAGGGGGTGTGGCTTTCATCCCTGTCATCGCGTTGCCTTATTCCCATTGGTTGTTCCATAACAGAGTGCTTCGATTGATTACAACGGCCTACCTCCTGCATCAGCCTGCTGTCTAGAATGGTCAATTCGCTAAATTTGGGAATGGCTTCACAAAGACGAGCAGTGGCGAGAGATTTGAGACTTTTAGCTGACATTGCAGGAAATGAAAACGCCAATTTTGATTATTTGCTATTTCGCGTGGAAGCCTCCAGGGTCCGTGTACCTTTCGGCCATTCGTTTTTCGTTTTGATTAAGGTTATGAAAAAACAGAGAACGAACTGATTTCCGTTTTTTGTTTTGATGTGGCAAACAAAAAACGAAAAACGAGCCGTCTCCTGATTTGCGTTTGAAAATTGGAAATCGAAAAAAAGAAAACGAGTCGTTTTCTGATTTTCTATTAAATGATTACTAAACAAAAGTCGGGAAACGAAATACAGCCAATATTCTTTTAATAGAGCTTGCTCTGACCTGAGCCGGAAGCGAAAATTTTCCCCCAGTCTGCTAGTAATGGAAGAATCACTATTGAGCAATCAGAGATTCGTGAGGTCAATATAAACAAGTACACGTGGAAGCGCGGTGATGTCAACAAGCATTATGTTGCTAGCTAGCATCGTGCTGCTACATAAAATAATGTTCCGTTTTTATTGTAAGGTATTCCAATAGCAGTAAGAGCCGAAATAGTCCTGTCCTGTGTGGTGTCCTGCGAGCTGTCCTGTGCACTGTCCTGCGCAGTGTCCTGTGCAGTTTCCTGCGCGCTGTCCTGCGCAGTGTCCTGTGTCCTGTGCCCTCTCCTGCGCAGTATCCTGTGTCCTGCGTGCTGTCCTGCGCAGTGTCCTGTGTCCTGCGCACTGTTCTGCGCCAGTTGCAGTGTCCTGCGCGGTGGCCTGCGGCAACTGAGCAGTGTCCTGCGCACTTGTAACAGGATAGGACAGTTTTCTTATTTAAATTTCATGCAGTCGGAGAGAGGTGATCCCTGGTGAAAAATAAATGTGCTAAGTGTACTAAAATTTAGCATACTTTTGTGTACTTGAAGCCACACTAATCTTCACTATACTTCAAGTGTGTTTATGATTAGTTAACTTGAAGCATGCTATTTTGGAACAACTCATTTTGTACTAAATATATTTTAATTGTAATTAAATTGTAGAAAAGCTCAACTTGAAGTGTATTTAGTGTACTTTTAAGTGCTAAAGTGGAACAACTTAAACTATATTTTGTATACTTTAACTATATGACTTTATATGTACTAATATATGCTTCATTAGTAAAATTATAGTGTACTTCGTTTGTATTATAAGTTCATTAAAACTTATTTGTTAGTGTCTTAAAAATATATAAGCTTTATACTTTAAATATATTCTTACTGTGGTAATAATATGCTTAATTATACTTTTGGCCTATTCCAATTACTAAAAAAGCATACTTTGCAGTTAATAGTCAATATGCTTTATCATTACTTTGCTATACTACTTTCTAGGTTACATTCTTGCAAATGTATTACCAGTATACTAAAGGCTGAAAGACTTGTGGGACTACTTCCAGGTGAAACAATATACTTTAATGTATTTGAACCATATCCAAATATAATACTACATTGCAAATAATACAAAAACTGGTACTATCTCTAAATGTATCAACATTTACATATGGCTTTTAAACATTTTCATTATAAAACTTATAACACATTTTTATCAGCTCCCGCCGCTCGCGGTGCGAGAGCTATGGTATCTGGCTCCATTGGTGCGTGCGTTGCGCCGTCAACACATTTTGCTTTATCTTATTAACTGTTTTAGTTACTGGCTCCTAATTTTCACTGGACACGCATTTCGTAAAGGCCTATAAATGACGGGCAAAAAGGTGACCTTGGCCTATTTTTTCAAGGTCATTGGCCTAAAAATATCACCAAAAACTTCCGACATTTTCCTTTATCTCATCAATTATTTAAGTTCCAGGCACCTAATTTTTACTGGACATGCATCTCATAAAGGTCTGCAAATGACGTGCCTAAAGGTGACCTTGGCCTGTTTTTTCAAGGTCACTGGCCTAAAAATATCACCAAAAACTTTGACAATTTGCTTTATCTTATCAACATTTTCAGTTACAGGCTTCTAATTAGCTCCCGCCGCCCGAGTGGCACCGCAGCTATGGTATCGGGCTCCATCCATGCATGCATCTGTCCATGCGTGCATCCGTCAACAAAAACTTTGACATTTTGTTTATCTTAACGGCGGGAGCTTCTGGGGCCGCCAGTGCCCAAAACTCAAATATTGGTACTTTAGTACACTTTGTAGAAATAGGTCCATTTCAGGCAGCAGACCTAAATATTACACATAAACTTTAAAGAACACAGAGGAATACTGAACAATGAAAAACAACATTCCTTATTATTGCACTCCTAACCCCTCCCACCATACAGAAACACACACACCACACATTATGTTCCTTTTTTTTGGCTGAACTGCTCATTGTTACACTTTCGTCTGATGGCCGCGCGCACATCAGAGACACTTGTCTGCGGAAACTCCAGAAGAACAACGTCTGTTAACCGAATAGACAAGAGATACTGTAGGTCACGCAGCATATTCATAGTATTTCTGAACAGTACATCTGGAAACTCTGAGAAATTGTATCAGTATGGTAAACCAATATTGCTGCCAATACATAGTCCAACATGTATTTTCAGGAAAAGCTTATATCTGAGATTCTGATAAAATGGACAATAAAAAAAAGTGCATTTTATTTTCGACCTCATTCAGATCACACAGATGATATTTTCTATTCTCTACTGGTATTGAATGGAAACGTCCAGTTTCAACTGCCAGAGGCAGGATACCACATCTCAACTAGGTACAAACAGATCTCTTCATAATTAGACCCAAATGTAACTTAAAATACACTCAAACTTAATATTACAGTGTTGATATTAAAATGTGTACTTTTAAAATATGCTTTTAGTGTATGTTACAATGACAATGTTGAGCATACATTTTAAAATATATCAAAAATATGCGTAAAAACAAATTTCAAATAAGTACACTTTAGAATTACACATAACTTTCACTTAAAGTATATTTTAGTATAATATATTTCTACAAAGTGTAATGTAGTATAATTATTTTAAAGTGTGTTAAAAGTGTTAGCGTAAAAGCATGATGTTAGTATACTTTTTATGTATTTACAAAAAAGTAGAATTTGTGTAAGTACATTTTCAATATACTATTGAAAATATGAATATACTTGAAATACAATAAAGTAATTTTTTTTTTCACCAGGGATGGGTTTTTGTTCATTTTTATCTTGAAATCCATATATATTCTTTATGTTTTAAACAGCGACGTTTGAATAGCACACATCCTTGTAGATTTTAGCTCTGTGTTGTAGCTTATAGGCTACGTTAACCAGATCAATCACGAGTAGTAACCTGTTCAATATATTGAATAGTGCACGCTGCTCCTGTTGCGGGACATTCGCTACACAGTAAAACGTTCAGTGTTAAATCAACACTTAAAGAGTCTATTTGGATCCACGTCTAATAACAATATTAAGAATGTCGAGCAGCACTCGGTGACTGTCTCGCTGCGGTGGGGAGAGTGACTGAGGCAATGGGAAAAGTGTCCTGCTGACTGTCCTGCGCCAAACGCGAGTGTCCTGCTGACTGTCCTGCTGACTGTCCTGCACTGCGCGAGTGTCCTGTTGACTGTACTGTGGAAGTATGCAAGTGTCCTGCATCAATCTCACAGGAGAGGACAATTTCGGCTACTGCTGCGAGCCGCGATTTGGCCATTTCAAACCTGTCAAACAGTCTCACAGCCATCGTTTCTAAAATTTTGATTCAAGGTTTCTGGTAGTAATGCTCAGTTTTCTGGCAGAAACCTTGAGGCTACTCCAACTTTTTACATATTTTGGAATGAAACAAAGCACGTCTGAATATTGTTCACGACCCTCAACAATAAATCAGAGGCACAGATGGTTCACTGCCATAAATTATAATAAAGCATGCGCAACGATACACATCCCGAACGAAAAAGAAGTTTATTCAAGTGTGCCATTAGTATACTTCTTCTCAACTAAAAATAAGAGAGTATACTTTCAGTTTACTTTTGATTACTTATCAGAGATATACTTAGCAAAGTAATACTTGAGTATACTTCGCTTATACTGAAAAGTACACAGAAAAGTCTAAGTATATTTGGCTTATACTTGTAACTAAACTTTTGATCGAGATATACTCAAGAAAAGTATAATAAAGTCTTAAAATATTCATGCCTAATGTTCAAGTATACTTGGCTCGCAGTTATGCTACTATCAAAAGAATAAGCACATTAAAATATTTTTCACCATACATATTGGCTTCTTTGAAGTATACTGCACTATATTTTTACTCAGTTTTTACTATCTCATGGGCTTACATATTCCACATGTACGTTTGCAGTAACAAGTCAGCTTTGGGGTAGCATAGCAGAGTAAATAACACATGGGTGGAGCTGAACTTGATTTTTATGCAGTGTTATTAACCCACACAGAAACAGATAAACATTTGTCTAATTTTATTTGAGAACAAATTTGACAATTCTTCCAGTATTGACAGACTTGATACATACCCTTACAAAAAAGAAGTATACTTCAAGTTTAAGCAGCGTGAACTTAAAGTGCCCATCTAGTTTACATCTAAGTTTTATTTTGTACTGCAAGTACACTACAAGTGAACTTTTAAGTATACTGTGACTTAACTAGTTGTATTCCTCTAGCATACTTTTTAGTTTATGAAAGTATACATTAAAGTATACTGCAAGTAAACTTAGATATACTACTAGTTTATATACTTCTTGTAAACTTTTCAGTTCATGAAAGTATACTGTAAAGTATTGTACACTGCTAGTAAACTTAAAGATGAACTATTAGTTCACTAGTTATATACTTCTAGCACGATGTCTAATTTATAAAAGTATACTTTGAAGTATACTGCAAGTAAATTCAGATGTACTACAACTTTAGTTGTTATATTCTTCAAGCCAACTTTTTAGTTTATGAAAGTACACTTTGAAGCATACTGCAAGTTAACTGATAGGCACACTACTAGTCCACTAATTCTTTACTTCAAGCCCTCTATAATTTACATCTAGTTTAAAACTTTCAGGAAGCTAAAAGTTTTTTGTTTTTAAACTGCAAGTATACTTCAAAGTCTTCTTTAAGCTAACTTAACATCATACTCACAGTCACAGCTTATGATTATTGCACTCTAAAATGTATTACTGTCGCTACTCAGATATTATTTAACATAAGTAGACGAGAGGTTACCTCATGTACTCTACTAGTAGACAATGCTTAAGTGCGTTCTGCTTTAATTTACAGATGAAGGTACTTATAAGAATTCGCACTGAAACACATACTCAGGATTGAGAACAAAATTGATTCCTTCATAAATTAAATTTTCAATAACAATATTGTATTGGATGGCAAAGTATAAGAACACAGCAATGGCAACTCTTATTGAAATCCCAATTCAAAACAAAAAAATACCTCTTTCTCTCATATGGAACCAGAAATATGCATAAAATATGAATTAGCACTGCCTTCAGCCTGACCAGCAGGCTGAAGAACTCAAGCAAAGGCTGATGAAATGATGTTTTTTTTTTTTTTTAAAGATTATTTTTTTGGGAATTTTTCCTTTATTTGATAGTTGTTCAGCGTAGAGAGACAGGAAGGTTGGGGAGAAGAATGGGGGAAGACATGCAGCAAATGACCCGAGCCGGAATCGAACCCAGGTCGCTGCGGGAAGGACACAGCCTTTATGGAACGCGCGCTTAGACCAATGAGCCACCGGGGCGCGAAATGATATTTTTTGGTTAATGGAGTTCTGTATGACAGTCAAAAATATGACCGACTAAAGAAAAGATGCAACAGTGCTGTATACTTGAAAGATGGTACATTCTGTTTAATAAATGATTTAATCATTTTTAAACAAGATTGCTGTGGACATCAAAGCCCTGCATATTGTACCTGTGCCAAAAATTGCTGTGTTTTAGTTGAGATATCACTTCAATCTAGCTGGCCATTCTGTGCGGATTCACAGATAAATGTACACAGTATTTTCAAACATGAGGTTAAGAAGACTGGAACTTCAGAGCTATCTGGTCTGATATGGTGACAATGAAATGTGTGTACTAGCTTTATAACTAGCAGCCATACCACTACTTTATATGCAACAGATGTGTGGCTGAAGCTAAGCAGGTGTGGGCTTGGTTAGTGCTTGGATTGGAGACCACCTGGGAAAATGAGTTGCTGCTGGAGGAGGTGTTGGTGGGCCAGTAAGTTGGGATCTTCCCTCTGATGGAATAATACTCAATACTCCAGTGCAGTGCAGAAAATATACATGACGTTTACTTGAAAATACGAACTTGAAGTATACTTCTTTTTCGTAAGGGATGGTCATTTCTTTATTCTTATTCGCCTGAGATATTTTTTAGGATAAGTCCATGATACATCTGGAGTTTTTCACTCCCTTCGGAATGACCGGTAGGCTATTATTAAGTCAATCCAAACCCCTCTTAAGTGAGCAACTAACTCAGTGACTTGGTTTAATTTCTCGGTTATTTGATGGGAAGGATCGGTTTGCAATTCAAGTTTTGAAACTGTTGCTTTGACGGAGGGACGAGGTGATGACACAGTCTATTAAGCCAAATGTCATCCGTCCGGAATGAACCGCAAAATTGTTTTTACAACCTGGCCAATTCAACTCAGCGATTCAACTGTAAGCTATGCCGTATCTCTGCCTATGTACAGGCAACGTGACTACAGTTTCGAATCAGCATTGTAAACCCACGTAAAACCGGGACGAGTTTGAAACATATCGATGTTAAAATTAGAAATGGTGTACAGATAGCCACTGTCCTGCAACAGGAGCAGCGTGCTCTATTTGATATATTGAACAGGTCAGTACTCGTGATTGATCCGGCTAATGTAGCCTTTAAGCTACAACGCAGAGCCAAAATCTACAAGGATGTGTGCTATTCGAACGTCGCTGTTTTCAAGATAAAAATAAATATAAACCCATCACCTCTCTCCGACTGCATGAAATTTAAATAAATAAAACTGTCCTATCCTGTTACAAGTGTGCAGGACACTGCTCAATTGCCGCAGGCCACCACGCAGGACACTGCGACTGGCGCAAGACAGAGCGCAGGACACAGGATACTGCGCAGGACAGCGCGCAGGACACCGCACAGGACACAGGACACTGCGCAGGACGCGACATTCTTTTTCCCACGAACTTTCTGCCTTCATTTGCATATTTACCTAATGCGCATGCGTCAACTCATAGACTTGTGTGAATCGATGTTTTTTTAAAGCGTAGTAACACCACTTGTTACCATGGGGGCGAACATCCGAGCTTTCCTTTCCTTTATTAACCCCGTGCTGTCCTGAACAAGTGCCCTAACATCGAAGGGCATGGGAAATGCTTCCGGAAAAAACTTGACTGACATCAGCATTTTTCGGCTACATGCTGAAAGGAGCCAAGCAAATGAAAACAAAATCGTCTCCTATTAACTAATTAGGCAACTCTGAGAAAAGTAAACCTGTTCCCATTTACTTTGCTTGATTAGCAATCAAATGGTGGATTCGTTTACACTCTAAGTTGAATGAGTAGAGTTGTTTATTAAGACAACATGATTGATTGCTGCATTTTGAAATTAAAATGGCCGTAGAACAGCAGATTTGCATGAACACGATTGCCATTGCCACGCCATTTCGTGCTACTGTGATAATTTATATCTCACATTCACGTTTCATCCGCTTTTCAGAATGTTTTCCACCTTGTGTATTTTTTAGACGCTTTCAAACTCCAGGGCGATCTTATAACAAATCTGTTTTAAATTAATCTTGAATAATGTCCTAAAATGCTACAATCAGAGATGTAATTCAGAGGAAGATTTTTTCTAATTATTCAAATTGGCGAGAGGCAGTAAGAGCCGAAATTGTCCTGTGTCCTGTGCAGTGTCCTGCCTATCCTAAAAAATATGTCAGGTGAATAAGAATAAAGAAATGACCATGTGTGTCGTTGCGCATGCTTTATTATAATGTATGGCAGTAAACCATGTGTGCCTCTGATTTATTGTTGTGGGTCGAGAACAATATTCAGACGTGCCTTGTTTCATTCCAAAACATGTGAAAAGTTGGAGTAGCCTCAAGGTTTCTGCCAGAGAACTGAGCATTACTACCAGAAACCTTGCATCAAAATTTTTGAAACAATGGCTGTGAGACTGTTTGACAGGTTTGAAATGGCCAAATCGCGGCTCGCGGCAGTGGCCGAAATTGTCCTCTCCTGTGAGATTGACGCAGGACACTGGAATACTTCCACAGGACAGTCAACAGGACACTCGTGCAGTGCTAGACAGTCAGCAGGACACTCGCGTTTGGCGCAGGACAGTCTGCAGGACACTTTCGCGTTTGGCGCAGGACACTCGTGTTTGGCGCAGGACAGTCAGCAGGACACTTTTATGTGCATTTCAGGGGTAAGATGACGGTTTGGCGCAGGACAGTCAGCAGGACACTGCGTTTGGCGCCAGGACACTCGTGTTTGGCGCAGGACAGTCAGCAGGACACTCGCGTTTGGCGCAGGAAAGAGAGCAGGATTTTATTGAAATGGAATATGAAAGAAAAGATCCGCACATGCAAACCAAGCTAATGTAATCCTGGGCCTATACTCGTGCAAAAAAAGTGAAAAAAGAAAAGTTGTCTGCACGAAAAAGGAGCGGACTGAAGCATATTTTTGCACTAGTATAATGTGACAATATTATGACGTCTATCTTCTTCTGGAGCCCCTACGGTAGACTGTAAAAAATGGAAGGCACTATATCCCAATGGGTAAAACCAAAACGCTTCCACGATAATTTATGAAAGCCTAACCCTTAACCCTTAACCCTAACCCTAACTACCCATGGGTAAGAGCGCTGTCATAAATTATCGCGGTGGCGTTTCTGGTTTCACTATTGGATGGTTTCACCCATTGGGATATATTGTTTTCCGTAAAAATCGGCAGTGGCTCCATTAACGGGCGCCGTTACACGGTGATTCGGGCTATATTTACGGCAAAGCGGAGCGGGATTGCGCGGAGGCGTCTCGGGCTAATCTAAAATGACGAACTCGCGTTTGACAGTTGTAGGAAGCAATTTTGATGATTTAGCCACTGAAATCCAGTCACGCAAGGCGCCAAGCCTGGAGGGGGTCTGGGGCCCTTCCACAGAAAAAAAAAAAATTTGAAAATTAAAGTGCCAAATACGCGTTTTCCTGGCATCTGGGAACAAAATTCAAGGTCTTATAGTTAGCTGAAAAAAGCATTTTTTTCATTAACAATTATCTCTTTTTAAGGTATAAGTTTGCACTTGACTCTGCAAAGACAATCAAAACAAAGAGACTTAGGTCCTATTCCGATAGAAAAGGACAAACTGTGAAAATGATCAAAGCATCCATGAGGATACATCATGGATTAAACATTTAAAACACAACACTAAAGTTGTTTTCTTTCATGGAGAATGGTATTTAATTCACTTTGAAGTGAATTTCCTACATGCACATTAGGCATATTCAGTAGGCATGCAGAGGTACAAAATCATCTTCTGGAAATTTTTAATTCTCACTAAATGAGTTGATGAAGAGCATTCTTCGGGGGTATCTATGGGCGTACATATCATTCACTTTGTCATAATCAAGTTTAAGATCCAGTTGCACTGGCACAAATGTTACTCTAAGATATAGCGCTGTTATCACTACTTAAACAAACGTTATAGCTCGTCTCATAGTTAATCCATATAGGACTGCATACAACAGACAGTGTACAGTTGTCAGAGTTGTATAGTCACTTGCTGTTTTATACATTCAGCTATAGGAACCACTAGTATTGAAGAGGCCTAGTTGTCCCGTGTTAAAATATAGCATTTAAACTGTAGTGCAATAAATACTCAGAGGATTAACTTAACTAAAAGTGTCAATATCACAATATAAATGCTTTAATAATATAGAAATCCTGCATTTAAATTAGGAGTGAACTCATCCATAAAACCGTGTTTCAGCTTGGCTTGCTTGTGAATATTCAATAACTGATCCTGGTGTGTCATCTAGTGGTAGAATATTGTAACTGCGTGCATAAATTTGCAGCTTCATGTCTGCTGGCATCAACATCTGTACAGGCACCCTGCAGAGCACCGTTGTTCTTGAACGCGCCAAATCCAGATAATCCTTATGATGAATTACATTCATATTTTAATTTGTAACGAGTAACGAAGTGGCCAGTGTCAACGAAACGAAGTGAAAGTATACTTTTTATCTTTTAAATGTAGTAGAGTAAAAGTCAAAACTCAAGTAAAGTACAAATCCTCACAAAAAAAGGCTACTTAAGTAGGCTACTGTTCGTTACTATACACCTCTAACCAACACAAAGTGCGTTAGAACTCTTTTTTTTTTTTTTTTTTTGACTACCCCTGGAAATTTCATTTTTCCGGCATGGCAGTTTTTCGAGTTTTAAGCCTTGTGTGTCATGTTCGAAAAAGGCTGTCTTCGAAAAGTCAGTCTGCAGAACTAAACCCGCCATGGACAGTATATCTTAAGCTGCTTGACGGCAGGAGGCACTCACACGGGGGCTTATCACATAGAAGTAATAACTGGTCATGCCATTAAGGGGACCTATGCAGGATAAAGCAAAACAGACCCTTACTATTGCTGCACAGGAAAAACGGAAACTTGAAAAAACTATTGCTGCACTGAATAATACTTCGTGCCATTATTTGGTTGAAAATTAAAAAAAAAATTACGGTGTCTTTATTTGATGCATTATAGAAAATAATCAATCAAATAAAGACATACTCGTTTTTACTATTTTAATTTTCAGGCAAATGATAGCTATCCATGTGTTCACTTAAAAAGGGAGGTGGCTTTTAAAAGTGTTGTCTCGCATGGCACACTATAGCAGTGTTCTGCAGTAGTCGAGTAGTGCCCCGTATAATTTGAGCTCTCTTGGCGGCTGTGGCACTTTCAACAGGACTGGACGATTTGCAGCACACTGCAGTCAAGTCTGATTACTGGTCTAGCTCAAGCACTAGTGAATAAACGGTTTTTATGTTACGGCGTCTGTTTTATTGGAAACGGCATCAAAACATTGTGGTAATATTGAACTTTGTATTTTCATAGTAAAAATTATGCCTTCATGCACGCCTAGTGGAATTAATGCAAGAACCTAAGATTATATTTTGCTGCGAGTGTAATAATTTACCTGCACCACTCGCAGCACCTTAGAGTGCTGTGCTGCGACTCGTCGCTGTTTAAAACATATAAAAAATAAACATAAACCCATCACCTCTCTCCGACTGCATGAAAATTTCAATAATAAAACTGTCCTCTCCTGTAAGAAGTACGGAGGACACCGCACAGGACTCAGGACACTGCGCAGGACAGCGCGCAGGACACAAAACTGCGCGGGACAGCGCGCAGGACACTGAGCAGGACACAGGAAACTGCGCAGGACAGCGCGCAGGACACAAGAAACTGCGCAGGACAGCGCGCAGGACACATGAAACTGCGCAGGACACTGCGCAGGACAGCGCGCAGGACACAGGACACTGCGCAGGACAGCGAGCAGGACACCGCACAGGACACAGGACAATTTCGGCTCTTACTGCTACTGAAATTGGCATTCTTTCAATCTGACACCGTAGGCCAGTTAGGTTTGTCTGCTTTTCACCATCACATCTTAATCGTTATAGGCTACTGGCTAAATTTCTCGATTGTTATTTAGGCCAAGCACACGGTAGCAGATTGAAGGAAGGGCGGACCACCTGCAATTAGCGAAATCTAAACTCGGGCTTCTTCCCGACGGCATTTTAAATCGTTTTAAGCCACTTCAGGTGTGTATATTTCAAGACATTATCTGGCGACTGCCTTCACACCCCATGACGACAAGTTGTCTCATCACACTTAAAAAAAAAAATCCTCGTTCAACATCGCCACATCCCGACTCAGCATTTCATTTCTCATTGTAGTATTTTTAGAAGATCTATAATGATAAAATAAAAATAAAGAGATTTATTTTCAGATCGCCCAGGATTTCAAAAAATACACGAGGTGAAAAACATTAAAGCGGATGAAACGTGAATGTGAGCTATAAATAATCACAATCACACGAAATGGCCAAATACGCTCTTGCAAATCTATGCCCATTTAACTTTAGGAATACAATGTACACTACTTGTAATTGGTTATGTAAAGAGATCTGGTCCTTGTCCTTCAAAGGGTTAAAGAGAAATACCAGTTTAACCTAGTCACGGGTTTAAGGAGTGACCACTGGTGTTCGAATAATTAGTGATGGACAACTAGTCATGAATATTCTCCTTGTTGATTTTGTGGAATGTTATCTTTCCAAGCAAAAAGGCATCAAAACTGCAAGTCTTGAGCTTTAATTTGGTATCAGGTTTTAGAATTTCTATTAATTTCTATTGATTTGTTAAAGAGATTACCAATTTTATGCGCTGCCAGTGCCAATGTTTCCTTAAGATACCGTAAGTACTGGGTTGTTCAATAATGCTTTTCATAGTGACATTTTTCCCGCGGGATTTTATGTCTGTATTGTGAACTTGTGAGAGTTTTAGTTGCTATTGATTTGATGTTAAAATTTCTCAATTTTATTAAAACAAAATTTCAACTGATATTAAAAAGATGTACTTTGTGTTGGTCATTCAAACTGCACGAAAGTAGCTGTTGCGCTGTGACCTTTGGTGTAGTCTGTTGTAAAATCACAGAGAACAGAATTGCTTGACGAAGCACAGCTTATGCCATGCCATTTATTTGCTGCTTCAAGAGGAAGAGTGGATCAAAATTCAACAGTGGAAGAAAGAAGACATGTGGTCCCTAAGTGCAACAGTAGCCTACGCCTTTAGTCCCTCAAAAATAGATTAAATTCCCCTTGGTGACGATAAAAAAATTATATCCAAAGTCCCAATAAACTGCACTGTGAGGTGTCTACTTTTAGTCTTACGAGACACACTGTACTACGTGCAGTGTTCGTCCGAGGTTGGCTGGCAATGTCAACAAAAGATAGTAACAAAGTCCACGTGCGCGCTACAATAATAAGCAATGTGCGCGCATGCGCGAGTATAAATTATGCAAATGATGGCAGAAAGTTCGTGGGAAAAAAAATGTCGCGCGCAGGACACCGCACAGGACGCAGGACAATTTCGGCTCTTACTGCCTCTCGGATGTGTGTGCTTCTGACGAACACGGGTCCATTGTTTGACTCACGTTACTTTCATTTTTAGCTGGTAAGCTAGGTAGCTACTCTCCTGCGCGCTGGCGAACATTACGAACAACAGCTGTATAAAACTTGCTTCCTGTTTATTTAACTCCACTAGATTGCCATCGGTAACCAGAAACTACCAGTCAAGTATTTTTACGTGGTTCGTAACGGTTTTAGTGACTTTGTGTTATATCGGAATCGATCGTAATAACAGACTGTTTTTGAGTTTTCTGCACAAAATGTGCAAGGAACAAATCGGCTGTTCAAGAGGCGGGTAGCCATCGCGATCAAGTCGGTAAGGGCAAACTGGATGCTCGAAACTTCAGTTCAATAACAACCAAAACAGAGCAATGGATTTCGCAGGTCTTGCAATTGTAGCAGCGCGATGCTAACAGTAGGATGTGTCTTTTTAGTCTTCTGGCAGCTCCCTACTATGCTGCGATTCACCCACTAAATCGCAGTGCAGCACACGGACTGGAGACCGTCATGCTGTTACGGTCACTATGAACTCGATAGTGATAGCTACCCATTTCACCAACAGCCGAATTGTTCCCCGCGCTTTTTGTGCAGAAAACTGAGAAACTGAATAAACTATACAGCGGTTGTTCTATAATGTTCGCCAGCTTGCAGGAGAGCAGCTAGCTAACCAGCCAATAAACTTAACGTGAGTCAAACAACAAAACCGTGGTCGTGAAAAGCACACACACCCATTGCATGAGACATATCAGAGCTACAGTGCAAAGGGAAAGGTGCATTATGATGCTTGTATCGTGCGGCAAAGTGGAAAGACATCCGAAATCCATCAGTCAATGATTTCCGTTTTTATTGTCCTGTAATGTCACTAAACAGTGATATGTCTCGGAAAATGCGTCTGCAGACTTTTCCTAAACACGGTTTTACTGTCTGACTCTTCTTCCATTGATTAGCCACTCTCTTGCAAGCTGGCGAACACGAAGAACAACCACTGTATAAAAATCGCTTCCGTTTTATTTTATTTCTCAGTTTTCTGCACAAAAATATGCGGGGAACAATTCGGCTGTTTCAGAAACGCGTAGCTATCAAGTTCATAGTAACCGTAACAGCTGCATGACGGCCTCCAGTCGGTGTGCCACACTTTGATTTAGTGGGTGAATCGCAGGCAGCATATGAGTAAGCTGGGAGAAGAGTAGAAAGACATATCCCACTGTTAGCTTACATCACGCTCCTACAATATGACCTGCGAAATCCATTGCTCTGTTTTGGTTGTTATTGAACTGAAGTTTCGAGCATCCAGTTTGCCCTTACCGACTTGATCGCGATACCCATTTCTCGAACGGCCGATTTGTTCCTTGCACTTTTTGTGCAGAAAACTGAAACACAGTCTGTTATTATGATCGACTCCGATATAACACAGAGTCAATAAAACCGTTACGAACCATGTAAATACTTGACTAGTTTCTGGTTACCAATGGCAATCTAGTCAAGTTTAATAAACTGGAAGCAAGTTTTATACAGCTGTTGTTCGTAATGTTCGCCAGCTCGCAGGAGAGTAGCTACCTAGCTAACCAGCTAAAGTTAACATAACGTGAGTCAAGCAATGGACCCGTGTTCGTCAGAAGCACACACATCCACTGCCATATCACATATCACTGTTTCGACATCTGGCAATTGCTGGCGAGAACATATGATTACAAGTGACAATACCGTACAATAAAAATGGAACATTATTTTATGTAGCAGCACGATGCTAGCTAGCAACATAATGCTTGTTGACATCACCGCGCTTCCACGTGTAGTTGTTTATATTGACCTCATGAATCTCTGATTGCTCAATAGTGATTCTTCCATTACTAGCAGACTGGGGGAAAAATTTCGCTTCCGGCTCAGATCAGAGCAAGCTCTATTAAAAGAATATTGGCTGTATTTCGTTTCCCGACTTTTGTTTAGTCATCATTTAATAGAAAATCAGAAAACGACTCGTTTTCCGTTTTTCGATTTCCAGTTTCCAAACGCAAATCAGGAGACGGCTCGTTTTTCGATTTTTGTTTGCCACATCAAAACAAAAAACGGAAATCAGTTCGTTCTCTGTTTTTTCATTACCTTAATCAAAACGAAAAAAAGCGAATGGCGAAAGGTACACGGACCCTGGAGGCTTCCACGCGAAATAGCAAATAATCAAAATTGGCGTTTTCATTTCCTGCAATGTCAGCTAAAAGTCTCAAATCTCTCGCCACTGCTCGTCTTTGTGAAGCCATTCCCAAATTTAGCGAATTGACCATTGTAAACAGCAGGCTGATGCAGGAGGTAGGCCTGTGTAATCAATCTAAGCACTCTGTTATGGAACAACCAATGGGAATAAGGCGACGCGATGACAGGGATGAAAGCCACACCCCCTCATTACCATTAAGTTTCCTGATTTTTTGGTCTGGGACTGCCACAGAAATAAATATATATAGAAATAAATAAATTGAGAACTAAATAAATACTTAAATAAGTATATACAGAAATAAATAAATAAATTAGGAAATAAATATAAATGGAAATAAATCAATAAATGAATATGGAAATAAATATAGAAATAAATGAGTTGAAACCAATTTATACATAAATTTTATTTATTCATGAATATGTTTTTTTATTTCGCAAATTTATTGCATTTAAATGTATGTATTTATATATTTATTTATTTATGTATTTACTTATTTATTTATTCATTTATTTATTTTTAATTTTGGCAGTTTTGGGCTTCCATATTCCCAATGGTGAAAACGCGTCTTACTTTCCACATTTGTCCGGCCACATCCGAAATTTGATATTTTTGTGCGCTCGCACGTGGTCGACGTGAAATGCCGAAATAGCGCCCCCTAAACACGTTTCAAAATTCCCATAGGGAAATTCGGTTACTTTCTCATAGGCAAAAGAAATTTGGTATATATATGTATCATACCCAGACATACAAAAAATCTGATTGGAGCTACGCCCTAAACCCAGTAGGAAGTCGGCCATTTTGATTTGAATTATTGCATTTTAAAACGAACTCCTCCTAGGGATTTTGCCAGATCGACTTCAAATTTGGTAGAGATCATCTAGAGACCAAGCTGATCAAAAGTTGTGCTTTGCATGTCTGTAGGTCAAAGGGCATGGCTGCTAGGGCGTGACAAAGTTTGGCTACTCGCCAAAAATATTTCAAAATGCTCTCACGCCCACATACTTGATCGTTGCAGCTTCAAACTTGCTCGACATCATAATGGCTCTGCCCTGAACGTCCGAATTTATTCACTTCCCACTTTACTCATAGCGCCCTCCTGTGGTAACAGGAAGTGACCAGTTTTTGTTTTCACTTGTACTGATGACACATAGTTGAACCCATCAACTTCGTTCCACTTCTAAAACATGCAAATCAAGTTGGTGAAGCTACATTATGAATGCTGTGAAGCTACGAGTAATGGCGTCCGTGTGGCGACGCAGCGACTATCCATCCCTCGCCATGAATATACGTTTGGGTTTTTGATGTCTTTAATGAACTCATATAATCATGAAAATTGATACACAGGTCAAGGGTGGTGAGCTCTTACATCAGATAGGGGCAGCGCCCATGGGGGGAGCAAAATGACTCTATAGCGCCCCCTTGAAATTTTCAAAAACCCCTCCCCATAGGGGTTTTTATAGAATAGGAAGATGAAAATTGTCAGACATGTGTATGTTGCCAAGACGCACAAAAAAGTCTCTGGCACCATTGGTCTACTCCAAACAGGTAGTCGGCCATTTTGATTTTAACGGGTCATTTTCGCCTTATTTCCACACCATGTATTTTAACGAACTCCTCCTAGAGACTTTGTCCAATCAATCTGAGATTTATTACAGATCATCAAGAGACCATGCTGATCAAAAATTGTGCTCTTCATGTTTGTAGGTCAAAGGGCGTGGCTGCTAGGGCGTGACAAAGTTTGGCGACTCGCCAAAAAAATTTCAAAATGCTCTCACGCCAACACACTTGATCGTAGCAGCTTCAAACTTGCTGAAGATGATGTTGGCTCCGCCCTGAATGTCAGGATATAATAACTTCCCACTTTACTAATAGCGCCCCCTGGTGATGACAGGAATTGACCAGTTCGGTTACTTTGTCGTAGGCAGACGAAATTCGATACACATATGTATCATACCCAGACATACAAAAAATCTCATTGGAGCCATGCCCTAAACCCAACAGGAAGTCGGCCATTTTGATTTGAATTTTTGAATTTTAAAATGAACTCCTCATTGGGATTTTGCCCGATCGACTTCAAATTTGGTAGAGATCATCTAGAGACCATGCTGATTCTAAGTTGTGCTCTGCATGTCTGTAGGTCAATGGGCGTGGCCGCTATGCCGTCCCCATTTCATGCTTCGCCATGCATATTCGAGCAGCTCTCCCTCCCTCATACTTCATCCAAACGGCTTCAAAATTCCTGTACATGAAAAGAGCCCTGCCCTGAATGCCTCCATTTGCTCATAGGCAATCTCGCTCATGGCTCCCCCTTGTGGAAACAGGAAATGCCATATTTCACATTGACATTGGCCAATTTGCTCTAAACTTGACATTTGTGCTGAGGGTCTTCCCCTGAATGAACCTGCCCACGTTTGATTACGCTATGAGCGCCCCCAGTGGATGAACTATCAACTGATCATAACTCCTTAGTGCTTTGTCCAATTCGCTCAAAACTTTTTCACAGGTTGGTGCCTGTACTTGACATGTCCAATGGTCGTGAGTGCACACCTGCACCCATCAGGATCTCACCACTACCCACAATGTGCCTAAGGGTGCGAGGGCCCGTTCATCGCTGCTTGCAGCTTTAATTATTATTTATTATTATTCTTCTGACTTTTCGTGCCTCAATTTCGCCCCTTTCCCAAATTTGAAAACGCTTCTTACTTTCCACATTCGTCCGGCCGGATCTGAAATTCGATATTTTTGCGCGCTTGCACATAGTCGATGCGAAATGCCAAAATAGCGCCCCCTATAAACTTTCAAATTACCCTCCGCATTGGGGTTACTTTGTCGTAGGCAGACGAAATTTGGTACGCACATGTATCATACCCAGATGCACAAAAAAGTCTCTTGACGTCATGGTCCAGCCCCAACAGGAAGTCGGCCATATTGATTTGAATTTTTGATTACCGGCGATTTCCTCACCTCGTATTTTAAGGAACTCCTCCTCGAAATTTTGCCCAAAAGACTTTGTATTTGGTATGGATCATCAGGACCCCATGCTGATCTAAAGTTATGCTCTGCATGTCTCTAGGTCAAAGGGCGTGGCTGCTAGGGCATGACAAACTTTGGCGACTTTTCTTGATTTCGCCATCCATTTTCCAACGGCTCTCACGCCAACATACTTGTTTGTAGCAGCTTCAAACTTTATAGACAGGATGATGGCTCCGCCCTTAACATCGCGATATATTAACTTCCACTTCACTAATAGCGCCCCCCGTTCATAACAAGAAGTGACCAGATTTTACTTTCACTTGTACTGATGACACATAGTTGAACCCATAAACTTCATTCCTTTACTGTATCATGCAGAACAAGTTGATGAAGCTACATTATGAATGCTGTGAAGCTACAAGTAATGGTGTCTGTGTGGCGACGCGGCGACTATTCATCCCTCACCGTGAAAATACGTTTGGGTTTTTGATGCCTTTAACGAACTCGTATCATCATGAAAATTCATGGAAAGGTCAAGGGTGGTGAGCTCTTACATTGATAGGGCGTTGCCCATGGGGGGAGCAAAATACCTCGATAGCGCCCCCTTGAAATTTTCAAAAACACCTCCCCATAGGTGTTTTTTTGGAATAGGAAGATGAAAATTGGTAAACGTGTATGTTGCCAAGATGCACAAAAAAGTCTCTGGCACCATTGGTCTACTCCAATCAGGAAGTCTGCCATTTAGATTTTAACGTGTCATTTTGGCCTGATTTCCGCACGTTATATTTTAAAGAACTCCTCCTAGGGATTTTGTCCAATCAACCTCAGATTTATTACAGATCATCAAGAGACCATGCTGATCAAAAGTTGTGCTCTGCATGTCTGTAGGTCAATGGGCGTGGCCGCTATGGCGTGCCCATTTCTGATGCCTCGCCATGCATATTCGAGCAGCTCTTTCTCCTCATACTTCATCCAAACGGCTTCATCATTACTGTACATGATAAGCACCCCGCCCTGAACGCCTTTATATGCTCGTAGGCAATCTCGCTCATGGCGCCCCCTTGTGGAAACAGGAAATGGCATATTTTACATTGACATTGGCTGATTTGCTCGAAACTTGACATTTGTGCTGAGGGTCTGCCCCTGAATGCACCTGCCCACATTTGGTTATGCTCCGAGTATCCCCTGGTGGATGAACTATCAACTTGTCATAACTCCTTTGTGCTTTGTCCGATTCGCTCGAAACTTCACGTGTGATGAGGGTCCGTCCCTGAACGCACCTGCCCACATCGGGTTACGCTCGTAGTGCCACCTTGTGGATAAATGAAACATTGCCTCTCTTTGATCCTTCCTGTTTTTTCTCCCTTCTTGCTTCAAACCGTGGCACTTGCCTAGTGCAGGCCCCCCGCGGTTGCGCGTTAGTGCGAGGGCCCGATCACAGCTGCTTGCAGCTTTAATTTTGCTTCTTTCTTGCGATTTTTACCCTCATTTTAATTTCTCTTAGTCGTTCCCCGCCAGCGCGTAGCCTATTTATTTATTTATTTATTTTTACCGGTGACCCTGAAGTTAAACCTTTTTTTTTCGTTTGCTTGTTTTATGCACAAGTGATAATGCAATTTAAAGTTCAACTGCGGCCCTGGGGATTCACTGTTATGATTTTTAACACCTGAATTTGATCAAAATAGTTTTTGAGCAATATTTTAAAAAATATTTTTATTGCATTTTTGAAGATCGCTGAGATCAAGGTTCCATGGGCTACTTTAAACAATGGATTGCTCGCGCGCTTTCACTTCGGGTAGGAACAGCCCTCATTCTGATGCAGTTAAGAGTTGTTGTTATTATACCACCGACGAAATGTCGGGGGTATATAGTTATATACCAAGAATTCCGTCCGTCCGTCATTCCGTCGGAATACGTTATTTTTCCAATCAATATCTCGAATATTTTCATTCTACCATTCATTCCAGTGAATTCTGCATTTTGATTGGTTAACACCAGGTATCTATTCACCGGTAAACTACCTCGCACTGGGTCAAGAAAGACCTCGTCATGATTACGCCGACAAAATACGGCTACAGTTTGCGTACAGTCTTATGCTGCATTCGATTGTACTCGGAAAGATTCAGGTCGGAAATTCCCATTTCTGATGTAAATGTGTTTCATTGCTCCAGCTCGGAAACAAACGCTAAATTGGACGACGCACAACAGTAAAAGCTGAGGAGAAGTGAGACTGTTTACTTTTCACAGCGTGCAGCGCCATTTTGCTATGACATCAATCCAACTGACTCGGTCTGCTTGAATCCTGCCCGAATTCACGAGTTGGAGTTCCGACCTCAACGGCTGTTCTATTGCACTTTTTCGATTCGGAAGGTCGGATTTACCCAAGTTCCGAGTACGATCGAATGCAGCATTACTCGCTAGCGAGCTAGTTGGCTACCTAGCTAGCAATAGTATAGCTAGCGTGCCAATGTATGTAGCTACATTGCCAACTGGCTAGTGAGCTAAAAAGGCTGCAGTTCGCTTTCAATGCGTACACTGTCATACTCGTTAGCGAGCTAATTGGCTTCCTAGCTAGCAAGCCAAAGTGATATCGAACTGTGTGTCATAGCTAGCTCCGCAATATTTTCGTTGGGGTGTTGACAAGAGTCATGGTAGAATGGAGATAAACCTACAGTTTTTTTCGAGCACTCGGTATTTATCGTAGGTGTCATGGTTTCGGCGTGCGTTTATTTGTTGGACCTTTCTTTGTTCTATCGTCCGGGACGATATCAGATTTCTATTCCATCGAATTCCTGGCCCAGCTGGCTGATTGAGCTGGGGCGGAGTTTTCTGGACTCTATATATATGGCCGGGGGTTCGCCACACCTATCGCTAGAGTGTCTGTTTGTTTCTAGCACTTCGACCGAAGATATCTCTAGTCAGTTTTCCTCGTGACTTGTCGTCTTCCATTTATTGTTAGGAATTGCTTCTTTTAGAAGTTTTTTCTCTTCTCTCTTTGTTTATTCTCTCTCGCATTGCTTCCATGTTGCGGACTATTATTCGTCCTTGGAAGCGCGAGCTTTTACCGGAGGTGTGTGCCTCCTTTTGTGTTTGTTTCTTATCTGGTCTGCTCTTTGTTCTTTCTCTCACTGGTCGCTGCACCTGGCGTCCTATCATCGCCCATTACAGCACACTCTAGCTGTCATGGAGTCGTCAGCCGCGGCTACGTTAGAGAAAGTTTTGGCTGATCAGCAAGCCACACTCTCGGGCTATGACAAGGGCTTGTCTACCCTGAACAGTCGACAGGCTGAGTTGGCGGAGCGAGTCCGCCATCAGGACGAGGCTTTACAAAAACAGGAGAGCTTCCTTTTAAGTCTCACTGAAAGTATTCGAGCCTTATCCACTCAAATTACACAGAATGTTGCACAAGCACAATCTCTACACCAGTGGCGTCGTTAGCCCTGGGCTTCCGGGGCTTTAGCCCCGAATGTTTTAAACCTAGCCCCGGACGGTTTTTCCCGGCAAAAATTACAGTTTTTAATACAGAAATATACACGTCAAAATCGCCTACTTCAGGCAGTCACAGCCAGAGATGACTCTGGTCACAACTCTCATAGCTACAGCCCCGCCCACCCCCTCCGCCCCCACGAGCCCAGACCTATGCTGCGATGCTAATGCTGCCTTCGAGACAAGTTGGGACTGGGATCTTTACCAGTTGAAAACTCCGAGTTCCGACTTCAAAGCGTTCGAGACGCACCAGGTCGGAATAACCAAAGAATGGCAGACCGCGACAAACTTTGCATTCACAGTACTTCACATAGGGCACAAAAACATTACAAATTACAGGTGGTGTTCGATTGCTCTTTTTCAAGTCGGAGGTCGGTAAGATCCCCGTTCCGACTTGTCTCGAGCGCAGCATTAGTTGCCTCAACAAAGTAACGCGGAGAGATGTCTATGGATATCCGAAGCTTTTTCAGCCCAAAGGCGAAGCCAAAGAGTCAAGAAAAACCAACTTCAGGTAACGTTACCTTAGTATTCGTAATGTTTACGACATCTAATGTTTGTAAGGTAGGCTGGCTAGCTAGCTAACGTCAATGTTTGCTAAGGACCTTCGCTTAGCTACGCCAGCTAGCGTAAGCCAGCAATGCTTGCACATGTTTTACAAAACATGAAATAAGTTCTGAACCGTTTATGATAGAGATGAGCTGTAAACAGCATCTGAATCGTGAGATTCTCTGCTTTCCGAGGGTCCTTGAATGGTGCCTCTATGACAACAAGGGACTATATAGGGTGCGTGTGTTACTATTGTGAATCACTTTGTTACTAGTTTGTTATTAGTTTTATTATTACTATCATCACAATGATCAATCATTTGTCTTCAGAAAGTTCCCATTGGAAGGCATTGGTCTTCCATTTATCAACAGATTGGCTATTTTCCAATATAACACTTTTATGAGAGCCAAAGTCATCATTACACCTACTTAATTATTGTTGGTATATGATAAATGTTGAAAAAAAAGTTCATTTTTTGCTGTTAGTTGCTGATGTGTATGATATTGTGGGTCTATACTACGCCTTTAGTGGTAAAGTCCGCCTCTGTGGTCATGATCAATTAACTGTAACTCGTAGAAGAAAAAGTGTATTTGCACAAAACTTCACATGTAGCTTCAAAACACCTAAGTACAATTTTTCACATTTGAAAAAAAGAAAATGCCCTGGTTGACTCGGGAGATGTTCAACAAAACACAAGTTTTCTTTACTGGGCGATTTTATTATTATTTTTTTTTTTTTTTTTTTTGTGTGTGTGAAATATGGCATGCTCACCCAAAGGTACGGTATAAATGTGACTTTACACTGCAGCAGATAAAATGGCAGGTTTCCCTGAATCATATAATGTATAATACTTGGTGCCACCTGAAAAAATAAGCTCAAAATTGGAAAAAATATAGAACTATTTCCAGTTTTTAGGTCTATGTAGGCTTTTAAGGGAACATTATTTTTGGCTCCAACATTTCCGGTTTCAAGATGTACAGGAGTTGTATTTATAGGCTACAATTCAATTTCTACCTCATAGGCTACTACTAGAAGCCCTGCACTTCAGTAAATCATGTAATACAGAACACATTTAATAGTAATACATCTTTATTTCAGATCTGTTGATCCTTAAAAAATTAAAGAAAGCAGCATAAATCATAAAATGTTGACCCTCATGACCACTATGTTTCAACTGTGAATACTCTGGTTTCACATTTTTAGAAAGCAACATTGTGCAGATGTGAATGCAGTTTTGTAGTGATTGATAATGTGTAGGTCCAAGTTGCATAAATCCATCTTGGTGCAGCTAGTCGAGCTAATTGTTTATTTTGTGGAATATTGTTGCACGTGAGCCAGAGAGGAGCCAGGGAGGAAAGCAGGGAGAGAGAAGAGAGGAGAGAGAGGGGGCACTAGGCCCCAAGACGAGTCAGGGAGGGGAGCAAAGAGTGAGAGGAGAGTGGAGAGAGAAAGCTGGACCATCACAGCTTATGAGGAGCCAGAGAGGAAAGCAGAGAGAGAGAGAGAGGGACCACCTGAGTGAGAGAGGAGCGAGGGAGGAGAGCAGAGAGAGAGACAGGGACCACCAGAGGCAAACAGGAGCCAGAGAGGAGAGCGGAGAGAGAGACAGGGACCACCAGAGACAAACAGTATGCTTGATTTTATTGTAAGTTTTAAGAGATAATGAGTACATTTTGATTCTGCTCTATTCATGTAGCTTGATTATTATTTATATTTACGTGAGGGTTTTCTAGTCTTATGATAATGAAATGTTTAAGCAAGATTGGCAGAGCAGAGGTGCTGTGGTGTCAGATGGCGTCTGTTTGATATGCACTTATGTAAGCAGCAAAGAATACAACTACACACACACTACACAAGTATTTTGTGTAATTTGTGGTTTACTTTGCAGTCTGGATGAGCTCTAGAGTCTAGACAGTGTAGGCCTATATGTCTTTTTGCATGGTGCATAGAAATGCTGGCGAGCTACTCCACCGTGGCGCGACAGGGACCCCCCGCCGTACGGGGCCCCCAGAAATTTTCCGCGTGCGCACAACTTCAGCTCCTGTTCCTTTACCCTTAGCCCCTGATGTTCTTGAATCCTAAAATTGCCCCTGCTCTACACTCTCCCTGTGAGCCTAAACTCCAGCTACGCCCAAGATATGGAGGCGAGGCAGGGAAATGTAAAGACTTCATCGCTCAGTGTAAATATTTTTCAAAGCTCAGCCCTCGCGCTTTGTAAATGAAGGGTCTCGGGTTTCATTTATTTTATCTCTGTTGACTGACACGGCCCTTACTTGGGTCGGGCCACTTATTTGATCTAATTCACTGGTCGTGAGTTCAGTGGAGACTCTCGTTAGGGAGATGGTGTCAGTGTTTGATCAAGATGTGTGTGGGCAAGACGCGGCTACGCGTCTAATGCATCTTAGGCAGGGTTCCGAGAGCGTTGCTGAGTTTTCTATAGTCTGTTTTTATTCATGCCTTGGCAGAAGAGCTTAAGGACGCTCTGGCTACATTAGAACCCTGAACTTCTCTGGACTCGTTGGTTCACACTGCTGTGCGAATTGATAATCGAATTTGTGAGCGCAACAGAGAAAAATGTACTGTTTTAGCTCTCGCTGACAACGGGGCTAATCTTCCTCGTAGTATATATATAGCTCCTATTCTGCCCACTGAAATTTCCACTCCTGGAGAACCTATGCAGGTCGATGGCTCATACGTGAGCCTGGCTCGTAAGCCCGTTCGCAAACCAATGATCTGCTATAACTGCCACAAACTGGGACATACTCGCCCATACTGCCCTGAACTTAAGAGAAACGGGAAGTCCCGCTAGCTGTATGGGGGGCGCTAGAAGGACAGACCCAAATTCCCTTCCGAACCTTGATTCCCATAGAATTAACTGTGGGTAGACAGATAATTCCTGTGGAGTTTTTTTTGGACTCAGAGGCCGTTGATTGTTTTATGGATGCGGAGTGGGCTGAGAGGCATTCTTTTCCTATACGCCCTCTGCTACGCTCACGCACTGTTAAATCTTTGGACGGTTGCCTGCTAGGTTCTGGAATTATAACTGAGGTCTCTGAAGCACTAACCATGTTCGTTCCCTTTGGTGGCCATTCTGAGGAGGTCCGATTTTTTGTTATTTGTTCCCGTTTTTCCTGTTGTTTTAGGACACTCGTGGCTACGGAAACGTAAACCTCACATCCGTTGGGGTAGTCAGACTAGCCCTATTGTCCAGTGGGGTGCTAATTGTAGTTCTACTGTGGGGAGAGTTTGACGTGTAGTCCCGGGCATCAACCTAGGGGGGAGGCTGATGTCGCGAATGATTCTGAGGAGTTTATCTCATACAGCCCTCCTAGTCGGGAAGAGGAGGCGGAGGAAGGGTTGGAGTGGGATCCTCAATTTGCCTGGCGGCAGCCAGAGGATGATTGTGATTTGGAGGATCTCTTTGACTGTGATTCGGTCATGGAGATGGCGGGTCCCGAACAGGTGGAGAGTTTGGGGGCCGCTTTGAATTTTTATCTGCCTCCTAAAGTTCCTAGCGATTATGCTGGTCTTGCGGGGGTTTTTAGCAAACAACGAGCCTCGACTTTACCTCCTTATCGCCCGTACGATTGCGAGATCAATCTCCACCCTGGTATCACTCCTCCTAGGGGTTCGTTATACGCGCTGTCTGGGCCTGAGCGTAAGGCCATGTGAGAATATATATAGCAAAATTGACATCTGGATCCTTTTCACTTGAGCCTTGCATACCATTTGTGAAACACAACTTTATAAAGAAATATCATTCAATGTATTGGTTTTATAAAAAGGTATAACATCAATATTGGACAATTAGGTGCCCCGGTGGCTCATCGATCTAGGCGCGCGCACCATGGGGGCTGTGTCCTTCCTGCAGCGACCTGGGTTCGATTCCGGCTCGGGTCGTTTGCTGCATGTCTTCCCCCATTCTCCTCCCCAACCTTCCTGTCTCTCTACTCTGTATAACTATCAAATAAAGGAAAAATTCCCCCAAAAAATAATCTTTAAAAAAAAATAAAAATATTGGACAATTAGTTTTCAAAATAAAACCTTTATTAAAGAAACATGTCGTGCACAAGTTAGGTGTACAAACTGGTGGCATTATTACAACCAAATATCTCACTCACCATAAGGAACTACAGGGGCCAAGATATCTGCTTCATGATCACATCACAGAAGCACCTTAGCAGCTAGATTTAAAGGTCATGAAAAATAGCAATAACTGGAGAACAAGTGCACAGATGAAAAAATTATAAACATAACTGGTGCACTGGCATAAGACAAACACCAAGTCAACTTCCACATCTCTCTCTCAAAGATTTAGTAGAACAAGCTGCCTTAGAATCAGATGTAAGAAGAATGGCAAGAAAACTTCTGGAAGTCAATAGTTAAAGTAGGATCCAGGTTTGCTTTTAGAATATTGAGACTTTCAAAAGGGAAGAAGTGCAAAAACCTTTACGGAATGTGCACCTACACAAGCCCAAAGCCAGAACTAATGGAACTAAGGGCCATCATTAAGTCACGATGGAACATCGTGTAGGTCTGGTAGTGGCTGGGCAGCTTCGATTTGAGGAAGCAGGTGAGAGCCACAGGGTAAGTTGAGGTTACAACCTCCACAACAAGGTTTTTTGTCAGCTGCTCCCATCCGACCCAGAACTTCATGAGGTCACGCAGCACATCTGGAGATGCTATGGAAGAGAAAAATTTATATGTGACACCTCAAATGCATTTTACGCCAAATTTCTGGGCATATTATTGCTCATCAGCACTGCCATCTCTTAAGCTGCAATACGTTTGCTGTTATTCTTTATACATAGCAGTCCTAGCACCCAAGCAACTAGGTGCAAAATGAGATGAGTAATGCAATACAAGAAACAAGGACCGTTACCTTCCTCTATGAACTTCCTCAAAATCCAGTGATGAGACTGACTTTCTCCAGTGGAACAGGGTCATCTTCATCCTCGTCGCTGTCACAATTGGGTTGTGGCCAGACAATGTGCTGGATCACAGTCTACAGGGGATCAAATACAAATATGTTTAATGTTAACATTAAAACAGCTGTGGAATGATCTTAAAAAATACTGATGACGTTTTATGTTATATATGTCATAAATAGATGTCTTAAAAGGTACAATATAAACAGCCAAAATCTGGAGTAAACACAAGGGCAGGAAATGCTTTGCAACTCATATCAATCCAAACATGAGTGAGTGGTACTCACAAAACCAATAGTTTCACGATGATCAAGATCAGGACAGTCTTGCAGGGTCAAGGCTGCTGCTGCAGTGTCAGTGCTCCCACCAGTCAACAGAGTCACCACAGGCAAACTGAGTCCAGATAAACTGATACCACTATGCAGGAAAGAATGACCCATCATCTGACCTGCAGTGTTGTCGCTAACAGCCGGGAACCGGGCGAAAAGCCCGGCTGAAATTACCTGCATGCCCGGCTGGCGAGTTTTTTTTTCCCAAACGACATATCTATTGCACCTTTTATTCGTCCTCTGATTGGTCAATCGTTTCCAAGGAGACATTGAAACTTCTGAATGTGCGTGGTCATGTGGTAGAGCCTCTGACTCACGGAAGCGTATTGCTGCCATTCCTGATAAAAATTAAAAAAAAAAAAACCGGTCTGTATCTCGTTATGAGTGAAAAGTCTCGTCATTACAAGATGTTTTTCCTGTTATTGGAACATATTTTCATGTTTTAACAAAATATCTTCACTTTATTTCAACGTAAATTCTTATCACATTATAATAAGAAACTTTTGGCTCATTTACATACTTTGATTAAGTTCTACTTCATGCTTGGGTTGAAACGTGGCGAGATTCTATTATTATTGAGCACGGTGGATGATATCGTGATTAGTATGCGTACACTGAGAGGGATTTTAAAATGTTTGGGGCTATACAGAAGACCGAATGAGCCTGATCCCCTGGAGGTAGCGACGTTTCTGAACACCGGTCAAGCTATCACTAGGTCGGAGAACGACAGTCGCATTATCGCAGCTAGAAGTAGGGATGCGCAAATACGGCAGACATCACGGTAGTACCGTCACATGATGTAATTGTCTTGTGGAAAGAAATAACGAAGCTTGTTCAACAAAAGTAAATGTATACTTTTGTTCAGAAAAAATACGCAAACAAACTTGCATAATTTGGTTTTCGATTAGTGAAAAAATAAATAATGACCAAACAGGATACAAAGTTGGTAGTTTGGCCAAGGTGACGGGTGTGATTTTGGTGAGGTGCTATTACTCCAGATCACTAACAATTGCTTGTTACAGTACAAGTGTTTCTACATAAAGCAAATAAATAAATCAATCTGAGCAGAAAACACTCTGGAATTATTACACAAATTGCCATCAAAATAGGTATCTGGTGAAACGGAGAAAACTGAAGAGGGGACCATAACACTTGTGTAATTCAAAATGTTTGTGGAAAAATACACTGCCATACTGCGTGTGCTGTAGTACAAGTGTATTGAATAAGGAAAGATTCAATGGGAGAATTAGTTTATAAATGGCCTTCAAAGTTGGTACTTTGCAATGTGCGATTGGAGACAATAGAATGGAGGGCCATGTTTTAGGGCCTGTAATTTTTGAAATTCAACAAATTTGCAAAAAAAATAACACTTAATTACCATAATAGATGTATTCTAGCACAAGCCCACTGAATATAAAGAGATTCCATGGTGGAATTATTAAATAAATAGCTGTCAAAGGTGGTGTTGCATCAGTATGGGAAAATTGCACATGAAAGCTTTTGATTCCTTACTATAGTGACTGTGTGGAGAGATGTATGTGGGCCTAGAAAATGCATTTGTTTTTTGTATCATATGTGCTAGGACAAATGTGGGCCAAATTTTGATGAGCACCCCCCTAAAACCAACATATGGGGATAAATCAATGAATAACTCCCAATTATCACGGTGCTAGTTCTAAAATTTATAACTGTTATTGTTGCTGCCATCCCAAGGAACAATTTGACACCAAACATGGCTTAATTGCTTTGAAAATATGAGACCCAGGAGGAATTGAAGCCAAAAAAAGCATAATTTGGCTACATTTTTCATCACAAATTGAAAGTTTAACGTTAAAATCAATATAGTTCCCACAGTGATCCACCCTAAATATTTGGTAAAAAGTAGGTGCAGTATGCCAAGTTCGTTTGCACAAAGTTTCAAGAAATTCTTTCACCAGTAACAATGTAGTAGGATGGCTGCATGTACACCATCCTTGGAAAATAGAAGAAAATCTAAAAAGCCATTACCAATTGTCGAAGTACAATACTCACGTGCAGTTCAGGAAAGTCATCAATGCATAAATCTCGACTTTTGTTTCGATTCGGGTCACCAAAGCGGCAAACAATCGGCGCAGCCATGATGAATTGTAAGAGGTGCTGACGTAACATCAAACTCAATCCATATGTATATATGTGTATTATACTACCTCGGTTATTTCAGGTCTCAAACCAAAGACATTCAGCCTTATACATATACATTTCGACAAGCTCTTAACAAATGAAAAGAAACATATAATAGTGGCTTAGATGTCAACTTGAGATTAGATATTCAACTAATTGAACCACAACATATTGCTGACCATAAATCTTTCATCTTTATAATACACAATACTCATGATACATGCTGGACCTTTTCAAGGGAGATCTGATCCAGAAGAGAGGCAGATATAATCTCTGCTTTTAAAAATTATTCCTATGATGGTAAAGGTCCTAAATGATGAATACTGGATCCACTGTGTCCTATTTATTCACTCTTTTCATGATCTAGTTTGCCTTTGCCTCAAAATGGCTTTTTAGATTTTCTTCTATTTTCATATAATTTATCATAATTGGCTATAATTCATTTTGCTGCATCTGAGGGTGCCACGCCCACTTTTTTGACCACCCCCCCCGAAAATGAAAACCACTAGGGGTATTGAGCTAAAACTTGGCATTTCTTCATTTTGCCCCAAGTACAACATTCTACCAAAATTTAAGGGAAATCCAAGACCATGACACTGGGAGCCCCGGTTGATTTCATATGGAATGACCCTTTAATGAGTCTCTAAAACCAATCTGAGTTAACATCACAATTCATGATAAACAATCATTCATAATTCTAGAACATGACTTACACAAAAGATTCACAAGAATTTATTATTTCTCACTTACACTTAAATTGCCAGGGTTCCTGTGACCGGAGGCCATCTTGCCAAAGTCTCCTGTCCTTTTTTTTCCAAAGCTGGCAGGCTAAAAACGTGGATCCATGGCTAAAACACTCTAGCCGCCTATGCGCGTTTTAATGACGTCATAAGCTACCCCTCGTGGGGAGGCACTCAGGTGATTGGCTGTAAAGGAGTGAGACATCTGATTGGCAGCAGGCGATCCCGCTTAGAAAAAATGCATTTGTGGATTGGAGTCACGTCAGGGGAGCCCCAAAAGTCTCACACACAAATGCAGCGAAGTTTACAAATTAAAAGCACTCTGTAAATGCAGATTCAGCAGTTCATATATGAATTTTAGCAAGCTCCACATATGTATTTGATGAAGATTGCAAATACTTTTACATGCATATATTTGTGAATTTTTTTTCTATTTGTGTGCGCATCGAAAATATGCTTATGAATCTTATTTTTTACATGTGGATTTTTTTTTACTTATATATGGAATGAAACATATTTGTGTGTGCATTGAAAATGTATTTGTGTTTTGAGTCATGCGTGTATATATATATAAATCCCCAAATACATTTGTGAATTTTTTCTGTGCATTTGTCTATTTTGAGACTGTTCTAGCTCCATAGCAATGATAGCCTCAATTTTACGAACTGGAAGGATTGACTTTTTCCAAAAACATTATGTGCACCTACATTTAAATCAGAAGTCATACACCCCTCATGAATTGGGCAATGTAAGGAAAAGGCCTGTGCACTTACAATATTTACTCTTTTGTCAGACAGCTGTTACAATCATATTCTTGTGTGATTTTGAAGTTAATACTTATGTCTCGCTCTAGTTTTTTTATTTCCAGTGTAAATTTTTCCATTTTTAACCTCTTGTAGGCAATTGTGACCCTCTCAATGCCTAATGCAAGTTTCCTTTTGTACAGGCTCTGAACATCCTGTTACAGGAGTTGTTAAGGTAGGAAAATATGTTGTTTACAATAATAAAGGATGGTTACTGACCTTACTCCTCGCTGACTGGGTTCTGGTGGAATCCCACAGTAAGGTGTGCATGGTTAGTGATATTGTATTTATTCAGACGCATCCAAACCCAATTCACATATGTGCTCGCCTCTGGCATTTCAGTGTCAGCCGATAGAGTCTCCTCATCTGAAGCCCTGGATGCACTTGGGCCCTCCAACTGCTCAGGCAGTAAAAATGAAGTTTTTGAAGCTGTTAAATAAAATGTGCAAAGTGCTTTTACGGCTAACCATACAAAAGCACCAAAAGCGAGGTGAGGAAAACAATGCTGCTGACAAATCCAATGCAATTGACGTTAGTGGTTACCATGCTTTCAAACATAAAAATGCAAAAAAAAAAAATTAATTTAAGAAAACCATGAAAAGCCTTGATACTGCTTGTTTGGCATAATCCAAGTGTTCATTAGCATGCTGGGAGGTGTGGTTACAAAGGAGGGAACAATCAAACGATTAATAATAAATGAGGGGCGGTCGGGGCAGGTGCGGGGAGAGAGAGCAGGAAACACATGGCAAATGACAGATGAATGGGAACGACTAGACCGGGGGTTCCCAAACTCGGTCCTGGGGCCTCCCCGTGTATGCTGGTTTTTGCTCCACCCTGGTCTGCAATCATAGGATTTTTACAAGCTGTTCATTTGTCTCAATTAGGTGGATTTTTGTTCAGAGCAGCAATTTATCCTCTCTTGACAAACAGTATTTTGACAGATATGCATACAAACAGTGAGGAATAAATTCCGCATCCACATTGCAATATATGAGTAACAACTGCATAAAAAGGGGGAAAAAATGTACCCAATCAAAGGAAAAAAATCAATGGGTTCCGAGTTGGTGAAACTGTGGGCACATGGTTGCAATAACTAACAATTTACTAAACAAGCAAATGACAGAGTCAAACCTGTTTTATGTTATGTTTTTGTTATTGAGTGCAAGCAAATTATTTTGAAAGAATTCTAATCATCTGTCTTCAGCGACCTGATTTGTAGGTTACTGATTTTCTCAGTAGCTGATTTGATCTGTTTAAAAATGTTATTACCTGAAATTGCTTGCCACACAGAAAAAAAAACCAAAACTTTATATGCAATGGTCTTTTATTCAGTCTTTTATTCTTAATGGCACAAATGGATATTTCTATTAAAATTTGGCTTAAAACCGCAAATAACGTATTTAAACACAAAATGCACCAAATTTGGACAAATTAACAGCTTTTTAAAGTTTTTTGATGGCAATTATGGTTGGGACAAAAAGCAGCATACACAGGGAGGCCCCAGGACCGAGTTTGGGAACGCCTGGACTAGACTAATTCAGATAACTGGTAAAATAAACACTGAAACAGGAAAAATAATGAATACAAATGCAAAAAACAAACATAAAACTAAAGTAGACATACTGACAAACAGTGCAAAGAGCATATTACATTTTTTAAATATAAATTTATATTTACTGCATGCAATGGTAACAAATAATAAGATGGTGTTTATTTAGAAAAAAATCATTTGAACAAAGTTGTTTACGGTTCTCCAAGACCTTTGTAAATCTAATAATGTCAAACTTCGTGATTTTTTTTGGATTATAAAACTCACCAATTCCTTTAAATAGTGGCAAATAGTATTTCAATTGATACACATTGACGGATTCATGATTTAACAAATTGTTTTTATTATTTTTACACTGCCCCTCCAAAAAAAAAAAAAAAAAAAAAAAAAAAAGTCAGACACTATAATATTTTGTTGGGCCACCCTTAGCTTTGATCATGGCGCACATCTGTAGTGGTATTGTTTTGAAAATCTCGTACAATGTTACAGCATTTCATTCCGACTAGATTTGCATTCAGTTTTGGCCAAGATATTGTATTAACGATGGGCGAGTCAAACCACTCAATTAAGCCCTCTCCAGCACGTCCCAAAGACTTTCAGTTGGTCAAGGTCCAGACTCTGAGGTGGCCAATTTGTGTGAAAATGATTCCTCATACTCAATGAACCACTCTTTCACAATTTGAGCCTGATGAATCTTGGCATTGTCATCCTGGAATATGCCTGTGCCATCAGGGATTGAAAAGTCAATTGATGGGTCACTGGTCATTCAGTATATTCAGGTAGTCAGCTGAATTCATTTTATGGGTGCAGAACAGTCTTGAGCAGAGACCTGACCAATTGAAGCAACCCCAGGTCACAACACCGCCTCCAGAGGCTTGTACAGTGGGCACTATGCATGACGGGTCCATCACTTCATGGGCTCCTTTTCTTACTCTGATGTGTCCAACACTCTTGAAAATGGTAAATCTATACTCATTAAACCATATGACCTTTTTGCCATTGCCCTTCAGCCCAATCTTCCCTTGTGAACAGAAGGTATTTTTTTTCTCCAGTAAGCCTCAACAAGCGGCTTTCCTGTGGCCACACAGTTGTTTAGTCCCGACTCTTCGCGTTTTGATGTATTGTGCGTGCAGAAATGCTCTCACCTTTGTAATTAAACATGGATGAGGCTTCAGCTGCCGGGTTAGCTCACTCGGTTAAGGCGCCGCATTTGAGAAGCAGTAATGACTACCACGGCGCGGGTTCGATCCCTGGTCGTACAAACCGGCAGTGGTTGGCAGCTTTTTCAGAACAGTGCACGATTGGCTAAAGAGCAGTGGGGATGCAAATTGGGAAGGGACTGCCGGGAAGGAAAATTAAAAATGGTTGCCTTGTTTGTTGCTCAAGCGCCTCCTGTTGGCCAGCCGGGCGCTCGTCGGTGAGATTCTAAGCTTGCTCATGTTCAGGTATCCTCTGCTCTCGTTCTGAACTTGCGAACTTGAGTATCCCTCAGAGTCAGTGGGAATCACTGACAATCTGCGTTGCCCACTACCACCTATTTTAAAATGGAAAAACACAAGTGCCCTTTAAAACCTTGCAATAACACAATATTAGTTTAAGGAGACATAGTATGCTGTTCCATATTTTAGAACATCCTTACAATGTTATAATGTCATATGTCCATGCTGAACCTCTCCAAAGTTGCACAGCATGAGCTGAAGAGATCTTCCGTGATCCACCAATGAGATTGCAGTAAAATATGCATAATATGTCTTCTTTGTAGTTGTACCATGTCAGACAACTTACTCTACAACTTGAAGAGTGATGTGAATGATAATTCAAAGTAGCGCTTTGAATGTGAATAACATTATCTGCCATATTTTTCATCAGTGGAGACTGAGAAAAATTCTACCTGAGCTCTTGAAAAACATCCAACCTCCTTTTAATGTTCTCAGTTTGGGGAACTACTCCTCCAGCACAGCCACAATCTATAAAACAAAGGCAAAGGCAAGTCAGTAAGTCAGTGCACTGCAAAAAATGATAAGATAAAAATACTAGGTAAGATGAATTTACTTACTGTAAGACTTAAAACACTTATTTCTATCGCCTTTTTTCTTAGCAAGACAAAAAAAAATTCTTGTTTTGAGGTAATTTTTACTAGCTTGCCAATGGGGTAAAGTAAATTTCACTTGTCAAGTCAAATAGTAACTTGTTTTTAAGAAAAAAAATCTTCAAACAAGTTACTATTTGACTTGACAAGTGAAATTTACTTACCCCATTGGCAAGCTAGTAAAAATTACCTCAAAACAAGAAACAATTTTTTGTCTTACTAAGAAAAATGGTGACGGAAATAAGAGTTTTAAATCTTAAAATAAGTTAATTCATCTTACCTAGTATTTTTATCTTATCATTTTTTGCAGTGTGAGTGAGCCCTTAATGCCCTCTTACCATAAGAAAGAGGTAAGACAGAATATCAATTTAAAAACAGATCAAACAAAGTCTAAAAATAGATTAAAAAAAATAATAATAAAAATAAAAAAGGCCCTGAGCCTTCACGGACTTAACTGACATCAGCTGTAAGTGACTGAGTGTGAGAGTCTGAAAGGGTCAAGATGCTGTGATAGGAATGGGACAGCACTTAACCCCATTTCACGTTACCTTGACAACACAATGTTGTTGACACTGGCTGGTCTCTCTGTTTATTTACATTTTTTTAACACTCATGTTCTGAGAACATCCCCTGTATTTGACCTCACAACTCGATGTACTATGGGTAATTTCCTTACCATAAGTCAGCATTGATGCCGACTTATTTTATTCTGTATTTTAAATGTGTATTTTCCTTAAATTACAATGCTCCTTATCATCTGTAAAGCACATTGAAATGCTTTGTTGTAAGAAATACGCTATATAAACAAACTTGCCTTGCCTTGAGCAGGCGGAATAGAACTGGGCCCATGACAAGTTATCAAAAATCCACAGTCATCCATTCAACAGTCATACTCACAATATTGTTGCTATATAAATAGCATAGTGTTTTGTCAAAACTTTCATATGATATTTGGTTGGGTACCTATTGTACTTTGCCTTTTGCCCTACATCAAGCGTTCTACAACACTGTATACAACACAATATGATTACCTCATCGTGTTTTAAGTTTTCTGCCATGTTGATCATTCTTTTCCCAAGGCCTGCATGGGCAAGTTGCAATTCCTTGGAACCTCTTGGGGTTAACTGTGTAGGCTCAGGAAGGACATGAACATGGAAATCCGTCTTTTTCACAGTCTGGGGGCTGGGTGTGTAAAATCTCATTTTCCCTCTTGGCTGATTGTTATTGAACATGCTAGGGAATTGCCTGATGTGGGAATGACAAAAAGATTTGTAAGGTAAACTACAGTCTACAGTAAAATGAGAAGATTATGCAAATAGTTGATGGTTTTTACTTCATTGTCAATTATCAAGATTATAATTAGCTAATAATTAAAAGCATAAAATGCACACTGCAAGCCAGAGTGTCAGACATGAATATGAGAGGCAGTAGCAGCAAAAATTGTCCTGTGTCCTGTGCGGTGTCCTGCTCAGTATCCTGTGTCCTGCGCGCTGTCCTGCGCCAGTTGCAGTGTCCTGCGCGGTGGCCTGCAGCAATTGAGCAGTGTCCTGCACACTTGTAACAGGATTGGACAGTTTTATTTATTTAAATTTCATGCAGTCGGAGAGAGGTGATGGGTTTATATTTATTTTTTTTATCTTGAAAACAGCGACATTCGAATAGCACGCATCCTTGTAGATTTTGGCTCTGCGTTGTAGCTTAAAGGCTACATTAGCCGGATCAATCACGAGTACTGACCTGTTCAATATATCAAATAGAGCACGCTGCTCCTGTTGCAGGACAGTGGCTATCTGTACACCATTTCTAATTTTAACATCGATATGTTTCAAACTCGTCCCGGTTTTACGTGGGTTACCAATAATGATTCGAAACTGTAGTCACCTTGTCTGTACATAGGCAGAGATACAACATAGCTTACAGTTGAGTCACTGAGTTGAATTTGCCAGCTTGTAAAAACAATTTTGCGGTTCATTGCGGACGGATGACATTTGGCTTAATAGTCTGTGTCATCACCTCGTCCCTCCGTCAAAGCAACAGTTTCAAAACTTGAATTGCAAACCGATCCTTCCCATCAAATAACAGAGAAATTAAACCAAGTTACTGAGTTAGTAGCTCATTTAAGAGAGGTTTAGATTGACTTGATAATAGCCTACCGGTCATTCTGAAGGGAGTAAAAAACTCCAGATGTATCATAGACCTATCCTAAAAAATATCTCAGGCAAATAAGAATAAAGAAATGACCATCCCTTACAAAAAAGCAGCATACTTCAAGTTCATATTTTCAAGTAAATATAAGTAAACGTCAAGAATATTTTCCACATATACTTTTTGTAGTGTGCTAGTGTCAATTTACTAGTGGTATACTTGTAAGTGTACTAATTAAATACCACTTGGGACTAAATTGGCCCACTTTAGTTTATAAAAGTATACTTTGAAGTATACTTCAAGTTTAAGCAAAGTAAACATAGTACACATCTAGTTTACATCTAAGTTTTATTTTATACGGCAAGTACACCACAAGTGAATGTTTTAGCATACTGTGAGTTAACTAGTTGTATACTTCTAGCATACTTTTCAGTTTATGAAAGTATACATTTAAGTATACTGCAAGTAAACTGACAGATATACTGCTAGTTTATTAGTTGTATTCTTCGAGTGAACTTCTCAGTTCATGAAAGTATACTGTGAGGTATACTGCTTGGAAACTTAAAGAGTGTCATTGGATGTTTAATGACTGCAGTGAGTCAGGACTTCAGTTTCACATCTCATCTGAAAGACAACATCCTCATCACTGCACTGGAGTATTGAGTATTATTCCACCAGAGAGAAGATCCCAACCTACTGGCCCACCAACACCACCTCCAGCAGCCACTTATTTTCCCAGGTGGTCTCCCATCCAAGCACAAACCAAGCCCACACCTGCTTAGCTTCAGTCACACATCCGGTGCATATCAAATAGTGGTATGGCTGATAGTCACAAAATTTGTACACACATTTCACTGTCACCATATCAGACCAGATAGCACTGAAGTTCCAGTCTTCTTAACCTCATGTTTGAAAATACTGTGTACATTTATCTGTGAATCTGCACATAATGGCCAGCTAGATTGAACTGATATCTCAACTAAAACACAGCAATGTTTAGTACAGGTACAGTATGCAGGGCTTTGATGTCCTCGCTCTTGTTTAAAAATGATTAAATCATTTATTAATCAGAATGTACCATCTTTCAAGTATACAGCACTGTTGTATCTTTTCTTTAGTCAGTCATATTTTCGACTGTGATACAGAACTCCATTCACCAAAAAACATATTTCATTTGCTTGAGTTCTTCAGCCTACTGGTTTGGCTGAAGGCATTGCTAATTCATATTTTATGCATATTTCTGGTTCCATGAGAGAAAGAGGTTTTTTTTTGTTTGTTTTAAATTGGAATTTTAATAAGAGTTGCCATTGCTGTGTTCTTACACTTTGGCATCCAATACAATATTGTGTTTGAAAATTTAATTTATAAAGGAATCAATTTTGTTCTCAATCCTGAGTACGTGTTTCATTGTGAATTCTTATAAGTACCCTCATCTGTAAATTAAAGCAGAATGCACTTAAGCATTGTCTACTAGTAGAGTACATGAGGTAACCTCTTGTCTACTTACGTTAAATAATATCTGAATAGCAACAGTAATACATTTTAGAGTGCAATAATCATAAGCTGTGAGTATGATTTTAAGTTAGCTTAAAGAAGACTTTGAAGTATACTTGCAGTTTAAAAACAAAAAACTTTTAGCTCCCTGAAAGTTTAAAACTAAATGTAAATTATAGAGGGCTTGAAGTAAAGAACTAGTGGACTAGCAGTGTACCTATAAGTTTACTTGGAGTATACTTCAAAGTGTACTTTCATAAACTAAAAAGTTGGCTTGAAGTATATAACAACTAAAGTTGTAGTACATCTGAATTTACTTGCAGTATACTTCAAAGTATACTTTTATAAATTAGACATTGTGCTAGAAGTATATAACTAGTGAACTAATAGTTCATCTTTAAGTTTACTAGCAGTATACAGTACTTTACAGTATACTTTCATGAACTGAAAAGTTTACTAGAAGTACAGTATATAGCTAATAAACTAGCAGTATATCTAAGTTTACTTGCAGTATACTTTAATGTATACTTTCATAAATTGAAAAGTATGCTCCAGGAATACAACTAGTTAAGTTAGTTCTGTGTGGGTTAATAACACTGCATAAAAATCAAGTTCAGCTCCACCCATGTGCCATTTACTCTGCTATGCTACCCCAAAGCTGACTTGTTACCGCAAACTTACATGTGGAATGTGTAAGTTCATGAGATAGTAAAAACTGAGTATAACAATAATGCATTATACTTCAAAGAAGCCAATATGAATGGTAAAAAATATTTTTATGTGCTCATTCTTTTGATAGTAGCCTAAATGCGAGCCAAGTATACTTGAACATTAGGCATGAATATTTTAATACTTTATTATACAAAACCCAAAACCAGTGAAGTTGGCACGTTATGTAAATCGTAGATAAAAACAGAATACAATGATTTGCAAATCCTTTTCAACTTATATTCAATTGAATACACTGCAAAGACAAGATGTTTAATGTTCAAACTGAGAAACTTTATTTTTTTTTTAGCAAATAATCATTAACTTAGAATTTAAAGGCAGCAACACATTGCAAAAAAAAAAGTTGGCACAGGGGCCTTTTTACCACTGTGTTACATCACCTTTCCTTTTAACGACACTCAGTAAACGTTTGGGAACTGAGGAGACCAATTTTGAAGCTTTTCAGGTGGAACTCTTTCCCATTCTTGCTTGATGTACAGCTTAAGTTGTTCAACAGTCCGGGGTCTCCGTTGTCGTATTTTACGCTTCATAATGCGCCACACATTTTCAATGGGAGACAGGTCTGGACTACAGGCAGGCCAGTCTAGTACCTGCACTCTTTTACTACGGAGCCATGCTGTTGTAACACGTGCAGAATGTGGCTTGGCATTGTCTTGCTGAAATAAGCAGGGGCGTCCATGAAAAAGACGTTGCTTGGATGGCAACATATGTTGCACCAAAACCTGTATGTACCTTTCAGCATTAATGGTGCCTTCACATATGTGTAAGTTGCCCATGCCTTGGGCACTAATACACCCCCATACCATCACAGATGCTGGCTTTTGAACTTTGCGCCTATAACAGTCCGGATGGTTCTTTTCCTCTTTGGTCCGGAGGACACGACGTCCACAGTTTCCAAAAACAATTTGAAATGTGGACTCGTCAGACCACAGAACACTTTTCCACTTTGCATCAGTCCATCTTGGATGAGCTTGGGCCCAGCGAAGCCGGCGGCGTTTCTGGGTGCTGTTGATAAATGCTTTTCGCTTTGCATTGTAGAGTTTTTAACTTGCACTTGCAGATGTAGCGACGAACTGTAGTTACTGACAGTGGTTTTCTGAAGTGTTCCTGAGCCCATGTGGTGATGTCCTTTACACACTGATGTCGGTTTTGATGCAGCACCGCCTGAGGGATCGAAGGTCACGGGCATTCAATGTTGGTTTTTTGGCCTTGTCGCTTACGTGCAGTGATTTCTCCAGATTCTCTGAACCTTTTGACGATATTACGGACCGTAGATGATGAAATCCCTAAATTTCTTGCAATAGCTCGTTGAGGAATGTTGTTTTTAAACTGTTCGACAATCAGCTCACGCATTTGTTCACTAAGTGGTGACCCTCGCCCCATCCTTGTTTGTGAATGACTGAGCATTTCAGGGAAGCTGCTTTTATACCCAATCATGGCACCCACCTGTTCCCCAATTAGCCCGTTCACCTGTGGGATGTTCCAAATAAGTGTTTGATGAGCATTCCTCAACTCTCTCAGTCTTTTTGCCACTTGTGCCAGCTTTTTTGAAACATGTTGCAGGCATCAAATTCCAAATGAGCTAATATTTGCAAAAAAAAACAAAGTTTACCTTTGAACATTAAACATCTTGTCTTTGCAGTGTATTCAATTGAATATAGGTTGAAAAGGATTTGCAAATCATTGTATTCTGTTTTTATTTACGATTTACACAACGTGCCAACTTCACTGGTTTTGGGTTTGTACTTTTCTTGAGTATATCTCGATCAAAAGTTTAGTTACAAGTATAAGCCAAATATACTTAGACTTTTCTGTGTACTTTTCAGTATAAGCCAAGTATACTGAAGTATTACTTTGCTAAGTATATCTCGAAGTACATCAAAAGTAAACTGAAAGTATACTCTTATTTTTAGTTTAGAAGAAGTATACTAACGGGGCACTTGAATAAACTTCTTTTTCGTTCGGGATGTGTATCGTTGCGCATGCTTTATTATAATTTATGGCAGTAAACCATCTGTGCCTCTGATTTATTGTTGCAGGTCGTGAACAATATTCAGACATGCTTTGTTTCATTCCAAAATATGTAAAAAGTTGGAGTAGCCTCAAGGTTTCTGCCAGAAAACTGAGCATTACTACCAGAAACCTAGAATCAAAATTTAAGAAACAATGGCTGTGAGACTGTTTGACAGGTTTGAAATGGCCAAATCGCAGCTCGCAGCAGTAGCCGAAATTGTCCTCTCCTGTGAGATTGACGCAGGACACTCGCATACTTCCACAGGACAATCAACAGGACACTCGCGCTGCGCAGGACAGTCAGCAGGACACGCGTTTGGCGCAGGGCAGTCAGCAGGACACTTTTCCCACTGCCTCAGTCACTCTCCCCACCGCAGCGAGACAGTCACCGAATGCTGCTCGACATTCTTAATATTGTTATTAGACGTGGATCCGAATAGACTCATTAAGTGTTGATTTAACACTGAACGTTTTACTGTGTAGCGAATGTCCCGCAACAGGGGCAGCGTGCACTATTCAATATATTGAACAGGTTAGTACTCGTGATTGATCCGGTTAACATACATAGCCTATAAGCTACAACGCAGAGCTAAAATCTACAAGGACGTGTGCTATTCGAAACATCGCTGTTTAAAACATACAGTCATACCCAAAATTATTCATACCCCTACCAATTTTTGTTTTTTTTTTTTGAGATATTTTTTGAACAAATCAAATTTATTCTTGCACAAATGACACAGTAAGTTGACATAAGGCTGTAAGAAGTACAGTAAACAATTTTTCAAGAAATTCAATACTTTTTGGTATTTTATTTGACAGATTTACAAAAAATGCCATGTCCAGAATTATTCATACCCTTTTCTCAGTAATTGAAGGCAAAGCCTTTATTCACGATTACAGCCTCCAAACGCTTCCTGTGGTTGACCACAAGGTTTCTATGCACTTCCACAGGGATTTTGGCCCACTCCTCTTTGGCGAACTTCTCCAGATCCGTAAGGTTTAAGGGTTTCCTTGCCATGACCTTGGTCTTCAGTTCCCTCCATAGATTTTTGATAGGATTGAGGTCGGCGCTCTGGCTTGGCTGTTCCAAAACCTTCACTTTGTTGTCCACTTGACATGGTTCTGGATGTTTGTGCGTGTATTTTGGACTTTTCTTTGTGGATCTCGTCCCGGGCTGATATTGAATCCCATTTCAATTGGATTCTTTACCCAGCTGGCTGATTGAACTGGGGCGGCACTTTCCCGGAATCTATTAAGCCGGATGTTCGCCCCGCCTCTTTGCTAGAGTGTCTGTTTGTAGCTAAGCACTATAGCCGAAGATATCTGTAGTCAGGATTTGCATGACTTTCTATCTTCTAATTATTGGAGTTTCTTCTCCCTTTTTCTATCTAGCTTTTCTTCTGTGGTTCGGACTATTATACGTCCTTTTGAAGCGCGAGTACTTTCATTTGGTGTGTATTATTCTCTGTGTTTGTACTGTGTCCGAGCTACTCTCTTTCTCTTTGGTCGTAGCAACTGGCCTCCGTATTCTACCGGCCGTTACACCACAAACCATTTCTTGACGGATTTGGCCGTGTGTTTAGGATCATTATCCTCTTGGAAGATCCATTCCTGCCCAAGACCAAGTTTTTCGGCGGATTGCTTAATGTTTTCACTGAGGATCTGGATATACAGGTCCTGTTTCATGATGCCATTAACTTTAACAAGGTTTCCGGGCCCATTTCCTGAAAAGCAACCCCAGAGCATGATACTCCAGCCACCTTGTTTGACCGTTGGGACTGCGTTTTTCAAGTTGAACACTTCACCTTTCTTTCGCCAAACAAAAGCCCCATCTCTGTGCCTGAACAGCTCCATCTTGTTTCATCCGTCCATAATATTGACAACCAGAAGCTTATATCTTCATCCAGGTGAGCTTTTGCGAAGGCTAGACTAGTTCTTGTGTGTCTGGGTTGGAGAAGTCTAAGTGGCGTAAGAAAGGTGAAGTGTTCAACCCGAAAAACACGGTCCCAACGGTCAAACACGGTGGCAAGAGTATCATGCTCTGGGGTTGTTTTTCAGCAAATGGGCCCGGAAACCTTGTTAAAGTTAATGGCATCATGAAACAGGACCAGTATATCCAGATCCTCAGTGAAGACATTATGCAATCTGCCGAAAAACTTGGTCTTGTTCAGGAATGGATCTTCCAACAGGATAATGATCCTAAACACACGGCCAAATCCATCAAATGGTTAGTGGACAACAAAGTGAACATTTTGGAACAGCCAAGCCAGAGCACCGACCTCAATCCTATCAAAAATCTGTGGAGGGAACTGAAGGCCAAGGTCATGGCAAGGAAACCCTTAAACCTCAAGGATCTGGAGAAGTTCGCCAAAGAGGAGTGGGCCAAAATCCTTGTGGAAACGCATAGAAACCTTGTGATCAACCACAGGAAGCGTTTGGAGGCTGTAATCGTGAATAAAGGCTTTGCCATCAATTACTGAGAAAAGGGTATGAATAATTCTGGACATGGCATTTTTTGTAAATCTGTCAAATAAAATACCAAAAAGTATTGTATTTCTTGAGAAATTGTTTACTGTACTTCTTACAGCCTTATGTCAACTGTGTCATTTGTGCAAGAATAAATTTGATTTGTCAAAAAATATCTTGAAAAAAACAAAAATCGGTAGGGGTATGAATAATTTTGGGCATGACTGTATATATTTGGATTTCAAGATAAAAATAAACAAAAACCCATCACCTCTCTCTGACTGCATGAAATTTAAATAAGGAAACTGTCCTATCCTGTTACCAGTGCGCAGGACACTGCTCAATTGCCGCAGGCCACCGTGCAGGACACTGCGACTGGTGCAGGACAGCGCGCAGCACACAGGATACTGCGCAGGACAGCGCACAGGACAGCGCACAGGACACAGGATACTACGCAGGACACTGCACAGGACACAGGACACTGCGCATGACAGTGTGCAGGATACAGGACACTGCACAGGACAGCGCGCAGGACACTGCACAGGACACAGGACACTGCGCAGGACAGTGTGCAGGATACAGGGCACTGCACAGGACAGTGTGCAGGACACTGCACAGGACACAGGACACTGCGCAGGACAGCACCCAAGACAGCTCGCAGGACACCGCACAGGACAGGACAAATTCGGCTCTTACTGCTACTGATCAATATTCAGTACTTCAGAAAATATAAACCGCTGTCATTTAAGTTAACCTGTGTCAATAAATGAACATTACATGACCATAAGCTTCCCCTACTGTACATACCAAGATCACTGTTGGGCTTGCAGTGATTAATCTTAATTATACAACATGTAGATCCGACCGAGCAATCTGACTGGTCAATTAGACGTTTAGAATGTTCTCAAATGAGCAAGACAGTACGGCTAGCCTGTGCTCAAATGAAAAATACCTCATCAGTGAAAATATTGCTCCGCCTATCTTAGTTGCCTTGGCCATTGATTTAATTAATTTGTCAATTTGTTTGCATTTGTACATTGAGATGAACATTTAATAAATCAACAGATCTGTGAAAACTGCCGTCTTTATTTCAGAGATAAATTGATAATAGCCTGAAAAGGTGATTTGCAAAAGCCCCCGAAAGGTGGAGTTGAAATTATGTAACGCTGTTCAGCCTTAATGTTACTGATTACTTTTGTTACTTGGCCACATTAATTGGAGCTAACGTTAAATTGGAGTGACACACCCCCATCTGAAATGAAACATGGCTGGTGAGTTTATTAAAAAACAGATTTTTGTTCTGGCGCCGACACTGGAAAGCCGTTGCCTATATTTAAATATAACCGTTAATATAAGTTCGTTCGATAAAAATCAGCTGAGTCGTTGTCACGGCACCTGTTTGTTATGACTCTGCCATGTACTGTTCTGTTTCTGCTCATGTTCTGCTTAGTCTAGATCATTGCCATGTTTTTGTTGTTGCCATGTTTTGTATTCCCTGCCATATCCATATTTCTGTTATCATTCCGGTCCATGTTTTTGCTCATGCCCTGCATTGCACTTTGTCTCCCCTGTCTGGTCTTGTGTTGAGCTACAGCTTATTCCCCTAGTACTGCGTGTCACATGTTTAGGTGATTTCATGGTTTCTGGGTTTCCAACCATTCCTTCTAATCTCGTTTGCTTCCTTCACCTTGCTTTTCTATTTTACTAACAAGTACTAACAGTTTGTTATTTTGTTAAAGTTACTAACCAGAACTAACATTGTATATAATACTAACTTACTAACGAGCACCAGGGATTGTATAGCTGCACCTTACTAATTGATTAACAAGCTCTCAGCACTCGCCCTGTTCTAGTCTCCGCCTCTTGCCTTCACTTAATCTTTGCTGCATTTCAGCGGATCCTCTGCACCTGCTTACCTCTGTTCTGCCTCTCATTATCTGTGCACGTTAGAACTCCCCTAACCGAGCTGTTTGTTTTTGTCAATAGGCTGTCTTGTGATCCCTGTCCGTGTTTTGGCTTTTGCCAATTTCATGTGGTTAGGTTCTCCCTCGTGTCTGCTCCCTTGTTAATTAGTCTGATCCTCTTCACCTGATCCTAATCATAGCATGTGACTTCCCTTGAGTGTATTTAAGCAGTCTTTTCACAGCAGTTCCCCGTCAGAACGTTTCTCTTGGTTTGCCTGTGCTGCTCTTGTTTTCGCCTCGTACTCTTAGTGATTCTATTCTGGCTGGACCGTCCTCGACTTACGATTTTTGGCTCTGTTTTGGTATTTTTGTCTGCATGTTTTTTCGAACCCTTTTTCTGCCCAACCATGAATACTGTGATTGCTGCCCTGGTTTTTCGACTCGGATTCTGCCCATTGGATTGTGATTTTTGGATTGTGGACTTTGTACTGTTGCCTTCTGCCCTGCGGGGGTTTACCCCTCGCTTAATAAAATCACATCTATTGCATTGCTTGGTTCTCGCGACTGGTTCCTGAACGCTACCTCACAGTACGTTCTGACCAGTATGGAGCCAGCGAGTAACCAGCCTCTGCAAGCAGCAGTAGAGGAACAGGGCGCCCAGCTGGAGCTCCAGCAACGACAGCTACGGGCTATGATGCAGCATATGCAAGCTATGACGCACCAGATGGCCGACCTCACCCGCTCCTTGCAGAGTGCACAGATCATCCGGACTCCCCAACAGCCTGCCACCACCACGTCGGCTCCCGTATCTGTTCCTGCCTCTGCACCTTCTGCTCCGTTTCAAGAGCCACGATTACCTCCCCCCGAGAAATACGATGGTGACCCGGGGTCCTGCAGAGCCTTCCTGACCCAGTGCAAATTGATCTTTAGCCTACTACCTACCACTTTCCCTTCTGAGCAAGCTCGCGTAGCCTACATCATTACGCAGCTTACTGGGAGGGCGAAACAATGGGCTACATCAGCCTGGGAGGCGGGTCTACCCTGTGTTCAGTCATCTGATCTGTTGGGAGAGGAGATGAAGCGGGTGTTCAACCGCTCCAGACACGGGCATGAGGCTGGGAGGGAGATTCTCCGCATCCGCCAGGGGGGTCGGTCAGTCTCGGATTACGCCATTGAGTTCCAGACCCTAGCTACTAACAGCGGGTGGCATGAGAGAGCCCTATATGACGCCTTCATCTTTGGGCTATCTGAGCGAATCAAAGACGAACTACTACCACGTGACCTGCCCGAGAGTCTGGAACGGATCATCGACATGGCCATCCACATTGACTCCCGCTTGGAGGAGCGAAGACGGTCCACTATCAGAGCCAGTACTCCCAAGCCACCGGTGACGACTCCATCCCTACCTCAGCCTGACAATCCCAAGCCTCTCCTCGACTCGGAATCCATGCAGCTGGGCCGTACCAAACTCACCAGTGAGGAGAGAGAACGTAGGCGTAGGGAGCGGGCTTGTTTTTACTGTGGCAAGGAAGGTCACTACATCTCCCGGTGCCCAGTAAAAAGGCAATGCTCCTCTCCTCGTTAGTGGGCGTTACTCCTGTGGATCACTCCTCAAGAAACCGCACCTGTTTTCCTGTCTCCCTTGAGTGGGCTGGGGGAGGAAGAAAGACCACCGCCCTGATCGACTCAGGGGCCAAAGAAAACTTTATTGATCAGGATATAGCCCGGAAGTGGGCCATCCCTATCGAACAGATCTTCCCGGATCAAGTTGCCAGCTCACTCAACGGCCAAAGAATCGGTCACATCACTCATGTCACCAGCCCAATCAAGCTACGTATCTCTGGCAATCATCAGGAGGCTATAAACTCTACCTTATCCAGTCTCCACATGCCTCAGTCGTCCTCGGACATCCTTGGATGGCTAAACACCTTCCTGAGATCGACTGGGAAAGGCATGAGATTAAGGGCTGGAGCCCCAATTGCGCTCGAACCTGCCTAAATGATGCTCTGGTTCATGTTCCCGTTCCCTCCTCTGAAGACATCCCGAACCTGGAGAAGGTTCCCCCTGAGTTCCATGACCTCAAGGAAGTATTCTCAAAGGCTCGTGCCACCAGCCTACCCCCACACAGACCTTATGATTGCGCTGTTGAGCTCAAGCCTGGCACCATGCTGCCCAGAGGTCGTCTGTTCTCTCTGTCACGCCCGGAAACTCTTGCTATGGAAAAATACCTCAGTGAGTCGCTCGCAGCAGGTATCATTCGCCCCTCCTCATCTCCTGCCGGAGCAGGATTTTTTTTTGTGGGCAAAAAGAACGGGTCCTTACGGCCCTGCATCGATTACCGAGGCCTCAATGACATCACCATAAAGAATA